>CAWUFW010000494.1:1415576-2831153 GCA_963921515.1 Calotriton arnoldi | reverse complement strand
GACCCCAAAGCGGCTCTCAGCGCGCCCCCGTGTAATGTTGCGTTGGATTTGCGAATTCACCTTAAATAAATAATTAAGTAGTATATAATTTAGAAGGTAGTGTTGTATTTGTGAAGTTGTTTTAAAGAGTTACTGTGATTGAAGTTAATGACAAGATTACAAGTGATAATTGTTAAAAATATATCAAATTAAAAATTAATAGTTAAACTTGAAAAGTGTATTGTGTTGTATACATTGATTTCATGCTTTTGCAGATTCGCGTTGGGTGCGCGAATCCACAAATTTAAAAAAAAAAATATGTATGTGTAAAAAAAATTATATTCACTATTATTTTATAGGGTGGCTCTAAAAAGAGCTCTTGTTTTAATTATGAGTTTATTATTGCTACATGTAAGTGTGGATGCACAGCTTTAGGTTGTTGAGAAAGACTCTGGGGCATATTCACAAGGAGTTATCGCCGCGTTAGCGGCACTTTTCTGCCGCAAATGCGGCGATAATTTTATCGCTCTATTACCAAGCTGTCGCTAATAGCGACAGTTTTTAAGCGAAAATGTCTGTTGTAAAGATCGCTACTTCTGGTAGCGATAATTATATGCAGGAGAGGCGTTCCCGTGCAAAAACGTCCGCAAACCCCACTACTCCATATTCATAAGGGGATCCTTGAAGTTCTGAAGACCAAAAAAACTGTCTCTAACTGCAGGAATCCTGACGTATCTGTCTGCGCTAAAGTCACGCATTGCTGCAGTCGTGTCACAACCATGATGCAACTCCAGCAATGCATGGGGACAGCCTATCCCTGTGGCACTGCATCACCCTCACGCCTGCCATCAGGCAGGCGGAAGGCACTGACGCAGTGCGTTCATGAGGGGTGCCCGAATGTCGGCGCTGTTGGAGAACCATCGGTGGTGGTTGCGCGCTGCGGTGTCATCGTTTGGAAGCATTGGTGGAGTGTTGGTGTAGAGGGAGTTGACGAGACGTTCTTTGGTGGCCTTGATCCAGCTGCGAGGGGGTGCGATGATGGCGGTGGTGTCCGGTGGGCAAGGTGAAGACGTGATGTTACCAATGATGGTCGGTCCAGGATAGTCCGGTGTTGTGGCTGTAGTAGAAGTTCCCACTGGCGGAGGTGATGTGCTCGACCGTGTGTCCTGCTATGTGGCTTGTTGAGGTGACTTGCTGCTTGCGTCTGATGTAGGGGACCTTCCACAGGAGGGGGTAGTGTTCTGGTCACTGGGGTTGTCCAGGTGGAACTTGAGTTCACCGAGTAGGATGTTGTCGGTGGATGGGAGACCCTGGGGTGCAATGAGGTCTACAATGGTTTTGGAGAATGGGGGGCCATGGCCCGGGGGGCCTGCACATGAGGGTGCCGCAGAGGATGTACTTGGGCTTGGTCCAGATCTAGAAGTTTAGGTTGTCCATGGTCATCCTTGGGTCATTAGAGTGCGTGGGCAGTCGGAGTGTGCTTCTGTAGGTGATGGCAATGCCTCCTCCTTGAGGGTCGGGGTGCTCCTTGCGGGTGATACTGCAGCCGTCAGTGATGGCGATGGCGACGTCCGGTCCGGAGCAGAGGTAGGTCCTGACAGGCGAGCTGGTGTCCAGGGTTGATGGCAAGGAGGGTGCTGGCGTCGTAGCGGTGGAGTGTCCAAGAGGAAGGCTCCTTGGTACTGAGCGCGGTCCAGGGGCAGACGGACGCAAACGGCGTAGCCTATGGGTTGCCTTTGGCACGGGAGATGACCATTACAATGCAGGCAGTACATCGTGAACAACTCAACTCCGACAACGCAGGTGCCTTTACATCGCATTTGATTACAACGCATTTTGAGGACAGTAATGGGGTAATTAAAAGTTCTTCGGGTGGGTATGGTTTTCGGATGTCTGATCAGGAAATTGGGGTGTGTTTTGGGGTAAAATATTAATATTGGGGTGTGTTTTGGGGTAAAATATGGAAATTGGGGTGTGTTCTGGGGTAAAATATGAATATTGGGGTGTGTTTTGGGGGCTCAAAAAGAAATTTTAGGGTTGACGGTTTGGTTTGGGGTACAAAGGTTAGTTTTTGGGTGCACTCACTGAAGTGGGAATAGTAAATTTTACGTCTCCGCTATGCAACACCTTCCCTACTGTTGCAATATGCCTAGTATTAGTATGCATTGGAATGGAATGCCATGTAATGGCATGCATCGTAACTACGTATGTACCTTTGGCACACAAGCGGTACGCCCGCTGCGCATGGGCGCCCAGCGGACGCCATTGAGATGTGCGGGGGGGCTGGACAGCTGGGAAGTGGTAAACGCCGCTAAGAACACTGGATGGGACGTGGACGCAGGGGTGTGTGTGTGAGCGGATGTTGTAAATATTTTAATAAGGGAAGTCTTACCTCAAAGCCGGGTCCCGTGTCTTTGCTGCTCCTGGTCTCCTGCATCTGCTTCCAGGAACAGGAAGTAGGCAGCCAGGCTCCCTCTCCTGTGCCAATCACAACGCTGCGATGGGGCAGTGGGATTGGTAATTGGCAACCGGACAAGGCATGCAGCCAGGGGCTGGGGGAGGTGGGCATGTTCTCCATGCAGCCTGCATTACGAACAGGGAAGTGCGCATGACTGCTTTGGGTGGCCTGAGTGGGCCGACCAAACAGTCACTGCGCACTTGAGTGGGCATGCCAATCCGCCCATGCCTTGCCCCGTGCTTGGAGCAGTCCTACCCACCCTCCCACCTGCAAAGGAAACATAGCACGGTTACATCAGTAAGTTATCATCATGTGATGATTGTTCCTCTTCTGCACTGCTTGAAAGCAGTGGGGCAACGCTTTTCTGCCATAGCGGATGAGCCACCACTGGGGGGGCATCATCTACGTGTGTTAGGCCTGGGCGACTCGACCCCCAGGCGTCCTGCGCTATGTGTCCCTTCTTCTCCTTACCTGGACATTGACACCGTGGCGCACTCCGCTGCACTCTCTCCAGATCTGTGACTCAGCCAGCAGGAGCCTCAGCCAGGTGTGATTTCACAAGCCTGGGTACAGCAGTCGCCGCCAAATCCGCTGGTGAACCTCCCGATGCAGTTGATGCAGCAGGGCCCCCTTAGGCGTGAAGTTGCAGCGCTCCCCCCACACAAGTTCAGCGCAGCTCAGGGGCCTCACCCTCCACAGCGTCTGGCCAGCCCAACATCATCTGGCCTGTGATGTAGAGAGGCGGCACCCACCGTTGGTAATCCCCTCTGTGCTCCCCGGTGTAGTGGTGGATCGTAGCATGCGATGCAGACCTCCCTACGTTGGGGCGCAGGAGCGCCTCTACTATTAACAGCTCAAAGGTGCGCAAGGTGGTCTTCTCACACAGGTCAGCAACGTGTCTCCATGCAACCTGCCAGACTTCACCACCAGGTACGGGCGATCGTCACGCCTCATTGTCTACCGCCACAGCTCATCGACTCCACAGCTCCTCCGCATCCCACTCCAGGCTCCAGATGCAGGTCCAGCATGGCATCCAGGCTCCAGACGCAGGTCCAGCATGGCATCCAGGCTCCAGACGCAGGTCCAGCATGGCATCCAGGCTCCAGACGCAGGTCCAGCGAGGCATGCAGGCTTCAGACGCAGGTCCAGCGAGGCATGCAGGCTCCAGACGCAGGTCCAGCGAGGCATGCAGGCTCCAGAAGCAGGTCCAGCGAGGCATGCCGGCTCCAGACGCAGGTCCAGCGAGGCATGCAGGCTCCAGACGCAGGTCCAGCGAGGCATGCAGGCTCCAGATGCAGGTCCAGCATGGCATCCAGGCTCCAAACGCAGGTCCAGCATGGCATCCAGGCTAAAGACGCAGGTCCAGCGAGGCATGCAGGCTCCAGACGCAGGTCCAGCGAGGCATGCAGGCTCCAGACACAGGTCCAGCGAGGCATCCAGGCTCCAGACGCAGGTCCGGCGAGGCATCCTGGCTCTCATCCTGGTCATCCTGGATGTTGGGTGGCTTGCAGGTGTTGTTGATGTATACTGCACTTGGGCCTGACTGCTCCATTTTGCATTTTTTTGGTTCTTATGCGCATTTTCTATTGGATGTTGACTGATAGACTATTTTTTGCATTAGAGGCAAGAAAAACTCACGTTGGGCTGACTAACGTGAGTTTTTTTGCCGCTAATGGGCCTATCGGTAGTTTTCGCCCGCTAACGCCGGATTTCCTATCGCCATCGCGCTGATGTAAGTGGCAGTTTTCACCGCTAACATGGCGATAGTTTTCAGGGTTAGGCGGCGATAAAAAAACTGCCGCTAACGGCGTTTGCGATAGGTATCGACGGTCCTTGAGAATATCCCCCTCTGTTTCCTTGATCTGTGAAGTGTACTCCATCACTTCAGTAGATGTCATCCATATCAAAACGTAGATTGTTGTTATAGATGGAGCCCATCGTATGGTCTCTGAGGTAAGCAGAAACAGCTTTATTGACATTTTTTCTAGCTTTCTCAATATGTGGACAGAATTGATTTGACCACTTTCATTTCTGTCTTTGGCATCTATTAGAGTATACAAAGACAGTTTGAGGTAAAAGCAACATTAATTGTGCAAAGGTGTCCTTCATTAGCATTTCCAGACCTACCCCAGTCAATGTGCCTAAGTCATTGCCACCACAGGGCACAATCATGAGGTCAGGGGGTTGGAGATGCAAAAAGGTTTTAACCAAAGGCATCAATTGGTGCCACTTTAATCCTCTCTGTGCAATCCATTTAATATCCACATTTTGCAAAGCTAGGTCTTTGTAAATACCTCTGCGTTCAGCATACTTTTTGCACCAGAAAACATAGCTGTGTCCAACAATCCACACTGTAAGCATTTCGAAGGGATGTCTGGAAGTAATGAAAAGATGTCTGTAGCTGAGGTAGTCAGTTGGTAGAATGAGAGGTATCTAAAATGGTGGACAAGATGCTGTTTTTTAAAAAGTAGAGAATTGATTGACTATTTAAGGGTGAATGTTACTTTCTTTAAAAAGCATGTTTGTTATTGGCTAGTAACAAATGTTTGAAAGGTACAGTAGATAGGATTAGGTCATATTTTGCAAAAGTCAACCACACCTGCTGTTTGCATTTGTAACCTTGTGGGCTAAAATTGAAAATACGGTGAACTTGTGACCTGTCAGTTCAGTTGAATGTTCCATGAACTGTTACTATGGAAACTGGCATTAAGCAGAATGGGGGAAGGCTCCAATGATATCTGTGGTTTTAAAATATGGAATTGTAATTCATATATAAGTGATATGTTGTTAAAGTAAGATTTCCCAAGTCAGTACTATCTTTAAAAATGGTGTGTTCTTAAAAAATAGTGGTATTTTTATTTGTAATATATTTTTAAACTCCCGTATGGATTCGCGGCTCCATCGCGTTGGTGCACGGTGGAGTCGCGACTCCAAAAAATTCCAGAACCAGTTTGTGCACTTTTAGAAGTCAGTTGGTAACGGTTAATATGTCTAACCAATAGAAATGTGTTTTATAATTTGAAATAATGTAGGAAGCAATGTGATTTGTTACTTACATGTATTTGTGTGGATAAAGAGAGAGAAAGTTTGCCATTACAGGTTTTACCTTGCTGAGAGTGGTGCATTACATTGATTGTGTGCATAAGAAAATCTTTTATGAGTTTGTGATATTTTAAATTCTATAAATCAATTTGGAAGGTGAGTTATAAATTTGTGAGGTGTATTATGTATTAGGTTTATTTTTAATCTTTAAAAATTATTGATGAACTGTGATGTTTGAAATATATTATTAAATGTAAAGATGTGTATTGTAGTTTGTTTTATTGTAGTTAAATGTTGTTTGAAATAGATTTTGTATAGTAATATGTGTATATTGGAAGATGAATTAGTGATTATGGTAGTTTGTTTTAGTGTGTGGATATGTACATTTGTAGTATACCGCATAATTTTAGGTGTTGCTTTAAAATTGGAGGTGGAGTCTGTCAAGTTTTAAGGTGTGCATGGACTTCTGACTCAAGTGTGTCTCTACTTGTATATGTATTTTCATGTCTTATACATTTGAAGGTGCATGATGTATAACAAAGAGGTGTTGTTGCTTTTTATGTGGTAGGCTCAAGACTGTGAGTAGTAGTGGAATGGTGAAGATGCAGCATAATAGTGTGGTTTAAAAGATGTTGACATAAGGTATTATTGATTAGGCTTCTTTTTTTAAGTTTCTAGAGAGGTACAGTTGAAATGTGCCACATAATATTTGGTGTTTGCTTGAAATTGGAAGTTTGTTCTGTGAATTTTTAAGGTTTGGATAGTGTTATGGTACAGACATATTTTTAGGAATATGGTGAGACTTTTAGTAAAGACATGTGAAGGGTTCCTGCTTTGTATTTGGGTAGGTTTAACATTATAAGTAGTTGTAGAATGGTAAAGCAGCAGCCTGAAAGTGAGGTTTAAGATGTTTGTAGAGATGTTATTTATTAGAGTAATTTGTATGTTGTGTGGAAAGTTATATTTCATATATACGCATAATTTTCAGTGTCTGAAAATTGAAGTGTAGTCTGTGAAGTTTTGAGCTGTGGGTGGTGTTGTGACTGAGATATGTGTCTACTTGCACATATATTATGGTATGTGTTATGCATCTGAAGATGATAGATGTATAAAACACAGGTATACATTTATCTGTGTATTACTTTTATATATGATGCTGCTAGCAAAAGGTACAGACATATGCATGCATGGTTTTAGAAATATGGGGAGACTTTCATGAAAGATAAGTGAAGTGTTGCTTTGCTGTTAGCTATGCTCTATACCTGATTACTACTAGAATAGTGAAGCAGTAGAAGTAGAAAAGTGATGTTTAAGATATGTTGGGAGAGGAATTATTACTTATGGTACTTTATAAGAGTCTGTGTAAAAGTTCACTTGAAATTTGCTGCATAAATCTAGGTGTGTTTGAAATGTTAAGTGTAGTCTGTCAAGTTTTAAGGCCGTTATGGTCTTGTGAGTGTGGTTATGTTTCTACTAGCACATGTATTCTAATATGTGTAATACTTTTGGCAATAGGTATATATAGAAGCATGCATGCTTTTAGGAATATTGTTAGAGGTATGGTAGAGACATGTGATAGGTTGCTGCTTTATGTTTGACTAGGCCCAATATTCATAGAATGGTGAAGGTGCAGCACAAAAGTGAGTTTTAAGACATGTTAGCAGAAGGGATTACTGATTAGGCTACTTTCTATGAGACTGGGGAAAGGTACACTTGAAATACACTGCAGAAATGTAGGTGTGTCTTTGAAATGTAAAGTTCAGTCTACTTGTTTATTTCTGTTATATATGATGATGATTTCAAAAGGTAGACATATATGCATGTATAGTTCCAGGAATATGGTGAGATTTATAGCAGACTCATGTTTAGCCTTTATGCTTTATTTTGAGTACGTCCAACACCCTGAGTAGTTAAAGAATTTTGAAGCTGCAGTACAAAAGTGTACACCATGTCATAGACCTGACTTTTGTGCTGCAGTTTCAGTATTCTGCTACTACTCAGGATGTTGCACTCCTCTAATCACTCAGGTACTACTGCAGTACTACTCCAATCACTCGGGTAGTACACATGCACTTATAAAATCACCCAGGCACTTTCTATGTACTCCTGTAATCTCCCAGATATTACTCCTGAAATCATGGAATCACCAGGCATTACCTATGTACTCCTCTAATCCCCCAGACATAACTCCTGCAATCACCCTGTCAGGATCTATGCACTCCTCCAATCACTTAGCCTGTGCCTATGCACTTATAAAATCACCCAGGCACTACCTTTACACTTTTGCAATCACTGAGGCACTACCACAGTATTACTCTAATCACCCAGGCAGTACTGATGCACTTATAAAATCACCCAGGTACTTTCTATGTACTCCTGTAGTCCCCCAGATATTACCTCTGAACTCATGCAATCACCAATGCATTAGCTATACACAGGTTCAATCACCCAGGCAATACCCTTGCACTTCTCCAATTACTTTTTCAGGATCTATGCACTCCTCCAATCACTTAGCCAGTACGCATACACTTATAAAATCACCTATTCACTTGCTATGTACTCCAGTAATCCCCCAGATATTACCGCTGTAGTCATGGTATCACCCAGGCACTAGTTATGTACTACCCCTGCAGTCATAGAATCATGCAGTGTCTACCTATGCAGTCATGTAATAAACCACACACTACCCTTGCAGTCATAGAATCACCCAGGCCCTACTGTTGCATTCATCTATTCACTTAGGCACTACTCCGTGACTCATCTATGCCTTCAGGTGCTATTTATAAACTTATCCATGCACTCAAACTCTATGTGTGCACTCATGCAATTAGCCAGTCACTATCCATCTTCTCCTGCAATTACCCAGTGACTACCCTTGCACTCATACAATCACCCAAGCACTACCCATGGAGTTATGCAATCACTCAGGCAGATCTATTACATGTCTCAGTTTCTAGGTTTCACTATATGCCAGAAATATTGTATATATATTTCTTTTAGATATCATGGTGATTTGAAAAGGTAGAGACATATGTATGCATGCTTTTAGCATTGACGGTCTTCTCGATGACTTTGGCCGGAAACGGAAGGAGCGAGATGGGACGGTAGTTCTTGAGGTCGGTGGGGTCCGCCGTTGGTTTCTTCAGGAGGGCGGTAAGCTCGGCGTGCTTCCAGCTCTCTGGGAAGGTGGCAGTGTGGAAGGAGGAGTTGATGATGTCCCGGAGATGGGGTGCGATGGTGGCGTCGGCTTTGTTGAAGACGTGGTGTGGGCAGGGGTCGGTTGGTGATCCGGAGTGGATGGAGTTCATCGTGCGGGTGGTGTCTTCGGTGCTGATCGGGGTCCAGTTGCAGAGGGTGGTGGTGGCGGGCGTTGGTTCGGCGGTAGGGTGCGTGGTTTGTGCGTCGAAGCTGTTATGTATGTCGGTGATCTTGCGGTGGAAGAACGTGGCGAGTGAGTTGCAGAGGTCTTGCGAGGGGGTGATGTCGTTGTTTCCGGCGCTGGGGTTGGAGAACTCTTTGACGATGCTGAAAAGTTCCTTGCTGTCGTGGGCGTTGTTGTCCAGTCGTTCTTTGAGTGCCGACTTCTTGGTGGCACGGATCAGCTGGTGGTGTTTGCGGGTGGCGTGCTTGAGGGCGGTCCTGTTGTCTGTGGTCTGGTCGAGTCGCCAGGTTCTCTCGAGAGTGCGGCAGTTCTTCTTGGATTCCTTGAGTTCGTTGGTGAACCAAGGGTTTTCTTGCTTCCGGGTCTGCTGGGAGGGTTTTTAGTGGTGCAAGGTCGTCGGCGCAGGCGGTCAGCCACTTGGCGAGGTTGCTGGCTGCTTCGTTTGGGTCCGTTGTGTTGGTGGGTGTGTTCTGGCTGAGGGAGGCGGTGAGCTGCTCGGCGGTGATCTTGCTCCAGCTCCGGCGAGAGCCTGTTGCGGGTGGTGGTGGGTCGCAGTCTTTCTGAAGCTGAAGTGGACGCAGCTGTGGTCGGTCCAGTGTAGTCCGGTGGCGTGGCTGAAGGAGATGTGCTTGCTGGAAGAGAAGACGGGGTCAAGCATGTGGCCGGCGTAGTGGGTGGGCGTGTTCACCAGTTGCTTGAGTCCAAGGTTGGCGAGGTTGTCCAGCAGGGCGGTGGTGTTTCTGTCGTTGTTGTTCTCCAGGTGGAAGTTGAGGTACCCTAGGAGGATGTAGTCGGCTGAGGGCATGGCGTGCGGGCTGATGAAGTCTGCGATGTCTTCGCTGAATAGTGTGCGTGGTCCCGGGGGTCTGTAGATGAGGGTGCCTCGGAGGGTGGTCTTGGGGTCAGTGTGTATCTGGAAGTGTAGGTGTTCGGCGGCGGTGAAGGTCTCGTCGGAGTTAGTCGAGATGCGGATGGTGTTCTTGTGTATGATGGCGATGCCTCCTCCCGTCTGGTTGACGCGGTCCCTCCGGGTGATCTTGTATCCGTCCGGGATGGCTATGGCGATGTCGGGCGCTGAGGAGGCGTTCATCCAGGTTTCGGTGAGGAAGGCGATGTCCGGTGCTGTTGCGTCGAGCAGGTCCCAGAGTTCCACGGCGTGCCTGTGGACGGAGCGGGTGTTCAACAGGATGCATTTCAGGTGGTTGCTGCTGGTGCTCGACTTGGCGGAGGTGGTGCACGTCCGGGGGCAGGTGAATCGGCAGGTTTGGCAGGTGAAGGGTCCGTGGGTGCGTCTCGGTGAGGCTCGGTAGCAGGCAGGGTTCCGGCCGGCATTGAGTGCGGTGAGGGTGGCGGCGTCGTAGGTCCGTCGAGTAGTGTTGCATCGGTGGGAGCCAGGGTTCTGGCGCTGGGCGCGGTCCAGTCGCGGACGGGCGCAGACGGGCTTGCCTTAGGCGTGCCTTCGGGCGCCAGCGGCGGCCGCGCAGCGGCCGCCATTTATGGGGAGGTGGGAGGGAGGAGCAGCTGGGAGGCGGGAGGCAGGGGCAGCGAATGGGCAGTCAGGGGGCGGGGCCGCAGGGGACGCAGCGGCGGGAAAGGCGAGAGGCAGCGGGGGCACAAAAGTACAAGGGAGAGAAAACAGACAAAAAATACGGGCACAACGCAAATGGGGCAGCGAGGGGCACAGAAAGGAAATGGGGGGAAAACAGACAAAATCACAGTCACAACGCAAATGGGGCAGTGAGGGGCACAGAAAGGAAATGGGGGAAAACAGACAAAATCACAGTCACAACGCAAATGGGGCAGCGAGGGGCACAGAAAGGAAATGGGGGGAAAACAGACAAAATCACAGTCACAACGCAAATGGGGCAGCGAGGGGCACAGAAAGGAAATGGGGGGAAAACAGACAAAATCACAGTCACAACGCAAATGGGGCAGCGAGGGGCACAGAAAGGAAATGGGGGAGAACAGACAAAATCACAGTCACAACGCAAATGGGGCAGCGAGGGGCACAGAAAGGAAATGGGGGGAGAACAGACAAAATCACAGTCACAACGCAAATGGGGCAGCGAGGGGCACAGAAAGGAAATGGGGGAGAACAGACAAAATCACAGTCACAACGCAAATGGGGCAGCGAGGGGCACAGAAAGGAAATGGGGGGAAAACAGACAAAATCACAGTCACAACGCAAATGGGGCAGCGAGGGGCACAGAAAGGAAATGGGGGAAAACAGACAAAATCACAGTCACAACGCAAATGGGGCAGCGAGGGGCACAGAAAGGAAATGGGGGAGAACAGACAAAATCACAGTCACAACGCAAATGGGGCAGCGAGGGGCACAGAAAGGAAATGGGGGGAGAACAGACAAAATCACAGTCACAACGCAAATGGGGCAGCGAGGGGCACAGAAAGGAAATGGGGGGAGAACAGACAAAATCACAGTCACAACGCAAATGGGGCAGCGAGGGGCACAGAAAGGAAATGGGGGGAGAACAGACAAAATCACAGTCACAACGCAAATGGGGCAGCGAGGGGCACAGAAAGGAAATGGGGGGAGAACAGACAAAATCACAGTCACAACGCAAATGGGGCAGCGAGGGGCACAGAAAGGAAATGGGGGGAAAACAGACAAAATCACAGTCACAACGCAAATGGGGCAGCGAGGGCACAGAAAGGAAATGGGGGGAAAACAGACAAAATCACAGTCACAACGCAAATGGGGCAGCGAGGGGCACAGAAAGGAAATGGGGGGGAAAACAGACAAAATCACAGTCACAACGCAAATGGGGCAGCGAGGGGCACAGAAAGGAAATGGGGGGGAGAACAGACAAAATCACAGTCACAACGCAAATGGGGCAGCGAGGGGCACAGAAAGGAAATGGGGGGGAGAACAGACAAAATCACAGTCACAACGCAAATGGGGCAGCGAGGGGCACAGAAAGGAAATGGGGGGAAAACAGACAAAATCACAGTCACAACGCAAATGGGGCAGCGAGGGGCACAGAAAGGAAATGGGGGGAAAACAGACAAAATCACAGTCACAACGCAAATGGGGCAGCGAGGGGCACAGAAAGGAAATGGGGGAGAACAGACAAAATCACAGTCACAACGCAAATGGGGCAGCGAGGGGCACAGAAAGGAAATGGGGGGAGAACAGACAAAATCACAGTCACAACGCAAATGGGGCAGCGAGGGGCACAGAAAGGAAATGGGGGGAGAACAGACAAAATCACAGTCACAACGCAAATGGGGCAGCGAGGGCACAGAAAGGAAATGGGGGAGAACAGACAAAATCACAGTCACAACGCAAATGGGGCAGCGAGGGGCACAGAAAGGAAATGGGGGGGAAAACAGACAAAATCACAGTCACAACGCAAATGGGGCAGCGAGGGCACAGAAAGGAAATGGGGGGAAAACAGACAAAATCACAGTCACAACGCAAATGGGGCAGCGAGGGGCACAGAAAGGAAATGGGGGAAAACAGACAAAATCACAGTCACAACGCAAATGTGGCAGCTCGGGGCACAGAAAGGAAATGGGGGGGAAAACAGACAAAATCACAGTCACAACGCAATTGGGGCAGCGAGGGGCACAGAAGGAAAAAGGGGAGATAGCAAGAAATGCGGGCACCGGGGCCGCAGCTGAGGGGCGATCTTACCTGCAGAAGCAGCGGGCAGACAACACAGGCGGAGCTGTGTGGTGGGGGAGCGACCTACCTGGCAACTCAAACCCTATGTGTGCACTCATGCAATTAGCCAGTCACTATCCATCTTCTCCTGCAATTACCCAGTGACTACCTTTGCACTCATACAATCACCCAAGCACTACCCATGGAGTTATGCAATAACTCAGGCAGATCTATTACATGTCTCAGTTTCTAGGTTTCACTATATTCCAGAAATATTGTATATATATTTCTTTTAGATATCATGATGATTTGAAAAGGTAGAGACATATGTATGCATGCTTTTAACAATATGGAGAGACTTATAGTTGAGTCATGTAATAGTCTGCTGCTTTATATTTGGCTAGGCCCAACACTCATGCAGTTATAAAAACACCCAAGTACTTCCCATGCAGTCTTCAAATGATACAGGCACTACGTATGCACTGCTGTAATCACTCAGGCATTACTGCTGCACTCATGCAATCACCAAGGTATTACCCATGCACTCTTTGAATCATGTAGTCACTACTCATGCACTTATATAATCACCCAGGCACTACCGTTGCACTCCTTCAATCATGGAGGCACTACCCTTGTACTTATGTAATCACTCAGCCTGTAGTCATGCTGTTATGAAATCACCCAGGCACTACCTTTGCACTTATTTATTCACTCAGGCACTACCTCAGTAGTCCTGTAAACACCCAAGAAGTACCCATGCACTTATAAAATCACCCAGTCACTTCCTATGTAGTCATGTAATCCCCAGACATTACTCCTGTACTCATGCAATCACCAATGCATTAGCTATACAGTGCTCTAACCACCCAGGCACTATCCTTGCACTCTTTCAATCACGCATGCACTACTCTTGTACTTATGTAATCACTCAGCCAGTACTCATGCACTTATAAAATCACTCAGGCACTACATTTGCACTCTTGTAATCAATCAGGCACTACCTTAGTACTTCTGTAATCACCCAGGCAGTACACATGGACTTATAAATCACCCACTCACTTCCTAAGTACTCCAGTAATCCCCCAAATATTACCCCTGCAGTCATGCAATAACCCAGGCACTAGTTATGTACTATCCCTGCAGTCTTGCAAAAAATGCAGGCTGTACCTACGCACTCATGTAATATCCCAGTCACTAGCCTTGCAGTCGTAGAATCACCCAGGCCCTACTGTTGCACTCATCTATTCACCTAGGCACTACTCCATGACTCATCTATGCCTTCAGGTGCTATTTATAAACTTATCCATGCACTCAAACTCTATGTGTGCACTCATGCAATTAGCCAGTCACTATCCATCTTCTCCTGCAATTACCCAGTGACTACCTTTGCACTCATACAATCACCCAAGCACTACCCATGGAGTTATGCAATAACTCAGGCAGATCTATTACATGTCTCAGTTTCTAGGTTTCACAATATTCCAGAAATATTGTATATATATTTCTTTTAGATATCATGATGATTTGAAAAGGTAGAGACATATGTATGCATGCTTTTAACAATATGGAGAGACTTATAGTTGAGTCATGTAATAGTCTGCTGCTTTATATTTGGCTAGGCCCAACACTCATGCAGTTATAAAAACACCCAAGTACTTCCCATGCAGTCTTCAAATGATACAGGCACTACGTATGCACTGCTGTAATCACTCAGGCATTACTGCTGCACTCATGCCATCACGAAGGTATTACCCATGCACTCTTTGAATCATGTAGTCACTACTCATGCACTTATATAATCACCCAGGCACTACCGTTGCACTCCTTCAATCATGGAGGCACTACCCTTGTACTTATGTAATCACTCAGCCTGTAGTCATGCTGTTATGAAATCACCCAGGCACTACCTTTGCACTTATTTATTCACTCAGGCACTACCTCAGTAGTCCTGTAAACACCCAAGAAGTACCCATGCACTTATAAAATCACCCAGTCACTTCCTATGTAGTCATGTAATCCCCAGACATTACTCCTGTACTCATGCAATCACCAATGCATTAGCTCTACAGTGCTCTAACCACCCAGGCACTATCCTTGCACTCTTTCAATCACGCATGCACTACTCTTGTACTTATGTAATCACTCAGCCAGTACTCATGCACTTATAAAATCACTCAGGCACTACATTTGCACTCTTGTAATCAATCAGGCACTACCTTAGTACTTCTGTAATCACCCAGGCAGTACTCATGGACTTATGAAATCACCCACTCACTTCCTATGTACTACAGTAATCCCCCAAATAATACCCCTGCAGTCATGCAATAACTCAGGCACCACTTATGTACTATCCCTGCAGTTTTGCAATCATGCAGGCTGTACCTAGGCACTCATGTAATAACCCAGGCACTAGCCTTGCAGTCGTAGAATAACACAGGCCCTACGGTTGCCCTCATCTATTCACCTAGGCACTACTCCATGACTCATCTATGCCTTCAGGTGCTATGTATACACTTATCCATGCACTCAAACCCTATGTGTGCACTCATGCAATTAGCCAGTCACTATCCATCTTCTCCTGCAATTACCCAGTGACTACCTTTGCACTCATACAATCACCCAAGCACTACCCATGGAGTTATGCAATAACTCAGGCAGATCTATTACATGTCTCAGTTTCTAGGTTTCACTATATTCCAGAAATATTGTATATATATTTCTTTTAGATATCATGATGATTTGAAAAGGTAGAGACATATGTATGCATGCTTTTAACAATATGGAGAGTCTTATAGTTGAGTCATGTAATAGTCTGCTGCTTTATATTTGGCTAGGCCCAACACTCATGCAGTTATAAAAACACCCAAGTACTTCCCATGCAGTCTTCAAATGATACAGGCACTACATATGCACTGCTGTAATCACTCAGGCATTACTGCTGCACTCATGCAATCACCAAGGTATTTCCCATGCACTCTTTGAATCATGTAGTCACTACTCATGCACTTATATAATCACCCAGGCACTACCGTTGCACTCCTTCAATCATGGAGGCACTACCTTTGTACTTATGTAATCACTCAGCCTGTAGTCATGCTGTTATGAAATCACCCAGGCACTACCTTTGCACTTATTTATTCACTCAGGCACTACCTCAGTAGTCCTGTAAACACCCAATAAGTACCCATGCACTTATAAAATCACCCAGTCACTTCCTATGTAGTCATGTAATCCCCAGACATTACTCCTGTACTCATGCAATCACCAATGCATTAGCTATACAGTGCTCTAACCACCCAGGCACTATCCTTGCACTCTTTCAATCACGCATGCACTACTCTTGTACTTATGTAATCACTCAGCCAGTACTCATGCACTTATAAAATCACCCGGCACTACATTTGCACTCTTGTAATCAATCAGGCACTACCTTAGTACTTCTGTAATCACCCAGGCAGTACACATGGACTTATAAATCACCCACTCACTTCCTAAGTACTCCAGTAATCCCCCAAATATTACCCCTGCAGTCATGCAATAACCCAGGCACTAGTTATGTACTATCCCTGCAGTCTTGCAATAATGCAGGCTGTACCTATGCACTCATGTAATAACCCAGTCACTAGCCTTGCAGTCGTAGAATCACCCAGGCCCTACTGTTGCACTCATCTATTCACCTAGGCACTACTCCATGACTCATCTATGCCTTCAGGTGCTATTTATAAACTTATCCATGCACTCAAACTCTATGTGGGCACTCATGCAATTAGCCAGTCACTATCCATCTTCTCCTGCAATTACCCAGTGACTACCCTTGCACTCATACAATCACCCAAGCACTACCCATGGAGTTATGCAATCACTCAGGCAGATCTATTACATGTCTCAGTTTCTGGGTTTCACTATATGCCAGAAATATTGTATATATATTTCTTTTAGATATCATGGTGATTTGAAAAGGTAGAGACATATGTATGCATGCTTTTAGCAATATGGAGAGACTTATACTTGAGTCATGTAATGGTCTGCTGCTTTATATTTGGCTAGGCCCAACACTCATGCAGTTATAAAAACACCCAAGTACTACCCATGCAGTCTTCAAATGATCCAGGCACTACATATGGACTGCTGTAATCACTCAGGCATTACTGCTGCACTCATGCAATCACCAAGGTATTACCCATGCACTCTTTGAATCATGTAGCCACTACTCATGCACTTATATAATCACCCAGGCACTACTGTTGCACTCCTTCAATCACGGAGGCACTACCCTTGTACTTATGTAATCACTCAGCCAGTAGTCATGCTGTTATGAAATCACTCAGGCACTACCTTTGCACTTATTTATTCACTCAGGCACTATCTCAGTACTCCTGTAATCACCCAAGAAGTACCCATGCACTTATAAAATCACCCAGTCACTTCCTATGTAGTCATGTAAATCCCCAGATATTACCCCTGTAGTCATGCAATCACCCAGGTGGTACCTATATACTCCTTTAATCCCCCAGATGTTACTCATGTACACATGCAATCACCAATGCATTAGCTATACAGTGCTTTAATCACCCAGGCACTATCCTTGCAGTCTTTCAATCACGCACGCACTACTCTTCTACTTATGTAATCACTCAGCCAGTACTCATGCACTTATAAAATCACTCAGGCACTACATTTGCACTCTTGTAATCACTCAGGCACTACCTTAGTACTTCTGTAATCACCCAGGCAGTACTCATGGACTTATGAAATCACCCACTCACTTCCTATGTACTCCAGTAATCACCCAAATAATACCCCTGCAGTCATGCAATAACTCAGGCACCACTTATGTACTATCCCTGCAGTTTTGCAATCATGCAGGCTGTACCTATGCACTCATGTAATAACCCAGGCACTAGCCTTGCAGTCGTAGAATAACACAGGCCCTACTGTTGCCCTCATCTATTCACCTAGGCACTACTCCATGACTCATCTATGCCTTCAGGTGCTATTTATACACTTATCCATGCACTCAAACCCTATGTGTGCACTCATGCAATTAGCCAGTCACTATCCATCTTCTCCCGCAATTACCCAGTGACTACCTTTGCACTCATACAATCACCCAAGCACTACCCATGGAGTTATGCAATAACTCAGGCAGATCTATTACATGTCTCAGTTTCTAGGTTTCACTATATTCCAGAAATATTGTATATATATTTCTTTTAGATATCATGATGATTTGAAAAGGTAGAGACATATGTATGCATGCTTTTAACAATATGGAGAGACTTATAGTTGAGTCATGTAATAGTCTGCTGCTTTATATTTGGCTAGGCCCAACACTCATGCAGTTATAAAAACACCCAAGTACTTCCCATGCAGTCTTCAAATGATACAGGCACTACGTATGCACTGCTGTAATCACTCAGGCATTACTGCTGCACTCATGCAATCACCAAGGTATTACCCATGCACTCTTTGAATCATGTAGTCACTACTCATGCACTTATATAATCACCCAGGCACTACCGTTGCACTCCTTCAATCATGGAGGCACTACCCTTGTACTTATGTAATCACTCAGCCTGTAGTCATGCTGTTATGAAATCACCCAGGCACTACCTTTGCACTTATTTATTCACTCAGGCACTACCTCAGTAGTCCTGTAAACACCAGAAGTACCCATGCACTTATAAAATCACCCAGTCACTTCCTATGTAGTCATGTAATCCCCAGACATTACTCCTGTACTCATGCAATCACCAATGCATTAGCTCTACAGTGCTCTAACCACCCAGGCACTATCCTTGCACTCTTTCAATCACGTATGCACTACTCTTGTACTTATGTAATCACTCAGCCAGTACTCATGCACTTATAAAATCACTCAGGCACTACATTTGCACTCTTGTAATCAATCAGGCACTACCTTAGTACTTCTGTAATCACCCAGGCAGTACTCATGGACTTATGAAATCACCCACTCACTTCCTATGTACTCCAGTAATCCCCCAAATAATACCCCTGCAGTCATGCAATAACTCAGGCACCACTTATGTACTATCCCTGCAGTTTTGCAATCATGCAGGCTGTACCTATGCACTCATGTAATAACCCAGGCACTAGCCTTGCAGTCGTAGAATAACACAGGCCCTACTGTTGCCCTCATCTATTCACCTAGGCACTACTCCATGACTCATCTATGCCTTCAGGTGCTATTTATACACTTATCCATGCACTCAAACCCTATGTGTGCAGTCATGCAATTAGCCAGTCACAATCCATCTTCTCCTGCAATTACCCAGTGACTACCTTTGCACTCATACAATCACCCAAGCACTACCCATGGAGTTATGCAATAACTCAGGCAGATCTATTACATTTCTCAGTTTCTAGGTTTCACTATATTCCAGAAATATTGTATATATATTTCTTTTAGATATCATGATGATTTGAAAAGGTAGAGACATATGTATGCATGCTTTTAACAATATGGAGAGACTTATAGTTGAGTCATGTAATAGTCTGCTGCTTTATATTTGGCTAGGCCCAACACTCATGCGGTTATAAAAACACCCAAGTACTTCCCATGCAGTCTTCAAATGATACAGGCACTACATATGCACTGCTGTAATCACTCAGGCATTACTGCTGCACTCATGCAATCACCAAGGTATTACCCATGCACTCTTTGAATCATGTAGTCACTACTCATGCACTTATATAATCACCCAGACACTACCGTTGCACTCCTTCAATCATGGAGGCACTACCCTTGTACTTATGTAATCACTCAGCCTGTAGTCATGCTGTTATGAAATCACCCAGGCACTACCTTTGCACTTATTTATTCACTCAGGCACTACCTCAGTAGTCCTGTAAACACCCAAGAAGTACCCATGCACTTATAAAATCACCCAGTCACTTCCTATGTAGTCATGTACTCCCCAGACATTACTCCTGTACTCATGCAATCACCAATGCATTAGCTATACAGTGCTCTAACCACCCAGGCACTATCCTTGCACTCTTTCAATCACGCCAGCATTTACTCTTGTACTTATGTAATCACTCAGCCAGTACTCATGCACTTATAAAATCACTCAGGCACTACCTTAGTACATCTGTAATCACCCAGGCAGTACACATGGACTTATAAATCACCCACTCACTTCCTATGTACTCCAGTAATCCCCCAAATATTACCCCTGCAGTCATGCAATAACCCAGGCACTAGTTATGTACTATCCCTGCAGTCTTGCAATAATGCAGGCTGTACCTATGCACTCATGTAATAACCCAGTCACTAGCCTTGCAGTCGTAGAATCACCCAGGCCCTACTGTTGCCCTCATCTATTCACCTAGGCACTACTCCATGACTCATCTATGCCTTCAGGTGCTATTTATACACTTATCCATGCACTCAAACTCTATGTGTGCACTCATGCAATTAGCCAGTCACTATCCATCTTCTCCTGCAATTACCCAGTGACTACCCTTGCACTCATACAATCACCCAAGCACTACCCATGGAGTTATGCAATCACTCAGGCAGATCTATTACATGTCTCAGTTTCTAGGTTTCACTATATTCCAGAAATATGTATACATATTTCTTTTAGATATGATGATTTGAAAACGTAGAGACATATGTATGCATGCTTTTAACAATATGGAGAGACATATAGTTGAGTCATGTAATAGTCTGCTGCTTTATATTTGGCTAGGCCCAACACTCATGCAGTTATAAAAACACCCAAGTATTTCCCATGCAGTCTTCAAATGATCCAGGCACTACATATGGACTGCTGTAATCACTCAGGCATTACTGCTGCACTCATGCAAGCACAAAGGTATTACCCATGCACTCTTTGAATCATGTAGTCACTACTCATGCACTTATATAATCACCCAGGCACTACCGTTGCACTCCTTCAATCACGGAGGCACTACCCTTGTACTTATGTAATCACTCAGCCAGTAGTCATGCTGTTATGAAATCACCCAGGCACTACCTTTGCACTTATTTATTCACTCAGGTACTACCTCAGTAGTCCTGCAATCACCCAAGAAGTACCCATGCACTTATAAAATCACCCAGTCACTTTCTATGTAGTAATGTAAATCCCAAGATATTACCCCTGTAGTCATGAAATCACTCAGTTGTTACCTATGTACTACTTTAATTACCCAGACGTTACCCCTGTACTCATGCAATCACCAATACATTAGCCATACAGTGCTTCAACCATACAGGCACTATCCTTGCACTCTTTCAATCACGCACGCACTACTCTTGTACTTATGTAATCACTCAGCCAGTACTCATGCAGTTATAAAATCACCCAGGCACTACCTTTGCACTCCTGTAATCACTCAGCAGTAACTTAGTACTTCTGTAATCACCCAGGCAGTACTCATGCACTTATAAAATCACCCACACACTTCCTATGTACTCCAGTAACCCCCAGATATTACCCCTGTAGTCATGGAATCACCCAGGTACTACTTATGTACTACCCTTGCAGTCATAGAATCATGCAGTGTCTACCTATGCACTCATGTAATAACCACACACTACCCTTGCAGTCATAGAATCGCCCAGGTCTTACTGTTGCATTCATTAATTCACCAAGGCACTACTCAATGACTCATCTTTGCCTTCAGGTGCTATTTATACACTTATCCATGCACTCACCCTCTATGTGTGCACACATGCAATTAGCCAGTCACTATCCATCTTCTTTAGCAATTACCCAGCAACTACCTTTGGAGTCATGCAATCACCCAAGCACTACGCATGGAGTTATGCAATCACTCAAGCAGATCTATTACATGTCTCAGTTTCTAGGATTCAGTATATTCCAGAAATATTGTATATATATATTTCTTTTAGATATGATTTGAAAAGGTTGAGACATATGTATGCATGCTTTTAACAATATGGAGAGACTTATGGTTGAGTCATGTAAGAGTCTGCTGCTTTATATTTGGCAACGCCCAACACTCATGCAGTTATAAAAACACCCAAGTTCTACCCATGCAGTCTTCCAATGATCCAGTCACTACATTTGCAGTGCTGTAATCACTCAGGCATTACTCCTGCACTTATGCAAACATCCAGGCACTATCTATGCACTCATACAATCACCAAGGTATTACCCATGCACTCTTTAAATCATGTAGCCAGTACTCATGCACTTATATTATCACTCAGTCACTAACGTTGCACTCTTTCAATCACAGAGGCACTAACATTGTACTTATGTAATCACTCTGTCAGTAGTCATGCTGTTTTGAAATCACCCAGGCACTACCTTTGCCACTCATTTATTCACTCAGGCGTTACCTCAGTAGTCCTGCAATCACCCAAGAAGTACTCAGGCACTTAGAAAATCACCCAGTCACTTTCTATGTAGTCATGTAAATCCCCAGATATTACTCCTGTAGTCATACAATCACCCAGGTGTTACCTATGTACTCCTTTACTCTCCCAGAGGTTACCCCTGTACTTATGCAATCACCAATGCATTATTTATACAGTGCTTCAATCACCCAGGTACTATCCTTGCACTCTTTCAATCACGCAGGCATTACTCCTGCACTCATGCAAACATCCAGGCACTACCTATACACTCATGCAAGGTATTAGCCATGCACTCTTTGAATCATTACCCATGAACTCTTTGAATCATGTAGCCACTACTCATGCAGTTATATAATCACTCATTTACTAATGTTGTACTCTTTCAACCACAGAGGCACTAGCCTTGTATGTATGTAATCACTCAGCCAGTAGTCATGCTGTTATGAAATCACCCAGGCACTACCTTTGCACTCCTTTATTCACTCAGACACTACCTCATTACTCCTGCAATTACCGAAGCATTACTCATGCACTTATAAAATCACTTACTCACTTGCTAGGTACTCCAGTAATCCCCCCAGATATTACCCCTGTAGTGATGTAATCACCCAGGCACTACTTATGTACTACCTTTGCAGTCATAGAATCATGCACTGTCTACCTATGCACTCATGTAATAACCCATACACTACCCTTGCAGTCATAGAATCACCCTGGTCCTACTGTTGCATTCATCCATTCACCTAGGCACTACTCAGTGACTCATCTATGCCTTCAGGTGCTATTTATACACTTATCCATGCACTCAACCTCTATGTGTGCACTCATGAATTAGCCAGTCACTATCCATCTTCTCCTGCAATTACCCAGCGACTACCTTTGGAGTCATACAATCACCCAAGCACTACGCATGGAGTTATGCAATCACTCAGGCAGATCTATTACATGTTTCAGTTGTAGGTTTCACTATATTCCAGAAATATTGTCTACATATTTCTTTCAGATATGATGATGATTTGAAAAGGTAGAGACATATGTATGCATGCTTTTAGCAATATAGAGAGACTTATAGTTGAGTCATGTAATAGACTGCTGCTTTATATTTGGCTAGGCCCAACACTCATGCAGTTATAAAAACACCCAAGTACTACCCATGCAGTCTTCAAATGATCCAGGCACTACATATGCACTGCTGTAATCACTCAGGCATTACCCCTGCAGTCATTAAATCACCCAGGCACTACCTATTCACTCATGCAATCACCCAGGTATTTCCCATGCACTCTTTCAATCACCCAGCAACTACCCATTAACTTATATAATCTCTCACGCACTACCCTTGCACTCCTTCAATCATGCACGCACTACCCTTGTACTTATGTAATCAATCAGCCAGTACACATGCACTTATAAAATCACCCAGGCACTACCTTTCCACTCTTCCAATCACTCAGGCATTCCCTCGGTACTCCTGCAATCACCCAAGCAGTACTCATGCAGTTATAAAATTACCCACTCATTTGCTATGTACTCCAGTAATCCCCCAGATATTACCCCTTCAGTCATGCAATCACCCAGGCACTAGTTATGTACTACCCTTGCAGTTCTAGAATCACCCAGGTCCTACTGTTGCACTCCTACTGTTGCACTCATCTATTCACATAGGCACTACTCAATGTATTTCTTTATTTAAAGATGACAATATTTGTATATGTAATGTAATGTAATGTAAATTCGTACTTGTAAAGCGCACTGCCACCCCAACTGGGGCATCCTGGCGCTATACGCATACCGCTGTGGAACCCTTCCTGGCTATTCCCTGTGAAATGTCCACTCCTGGGCACCCCCAAGGTGAAGCCAGGCATCCCAGCGCTGGTGGGGCCGTTGTGGAGATTAAGCAAGCTATTGTTCAGAGTTGCAGAGTGGGACCCATGATTAGAATAGGCACCGAGGCGAGAATTATCAGGTCCGAGGAAATTGAGTCCAAGACCCGCCGAGGCGGGAATTGAACCCTGGTCCCGCGCCAGATCTCTGCATCAGGGTCTGCCGCTCTAACCATTGAGCCACACTTCTCCACTATATAATTATTTTAATAATATTAAATCATTTTTAGAAAGATAATAAACTTTACTTTTTTTTTAGATATTCTCCATAATTATTAAGAAATATTCAGTATGACAAGAAAAGATGAAAAGAAAAGACAACAAAGAAAACAGAACTATTTAATGGAGGGAGAAAATGAGAAATTAGATGAAGTACAACATGTGACGTTGAAGAAAAGTCTTCTGGTAAGAGAACGAAAGAATTTGTTAAAAGTCTTTTAAAAAATGTAATCGATTTTCAAAATGGGGAAAAGAGAAAGAAAAGTACTACAAGCAATCAGCAGAAAACTAAAAAGGACAAATTAATGCAAAATCAGGTTATAGGAAAACAATCCATGT
The DNA here is from genome assembly GCA_963921515.1 of Calotriton arnoldi. NCBI lineage: Eukaryota > Metazoa > Chordata > Amphibia > Caudata > Salamandridae > Calotriton > Calotriton arnoldi. The sequence goes on along the minus strand of CAWUFW010000494.1, from coordinate 2,806,868 downwards.
TGAAAAAAGGGTGAAAGAATATAAAGACATTAGGAAGAGAATGTATAAAAGTAGAGTACTACAAAATTTATTGAAAGATTGCAAAAAATATAAAAGAAGATCAGCATTTTACAAGAAGAAAGAACAGATTGAAAGTATAGTCAAAAAGGCTTTTGAATTGAAAAGAAAATTGTTTATATTAGTATTGAAGAGAATGAAAACATTGAATAAAACAATGCACTTTATGAAGGAGTAAAGTAAAAGAAAAAGACTGGTTAATAGAACTAACTTTTGCAAATAAATTTCGGGTGAATGGAACCACACTTCTAGTACTGAACCTTTTTTTAATGAAGAAAGCTATTTTCAACAAATACATTAGTTCATGCAGTTGATACCAGTGGTCGTTGTTATGAGGTTAAAAACGGTTGTCCAATTGAAAAAGAAAAGATGGTTCCTAGAAATGTGGAAGAAGTAATAGCTGAAGAAGTTCAAGGGAGACGTACACAAGTTCTAGTGTATAAGTGGGATTGTAGTAGTATTTGTAGTATACGACAGGAATCTATTCATATATTAAGAAATTTCTTATGAGATTATGGTAATAAAAGTGTTAAACAGAATATTAAGATATTGCAAGGACTAGACCCTTGTAAAGTGAGAAAATATACTAGCTTGCAGGGTCATTCTCTGGCTTGTCTTTCTAGAAAAGTGTGTCAAAGTACTTTTCATCATTTAAGAATGTTAGCAGTACATCACTCAGAAATGCGGAAGTTAGTAAGAAGATTGTACTACGTAAAAAAGTCCTGCATTATCTTTAAGTGAAATAAACACTACTCTTTTGCATGGTTCAGTATTGGATGAAAAACAAGTTTCTGATGATATACAGTTTCGTTTCTTTGGTCCTGAAGAGGAGTGTAGAGAAAGTGAGAGTTTGATAAGTGTAGGTGTTGAAGAAGAGGTGGAAGATAGTACTACTGAGAAGTTTGCAGAAGAAATTACAAAGTTTAAGGTACTTTCTTGTGAAAAACCAAACTATGTTTGTATTTGTTGTCAATGTACTCACTATAGAAGTCAAACTAGGAATGTTGATGTGTATTTAAAAAGTGAAAAGGAAAACAATGATAACTGGGAGCAATTTGGTGCTTATTTTTTGGTGGAAGGTCGTTTTGAGTTGGGTAGTGATCAACGTATTTGTAAATATTGTTACAACAAATTAGAAGAGAACAAAATGCCAGCTAGAGCTGTACATAACAACCTAGAGTTGGTAGCTATTCCTCCGGAACTGGTAGATTTAAATACGTATGAGTCCATTCTTATTCAATCTGTGCACCCGTTTCAGGCTATAGTTCGTATGGAGCCTAAAACAGGTAAGCTGCCTCCAACAGATTTACAAAGAGGTTTAAAAGGAAGAGTTGTGTATTTACCTTTAGATTTTAAGAAAAATATTGAAACTGTTGGTGTAGAGAGAGAGGAAAGTGAACCTGTAGTTATTCTAGTTAATGGTGTACCAACAAAGAGTCGGAAAATATGGCAAGAGTTAGTAGATGTCACCAAACTTCAAAAGGCTACATTATATCTTGTACAAAACAATATTTATTATAAAAATGTATATGTGGAAGAACAAGAAATATCTTTAGAAGATGAAAGAGAAATTTCAACTGGCCAAATAGAAAAAGTGGACAACTCCAGGAGTGAAGAAATTTATGAACATTATAGTATACATCCTTTACATTCAAAAGAAGTGATAGGAAACACTATTGAATTATTCCAAATGAAGAAAGCGAAGGGAACTCCCATGAGTGTATGGGAAAAAAGTTTGGAAGCTCGTTGTTTTCCACAGCTCTGCCCCACTGGAAAAGGTGGACGATATGATGAATGACCCGTGCAGATTCCAGATTCAGAATATCCTACAACAAGATTGTACTCAGAAGATCCAAGATTTTGACAGTGTATTCCATATTTATTTCATCTTCTGTTTGAAAGTGACTTGTCTGGGCTTTCATATGCAGTGAACCACATATTAAAAACAGGAGTTCATCTTACACATCTTTCTGCAAAGGAATATTTGGACAAAGTTCAACAAAGAGACGATCTTTTAGAATCTCAGTTAATTAATTTGATGGCGTGTCAACGTGATACTAATGAGTATTGGTATTGTTGTCACAGAGAACTTAAATGTATGCTAAGGAACTTAGGAACCCCTACATGGTTTGTTACGCTTAGCTGTGCTGAATACGCATGGGACGATTTACTTGAATTTCTACGACAAGCAAACTCAAATGTAAAAAACATTGAATTGAAGACAGCTGGAGAACTGTGTTCCTTGGATCCTGTAAATGTGTGCAGATATTTTAATCATAGGTTTCAAGCTATGATGTCTTTTATCTGCAATAAAAATAATCCACCTCTTGGAGAAGTTATTGATTTCTTTTGGAGAAAGGAGTACCAAGCCAGAGGTGCTCCTCATATACACATGTTATTATGGATCAAGGATGCACCTAAATTTGGAACTGATACTGATGAAAGTGTTTTGTCTTTCATTGAAGAATATGTTACCTGTGCCATTCCAAAAGAAGGAGGAGAAAACAACTTGAGACAGCAAGTTTTACAGTTTCAAAGTCATCGATGTGGAAAATATTGTCGATGGAAATACAAGTCAAAGGGAAGATTTTATACAAAATGTCATTGTGGATTTCCACGTCCAGTAATTTCAAAAGGAAGAGTTAACAATTTTTTGTCAGCAGTAAGGCATACTATAACTCAAAAATCTCTGAAGAATACTTACAACATAAAAAGAACTGAAGATTCAAAGTATATTAATGACTGCAATCCAGTGATTTTGACAATGTGGAATGCAAATATGGATATCCAGTATGTTGCAGATAATTTGATTGCTGTTGCTCGCTATGTTACATCATATATAACCAAATCTGAAAAGACGGAGTTGAAAGAAATGTGGGAAGAAATTTCACAAGAGAAGACTCTTAGTAACAAATTGTACAGCTTTAGTTTGAAGATGCTTTCCCATCGAGAGATTGGATCCTACAAATGTTCGGATCGGTTGAGCTCTGCAAGTTTATATTCAAAGTCAAGAGGAATCATTTGGGTAAGTCTAGGTCTTGCTGCAACACGAAATCGAGTATTGAAATCTGTACAAGAAATTGAATACTTAGCATTGAATGAACCAGAAAGTACAGATATTGTTAAAACGAATATGTTGGATACATACTATCCTAAAAGAAGTCCACATCTGGAAAACATATGTCTCTATGAAGTACTGCAACATTACAGCTTTAAGAGAAATGTTACAGAAAATATAAATGAAGAAAAATATGCAGTAATTGGATGTGAAGGATGTTTGGTAAAACATGCCAAAGGAAATCTTATTAACCACAGGAAACTCAGTTGCGAAACTCCAGATAAAAGGGAATTTTTCTATTTAGCACTTCTGCAACTTTTCAAGCCTTGGCGTAGTGAAATGGAATTACTTGGAGATTTTGACTGCTATGAAGATTCTTTTAATGCATGTAAAGATAGCATTCAATGCACAATTTTTCCAAATTATCTACAAATGTTAAATGAAGAGATTGAACAAGATACTACTATTGCAGCTGAAATAGCTAGAGACAGTTCTCAAGATAGTCAAAGTTCTGCTCCTCTAAGTCAAGATCCACTAGGACAACCAATTCTTGAAAATGAAGCAGCAATAGCTATGAATGAAGTAGAAACGGCAATGCAACAAGCACAACAGGATATTATTGAGTTGGGAAACTTGGAAGAACAACTAAATTTTGAACAAAAAGAAATATATCAGCAAGTGACACAACAGATACAGCATGGTTTACTGCATGAAAAAAAAAGAATGCAACTGCACATCATTTAAACCTATTCGAATGTATATCAGTGGTCAAGCTGGAACAGGAAAAAGTTTCTTAATTAAAGTTTTGACCAGTTATCTACAGAAAACCACTGAATCACATTTATCTTGTGTTGTAACCGCTCCAACTGGGTTAGCAGCACACAACATTAAAGGGATTACATTACATCGTTTACTCATGCTACCAGTTGAACATGAAAATAAGTTGGAATATCACAAGCTATCTGGAGAAGCTTGTTATGAAGTCTCAAGAGTACTAAAGAAAATGAAACTTCTGATCATTGATGAGGTGAGCATGGTCTCAAACTTAATGCTTGCCTTTGTACATTTAAGAATGCAACAGATTTTAAAAACAGATTATGATGTTTTATTTGGAGGAAAACATGTAATTGTATTCGGCGATCTACTACAACTTACTCCTGTGAAAGGACAACCAGTTTTTAAAACACTTGTCCATGAAGACACTAGGAAATCTTTGGGAAGTATTGGAAATGTAAACATTTGGTCTCATTTTGAATATAAAGAACTTATTAAGAATATGCGACAAGCAAGTGATGAACATTATGGAAACATTCTTCAAGATATAAGAATTGGTGTTTTGACAAAACATGGTAAAGAAGCTTTACAAAGTCGGCTACTAACGAACTTGTTTCAAAATGAAAACATTGCACCTGAAATAATGTACAAAAAAATTGGAGAAAAGAACTCTATAGTTTGCCTAATGCCAACACTGCAAGAGTGTTCTACATTCAATCAAGAACTTTTGAAACTGGAAAAACAACCAATAGTGAAAATGGAAGCCATTGATAAAATGGAACACGAAGGAGTTACTATTCTTCTCTCAGAGAAGTTACAGTCAAAATTGGATTCTTTGGAAAAGTCTGTGTCTAAGACTGCAGGTTTAGAAAAGACTTTATATGTATGTGAAAACTGTCGGGTAATTTTACGGCGTAATTTGGATGTAGAAAAAGGTTTAGTAAATGGAGCAATGGGAAAAGTTGTTGATTTTGTTAATTATCAGAACAGAGGTGGAATTGAATTTTTGAAGATTAAATTTGATCAGATTGAAGAGGTAAAACAGATTGGACGTTGTGCTGTTCGTTTTTGCTTGTAAAAGACTTGTATGTTCATAGAAAACAGTTTCCTCTTTCTTTAGCATATGCAGTGACCATTCATAAATCTCAAGGTTTAAGTGTAGACAGTGCTTTGGTAAATATTGGAAGTACAGTGTTTAAAGAGGGCATGGCATACGTTGCATTGTCTCGAGTAAGAACATTATCTGGTTTGTATTTGATTGATTTTGATGAGAAAAAGATTAGTGCTGATGCAAATTGTGTAAAAGAGTATAATCGGTTAAGAAGACTTTATGCTCCTAACTTAGGTGAATATCCCATATATGAGAAACGTGTAGGTTGTCCAAACGGAAATATGAGAAACATTCTAGTGTGATTCAAAAAAAGAAAACAATTCAAGAGAATGATGAAGCTGCAAAGAAAATGAAAATGGACACTGTTGATGATATTTTAGGATACCAGTTAGAAAATAGTTCAGGTATCAACTGCTATGCTAATGTAATTGTGAATGTTGTCTTTTATCTAGAAGATCTTCATCATGAAAATATGGAAAATTGAGAAAAAAGATTCTGTTCTTTACTACATTATATTTTTCAAAAGTTGGTAACTGATAGAACTAAAATCCATACTGCTTCTGGCATTCGGCATCTTTTGGATATATGTATTGGTTCTTCACAATTTACACTCAATATACAACAAGATGCACAAGAATTTCTTATGTTTATGCTTGCAGTAATGGAAGATGAAGGAATAGAAATTCAAAATTTGTTCGGACTAAGTTACAGATGTGATCATAAATGTGAAGAGTGTTCATTTTCTTCTACCACTGAAATAGACACTGAACGATGCCTATATTTGACAATACCATATTGCAAATCAGTGTCTTTTAACAAATTAGTAAAATCAGCTAATCAAGATATGAAATGCTCTCATTGTAAATCAGAAATGTTGTCAACGTTATACATAGAAAGATTTGGAAAATATATCATTTTAATGCTACAACGTTGTAGAGCAAATGGAAGAAAATTGGAAACCAAAATTAAAAATGTTGTGGCAAGTCAACTATCAATTTCAGGAAGAACTTTTAAAGCTGTGGCTATTATTTTCCATGATGGACCTACTACAACATCTGGACACTATACTGTGTATTTAAAGTGCAATAAAGGATGGACACATTGCAATGATGCCCATTTGGAATTCAAATGTAGGTTGCCTTTCGAATTACCAGATTCATATATGATATTTTTGATGCCAAAGTTTTGAAAACATCATTCGGCCTATTGGGAAGATGTGAACACGAATTAATGAGTTTATTTTGGATATTTTCAATGCAAATGGATTTGGAAACATTATTCAGCCTATTGGGAAGATGTGAACGATTACTGTTTGGATTATTGTTTGTGCTAATTCTTATTGCATTTGCAAAATTGTGTTTGAAAGAAATAGTTTATATATTTGATCTTTATATTACACGCGATGTAAATGAGAATGTATATTTCAGAGATGTACTTCAGAGAACTAAATGATTTGTTGTAGTTGAAGAATGTAATTTAGAAACTGTAGATAGTTGAATCTCATTGATTGTATTTTTTTCCCCGCTGTTATATGATGATCTACATTGAAATCACTGTGTATGGTGAAATTCAGTAGAATCTGAGAACAGCAAAAAAGGGAAACTGAATAGTTTATGTAATTCTAAAATTATGTTGTGTTCTTAAAACTATAATATTATAAGCAATAACGGTTTTTCTTCTTTTTTTTTACAGAAAGTAATACTAAAGCTTGAAAAGATTTTAAATTCAGTTTACAATAAAACTACTGTAAAATAGTATAAATGAGTTTGGTATCTACTTTAATAAAGAAGGTAAGATGAAATAATGTAATAAGCATAATAATATGAAGTAACGTTTACAGTCACTTTTATTGCAGTCATCCATTTTTTCAAACACTACCCATGCACTGATCTATACCATTAGACACTATTCCCACACTCCTGCCATCACTCATGCACTATCCATGCATTTCTCCAATCACCTAGATTGTATTCATACAGTTATAAGATCACCCAGACACTACCTATGTACTTTTCCAATCACCCAGGTACTATCTGTACACTCATGCAACCAGCTAGACATTATCTGTACACTCTTCCAATCACCCAGGTAGTACCTATACACTTCTGCAATCACCTAGACTCTACCCTTGCACTCTTTCAATCATCCAGGCAGTATCTATACAATGCTCTATTCATTCAGGCAGTACACATACACTTATAAAATCACCCAAGCTCTATTTATACAGTCCTCCAATCACCCTGGTACTACTCCTGTACCCCTCCAATCACCCAGCCAGAACCCTTCAAGTTTTAAAATCACTCAGGCACTACCTATGCACTCCTCCAATCCCCCAGGCCCTATCCCTACACTCTTGAAATCAGCAAGACATTACCCTTACACTCATGGAATTACCAAGGTATTAACTATGCATTCCTCTAATACCCCAGACATTACGCCATGCAATAACTTAGGTATAAGCCATGCACTCCTGCAATGCTACAGACATTACCCCTGCACTCATGCAATCACTTAGGCATTACACATGCACTCTTCCAATAACCCTGACATTACCCCTCCACTTATACAATCACCCAGGCATTACCTTCGCAGTCCTTCAATCACTCAGGCAGTACCTGTGCATTTATAAAATCATCCAGGCACTACCTATGCACTCATGCAATCACACAGGCACTACCTATGCACTCTTCCATGCACCCAGGCATTACCCATGCACTCCTTCAATCACCCAGACATTACCACTGCATTCATGCAATCACACAGGCATTACCCATGCACTCCTACAATCACTCAGGCAGAGCCAATGCAGTCATACATGCGCTCAGGCACTTCTGCAACACTCATGCAAACATCCAAGCACTACCCATGCAGTCTTCCAATCATCCAGGCACTACTCCTGCACTCACGCAATCACCCTAGTACTACTCATGCACTCCTCCAATCACCCAGGAAGTACCCATGCAGTCCTACATGAACCCAGGCACTACCAATGCACTCTTCCATGCACCCAGGCATTACCCATGCACTCCTTCAATCACCCAGACATTACCCATGCACTCATGCAATCACACAGGCATTACCCATGCACTCCTTCAATCACTCAGGCACTACCCCTGCAGTCATGCTATCACCCATGCACTACCCATGCACACCTTCAATCTCTGAGGCAGTGCCCATGCAGTCTTCCAATCATCCAGGTACTACCTATGCACTCATGCAATCACCTAGGCACTACCTATGCACTCATGCAATAACCCAAGCACTACCCATGCACTCCTCCAATCACCCAGGCACTACCCATTCACTTCTTCAATCACTCAGGCAGTGCCCATGCAGTCATACATGTACTCAGGCACTTCTGCAACACCCATGCAATCATCCAAGCACTACCCATGCAGTCTTCCAATCATCCAGGCACTACTCCTGCAATCACCCTGGTACTACTTATGCACTCTTCCAATCTCACAGGAACTACCCATGCAGTTCTACATGCACCCAGGCACTACCAATGCACTCTTCCATGCACCCAGGCATTACCCATGCACTCCTTCAATCACCCATTCATTCAGGCAGTACACACACATTTATAAAATCACCCAAGCTCTATTTATACAGTCCTCCAATTACCCAGGAACTACTCCTGTACTCCTCCAATCACCCAGCCAGAACCCTTCAAGTTTTAAAATCACTCAGGCACTACCTATGCACTCCTCCAATCACCCAGGCCCTATCCCTATACTCTTGCAATCAGCAAGACATGTCCCTTATACTCATGGAATTACCAAGGTATTAACTATGCATTCCTCTAATCCCCCAGACATTACGCCTGCAGTCATGCAATCACTTAGGTATAAGGCATGCACTCCTGCAATGCTACAGACATTACCCCTGCACTCATGCAATCACTTAGGCATTACACATGCACTCTTCCAATAACCCAGACATTACCCCTGCACTCATACAATCACACAGGCATTACCCATGCACTCCTTCAATCACTCAGGCAGTACCTGTGTATTTCTAAAATCATCCAGGCACTACCTATGCACTCATGCAATCACACAGGCAGTACCCATGCACTCTTCCTTGCACCCAGGCATTACCCATGCACTCCTTCAATCACCCAGACATTACCCCTGCATTCATGCAATCACCCAGGCTTTACCCATGCACTCCTACAATTACTCAGGCAGTGCCCATGCAGTCATACACGCACTTAGGCACTTCTGCAACGGTCATGCAATCATCCAAGCACTACCCATGCAGTCTTCCAATCATTCCAGGCACTACTCCTGCACTCATGCAATCCCCCTAGTACTACTCATGCATTCCTCCAATCACCCAGGAAGTACCCATGCAGTCCTACATGCACCCAGGCAGTACCAATGCACTCTTCCATGCACCCAGGCATTACCCATGCACTCCTTCAATCACCCAGACATTACCCCTGCACTCATGAAGTCACACAGGCATTACCCATGCACTCCATCAATCACTCAGGCACTACCCCTGCAGTCATGCAATCACCCAGGCACTACCTATGCACTCATGGAATAACCCAGGCACTACCCTTGCACTCCTCCACTCATCCAGGCACTATCCATGCACTCCTCCAATCGACCAGCCACTACCCATGCACTTATAAAATCACAGAGGCACTACCTATGCACTCGTCTAATCACCCAGACACTACCCATGCACTTCTCGATTCACCCAGACATTTCCCCTCCATTCATGCTATCACCCATGCACTACCCATGCACTCATTCAATCTCTGAGGCAGTGCCCATGCAGTCTTCCAATTATCCAGGCACTACCTATGCACTCATGCAATCACCTAGGCACTACCTATGCACTCATGCAATAACCCAAGCACTACCCATGCACTCCTCCAATCACCCAGGCACTACCCATGCACTTCTTCAATCACTCAGGCAGTGCCCATGCAGTCATACATGCACACAGGCACTTCTGCAACTTTCATGCAATCATCCAAGCACTACCCATGCAGTCTTCCAATCATCCAGACACTACTCCTGCACTCCTGCAATCACCCTGGTACTACTTATGCACTCTTCCAATCACCCAGGACCTACCCATGCAGTCCTACATACACCCAGGCACTACCAATGCACTCTTCCATGCACCCAGGCATTTCCCATGCACTCCTTCAATCACCCAGACATTACCCCTGCACTCATGCAATTCCACAGGCATTACCCATGCACTCCTTCAAATAGCCAGCCAGTACTCATGCACTTAAAAAATCACCCAGACACTAATTATACACTTTTGCACTCACCCAGACACTACCAGTACAGTCATGCAACGACACAGACATTAATTTTGCACACAAGCAATCAGTCACACATTTCTCATGCACTCCTTCAATTAACTACACATTACCCATGCATTCATACAATCACTTGGGCATTACCCATGCACTCCTTCAATCACCCAGGCACTACCTATGCACTCATGAAATAACCCAGGCACTACCCTTGCACTCCTTCAGTCATTCAGGCACTATCCATGCAATCCTCCAATCGGCCAGCCACTACCCATGCACTTATAAAATCACTGAAGTACTACCTATGCACTCGTCTAATCACTCAGACACTACCCATGCACTCCTCCATTCATCCAGACATTACCCCTCCATTCATGCAATCACCCACGCATTACCCATGCACTCCTTCAATCTCTGAGGCCGTGCCCATGCAGTCTTCCAATCATCCAGGCACTACCTATGCACTCATGCAATCACCCAGGCGCTACCTTTGCACTCATGCAATCACCCAGGCACTACCTATGCACTCATGCAATACCCCAAGCACTACCCATGCACTCCTCCAATCACCCAGGCACTACCCATGCACTTCTTCAATCACTCAGGCAGTGCCCATGCAGTCATACATGCACTCTGGGACTTCTGCAACACTCATGCAATCATCCAAGCACTACCCATGCAGTCTTCCAATCATCCAGGCACTACTCCTGCACTCATGCAATTACCCTGGTACTACTTATGCACTCTTCCAATCACCCAGGAACTACCCATGCACTCCTTCAATCACCCAGACATTACCCCTGCACTCATGCAATCACATAGGCATTACCCATGCACTCCTTCAATCACCCAGACATTACCCCTGCACTCATGCAATCACATAGGCATTACCCATGCACTCCTTCAATCATCCAGCCAGTACTCATGCACTTAAAAAATCACCCAGACACTACTTATACACTTTTGCAATCACCCAGACACTACCAGTACAGTCATGCAATGACACAGACATTAATTTTGCACTCATGCAATCAGTCACATATTTCTCATGCACTCCTTCAATTAACTACACATTACCCATGCACTCATACAATCACTTAGCCATTACCTATGCACTCTTTCAATGATCCAGACATTACCCCTGCACTCGTGCAATCACACAGGCACTACCCATGCACTCCTTCAATCACTAAGGCACTACCTCTGCAGTCATGAAATCACCCAGGCACTACCTATGCACTCATGGAATAACCCAGGCACTACCCTTGCACTCCTTCAGTCATCCAGGCACTATCCATGCACTCCTCCAATTGACCAGCCACTACCCATGCACTTATAAAATCACCGAAGCACTACCTATGCACTTGTCTAATCACTCAGACACTACCCATGCACTCCTACATTCACCCAGACATTACCCCTCCATTCATGCAATCATGCACACATTACCCATGTACTCCTTCAGTCTCTCAGGCAGTGCCCATGCAGTCTTCCAATCATCCAGGCACTACCTATGCACTAATGCATTCACCCAGGCACTACCTATGCAATCATGCAATAACCCACGCACTACCTATGGCCTCCTCCAATCACCCAGGCACTACCCATGCACTCATGCAATCACTCAGGCACTACCCATGCACTCATACATGCACTCACGCACTTCTGCTGTACTTATGCAATGACTCAAGCACTACCCATGCAGTCTTCCAATCATCCAGACACTACCCGTACGCTCATGCAATCACCCAGGTACTTCTTATGCACTCCTCCAATCACCCAGAAACTACGCATGCACTCCTCCATGCACCAAGGCACTGCCCATGCACTCTTCAATGCACCCAGGCATTACCCATGCACTCCTCCAATCACCCAGACATTACCCCTGCATTCATGCAATCACCCAGGCATTACCCATGCACTCCTACAATCACTCAGGCAGTGCCCATGCACTCCCCCAATCACCCAGGCACTACCCATGCATTCATGCAATCACCCAGGCATTGCCCATTCACTCCTTCAATCACTCAGGCAGTACCCATGCACTCCTCCAATCACTCAGGCAGTGCCCATGCACTCCCCCAATCACCCAGGCACTACCCATGCATTCATGCAATCACCCAGGCATTGCCCATGCACTCCTTCAATCACTCAGGCAGTACCCATGCACTCCTCCAATCACCCAGACATTACCCCTGCACTCTTGCAATCATGCAGGCACTACCCATGCACTCCTCTAATCACCCAGGCACTACCCATGCAGTCTTGCACTCACCCAGGCATTACCCATGCGCTCCTTCAATCACTTAGGCAGTACCCATGCAATCCTCCAATCACCCAGACATTACCTCGGCACTCATGCAATCACCCAAGCATTACCCATGGACTTACAAAATCACCTAGGCATTACCCATGCACTTACAAAATCACTCAGGCATTATTGATGCACTCCTTCAATCACTCTGGCAGTACCCATGCATTCCTCCAATCACCCAGACATTACTCCTGCACTCATGCAATCACCCAGGCACTAGCCATACACTCATGTAATCACCCAGGTATTACCCATTCATTCCTTCCATCACTCAGGCAGTACCCATGCACTCCTCCAATCACCCAGACATTACCCCTGCACTCATGCAATCATGCAGGCATTACCCCTGCACTCATGCAATCATCCAGCCAGTGCCCATGCACTCTTACAATAACCCAGGTATTAGCCATGTACTCATGGAATCACTCAGGTAGTACACATGCACGTCTCCAATCACCCAGGTACTACACATGCACTCATGCAATCACACATGCACTACCTATATACTTCTCCATATATTACACTTGCCACAATTCATACAACGCTTACAAATTTGTCTATTTTTAACCAAATAGGCGGTTCTAAAAAGAACCATTTTTTTCTTCTTTTTTTCTTTTATATTTTATTGTGTTTTTTCAACTCTTTTTTGTATTTTTTTGGTTTTGTTTTTTTTTTAAAAATGAAAAAATTAACAGAACCAATGGTGAAAAGTTACAAAACATTATGCAATTACAAAGTCATTGCAAAAAAAAATAATAATAAATTAGCAATGGTGGTTTTTAATGGCAACCACAATGGCATCCACTGATTGTTTAACAAAACCATACAACTAATCCGGGGGTCTGCTATACCAACAACCTATCTGGGGGGGGGGGGAAGTGTCCCTGACCACTTATGTCATGAAGAGTACCACAGAAAGAAATTACAGAGTAAAGAGACCCTTGCAAACAATCGGATTCCCATCACTCACCAAAGTGATCAATATCATCATTTGGGTATCCATCCTACCATCCACTGTGCCTCTTGATCATAGAGGGATTCCTAGTGGATTGTATCTTGAAGGGGTCATGTAGGAGGAACAAAGAAAAGAGAGAAATCAAGCTCTCAAGAACACATAGATGTGATCACAAATAGTATGTGGGAGTGATGAGTGCAGTGCAATAGTGTGACAGTGAAATTTTAAGAAAGGATTTACAAGAGAGAAAAACTTTTATTGGGGTATCTATTGTAATCCTTATTAAAAACAGTGCAAAAAGCAGTTTTCAAACATAACTGCACCACAACAATTTCAGCCCCCTATGGCTCCTTTTCAAACATACCCACAAGACTTTACCAACCAGTCTTTTTTAGGGTTTGGCCCAGGAAGGTCCAGAGGCAAACGGAGAAATCCACAAACACAGGTACACTGGAATCAACCAACCGCTCCACATATAGGCAACCGCAGCCAAACGAAGAAGAACTTACCCCAACCGGGGACCAGTGCGGACACAGTTTGATAGTCAACCTCAGCAAGAGGACTCTAACGTGTGATGAGGAACTTGTTTTAAATAGAGGACTAGGATTTGTGGCGACTTACGAGGGAGATGCGTTTCAGGTTCAGTGTGAACTGGCACAATTCTTCCGTAAGAAACGCTTGCACTACTTTTTCAAAGACAAAGAACCAGTGCAGGTATCTATAGATGATAGCAATACCGGTCTAAAGAAACGTTCCACTTTCAATCCACCCTCATTGAGTGTTCCACCATAAGTGCTAACGTTTGAGAGAGCTGTCCAAGAAGATATAGCCAATCTATGCAGTAACAAGAAAGGCACATATAACAATCTACCTAAGAAAGAACAACGAGCCCTACGGACTTTAACAGAGGATCACAAAGTAACCATCAAGCCTGCAGACAAAGGCGGAGCCATTGTCATTTTAGACACTGATGTATATCGAGCAGAATGTCTGCGCCAGCTGGGAGACAGAAGATTTTACCGTCCCCTTAAGGAAGACCCCACAGAAAGGATCAGAAGAGCCATCTGTGACCTAGTAGAAGAAGCCAACAGTGAAGGTTGGATAACTACCCAAGAGGCGGTATTTCTTCAGACCTCGCATCCGGTGATGCCATATTTTTATTGTTTACCTAAAGTGCACAAATCCCAAAGACCACCTCCGGGCAGACCTATAATATCTGGCCTAGGTTCTATTTTAGAACCGTTATCTACATTTGTAGATCATTTTTTGAGGCCCATAGTCAAAAAGATGCCGACGTATCTTCAAGATACGAAAGATGTACTACGCCTGTTGCCGCAAGTAGAATTCGACATGGAGAGAGACTATATAGTCTCCTTCGATGTCGAATCGCTATATACCTCCATTCCTCAAGATGAGACCTTGGATACCATTGCCTCAATATTGACCAACACAGATCTTGGCTCAATAACTCCAGTTCATTTCATCATGGCCTGTGCCCAACTGGCCATGAAGGAGAACTTTTTTAGATTTGAAGAGACCATCTACTTACAAATCTCAGGGACCAGTATGGGGAGTGTTTTTGCGCCAAGTCTGGCCAATTTGTATGTCCACTCGTTTGAGCAGGAACATGTCCTCACACCGAATAATCCCTTTTATGAGTCGATCCGCCTATGGAAGCGGTATATCGACGATGTGCTGGTAGTGTGACGGGGCAATCCTGATTCCATCCTACAGTTCCAACAATGGCTCAACACTAGAAATGAGTTCCTGAAATTTACAGTTGAGCTGGATAAGAACAAACTAGCATTTTTGGATCTATCTATCTTTTCCACACCTACTGGTTTAGAGAGCGAATTATACCGCAACCCCATGGCGCGTAATTCACTGCTATGTTATGATAGTCAGCATCCAAAATCTTTGTGCGACAACTTGCCGTACGGTCAATTCCTCCGTGTTCGGAGGAATTGTTCCACATTGAGTAAATACAATGAACACGCAAAAAATCTAGCTGACCAACTCAGAGCCAGGAAGTATCCCAAGAAACTTGTTAAGCGCTCCTACAAACGTGCCACTAATAACTATCGTGATGCACTACTTGAACCACCTATGGAGAAACCACCGTTAGGACGATTAACCTTTGTTAACACCTACAGTACCCTGACGAATGGCATACAAAAATGTGTCTGTGAACACTGCCGTATTCTCAATAGCTGTAATGATAAGATTCCTCTTCCTCTCTTTTCATTAAAAAGAAGTACCAATCTACTGGACAAATTAGTACACACACGACCCCGGGGTGTGCCACCCAGAGCAGTAGGTACACTGTGGGATCTCCCTGCAGTCCAGGGCCACTTTCCCTGTGGGGCCTGTGCTATCTGCCCACAGACCCAACAGTCAAAAACCATAGACATAGGAATCAACAGACCTTGGGTCCAGACCAACTTCACTAATTGTAACAGTGACAATTTGATTTATCTAATCACTTACCCATGTAAAATCCAATACGTGGGCATGACTACCCAAAAAGTCAAATTGCGTATGTTGGAGCACAAGAGCACTTTCAGGTGTAAAAAGACAATCACGAAATTGACGAAACACTTTGTAGATTTTGCCCATAGAGCTGAAGATTTTTCTTGGACAGTGTTGGAAAAACCCTACATACCATCACACATTAGCGACGTGTCTAAATTTCTTTTCATTAAGGAACAAAAATGGGTATTCAAACTACACAGTGACACATTAGGCTTAAACGAGGCCATACCATGGACTGCCCTACAAAAATAGTTGTGATCACATTGTGGTCTCATGGTTAGACCTGTAATGATTCCCCCAACTATTTACACTGGACAGTTGTTATAAGGGGGCATTGATTGCTTCACACTATAGTGGTCGCACAGTAACATCAAGCATAAGCAGTAAGGATAAAATACAATCCCACTGTTTCATATGCAAGTGGTTAGTTGTGTGCTTAACATTATAGTGGTTCCTGGTCGTGCAGTAACATCAAGCATAAGCAGTAAGGTCAAAACACTACTCCACTGTTTCAAATGTAAGTGGGTAGTTCTGTGTTAGAGGGCATTGGTTACAGGTTGCCACGATAGACACATTGGATTATGACCGTCTGCACTAGATGTTACAGACTACAATTCTCGAATCGGCCGACGTCATTGTGCAGTTCTAGATGGCCCCTATCAGCGTGTTTTTGATTTATTATACCTACGGCTGAGGGAGGCAATAGAGCTTATTCAGTGGCGTAAAAGAAACCAAGTGTATGAGATCATTGTCCCGCACGGGATACGGTAGGATTATTCGCCTGTTCACGGCGGTGTGATCAGGTCTGCCTTTTATTTGTCCGGATTGATGTACATGACAATTACTATGGTACTACAAGTTCCGCGTTGGGCGACGTCACTTGGTAGTTTTTCACTGCTTCGCCCGGTAAGTTTCTGATTTGATTGATAAGTGCTGAGGATAGAGTATTTAAAGATTAGTGTACTACAAGAGTAGACTTGGTGTTTTTTACTGTCCCTCATTACACGTGATTCTAGTGTCGGAATGCAGTTTATTATCAACACACTACAGTTTCCGACATGCGCAACGTCACTTTGTAGTTCTTTGTGACGCAGATGTTGAGCGCCCCGGCCGTCCTAATAAGCTTCAGCTGTGACAGTTTACGATATAAAAAAACGCCCGAACAGGTGAGTTCTCTTGGGCGGGTTTCTTTTTGCCATGACCAAGGCATTTTTATATTTTTTATATTCATTATATTTGTGATAATAGCAGAGGGCTGTGTAGACCGTAAGAGACAGCTCTGCACTAGTACATATGATGTTCTTCCATCTACATAGACGGTGCAGATGTCTGTCTTTTGAGCTGCAAACCGCTAACAGATATATTCCATGCCATGTTTTTATAGCTTAAAATTTGCACCTGACACTGTGTTTGGAGATGCTATTACTCCATTTTTCTGCACATTAAGCGGTGAAAATGGTTTTAGGCATACAAAGGGTTGTGTATGTGTGAGAATAGGTAAGACAGACTGACACAGGTGGTCGGTAGGTTTACCTTTACCTGTTCCTTCTTCCCTTGTTTGCCAGAGCGGGGCCTTTTTGACCTGAGTTGTTACCAGGCGAGGTGAGGTCCAGTCCTCGTACGAGACGGGTGAGTGTAAAAAATGTTGATTGTGCTGCATTACAAGCATACAGATGTTTGAGGTTGACAGTTGGTGCACCTCAGTATTCCCTACCAATCTGGAAACTCTGTCTATTTTTGTCTATTTTTGGTCATTGAGAGTACTACAACATATGTTTTTTTACAGGTGCCTTCTGTAGCTCGTCGATACGGAGGATTCGTATTTGGCACACGAGGTTGTATTAATTCCAACCTTTTTTTCAATTGTTTTTTCAATTGTGTTTTCACTGTTTTGACACTCTATTTTTAATGCAGTAGCAACGACATTTATAAACAGGTCCTGAAGAAAGCCGTGGACTACCAGTCCAGAAGGATGAAACATGTCGACCTTACCTATAAGCAGTTATGTTTGAAAACTGCTTTTTGCACTGTTTTTAATAAGGATTACAATAGATACCCCAATAAAAGTTTTTCTCTCTTGTAAATCCTTTCTTAAACTTTCACTGTCACACTATTGCACTGCACTCATCACTCCCACATACTATTTGTGATCACATCTATGTGTTCTTGAGAGCTTGATTTCTCTCTTTTCTTTGTTCCTACTACATGACCCCTTCAAGATACAATCCACTAGGAATCCCTCTATGATCAAGAGGCACAGTGGATGGTAGGATGGATACCCAAATGATGATATTGATCACTTTGGTGAGTGATGGGAATCCGATTGTTTGCAAGGGTCTCTTTACTCTGTAATTTCTTTCTGTGGTACTCTTCATGACATAAGTGGTCAGGGACACTTTTCGCCCCCAGATAGGTTGTTGGTATAGCAGACCCCTGGATTAGTTGTATGGTTTTGTAGTATTGATTGGGGACTTAATCCGCGGTAGGTCTATAAAATCCCTTGGACCCTCCACCACACTTTATGTTATTATTATCCACTGATTGTTTGCCATAACATAACATTGTTTTGCATTTTACACAATGCTGCGCCACTTTCAGGTACGATCTGAGGTGCTGATGTTGCAGAGGAACCAGATGAAGTACTTGGTCCAGCAGCGTTGTCCTGACTTGCCTGCTTCTGTAGGTCTCGTCGCTGCTGTTCCCTCGTGAGGCGCCGTGGATGCATTGTATGTAAATGCTTGAGCATTGAAGAGGTGCCACAGGAATACTTCTTGTCAGATCCTCATGACGAGGCAATCTGACATATGGTGCACGTAACCTTTCGTGCATTTACCTTCTTCTCCCCAGGTGGAATTGAGAAGAAAGACCAAACGATACTTTCATATCTCACCTTCACTGGTTCTTCCAACTCCTCTTCATCTTCAGGTGGAAGCTGCTGTGCTGGATTGGAAGCAGCTATTTTCTGATGAAGAAAAAAAACACCAAAAAAACCCAAAGAAGAAGAGCAAAACACAAGACCCGTGTCTCCTGAGATGCCGTTGAAAGAATGAAAAAATAGGGTGGGGTCCTTCAAGTTCTAGAATCTAAAGGTTCTAAACCAATGAAATTGTTTCTTTTGATGTCACATGGGATTCGCTCACCTGGCGCACAACCAGCGCGTACCCGACACGATTTCCGGAAAATATATTTAACAATAATATCTCTTTATTACAATTACAAATATATTATATTTATAATTAGATTAAATAATCTCTTGCTGTAATATACATAGTAAAGTTATATACATATAATTTTAAAACTTAAAGATTTGCAATGGATTCGCGCACCCGGGGTGACCCCTGGAAATACGTACCTGACGTTACGCGGGGCCGAGATCCGCGCACCCGTCGCATACCAAACGCGCACCCTACACGACCAATATGGCGGCAAAATTCTTGATTTCGCGCACCTACCGAGACAGGTACACGATCGGTACGCGAATCCACTTTAAAAAAAAAAATGTATATTTATATTTTAGAAAAGAGAAAACATTACATTATTTTTATAACAATTAAAAAACTAAGAAAAAGTATGCAAAGAATCAATCACACTTCCATTTACTCACCTATACAGTTATACACACACCACATCACTTATTCAAACAGAAACAAACGCATACTTACTCTCTTATACAATCACTGATACATGTACACACTCATCCATACAGCCACTATCGCAATCACTGACTCTCACGTATAGTCATTTATATACTCCAACTCTCCCATGCATTCAGTAAGACACATGTAATCACTCACTTAAACAGTCAGTCACGCACCTACTAAATCCTCCATCCAGACACTTATACACTCACTCATTCTTCAATACACCTTGGCATATATATAATACATATTTAATCTTTAAAGAAACACACAGTCACGTGGATGATGTCATCAGTGATGTCATCAGTGATGTCATTTGAGATGTCATCAGTGATGTCATCAGTGATGTCACTGACCATGTCATGAATGATGTAATATGTGACGTCATCAGCAGTGCATTGCGAGTTATAGTTAGTTGAACTAACTATAACGGTGGAATTTCTCTGGTTTTGTACGAGTGAAATCTCCAACTAACTATAACGTCCCTGAAACCTGTGATTTTTTCAGTGAATTTCTAAGGTTTTTAAATGCTAATTTCTAACTATAACGTGCCTGAAACCTATGGTTTTTTCAGTGAATTTCAAAGGTTTTTTAAATACTAATTTTTATCTATAACGACCCTATTAAGTCCCCTTGAATTCCTGAGGGTCCCTGTGGGCCAACTAGCCCACCAGGTACCTCCAGTAAGCGCCACAGAGCTGCGTTGCAGAGCGGTGTAAAAAGGGGCGTGGCCTTGGACCACCTCTCTGCAACGCAGCTCTGTGGCACTTACTGTAGGTACCTGGTGGGCTAGTTGGCCCTTAGAGACCCTCAGGATTTAATGCGACTTAATCCCCCAATTTACAATGCGCCAGGGGGCACATTTGCACACTTGTTTTGTTAGGCCCTGCCCCCTCCCTGCACCACTGTGCAAACGCGCCCCCTGGCGCGTTGTAAATTGGGGGATTAATTCCCCTTGAGTCCTGAGGGTCCCTGGGGCCCAACTAGCCCACCAGGTACCTCCAGTAAGCACCACAAGGCTGCATTGCAGAGAGGTGGTCCGAGGCCAAGCCCCTTTTTACACCTCTCTGCAACGCAGCTCTGTGGCACTTACTGGAGGTACCTGGTGGGCTAGTTGGCACCCAGAGACCCTCAGGATTGAAAAAAAAAAAATTAATCGGGAAGGGGGCCGCGTGGCCCCCCTCCCGAGGCCAATTTCGGCCTCGGAAACCCCTCCTCTGGGGCATGGCCAGAATTTTATTCCTTTTTTTTAATGTTTGGAGGGGGGCCGTTCTCAGGAACTACTAAACAGATTTACACCATTTAACAAAAGGACTCTTTCTGAACCAAGGGCTACCTTTTGCCAAATTTGGTATAATTTTGTTCAGCAGTTCGGGCTGTAGCCGTGTCTAAAGTTTCCTATGAAAAATAACATAGGGAAAACATGTTTTGGGACCCCCCTTTTTTCTCGGCCCCCACTTTGCAAATCACCCCGAAACTTTCAAGACAGGAGCTGACCAGAGCGCCCCACTTGTTTTGAAAATTGCGCAAAGATTCGTCAAACGATGCCAAAGTTATTAGGAAAACAATAAATGCTTTTCCTATGGAAAATAGGTCCTAACTATAACTACCTACTGGCGACCGCCAGTAGGTAATATATATATATATATATATAAAAAAACTTTTATACAAAGATGGGATGCACACCAAATTCCAGTTTTAAAGCTTATTTTATTTAGCTTTCTCTGGCTCCAACCAACGCGTTTCAGCCCAGCGAGGCCTTTGTCACGGTTAGTGAGTACCTCATTTGTTTCACTATTTATACCAATCACATATTGCCTATAATGAGGCATTGTGGGAAACGTAGTGTATGTTTGTGTTATGCATGAATATTTACAATATTTACAAAAGTTGTAGGTTTTAGGTGTAATTTGAATGCGGGGGGCACGTGGCCCCCCTGCAG
Organism: Calotriton arnoldi; assembly: GCA_963921515.1. NCBI lineage: Eukaryota > Metazoa > Chordata > Amphibia > Caudata > Salamandridae > Calotriton > Calotriton arnoldi. Next base: position 2,785,197 of record CAWUFW010000494.1, on the reverse strand, counting down.
CCCCGGGGACTGCCACCTCCCGGGGCTTTGTTTATAAAGGCGTGGGGGTCCCAACCCCCACGCTGCCCAGGGACCGCCACCTCCCTGGGGCATTGGAAGTTAAAGGTGGGTGGGCCTCGCTGGCCCCCCCAAGCCCCGGGGACCGCCACCTCCCCGGGGCTGAATTATTTTTTTTTAAATGTGTGGGGGGGCTTCTGCCCCTCCCCACACTGCCCCGGGGACCACCACCTCCCCGGGGCATTAATTATTCAAATGCGGGGATCTGTTATGGACCCCCGGGGACCACCACCTCCCCAGGGCTTTGAAAACAATGGAAGGGGGGCCGCGCGGCCCCCCTCCAGGAGCCCTCAATGGCCCTGGGGACCACCACCCTCCAGGGCCAGTTCCTGCAGTGTCTCGGGGTGCCCACCCCCGGGACATTGCTGTTTCCTATGGCAGGGCGGGAGCACGGCTCCCGCCCTGCCATAGCAAACTCTGCTTTGCTTCATTGAAGCGAGAGCAGGGAAACCTGCTTTCACTTCAACGAAGCAAAGCAGGATTGCTTTTGAGCAAGGGGAGCTGCATGTCAGCAGCTCCCCTTGCTCAAAAGCAATGTCGGCTCCCGCAGGAGGCGGGGAGCCGGCTGGACCGCGGGTGCATTGGGGCTCCCCCCACGGACCCCATCACAGAGGCCAGGCCCCAGGGGATGGGGTCCCTGGGGCCAGAAGTGGGCCGGGAGGGGGGCTATGCGGCCCCCCTCCCTCAATAAAAGAAAATACAATTTAAAAAAAGAGGCACAGCCCCGGGGGATGGGGTCCCCGGGGCCAATAGAGGCCTCAGGAGGGGGGCCACGCAGCCCCTCTCCTTAAAAAATATATATATTTTTTTTTAAATATGTGGCCATGCCCCGGGAGATGGGGTCCCCGGGGTCGAAATTGGCCTTGGGAGGGGGGCCGCGCGGCCCCCTTCCCGCTTTTTTTTCTAGAAAAAAACGGGTCAGGCCCTGGGGGATGGGGTCCCCAGGGCTCCAAATATTATAAAAGAAGGGGGGCCACACAGTCCCCCTTCTAAAAAAAATAAAATAAAAAGGCAGCATCGCGCCGGAGGCCCTACCCCCTCCCTGCAGCACTCTGCAAACGCGCTCCCTTGCGCGTTGTAAGTTGGGGAATTAATGCCCCTTGAATACTGAGGGTCCCTGGGGGCCAACTAGCCCACCAGGTACCTCCAGTATGCGCCAAAGAGCTGCGTTGCAGAGAGGTGGTCCGAGGCCACACCCCTTTCTACACCTCTCTGCAACGCAGCTCTGTGGCACTTACTGGAGGTACCTGGTGGGCTAGTTGGCCCCCAGGGACCCTCAGGACTCAAGGGGACTTAATCCCCCAATGTACAACGTGTCAGGGGGCGCATTTGCACAGTGGTGCAGGGAAGGGGTGGGGCCTGACATAACAAGTGTGCAAACGCGCCCCCTGGCACATTGTAAATTGGGGGATTAAGTCCCCTTAAATCCTGAGGGTCCCTGGGGGCCAACTAGCCCACCAGGTACCTCCAGTAAGCGCCACAGAACTGCGTTGCAGAGAGGTGGTCCGAGGCCATGCCCCTTTTTACACCTCTCTGCAATGCAGCTCTGTGGCGCTTACTGTAGGTACCTGGTGGGCTAGTTGGCCCCCAGGGACCCTCAGGATTCAAGGGGACTTAATCCCCAACTTACAATGCACCAGGGGGCACGTTTGCACAGTGGTGCAGGGAGGGGCGGGGCCTGACATAACAAATGTGCAAATGTGCCCCCTGGCACGTTGGCAAGTGGGGATTAAGTCCCCTTCAATCCTGAGGGTCCCTGGGGGCCAACTAGCCCACCAGGTACTGCCAGTAAGCGCCACAGAGCTGCATTGAAGAGAGGTGGTCCGAGGCCACTCCCCTTTGTACACCACACTGCAAACTCAGCTTCTGGTGCACTGCTGGTGGGGCGATGAGGTCCTCTTGTGTCCTGAGGACCTCAGGACACAAGTGGACTTCATCCTCCGAGCAGCAGTGCGCCAGAAGCTGTGTTTGCAGCGTGGTGTAAAAAGAGACGTGGCCCCGAAACACCTCTCTGCAACACAGCTCTGTGGCGCTTACTGGAGGTACCTGGTGGGCTACTTGGCCCACAGGGACTCTCAAGATTCAAGGGGACTTAATCCCCCAAGTTACAACGCGCCAGGGGGCACCTTTGCACAGTGGTGCAGGGAGGGGGCGGGGCCTGATATAACAAGTTAGCAATCCTGCTGTGTGGGACTTACTGGAGGTAATAAAAGGGGTAGTTGGCCCCCAAGGTTGACGTTGGGGGCTAACTATCCCTCCTGTTACCTTCACTAAATTCCACACAGTGGGATTGCTAAAAGGTGTTTGGAGGCCACGCTCACCTTTCTCCACCACTCTGCAAATGTGACTGCTATGTTATAGTTAGAAATTAGCATTTAAAAAAACCTTTGAAATTCACTGAAAAAACCATAGGTTTCAGGGATGTTATAGTTAGAAATTAGCATTTAAAAAACCTTTGAAAGTCACTGAAAAAACAATAGGTTTCAGGGACGTTATAGTTAGTTGGACATTTCACTCGTACAAAACCTGATAAATTCCGCCGTTATAGTTAGTTCGGCTAACTGTAACTCGTGCCCCCGCAATGCACTGCTGATGACGTCACATAATACATCATTCATGACTTGGTCAGTGACATCACTGATGACATCACTGATGACATCTCAAATGACATCACTGATGACATCACTGATGACATCATCCACGTGACAATCTGATGCACCTCCTCACACCCTAATATAACCTTTGATACACCCACTCTAAAATACAGACTACCATTTTTGAAACCATAGACACACCAAAACCAGTTACTACATACGCACTCACTGATTGCTAGCTCTACACACACATCCACTCATTCACCCATACAGTCACTCATACATACAGTCACTCATCAATACAATACTATCATATGCACTCATACACCTATACAGACACTCACACACCGCCACTCATCCAGAGTTACTCACACACCTAGTCAGTCATGCAAAGAATCAATCACACTTCCATTTACTCACCTGTACAGTTATACACACACCACCTCACTTATTCATACTGATACTAACACATACTTACTCTCTTATACAATCACTGATACAAGTACACACTCATCCATACAGACACTCTCACAATCACTGACTCTCACGTATAGTCATTTATATACTCCAACTCTCACATACAGTGCCTTTTAGATATGTAGTTACTTGGACATGTACCACTGAGACATCCATTCACTCACCAACACACCCATACACACACTCACCCACCCATACAGCTGTTTCCACATGCACTCTTGAACCCATACACCCAGTGAATCAACCACTCACATATCTATGCACAGAGTCACACACCTCCCACCCACCCACACATACACTCAGGCACCCATACAAATATTCAGGCAACCAATCAATAACCCATATAGACACTCATGTAGCTACTCACCAACCCATGCAGCAGCTCACACAACAGACAGACTGATACAGACATTCACACAGTTTAGTCACTAACCCATGCATTCAGTAAGACACATTTAATCACTCACTTATACAGTCAGTCACGCACCTACTAAATCTTCCATCCAGACACTTATACACTCACTCATTCTTCAATACACCTTGGCATATATATAAAACATATTTAAACTGTATAGAAACATACAGTGAATGGATGATGTCATCAGTGATGTCTTTTGAGATGTCATCAGTGATGTCACTGACCATGTCATGAATGATGTAATATGTGACGTCATCAGCAGTGCATTGCGGGGGCGCGAGTTATAGTTAGCTGAACTAACTATAACGGCGGAATTTCTCAGGTTTTGTACGAGTGAAATGTCCAACTAACTATAACGTCCCTGAAACCTATGGTTTTTTCAGTGAATTTCTAAGGTTTTTTAAATGTTAATTTCTAACTATAACGTGCCTGAAACCTATGGTTTTTCAGTGAATATATATATATATCCCTACCTTCTTGAGCCTCTGAGGAAGAAATTTTCAAAACGCGTCAGGCTAAAAGAAAGGCTGCCAATCATGTACCAGCTCCTGAACTTGTCAATATCTTTTTATTTTAGGTTGGTGACCTTGCACGTTTCCCGAGTGCTTCTCGAGTGAGTCACCGTGTGTTTGCCATATATATATATATATATATATATATATATATATATATATATATAACCTACTAGCTGTCACCTGTAGGTATAGTTAGGATCTAGTTGCCATAAGAAAAGCGTTTTCTGTTTTGCCAATAACTTTAGCGTAGTTTGCTGAATCTTCACGACATTTTCAAAACTAGTACAGCGTTCAGTTCAACTTCTGTGTTGAAAGTTTCTGGGTGATTCGTCAAGTGTAGGCTGAGAAAAAGGGGGGTCCCAAAACATTTTTTTCCCAATACAATTTCCCTTAGGGATTTTGAACATGACTACAGCACAAACCTCTGGACAGAATTACATCAAATTTGGCAGAAAGCTTTTTCTTGGTCCAGAAAGAGCCCTTTTTATTATTTGGTCCAAATCTATTCAGTAGTTTTGAAGATATATAAGGAAAACCACATTTGTATATCTAGAGGTGCAGACCCTCCACCAATCTTGCCAATCTTGTGCAGAGATCTGATTGGCTACCAACAGTTAAACCAGGAAGTATTGGCAACCATCTTGTGACTCGGACTTAGCCGAGTTCCAAACAAAAACATTCAAAAAAAGAGAAGGGGCAGGGTAGAAATACACTGACCCCCAGCCCTTGTGGTGGGGTCCCCCAGGGATCCCCCACGGCCAAATAGCATTTTTAAAAACTTTTTTACAGTGCAAATCATGAGAGATTTCCAAATTTGCAGCAAAAATTTAAAAAAGGCAAGCCTGGTGTCCTGCTTTTGTTTCTCTTTCAGCCCCTGGGTGGGCCAAGTCCCGGAGGCATCATTATATATTAAAAAGAGGGAGGGTGCTCATGTAGCCCCCCTCCGTAAGGCCAGTTTGTACCCTGGGGACTGCCACCTCCACTGGGCTGGGACTGCTAATAGGAGGGGGGCTTTATGGGCCCCCTTCATGGTATTGAAATTACCCCAGGGACCTCCACCTCCCTGGGGCATAATACTTTCAAAAAAGTGGAGGTGGGCTGCGCAGAACCTCTTCTGGGGCATATTAAGCCCCAGGGACTACCACCTCCCTTGGGCAGTCCCTGTGTACAATAAATGAGGGGTGCTGCGCGGCCCACCTCCTCGAGCCATTAATGGCCCTTGGGAGATAGCAGTTTGCTCTTGCTTAATGGAAGCTTTGACTGCTGCCACCAAGTGAGAGCAAACAGTAGCTCCACTCCCATTGGGCGGGAGCAGGAAAACTGCTCCCACCCGCTGAGAGCAGAGTTTTCATCTGTGAAAACAGATGAAATGTAGGCTCCCACATGCGGGGAGCAGATTTTTTGGCTGTGCCCTACTTGTGGGAGCAATGCCAGGTTCCACTGGACACTGGGTGCCCTGGTTGGGCTCCAGGGCACCCAGTATGAAAAGGCTGGGCCCCGGGGGATATCGTCACTGGGGCCGAAATCAGCCCGGGGATAGAAATTGAGCCTCAACGGGAATCACTTACAAATATAAACACAGCAAGTGCCCCAGTTGAAGCTCCACTTCTGTAAAGCACAAAGGATCTGAACTTCTTGAACTTGCCGAAGGCAAACCAAGTGTGTTTCCCCTCATATCTCACTTTGAAAAACAATCTGAAATCCTTAGTGGAGGTGAATGCATTGTTGATCTATTGGATCGCAATCTTATCAGTGGTGTCTTTCTTGTTTTGTGAGCAGAGCCCATGGTTCTTCCTTTTAATTACCCTGAGTATGCAAAAGCCCAAAATCATCTGCAGGGTCCATTAGAGTGACCCTGCCCTGTTTTCCTTAGTAGTTTACAAAGGTCTTCCCGCCTTTTCCCACGTTTATGTACAGCTTACCAAAAGATCTCAGGGGGTGTTTCCTGCCAATTTTGGTAATGCGTTCTTGATGCAGAGGACTTTTGAGAACATCCCACCAAACAAAGAAGCAATTGCTTCATATAGTTGGAGGAAGTACTTGTTCTCTAGATGAGGATTCATGTTATCACAGATTTGTGGATCAAGACGTTCGAGGAGCAATCACACTGCTGAAATTATATGCACACAAAGTCACTGGAGACATTTCCTCATACTCCATTACACAGCTGTAGTGTAGAGCATGCACTAGTTATTATCCAATGAGGTAGCACTTACAAATTAAGCAGTAGAAGGTTTTCCAGTTGGGTAGACATTTTGTGCAAAACTGTGGACTCTTGTTGGATAAAGGGGCAGGTGGGGTTCCATTCTGGCCTAGTCAATCACACAGCTACTGACACATCCACACAGATGCTTGTATACCCACTCACACTCCCATTCAGCCAGTCGCACATACACTCATGGGCCCACACAGCCACTCACACACCCATACAGCCACTCACACACCCTCAAAACCACTTACACACCTACTCACAGACTCATAAACACACTCACTGACACACCTATATAACCACTCACAGACCCATTCAGACACTAACACACCTTTTCACAGACCCATACAGCCAATCACACACCCATTCACAGACCCATAATGCCACCCACAAAACCGGTTGCACACCCACACAGCTTCTCATGCAGCCACTCACAGACCCAGTCACCGACCCATACAGCTACTCGCACACCCACTCACAGACCATACAGCCACTCACACACCCACTCACAGACCAATACTGCCACTCATACACCCACTCACCAACCTATACAGCCACTATAGTAAGGCTCAGATTTCACTTGTACTAAATGAGTGATATTCAACATTTATAGGTACCTGAGCTAACTATAACTTATGCCCCCACAATCACTGCTCATGACATCACATATTACATCACTCATGACATGATCTGTGACATCACCGATAACGAGTGAGTAAGTGACTATGTCAGTGAATGCATACATGGGTCCATGAATGTGTCAGTGTATGCAGCAATGAGTCCTAGGGTGTCTCAGTGTGTACATGAGTGACTGTTTGAATGTGTTAGTGAATGCCTGATGTGTCTATGAGTGTGTCAGTGTATGTATCAGTTAGTCCTAGGGTGCCTTCAGGCTGTATATGAGCCAGTGTTTGAAAGTGTTAGTGAATGCATTTGTGTGTCCATGGGTGTGTCAGTGTATGTATGGCTATATCAGTGTGTGTATGAGTGACCAAGTGAGTATGAATGCATCAGTGTGCCAATGGTTGTGTCAGTGTGGGCATCGATGAGTCTTGGGGTATCTCAGTGTGTGTATGAGTGAGCATATGAATGTGTTTGTGAATGCATTGGTGTATCCATGGCTGTGTCAGTGTATGTATTAGTGAGTCCCAGGGTGTCTCAGTGTGTGTATGAGTAACAATGTGTTAGTGAATGCATCAGTGTGTGCATGGGTGTGTCAGTATATGTATCAATGAGTCCCACAGTATATCATTGTGTGTATGGATGAGTATGTCAGTGAATGCATCAGTGTGTCAATGGGTGTGTCAGTGTAGGCATCATTGAGTCTTAGGGTGTATCGGTGCTTTTATGAGTAAGTGCATGAGCATATCAGTGAATGCACAAGTGTGTCCATGAGTATCTTAATCTATGTGTCAGTGGGTCTCAGGGTGTCTGGTGAGAGAGTGGGTGTGTGAGTAACAGTATGGGTGACTTAGTGGCTGTATGAGTGGCTGTGTGGGTGAGTGAATGGGTGTGTGAGTGGCTGCATGGGTGAGTGAGTGGATGTGTGAGTGGCTGCATCAGTGAGTGAGAGGGTGCATGAGTGAAGTATGGGTGAGTGAATGGGTTTGACAGTGGGTATATGGCCAAGTGTGTGGCTGTGTGAGTGGCTGTTTGGATACACGAGTGCATGTGTAAGTATCTGTATGAGTGAGTGAGTGGGTGTGTAAGTAACTGTATGGGTGAGTGAGAGGGGGTGTGGCTATTTGAATGAGTGACTAAGAAGGTGCATGAGTTAGTGAATGGGTGAGTTAGTGGATGCATGAGTGCTATCTGGGTGAGCGAGTTGGTATATAAGTAGCTGTGTGATTGAGTGAGTGTGCCAGTGCTTGAATGTGTATTTGAGTGGGTATATGAGTGAGTGAGTGGTTGTGTCAGTGACAGTATGGGTGAGTGTGTACATGTGTGGTCTGTATGAAGCATTGTCCTCAAACAGTGGAGGGAAAAAATCAATAGATTGTGAAAAAATCCCAAAGCTGCACAGTAGATCACAACAAATAAGTGATACTGTGCATTGCACTCACTACAATAAATTAATTAGTGGCTTTTTCTAGACCTACTACAGTAAACTAAACAAGCAGAATTTCAAACTATTTCTTATATTGCTATATCTTTTACAATATCACAAATAAACATGAAGCACTATTCAATTTTGGAGATCCTTTTGAAAACATCATTCCTGGTAGGCCAAAGGGTGTCTAAACTGCTGATCCTTGTGCACAGAATTCCAGACAGTACTTTTTTCCACCTATAGGACATAGAAGTTTGGTTGGAGAAACAGAAGCGGACAGTCTTTTAGTTTTGAACACAGTTTTGGGTTTCAACTTAAGGCTGCTGTAATTGGAGTATGCCCATCCAGTTTCAGGCATTAATTAGACAGTGTAGTATTTAGATGTTATATTAACTCCCTTCTAGAATATAAAAGGACTCTTGACTTTTGAAGAACTTTTTGTAGACATTATCCCCAATAGGCCGAATAATGTCTAAAACACAGATGAACCAAATAGAAGAAACATCGTACACCACTTTTTTGATGTAGAATTCCTCCTTAGAACTTCAATTGAAGAAAGAAGAGATATGAGTTTGACAGTTTGAAAGTAAGTTTTGCTTTGAATTTAAGATTCATGTCATTGCATTCCATCCATCCACTTTCGTTCTTTAAATACACAGTATATTGTCCAGATGTTGTATTAAGTCCTTCCTGAAAGATGAAAGCTAATGTAGTAAAAGTTCTTTCAGAATTGATATTTGTCCAGCTTTTAAATTTGTAATTAGAGTTTCCAATTTGGAGCCATCTGCACTACATCGTTGTAGCATTACTATAAGGTATTTTCCAGTTGTTCCTGAATCAACATAGACCTAACATCAGACTAGCAGTTTGGGCAGGTCATATTTTGGATAGCCTTTTTCAACGATTTGTCAAAAGGTACATTTTTATAATCTGCTATTTAAATAGAGAACACATTCAGAATTTATTTCATTAATTGATGAATAATGACAATCTTCTCAGTCATGCTTGCATGTGTAACTTATTCTGAATAAATCTTCAATATTTACTTCTTCTTGTTCTAAAACTCCAAAGATGACCATAATAAATTCCTGTGCATCTTGTTGAGTATTGAGAGTACACATTACTGATCCACTATATATATCTAAAAGAGCTCGAATATCTGAAGCAGAATGTGTCACAGTTCTGTCAGTCAGTAAACGGTGGAGCAAATTATATAGTGCAGAAGACATTCTCTTAACTATTTTTGTTCACATTGGTTTACTACATGGGGTAAATGGAACAGTATGTTCAGAACAACATTCACATAGCAGTTGACACCTGAACTATTCTCTAACTGGTGAGCCTACAATGTCACAGGCATTTTCGAGTTTTCTCTTCTTAAGACCTTCTGGTATATCCTTGTTTCCTTTCTTTTCATGAGCATCCGTCAACTTTTTTGTAATCTTCCACTTTGGACAGATTATCTGTTTCTCATAAACAGGGTACGGGCCTAAATGAGGAGCATATAAAGTTCTTAACCTATTATACGCTCTTACACAGCTTGCAACAGTACTAACGGCAATGCTACATATGACATTCTTTTTTTGAAAACAGAACTTCCAACATTAACAAAAGCTGCATCTACACTTAAATCTTGTGAGTTATGGATGATTACAGCATATGCTAGAGAGAGTGGGAACTGCTGGTGCCGCACATATAAGTCTTTCATAAAATACTTTAGTAAAATAATGGAAAAATTGCAGCTCAAAGCATATAAGAGGATTTTTAGGTTGCCACAATACACAAGAGGCTGTATGATCAGATTAGAACTTGGATATGAGGGCCAAATGTGGTCTAACATGGGTGCCTTTTTCAAATACTATTACAGGATCATTAAGGCCCCACCTAACACCTTGAAATCAGCTCTCTGATACATCTTTGATCCAAAAAAAAGTCCCTGATCAAATATTTAAATAAATCAGTGGATACACACCAAGTAGACCGGTCTGAGCTAAACAAATGTTTGCTCTCACATTTAGCACTTAAAACAATTCTGAAAAGACAGATAAAATCCATGTCAATGCTAACTGATTTGGCTAAATTGAAGACCACACCAGTACGTGAAGCAGTGCCCACATCATAAGCTAATCAGCATCTGAGACCACAACCATAATTTCAGTGTTCGATTGGAAAGGCATGTCTTAGACAAATCATGGTTGCAAGGTTGATGTAACTACAGATCCAAGATACAAGCTCAAAATGGCACACCCTTTCCATGATAGTCAATTGCAGACTTTGTGGTTATAAAAGTTAAACGTTTAACCATTTACTGTGTTGTTGCCCGGCGTTGTTGTATGCTTGACGCACCCTGCTAAAACCATTGTTCTTAGCCCATAGAATTCAAACCTGCAAGGAGGCAACACATTTAGTTTTTACTATAATGGAGCAACGTGACCTAGCAAAATTTGGCAAAAATATCAGTCTGCTACAAGAATTACTCAAAGATCACAATAAATCTGACTACGACTGCTACTAAAGCCATTAATTTAGTGCATTTTAATACTCATCATTGCTGATTATTTTAGTATGTGATCAGAAAATTTCTCTCCCAGTTTTTAGATTATATGCAGTGTTTGGATATTTGAGCTATTTGCATAATGATGAATTGGTATTTTAGCATTAGGTTCTGTTTCTATTCCTAAAGTGTATTTATTACATCTACTCAACTTGGCTTTCTCATGTTTTATACTCCTGAGATTGTTTATGCTTGTGATAACAGCTTTTAACTTATGGTATTTCCTGATGTTAAACTTGAAGTCTGATTTTTGCACACATATTGCAATGATTTTAATTAATTATACAATAAAGGGAGATTGACTGACAAAAAAAAAGTCTTTCACTAGCAAAACACGTACAACGCATAGCCCAATCTGCTTGACACCATCAATGTGATAAAATTTTATGGCAAAGCATTCAACCTCATCTCTAATTGCGAAATTAATTAAATTAAAAATCTTACCCATTGCACCATTTACAAACCCTTCCTCAATATTTAAATTACAAAACAAAATTACCAACAGTTTTAGCTTAGGCGTAAACACTTCTCTAATCCTGCAGTTTTCGATCCAGACTTCTCCAAAGAATCCAATTTTGCTTGTAGTTTATCTGTCAGTAGTATTGTGACTCCCTTATGTTCCATTTCATCAATAGCTGTAATTTCCAAAACGTCTTCTTTCTCCAGTTGTAGTATCTTCATTAAAGTTGGAGCACTCTTGAAGTGTTGGCATTAAACAAACTGTAGATTTCTGTTCTTTAATGAAATTATATATTAGTTTTGCTATTGTAATATTAGATGGGAATAGAGTCTTGTAATGGCAGTTTTCCAAAGCACATTTCCCCTCTTTTGTCATCACTACTACTCTAATGTCCTTCAGTATATCTCCATGTTCCACATCCGATGCTTGGCGCATATTTTTCACTAATTCTTTGTATTGAAAGTTTAAGTAAATATTCACGTTGACAATACTGCCCAGAGAATTTCTTGTTTCATTGTGCAGAAGTGTTTTGAAAACAGGTTGTCCTTTTACAGGAGTAAGTTGTAGTAGATCACCAAACACAATTAAATGCTTTCCTCCAAAGAGTACCTTATAGTTTGCTCTTAGAATCTGCTGCATTCGTAAGTGTATGAAGCCAAGCATTATGTTCGATACCTCTCTCACTTTTTCAATGATTAAAAGCTTCAGTTTTTTCAATACTCTCGATACTTCATGCCAAGCATTATCAGATAATTTCTGATATTCCAGATTATTGTCATGTTCAACAGGTAACATTTGTAGTCGATGTAGAGTAATTCCTTTAATGTTATGTGCAGCTAATCATGTTGGTGCTGTTACTACACACAACAAATTTGAATCTGTAGTCTTCTGTAGTGTTGTATAGTTCCTACTAATCCATAGGATCAGCGCATTTGTTTGGATAACATAAACTAGGGGCTTGGTGCCAAGACTGATTCCGGACACCCCCGCAGGATATTTTGGCCTATAGACCAGCTAGCTCACAGTGCCACTGTTTACCCCCCTAACCTACCAGGGAGCGAATGGTTTCTGACAACTGCTGAACATGAGAACCCTGACCGGTCAGGGATCATGGAAACAGTACGGAACCTTTCACTTGGTCACTCGTGCTCACTTATTCTCAGAGAAGTATAAAGAGAATACACAGTGGGACGTTTTCAATACGCTTATTGAACCAACAAAATCCTCGTATAAAATAAGTGGGCTGCAATGATTAATAGACAGAAGCAGATAAACGTGATTGCAAGCACCAAGAGCGTAAATAGTAGATATAGTTCTACCATGGTGCTAAAACAGTATATATATATATATATATATATATGTATATATATATATATATATATATATATATATATATATATATATATATATGTAGGCATATAAAACAAGGAAGTAATCAAGCATACTCCTACGATGTGAACCATACTCTAAGTGTACCTAGAGTGTGTGTAGGTGTAGAGCCAAGAATCCCCCCAAGGGATGTTTCAACGCCATTACCTGATGGGATAGAATGAAGAACCCCATCTTGGTCACAAACTGGACACCCCTCACGAGATGTCAGACTGCTTGGTGGTGAGTTCTCAGCATGCAAGGACCCTTAGTGTCAGCGGAAGGGCCTCCTCTACTAATCTATTGGGATACTCATCTTTTATAATAGAAAGCAGCCTTGCGATATGCGTATAGATTAGTGATGTTATGGATATGTAGATAGCCCTGTAGTCCCATGGATGAAAATAGAGATGACATTTGTACATAGTACGAAAAGAGACCTTGTACATGATGTTCTGGGCACTGTGATAATGTTGTGTGAAGCTAGATGTGTAAACAAGTTTAGTTTCAGGGAAACTAATCCAACATTGTTGTGCACGCAAATATGTGTAAAAGGCCACAGCTGAAATGCTATTGTGAGGACAGTGTGAGAAATAAGCTGCTTCGCTACATAGGCCTAACCAGTGAATATAACACCCACCCCTCATACTAAGGGTAAATATATAAAAGCTATCTAAAAAGCCAGCAGACCATTTTAAAAATGCTAAAAAACTATTCCTAAAAGCATTTCAAAGCGAGCTTCCCTTTAAAATATTTATTTAAAAACTTTAAATCTTTATACCATTTGAGATCCCAAGCACTAAGAAAAAAAGAAAGCAAAAGCTGTTTTGGTCAATTGTTGCTTAAAAAATAGGCCCAATTGTTCCCACACAGAAAAGCCAATTGCTTATGTGTTCCGAGTGGTAGAAGCAACATTACTGTTGCCCACAACTTCAGATGATGTTCCCAGAGGCGCACCTCGTAGCATGTTTATGGAGCGAAGGTAATTCCATCCAGTTCCCACAGCAGCCGCAAGGGTAGGCGTTTTATCACATAGGTTTTCTGCAGAGTCATTGTTCACATCACTAGGAGCTGAAGCATCCCAGGGTGGCTCTAAGAATGTATTCATCATCTATGGAATACACAGAGGACAACCATACGCATGGGCCTTTAAGGGGTCCATCACTACTTCAATGTCCAGTGGCACAACAAATTCTGATCCAAGATATATATCTAGGACACATTTGTGGCTGCAAAGCAGACAGCAGAAGACAGGTTGTATGCAGTCAAGCCAGACAGGCATGAAGGATAAGAACCAATGCTCGTTCAGTTCTTGAAGCCGAGGTGTGCCGAAGCGCTGTACCATGCGCTCACAGTAAGTCAGCACTAGCAGTGCTGACTCCATTCCAAGTTGAACTGGGACATCCAGTGAGGAGCAGCAAAAATAAAATCAGGATTCCCGCCACGGTAGCAGGACATGCAGGAGCCCTCCAAAAACGCTTCCCAACACAGAGTGTATGAAAGATGGTATAACTCCGAAAATAATCTGAAAGGTGCTAACCAGATCAGAGCCGATACATTTAAAAAAGTGCACTATTCCTTTCGTATCAGACATGTTAAAGATACAATGGACCAGGTCCACAAAATGCTAGTATGGAGTAGTGTCTGTATCTTAGACGAGGACCATGCAACCTGGAGATCAAGTGTCTCCCTGGCTGAAGTTAAGGGCACAACCTTTTGAAAAAGTATGGCTTTCAGTTTGCTCAGAGAATCAAACTTTATGTTGGAAACATTTATTAAAGGCCCCATTGCTGCCTCCCTAACTGTGCAGGCAGGTAGAAACAGTACTTGTGTACAACAAGTCAGAATGGAACTAACCATCACTAGATAAGCGATGCCTGGTTCCATTCTGCAGCAACCTTGATCATTCAGAATCAAAAAGCTCCCATTCAAGAGCAGCCTGAACACAGGATGAATCACGGCAGCAGGGGAACCCTTCAGATAACAAGACAAGTTTGCTATTGAAGCGTCGCATGCCCTGTGGAGCCTTGCAAACTAAGGATCCACTTAAAGCATATTCACGTTTGGAGCAGCTAAGAGAAACTTCTGTGTCCCCATTCCTGCATCTAAACCTGAATGGTAATTCCCAATACTCGTACACATATCCTTCCCCTAGCGCTTCATATCTGCCTACCTGTTGGTATTGAAGACAATATTGGAATTGGAAAGACGTGACAGGTAGGGTGATGTAACTATGGATTATCCAGTCAGTGGATGCTGTCTCAACCAGGGTGAAAGGTAATTGGTCTAATTTTTCAATGTGCAACATGGTATATTTTGCATCTCTGTGTGCCATTACTATCTGTCTTTCCGTAAGGTTGTATGCCAAAAACAGACGTGTTCTGTTTATGTGGCACCATGGCACGTGACCAGAACATAATGTTTGTAACGTCCAGCTTAGTATCATGCTTGATCTTAATTCTGACTGTCCATGTTGTAAAATAGACATGTCTTGTTGTATTATATCAATTGCGGAAGACACTATGTTGCTTAGTGAATACATTCTGGATGATAATGTGGTCATACTGTTGTCAACCACAGCCAAAGCCTTTTCTAAATCAACCCTATTGATTTCAGCAATCTCTCAGCAGCCTCTTGTTGAGAAATTTTCCACAGCTAGGTCCATACAAAAAGTATTTTTGATGTGAGTTCCGGGAACCTAATGAAAAATCCCTGAGATCCATTTCATCAGAAAGAAGGGACAAGTGTTGCTTCACCTGGGTAGGTGTTGAGATTTTTAGCCAATCAAGGCACAATTTCCCAACACTATATGACGTCACCACCCCTAAGTGTTCTGTTTGTACATATCGTTGATCAGGCCTATTGATCCTAAACCCTTCGCTGTTACCCAGGAATCTAGATTGACACCTGTTTGTATCCACAGGCCATACTAACCATCCCTTCCAATTGGGGTCTGATAAATTGAAAGAGCCATTGCGTATCATGGTATCTAGTGTGTTCTCACTGAAGTGTGTAAAGTGCTGCCAATTCTCGAAGCATGAGAATAAAGGGAATACATGGTGTTTTACAATCCTTCATTTTTACTATACCAAGACAGGAAGTTTGCTGCACTGTTTCATTTGGGAAAATCATTTGATGTGGTATGAGGCATGCTCTAAACAAGGCCTCGAGTCCCTGAACTGCCAATCTTTAGTCACCTAGATAGATTTTGTGTCTACTGTGTGTTTCCAAAAGTCGAAACCCTGTATAGGCAGTTGGGAAATAAAGGCAGCAGAATATATCAGCTTGGTGTTTGAAAACATATTTTTCTTTGCAGGTGTAGATGCAAGCCTATAATAATACGAGGCTGGGTCTGAAGTAAGCAAACTTCTATGCAAATGTCTTTGAACAACTTTTTAGTGGTGTTGGGCAGTGTTCCCATTGTGTGTAATTATAAACAGCGCGTGGGATTCTAGATTTGTGTAAAAAATAGTGACCATAATGTTGGTAACAGAACATGTCTCCATAATTACTTGTTAGAAAATGCAGCTGATTACTTTAGACCTTCTAGCAAATTATGCAACGTTTCAATGTCCCAATCATCAGAGAAAGTACTAGAGGTGATGATATCATTTAACGAAATTTTAAACAAATAAGGGATTTGTAATAATTTAGTAGGACCATACACATCAAATGATACCTTGTCCCATACAGTTCCTTCAGGAACTGGAACTGCTGTAATGTACACCAGGGACATGTGGTTTAAGAACCAAATTCACAAGATGTACTGCAGAGCGTTCTGGGAGATAACGTCCATTCAGAAGTAGGAAAATGACAGTCACTAAACCAATCCAGACAACCAGGAAAAGTAATACAATTGTAATCAAGAGATGTATATCCAGGGAACAACAAAGTATGTCTTTTTCAGCCAAAGATAGAAATCATATGCTCGTAGCTTGAAAGGGAGCAGCTGTGTTGGCAGTCCCTGTTCATTTGAATCCTATGAGAAGTCGTCATAATGCACAAAGTAGCCAGACACCATTGAGTCTATTTTTGGGAGCTGAACAAATTTGTAGAACTGGTTCATGACTCGATCTGTGGCGTGTTCACATAGATATTGTCAATTTTTTGAATAGAGATTTCTGTGCTTGTTGATTATACAGTTGTAGATGTTTCAATAGGGAGAAGTATCATTTCATTGTGTTTTACAGCTTCTCTTTGGAGAGTGGAGTCTTCAGTCATTATTAAAGCTTCCATCTGAACTTCCTGCACGGTAGTGAGAGGAGCGCAGCAGCTATCGAGGTCTGGCACCCACATTCTCACACCAAACAGGAGTTTAAAAGGTGTACGACCCCCTAGGGATTTTCTTGGCATGTTGTTAAGTGCCCTCTGGACCCCAATATAGATGATTGATCCAACTGCCACCCGAGCCCAATACCCTCGCTTTTAAGGATTGCTTTAGGTCATGGTATTTACTCTCAATTACCAAATTTAACTCGGGATGGTACAGGGAGGAGTACCGCAAGGCCACACCCAAACTTCTTATGACTTCTTTGTAAGCCTGAGAGCTAAATGCCAGACCCTGGTCGCAATGTAGTGTGCCAATTGTGTATGTTCTGATAAAGACTCGCAAATCCTTTGTAACAGTTCGAGGATCCGGCGAGCGCTGTGGCCAAACCCACAGGAATCTGGAGCATGAATCCACTGCTACCAAGATATACTTGTAAGCCCCATCTGATTGTAAGTGGTTGCAGTGGTCTAAATAAAGACAAGCCAAAGGCTTGTCTGATATCCATATTGGTGTATGTGCTGGACGTGCGACGGTGGAGCCTTTCATATGCTGGCAGATGTCGCATTTAAGAACAAAATCCTTGGTCTGTTTTGATAGACCTGCCCACCAATAGCGATGCTTCGGTAAGGAAACGGTAGCAGTAATCCCTGCATGAGCAGAACCCAGACCCTCATGTGCTGCTAATATTAGTCCTAATCTGCGATTAATGTTTGGTACGACTCTATCCCCCACTCCTGGAATCTGAGCGTACGGAATGTTTTGTGCATCTAACTTGTAGGAGTACATGAGTGGAAAGCCTTTTGACAGGGATGTTCCGTTGCGTGTGGCATTAACTGCCACCATAGTTGTTCTGTCTATTCTTGTACTGGAGCGAGTTATTGCAGCAATGGTAGCAGTACGAACTGTTGCCTTGGCGGCTTCATCCATCATTAAATTACCTTCAACGTGAACAGCAACATGTTGATGACTCAATGTATGAATGAAATGAGCCAGTGGCAGGCCTTCTTACAGCTTTGCCACCTGTTCCCAAAGAATCTTGTGCTTTATTGTACAACCTTTAGAATCTCTAAACCCATTCTGGCCCCAATAATGTAAATATTCATTTTAGGACTGGACACAGCAAAATGAATCACATACAATCAGTGTGAGGAACTCACAATCCGCATTTTGTAGTGCCAATATAAGAGCTTTGAGTTCTGCCAGCTGCGCTGTACAGTCTCCTAGGGACTGAGTGTGTGTTTTCTCAGAACTGAACTTTCCGTCATGCATGCGCCCATTCACAATTGCGCATGCTGCAAAATATTACTGTTTCGTTCCTACGGCCGGCTGGGCAGAACCATCGGTATAAATGCTGCATCATATCGATCTAGAAGCAAAGTTTCATTCGGCAGAGGATATTCTTGCTCATACTGCAAGAATGCTTGTCTTTGTAATGTAGAGTCAAATCTGTAATCTACATCTGTTGCAATGAGAGAGTTAGCCCATTGAATCCATCGTGGATGTAATGCTTTAGCATTTGGGATGCTGGCTTTTGTAACTGCCTCTAGGTTCGGTACCAGGGTCACAACAATTATGTGTTTCCCCTGCACTAGTGCTCTCTCTCTCTCTCTCACTACAGCAGTCTTTATTGCTTTAAGTATTTAGTCAGTTGGTGCAAAACGCATTTCAGCGTTCATATACAAGTGTGGTTTGTATGCAATAGGGACTGTATCGCCTTCATTGAAAGTGATATATGTGTACCCAGGTAGTCCAGCGACTACGTCAATCACCAGGTTAGTCGTGTTAACACGTGTATGTAAATATTTAGAAGCTATAATGTCAGCTTGTACAGAACGTAGAATATCTGTATGTTCCTTTGTCCAATGATGTACTGAAAAATCAGGTCAAATTAAGTCATAGAAAGGTTTCACCTTTTCTGCATAATCCAAAATGTATGTCCTCCCAAAATTCAAAAATCCTAAAATGGACTGTAGTCTTTTCAGAGTAGTCGGAGGTTGGAGCAGTGCACATTTTTCTAAAAACAGTGCTGCCAAGCTTTTGTCTTCACTTGACAACTTGTACCCTAAAAAGAGGACACTGAGGTGAGCAATATTTGATTTTTTTTAATTCAATTTGTAACCCAGGTGAGCAAACCCAAGAATTATGTGCTTTACCCTAGACAAGTGTTCCATTAATTCATCGGCCGTCAGATAGATGTTATCTACATAGGACAATGCCTCCTGATCAAAATTTTGAAGTAACTCTGTTACTCTGGCAGAAAATAGCCCGAGGCAATTCTTATACCCCTGTGGTAATCGACAAAATTGATGTTGAGAACCTAGCCCTGAGGGAGGCAAGATGGCGCCCTCCATGTCGGACGCATAAGCTGCTGCTCCCGGACCCCCCTCTTTTGGGAATGTAACTCAACCCAGATGACGCTGAGGGCTCTAACCCAATGTTGAATACTTGAAGCGGTCATGGTTCTCAGAATGATTTGGATTATTTGCAGTATCCTCTGACTACGCTCTCCCTCAAACCTACGTTTTGCCCGGTGCTTACTGCTGGATCCGCATCCTTGCCGCTTCGTCGCTGCTTGCGACATTGTAGTACCAGCATCAGTCTACAGCCTCTATGCCCCCGAAGACTGAGAGAGACGGGAACTTTGGAAGGCATGGTGGAGAAACCAGAAAAAACTCACGGAGGTGAGCTTGGGGTAAGAAAAACGTACCCTTCCCTTTCTAGCAGGCAAGAGTAAGAAACACCACCCTCACCAAAATGAGAGAATGGACCCGGCTAGTTTCCCAATGTGTCAGGAAGGTGATACTGGTAGGCAGCAGCGCCTGTCTACAGGGGCCGGTCAGCTTGTTCAGAAAGCTGATGCTGCCCTTCTGTGTAATGAGAACCCAGCTAAACAGGATACGACTGCCAAAGGTGGAGGAGACTTCATTATTAATGGGGTGGATGGGGGAATCACGAACTAGGTCTTGTACCGCTCTCAGCCTCGACAGGTGAGGGTACCCCCAACGGCCATACTGAGCCTAGTAGGCCAAGCAGTACAATACAGCGAAGATCAGCTACGAGGAAATTAAAGGTGGCCAAAACATCGATCTTAGATGGACAGGGGGCAGAGGGCACTTGCGGCAACCAGGACACGCAATACACTGCGAAGGAAACTGACTCTGGGGACAATTTCTTTTCCCTGTTGGATCCATCTAATTCATCAGGAGATGAGATATCGTCCATCCTTAGGCCACGCTCAGGAGGGAAGTCACCTGGCAGCTACTGGAGTGAAGCAAGCAGTACACATCCTGAGGAAGAAGCTACCGGCAATTCAGAATCTGGCTTGACAACGGTGCGGAAGAGGCACAAGTTGTTTGTGGGAGCAGCACAGCCTGGAGACACAGGTACACTACTTTGGGACTACTGATTTTCTGCAGGGCATTGGGCTGATGGGGGGGGCCCATATCTAAACATATGGAGGAGGCCCTGTCGGCAAAACCCGATGAGATTTCCCTGGCTGTGATTTATCAAAGCATAATGGCACATAGAGAGGAGACACGTACGGAGAGTCAAAGGATGCAGGTAGCATGTCCAAAACTCCAGAACTCCATAAGGTGTATTGCAAAATCCTGCTCAGAATTTGCAGAAAGGATCAATGAAGCAGAGGCCTGGATTTCAACCTTGGAAGATGAACTTTGCGGCTCAGCGGTCTATAACTGAGGCAATACACTCACAGAAAGAAAAATCAATGGAAATTAACAGACCAAGAGAACCACCTGCGATGGAACAATCTCAGAGTTTTGGGTATACCAGAGGCCGTCGAAGGACAGGATGTCAGACATTTTATTGTTGACCTCTTTTGTGAAGCCTTCTCCGAACTCTCACAGTGGAATTGGAATCAAGAAATACAGAGGGCACATCGATTTCCCGTCAAACAACAACTGAGATCGGGACAAACTACTCTTGAACCCAGGGCAATCTTGATATGTTTAAACAATTTCTTGGCCTGCCAGGCTGTGTATGAATTGGCACGACCAGATAAAAAGAGGGCAGGGAAGGGGAGTGAGTTTTTTGTTAGACCTGATTTCTGCCATTAGACGGTGGAAAAACGGTGGCAGCTTCGGCAACTAATTCCACTGTTTCAGGGTAAGGGTGTGCAGGATTTCTTTCGAATCCAGCAAAGCTGAAGATAATTCACAATGAGCAAATCTGTTTTTTTTACCTCGTAGGTGCAAACCAAAGGATCACCTGGGTTTATATCTTTTTTTTTGCTCTGGAGTTTAATGGTGCGGTTAGTATGGTTAGGTAGGCAATGAAGCAGAAACAACTAAAACTCTTGATGCAGGGCCTCTATGATGATCTTAGAAGAGCCGAAGAGAATCTCATACAAGGGGTGCATGTGGCATTGTGATTACCCCACTGCAAACCCAGATAGCTTGGTGCAAGGCTAAGATTAATCTATATTGGAGAAAAGACAGATTCAACGAGGAAGTTAGTGGAGACACCTGCTGAGATCTTAAGTGTCCTCAATAAATTCTTCGAAGTACTCTATACTGAGAGTAATCCCGGCAGTCAGACCGGGAAGGCCCTACTGCAGAATTTATGTAGGGGAAGGTTGGGCTATGAAGAATCAGCGTTGTTGGATGCACCCATTAAAATAGAGGAGCTAGAGGACACGATAAACTCACTGGCCGCGGGTAAGACTTCTGGCCCAGATAAACTTCCACTTGAAGTTTACAAACCTTTCTTCCTGGAGTTAAGAACTGTCATGCTAGCTACATTTCAAGCAGCACAACACAGAGATGCTCCGCCTTCCTGGGACAAGGCAAATATCATTGTTTTATTTTTTTTTAAAAGACAAGCCTCCTACACTACCAGGTTCTTATAGTTCAATTTCCCTGCTGAACTGTGACGGGAAAATCAATGTTAAGATTTTTGCCATGCGTTTGGCTAGGAATATTACCCCATTGGTCTCTATTCAACAACATGGGTTTATACCCAGCAGGGGCATGGGCAACCACATCAACAGGGTGGTGACCCTGCTGGATGTGGTAAATGTGCATCTAGCCACTATAGGCCTGGTGTTATTCGATGCCGAATAGGCATTTGACCGTGTCTCCTGGGAGTTTTTATGGGAGGTTTTGCGATACCTTGGGTTTAGGACGGGCTTTATTAATTCTATTCAGGTTATGTATAGGGCCCCTATAGCTAGAATTTGTATGATGGGTTTAGAGTCAGAGCTGGTTTCTATTTCCAGAGGTACAAGGCAGGGATGCCCCTGCTCCCCACTTTTATTTGCTTCATATATTAACCCATTTTTAACCATGCTGGAGGAAAGCCTGATGATTAGATCTGTTTTATGTGGACAGGAATACTTTCGGGTGTTTGCTTATGCGAATGACATTGCAGACGTAACCTCTGACCCGGATACTGCTATTCCTGAGATAAACGGCTGGCACAATTGTTTGGGAGGGCATCTGGCTATAAACGTAACCTATCTAAAATGCAGGTTATTTGTACAAATCAAGCCTGTAGTGGTAATCCCAGGGTTACCAATAAAGTTACATACCTTGGTATTAAAATTAGGGTATGTTTGAAAGATCTGGTCAAGGCTAACTGGGGCCCTACGTTAACAGGGATTAGAAAACAGCTAGACAAGATCGAATGTCTCCACCTCTCATTGGTGGGCAGGTGTAACGTGCTTAAAATGAATATTTTACCTAAAGTGCTCTATTATTTCAAATCAGTACCATTAGAACTCACCCGTGTACAGCATCAGAACCTACAATCATTATGTGGTAGATTTCTGTGGGCCCAGGGTAAACCACGTAGGGTAATGAAATTCATGATGCTTCCCTGTAAGCGGGGTAGGTTGGCAGTGACTAATTTTACACTTTATTACTATGCCTGTATCTTGCAAAATATGCAGATTTTACTTACAGGGGGGAAGGTTGGAATTGCGGCAGAGGCCCCATCCATTTATCAGATGCTGCTTATTCAAGATGCTTGAGCCAAGCTATTATAAAAAAAACTAGTTTTAAGGTTCTGTTAGAGGCTTTTAAAGTTTGGAAAGCAGTACGACGATGTTTTCAGATTGAGAGGGTTTGCTATTATACACCCACGGCCGCCTCAACATTGTTCCCCATCATTTTTTCGGATTCGATAATGGCAGATGGAGATATAAGGGGATAAAGCAGATAGGTGATTTTTATAGTGATGATGGTATTCTTACATTTGCAACATTGGCTGGAAAACACCTCCTTCCGAAAACGAAATTTTTAAAGTTTTTAGAGATTCTGGATTTTTTATGTAGGAGGCAGAAACAGATGGTGGTAGAACAAAACCCCTTGGTAGAGGCCATCAGACGTAAAGATGGGATAGGTTCTTTATATAATTGTCTGTTGGATTCGCAGCAGGATGATTTAGAGGCCCACAATCTTAAATGGAACAATCGACTGGGTATGCAGGGGGTAATGTTGGAGTAATCTATTGAGATGGCGGAGGAGATTCTAATTTCTGCTAGCCTAAAAGTGCAGCATTTTAAGACTATATTCAATCTTTACCATACTCCCGCCAAAATGTTTAATTGGGGAGGGACGAAAGACGGAAATGCTTTCGTTGCTGGGTGGAGCAGGCTGATATTCGGCATGTCTGTACATGTGTTAATTTAACCCAGTTATTGGGGCAAATTGAAATTTTTCTCTCTGCATTTACAGGGGTGGAAATCAACATTATTCTAATATTCTTAGGTGCAGAGGATGGGCTATCAAATAGACAGGCTGCTCATAAATTTCACTATTTGATATTCATAGCCATTGCAGTGGCACGCTTATGTATAGCCTCCACGTGGCTTCAGAAAGAACCCCCTACCTTTGAGATGTGGAGAGCTAGATTTTATGTTATCTATAACCTCGAATATAGTCTCTATTCTCTCAAGGGACCATGTAGACGGAAATTAGGCCTACAGATCTGGAGCCCAATGATTAATATGAAAGAGTAAAATTTACATTTATGTAACTTACCCCTAGTTTATCTTTTCATATTTATCAGACAATTTAAACCATCATCTCTGCTCTTTTGCACCCTACGAATAGTTGTATTTATTAATTTTGTATGTAGTACTGGATCTGATTGTTTAATGGAATATCTTGTGTACAATCATGTTATGGCTTGAAATAAAAAATAGTTAAAAGAAGAGAACCTAGCCCTGAAAAAGCTGTCAAATAGCTGCTCCCAGGCACTATATTTTGGCAGAAAAATCCATTTGAGATATCTAGTGTTGTTTTGTATTATTTCCGCACAATGTTATTCATTAGTGCGGCACTATGTGCATTTTGTACTTCAAATGTACATGTGGATGGGTTTAAATGGCTGTAATCTAAGACTAGCCGATGTGAATTATCGGGTCTTATTACAGGAAACAAGGGATTAGTCATAAGTGAGGTTCAATTCTTATCACACCATGGTATTTAAGTTGGTCTAGGATCTCCATGACTTGTTTTTTTGCTTCATGCTTAATTGGGTATTGTCTCTGTGGTTGAGGAATCGATTTTAATGGGATTTTGTGGTGAGGTAACTCATCATCCCACTCAACATGATTGCGGTAAAGTGCAGGAGGTAGCACAAATGCCCACTCCTGCGCGTATGAATTTTTAACTGATTCTGATACGAGGGCGGAAAAGCAGGTAAAATAACTTCTTTCCCAATTGGGCAATCCACTACAAAATCAGGTAGCCAATCCTTTTCGACCAAAAGAATGTTGTACACATATGTCAGGTTCTGGCAATAGAAACCCTTCACTCGTCTGGGTATGTCCCCCTCCATCTAGAACATTTTTTCATATAAACGATGTGGGACACTTACCCTTGCATCAGGTGTTTTCACTGTGATATGCTCACTCAGCACTACAGCCGCCAAATAATCCATCAGGTTCCGGCGAGCTATTGTGACTTCTGCTGCACTGTCTAGCATTGTCACTGCCCATTCCCCATTCAGAGGCAGAGTTCTCAGTAGCCTGGGCATTTCTAATTTTAATCCCAGCTACCTTCTTCTTTTTAAATTGAGGTTTAGAAATCTTTTGTTTGTCTTCCTGTTTTATGATGTAGTCCGAAGTGCAATGTGCCTCCCTTTTCGGCTTGAGTTGCTCTTCCGATCTGTACTCTGACCATCCGTCTCTCTCCGAACATTTTTCGGATGACTACTGAAAGGAACGAGAGGAACGTGTATCAGTATCCTGATACTTGTCAGGCTTCCTAATATTTTCATGGTTTCTCAAATTATATTTTCTCTCTGTGTGTTCCTGTTGAGGAGACCCACCATGTGACTGTGTTTTTTTTGTTTATGTTTTAGTTTGTTATCCTATTTCTTCTTTGAAGAACCGGGTGCTTGCTTAGAGTTATCCTTTTCAGAATTGCTCTTAACTATTGGTTTCCCAGGTCTGGCTCCCAGATTATCTCTACCAAGCGAAGCATATGTATCTTCGATAATCTTAGGCAATTCTCGCTCCTGCTGCACAGGAGTGAATTCCCTCAGGCATTGGCATATAGCCACCTCTGCTTCCTCCCCTTTTATGTTACTTAACATAAGGGCAGATACCTGGGCAAAATTGCCCATCAGCTTCATCCCCAGATCTAGGGCAGGCTCTTCCCCATACTAATTCTGTATTTGTTTCAGTACATCTGGTGTAACTGCTATTGAAGGGCTACCATGTGTTCTGTTATAAATGGCAGCGAAGATTGAGCCCCAAGTGACACAATCTTCTATTGGGGAGCCATCCCCATTGGCAAGCAAATTGTTATTAATCTGTGTTTTTCCTGTGGGCCCATATGGGGAAAAACTGCTTTAAGCTGAGCTGTTTTCTGCGCTATCCAGAACGGAATTTGCTCCCGGCTGGTGGGAACCTTTCCCATAACAGCGTTCAGCATTTGGGGACTAATTCCTGTAGTAGGCATTTGAGGTTGTGCAGTCTGAGCAGCCCTCACAGGTTGAACCGTCAATGTTCTCATTATGTATTGTGTAAGATTTCTATAACACTTTTCTAAATCTCTATAAAGTGTACATATTCCTGCGGCTGTTAAAGTAGCAATGTCTGGATGTGGTGTATATGAAGCTAAGACTGTGCAGGTCACTCCTTCTTTGCTGAACGGACCTAGTCTCACATTTTTTGTGGTATGGGGTAGGGCGTTTTTAAACCAATTAATATGCTCTTAGGAAGGTAATGGGACTTCTATGTCCACATATGGGAAGTACTCTTCAGGTGGTTCATCTTCAATGTAAGTGTGAAACAACTGTGTACGTGCATCTGCAGGCGGGAATTTAACCCATGAGTAGAATGCTTCTGTTCTGATTGCTTAGTGTGCCTCAACCACAAAGGTAACATCTCCACCCGTGGTAGACCATGTTGGAATAATTTCATAGTAACTGCCTGCCTGTAATTTTCTGTAATATTTAGAGCCACTACCTGTTCTCAAACGTCCTCAGCTTGTTCGGTCATTGTCAGAGAAAGAGTATTCAGTTACAATACCTATAGAGATGTGGTATGCACAATGTGGGAACTTCTAAACCTCCAAGCTTGAATATCCTGCTCTAGGGTATACTTACTCAGCTGAGGCGGATTTGTTTCCCTTCCCACTTCGGACATCTCCTGTTTAAATGTGAGTAGGAGTCTCTGAGAAAGCATGACTGAACTACTCAGATTGACCATTAAATAACAGCCTAACCAACGTTGGCAGGCCATGTCATGCAGTTCTTACTAATCCGTAGGATCTGCACATTTGTTTGGACAACATAAACTAGGGGCTTGGTGCCAAGTCTGATTCTGGAAACCCCCCTAGGATATGTTGGCCTATAGACCAGCTAGCTCACAGTGCCATCGTTAGCTCCCCTAATCTACCAGGGAGCAAATGATTTCTGGCAACCACTGAACATGATAACCCTGACCACTCAGGGATCGTGGAAACAGTACAGGACCTTTCGCTCAGTCACTCGTGCTCACTTATTCTCAGTGAAGTATACAGAGAATACACAGTGGGACATTTTCAATAAGTTTATTGAACCAATGTTATTCCTGTATAAAATACATGTGTTGCAATGATTAATAGACATAAGCAGATAAACATGATTAAAGCACCAAAAGCGCAAATAGTAGATATAGTTCTACCATGGTGCTAAAACAGTGTATATATACAGGCATATAAAACAAGGAAGTACTCAAGCATACTCCTACGATGCAAACCCTACTCTAAGTGTACCTAGAGTGTGTGTAAGTGTAGAGCGAAGAATCCCCCCATTACCTGATGGGATAGAATGAAGGATCCTATCTTGTTCACAAACTGGGCACCCCTCACGAGATGTCAGACCACTGTGTTGTGAGTTCTCAGCATGCAAGGACCCTCAGTGTCAGCAGAAGTGCCTCTTCTACAAATCTATCAGTATGCTCATTATTTATAATAAAAAGCAACCTTGTTATGTGCGTATAGATTAGTGATGTGATGTTCTGGATATGTAGATAGCTCTGTTGCCCCGTGGATGAAGATAGAGATGACATTTGTACATAGTGCGAAATGATGTTCAGGGCACTGTGATAATGTTGTGTGAAGCTAAATGTGTAAACAAGTTTAGTTTCAGGGAAGCTAATCCAACATTGTCTTGCACGCAAATATGTGCAAAAGGTCACAGCTGAAATGTTATTGTGAGGACAATGTAAGAAATAAGCAGCTTCACTACATGGGCCTAACTTGGGTATATAACAGTAGATAACCAGTGAGAACTTTATTTAGAAAGCTTTTCCAGTGCTAGCTTGTCCAATGATGCATAGTAATACTGGTTTATACAAAGAACATTCACATTGTTTGATATAGTGGAGAAAAACATGCTCAATTTTAACTTTAACTTCATTGTAAATTTCTCATTGTTCAGTTGTTCCACTAACTGTTTGAAATCCACAGTTTCCTCTCTTGCTTGCTGCATTGCATTTTCCACCTCATTCATAGCTATAGCTGCTTCATTTTGAATTATATGTTGTCCAAGAAGAGCTTGACTTGCTGGTGCAGAACTTTGGCTGCTTTGTGAACTCTCCTTGGCTTGCTACCTCAGCAGAATTGGTTTCTTCCTGTTCAATATCATCTTTAAACATTTGCAAGTAGGTTGGATAGACAGAACACTCAAAACTGTCTTTCACAGCGTTGAATGAGTCTTCATAACAGTCATAGTGCCCAAGTAAATCTAATTCAGAACGCCATGGCTTGAACAGCTGCAAATGTGCCAAGTAGAAAAATGCTCTTCTCTCTGGAGTTTGGCAACTAAGCTTTCTGTGGTTAATTAGATTTCCTTTGTTGTGTCCTTCTATGGTTTCAGTTACACTAGTTCTATATGTATAATGCTGAAGCACTTCATAGAGACAAATGTTTTGAAGATAGGGACTCCTTCTTGGGTAATATATATCCAGCATGTCAGTCTTCAGAATGTCGTACTCTCAGGATCAAATTCGGCAAGATGCTGTATTTCTGGGAAAGACTTTAATACTCTATTACGACTGCTTGTAAGACCTAGGCTTACCCATACAATTCCTGTTGACTTAGAGAACAAACTAGCCAAGTTCAACCTGTTCGAGCATTCATAGGAACCTATTTCTCTGTGGGAAAGCATTTTCAAACTGAAACTGTACAATTTCTTGGTAAGACTCTTTTCTGCAGAAATCTCCTCCCACATCTCTTTCATCTGTGTTTTCTCTGACTTTGTTACATATGAAGTCATGTAGAGAGCAAAAGTGATGGAGTTGTCTGCAACAAATTGTAGATCCATATTTGCATTTCACATCTTCAGAATGACAGGGTTGTAGTCATTTATATATATTTCAAAGCCTCTGTTCTTCTGAGGTTGTATGTATTTTTAGTGATTTCCATGTCAGGGTGTTCTGACTACAAACAAAAAGCTGTTCACTCTTCTTTCAGAGATCACAGGTCGTGGGAATCTAAAACGACATCTCATGTAAAAGTTTTCTTTTGGATCTGTATTTTTGATACCAACATTTCCCACACTAATGAATTTGAAATCATGGAACTTGTTGCTTCAAGCTTTTGGGATGGTGCATGTCACATACTGTTCTATGAAAGACATAACAGGCACATCAGTATCTGTTCCAATCTGCGGGGCATCTTTTACCCATAGCAGCATGTGAATATGTGGAAGACCTCTTGCTTGGTACTCTTTGCGCCAAATAAATCGGTCACTTCACCAAGAGAAGGATTAGTTTTATTGCCGATGAAGCCATCATGGCTTGAAATCTGTGGTTAAAATCTCTGAAAACGTTTGCAGGGACCAAAGAGCAGAGTCCTCCTGGAGTCTTCAGATTGATGTCCTTTATATTTAAGTATGCTTCTCGTAAGAATTCAAGCAGGTCATCCAACGCATACTCAGCACAACTTAGTATTAGAAACCGAGTAGGTGCTCTTAGGTTTCTCAGCACACATTTCATATCACCATGATGACGATACTAATACTCAATGGTACCATGTTGGCACGCCATCAAATTAATCAAGTTGTATTTTAAGTCTTCGGGACATATTATCAAGAAACGGCGTTAAAATTATCGCCGCTTTAGCGGCAGAAAACTGCCGCTAAAGCGGCGATAATGGGCTTGATAATATGCCCTTGAGAATTCCAATAGAAGCCCATGTTCTGGTGTGAACATGGGCTTCTATTGAAATTCTCAAGAGCATATTATCAAGCCCATTATCGCCGCTTAGCGGTAGTTTTCTGCCGCTAAAGCGGCGATAATTTTAACGGCGTTCTTGATAATATGCCCCCAAATCTTTTAAATGAACTTTGTCAACAAATTCCCTTGCTGACACATTTTGTAGATTCCTGTTTTGAGAATGTGATTTACTGCATAGGCTAGGCCAGACAAGTCGCTCTCAAATAGTAGATGAAATATATACAGAATACACCGATTAAATCTAGGATCCTCTGAATAAAGTCTAATTGATCTGTTCTCGGCTGCTGGTATTTGTACAGGGCAGTCATCATACCTACCACCTACTCAAGTAGGAAGCAGATGCAGAAAACAGTGAGCTTCTAAACTTTTCTCCCACACACTTAAGGGAGCGCCTTTCATTTCTTTTATTTGAAGGAGATCAATAGCATCACCAATAATCTCTTTAGAATGCAGACTAAGAATAGTATAGTGTTTGTAAATTTTTTCAGATCTAGATCGATCCACCTTTTTAATCTGGCCTCTTGATTGCAATGTGTCATCCTCCATATGTGTAATATCTTGAAGTACATCTACATTTTTATAGTAAAATTTATTTTGTACCAGATATAATATAGCTTATTTTTACTTTACTAACATTTACTAAGTCTTGCTATATCTTTTTGCTCTTGGTAGGGAAACCATTGACTAGAATCACAAGTGCTTCTACCAAATCTCCCTGCACCCCTATTGTTTCAATATTCTGCTTGAAATCTAACAGCAAATACACAACTATACCTTTAAAACCTTTCTGGAAGTCAGTTGGAGGTAACTTCCATGTCTTTGGCTCCATACGGACTATAGTTTGGAATGGATGTATACATTGTATAAGTATTGATTCATAACCATTCAAATCTTGAAGTTCTTGTGGGTTTAGAACTAGTTCTAACTTGTTAAGCACTTCTCTAGCTGGCATTTTATTATCCTCTAACTTATTATACCAGTACTTAAATATAATTTCTCGTGTGAAACAATCAAAGCATTTCTCTACAAATTAATAGGCTGCAAAATTTTCATCATTTTTCTCTGTTGTCTTCTTTAGCTTTCGAAGACACAATAACATAATATGTTTGAATTTTGTAGTGAGTGCACCAACAACATATACAAACACAGTCTGGTTTCTCAGAACACACTATGTTAAACTTTCTAATTTCTTCTACAAAGTTATCAACAGTAATACCTGTGTGCATTCCAGAGTGGTGAACAGCTAACATTCTAAAGTGATAAAAGTTTCTTCTGCACACTTTCTGCAATAGGCATGCTAGTGAATATCCTTGTAAATTACTATACTTTCTCACCTTGCATGGATCAAATTCTTGCAAGCATGACATTTTCTGCTTCAGACTTCTGCAAGGAAAATCACTTATAAAAGTCCTTAATAAATCAATTGATTGCTGATGAACACTGAAAATACTACTACAGTTTAATTTGTACACTGGAGCCTGTCTATGCCTTCCTTGCACATTTTCAGCTATTACTTGTTCTATATTCCTAGGGACTATCTCCACTATTGCAACAGGAGTACCGTCTTTACCTCATAACAACGACCAGTTAAGTTAAATGCATGCACTAGTGTGTTCTCTTGGAAATAGCTTTCCTCATTAAAATAAGGTTCTGTACTGGAGGTGTGCTTACATTCCCCTTTAAAAAAAGTACAAAAATGCGTTCTGTTAATAAGCCTTCTTCTAAGGCTTCTTTTTTTCTTACACAGTACTTTTTTGTCTAGTGTACTCATTCTATTCAATATTAAGATAGTTTCCTCCTCGATGTGAACGCTTTCTCAGCATCATTCTCAATATGTTGCTTTTGCTTACAGCACTTTACCTCTAATTATATTTCTCCTGTTTTTGTAGCAAATTGTGTATTACTCTAGCCTGAAACATCTTAGCTTGTAACTTCTTAAACTGTTTCTCTCTCTTTGACAAACTCCCTGTTTCCTTAGAACTTTTCTTAGAACTTTTCTTACTGCCACACGCATGTTGTCCTTGCTTTTTTCCAGTTGAAGACAGATTTCCATTTCTATATAACACTGTACCCTCACTCTGTATTTTCTGGCATATTTTTTTCAGAAACTGCTTAGTACGCTTACCAGTTTCTCTTTTTTCCTCTCAACGTTCTCCACCTCATTTTCTTTTTGTTTCTCAGTTTGAAGTTGGTAATACTGTTTCCTCTGCTTCTTTATTCTTTGACTCTTAACTGGAGTTCTAAATCTTCTTTTTAAATACAAGTAGATTTCTGAAAAGAAAATAAAGAATACATTTACCTCTAAAGAACATAGTGTTAAATTAGCTACTATAACGAAGCAACACAGTACATAAGTGGTGATTTAAGTTTATAAAAGGTTGCATATGTCTCTCAGTATAGATCAGCCTGGGACTGGGAGTGTTAGTGTATGAATGAGTGCTTGCCTGGGTGAGTTAGTGAATGTATCAGTGTGTGCCTGAGTGTGTCAATATATGCACTACTGTGTAGCTGGGTGTGTTAGTGTATCCATGAGTGTATTTTGCACTATATACTTTACTAAATGTCTGAGCATGGTAGTGTATGCATCAGTGTATGACTGTGTGTGTCATAGCATGGATAAGTTTGTATGTGGGTGTCTTAGTGTATACATGAGTGTGTGCCTGGGTGTGTCAGTGTATGTATCAGTGTATCAATGGGGGAGTTAGTATATACGTAGTTGTGTTCCTGGATATCTTTCTGCATGCATGAGAGTATGCCTGGATATATTAGTGTATGCATGAGTGTGGGCTTGACTGTGTTACTCTATGCATCAGTGGGTACCTGGGTGTCCTTCTGTATACTTATGTGTGAGTATGGGTGATTCAGTCTACGCATTAGTGTATATCTACCTAAGGCCTACCCTAGTGCCACTTATATGTTCAAAAAGGAAAGTTGAAACTTGGCAAGGGATTTTAAATGCCTACTTAGCCTGGCAGTAAAATAGTGTATGCAGCCTATGTAGTAGCAGGCCCAAGTCCTTATTGAAGGGCTAGTTGTGTCAATAGGATGCATTGGAGTGTTACTACTTCAGTATATACCTAAATAGGTATCACTACTTCTTTAGGTGTGTTACTAGAGGTGCAAATAACTATGTAAATATGTCACTGGCAGGCTTAGTACCTCTATAAGTGTGCATATATGAATGTATAGCTGACTTGGTTGTATCAGTACTTGAATACGTTTCTAAGTGACTGTATTAGTCCCTCTGTGTATGTGTCACTGGATGTGTAAGTGACTATGTCGCTATATGACTGACTCTCTTAGTGAGTCTATGAGTTTCTATATTTATTTCTAAATGCCTATATGCATTACGTACTGGCTGTGTTAGTGAGTGTTTTGGTATGTAACTGTGTGTGCAACTGGGTCAGTTCCTGCTGGATACATAAGTGCTGCATGGGTGTGCAAATGAATGCCTACATACCTCTGTTACTGTCTGACTGGGTTTGTGAGTGGCTATATGATGTTATAAATGGGTATATAAGTCACATAATGAATGACAGACTGCATATGTAACTAGGCAAATGACACATAGGAGTACATTGCTTACCATTTAAACGCATAGGATCCTCTATATAGTGTACCCTTGCTGTGACTTTTATATAATAAAAGAGGATTGTAAGGCTTGCCAAAGGGTTTTAAATGCCAAGTTAGCCTGACAGTAAAATTGCACACACAGGCTCTGCAGTGGAAAGCCCAAGACATGTTCAAAGGGCAACTTATCTGGATGGCTATCTTGGTTGTGTCAATATTTGACTACATATCAGAGTGACTGAACCATTTTCTGCAGAACATGTGTCACTAGATAAGCAAGTGACTATAGCAGTATAAGACTAGCTCTCTTAAAAAGTGATTGGGTCTCTAAATGTGCATGTTTGTACCTATAAGGATTGCTTACTTGCTGTGTTAGTGACCATTGGGATCTGTAACTCTTTGTGCAAGTGATGTCTAAATAACTGCTGTATGGGTGAATGAGTGTGTGTGTGAGTGTCTCTGACTAACTGGATCTCAAAGTACATTTATGGTTTTTAAAATAGCTTTATGAGTTGCAGTACTGTTGGGAGACTGGTTGTTTAACTCGGCATATTGGTCTGTATGTGTATGTGTAAATCAGTGACAATTTAAACTACATGTGTTACCTTTTAAGCTCATAGCACCCTGCCGTTTGGCCCATGTACGTCTACCCTAGGACTGACATATCATGAGAAAGCAAATTGTAAGGCTTGGCAAGGTGTTTTAAATGACAACTTAGCCTGGCAGTAGATCGAAACAGACACAGTCTGCAGTAGCAGGCCCAAGACGTGTTTAAATGACAACTTGTCTGAATGGCTATCTTGGTTGTGTCAGAATTTGACTACATATTTAAGTGACAGTACCATTTTCCGCTCTGCATGTGTCACTGGATATGTAACTGAATATGTCTTTATATGACTACCTATCTTAGAAAGTGATTAGGTCTGTAAATGTGCATGTATGTACCTATATGGATTGCTTACTGGCTGTGGTAGTGCCTCTTGGGCTGCGTAACTGTCTGTGCTAGTGACTCTGTTAGTGATGGGTACATAACTGCTGTATGGGTGCATGAGTCGCTGTGTAAGTGTGTCTCACTAACTAGATTTATGAGTGCATTTATGGTTTTGAATACAGCTTTATGAGTTGCAGTATGGTTGTCTAACTGGGTATACAGGTCTATAAGTGCATGTGTAAATCAGTGAATGTTTAAACTATGCTTTACCTTTTAAGCTGATAGCACAAAGTCATTTGGCCTACATACAGCCTACCCTGGGAGTGACATATCTAAAGAAAGGGGATTGTAATGCTTGACATGGTGGTCTAAATGTCAACCTAGCTTGCCAGTGAATCTGCACAGAAAGGGTCTGCAGTAGCAGGTGTGACACATGTTTAAAAGGCAACTTGCCTGGATGGCTATCATGTTTGTGTCAGGATTTGACTACATATCTGAGTGACTGTACTATTATCTGCTGTACACGTGTCACTGGATATGTAAGTGACTGAGGGGCACATGCATCAAGATATGCTTTTGCGAGTCCTTAATTGCGATTATTAAGGAATCGCAATTAAGGACTCGCAAAAGCCTATGCATGTAGGAATCGCTATAAAAATAGTGATTTCTAAACATTTCTTAATTGTGACTCGCAAATTGCGAGTCGCAATTAAGGAATGGCTTCCCATTTATTCCTATGGGCCTACAGGCCCATAGGAATGAATGGGAAATTGCATGCGCAATTTGCAAGTACCAAGAGGTACTCGCAAATTGCGCATGCAATTTCAAGGGTGCAAGGGTGTCAAAAGGACACCCTGTTGCACCGCTGAAATTGTGATGTGCACCCATGTTGCACACACACATGCCCCAAGGGCATGTGTATGTGTTACATGAAACTGAAAAATGCACTTTAGTGCATTTTTCAAAGTTTTTGCAAATTACAGTTCAGTTTAATTTTCGGTAATTTGCGGCCCCAAATAGCGAAATTGCTATTTCAATGTGCTTCTTGCATTGCATTTAAGGAATCGCAAATTGCGATTCCTTAAATGCAATCGCAATTTGGGAAATCGCCAAAAATAGCGATTACCGAAATTGCGCATCCCATAGACTTTTATGCATCGCAAAAGGTCATTTTGCGATCGCAAACGGCCGATTTTTGCGAATCGCACTATTTGCGATCGCAAAATCCCTTGATGCATGTGCCCCTATGTCACTATATGACTAGAGATCTTACAAAATGACTGGGTCTGTATGTATGCATTTATGTACCTCTATGGATTGCCTACTGACTGCCTTAGTGACTCTTTGGGGTGTGTAACTGTCTCTGCTGGTGACTCTGTTACTGATAGATACATAACTACTGTACGGATATGTGATTACATGTATTTGTGCTTCTGTCTAACTGGGTGTGTGAGTGCTTCTATGGTTTTGAAAATAGCTGCATAATTTTCAGTACAGATGGGAAACTAGATGTTTAATTGAGTATATGGTTGTGTAAGTGTGCGTGTTGCTGGTCACTTTATTTTTCTTCATTTGCTTCATATCCTCTCTTTCTATATACTCTGCTAGTTCTTCTAAACATCTTTCTCACATCCATCGACCTTATTTGCACATATTTGCTCTTTATCAAATAAGTTTGCATGCTACAGCTAAATTCACATACCTTTTAGAGTGTTTGCTGGTCTCTTTCTTACTGTCTCAGTATGATTTTGATTATCTCTTTTCAAAATGTACACAGAAACCAAGCACAGGAAT
Source organism: Calotriton arnoldi (assembly GCA_963921515.1). Taxonomy (NCBI): domain Eukaryota; kingdom Metazoa; phylum Chordata; class Amphibia; order Caudata; family Salamandridae; genus Calotriton; species Calotriton arnoldi. The sequence continues at coordinate 2,749,236 of CAWUFW010000494.1, read as the reverse complement.
GGTATACCACTCTCATACAAGTAAACCATTATGGCAACCTTTTCAACTTTGCTTTGAAGGTTACATGCACTGTGAACAAATCACATCATGCCTTTCATATGTTTGTATTAATACACCTCTTCTGAATGGTCAGAACTCTTAACCCCTTGTTACCCTCCTTTAAAGAAAGCCCAATTTGGTGTGTGTTTTCACTCCTCTGTTGATCCACCGCGGTGCTCAGTGTGGGCCCCATGTAACTTCGCTAGAGATCCGCTGATCCACGTGGGAAAATGCATTTTATTTTTAAATAAACTACTTGTAATGACCATCTGTTACACAACAATCAGTATGAATGCCTAAATATAACTCAAAGACGCATCATCCACTATTTGTTCATCAGCCACTCTCCCTTCACCTTTACCTTGTAGACTTTTACTGACCCTTCTCCCCATGCTCCTGTAGCTGGGTTGCTATGGTGACTAATGTTGTAACATTCTCTGCTAACAGTAGGTCACAAGTTCACAACACTTTCTAGACCCGGATGCTAACTCCTAAACCAACTGTAACAGGTGTGGCTGAGTGTTTTGAGTTTCAGCCATATATCATACTCCATTGCTTTTTGTTAATATCAGAAGAGACAATCACTAACTTGCTTACGTTTTTCTCAATATTACAACCAAGTTTTAACCACAACTATATTTATACCACCCACTCAATTTTCTTCTATTGAAAGTTTAGTGGCTAGCATTCTTTTTAACTGACTTCTTTATCAAATCTGTGTCATTCATCAGCAGCCTTCTCCTGTGTTCTGCTTATCCTTCCTTTAAAAATAATGAGAGTGTGGATTGTGGAACATAGCTATGTCTTTTGGGCCACAGAGTCTGCTAGAAAGAGTAATATTGACAGGGACCTGGGTTTGCCTAATGTGGATATTACTTGGGTTGGCCAAAGAGGCTTAAAGTGGCATCAGCTCCTTCCGTTGGTTGGAAGCATTATGGATTGCCAACAGCCAGACCTCATGATTCTGCACTGTGGTGGTAATGAGCTGGGCACTCTTATTGGGGTAGGATTGGAAATCCTAATGAAGGATACCTTTGGAAAACTAATTGCACTTTTACCTCACACTGCATTGGTGTTTTCCAACATATGCCAGAGGCAGAAATGGAAGTGGTCCACTGAATTTTGTCAACCGATAGACAAAGCCAAGAAACATGTGGATACAAATGTTTCTGCATTCATCAGAGACCATAACATGGGCTCCAGCTACAATAACAACCTACGCTTGGACATGGACGGGATTTACAGACCGGATGGAGTTCACTTCACAGAGAAAGACAACTTGAAAGATTGCATCCTGTTTTATGTGTAGTTATTACATACACACAATAAACACAAAGGCTCTTCTCAGATCCACCCTATTTCCCAAATAATTGTTCTTTTTCTTTCTAAATCCTTTTCAAAAAATGTTTTCTCAACTCTGTGGATCCATTGCGTATCTGGAAACCAAAAGCCCACTTTCAATAGAAAAGAACCTTTTCACATTCACTTGTAAAGATTTCAGGGTGCATCTATGCAAATGGGTGTGAGAAGGTCTGTATGGGTGTGTGACTGGGTGTGAGAGCATCTATATAGGTAAATGAGGGGGTATGACAGACTTTGTATGAGTGTGTGACTGGATATGAAATGTCTGTATAAGTGTAAGTGTGAGTGTGAGAGTGTCTGTAGGGTTATGTAATTGAGAGTGACAGTCTCTGTATGGGTGTAGGTTTGAGCATGACAGTATGTGTATGGGTATGTGGGTGTGTATGAGAGTGTCTCTATGGCTATGTAAGTGGGTGTGAGAGTGTCTCTATGGGTGTATGAGTGGCTGTGACAGTGTGTGTATGGCTATGTCAGAGGGTGTGAGAGTGTCTGTATAGGTGTAAGTGTGGATGTGAGAGTGCCTGTATGGGTATGTAAGTGGGTGTGTCAGTGTCTGTATGGGTGTATGTATGAGCATGACAGTATGTCTATAGGTATGTCAGAGGGTGTGAGAGTATCTGTATGGGTGTAAGCGTGGGTGTGACAGTGCCTGTATGGGTATGTAAGTGAGTGTGACAGTATCTGTATGGGCGTGACAGCGTTTGTATGGCTATGTAAGTGGTTGTGAGTGTGTCTCTATGGGTGTAAGTGTGGGCATTACAGTGGGTGTATGGGTATGTCAGAGAGTGTGAGAGTTTCTGTATAGGTGTAAGTATGGTTGGGAGAGGGCCTGTATGTGTATGTCACTGGGTGTGACAGTGTCTGTATGGGTGTAGGTGTGAGCGTGACAGTATGTGTATGGATATGTCAGAGGGTATGAGAGTGTCTGTGTGGTTGTAAGTGTAGGTGTGAGAGTCCCTATATGGGTATGTAAACAAGTGACAGTCTCTTTATGGGTGTACGTGTGGGTGTAACAGTGTCTGTAGGGGTATTTGAGTGTGTGTGAGAGTGTTTCTATGGTTATGTAAGTGGGTGTGAGACTGTGTCTATGGGTGCAAGTGTGAGGATGAGAGTATGTGTCTGGGTATGTCAGAGGGTATCAAAGTGTCTGTATGGGTGCAAGTGTGGCTGTGAAAGTGCTTGTATAGGTATGTAAATGGATGTGAGAGTGTCTCTATGGGTGCAAGTGTGGGTGTGACAGTATGTGTATGGGTATGTCAGAGGCTGTGACAGTCTCTGTATGGGTGTAAGTGTGGGTGAAAAACTAGTTTTATATATTTGAGTCATGCTGGTTCTGTGGATTCCTCGCAGAGTTACACGGGAGTCTGAGGATCTTGCTAGTGGGGGGAAAAACAGTTTGGGGGTATTTTGGACCCCAGTACACATGCTTGCCCCTCTTTTTTAACATACAGAAGGGGTCAGGGAAGCTCTCACCTGACCATTTGAATTACTATCCAAACCAATCTTTTTGCCCCGGGCACAGTTTTCCAACATATATAATGGCGGCCACAACTTTTCTGTGATTTGGATTTTGGTTAATATCTCTAAAACCACTGCACAGATTTACACCAAACTATCCAAAGGCACTACTCTGGACCAAAATCAAACCTTCTGTCAATTTTGGTGTAATTCCGTTCAGTGGTTGGGGCTGTAGACCTCTTCAAAAACACTATGGGAATTAACATGGGTAAAACGTGTTTTGGGAAACACCCTTTTTCTCAGCCCCCGGTTATATATATATATACACTCTGCTCACCATTAGAAAACTGGCACTCCAAGGGTCAGATTTCATGCTTTTATTCTTCATTTGTGCAAATCAATGCCAAGAAGACTCATTTTGACTTAATTCTCATCCTTGCTCAAAGTGGTCGTCATGTGTTTTTTGGTAGCATAGTATACATAGATTCATCTTCTCATCACAAGTAGGAGTTTTCCACCCACTGACAAATTATTAGCTTTACAGGTAAATGTAAGAATCCATCTTGGATGGCAAATATCGTATAATTATTACAACTTATTTATTTCAAAATCAGTCGCATATTAGATGCTAATATTCATCATGTATCCAAATGTCATTAGATCAAGCAATATTTGCCATTCAACCATTTCATTCATTTGATTTTACAACTATACAAATCACAAATTTTGCAAATAAATTTGGCGGTCATTTTGGATCAGTTTGAATATTGTGGGAACAAATTATTTCAAATTGTTACCTTCATTTCCACAAGTATTTAATAATTCTTAGAACATCAGACATGCAATATGTCTGTACTATTATTTCATTCATATTTTCTGATAGATTCCCTACCTGCCACATGACTACATTCTATTCCACATTTTATTAATCCTAATAGAGAGTATGATCTTGCTATCAATATGCTGTAATGATATCATTCCTGATCCATTCCATCAACTCACTCTATATATCTCAAGTGGAAGTATGGTAAAAATTAATGGTTGATCTCAACATTTCATGTACTATGACACAATATACTGACGATATTTTTCAGTCAGTAGAAATATTCTTATTACAATAGCATCACTTATCATTGTCAGTGCAGCATCTATCAATTCCTAGTGGAAATCAACTATTCTGTGCAAGATTTCCCATCTTATAGGGTGGAGTCATATTCTACAACACAGAAAACAAAAACTTGTCACAGCTAGTTTAAAAACAATGCAAGACAAAACGTGATAAGTAAAAAGACGATACATTATCGCTTAAATTCAACAAAAGCAACCTGGACAGAAAAAACAGTCAGCAAATGTAAAAATCATATTACAGGAAATACATGTAATCCTTCAACGTGCGTGTGTGTGTGCGTGCATGCATGTGTGTAAGTGTGTGTGTGTGCGTGCATGCGTGTGTGTGTGTGTGTATAGGGTTCAGTAAATGCAGATGAGATAAAACTACAGTAAGTGTGCCTTCTAAGTATGACCCCACTTTTGCTCATTTGTGAATTGATAGTAGAAAGGAATCATCGAGGCATTAACATTTTTTTGTATAGTCAATGTGTTCTGAGGTAATACCATGAAATTTAGCCTTTGCACTGCAGTAATTAAATTATTCATTAACGTTGTCATGGCCTACATACGCTTGTAAGAATCATTTCTTTATGGTAGCGTCAATAAAATAATTGCATAATAGCTCAAGGGCCACAAGATTCCGTCAAAAGGGCTTGATGATGGAGTGAAACCCTGAAGGCTCGCTTCTAAATGTGCAAGTGCTGCGAGAAATGTTAGCCTGCGCAGCAAATTGACCGCTCTTGTGACTCAAAAGCGAACGAATTTATAAAACAAAGGAAACCGGAATTGTGACCCTTTGATGGGTAGCTCGGTCTTGAACAGACGGTTGGGCTAAAGAAAATAAACAGAGCGCAAAGCAGTCTGGCATGAAATAGTTAATCTGATTTATGGCACAAGTGTTCCTTTGCCCATTCACGCGCACCTGCATTTCAATTGTATGCACAAAATTTAATGAATTACAGACTGTAGCGTCTAATTAATACACTCTGTCGATTGCAAAAAGCAAAGTCACCTGCTGTTATTGTCATGAAACATCAACACACAAGATAATTGTACCCTTGGTGCGTGCATACGTGGAAGTGAAATGGATATCTTCAATTCGATGCGACTCCTTCATTGGGCCCCTTAAGTATGTAGCTAATCAAACAGCCAATCAGGCCGATGAAGAATTCATCAACCCTGTCATTCATTTAAAGCCCATAGCTAGCAATTTCTGACAAAAACACGTGCTAGAAATTGTGGCGTGTTCATTTCTATTCGTTTTTTTCAGCAGACGTAGTCGGAACTTCTTCGTAGTTCTTTTCAGACCAGGGAGAATTGGTCGCAGACCCCTTGGCCAGCAATTAATTGAATTCTGGGCATCATCTGTTCTTTGTAGCAGAGCAAATTTGCAAGATGGAAGTAACAAGCGCTTCAGAATAAAACATGCTTATTATTTCATGTGAAGTGAAACTATTTGCCATTCTCTGTGATTGAGAACGAACATGTTCTGGATGGGACAGATATGCCCTTTTAAGGCTAATAAAACCAGCACACACATTTGTACCCAATAGAGACTGTAGGAACATGTAAAATAATCTAAAAGCTGATTTCAAAATAACGTGGAATCGGAAAGAAAAGGTGCAGAATCTTGATTGTCAAACAGTTTTATTTTTTGTTTTTAATGAAGAAAAAAAACAATAAAATGAATGGCAGAATAACTTTGCGTCACAAGTCGCACACATTGATCTGCATTTCTAATATTCTCAGTTGATTTACCAAGGGCACAGTTTTAGATCTGGCAGAGAAAAAACAATAATACAAACAAAGGGGCAGATTTACGTTCCCTGGCGCATCCCTGCAAATCAGCTGGGATGCGCCAGGGAAGATGCGTCACGCAAGTTTGCCCTTGCGCCACCGCAGATGCGCCGCATTTACAATGCGGTGCATCGTGGCGCAGAGATAAGCAGATGCGTGACGCATCTGCCGGCGTAGGTTGGCGCAGTGCTGAAGTTGTGTCGCAAGCGCGACGCAACTCCAGCACTGTTCCAACCTGCCCTATCCCTAACATGGTGCGTCACGCCTTACGCCTGCTTGAAGCAGGCGTAAGGATTTGACGCACCGGGGTCGGAAAAGTGACTGAGTGAAATCTAGTAGATTTCACTCAGCCACTTTGCGAGGCGTTCCTGCGCCGGAACGCCCCCTGCTCGGGAACGCCCACATGAAACCTGACGCAGGTTTCATGTGGCGCAGGCTTTACAACGTGATGCATCTCCCTAGATGCGTCACGTTGTAAATACCCCGCAGCATGGCGCTGGCTTTACGCCGCCGTTGCGTCACAGAAGTGACGCAACGGTGGCGCAAAAGTGGCGCAAGGGGCTTGTAAATCTGCCCCAAAGTATGTATTCTTAGAGCGACTTTGGGTGAGGACTCTTCAGCCATTGCTCTTTTGGAGTTTCCTTCACCTACTGGATCAGCCTTCTGAACAGATAAATAGAATGAGGCAATTGGTCAGCCTCCTTCAACCATTAATCTGTTAGAACAGTGATTCACAATCACAACAGCCTTTCGTTAACTGGAGTGTCAGACATGTTGACAGACGGCTCTTCGGTTCTTTACTTCAGAGTCTGGCAGTTAAGAAGTTTGTATTCTCTTCTTTCTTTCCCAAGCTGTGGTGTAGCTAGACCTGTGCAGGTAAGAGTGGGGGAGGGGTGGCAGCCAACGGATGACTTGTTGGGGGCGAGTGGCAGCAGCCGACAGCTGACTTGTTCCTGGGGGGATGGTGATAATCAACTTGCTCACCTCCACCGCTCCCAAAAAAGAGTGCTGTTCGGGGTGAGCCGCACCCCGCCTCCTCCTAGCTACGCCACTGCTCCCAAGCATGGAGGCCTGTGTTAGCCAGTGTGCACACCAGCCATCCCAGTCTTTGCCAATCTTCAGTGACGTATGCACCACCCATTGAGTTGAGAGGGTTTTATCCCCATCCTCCCCGTCAGCCTCCTTGGGCTTGGCTGAGCCTGGGTGTCGGGATGCCAAGTACCACCAGTGCATGGTGCTGCTCTGACTTCTCTTCTAAAGCCCTTTTATGGCACATTAAGCCTTCATTGTCTCCCTGTTCTCCCTGCTGCTCCTGATCTTTCTGCCTAATCGTGAAATCTGCGTTACAGAAAACATGAAAGTAAGGTGCTAGGTTTACCTCTTTCAATAGATTACAACCCCATCACTCTGAAACCCAATAAGACCCAGTCCCTTCTAGCCCCTCTGTTCACCTCTTCAGTAATCAGCAGGATGGCCGTGTATCTCTTACTCTGATTTAATTTCCTTTCATTTATCTCAAAGAAACAGATGAAGATGCATGGACTTACTTCCCTGAATGCACAAAGCTAAATTTAATAACCAATCATGTACTAGGCTAACCACTAACCTTGGTTTCCGGAAGTACTATTTATCTTACGGTAAAGCACTTTAATGCCTCGTAAGGGGCAGTTATCACTATATAAAATACACTTGCAATGCAATACAATGCATTTATTACATCAAGAAGCAGTGTTAATGAATGTTAGCCGTATAATAGCTACAGAGTTGAAAATGAGAAAACAAAGTTTAAAAAGCACTGAAACACATATAGCGGGCAAGATGGCGGCTATTTAAGCGGTTGCAGCAACACCTCAAACCGTGGATGGGTAAAAATAAAGGATTGGCTCACTCTGTGATTTGAATATGGCCTCGGGCTTCTTGGGCTTCATGGAAGGGGCTCAGCTGGTTGCAGGTGATTGCCCGGGAGCGGCGTTGATCCAGGCTCTGATCCAGGAGCTCTTGGTTGCCTCTGGACGTCTGGTCGCTGTGGTGCTGGGCCATGCCAGTTGTAACTGGTGCAGGGATCACCTGGTGGCTGAAGAGATGGGCCCCAAGACGGCAGGAGCCGCACAGAAGGGGAAGCCTGTCCCACCCCCCTTGGTCGCTCCATCGGACTCCGCGGACTGCTCAGCTGACCCCGCTGGAGGCTCGAGATCGTGGAAGATTGTAAGACGTACCCTGCCAGTTCAGAAGGAGGAGACGGGCTCGGAAAGGAAAGGAAGAGGTGGGGCAATCGGCAGTCAAAGCCTGGCCGGCTCGACAGTACTGGAGCTGCTGCGAGCTCTGGTCGGGAAACAAGGAGACACAAGGCAGCGGGTAATTCCTGGAGCCCGTGGAACCGACCTCTCTGACGACTCGACTGAGGACCTGCTGGCAGAAGTGGCAGAGCCCTCTGCACTGAATACCGAGGTATTGCCACCCTGAATGGCCGATGGTTTTCTAGAGGCTAAGTTTTCCCCTCTCCTGGCTGGAGGTATTGAAGTATCGTCCAGAGGCACAGGGATCACAACTCATTGATATCCAATGGAAGCTGAAGAATCAAGAGAATCGTCGGCGGTGTAACAACCTGAGGGTTCTGGGGATGCCCCAAGGTAAGGAAGGAACAGACATACATGCATTTATGGTGGAACTGCTACGCAATGCTTTCCAAGAGCTAATGGGCTGGAACTGGTCGCAAGAGGTACAGCGAGCTCACAAGGTCCCAATTGTTATGAGACAGCCGGTTAAAGCCGGCGTAAAACCGTGGGCTGTTCTAGTATTTTCTGAGGCAGCTAACTTTTGAGAAAGCTAGACCTGAAGCTAAGCGGAACAGTGGAGGCATTTTGTTCTTAGTCAGACCTGATTTTTGCCACGTCACGGTTGAAAGATGGTGGCAATTACGACAATTAATCAAACCTTTTCAGGATAAAGGCGCTCAGGCATTTTTTGCTTAACCCTGCATGTCTGAAAGTGATCTGGGGGGGCCAGACACAGTTTTTTACCTTGGAAATCAAGGCTAAGGAATTCTTAATGGAGTCAAGGTCATAAATGGACCCTTCTACTGGCTGAGACTTTATAGCCCATATTTATTTCTTCCTATCCCTAACTAGGGGCTGGGAGGGGGTCGGGCCCTTCCCTCCCTTCCCCTCTCCTCCTTTTTTCTCTTTAATGGCTTGATGCTGATATAAACGAGGGGGAAGAGAAAGATGTGGGAGTGAATTCTTTTTTATAAGGACCACCTGAGCAGAAGTGGGTTGAGACTCAGGTTCAATAGTCCTGTGATGAGGTTTTCTTATTTTTTTCTACTTTCTTCTCACTGGGCAATTTGATTTAAATTGTTACAAATTGTTTTCACTGTTCAATGGTGTTGCTTTCATCTTTCACACAGACCAATGTGTGGTCTGAACACTTCTCATTGATTAGGGTGTTGGGGGGTAGGGGGGCCTCAGGGCTGCGGGGGTCGGGACTGTAGGATGGGGGGTTAGGGGTAACAGGGGTAGGGGAAGGGGGATTTGTGGGGGCGCAAAACAAAAATAAAACTAAGAGAAAGAGTAAAGAGGACTCTAGTGAACTTCTATTGAATAAGAATACTGATGTGAGGATGAATGTAATGGCAAGCATTTTATCACCAAATGGGCAGAATAACTATGCTCATTCAAAGTGGGGGGGTTAATAGATAAAAATAGGTGGCTAAAGGTATCTGAAATTCTAAGATCAGTAGCAACCGACATAATATTTCTACAGGAGACGCATATCCCATGAGACAGGAGGGATTTATTATCTATTAAAGGATATATACTATTGGCTTGCTCCTCTCAGAGCTCCAAGATCAGAGGGGTCACCATCCTAGCTAGAAACTAAGTGGGGTTGGTCAGATGTAGATTATTAGACAGGTGTGGCAGATGGGCGCTGGAGATCGGTTTAACACTGCACTATTTGCGGCTCAAATCAAGACGATCCCAAAGTGTTGGAGGACCTGGAGGTGGAGCTAGCATCATGGCCCAATCAGTTGATTATCTGTGGAGACCTGAATATACACCAGGCGGTATGGAGGGCCTCAGCGAGCAAATATCAGGGAAGAAAACCAAGAGTATATAGGGCTCTATCTTCGCTTATGGTCAACCATGGTCTAACAGATGTTTGGGACACCAAATACCCCCTGGACCCAGGCAACACATATTTCTCCTGCCAGCATAAGAAATATGTCCGATTGGACTACTTCTTAATCTCAGGGAGAATCCTGGATAAAGCAGGGATCAGGAAACTCCCAAAACTATCCTCAGATCATAACCCCTGATCCTCGAGGTAACGATCCAAGGGAGCATTAGGCAACAGTATAAATGGACATTTGGTAGAAAATTGTTGGTGAACTCAGTCTTCATTGAGCATATGAAAAAATGGATAACCAGCTACTTTTATTTTAAAGAACAAAGTGGTCCCCTGCATATGGGAAGCTTGCCAAGAGCAGGGAAAGGTCAATAAATCTTTGAAAGATATCTTGAGCAAGGAATTATACATTAAAATTACGGGCATATAACAATACACTGATGACTTAATCCAACAATACATTTGTCATAGTTCTAATACAAAACATGTCAAAATCTGAGTTGTTTTGTATTTAAAGTAGCAACATATTTATTTGATATACAATTTATGAAAAATGCTAAAATGTCGTTTAAAGACTTTCCACTCAGCTATTCACAAACTTATTTTATGGTGAATATAGCAGATATTCATTTCTATAACATAAAACAATGAATCGTGATATTGATACAATGTAATGCTGCTAACAGCTCAATATAATGTTAACAGTTAGGCATAGTATTCCCTATAAACATTGATGTTAACGACATATTATGGAGGGCTTAAAGATGTTAGTACTACGCGCGTTTCGGTGAAATGCCTTCATCAGGAAGCCATCACAAGGATATCTGTAAGTGAACAGCAAATTAAGGAATAGAATTAATCTGTAAAATGCCCACAAGGAGATACTTGATCTATCTCAAAAGGTATAGAACTTTATTTAAGGACAGTATGTGTATTTACAACCAAATTAACCACTTTAAGAAAAGTTGTGCACTATAGAAGATTATGTACAACTAAAAAAATAAAAAGAGGAAAATGGAAAGTCGAAGATGTTGATGCCAAGTGCTCAATTAGTAAATATTAACCACTGAAGATGGTAAGTTAGTATAGGTCACTCAAGAGGGCCTTTATGCTGAGAATATACTCAACCCTTAACATGTTGCTCCATAATATGTTGGGTATAAAGCACCGTGAGATATTAAGGGGATACCTGTGCGTAAATACTGCTGTTACCAATGGAGGCTCAATTCCACATGAAGCCACACACTGAGTCAAATCCGAAGATGGGTACTGGAATGCCAACCAGCAAGGAAGATAATAGCCACTGCTTACAGGCAGACTGTGAAATATAATAAGCAAGGGGATAGCTGTGTCATAAAGTCTGGCAACATAAATTACTGAGAGGCATATTAGCAAGGGCACTACCGCCGCTTTAGCGGCACTTTTTGCCGCTAAAGCGGCGATATTTATATCGCCCTATCAGCAAACTGTCTCTAACAGCAGTTAGCGACAGTTTGCGGGCATTAGCGCCCGTTTTTACCGCTTTGCATGTCAGCGATATTTATCGCTAATGACATGCAAAGTGGGCGTTCCCGACGAACAAACCTGGGAAACACTCGCTAACAGGCCTATCGCCTATTAGCAAGGTGGCCATGGCCCCAGTTAGCGACGTGAAAAGTCGCGCTAACCGGGGTCATCGCCTATTTATTTAACACCTGCAATTAGCAGGTGTTAGCCATACCTAAAATGGGGGTGGATTATGCTGATACGACCACAGGGTCGTATCAGCAAGGTGTTCTCCCTTCTCCATGCAACATCACTGGTTTTTCAGCGATGTTGGCCCATTACCCCCGCTATCGCTGGAATATTCATCGCCATAGCGCTAAACGTTGCTAATACAGCGTTAGCGTGGCAATATATTCCAGCGATAAAAAAAATCACGCTAAGCAGGGTTAGCGATGATTATCGCCTCTTCTTGCTAATATGCCCCTATGTTCGTTATATTGAAGGTCGACATAAATGAGAAATGCGGCAGATGAAAACGGTCCCTAGAGCAAATGTAGGACAGCAATGAGTCCGCTGGAAAAAATTGTTTAGACTGCGCACGATGCTGCCTTCGTTGCTATACTTACTAATTCCGTAAGTGGGGATGGACACTTCCTAAAATAAATAGGGCCTCAGCAATGAGCTTTAGCGGTCTGCAAATGTGAAGAAATTCGAATTGTAAAAGCTGCTTGTGAAGGGAGTATAAAACTCAGATGTTAACACTGCGTAGCTTACCGATATTGTGTTCATTGAGCATATGAAAAATTGGATAACCATCTACTTTGACATTAACAGATATAGGGCTCCACGAGGCATTTTATGGGATTATTTTAAGGCAGGATTGAGGAGAGAGACCGTTAGCTTCGTGGCCTATATGAGGAAACAGCAGGAAGCCGAGAATAGGAGATTACTAGAGAAGTTAGCGGAAGCAAAAAAGGAGCATGTGGTAAGGATCACCCAAGGGCTAGACGTAGAACAAACTCAGCTTAAAATTACAATGTTGATGGCAGAGATAAATAGCTACTACACTCAGGGGCTTATTTACAAGGCCCTTGCACCACTTTTGCGTCATTTTTAACATGGGAAAAGTGACGCAAAAGTGGCGCAAGGGGCTTGTAAATCTGCCCATCAGAAACTTGAAGCAGAATATCAGGCTGATAGGAATGAGAGTTATGAGTTTGTGGAAGTAGCTGGGAAACTTCTAGCTTTACGAGTAAGACAAAAAGCAACTAGGAATCAGATAGCCACAATAAAAAAGGATGGGATAACCTTTATTGATGCTGATGATATAATACGGGTTTTCAAGAATTCTATCAGGATTTATATACAGATGATTGCCAGAACTTATCTGGAGCTCCCTAGGGGGTGGATTTGAATAAAAATGTAGATCATGCTGCCAGAAAGGAATTAGAAGCTGATATCTCATTTGAAGAAGTGTTAAATGCTTTACACCAACTTGCCTCAGGGTAGGCTGTAGGCCCAGATAAGCTGCCATTGGAGCTATATCAGGTCTTTCAAATAGAGCTAGCCCCATTGTATTAGACCTATTTTAAGAGTGCAGCACAATGGACTTCCCCTGGAGTCCTAGAGAGGCACGGATATTGTTATCTTCCCTAAGAAGGATAAACCCTCTGACAGCCCTACTTCATATCGACCGATATCTTTGATAAATACGGATGCTAAACTATATTCCATAATTTTGGCGATTCGTCAATGGAGGGTCATAGCTCACCTGGTGACACCATGGCAGCGCGGTTTTATACCTGGAAGAGGCACAACTGACCATATAAGGCGGGCTATATCACTATTTGATATCACTGAAGAAACCAGGGGCCAGATGGCTATGATCCTCCTCGACGCCGAAAAAGCATTCGATCGGGTGGCATGAAATTATCTATGGGGTGGGCATTAAAAGCTAAGGAATTTGACCCTTGAGTGATCACTGCCATTAAGGCAATGTATATAGACCCATACACCAGACTAGAGTTAATGGGCAAAGAATCCAGTAATATAAAGGTGGCTACTTGGCAAGACAGGGATGCCCTTGATCCCCTATCCTATTTGCCCTCTATATTAATCCTATTATCGAACAGATTTTGCAAAATCAGAAAATAAAACCGGTGAATATTAATGGCTATGAAACGAAAGTGTTAGCATATGCACATGACATTGCCATAATAACAACTGATCCTGAAAGTGCAATGAAGGAATTGGAAGCAATGGCAGGGGAATATGGCCGTGGCTCAGGTTATCTACTGAATAAAGGGAAAACGCAGATAATATGCACAGAGAATATCAGCTATCAGGATACTTGGCGGGTGGGCACAGCTACATATTTGGGTGTTAAGATTAACCTGAATGTAGATACAATTAGCTAAATCAATTTCAATTCCCTGGTCAGTAAGGTTTCCTCTAAACTAATGCGCATGAATGCACTACATTTGTCAATAATTGGTAGGATTAACAACCTCAAGATGGTAATGCTACCAAATATATTATATTTCTTTAGGTCTTTGCCCATAGAGATCGAAGGATCCATATTGAAGGCATTGGATTCCATTTTTATAAATTTTATATGCCAATATGGCAAAGTTAGGCACTCCCTAAAACTTCTCACTCTCCCCCAGGAAAGTGGTGGCTGGGCCGCTCCTACTCTCACGTTCTATTATTGTTCGGCTCTGTTACAACTGATGAGCATATTGTTCTTTGAAAAGAAGGCCAGTGAGGGTCTAGAATGTCCTGGGGCCCCTCCAACTATCTAGGAGCTTGCAGCTGTGAAGACGGTAGGGGGTAGGCTTCTTCATCAACAGGAGCCTAGCTATTTTAAGAAAGGAAGATTTAAGATCATAGTTAATGCATGGAAAACTTGGGGGAATAGCCGAAGGTTTATGAAGATCTCAAACTACATAGATATACACCATTGTGGCGATCAGTGCTCTTTCCTGCCCCCTTCTATGATGTAATGGGAAGGCAATGGGAGCAACAGGGTCTCATTAAGATTGGTGATATTTTTTCATTAGGACAATTATGTTCCTTTTTACAACTACAGCATGGCTATGGTATACAAGATAGCTGGTATTTTAAATATCTACAAGTAAAGGAATTCTTTAATAAATGTACAGTGGGTGCCCCCCTGAAAAAAAATCCCCCTAATGGAGGCAATCGGCCAAACGGACTGTAAGATTAGAAACATATATAATATCCTGCTGGGTAGTGTACCAGATGATCTAGACAAGATTGAAACAAACTGGGACAGGAAAGTGGAGGATGCAGATGCTGACTTAGATATGTCACTAAAGCTAGCCGCAAAGACCTTTCTCTCAGCTAACTTGAAGGTGCATGTTGGACTTGGCCCTTTTTGGCAGGTTCACCCCTAAACTTTTTGCCTTTCCTCTGACCTAGTATTGGTGGTTTTAGGCCTCTGGGCACTTCAGCGCTGTGGTCCAGTGTAAAGTGCGTGCGCTCTCTGTGTTACATTTGTAAGGTTGGCCTGCCCTCCCGTAGCAATGCATTGGTGATTCCCTGATCAGTGTGTGTCAGTGGTAATTCCTGTTATGAGTGGAACAGTGTGGTCAAGTCTGGTATGTATGAAATTGTGTGAATAAATGCTGCGCAATGGTGTGCGCAGATTTATTGTGGTTATTTTAGAAATGCCACTTTTAGAAGTTGGCATTTCGGTGTGCTATGTGTCTGCCTGCCTGATGTGAATTGCATGTCTGGCTTGTGAGTGACAGGGGCTGTGAGGGGTGTGGGTGGCTCCAGGAGACAGGGTGAGTCAGCCCAGTGATGAATAGAGAGATCTGCATGCAGATGGGAGGGAGGAGTTGCACCTGGGACCTGAATAGGGCTGTGCCTTTCCTCCACAATGCTGGCTCCGCCCCCTGTGGTGTGTCTGATCACTGAGCCCCCACCTGACAAAGGGGAGAGGAGCTGGGCAAAACAAAGGGCTCCAAATCCCCCCTAAACCAGTTCTGACTGGTATCCCCAAGCCCTGTGGTGTGACACAAAGGGATTTTGTAATATAAATATAGGGGCTGTGACCCCATGAAAATGTTCAGTTCAGTCTTGGTGTGCTGTTCCTGCCAGGGCGTGCTGCTGCTGGGGCCCAGGGGGGGCTGCCATGAGGGCTTGCCTCCCTGGGCCCTGCATTGCCCCCTCATCTTTAAGGATTTCCAGGACTTTAATCCTAGCGCCTGGAGCGCGCTTTATTTGCTATTTTGGCAGAGCGCTTTATTTTGAGGAGGAGCGCTTCTGTTGTCCCCTTGCAGCGTTGGGCTGCGAGCGCCTTCGAGGGAATCCCGACGTAGGGATTCCCCTGCAATTCTGATTTCATAGCGGGAGCCCACCCCGCTTTCTATTTCTAAATCAAGAGGGAGCCTACCCCTCATTGCTGCATTTTTCTTTATGCCTAAATGCGGGTGCCCACCCCACGTTGTCTGCCGTGGCGGGAGCCCACCCCGCACTTTGCCCCAAGAAGGAATCGCCGCCGCTAAAGAAGTCTCTTCCGGTCCGCTGCCCAGCGCGACCCGGAAGGCAGGCAAGGCTGTGCTGTCCGGGGGCGGGGCTTCCGAGATGGAAGGGAAGCCCCGCGAGTAAGAGGTCCGGTGCGGCAAGGCTCCCGTATGCAGGTGAGAGCCCTGCTTGGTGTGCGGTAAAGTCCCGGGTCCCAGGAGGGGGCCCGGGTGAAGAGAAAAGGGCGGCCGAGGCTGCCGATGGCAGCGCGGGGATCCCATGAGCGAAGGGAAGCCCCGCACCGCGAGGGGAGAAACTGAGTTTTCCCCAGCCAGCCGGAGCATCACAGGCTCCATCTGAAGTACCCGCGCCGCAAGAGGAGACAGCGTGAAGCCGCCAGTGAGTCTCGGTGAGTGGGGACTCAAGATGGGCGGTGTGGTGCCAGTGAGGGCACCGTGTCTGGTTCCTTGAGCAGACCCGCCGTTGCGGGTCGCTCCAACGATGTGGGCCATATTTTGTTTAAGGGCCCCAGTGGGGGGTCCCGAGGGCCAGTGGTGCCCGTGCTTCCCCGTGTTGGCCATTTTCTACAGCTGCCCCATTTTGCTAGAGGGCAGCTGCAACGTTATGGGGGCAAAGTTAATTTAAAAGCCCCAGTGGGGCCCCGAGGGCACAGTCGTGCCAGGGCCCCTTCCCATGATTCTCAGCTGCACCGCACCAGCGCAGGCAGCTGCAACATTGTGCATATCTGTTTGGAGGGCACAGTGGTGCCAGGCCTTATTACCTCACAGCTGACCAGCAAGTAGTGGGCAGCTGCATCGTTTAGGCCATTCTTTCTTTGCGGACATGCCTGGTGAGTTAGGAGTGAGATGCACTCCTTTGCCCCACACATTCACAGCTGCGCAGCACTTAGTGCCAGCTGCAATGTTTAGGTCTGCGCAATGGCGCACCCTTGACTTATGCTGCATTGGCAGCGCCCTGACTTTGGGACATAGGGCATTTGAGCCCCTTTTGAGAAGGCCAGTTGGCCAGGGGGATTGTTGGTTTTGTAGGGCGCCAGGCCCTAATGTGATTTATGTGGTGCTAGGAAATGTGATTCCTATATAGTATGGTTTACCCACCCTGATTTATCCTCTAGATGTGGTTTCATGATTATGAGGTTTTACATACTGTGTTTATGTTTGAGTTATTCTCTACAGTGGTTTATGCTGTGAGTTATGCCCCTAATGTGAGTTATGCTTAGGAGGTTAGGGTCTAAGATGTTAGACTGAGGAGGTTGGCGTACAATGGATTTGGCGCCTAATGTGATTCTGTGCATAATGTGGTTTATGTTACAGGATGATGCTGAGTACAGTGGTTACCAGTGATTACTGGTTGTACGTTTATGATATGTCTTCCTTTTACTAAGTTCACTTTGTGATGGTTCTGACAGTGGTCCAGTGGGCCCGGTCAGGTGCACATAATCCCTTGTAGATATGACCTAGTGCCAGGTGGCACCATGTATATTATGTGGGTACTATTCTAATGTGTTATGAGAATACAAAGGCTATTTTTGATATAACCTTGTGTGGAGTTCCTTTTGTGGTGTGCCTGGTATGTTGTTGCTGTGTGCGTGTTGCGCAAACGCTTTACACATTGCCTCCGGGATAAGACTGACTGCTCGTGCCAAGCTACCAAGGGGGTGAGCAGGGGTTATCTTTGGCGTGTAACTCCCTCGCCCTGACTAGAGTGGTGGTCTCTGCCTGGCTTTGGCGCAAGCCTTAGCCAACCAGAGATCCCATTTCTAACATTGGTTGTCAGCGGTGGGGATAGGACTTGCGTTTGCGCAGTACCACAGCCACAACTGGTTGCCCTACAAGCTCTGCATTTTAGATAGTCACATAGAAAGGGATTATTGTGTCTGAGTTTGTTTTAAGTGTCATTTCTTTTTGAAATGTGTTTTATGTTGCACTATGAGTTGGGGGTCCTGCCAAGGACAGAAACCAGAGAATCTGGAGGAGTTGTACTGCCCTTGTGCAGACTGCTATTTCTGGGGTGGCCCTGCAGCGCAAGCTGGAGGAGGTAACTGCCCATGTGCTGTCTGCTATTTCTTGGGTTGGCCTACAGTGGTAACTTAATTGGCATGGAGTAACTAGCTCGGGGGGTAGATTATCCCCTAAGTGCAGTTTTAGTTTCTGGAATCCCCAGTAAGGGTGGGATCCAGTGGTGGCAGCAATATGTAGTCCAGTGGAGGAAGTCCCATTCCCAGTTCCCAGAGTATGGTACCTTGTTCCCGGTTAAGAGGGGGACAGGTTGAGATTCAGGGGCAGTAAGATGCTGTCTCACCAGTCTGGAGGGGGAGTATGTGGATGAGTGTTCTGGTGCACTGGACGTTTGGGTGATTGGTTAGCACGGTAAATGGTGTTAAAGGGCTGTTCAATCTGTTTTGTCAGAGAGAACATGCCCCGTAATTGTTTTCCGGAGTCGCCCCAAACCTGTTGGAGTGTGTGAGTTCTTTGATTCTAGGGAGCTTGCATTGGGGAGTGAGACTAGAAGAATGGTGCAGGTGTCTTCCAACCCAGAGTGGTGGAAGTGGTTCAGAGTAGCCCAGCTAGGTAACCTTATAGTGAGGAGGTAGTAGGGACTCACATCCTGTCTCGCAGGAGAAGGAGTGAGATTGGGCTGTGTCCCGAAGTGCCCGCACCTCAGTCTCCAGTACTGGATGGTTCTTAGAGAGAACACCAGGTAGGGAGCCTAGTCTGTCCTGTTGGACCGTTCTTCGAGGGGGATCTCCCCGTGTTAGGTGAGCTGGGAGTGTCTGTAATCAGGCCTCCATCAGTTCTAGTGTCTGGCAGTGCCACTCCTAAGTGGAGGGTGCGGAAGTTCAGATTGAGGGTGAGAGGGGGAAAGAGTCCTCAGTGGAAGAACCAGTGGGTTAGGGGCCAGACAGAAGGGCTGAGTCACCAATGATTGGCCGTGGTGACGCCACTTCTGTCCTGGGGCATCTTCACGCACTGTCAGAGGTACAGGAGGTCGTGAGCTCTGCGCCAGGCAGACTGTCACACGACACATTAGTTATGTGTCGCCCTCGGGGGGGCATGCGTGCTCCCCGTGAAGTCCTGGTTCGCTGGGCATCTGACCAAAGGGTACCGTCCCTGGGTTGGGGAGCCAGGAGCAGGTGTTTCCTGACCTGGACGGCAGGGCAACTGTAATCAGTGTCCTGGCCAGTTTGCCTTCTAGGGGTACCCCGTTGAACACAGGTGGGGCCCATCTTAAGTGAAGGGACCCTGTGTTTCCCAGAAGGGGTGGTGCAGGCCGAGCCGGGATCTTTAGGGTCCCTGGCTGAGTGTGGTAGTACTACCCTGAGAGCAGGTGGGGCCCATCTTAAGTGAAGGGACCCTGCTCTACAGTGGGAGGGTGCAGAACTCTGGAAGGGGGTGCAGAGGGAGGGAGTCCTCGCCTCTGACCCCGGTGCATCCGGTGAATGTGGATCCCAGGTTGTAGACCAGTTGATGGAGAGAGGTCCTGAACTGGTGGGAGAGTTGTGTTCTGGTGGGTGCTTCCCCTGGGAGGGTGCGGAACCCCAGAAGTAGAGGTAGGGTGAGGAGACGCTTTGCCCGTGACCTCTGGTCAGCCTGAGGGTGCGGTCCCTAGGTTGAAGAATCAGTGGTAGTTTGGAACTACACTGAGAGGGAGAGTGGAGAATGGCTATTGTATGCCAGGGGTTACTGCCCCCCACTCTGTGGATTGGCAAGGACCAGTGACGTCTGGGTGGCCTAGGGCCTGGTCCTGGCCGTGGACAACTAGGGAGTACCAGTGGGGTAGCCTAGTTGGGCCTGAGAGTTCTTTTTCAGAGGGAACCACGTGGGTTCAGAGTGGCGTAGAACCGGAGGGTGTCCCTGCAGTGCGGGCCCGTGTCCATGTTCTATCGCCCCAAGCAGGGAAGCCCATCACGGTGGTGATTGGTCTGCCCTGCATTTTGGCTGGAAGGGGGTTGTGTTGGACTTGGCCCTTTTTGGCAGGTTCACCTCTAAACTTTTTGCCTTTCCTCTGACCTAGTATTGGTGGTTTTAGGCCTCTGGGCACTTCAGCGCTGTGATCCAGTGTAAAGTGCGTGCGCTCTCTGTGTTACATTTGTAAGGTTGGCCTGCCCTCCCATAGGAATGCATTGGGGATTCCCTGATCAGTGTGTGTCAGTGGTACTTCCTGTTATGAGAGGAGCAGTGTGGTAAAGTCTGGTATGTATGAAATTGTGTGAATAAATGCTGCGCAATGGTGTGCGCAGATTTATTGTGGTTATTTTAGAAATGCCACTTTTAGAAGTTGGCATTTCTGTGTGCTATGTGTCTGCCTGCCTGATGTGAATTGCATGTCTGGCTTGTGAGTGACAGGGGCTGTGAGGGGTGTGGGTGGCTCCAGGAGACAGGGTGAGTCAGCCCACTGATGAATAGAGAGATCTGCATGCAGATGGGAGGGAGGAGTTGCACCTGGGACCTGAATAGGGCTGTGCCTTCCCTCCACAATGCTGGCTCCGCCCCCTGTGGTGTGTCTGATCACTGAGCCCCCACCTGACAAAGGGGAGAGGAGCTGGGCAAAACAAAGTGCTCCAAATCCCCCCTAAACCAGTTCTGACTGGTATCCCCAAGCCCTGTGGTGTGACACAAAGGGATTTTGTAATATAAATATAGGGGCTGTGACCCCATGAAAATGTTCAGTTCAGTCTTGGTGTGCTGTTCCTGCCAGGGTGTGCTGCTGCTGGGGCCCAAGGGGGGCTGCCATGAGGGCTTGCCTCCCTGGGCCCTGCATTGCCCCCCTCATCTTTAAGGATTTACAGGACTTTAATCCTAGCGCCTGGAGCGCGCTTTATTTGATATTTCGGCAGAGCGCTTTATTTTGAGGAGGAGCGCTTCTGTTGTCCCCTTGCAGCGTTGGGCTGCGAGCGCCTTCGAGGGAATCCCGACGTAGGGATTCCCCCGCAATTCTGATTTCATAGCGGGAGCCCACCCCGCTTTCTATTTCTAAATCAAGAGGGAGCCTACCCCTCATTGCTGCATTTTTCTTTATGCCTAAATGCGGGTGCCCACCCCGCGTTGTCTGCCATGGCGGGAGCCCACCCCGCACTTTGCCCCAAGAAGGAATCGCCGCGGCGGCCTGAGCCACCAAAGAAGTCTCTTCCGGGCCGCTGCCCAGCGCGACCCGGAAGGCAGGCAAGGCTGTGCTGTCCGGGGACGGAGCTTCCGAGACGGAAGGGAAGCCCCGCGAGTAAGAGGTCCGGTGCGGCAAGGCTCCCGTATGCCGGTGAGAGCCCTGCTTGGTGTGCGGTAAAGTCCCGGGTCCCAGGAGAGGGCCCGGGTGAAGAGAAAAGGGCGGCCGAGGCCGGCGATGGCAGCGCAGGGGATCCCATGAGCGAAGGGAAGCCCCGCACCGCGAGGGGAGAAACTGAGTTTTCCCCAGCCAGCCGGAGCATCACAGGCTCCATGTGAAGTACCCGCGCCGCAAGAGGAGACAGCATGAAGCCGCCAGTGAGTCCCGGTGAGTTGGGACTCAAGATGGGCGATGTGGTGCCAGTGAGGGCACCGTGTCTGTTTCCTTGAGCGGACCCGCCGTTGCGGGTCGCTCCAACGACGTGGGCCATATTTTGTTTAAGGGCCCCAGTGGGGGTCCCGAGGGCCAGTAGTGCCCGTGCTTCCCCGTGTTGGCCATTTTCTACAGCTGCCCCATTTTGCTAGAGGGCAGCTGCAACGTTATGGGGGCAAAGTTAATTTAAAAGCCCCAGTGGGGCCCCGAGGGCACAGTCGTGCCAGGGCCCCTTCCCATGATTCTCAGCTGCACCGCACCAGCGCGGGCAGCTGCAACTTTGTGCATATCTGTTTGGAGGGCACAGTGGTGCCAGGCCTTATTACCTCACAGCTGACCAGCAAGTAGTGGGCAGCTGCATCGTTTAGGCCATTCTTTCTTTGGGGACATGCCTGGTGAGTTAGGAGTGAGATGCACTCCTTTGCCCCACACATTCACAGCTGCGCAGCACTTAGTGCCAGCTGCAACGTTTAGGTCTGCGCAATGGCGCACCCTTGACTTATGCTGCATTGGCAGCACCCTGACTTTGGGACATAGGGCATTTGAGCCCCTTTTGAGAAGGCCACTTGGCCAGGGGGCTGTTGGTTTTGTAGGGCGCCAGGCCCTAATGTGATTTATGTGGTGCTAGGAAATGTGATTCCTATATAGTATGATTTACGCACCCTGATTTATCCTCTGGATGTGGTTTCATGATTATGAGGTTTTTACATACTGTGTTTATGTTTGAGTTATTCTCTACAGTGGTTTATGCTGTGAGTTATGCCCCTAATGTGAGTTATGCTTAGGAGGTTAGGGTCTAAGATGTTAGACTGAGGAGGTTGGCGTACAATGGATTTGGCGCCTAATGTGATACTGTGCATAATGTGGTTTATGTCACAGGATGATGCTGAGTACAGTGGTTACCAGTGATTACTGGTTGTACGTTTATGATATGTCTTCCTTTTACTAAGTTCACTTTGTGATGGTTCTGACAGTGGTCCAGTGGGCCCGGCCAGGTGTACATAATCCCTTGTAGATATGAACTAGTGCCAGGTGGCACCATGTATATTATGTGAGTACTATTCTAATTTGTTATGAGAATACAAAGGCTATTTTTGATATAACCTTGTGTGGAGTTCCTTTTGTGGTGTGCCTGGTATGTTGTTGCTGTGTGCGTGTTGCCCAAACGCTTTACACATTGCCTCCGGGATAAGCCTGACTGCTCGTGCCAAGCTACCAAGGGGGTGAGCAGGGGTTATCTTTGGCGTGTAACTCCCTCGCCCTGACTAGAGTGGTGGTCTCTGACTGGCTTTGGCGCAAGCCTTAGCCAACCAGAGATCCCATTTCTAACAGTGCAGCACTACAAAACAATATTCAACTTATACTTCACACCGGCCAAATTATTTGTATGGGAAAAAGAGAGGATGGACCAGCTGAGTTGGTTCATATGTTTTATGGTTGCAATAAGCTGTTACCCCTAAAAAATGGCCAAGAGACATTCTGGGAGAAGGTACTCTGGAGAAGAGTCTGTCTCAGACCTTCCTTGATGGTACTGGGCTACGATAACAGCAGTATGTTAGACACGACACAGGCCAACTTTGTTTATTTATAAGTTGCAGTCACCAGACTGCTAATAGCAGTAAAATGGAAGGATGCAGAACACCTCACTTCCAGACCTGGCTTGCCCAATTATTAGCTATTTACAATCAAGAACGATCTCTTTATAATTGTATGGGACGGCAGGCCAGGGAGTGGGGACAAAAGATCTGGTCCACTTTGTCGAACTGGTTGGGCAGAGATCACAATCTGAGAGAATGCCTGGGCTCTAGCATATAGCTGATCTACAACTATTTCTTATTTACGGTATAACCGGGGGAATATGAAACAAAGGGTATGTCTTTTTTTAGTTCTAGCTAAATAAGAATTCTTTTTTAAATTTTTACAGAAAGAACTTTTACATTTAATTGTCATAGTGAGTTCATCTTCATTAACAAATCAAAGACACATTAAGACAAAGCATCTTATTACTCCAAAGGTCAAACGAAAAAGAGGGTGAGCAAAGATTAAATTAATACTGATTCGAAACATAACTCATAACACCAATCCAGAAAAAAGAATAAAGAGAAAAAATCCCAAGGAGAAAGATATTATAAGAAAAACAAGAAGATGAGAATGAAATTATGCACAATATCTGAGCAGATTAAACAGTTTTCTCTATCCATCTAGTAATGGGAGACCATATTTTTTGCCCCAGTTCGCATCTCCTTCGCCCTTTCATCCGATATATAGATGACTCAGTATTATAAAATGCTAATATCCTAGACCGCCAATTTATAAACGTTGGGGAGTCAGGGCTGATCCACTGAGAAGTAATACATAATCTTATAATAGCCATAACAATGAATACGAATCCTTTCTCAGACCTTATGCGAAAATGTCCTTCCTCCTGTCATTCTAATCCTATAATAATTAAATCTGAGGTAAGTGTTACTGGAGTATCAAGAATCGAATTCAAAAATACTTCCATGTCTCTTAAAAAGTGTGCGATTCCGGGATAAGCATAGAACATATGTACGGTATCTGCGGCCCGTGCCCCACATCTACTGCAAGAGCTATTCTGTGAGCCCGCCCACTTAGATGTCTTTGCGGGTGTGTAATATAAATCAAAGGCAGACATAAAGTGCTGAGTATTCAGACTGCCAGATATAAACACCTGATTAGCTAATTCCAACGAGCCTTCCAGGTCTATCCCTTCTATTCCTAGCTTTCTCTCCCAACTAGCATTTTGGGCTATTAAATCATCGGGCATCACATCAAGTAATATCTGGTATATTTTCCCAAGACAAGATCGTTTCTGCATCAATTCAATCAGCGCAATTTCACACAAATTTGCATTTGCCCCTTGTGTAATTGTATCTAAAAACTCCGGATTTGTAAGAACTTAAAAATCTCTCCTTGAGAGGCTAAACTTTTCTTGCAAAGACATAAATGAGGCTACTTGGCCATCACAACACATGTCCCCTAAAACATTAATCCCTGCATTACCCCAATTAAACTTAATTTTATCCTGAAATATTGGTGGCAAGAGAGCACCTGCCGAGAAAGGGGTATATGCATTAATATTTGATATCTTAAGTCTGCATCGTATCTTCCTCCAAATTGAGTAAGCTGATTGAATTATTTTAAATTTGGTCTTTTTGTAATAGCTAGGCTCTACAATTTTAACTAAGCTTTGTCTAACTTCCTCTCCAAGCAACATCTCATATATAGTTGGACTTGCAGCAGTTGATACTTCAGCCCTAGTTCCAACCACAAGTACCCCCATATGCTGCAAGAGTGCTGCCCAGTGATATAAGAGAAAGCAGGGTACCCCCCATCCACCCCTAAGCCTGGGAAGAATCATCCACTTACTTGCCCTTCTGGACCTACGATATCCCCACAAGAACCTGAGACTAACCATTTCAGCTTTTGCGATAAAAAATGTCGCGAATTCCAGAGGTATTGCCCGAAAGAGATATAAAAATTTTGGAAAGATTGACATTTTGATAACGTTGCAACGTCCATATAGTGACAAATGTAAATGATTTAATCTCTCTAAAGCCTTATTAGTTGTATGGACCACTGGTAAGATGTTGAGTTCCGGTATGCGCTCCACTGCTGCAGTAATCTTAACCTCCAAGTAAATGGCTTCTGACTCAATTGGAATATCTGCCGGACATGAGCTATCCGAGTGTAAACACTGGGTCTTATCTACATTTAGTCTATATCCAAATACAGTACCAAATTGTTTCGCCAAATCTTTCACTGTTGGGAGGGCTAATCTTAAATTGCTTGTGAGAATCACGATATCATCAGCATACGCTAGTGATTTATATTTAGTATTACTGATCTTAACCGCTTCGATATTCAGGTCTGCTTCCAAATTATAGAGGAAAGGGTCAATGTATAGCGAAAATAACAGTGGAGAGCAGGGACATCCCTGCCTTGTACCTCTACTAATACTGAGTATTTTTGATTCTTGTCCAGAGATGCGGTTATAGGCTTCTGGTGCTATATAAAGTGCCTGTACAGCTTGGATGAATTCAGTAGCAAACCCCTTCCATTGCAAGACTGACCACAAAAACCGCCAGGAGACCCTGTCAAACGCTTTCTCTGCGTCTAACAGGATCATCCCAAGCGGTGACTTCGTGGCCTGAGCCCAGTCAAAGAGGGCAATAACCTGTTTCACATGATCCGTTGTATCCCGACCCGGGATAAACCCATGTTGACGGGTGGAAACCAAGGGAGCTATAATTTTTCCCAGCCTGGATGCGATTACCTTTGAATAGATCTTACTATCCGTGCTAATCAAAGAGATTGGTCTGTATGATGACGGATTAAGTTCAGACTTGTCTTTTTTTTTTTAAAACAACGATAGTAGTCTTCTGCCATGATTCAGGCGTATGGCCCGATTGAGCAAGCTGGAATAAAGACACAAGCTCGTGCCGAAGTGTTTGTTGAAATGTTCTATAGAATTCTAAATTAATCCCATCTGGGCCCACAGCTTTACCAGTAGCTAAAGAGGTTATTGCGTTCTCAATCTCCTCCCATGAGATCGGGGCAGCAAGAGTCTCATTTTGTTCAGATGTGACTTTCTCTGTATATTGGCCACTTAAAAATTCTATAATTCTCTCCGAAGTTGCCTCATGTTCTGCAGTGTATAGCTGTTGATAAAAATTATGGAGTACACCCAGAATTTCAGTCGGAGAGTCCTGTATTTGATCAAATTGATCTATAATTTTGCATATTCTATTCGCCACCCCCCTCTGTTGTATATGTTTGGCATATAGCTTCCCCGTGTTTTCCCCGAATTCATAGATGTCAGCTCTGTGCTGTAGATATTTAGCGGCTAGCTCTTCCCCAAAATACTGATGTTTGTTGGATTTAATGACCGCGATAAGCTGTTGGCAATCATCTATTTTTTGACCATCTCTAATTTTCCCAATGAGCTCGATCTCTGCTAGTCGTAATTCGCCCATCCACCCTCTAATTTTCCCTTTCACTAGCTTCTGTTGATGTATAGAAAAACTGAGGGTCTCACCCCGTAGGCAGCTTCAAACGTGTCCCATACTATTGTTTCGGGAGCTGTACCTCGGTTTATGTTAAAAAATTCTCTGATCCATTTAGCTACACAATCTGCTTGATCCAATAACAACTTCCTATCAAAAGTCCACAACGACTGAGATCTAGAGAGGCCACTTAACGGGAGCTCCATGATTAAAGGATTATGGTCTGATATTACTCTCGGCGGAAGTTCAATACTAACCTTTTCAGCTATTTGATCTGAAATAAAAAAGTAGTCCAACCGCACTAGTTTATTATGGGGAGCTGAGAAAAAGGTAAAACCAGGATCCCCCGGTCTATGTCTGTGCCACACATCAGCAAGTCCATGTTCCCTGACTAACCCCTGTAGTGCTTTAAATGTCCTGCCCTTTCTTCCTTGATATGGGAAATTGCCGACAAGATTGAAGATACTCTCTAAATGAATATTAAAGTCACCACACATAATTAACAGGGAGAGCCATGTGGCCAGTTCTAAACTCAAATAATTCAGTACTTCCGGATCGTCCAAATTTGAGCCATACTCAGAACAGATTGATAGAGAAGTGCCATTAATTGTCACTTCCACAATAACCCATCGTCCCAATTTATCCTCCTTTATACGTTTGCAAATTATGCCTCTGTGCTTTACTAGGATAGCTACCCCCCGTGTAGTGGTGCTCTGACGAGTGCTAGCCAGTAAATCTAGGCCTAGATCTTTTAACCAATCTCGCTTACTCCACGGTATGTGGGTTTCCTGCAAGCAAAGCACCTCTATTTGCATATGCCGTACCAGTTTTGCTAATAGCCCTCTTTTTTTCCTGTCATTAAGGCCGCAGACATTTAGAGAACAGATACGTATTTTGTCCCTTCTATCCATTTTCCATATAAGATGCTGACTCTTTTTCAGACATCATAAATAAATGCAGACACTTCGAATAGACTTTAGAAAAAACACTATTAGATGTTTTCATTTTGGTATAGAGATGCTCACAATGACAATACATATCAACCAACAATTGCACCCCCCCACCCTCCCCAACCCTCCATGCCCCCCTCCTGCCGCCCCCCTCCAACCTGGAGCCCCCCCAATGCCCCTCCCCCTCACCACAAGAGGCTTAAGGATTCTGAGCGTGAGGCAAGATGGCGACCGTAGCTTCGGCCGAGTGAGCTGGCCACACGACTCCTTCCCTGCTAACCTTCCCCTCCCGCCTATGACTGCAACAATGTTACCCGACAAAGAAATTAGTGCGCTACAGTATCGGGGATGATTTGGCGTTCGTAGTTGTGGCTGTGGGGGCTCCCTCTCCCTTCAAGATTGGCGTGTACTAGGACTGCTTACCTCACTGGGAACCCTACTCCGCTCAACGGTGCGATCTCTCTAATGCTGCCGAAGACGACCTCCAGGGGCTCCAAAACCCGCGGGCTGCCTGCAGGCTCCGGCAGTCCCGGGAAGGCGATTCTGGAAGGAGATGGCGGGTCATCCAGCACCAGCACCGGGGTACGACGAACTACCACGGGGCTGCGACCGGCCTATCAGGAGCGGGAGATCAAAATTGAAACGGTGTTTCGCAACAAGGACGACAGACGGTTCCTGCTTTGTTTAGAATGCAGAGTGGGAAGAATAAGGCACCGCAGGAATCCGCCGCAGAGACTAAATCACTTTCACCGGATGAAACACGCCAAACAATATCGCTAGAAGATCAAAGTCAAGGTAGTGTTTTACCTCTGGCTGCTACAGAATTGCCCGTTAAAGGAGGAAACCGTGCTCTGGAAGGACCTTTGCAATCGGTAAGCTGTGTGGGGATGGATGGGCAAAATGACAATACAAGATCTTTGTTACCCGCTGATGAAGCTAATGCAGGTGTGGCTGAGAAGCAAGTTAGCTGCATTATGGGAGCTGAAGTCCAGTTAAATATTCCTCACGGAAAAATCGCTGCAGTCTTTACAGATAAGGGGTCTGATAATGTAATACCTAGTCCACAGTCACTGCAAGCTGAGGAATCTAGATGTGTTAAAGAATCGGACTCTGGGGATAAATTTTATTCCATGTCGGACCATTCTAATTCTTCAGGGGACGATAGTTTTGGCAAGGACTGGGCGGAGGATGAAAGTGACTGCAGCAGCTTGCGCTGGGAAGAAGAAGGAGAAAAGACCTCACTTATGCTTGAGACGGTCCGTAAGCAGAAAAATCAAGCTGCAGTGTCTGACAAGATCTTAGGCCCGGCCGGCTCTTTGATCTGGGATTATTCTTTTTCGTCCAAAATAGATGGGAAGATGGTGCAGGATGGAGAAGCACCTCGAATAAATAATGGTGCAAGCTCTAGTGAGTCTGCAGAACCAGCAGAAATTACACTATCTACAATATATCAGACCATCATGGCACATGGGGAGGAGACTCGGGCGGAGAGGTCCCGCACGCACGGTGCATGCCGCAAATTACAAAACTCTATTTGTAGGGTGGCTAAGACCTGCTCTGATTTCTCAGTGAGAATTACTGAGGCAGAAGTCAGGATATCGGTGCTCGAAGACGAGCTGACAGCACAAAAGACTATGACTGAATCTATAAAAAAGCTGAAAGAGGAAACACTCTGGAAACTGACTGATCTTGAAAATCGTTCCCAGGAGGAATAATTTGCGTATTCTGGGTATTCCCGAGGGCAAGGAGGGGGCAGATCCCCGTCAGTTTGTGATCGAACTTTTTGAAGAGGAATTCCCGGATCTTAAGCAATGGGATTGGAAGTTGGAGATACAAAGGGCCCACCGATTTGCTTTTTCCCAACGTAGAAAGGGGGGACAAGTGGATAATCATCCAAGAGCAATTCTCATATGTTTAAATAATTTCTTGTCCCGAGAAGCACTATATAATTTGGCTAGGCTCGATAAGAAAAGGTTGGAGAAAGGCTGCGATTTCTTTGTAAGACCAGATTTCTGTCAAGCGACAGTTGAAAAAAGTGGCAATTGCGTCAGCTAATTCCTCAGTTTCAGGCAAAGGGAACTCAGGTCTTCTTGCTTAATCCAGCCAAGCTGAAGGTGGTTTTTCTGGGGAAACGCGTTTTTTCTATCTGAAGTTCAGGCAAAAGAAGTTATGGGATCAATGTAGGGGAGGGAGTGGTATGATATGGCTGAATTAGATATTCCCCCTTAGAGGTGCTTGTTGGAAGTATGGTTAGTTGAATATTGGGCCTTCATAGTAATTTTTTTCTTCTCTTTTTACATTCTCTTCTGTCTGTCACTTTTTCCTTTTTTTTTTGTCTATGGGAGGGGGGGTTGGCTTCCAGGAGGGGGCGGAGGCATACCCAACTGGTATATAATGAATATTTATGTTTTGATGAACTGTTGTATTTATGCTTATTTATATGTATGAGATGAAGTCCTTCATATATTTTGGTATCATTATCATATTGTATTTGTATGCTCCTCTCTGGGAATAAAAATATATAAAAAAGAAACATAGTGGAAGCGTACCCATTCATTTCATAATCTAAGCTATAGCACACAAGCACCTGAGTGCGTGGCACTAGGCAGTCTGTTTGTGTGCCAGCACATGGGAAAAGAGCAGTGCAACAGGCCATATTTACTAAATATGACTCTATGCTGCTCAGTTTAGTTAATGCGCTGTGTTGCACTTTTTTCTTTTAGTAACTCTACCACTCGCTGTTTTATCAAAAAGCTAGGATAACATGCAACATGGTCCTGTGACATAATATAAAAACAGCATGTTCAATGAAATGACACTGCTACTATTCTAAACCAGCTCCTACATTGCCCCGTTTCCAATGATATGGGCAGTCATGATTTTCATAAAATCCATGTATTGTTTTACTGAAAAGCTTAGGTGTTGTGTTGCTGTAACAGCCCTCTGTGGTCTGACGTACTGCACTAACATTGTCTCTTTCTTGGTGCACTACACTGAACAGGGCCTGGGTATGGGGAGCTGCTCGCCAGGAGCCAATATCATCCTTTTTTTAATAAGAAATTGCCCCATGCACCCACATGACTGCACTGTTACAGTACCTTTCTATACGCAGTCACACACCCACTGGACTTATGACAAGCCACCCCCATATCTGCACTGCCACAATCCTCGTCATACAGCCCATCTTCCATTTTGCACCCAGACATACCTTATAAGCTAATCTCATGCTTTACTCTGACTCACGTAAGAATTCCTAACATCAAACGTTCACCAGGTGCTCCTACTCCAGAAACACACTCTACTGATACAGCATCCACTACATAGCCAAATACTCCATTAACAAACGTTCCTCCTGCATTAACTTCAACACATCACTTACCAGCTTTAACCTCATGAACGAGCTTTCACCTCACCTCACCTCACCTCAACCTTTTCATTCTCTATGAAAACATCAAACTGTCATGCACTTCCACCTTTCTCAGACGTGGTCGTGTACATTCATTCCAAACCTGTTCACATATTTTAATCAATAGTTGTATCCAACAACTGCCCTCTCCATTTCATCAACACTTTCTTCTCTTGAGCTCTGGTGATCCCCCTCCCCTACAACTTATAAAGTAAGCTGTATCAAATAGTACCTGGCTATGGCCACATTTCCCCAACCACCATAGTTGACACACTGGACTGGAAGCATGTTTACTGCTTTTTTGATCAAATATTATTTACACAGTCTCTCCTGAAAAGAGAAAAGCATTGCACTGCACACAGGTGTTAAGACAGGATGCAAAATATACTGCCTGTGATGATTCAAAAGTTCCTTTTGGTCCGGTAAGGTGTCACATGAAGTATGTATGTAAGATGTTCATGTATATTTAAGTGTGTTCTATCTATGTTTAAGGATTGCTACCCACATTTAAAAGGCCAAGATTTACTAACATTTTGTGTCAAAATATTAGCATTTACTAAGCCAAGCAAGGGTCGGCTTGCATTGCCTTGCATGGCTTGGTAAAGAAAATGTAATGCAATGCAGCCCCTTGCACTGCACTGCCTCACAATGCATCTTGGAGGCATTCCATGAGTGGAGCATGGGCGTGCCCATGCATCCACTCATGGAATTTAACACATTCACAGATTTACTTAAGCTAGTACACCTAGGAAAGCATCAAAATGCTACACCTTCCTTGATGAGGCTTAACAAGGAGAAATATGTTTCTATCTGCTTGTTATTATAGTTTGTTTATCAAACAAAAATCTCCTTGTTACTTCTTTTTTCTATACTTGATCCATTCTGAATTGCCCATAGAAAGAGGAGATTGGCTTACAGGATTGTTTTTGTGCAGGAAAGCACCCCTTCCTGCACAAAAAAAAATCCTTCCAGTAATGCAGACACCATGGTGCAAGGGTGCCTGCGTAGGTGTTAAGCAGCCACAAGTGCGCCAGCACAGAGAGAGAGCTGAAGAGCACCAGCTGTTCAAAGATATGGCACTTTTTAGCTCTCTTACATTCATGCAACACAGCACAGCAACTTTACTTATTGCCAAGCGTTGCATGAACTTTTGATACATATGCCTCTAAGTGTGAGATTGTATCTGTGTATTTAATTCAGGAATCTCAGGTGGCTGTCTCCTAATCAGGTGTGATTGGGAATTCAGTCCTGGTTTGGTTATTGCCATCTGGTACCTGTACCATTGGTTTTTACCATTGTGCATTCAGGACCATGAGTGGCAGAGTACAGAGGAAAACAAACAGTGTCAAAGCCAATAGGTCTCGCTTCATTGTGTTAATACCTGCAAGAACCATGTTGTTTGTATACATTTGCACACTGGCCCAGATATATTGGTTTTGCCAAATCTTTTTAATAACTTACTAATTTACACCTAATGCACTTTTAGGTAGGTACTGCAAAACTTTGATTTCTGAAGGTGCAAGAAGTTTTGATAGTGGAGAACATTGCTGAATTTATAGAAGAAATCTGGGCATTCATTTTATATCCTGGTGTGTCTTATCTGTCCCTTGAGACACATATAAAACAAATGCTTATAA
The DNA here is from genome assembly GCA_963921515.1 of Calotriton arnoldi. NCBI lineage: Eukaryota > Metazoa > Chordata > Amphibia > Caudata > Salamandridae > Calotriton > Calotriton arnoldi. The sequence goes on along the minus strand of CAWUFW010000494.1, from coordinate 2,716,796 downwards.
TAGAGAAAAGGAATGATATGGTACTCAGGGTTCGTGTTTTCTTCAACGTGCCCTCCTTCTCCGATCCTGCACACACCACATTTGTACACCTCTGTCTGGAGCTTTGCTTCAAATGAATTGTATCTGAAGCTCATGGTGTGATTCCTAGATCTTAGTCATTTCATTACGTATGTGACTTCGTAGTAAATTCCTGGATCGGAACCTGCATATTCCATTGTGCTTATTCATCCAAGCAAGTTCCACAGGAAGTTGAAGTCAGAGTGACTTATCCATCTATCCCAATCCAATACGGATGATATGAAGCATTGTGGAATAGTTTCCTGTCTGGACAGTATTTAAGCAGATGTGTGGAGAAGTAAGTCGTGCTGCAACACTTTAGGCTGTATGATGCTCTATCGAGAAACACAATATCAACATACTCAAATATCACCCAAAACAATTCAGCAAACAAAATATCATGATCGTATACTTAAACAGTAAAGACACAAATATCAATCACAACAATATCAAAAAATACAACAATATATAAAGCAAAAATAAAGAAATTCCAAATATTGTCAATACATTAAAACTAAGGAAACATCACAACAATCATGAAGTACTGAAAAAAAAATATATATATATTTATATATTCACATCTATATATATTCACGGAAAAAAACAAAGGTTAGAGGGGTGTTATAGTTGGGTTCAGATTTTACACACACAAAACCATAGAATTCAGAAGTGATAGTTATAGTTATCTCAAGTAACTATATCTTGTGCCCTAAAGTAAGTATAACTCAGGCACCCACCGGGCACAGTTTTTGCATCAATAATTTCACTGCAATTGTTACAGTGATATTATCAATGATGTCATAGAAGATGTCATGAGTGATGTAATAAGTGGGGTAAGTAGCAGTGCATGGTGAGGATATTAGTTATAGTTACCTTAGGGCACAAGTTGGTCTGCAATGGGTGTTGGAGCAGCTGTGTGGGTGTGTGAGTAGTTGTGTGAGTGGCTGTGTGGGTGTGTGAGTGATTTTGTGGGTCTGTGAGTGGATGTGTGAGTGGCTGTATGGGTGTGTGAGGGGCTGAGGGGGTGGATAAGTGGGTGTGTGAGTGGGTATGTGAAAGCTGTGTGGGAATGTGAGTGGATGTGTGAGTGGATTTGAGGGTCTGTGAGTGGGGGTGTGAGTGGCTGCATGGGTGTGTGTGAGTGGTTGTGTGGGTGTATAAGTGGGGGTATGAGTGAGTGGGTGAGTGGGTGAGTAAGTGAGTGAGTGAGTGGATCTGTGAGTGAGTGTATTTTTTAATTGAGGTCTGGATCTGTGGATCTACAAGAATTCACCTGAACCAGTGGGGATCCAGAAGGATCCGCTGATCCTCGCATGGTAAAACAAAAGGGTTTTGGACAATTTCTTGGCAATGAGGGATCCCTCACGGACCCTTCCATTAGTCCCATGGGGTCAGGGCACCTCTACCCTGATCCTTTCTATCACTTTTTAACTTTATATTCCCTGCTGGAATCCAAGTCCCGATGAACAAAATGGTGGCTGCAACTTTCCTCTCAGGTTGTGGCCAGCCCACCACAGCATTGGTGTTGGCACACGGATTCACAAATCCAAGGAGGATCCGCATCCCTAGATATACAAATTTGTTTTTCCTTTAAAATCTCAAGACCTATTAAATGGATTTACACTAAATACAAAAAGCACTCTTACCAGACCAGGAGCTAGCTTTCTACCAAATTTGCTGCAATTCTGTACAGCAGTTCGGGCTGTAGTCATGTCTTAAATCCCTATGGGAATTAACATGGGAAATGCACTATTTGACCCCCCCTTTTTTCTCGGCCCCCGCTTGACAGCTCAACCCAAAGCTTTCCATGCATAATTTTGTGAAGATTCATCAAATGGCGCCAAAGATATAGGCAAGTCAAAAAAATGCTTTTCCTATAGAAAGTAGGCCTAACTATAACTACCTACTGGTGACTGTCAGTAGGTGATGTAAAATATATATATAAATATATTTTTATTATTTCTTTCTTTTTTTTTTTTCAGCAAGAACAAAGTAAGAACACTCACTCAGGGGATCAGTTTGTTTGCTTAGATTTTAATCCAGCAGCGCGTTTTGGAGAACACAGTCCCCTTGTTCACACAATGGGTAGTTTAACAAACCACTCCATTTGATGCCGTAATCAAACATAGACAAAGGACAACATGTTTCTACATCCTGTTTGTAGCATAGTTACTGTGGCATCCATTTTGTAATGTAAATTCTTACATATATGGCATTGTAAAATATGTCGTAAATGCAAGAAATTGCGAGACAGCCGCCTTGATACAAATCTTAAGTGATACTTAACTCTTAAGTGGCTAAAAAAAATTTAAAATGTACCAGAGTCTGTCTAATGCGTTAGTACTCTATGGATTTGTGTCAGATAAATACTCTGTTAAGAAACATCAGATGTAAGCATAGAGGTAGAATCTCCCCATACCTCCATTTCTTATTCATATGTATACGCCCTGTGGTTGAAGTGTGGTCTGTGTTTCATACATTCAGGAAAATTCCCATGCTGTGTTTGCATGCCGATATGTAGAATTAGTGGATTGCATGGTGGCCATGTTCAATGAACATAGATGCTCAATATATTTTCCTGTTATTCTTGAGCCAAGTGGCTAAACATAATCCGCTACACTTCCTGTATGGTGCAGCTTCCCTCGGATATCATATTTCTATGCTGAATTTATTCGCCAAGTGGCTATCAATTCTTAAGACCCAATAAAGTAGGCTGTTACTCTCAAATGCCATAATGTTGTCTAATTGCTGTGTGAGATGTATTCTGGTCTGTAGTCATAAGCCCTTGAACCAAAGGTTCCCTCTCAACCTGTGGTGCATAGACTAACAAATTCAGGTGAAAATCTCCTTAATGTCTTGCACAGATAATATCAAAGAAAGTGAAACAAATCTTATCTTAAACAGTGCTCTGTACCACGTCAACGTGATAGTGAAGAAAAGGTAGGTGGCCTCTACAGCTATTCCATTCGGCGGTAGGCTCCTTCCTTTCCTCCTGTAAAGTGAAAAACATAAAGTAAGTTACAAGGTTAAAAAACACTAATCGTTAAAAACAAAAATGAACACACGTGATGTCAACACCTTAATGTGTAACGAGAAATTCAACTTAATATGAGGAAAAACATCTGCTACTACATATGCAGATGAGTATATAATTATCCCAACATTGCCATCAATCTCAAACTTCAACAATTTACACAAATTTTCATGTAGGTGTGTGCTTAGTTCCTCGTCCTGATAATGGCCCCATGGGCTCTTGGTTTGCAGATCAATAATGTGCCAAGATTCCCTTTTCCTAAGGTGAAAGACTCTGTTTCCACCCCTGGGGTTCTGTTAGACCTGTTCTATAATGAAGTATCTCAAAAGGGAGCTATTAGATAAATGATACTCCTTGAAATGTCTGACCACTGGATAGTGTGCGTCCTTAGTACTAATGGCCCTTAGATGTTCTAGTATTCTTTTCTTGGCAAGAGCAGACTGGTAGTTGCACAATTGATAAATGCAGGAATGTAATTATGATTCTGTTATAGAGTAATATTGATATGTTGCAACTTGATGATCGTAATTGCCCACTGGGGCAGGACCGTTATTAACACTTCTTGTGCATTTACACATCGGATAAAATCCTTACTGTGTCAAAATGGCCGCCATAAAATTGAATTGCGGAAATAATGAATTTAAACGGACAACCCTTATGGGAATGTTTTTATCATGTCTGTATATGGTTCTTTGAGGCATAAACATTGGCCACAGGAATTAAAGAACAGTGACAATATGAAGTTTACTCTGTAAACTATTGATGAATAACAATGTTAAAATGGCCGCCACACTTCACACTGTTTTAATCACTATTTATGGGTGAAGTCCTTTTTTGATGTTACTGATTAGAAGCATTCAAAATGGCAAATGAAATGTTTGTCTATTATGACCGTGAGCAAGGCGTAAAGCCGAAACGCGTCGCTTGATGTCATTAAAACTTTATTTAAGCATGCCGGAGTGTCCGAGTACTTTCTACTGATTTTGGAGAAGTTGTGCAATTTTTTGGGGTTACCCGGTAGCCCGAACTCGGACCGCCTGTTGACAGCCTCGTAACCAAACCGGGACTGTTGTGCTATATATATATATATATATATATATATATATATATATATATATATATTCACTGAAAAAACCATAGGTTTCAGGCACGTTATAGTTAGAAATTAGCATTTAAAAAACCTTTGAAATTCACTGAAAAAACCATAGGTTTCAGACACGTTATAATTAGAAATTAGCATTTAAAAAACCTTTGAAATTCACTGAAAAAAACCATAGGTTTTAGGGACAGTTATAGTTAGTTGGACATTGCACTCGTACAAAACCCGTGAAATTCCCCTGTTATAGTTAGTTCAGCTAACTATAACTCGCGCCCGCAATGCACTGCTGATGACGTCACATATTACATCACTCATGACATGGTCAGTGACATCACTGATGACATCACGGATGACATCTCAAATGACATCACTGATGACATCACTGATGACATCATCCAGTGACTGTGTGTTTCTGTAAAGTTTAAATATGTTTAATATATATAGGGAAAGGCGTATTGAAGAACGAGTGGGTGTATAAGTGTCTGAATGGATGATTTAGTACGTGAGTGACTGACTCTACAAGTGAGTGATTAAACGTATCTTACTGAATGCATGGGTTAGTGACTAAACTGGGTGAATGTCTGTATCCGTCTGTCTGTTGCTGTGTAAGTGGCTGCATGTGTTTGTGAATAGCTACATGAGTGTGTATATGAGTTATTGAATGGTTGTCTGAGTATCTGTATGGGTGCCTGAGTGTTTGTGTTGGAGGGGTGTGTGCGACTCTATGCATAGATGTGTGAGTGGGTGATTCACTGGGTGGATGGTTTCAAGAGTGCATCTGTGATGGACTGCTTGGGTGGGTGAGTGTGTGTATGGGTGTGTTAGTGAGTGAATGTATATCTCAGTGGTACATGTGCGAGTAACTACATCTGTAAAAGGCAGTATATATGTGTGTTAGAGTATTTAAATGGCTATAAGTGAGAGTGTGTTATTGTGAGAGTGGCTGTATGGATGCGTGTGTGCTTGTATCAGTTATTGTATAAGAGCATAAAAATGTGCTAGTATTTGTATGAGTAAGTGAGCTGGTGTGTGTATAACTGTATAGGTGAGTAAATGGGTGTGTGATTAATTTTTTGCATGACTGACTAGGTGTGTGAGTACCTCTATGGATGAGTGGCGGTGTGTGAGTGTTTATATAGGTGTATGAGTGCATATGATAGTCCTGTACTGAGTGACTGTAAGTATGAGTGACTGTACAGGTGAGTGAGTGGATGTGTGTGTAGACCTAAGAATCAGTGAGTGGGTATGTAGTTTTTGGTGTTGGAGTGTCTATGGTTTTGAGAATGGCAGTCTGTAATTTAGAGTGGGTGTATCAAAAGTTATATTAGGGTGTGAGAAGATGCATGAAATTATCACATGGATGATGTCATCAGTGATGTCATTTGAGATGTCATCAGTGATATCATCAGTGATGTCACTGACCATGTCATGAGTGATGTAATATGTGACGTCATCAGCAGTGCATTGCGGGCGCGAGTTATAGTTAGCTGAACTAACTATAACAGGGGAATTTCACGGGTTTTGTACGAGTGCAATGTCCAACTAACTATAACTGTCCCTAAAACCTATGGTTTTTTTCAGTGAATTTCAAAGGTTTTTTAAATGCTAATTTCTAATTATAACGTGTCTGAAACCTATGGTTTTTCAGTGAATTTCAAAGGTTTTTAAATGCTAATTTCTAACTATAACGTGCCTGAAACCTATGGTTTTTTCAGTGAATTTCAAAGGTTTTTAAATGCTAATTTCTAACTATAACGTGCCTGAAAACTATGATTTTTAAGTGAATTTCAAAGGTTTTTAAATGCTAGTTTCTAACTATGCCAACAGAGGTAGGACATGTGAAGAAAGAAGAAAAACGCACAGAAAGAAGCAAAAGATGTGCAGAAAGAACCAACAGAGGAGCAGAAAGAGGCCTTGTTGCAAAATCATCCTGTGCCCACAACTTTTCAGACGGGTACTGGTGGTAACTGACTCTGACTAACCAGAGCCAGTGCGCGTTTGCACAGTGGTGAAGGGAGGGGGGCCTGAGGTGACATGTGTGCAAACGCGCCCCGTGGCGCGTTTTAAGTTGCGGGATTAAGTCCCCTTGAATCCTGAGGGTCCCTGGGGCCCAACTAGCCCCCAGGTACCTACAGTTAGGACCACAGAGCTGAGTTGCAGAGAGGCGTTCCGAGGCCACGCACCTTTTTCACCTCTCTGCAACGCACCTCTGTTGTGCTTACTGAAGGTACCTGGTGGGCTAGTTGGCCCCCAGGATTCAAAGGGATTGACTCCCAACTTAAAACGCACCACAGGGCGTGTTTGCGCACATATCACCTGAGGCCCCGCCCCTCCCTTCACCACTGTGCAAACGCGCCCCGTGGCGCGTTTTAAGTTGGGGGATTAGGTCACCTTGAATCCTGAGAGTCCCTGGGGCCCAACCAGCCCACCAGGTACTTCCAGTAAGCACCACAGGCCTACGTTGCAATGCCTGTAACAAATTGTGCAGTTGTGTTTAGGTAGTGAAGAGGGTCGTGCTGGGGGTAGTGTTTTAGGGTTTAGGGTAGTGCAGTGGTGTTTGTGTAGTGTAGGGGGTCATGCTGGGGGTAGATTTAGGGTTTAGGGTAGTGCAGTGGTGTTTGGGTAGTGTAGGGAGTCGTGCTGGGGGAGTGTTTTAGGGTTTAGGGTAGTACAGTGGTGTTTGGGTAGTGTAGGGGGTCGTGCTGGGGTTAGTGTTTTAGGGTTTTAGGGTTTAGGGTAGTGTAGTGGTGTTTGGGTAGTGTAGGGGATACTGCTGGGGGTAGTGTTTTAGGGTTTAGGGTAGTGCAATGGTGTTTGGGTAGTGTAGGGGGTACTGCTGGGGGTAGTGTTTTAGGGATTAGGGTAGTGCAGTGGTGTTTGGGTAGCGTAGGGGGTACTGCTGGGGGTAGTGTTTTATGGTTTAGGGTAGTGCAGTGGTGTTTGGGTAGTGTAGGGGTTCGTGCTGGGGGTAGTTTTTAGGGTTTAGGGTAGTGCAGTGGTGTTTGTGTAGTGTAGGAGGTCGTGTTTTAGGGTTTAGGGTAGTGCAGTGGTCTTTGGGTAGTGTAGGGAGTCGTGCGGGGGTATTGTTTAAGAGTTTAGGGTAGTGCAGTGGTCTTTGGGTAGTGTAGGGGGTTGTGCGGGGGGTAGTGTTTTAGGGATTAGGGTAGTGCATTGGTATTTGGGTAGTGTAGGGGTCACGCGGGGGTAGTGTTTTAGGGTTTAGGGCAGTGCAGTGGTGTTTAGGTAGTGTAGGGGGTCGTGCTGGGGGAGTGTTTTAGGGTTTAGGGCAGTGCAGTGGTGTTCGGGTAGTGTAGGGGGTCGTGCTGGGGGAGTGTTTTAGGGTTTAGGGCAGTGCAGTCGTGTTCGGGTAGTGTAGGGGGTCGTGCTGGGGGAGTATTTTAGGGTTTAGGGTAGTGCAGTGGTGTTCGTGTAGTGTAGGGGGTCATGCTGGGGGTAGTGTTCTAGGGTTTAGGGCAGTGCAGTGGTGTTCGGGCAGTGTAGGGGTCGTGCAGGGGTGGTGTTTCAGGGTTTAGGGCAGTGCAGTGGTGTTCGGGCAGTGTAGGGGGTCGTGCAGGGGTGGTGTTTCAGGGTTTAGGGCAGTGGTGTTCGGGCAGTGTAGGGGGTCATGCTGGGGGTGGTGTTTCAGGGTTTGGGGCAGTGCAGTGGTGTTCGAGCAGTAAAGGGGGTCATGCTGGGGGTGGTGTTTCAGGGTTTAGGGCAGTGCAGTGGTGTTCGGGCAGTGTAGGGGCGGTGCAGGGGGTGGTGTTTCAGGGTTTAGGGCAGTACAGTGGTGTTCGGGCATTGTAGGGGGTGGTGCTGGGGCTGGTGTTTCAGGGTTTAGGGCAGTGCAGTGGTGTTCGGGCAGTGTAGGGGGTCGTGCTGGGGCTGGTGTTTCAGGGTTTAGGGCAGTGCAGTGGTTTTCGGGCAGTGTAGGGGGTCGTGCTGGGGCTGGTGTTTCTGTGTTTAGGGCAGTGCAGTGGTGTTCGGGCAGTGTAGGGGGTCATGCTGGGGCTGGTGTTTCAGGGTTTAGGGCAGTGCAGTGGTGTTCGGGCAGTGTATGGGGTCTTGCTGGGGCTGGTGTTTCAGAGTCTAGGGCAATGCAGTGGTGTTCGGGCAGTGTAGGTGGTCTTGCTGGGGCTGGTGTTTCAGGGTTTAGGGCAGTGCAGTGGTGTTCGGGCAGTGTAGGGGGTCGTGCTGGGGGTGATGTTTCAGGGTTTAGGGCAGTGCAGTGGTGTTCGGGCAGTGTAGGGGGTCGTGCTGGGGCTAGTGTTTCAGGGTTTAGGGCAGAGCAATGGTGCTCAGGCAGTGTAGGGGGTTGTGCTGGGGGTGATGTTTCAGGGTTTAGGGCAGTGCAGTGGTGTTAGGGCAGTGTAGGGGGTCGTGCTGGGGGTGGTGTTTCAGGGTTTAGGGCATTGCAGTGGTGTTCCGGCAGTGTAGGGGGTCGTGCAGGGGGTGGTGTTTCAGGGTTTAGTGCAGTGGTGTTCGGGCAGTGTAGGGGGTCGTGCTGGGGTGGTGTTTCAGGGTTTAGGGCAGTGCAGTGGTGTTCGGGCAGTGTAGGGTGTCGTGCTGAGGGTGGTGTTTCAGGGTTTAGGGCAGTGCAGTAGTGTTTGGGCAGTGTAGGGGGTCGTGCAGGGGGTGGTGTTTCAGGGTTTAGGGCAGTGCAGTGGTGTTCGGCCAGTGTAGGTAGTCTTGCTGGGGGTGGTGTTTCAGGGTTTAGGGCAGTGCAGTAGTTTTCGGGCAGTGTAGGTGGTCGTGCTGGGGCTGGTGTTTCAGGGTTTAGGGCAGTGCAGTGGTGTTCGGGCAGTGTACGGGGTTGTGCTGGGGCTGGTGTTTCAGGGTTTAGGGCAGTGCAGTGGTGTTCGGGCAGTGTACGGGGTTGTGCTGGGGCTGGTGTTTCAGGGTTTAGGGCAGTGCAGTGGTGTGCGGGCAGGGTACGGGGTCGTGCTGGGGCTGGTGTTTCAGGGTTTAGGGCAGTGCAGTGGTGTTCGGGCAGTGTAGGGGGTCGTGCTGAGGGTGGTGTTTCAGGGTTTAGGGCAGTGCAGTGGTGTTTGGGCAGTGTAGGGGGTCGTGCTGGGGCTGGTGTTTCAGGGTTTAGGGCAGTGCAGTGGTGTTCGGGCAGTGTAGGGGGTCGTGCTGGGGCTGGTGTTTCAGGGTTTAGGGCAGTGCAGTGGTGTTCGGGCAGTGTAGGGGGTCGTGCTGGGGCTGGTGTTTCAGGGTTTTGGGCAGAGCAGTGGTGTTCGGGCAGTGTAGGGGGTCGTGCTGGGGGTGGTGTTTCAGGGTTTAGGGCAGTGCAGTGGTGTTCGGGCAGTGTAGGGGGTCTTGCTGGGGGTGGTGTTTCAGGGTTTAGGGCAGTGCAGTGGTGTTCGGGCAGTGTAGGGGGTCTTGCTGGGGGTGGTGTTTCAGGGTTTAGGGCAGTGGTGTTCGGGCAGTGTAGGGGGTCTTGCTGGGGGTGATGTTTCAGGGTTTAGGGCAGTGCAGTGGTGTTTGGGCAGTGTAGGGGGTCTTGCTGGGGGGAGTGTTTCAGGGTTTAGGGCAGTGCAGTGGTGTTCGTGCAGTGTAGGGGGTCGTGCTGGGGGTGGTGTTTCAGGGTTTAGGGCAGTGCAGTAGTGTTCGGGCAGTGTAGGGGGTCATGCAGGGGGTGGTGTTTCAGGGTTTAGGGCAGTGCAGTGGTGTTCTGGCAGTGTAGGGGGTCATGCTGGGGGTGGGGTTTCAGGGTTTAGGGCAGTACAGTGGTGTTCGGGCAGTGTAGGGGGTCGTGCAGAGGGTGGTGTTTCAGGGTTTAGGGCAGTGCAGTGGTGTTCGGGCAGTGTAGGGGGTCGTGCTGGGGCTGGTGTTTCAGGGTTTAGGGCAGTGCAGTGGTGTTCGGGCAGTGTAGGGGGTCTTGCTGGGGGTGGTGTTTCAGGGTTTAGGGCAGTGGTGTTCGGGCAGTGTAGGGGGTCTTGCTCGGGGTGATGTTTCAGGGTTTAGGGCAGTGCAGTGGTGTTCGGGCAGTGTAGGGGGTCTTGCTGGGGGTAGTGTTTCAGGGTTTAGGGCAGTGCAGTGGTGTTCGTGCAGTATAGGGGGTCGTGCTGGGGATGGTGTTTCTGGGTTTAGGGCAGTGCAGTAGTGTTCGAGCAGTGTAGGGGGTTGTGCAGGGGGTGGTGTTTCAGGGTTTAGTGCAGTGGTGTTCGGGCAGTGTAGGGGGTCGCGCTGGGGGTGGTGTTTCAGGGTTTAGGGCAGTGCAGTGGTGTTCGGGCAGTGTAGGGGGTCACGCACGGGGTGGTGTTTCAGGGTTTAGGGCAGTGCAGTGGTGTTCGGGCAGTGTAGGGTGTTGTGCTGGGGCTGGTGTTTCAGGGTTCAGGGCAGTGCAGTGGTGTTCAGGCAGTGTAGGGGGTCGTGCTGAGGCTGGTGTTTCACGGTTTAGGGCAGTGCAGTGGTGTTCGGGCAGTGTAGGGGGTCGTGCTGGGGCTGGTGTTTCAGGGTTTAGGGCAGTGCAGTGGTGTTCGGGCAGTGTAGGCGGTCGTGCTGGGGCTGGTGTTTCAGGGTTTAGGGCAGTGCAGTGGTGTTCGGGCAGTGTAAGGGGTCATGCTGGGGCTGGTGTTTCAGGGTTTAGGGCAGTGCAGTGGTGCTCGGGCAGTGTAGGGGGTCGTGCTGGGGGTGATGTTTCAGGGTTTAGGGTAGTGCAGTGGTGTTCGGGCAGTGTAGGGGGTTGTGCAGGGACTGGTGTTTCAAGGTTTAGGGCAGTGCAGTGGTGTTCGGGCAGTGTAGGGGGTCGTGCTGGGGCTGGTGTTTCAGGGTTTTGGGCAGAGCAGTGGTGTTTGGGCAGTGTAGGGGGTCATGCTGGGGGTAGTGTTTCAGGGTTTAGGGCAGTGCAGTGGTGTTCGGGCAGTGTAGGGGGTCGTGCTGGGGGTGGTGTTTCAGGGTTTAGGTCAGTGGTGTTCGGGCAGTGTAGGGGGTCTTGCTGGGGGTGATGTTTCAGGGTTTAGGGCAGTGCAGTGGTGTTCGGGCAGTGTAGGGGGTCTTGCTGGGGGTAGTGTTTCAGGGTTTAGGGCAGTGCAGTGGTGTTCGGGCAGTGTAGGGGGTCATGCTGGGGGTGGTGTTTCAGGGTTTAGGGCAGTGCAGTGGTGTTCGGGCAGTGTAGGGGGTCGTGAAGGGGGTGGTGTTTCAGGGTTTAGGGCAGTGCAGTTGTGTTTGGGTAGTGTAGGGGGTCGTGCTAGGGGTGGTGTTTCAGGGTTTAGGGCAGTGCAGTGGTGTTCGGGCAGTGTAGGGGGTCATGCAGGGGCTGGTGTTTCTGGGTTTAGGGCAGTGCAGTGGTGTTCGGGCAGTGTAGGGGGTCGTGCTGGGGGTAGTGTTTTAGGGTTTAGGGTAGTGCAGTGGTGCTTGTGTAGTGTAGGGGGTCATGCTGGGGGTAGTGTTTTAGGGTTTAGGGTAGTGCAGTGGTGTTTGTGTAGTGTAGGGGGTCATGTTTTAGGGTAGTGCAGTGGTGTTTGGGTAGTGTAGGGGGTCGTGCTGGGGGTAGTGTTTTAGGGTTTAGGGTAGTGCAGTGGTGTTTGTGTAGTGTAGGGGGTCGTGCTGGGGGTAGTGTTTTAGGGTTTAGGGTAGTGCAGTGGTGCTTGTGTAGTCTAGGAGGTCGTGCTGGGGGTAGTGTTTTAGGGTTTAGGGTAGTGCAGTGGTGTTTGTGTAGTGTAGGGGGTCAAGTTTTAGGGTAGTGCAGTGGTGTTTGGGTAGTGTAGGGGGTCGTGCTGGTGGTAGTGTTTTAGGATTTAGGTTAGTGCAGTGGTGTTTGGGTAGTGTAGGGGTCGTGCTGGGGGTAGTGTTTTAGGGTTTAGGATAGTGCAGTGGTGCTTGTGTAGTGTAGGGGGTCGTGCTGGGGGTAGTGTTTTAGGGTTTAAGGTAGTGCAGTGGTGTTTTTGTAGTGTAGGGGGTCATGTTTTAAGATGCAATGCTCCAATACCTGACCAGTCTGCACTACATAAAACTGCAAAAAAACTAAAAATAAAAAGTGTTTTGCACACTTTTGTCATTGGGCTATATGTGGGCTACATCTGGGTAATATTTGTGCTACATTTGGGCTCTTTTTTCACTGGTGGCCATCTTGGAAGACTTCTTTGTTATGAAGTTTCCTAATTTCTTCATTTACTGCAGTCTCCTCAGTAGGAAATGCTTTCAGTTTTTTACTTTGATTCCATCAAGAAGGCATTCAGATGTCTCACATCTGCCATAAATTCAGAATGTTAGCACTCTAGTTGCTCATTAGATCACTGGAGTAAAGCTACTGCTCACCAGGGAGTTAACTGGTAGTCTGCTGCTGGTATTGAAAGTGATTGTTTCAGTCTGCATGTCAGAATTTTCTAATGAAATAGAAGAGGATTTGAGATCTCACTTAAAACATGCCCTAATTTTTCTTTCTGCAGCACTAACCATAATTTCTATTTCAAAAAGAACCCCTCATTTTGTTCCTTTTTAAATTAAATGTTTTAAGTGTTACTGGTTTATTCCAATCAAGATGGCTTCAGGTGTGCCATACTTTTGTCATAAGTAAGGCTGTTAGCGCTCTAGTTGTTCTTTAGAACACTCTGGGAAGCTGCAGTAGAACACAAAGGCATCAACTGGCAGGCTGCTCCTGTTGAAATATAACAGGAAGATATTTGAGATCACACTTGAAACGTCCTAATTTTTCTTTCTACAGCACTAACCATAATTTCTATGACAAAATGAACCCCATCATTTTGTTCCTTTTTAAATTAAATTGTTTAAGTGTTACCAGTTTATTCCAATCAAGATGGCTTCAGGTGTGCCATACTTTTGTCATAAGTAAGGCTGTTAGCACTCTAGTTGTTCTTTAGAACACTCTGGGAACCTGCAGTAGAACACAAAGGAATCAACTGACAGTCTCTGCCCTTGTTGGATGTACATGTTTTACTGAGAATGTCAGACTTCATTCTCACATGAGTGAGAAAGATAATGTGAATTTACAGAAAATATGCTCTCATTTTAGCTTCTGGAGCACCTTTCAAACCTCCATGGGACAAGCATGAGAAAATAGTGTTCTCTCAAACATGATTCATGATATCCCAGCAGAAGGTTTTTCACATGGTAAAATCACCTTAGAATACACCACAATTCCTAAAATTAGTATGGTACCATCAACAAATAAATTCTAATGTAACTAAAGCCTGTTATCACCCTTTATAGTTCTCCTTTTGGTGACCCTCAAAATCTTCTATTCACTACAATGCATTTCAATGAGGTACTATCATTTATATTGGTCCCAAGATGGCTGCCAGCAATTCCAGGATGAAGTGCTGACAGCCAATCAGATCTCACGATGACATGTGTGGTTAGGCTCCGCCCAGATATATATGTGACTTTACTTTTGATTTTCTCAGGAACTACTGAACGGATTTACACCATTTAAGCAAAAGGCACGACACTGAACCAAGGGCTACCTCTTTGCCAAATTTGGTGTAATTCCGTTCAGCAGTTCGGGCTGTAGCTGCGACTAAAGGTTCCTATGGAAAAATGAATGGGGAAAACGCGTTTTGGGACCCCCTTTTTCTCGGCCCCCGCTTGACGTATCACCCCGAGACTTTCAGGATAGGAGCGGACCGGAGCGCCCCAACAAGTTGGAAACTTTTGCGAAGATTCGTCAACCGGCGCCAACGTTATTTCAAATAGAATGTCGCGGATTTCCTATGGATAATAGGTTTTAACTATAACTATCTACTGGCGACCGCCAGTAGATAATATATATATATATATATATATATTCACTGAAAAAACCATAGGTTTCAGACACGTTATAGTTAGAAATTAGCATTTAAAAACCTTTGAAATTCACTGAAAAAACCATAGGTTTTAGGGACAGTTATAGTTATTTGGACATTTCACTCGTACAAAACCATAGAAATTCCCCCGTTATAGTTAGTTCAGCTAACTATAACTCACGCCCCCACAATGCACTGCTGATGACGTCACATATTACATTACTCATGACATGGTCAGTGACATCACTGATGACATCATCCAGTGACTGTGTGTTTCTGTAAAGTTTAAATATGTTTAATATATATAGGCAAAGGCATATTGAAGAATGAGTGGGTGTATAAGTGTCTGAATGGATGATTTAGTAGGTGCGTGACTAACTCTATAAGTGAGTGATTAAACGTATCTTACTGAATGCATGGGTTAGTGACTAAACTGGGTGAATGTCTGTGTCCATCTGTCTGTTGGTGTGTAAGTGGATGCATGGATTTGCGAATAGCTACATGAGTGTGTATATGGGTTATTGATTGGTTCTCTGAGTATCTTTATGGCTGCCTGAGTGTTTGTGTGGGTGGGGTGTGTGTGACTCTGTACATAGATGTGTGAGTGGGTGATTCACTGGGTGCATGATTTAAAGAGTGCATCTGTGATGGACTGCTTGGGTGGGTGAGTGTGTGTATGGGTGTGTTAGTGAGTGAATGTATATCTCAGTGGTACATGTGCGAGTAACTACAAATTTAAAAGGCAGTATATATGTGTGTTAGAGTATTTAAATGGCTATAAGTGAGAGTGTGTGATTGTGAGAGTGGCTGTATGGATGCGTGTGTGCTTGTATCAGTTATTGTATAAGAGCGTAAGAATGTGCTAGTATTTGTATGAGTAAGTGAGCTGGTGTGTGTATAACTGTATAGGTGAGTAAATGGGTGTGTGATAAATTTTTTGCATGACTGACTAGGTGTGTGAGTACCTCTATGGATGAGTGGCGGTGTGTGACTGTTTATATAGGTGTATGAGTGCATATGATAGTCCTGTACTGAGTGACTGTAAGTATGAGTGACTGTACGGGTGAGTGAGTAGATGTGTGTGTGTAGACCTAAGAATCAGTGAGTGGGTATGTAGTTATTGGTATTGGAGTGTGTATGGTTTTGAGAATGGCAGTCTGTAATTTAGAGTGGGTGTATCAAAAGTTATATTAGGGTGTGAGAAGATGCATGAAATTATCACATGGATGATGTCATCAGTGATGTCATCAGTGATGTCATTTGAGATGTCATCAGTGATGTCACTGACCATGTCATGAGTGATGTAATATGTGACATCATCAGCAGTGCATTGCGGGGCGCGAGTTATAGTTAGCTGAACTAACTATAACGGGGAATTTCTATGGTTTTGTACGAGTGAAATGTCCAACTAACTATAACTGTCCCTAAAACCTATGGTTTTTTCAGTGAATTTTAAAGGTTTTTAAATGCTAATTTCTAACTATAACGTGTCTGAAACCTATGATTTTTTCAGTGAATTTCAAAGGTTTTTAAATGCTAATTTCTAACTATAACGTGCCTGAAACCTATGATTTTTAAGTGAATTTCAAAGGTTTTTTAAATGCTAGTTTCTAACTATGCCTACAGAGGTAGGACATGTGAAGAAAGAAGAAAAAACGCACAGAAAGAAGCAAAAGAAATGCAGAAAGAAGCAACAGAAGTCCACAAAGACGAAGAAAAGTGCAGGAAGAAGCAAAAGATGTGCAGAAAGAACCAACAGAGGAGCAGAAAGAGGCCTTGTTGCAAAATAATCCTGTGCCCACAACTTTTTCAGACGGGTACTGGTGGTAACTGACTCTGACTAACCAGAGCCAGTGCTATGCTAAAAGACACTTAGAATACAGTGAAAACACCTACATACACTAGGGAACACTATGCGTTGGGGTACCCCTGTGATTAGCATGACCTCCTCTGTAAGTCCCTAGTACATAATAGGGCAGGGGGATTAAAACTACCTCTTAAAACGTGCTACAGGGCGCGTTTGCACAGTGGTGAAGGGAGGGGGCCTGAGGTGACATGTGTGCAAACGCGCCCCGTGGCGCGTTTTAAGTTGCAGGATTAAGTCCCTTGAATCCTGAGGGTCCCTGGGGCCCAACTAGCCCCCAGGTACCTACAGTTTGGACCACAGAGCTGAGTTGCAGAGAGGCGTTCCGAGGCCACGCACCTTTTTTCACCTCTCTGCAACGCAACTCTGTTGTGCTTACTGAAGGTACCTGGTGGGCTAGTTGGCCCCAGGGTCCCTCAGGATTCAAGGGAAATTAATTCCCCAACTTAAAACGCACCACAAGGCGTGTTTGCGCACATGTCACCTGAGGCCCCGCCCCCTCCCTTCACCACTGTGCAAACGCGCCCTGTGGCGTGTTTTAAGTTGGGGGATTAGGTCACCTTGAATCCTGAGAGTCCCTGCGGTACTTCCAGTAAGCACTGCAGGCCTGCGTTGCAACGCCTGTAACAAATTGTGCAGTTGTGTTTAGGTAGTGAAGGGGGTCATGCTGGGGGTAGTGTTTTAGGGTTTAGGGTAGTGCAGTGGTGTTTGTGTAGTGTAGGGGGTCATGCTGGGGGTAGATTTAGGGTTTAGGGTAGTGCAGTGGTGTTTGGGTAGTGTAGGGAGTCGTGCAGGGGAGTGTTTTAGGGTTTAGGGTAGTGCAGTGGTGTTTGGGTAGTATAGGGGGTCGTGCTGGGGGTAGTGTTTTAGGGTTTAGGGTAGTGCAGTGGTGTTTGGGTAGTGTAGGGGGTCGTGCTGGGGGTAGTGTTTTAGGGTTTAGGGTGGTGCAGTGGTGTTTGGGTAGTGTAGGGGTATTGCTGGGGGTAGTGTTTTAGGGTTTAGGGTAGTGTAATGGTGTTTGGGTAGTGTAGGGGGTACTGCTGGGGGTAGTGTTTTAGGGTTTAGGGTAGTGCAGTGGTGTTTGGGTAGTGTAGGGGGTACAGCTGGGGGTAGTGTTTTAGGGTTTAGGGTAGTGCAGTGGTGTTTGGGTAGTGTAGGGGTTCGTGCTGGGGGTAGTTTTTTAGGGTTTAGGGTAGTGCAGTGGTGTTTGTGTAGTGTAGGGGGTAGTGTTTTAGGGTTTAGGGTAGTGCAGTGGTGTTTGTGTAGTGTAGGGGGTTGTGCTGGGGTAGTGTTATAGGGTAGTGCAGCGGTGTTTGTGTAGTGTAGGTGGTCGTGTTTTAGGGTTTAGGGTAGTGCAGTGGTGTTTGGGTAGTGTAGGGAGTCCTGCGGGGGTAGTGTTTTAGGGTTTAGGGTAGTGCAGTGGTCTTTGGGTAGTGTAGGGGGTCGTGCGGGGGGTAGTGTTTTAGGGTTTAGGGTAGTGCATTGGTGTTTGGGTAGTGTAGGGGGTCATGCGGGGGGTAGTGTTTTAGGGTTTAGGGCAGTGCAGTGGTGTTTGGGTAGTGTAGGGGGTCATGCTGGGGGAGTGTTTTAGGGTTTAGGGCAGTGCAGTGGTGTTCGGGTAGTGTAGGGGGTCGTGCTGGGGGAGTGTTTTAGGGTTTAGGGCAGTGCAGTGGTGTTCGGGTAGTCTAGGCGGTCGTGCTGGGGGAGTGTTTGAGGGTTTAGGGCAGTGCAGTCATGTTCGGGTAGTGTAGGGGGTCGTGCTGGGGGAGTATTTTAGGGTTTAGGGTAGTGCAGTGGTGTTCGGGTAGTGTAGGGTTCGTACTGGGGGTAGTGTTTTAGGGTTTAGGGCAGTGCAGTGGTGTTCGGGCAGTGTAGGGGGTCGTGCTGGGGCTGGTGTTTCAGGGTTTAGGGCAGTGCAGTGGTATTCGGGCAGTGTAGGGGGTCTTGCTGGGGCTGGTGTTTCAGAGTCTAGGGCAGTGCAGTGGTGTTCGGGCAGTGTAGGGGGTCTTGCTGGGGCTGGTGTTTCAGGGTTTAGGGCAGTGCAGTGGTGTTCGGGCAGTGTAGGGGGTCGTGCTGGGGATGGTGTTTCAGGGTTTAGGGCAGTGCAGTGGTGTTCGGGCAGTGTAGGGGGTCGTGCTGGGGCTAGTGTTTCAGGGTGTAGGGCAGAGCAATGGTGTTCAGGCAGTGTAGGGGGTTGTGCTGGAGGTGGTGTTTCAGGGTTTAGGGCAGTGCAGTGGTGTTCGGGCAGTGTAGGGGATCTTGCTGGGGGTGGTGTTTCAGGGTTTAGGGCAGTGGTGTTCAGGCAGTGTAGGGGGTCATGCTGGGGGTGATGTTTCAGGGTTTAGGGCAGTGTAGTGGTGTTCGGGCAGTGTAGGGGGTCTTGCTGGGGGTAGTGTTTCAGGGTTTAGAGCAGTGCAGTGGTATTCGGGCAGTGTAGGGGGTCATGCTGGGGGTGGTGTTTCAGGGTTTAGGGCAGTGCAGTGGTGTTCGGGCAGTGTAGGGGGTCGTGCTGGGGGTGGTGTTTCAGGGTTTAGGGCAGTGCAGTGGTGTTCCGGCAGTGTAGGGGGTCGTGCAAGGGGGTGGTGTTTCAGGGTTTAGGGCAGTGCAGTGGTGTTTGGGCAGTGTAGGGGGTCGTACAGGGGGTGGTGTTTCAGGGTTTAGGGCAGTGCAGTGGTGTTCGGCCAGTGTAGGTGGTCTTTCTGGGGGTGGTGTTTCAGGGTTTAGTGCAGTGGTGTTCGGGCAGTGTAGGGGGTCTTGCTGGGGGTGGTGTTTCAGGGTTTAGGGCAGTGCAATGGTGTTCGTGCAGTGTAGGGGGTCTTGCTGGGTGTAGTGTTTCAGGGTTTAGGGCAGTGCAGTGGTG
Source organism: Calotriton arnoldi (assembly GCA_963921515.1). NCBI lineage: Eukaryota > Metazoa > Chordata > Amphibia > Caudata > Salamandridae > Calotriton > Calotriton arnoldi. The sequence continues at coordinate 2,698,136 of CAWUFW010000494.1, read as the reverse complement.
TTCGTGCAGTGTAGGGGGTCGTGCTGGGGATGGTGTTTCAGGGTTTAGGGCAGTGCAGTAGTGTTCGGGCAGTGTAGGGGGTCGTGCAGGGGTGGTGTTTCAGGGTTTAGGGCAGTGCATTGGTGTTTGGGCAGTGTAGGGGGTCGTGCTGGGGGTGGTGTTTCAGGGTTTAGGGCAGTGCAGTGGTGTTCGGGCAGTGTAGGGGGTCGTGCTGGGGCTGGTGTTTCAGGGTTTAGGGCAGTGCAGTAGTGTTCGGGCAGTGTAGGGGGTCGTGCTGGGGCTGGTGTTTCACGGTTTAGGGCAGTGCAGTGGTGTTCGGGCAGTGTAGGGGGTCGTGCTGGGGCTGGTGTTTCAGGGTTTAGGGCAGTGCAGTGGTGTTCGAGCAGTGTAGGGGTCGTGCTGGGGCTGGTGTTTCAGGGTTTAGGGCAGTGCAGTGGTGCTTGGGCAGTGTAGGGGGTTGTGCTGGGAGTGGTGTTTCAGGGTTTAGGGTAGTGCAGTGGTGTTCGGGCAGTGTAGGGGGTCGTGCTGGGGCTGGTGTTTCAGGGTTTAGGGCAGTGCAGTGGTGTTCGGGCAGTGTAGGGGGTCGTGCTGGGGGTGGTGTTTCAGGGTTTAGGGCAGTGCAGTGGTGTTCGGGCAGTGTAGGGGGTCTTGCTGGGGCTGGTGTTTCAGAGTCTAGGGCAGTGCAGTGGTGTTCGGGCAGTGTAGGGGGTCTTGCTGGGGCTGGTGTTTCAGGGTTTAGGGCAGTGCAGTGGTGTTCGGGCAGTGTAGGGGGTCGTGCTGGGGATGGTGTTTCAGGGTTTAGGGCAGTGCAGTGGTATTCGGGCAGTGTAGGGGGTCGTGCTGGGGCTAGTGTTTCAGGGTGTAGGGCAGAGCAATGCTGTTCAGGCAGTGTAGGGGGTTGTGCTGGAGGTGGTGTTTCAGGGTTTAGGGCAGTGCAGTGGTGTTCGGGCGGTGTAGGGGGTCTTGCTGGGGGTGGTGTTTCAGGGTTTAGGGCAGTGGTGTTCAGGCAGTGTAGGGGGTCATGCTGGGGGTGATGTTTCAGGGTTTAGGGCAGTGCAGTGGTGTTCGGGCAGTGTAGGGGGTCTTGCTGGGGGTAGTGTTTCAGGGTTTAGGGCAGTGCAGTGGTGTTCGGGCAGTGTAGGGGGTCATGCTGGGGGTGGTGTTTCAGGGTTTAGGGCAGTGCAGTGGTGTTCTGGCAGTGTAGGGGGTCGTGCTGGGGGTGGTGTTTCAGGGTTTAGGGCAGTGCAGTGGTGTTCCGGCAGTGTAGGGGGTCGTGCAAGGGGTGGTGTTTCAGGGTTTAGGGCAGTGCAGTGGTGTTCGGGCAGTGTAGGGGGTCGTGCTGGGGGTGGTGTTTCAGGGTTTAGTGCAGTGCAGTGGTGTTCGGGCAGTGTAGGGTGTTGTGCTGGGGGTGGTGTTTCAGGGTTTAGGGCAGTGCAGTGGTGTTCGGGCAGTGTAGGGGGTCATGCAGGGGGTGGTGTTTCAGGGTTTAGGGCAGTGCAGTGGTGTTTGGGCAGTGTAGGGGGTCGTGCAGGGGGTGGTGTTTCAGGGTTTAGGGCAGTGCAGTGGTGTTCGGCCAGTGTAGGTGGTCTTGCTGCGGGTGGTGTTTCAGGGTTTAGTGCAGTGGTGTTCTGGCAGTGTAGGGGGTCTTGCTGGGGGTGGTGTTTCAGGGTTTAGGGCAGTGCAGTGGTGTTCGTGCAGTGTAGGGGGTCTTGCTGGGTGTAGTGTTTCAGGGTTTAGGGCAGTGCAGTGGTGTTCGTGCAGTGTAGGGGGTCGTGCTGGGGATGGTGTTTCAGGGTTTAGGGCAGTGCAGTAGTGTTCGGGCAGTGTAGGGGGTCGTGCAGGGGGTGGTGTTTCAGGGTTTAGGGCAGTGCAGTGGTGTTTGGGCAGTGTAGGGGGTCGTGCTGGGGGTGGTATTTCAGGGTTTAGGGCAGTGCAGTGGTGTTCGGGCAGTGTAGGGGGTTGTGCTGGGAGTGGTGTTTCAGGGTTTAGGGTAGTGCAGTGGTGTTCGGGCAGTGTAGGGGGTCATGCTGGGGCTGGTGTTTCAGGGTTTAGGGCAGTGCAATGGTGTTCGGGCAGTGTAGGGGTCGTGCTGGGGCTGGTGTTTTAGGGTTTTGGGCAGAGCAGTGGTGTTCGGGCAGTGTAGGGGTTGTGCTGGGGGTGGTGTTTCAGGGATTAGGGCAGTGCAGTGGTGTTCGGGCAGTGTAGGGGGTCGTGCTGGGGGTGGTGTTTCAGGGTTTAGGGCAGTGGGGTTTGGGCAGTGTAGGGGGTCTTGCTGGGGGTGATGTTTCAGGGTTTAGGGCAGTGCAGTGGTGTTCGGGCAGTGTAGGGGGTCTTGCTGGCGGTAGTGTTTCAGGGTTTAGGGCAGTGCAGTGGTGTTCGGGCAGTGTAGGGGTCGTGCTGGGGGTGGTGTTTCAGGGTTTAGGGCAGTGCAGTGGTGTTCGGGCAGTGTAGGGGGTCGTGAAGGGGGTGGTGTTTCAGGGTTTAGGGCAGTGCAGTGGTGTTCGGGCAGTGTAGGGGGTCGTGCTGGGGGTGGTCTTTCAGGGTTTAGGGCGTTGCAGTGGTATTCAGGCAGTATATGGGGGTCGTGCAGGGGCTGGTGTTTCAGGGTTTAGGGCAGTGCAGTGTTGTTTGGGCAGTGTAGGGGGTCGTGCTGGGTGTAGTGTTTTAGGGTATAGGGTAGTGCAGTGGTGTTCGGGCAGTGTAGGGGGTCGTGCACGTGGTGGTGTTTCAGGGGTTAGGGCAGTGCAGTGGTGTTCGGGCAGTGTAGGGGGTCGTGTTTTAGGGTAGTGCAGTGGTGTTTGGGTAGTGTAGGGGGTTGTGCTGGGGGTAGTGTTTTAGGATTTAGGTTAGTGCAGTGGTGTTTGGGTAGTGTAGGGGGTCGTGCTGGGGTAGTGTTTTAGGGTTTATGGTAGTGCAGTGGTGTTTGTGTAGTGTAGGGGGTCGTGCTAGGGATAGTGTTTTAGGGTTTAGGGTAGTGCAGTGGTGCTTGTGTAGTGTAGGGGGTCGTGCTGGGGGTAGTGTTTTAGGGTTTAGGGTAGTGCAGTGGTATTTGTGTAGGGGGTCATGTTTTAGGGTAGTGCAGTGGTGTTTGGGTAGTGTAGGGGGTCATGCTGGGGGTAGTGTTTTAGGGTTTAAGGTAGTGCAGTGGTGTTTGTGTAGTGTAGGGGGTCATGCTGGGGGTAGTGTTTTAGGGTTTAGGATAGTGCAGTGGTGCTTGTGTAGTGTAGGGGTCGTGCTGGGGGTAGTGTTTTAGGGTTTAGGGTAGTGCAGTGGTGTTTTTGTAGTGTAGGGGTCATGTTTTAAGATGCAACGCTCCAATACCTGACCAGTCTGCACTACATAAAACTGCAAAAAACTAAAAATAAAAAGTGTTTTGCACACTTTTGTCATTGGGCTATATGTGGGCTACATCTGGGTAATATTTGTGCTACATTTGGGCTCTTTTTTCTCTGGTGGCCATCTTGGAAGACTTCTTTGTTATGAAGTTTCCTAATTTTCTCATTTACTGCAGTCTCCTCAGTAGGAAATGCTTTCAGTTTTTTACTTTGATTCCATCAAGAAGGCATATACATTTGCCATAAATTCAGAATGTTAGCACTCTAGTTGCTCATTAGATCACTGTAGTAAAGCTACTGCTCACCAGGGAGTTAACTGGAAATCTAATGCTGGTATTGAAAGTGATTGTTTCAGTCTGCATGTCAGAATTTTCTAATGAAATAGAAGAGGATTTGAGATCTCACTTAAAACATGCCCTAATTTTTCTTTCTGCAGCACTAACCATAATTTCTATTTCAAAAAGAACCCCCTCATTTTGTTCCTTTTTAAATTAAATGTTTTAAGTGTTACCGGTTTATTCCAATCAAGATGGCTTCAGGTGTGCCATACTTTTGTCATAAGTAAGGCTGTTAGCGCTCTAGTTGTTCTTTAGAACACTCTGGGAAGCTGCAGTAGAACACAAAGGCATCAACTGGCAGGCTGCTCCTGTTGAAATATAACAGGAAGATATTTGAGATCACACTTGAAACATGTCCTCATTTTTCTTTCTACAGCACTAACCATCATTTCTATGACAAAATGAACCCCATCATTTTGTTCCTTTTTAAATTAAATGTTTTAAGTGTTACCAGTTTATTCCAATCAAGATGGCTTCAGGTGTGCCATACTTTTCTCATAAGTAAGGCTGTTAGCACTCTAGTTGTTCTTTAGAACACTCTGGGAAGCTGCAGTAGAACACAAAGGAATCAACTGACAGTCTCTGCCCTTGTTGGATGTACATGTTTTACTGAGAATGTCAGACTTCATTCTCACATGACTGAGAAAGATAATGTGAATTTACAGAAAATATGCTCTCATATTAGCTTCTGGAGCACCTTCCAAAACTCTATGGGACAAGCATGTGAAAATAGTTTTCTCTCAAACATGATTCATGATATCCCAGCAGAAGGTTTTTCACAGGGTAAAATCACCTTAGAACACACCACAATTCCTGAAATTCGTATGGTACCATCAACAAATGAATTCTAATGTAACTAAAGTCTGTTATCACCCTTTATAGTTCTCCTTTTGGTAACCCTCAAAATCTTTGATTCACTACAATGCATTTCAATGGGGTACTATCAGGTATATTGGTCCCAAGATGGCTGCCAGCAATTCCAGGATGAAGTGCTGACAGCCAATCAGATCTCACAATGACATGTGTGGTTAGGCTCCGCCCAGATATATATGTGATTTTACTTTTGATTTTCTCAGGAACTACTGAACGGATTTACACCATTTAACCAAAAGGCACGACTCTGAACCAAGGGCTACCTTTTTGCCAAAGTTGGTGTAATTCCTTTCAGCAGTTCAGGCTGTAGCTGCGATGAAAGGTTCTATGGAAAATTGCATGGGGAAAACACGTTTTGGGACCCCCCTTTTTTCTCGGCCCCCACTTGGCAAATCCCCCCAAGACTTTCAGGATAGGAGTGGACCTGAGCGCCCCACTAGTTTTGAAAATTTCGCGAAGATTCGTCAACCATCGCAAAAGTTATTTCAAATAGAATGTTGCGGATTTCCTATGGAAAATAGGTCCTAACTATAACTATCTACTGGCGACCGCCAGTAGATAATATATATATATATATATATATATACATACACACACACGCACACACACACACACACATATATATACATATACATATATATAGACATATACAAAGAAAAATGTATGTTTATTACAACTATATAATATGTTTAATGTTAGTTAATTTGAAGTTAAAAACATTTTTAATAAAAAATGATTGAAAACGTTTTGCAAATATTGTAAAATAATGTACTGTATAAAGGGTTTAGATTAAAAGAGACATTTAGAAAATGTGTATATTAAGAAATAGAAAAAAATCATACTTTGTAAAATATATAAATAAAGGAACAAACAATTTATGGATATCACATTTACTATTCCTACTAAAAACATACCCACATTGAAGAAAGCTTTGTACTTTGGAGAAGGTTTAATTTACTCTTCCTACTCCAAATTATCCACATTGGGGAACGTGTTTGACTTCGGAGTTGTTGTATTTACTAATCGCAATCCAAACTTAAACACATTGAGAAAAGTGGTGGACTTTGGTGGATCATGTTTCCTCTTCCTACTCCAAACTTACCCCCTTTGGGGCAAGTGTTTGCCTGTAAGGGGATCAGGTATCCTATTTGCACTTCAGACTTATCCACATTGGGGAAAGTGTTGGGGTTGGGTGGGTGGGTAACATTTACTGTTCCCAGTCGAATCTTACTCAAATTGAGAAAAGTGTTAGCCTTTTGGGAGGTACTGTGCTCACTATTTCCACTCCAAACCTAAACACATTCAGAAAAGTGTTGGACTTTGAGGGGTCTCCTCTACTACTCCCTCTTCAAATGCATCCACATTTGGAAAGTGCTGGAGTTTCAGGGGTCATAATTAACTACTCTCCCAAAGTTCTAATATACATTCTACTGAAAACAAATATTATGTAGGAATCTATTTTGCTTATCCAAAAAAACAAGCACATTAGTTAAAAATGCGAAATGGGGAGCATTAACAAAATAAATTAGAAGCAAAGAAATTGAAATCACATAAACCAAAAAAGGTACAAAAAATAAATATTTGTAAAATAATCAAATTAAAATGTTGCATAAAATGTAAATTTGATGTTTAAAAAAACCATATTAAAACACCATTAGTTTGTAAGAAAAGGAAATATATATCTTAGGGAACAAAATGTTATTATAAAGAGAATGTAATAATCAAAAGGAATGTGTATATTTAAATGACAATGAACAAAAATTGTTGAAACAAATTATACTCATAAAATAAGATAAATAAAATATTTAACAAACTAGTTAATAATTATAACAGCATTTTAAAAATCAACACAATTATTTTAGTTTTTTAAACACATTTTTAAATATAAAGATATAGCACATTTTCATTTAATCAATGAATAACAAAATCAAATATAAATAATATTTTAACATGTATAAATCAAAAACAATAAACTACCCAAGAGGATTTTAAAATATATCAAACTTATATAAAAATATTGAAATTTATTCTCAGCATATTCTCTCATAAACCCATCACCCGACTCCTTAATTTGTTTAAAAAAATATAACCATTCGAAAAAAAAATATATCAATTCAAAAATGACATGCAATAAATACACTTCAATAAATTATATACATTACAACAATACAACACGCACTGATATTTGTAACAAGAATACTTAAAAAATGTCAAAAAAAGATATTCTTTGCTGCGATATTCTGTTCCAGGCTATTTTTGACATCACAATATTCAAATCAAAATTCTTGACACAGTATTTTGGCAGAACATCACACTTTCAAAGCATTTTTGTCATGCTCATCATCCCTCATTTCTCTTTTTGTCCCTTTCATTGTTCCACAGTACTCCTTTAGGGTAATTTTCAGCCTGATCGATGTCAGCCTTTTTTGAGGTTCCCTGTCTGATTTTCAGCTTTATCCATCCTCAAAGTATTTTCCTCCCAGACCTTTATCATCCCAAATGTTCTTTTTGCCTTCTTGGCTTTTTCCATCCATTGCGGCTCATTCTAGAAGGCACAAGTTGTCCAATGAGTTTCTAAGCACTGGACAGCTCTGTGGCTACTGGAAGGGCTAACCCATATATCTGGGACTCCCATTGGAAGAAGAAGGATCTAAAAAGTCTGCTCTTGACAAGTTCACCCTTTGCAGTGTGTACCACATTGCCAGCCGTGTGGTAGGAGTGACAAAGTGGAGGAGGCTCTTGATGCCCTCCACAAACTGACAATGAAGCAAACAACACACCAACTCATCTGCCTCTTGCGCCAAGTATGCCACCTCCCATCACCTTTGGGTCTCAGCCCTTAGTTGTTTTACAAACAGATGCCCACTTCCTTTCCAATGACTTCATAATGGTGACTGATGATGCCCATACACTGGTACATGTATAATTATTGAAACATGTCATGCTGTTGTGCCCTGAAGCAGTGATTGCTTATTGTGGAAATTAAATATTTTTGTCATTTGTATAGTGGGCATTCTAAAACCACTTTTTCTAATGTGACCACCAGTTTGACTTGCTTCCTTCCTACAGAAGGACAAGGAATTGGCCCTGGGAAGTGAGCACTAAAAAAAGGTAGATGTGATTTGGAGACAATATATGGCCTCCATCCATTCAAGTACAATTTTAAGTATCATTAAGGGGATTCAAACAAGGAAACAAGAGAAGTAAATCAGCCACCTGATTGTGCGTCAATTAAGAGTTAGAAATAACTAATGAAACATACCCCTGTGAAACAGAAGCAGACATGGCAGCTACCGTCCTACAGAATAAACATTTTTAAGTTGTTTACAAGTTAATGAGAGTACAAGTGATACCCTAAAAGATAAATATATCTAATACTCATTTTATATCCTGGTGTCCATTGCTTTGATTTCCTCTCTGTCTATGTGATGGGTTGGTTGGGTAATGAAGCAAACAGGGACTGCCAAACATATACCTTAAAGCCCATCTTAAAAGTTGGTGAGAACCAGGTAGCTGAAATGGTACATTAATTAATGTAAACTGGTTTACAGTCCACTATCAACATGTTGTCTTTTAAACATGTATGCTTGGAAGGTAAACAGAAATTCTGAACTTGAAAACGATCATCTCACCAACATCATCAGACAATACTCAGTATCTATGCAAACATGAAGGAAAGTCTCAACTTTAATTTATTATTTGCTCTGCTTATTTCCATAACTGAAAGACAAATAGTGCTCGTTGAATTTCGATATCTTGATGAAAAAAATCACTAAGTTCCTGGATAGGTGAGAAAATGTGGGGATGGCATAACCCGGTACAAAGTAGCCGAAGGTAGATGAATGGGGAAACGGCAGTGGTGAAGCCCTTTAAGTGAAACACAAGGAAACACAAACTGGTACAAAGTGTTGTGGTGGAATTTAGTTTCCAATGCAAATCATAATTGGTGTTGGAAAACTTCCTAAATAAACACTTAGTAACACTGTGCACTAATTTGCATAAAGGGGTTGTAATATGTATGGCACATAAGTGTTCCAATGCAATCACCCATGGGTTTTGACACTAATCTCTATCATTTGCGGACATGAACTTGTGCCAAAAAACGAAGCCTCCTCAAGGCACGTGTAAGAGTGAAGAAACTTTGAAAAGTCTCCACATTGTTCCAACGTTAGAAGCATGCTTCACTTTACAGCACACAAACAAAGTGGGAAAATATTAAAACATAGTTTTGTGCTGGAAGGGTCACTTTTAAGTACAAAACATATGCTTCTCAAAACACAAACACCCTTGCAATATGGTGTAAGGTTTTGTGCATTGATACATCGCAGCCTAAAGGAAGCCAGCTGTGGGGGAGTGAAAAACAGTATAATATATCAGTAGAGAGGGCTCTGTTTTCCACTCACCCTTTGATGCAACGCAGCACCGCACAGCTACTTTTGTTACTGTGCTGCATTGTTCCAAAATGTAGTAAATCTGCCCCAATTTTTTAAAGTATATTTAGAAAGTGTTTCCGTCACATACTTATATTAACCCCTTAAATTTACTGCAAAACACAAATCCAGTTGTTTTTATAAAGCTCAATAGGATAAAAGAATTATTTAGGTTAATAACTAGTTCTTTTCAAACTACATTAACAACAAATAATGAACTCAAATTAAACCACATAGAGCAATTCATTGAAAGTTTACAGGTAGAAATACCTTTGTCACTGAGAAAGAGAAAAAACCCAAAAAGAAATCCACAGAAAGATAATGATCAAAAAGTCATCGTAAGAATATTATGGTTAGGTCAATATGAGAAAATATTAAAAAAATATTTAGAATACTTTGCTTGGGACATAGAAAAGAGCTGAGAGCTTGGCTCAAGCAGCAAGTCCTTCCTTGGAGAAAATGTATTTGATGTATATGCAGCAACAAGCCAATCAACAATGCACTTAAGAAATAAAGAACCAAAATGTTTACTCAAAAGACAAAAGTATAATATAAAAAAAGTCACAAAAATGTAGAATGTTAGATACATGGATTAAAAGTTATAAAGAAAATGCTGCTTATGAATTGGAAACATGTGTTCAATAATATCCTACATGAAGTGCAAAACAAAATGTGTGTCCGTGATCCACAAAATGCAAAGCATTTTTACAATTTCAGCTGGCATTACAATCCTGAGGAAAAACGTTTAAAAGGCTGACTTTTCAGAAGAAATTAGGACACTTTTTTCAGGTGCAGGCCTATTACCACTAATCAGCTTCCAGGCCCACATCCAACTGGTTCACTGGAAATATTCCAGGTATGCAACACTATTAAAACGGAAGACCACACAGACAAGCAAGCTTCACTAATGCTTGACCCCCATTTATTCCTGTGGATCAGGAGACTGGTGCTGCTAGTTTTGCAGTAAAATGAAGGAAACGGAAATTCAGGCTGAGAAAGAAACACATCTATCCACTGATTACTAGCAAGCAGGAATTCTTCAGTAGAGCAGAGACAGTATCCATCTCTCCTTTATCAGATGGTGCCAAATTCTCTCCTTTGAGTTGGTCAAGCAGGGAGTTCTAGAGTCTAAACCAGTCAGTCATTGACAGGAATATCTAATCAATTCTTTTTTAAAAAGCCTCATTATTTAGACTCCTAATTTTGCCGTTATGAGATGCACTTCTTTACCTCTGTACCTGCTTTGTGGTGAAACGCCTAACTCAGTACTTCAAGTATAAAAATCAAAATTAGTGAATTTCTGTTTCAATTTTTCAGAGCTATCCCGGTCCTCACCACTGATTCCCACCCACTTCAGTTTCCTAAACGTCTGACACTGTCAACTGTTCTAGGTATCATTCCAACACAACTGGACTGGGGTTAGTTGTGTTCCCTTCCTGAGTGGGTCTCGCCTGGTCGTGGGGATGGACTGTACCTATGAGGAGCAGGGACACTAATGATTTGCATAAGGTGGCATGGGCTAGAGTTTCAAAAATATGGGTTTGAATGCTATTCAGAGTGATTAGAAGGGGTGTAGACCATTTGCAAACATTCCTCCCTCATGTTTTGTCTGTTTGATGTGACCCTCAAGATGACAATGGGGATACCCAGATGTGGGTCCCTTACTCACTGTGGCACATAATCAATGTTATATCTCACTGATAAGGCTGAATCTGGTCTGTAGTTATTTAGCTCATTTCTGGAGAATGCCTTGCCCAATAATTCAGAATAGAGTGTTCCCTTAGGGGCAGGAATAGTACTGATCTGTATAAAGTGTAGCTCAGTCTAGAGTATCACAGTTGGCAAAAAACAACAGTGAACTGTAATTCTACACAGAGTGATTGCCAGTGGTTTAGACTATTTGCAAGAATTCCTCCCCTTATTTTTTGTGTGCTTCATGCGATACCCTAAGTGGCCAAGTGTATACCCTTATATGACTCCCTCGCTCACTCTGTCACAGGATCTAAGCAAGACCTTATTGAGAATGTGAAACAAGGCAGAAAAAGTCTGCAGTTGCAAGTATTCCCTTCTGGAATGAGTCTCACAGTCCAAAAGAAACAGGCTCAATAATAATGTGCATAAGGTAGGCCTCTGTCTAGAGTGGCACAGTTGGCAAAAAACAACTGCTGGAATGATGCCCAGACCAACTTTTAATGGTTTAGACTATTTTCAAGCATTTCTTCTATTAACTTTTGAATATTTGATATCAGTCAATATGTTTGTGTATGGTGCACAATCCCTTAAATATGATTCAGGCATCACCTGCTACTCTATGGAGTTCTTTGAGAGTGGGATTGATGTGGTCACATTAATGAATCTTGGGGTGAACACTGGCTTCATGGTTCTGCATTCTTTGAAACCAGGCAATGAGAATAGGTAATCACCAAAGTAGATGGTGTTGTAGTAATCCTGCATGCCAGAATGAGGGTTCTTGCCAAATCAATTTTGCGGTCAGTGTGGATGAGTGGAGGATCCTATGAGGAGGGAGAGCTGCATGATCAAACCCTCTGCCACAGCATAGACCTTGGGAGCAAAAGATTAGTCAACATTAAAAAACACAATACTCCTTATATTTGAAAAGGTAGAAAGGGTTTGACAGCCTAATGGCCAGTAAGAGAAGTGAATGATGATTAGTGCCTCCAATAGTTAAGATCTTGGTCTTACCACCAATTCTACACAGGAAACTCTCCTTCATCCAGTGAAGCAGGTGGTCCTGACACAAAATGATGTTGGTTGGGTTCTCTGGATCATTTTCCAAATGTATTTATTTATTGTATTTATTGTATTTATTTATAGTTTTATATATGTTGTGTCCTGTGTTTGTGAGTATGAGGACTTTAGTGACCCTCTGCAGACTCCTCACAAGTATTACATAATCTGGTGGGTGTGGCCGGGTGTGGTTAACAAAGTTTGTGACACAGTGAGTTCAGTTAACGGTTGTATGCTGAAGAATAAAGACTTGCAAACCAGAGCTCCGTGTGTGTCATGGTCTGTTGGATGCTCTGGGCTGTGGAGGACGCTACAATATAGCACAAACAGGACCCTTTTGGGTATCAAACCACTGTAAAATAGTATAGAGATAGGTACTTATGAGGCAAAAGATCAACATAAGATCTAGATTTGGTATTGGTCATGGAAATAATAGTTACAGTTTTAAACATGGAAAATAACAAAGAATATGAAAACGGGAGCACATAGACTTTCATAGGTGATAGCGTGAACAAGACCCTTTCGGGTATATGGACGTTAAACAACAGTATACATATGGGTGGTTGTAAGACAAAAGATTGGCAAATATCCCAAATGGTATTTGTCATAGAAATAGTTGATAAAATAGCAAACATGAAAAATAACAAATAAAATGTAAACATGAGCAGTTAGACTCTCGGAGGTAAGGTTGAGAAAGGTACAGCACCAATGGGGAAGGAGTCTGTTCAATAGTGAAAGTTCGACTATTTTTTGAAGAGGTTTGTTGATGGATTTGACCTGGTCTCAGATGGAAGAGAGTTCCAGATTATTGGGGCAATTCTGGAAAGGCTCGCTTGTAGGTTTTCTTGTTGTTTTGTGGGGCTTCAGTAGTAGGGAGCTTGTGCTTCGAGAAGATCTATTCAGGCCAGATAGAACCATTTTCTGGGCCAGGTAGGATGGAATGCGTGGTGAAGAACTTTATGCATCATGCAGGCAATTCTGAGATGCATTCTCACCTCATAGGGTAGCCAGTTCAGTGTTTTTTTTTTGTTTAAATTTCTTTTATTGGTTTCAACATAGAGAAAGAGCGAACGAGCCATTGTGCTCTGCAGTCATCGGGGTGCAACCCGGCAGTCGTAGTGCTATGTTCGGCAATCAAGAACAGGATGAAAGAAAAAGAAGAAACATCCCCCCCCTCCTCCTCCCTGAAATAAGACCCACCTCTATTAGATGGAAAGGCAAGGAACAATCTAGGAAAGGATCGTCTAGAGCATACTAACTGGTGGAAGTGTTGGGGACATTCAGTTTGGGAGGGTCTGCAAGTCTCAGTAATCGTAGGTATTTGGGGCAGGTGAGCTCCGTGAACTCAGATGTCAATAGCGCAAGAAAGGGAGCCCACATGTCGTGAAAGGAGGCCCCCAGGTGAGTCAAAGAGAGAGAAATCTTTTCCATCCCCAAAATGGCCCACAACCTATGAAGCCATCCTAGGCGTGTAGGGACTGTCTTGGTACCCCAGTGCGTCACAACATTTTGGACTGCTGCTCCCAGAGCTAACGCCATCTGTTTACCCCTCCGAGATTTAAGGGGGAAGGTGATGGCGTTGGGAAGGCCCAGGAGAACATAGGCTGGGAATCTAGGAATCTGGGTGTCAAAGTGGGAATCTACATCGTCGAGAATTTGCTGCCAGTATGTCCCCAGGGATGGGCACTCCCACAGCAGGTGAGTAAGAGTGCCCAGTGAACCACAGGCTCGCCAGCACTGCGGACTTCGGGAAGGGTTACCCCTATGTAGTCGCACAGTGGTTAGGTACCAGTAGGTGGCCACTTTAGTGGCAGTCTCAATAGAGGCAACATTGCGTGCTGTGCGTCGTGCCCTATAATAGATATCAGTCCACTCCTTCTGTGTAAGAGCCCTACCTACTTCCCCCTCCCAGCACAGTTGGCCGGGGGACTTCCCGGGATCAGAAGTGCATCGTGTGAATTTGTATAAGTCCGATGTCAAGCGTGCGTCACTGTGTCGTGTGAGTAACCACTTCTCGAACGGGGTAAGATGCCGCTCCGCACCCCCTCTCACATCACTATGGAGAACCCAGTGTCGGACCTGCAAATATCGATACCGCTCCGTTTTCGGAATGCCTTGTTCAGTACGGAGAGCAGTAAAGGAGCGGGGTCCCGAGAGATCAAAGAGATGACCTATGGAGCGGCAGGCCTCTTTAGTCCGATGGTGAAACTCCCCGGGGTCAAGGCCTGGGGTGAAATCAGGATTTTGGGCTATAGGCGTAATCGGGGACGGAAACGTCGTAAGCCCCCTAGAAACCGCAGTCTTGTCCCAAGCTAACAAAAAGTAGGACGAGTCACCTCCGAGAGGTATAAATTGCGGGGTCGCCCCGTGCGCGCGAGAAAGGGAAACCCCCATAAAGGCTGGCCAGCAAGGGACCTATCCATAAACAACTAGTGCTTCTCAGATTCCGGGCACGACCACTCCAGCAGCGCCCTCATCTGAGCCGCCCGCCAGTAAGCTAGAAGGTCAGGAATTCCCAGCCCCCCTCCACCGGGTCCCTATAGGTAAGTTCCCGAAGCAGCCTAGCTCTCTGATCCCGCCAAACGAAGCGCTCAATGTCTCGTTGCAAGGAACGAATGACTCCCGTTGGCGGCATCAGGGGGAGCGTATGGAACAGGTTGAGAACTTGGGGCAGTATCACCTTTTTTACCGCTGCTATACGGCCCAACCAGGAGAGAGAATGTGGTCTCCATTTCCTGAGAGAGTCGCGGACGTTTCGCAGAGTCATCGTGTAGTTCAACGTTCTGGTGGACTTAATAGTAGCGGATATCTGCAGCCCTAGATAGGAAATGGAGTCGTGTGCCCACTGGATCGGGTAGGAACGCTGCAAAAACCCCAGAGTCTCGGACCCCAGGGACAGGTCTAGGGCTTGTGATTTGTGCACATTTATCTTAAAGCCCAAGGCAAGTGCGAACCTGTCCAGTTCATCTAAGAAAGCTGGGAGAGATTCCCTGGGATGCTCCAGCGAAGCCACCACGTTGTTCGCATATAAACAGAGCTTATGTTCCGTCCCCCCGAAGCGTGCTCCTTTAATGGCGGGGTCATCTCGAACCCGTTGGGCCCTGGGCTCCATATAGAGGGCGAACAGGAGCGGAACAGCGGGCACCCCTGCCTGGTCCCTCTACGTATGGGAAAGGCAGAGGAAGCCATCCCATTCACCCGCACCGTAGCCGTAGGATTCGCGTAGCTACCAAAAACCCAATCAATAAAGCGATCTGGGAGGCCGAAGTGGACTAGAGTCGCCCGGAGATACGGCCAATGGACCCTATCAAACGCTTTTTCAGCGTCGACAGAGAGAATCATTCGCTCCGCTGGGAAGCGTTCCGACCTATCCACTAAATGGAGAAGTCGTTTGGTATTGTCGGAGCATTGGCGTCCGGGGACAAACCCGGACTGATCCGGGTCGATCAGCCCGGGAAGGTGACAAGAAAGTCTGGCCGCCAGGATTCCGGTATAAATCTTTAAGTCCACATTAAGAAGGGAAATAGGGCGGTAAGAACCGCAAAGGCGTTTATCCTTATCAGGTTTAGGGATCACCGTTATTAACACTTCTATCATAGAGGGCGGAAAGGAGGAAGCCGGGGTAGACCCAATCATGTTTAAAACCCGTACTAGGAGTGGGGCTAATACCACGCAAAACTTTTTATAGAAAACGGAGGAGAACCCATCTGGGCCTGGCGACTTGTTGTATTTGAAATGGGAGATTGCTGAAATGACCTCCTCCAACCGTATGGGGGCCTCAAGCTCTGCCGCCTGGTTTGGTAAAAGTTTAGCCGTGGCAACACTGTGAAGGTAATGGAGCGGTCCGCCCTCAGGCAAGGATTGAGCCTCATATAAGGTCTCATAGAATTGTCGGAACGCATCTACGATTTCCGGGTCATCATCACAGTCTTTCCCTCGCTGGTCCCGTATCTCAGTGACTCTGGACGCTTGTCGTTGCGCCCAAAGCCGATTCGAGAGAAGACGCCCGCACCGATCACCCCCCACATAGAATGCGTGTTTCAGGCGGAGGGCTGCGTACTCCGCTCGGTCAACATCTAGCCCTGCTAGCTGTGCCCTGGCTGCTTTAAGAAGCTTCCAGGCCCTGGGTGCCCCCGTCCTTTGATGTATGCGCTCCAGCTCGGCCACTTCCCCCGTCAAGCGCTCCCGTTTCTCTCTCCTGTCTTTGCTATCAGCCGCCGCAATGCCAAGAAATTCCCCCCAAACCACTGCTTTCAGTGCTTCCCATAGAGTTGTCATAGGGATGGTAGGGGAGTCATTAAGGTCTAAGTAATCCGTTATGCACTTTTGGATTTGTTGTACTACTGAGAGGCGCTGTAACATGGTCTCACGCAGGCGCCAGAAGCGACGGGTAGTTCGGCGGTGCTGAAGAGATAGAGACATCTTCCTCGCCGAATGATCAGACAAGGGGCATGGAAGGATCTCTACGTCCCGTGTCTGCTGTGTCAGGGAATCAGAGGTGAGAACATAATCAATTCTGGCGTATGTCTTGTGAGGGTGTGAGTAGAAGGTGTATGCTCTAGTCCCGGGATGGCGAAGTCTCCAGATATCTGTAAGTCCTGCCTCTGCTAGTAATTGCTTCCCTTCTCTAGAAAGGGCCCCTGACTGCCCCCATCTCTGTCCCAAACGATCAATCTCGCCAACGAAGGCCAAGTTAAAATACCCCCCTAAAAGCAATGTCTTATCTGGGAGGCCAGTGAGCTCGTGAATTACCTCCCTAATAAAGCCCTCCTGCCCATCGTTAGGGACGTACACCGTAGCTATCGTGAATGTGTGGGTGTCCAGGGAAAAAGTGTGTGCCAAAAGCCTCCCCTTGATCTCAGCCCGTTTGCTACCGATTTGGCCCGGGAATTTAGCGGAGACTAGGATTGCCACCCCTGCTGTCTTGGAAGTAGTAGATGAGAACATCTGATGGGGAAACTCTCTGGATCTCAATCTGTGTGTATCAGAGGACAATAGGTGCGTTTCTTGAAGCAGACAGATATGAGCATCCGACTGCTCGAGGTAGGACAAAACAGCTCGCCGTTTGGGAGGGTTATTCAGTCCCTTGACGTTAAGGGACACAATATTAATGTCAGGAAACATAAGAGGGGGTCCCTATATGTGCGACCATGAGGTGTACCTGGACCTGCACAGGTGGAAAGAGGGGTGGAATATCGGATATCGTCATTCCAGCGGAGTTCGGAGGAGGAGGAGAAAGTCCCAAAGCCCACAACAAAAACAAGAAACATTACTTGTAGAGTCCACAAATGTCCCGGGCAACTTGCCCTGTGGTGAGGCATGAGATGGATAGCAGGAGCACCCGCCGCCCCATCCCGCACCTGGCCCAGCCAAATAAAGCACTGTGAAGCCCAATAAGATTGCGTATAACAGCACCTCAGTCAATGCATTCAGTCTGCGGAATTCGTGTCATCTGATAAGGATTGTAGGACAGCCATGCGTTCCTTGGCGATGGTCTCTGAGTCCGGTCGTAGGCTCCGTGGTGAATTCCCAACTCACTGCCATTGTGCGGGGTCAGCTCGGCGCCCGGTGGAGGCAGCCCTCTCCGGCGTGGTGCGGTCGTCCCCAGGGAGGTGAAGAAGCGAGGCGGCCTCCTCGAATGAACGGACCTGGCGAAGCCTGCCCTCCCATTTAAAGATAAGTCTAAACGGGTGGCCCCAAGAGTAGGCGACGTCCTTGGAGCGAAGGAACGCTGTGATGGGACGGAACTCCCGTCGTTTCTGTAGTGTAGAAGTCGCCAGGTCCTGGAAAAGCAGGGGTCTGCAAGAGCGGAACTCAATGGGATGTTTGGCTCTCGCCTCTCTCAAGATGCGTTCTTTGAGTTTAAAGTCATGTACGCATGTTAGAATGTTGGGGGGAGGAGATGTCGACGGTCGTCTGAGTCCCACACTGTGTGTCCGGTCAAGCCGGACCTCCTGGTCTGGAGGGCCTCCCAGGATGTGGCGGAACAAATCTGTGATGAAAGCCTCGATGTCCTGATCCTCCGTCCCCTGAGGCACCGCCCGGATCCTTATGTTGTTCCGGCGGGAACGGTTCTCAAGATCTTCTGTGTGTGCTTGGAGGTCTAAGTGCTGGTCCCTAAGTCGCAGGACCTCCTGTTGGAGTTGGGATACCTCCTCGTCCCGGGCAGTCATTTGGTTCTCCAGTTCATCAACTCTCTCCCCCACAGAGTCAATATCTCTACGCATCTCTCGGATCTCCGCGGTTAGATCCTTCTTCATTGTGTGGAATTCCTGCGTAAGCTCTGCAAAGAGAGATTCCAGGACACTGCGCATGACCGGCCCCTCTAAATCGTCCGAGCCCCGTTGCGCCATCGTGTCCCCCTGCGCTGGCATTGCCTCGGCACACCCGGCTCCGGCCTGGATTAGGAGATCCTTAACGGATCTGTCCTTCCGGGATTTATTTGCAGCCATCACGAGGTAACACCTCTCCTCACCGGTGGTTGGGGGGTGGCTCAGCGTACAAAGAGGGCACTGGACAAGTAAACAGGGAATGTCCCCGCAGGGCAGGTCTCCTACCTACCACCAGCAAATGCACCCCTCTGTCACAGGGGCCCACGGTAGTGTGTGCAGGCAAAGAAGTGACTCCACTGTACACTGGCGTAGGCGCTCTGCACCGCCATCTCCGGGTAATGTGTCGCCTCCAAAAACACCCAATATGGCGCAGGGGTTGCCACTCGAGGATTCCCCTCTGACCGCAGGTCCCCTCCAATGTAGCAGCAGGGAAGTCTGTGCTAGCTTGAGCGAAGTCGGTGTCTCCCGGTGTGCGTCTACTGCTTAGCCTCAGGGCCTCGACCGGGCCCGCTCAGCCACACAAGGCCTCCTGCTCACGTAGTTCTCAGCGCGCCGCTCCGGCAGCAAGGGACAGGGCACCCCCCGGCGGGAATCGGCAACCCGGGAGCAGGCGGGGAAGCAAGGCCAGCGTCTCAACTCCCTCTGGGGCGCTCGCATGTCCAGGCGGATCAGCGGTGAGCTCCGGGGCCACAGCTGCGTTGGGGAGGGAGAGCGCGATGGTTCAGACGTGCCGGCTTGTTGGCTTGCACCGCAGGATGGCTCACCTCGGTCGGACGCCGGTTCTGTCCTCCGGCGAGCTCAGGCCCCTGCCGCCATCTTATCTCTGTGATGGGGGTCGGCCGTGCGTTCTCGGGCACTCTCCGGCAGCAGGACACCAGAGCCTCTCGATCCCTCCGTATCAGGAGCCAGCGACCAGCGGGGGGCAACTCCTGTAGACAGCCACCCCAGGCTCACCCGCTCTCGCTCTCCCTCTCACAGAGCCTCGTGGTAGGCCACAGCTCGCGCCCAGTCTGGTGTGTCTCACTCTCTGGTGCCGGGCGCCGTCACCACACCGGAATCAGAGCAGATGTGCCGGAGCAGGTGTTAGGCTCACACAGGGTCCCAATCATTGGCTAGGGCCATGCTGGACAGAGCTATGCAGGCAGGGCCTAGGCCACGGACCGGAGCGACGGGCAGGCACGTCCTACTTGGCCGCCATCTTGGCCACGCCCCGCCAGTTCAGTGTTTTGAGGTCTGGGTTGATATGATCACTTTTGTTTAGCCTATGATTAGCCGAGCAGCCAAGTTCAAGGGAGCCTTCAAAGGTGCAAGTTTTATTTTCTGTAGGCCCAGGAGGGTGGCACTACCATAGTCTAGTTTGGATATCACAAGGGCTTGAACTGCTGTCTTGAGATCTGCAGTGGGAAGGAAAGGTTTTAATTTCCTTAACACGTGCAGTTTGCTGAATGCATGCAGTTGGTCGGGGGCGCCAATGTGGTGATGCATAGATAGGTTATTATCCAAGATTATGCCTAGGGATTTTGCTGAGTTGGTGATATGTGGGGTACAGCTCAAGGCTGTAAAATGTGGGAGCCATTATTTGATGTTAGGAGTGATATTGGGTGATGGAATTAGGAGGAATTCAGTTTTGAGTGCATTAAGTTTGAGGTGGTTATGAGTCAGCCAATGTTCTGTTTTTATCAGAGTATTATTGAGGATTCTGATGTCTTTTGGTGAGGCAATTTTCATGCAAAGTTGAGTATCATCAGCATACATATGGTAGGAGATAGAAAGTGTGAGGATTTTGGTCAGGAGTTCCATGTACAGGTGAAAAGGGTGGTAGGAAGAATTGAGCCTTGGTGAACGCCAATCGTGACTGGCGTCTGGTTGGATAGAGCGGGCTTGATCAAACTCTTTGAGATCTGTTGTGTAGGAATGAGGAGAACCATTTAAACACTGTGCAAGAGACCTATCTGGCATTCTAGGAGGTTCTTAACATTCTCATGATTGACCGCATCAAACGCAGCTGATAGATCAATTAGAACTAATAAGCAAGATTCGTTCTGATCGAGTAATCGTAGAGCGTCATCGACAATGTGGACCAGAACTGTTTCAGTACTGTGACCCGGTTTGAAAGCAGATTGGCATTGTTCGAGGAATTGCTTGGTGTGATTGCATAGTGGTGGATGCACATATTTTTTTAACAGCTTGGCCAAAGTTTTGATGTTGAAGATTGGGTGGTAGTTGCCAGGCTCAGACTGGTCAGAGTTGAGTTTTTTATTATAGGGGTAACCTGGCCACTTATTAGGCAGTCTGCTATGGAGCCTTGTGTGAGAGAGGCATTATTAATCCAGGTCCATAAGGAGAGCAAGAGGCGTTTGATCTCATTGAGGGGTTTTGAGGGTAGGGGTGGTTGAAGTGGTTAGAGTATTTCAGGGATGTTAATAGTTTTAAGATGTCAGTTTCATCAAAGGTCTTAAAGATGAACCACAAAGCGTTGTTATTTGGTTTATGGAGAAGACTTTCAGAGCATTCTTCCTGATGGCGTATGGAGGGGCTTCAAACGGCAAGAGTTTCACAACGTTCTAGAGATCAGTGTCAATTTTCTTGGTTTTCTTGAGCTTCTCAATAAAGAAGGAGGCAAAGTTTTTGCAAATGGAAGCAGATTTCTGTATCATCAGCACAGATTTTGAATTCCACCTGTTACTTTTCAAATAACTGAGTTGACTCAAGGGATGATGCATGCAGAAGACCATAGGGCATTCAGAGTATGAGTGATTCAAATACTGTGAACAAAACCTTTTTGACTTTTGACTGTATTTGGGAAGAAATGATTGGGACTGCTGCAGCATGAGTCCAGATATTCCTGACTACTGTTCAGGCATTTCCAGCAATGTAGTGTAGTCATCAGTGGTGGAGGCAGTGGAAAAGGCAAGCAGTATAAGGTCATTTTGAAGCCTCATGCAGGAAGAGAAGCAAATGTTCTCTTATGTTCACCCATGCCATTTCTTTGGCCCTCAAAGGGTGTAATCCAGATTCATAGTCGTAGAGGAGGTGTTTTAGTTCCATCTGTTCTTGGAGTTGGCTCAAATGAAGGATATGCTGATAGCAGTCTTTCTTGGTTGTCTTTTCTCATATCTTCCGGCAGATGTGGGAGAGGGAGGAAATGCTCCCATCACTATACTTGCCCCTTGCCCCTCAACATCAAATAACTGACTTTTGAGTGGCTAGGGGAGGGACAAGACATTGGGGTCCCTACTCCTTGTTCCACTCTTAATAAACACCTGTCCACTTGTGTATAGCTGGAGGTGAACAATGAGTGGGTGGTATAGAAAGCAAGCAGGGCTTAGCAAGCCCACTTTACTTTATATTCTTTTGTGCTGCCACCACAACATTTGAGACAAAGGTGACTCATGGCTGACACCTTGCTGAACTCAGTATACTGATTAAAAAACATTAAAACTTTTTTTGTGTCTTATCGTCATAATTCAGCCAAGTTGGAGAGGACAATTGAGAACTGCTGTCCCATTTTAGGCGTCTGTTCTAGCCTTTGTAGACCCCTGTCACCAAAACGGCCACCTTGGTAAGCTTCCCATATTTGACATAGACGTTTGCTGCTGTCCATGGTCGGAAAAGTGTGCAGTTACCATTTGCACATACGGAACTGTCCTGGGTGTGCTAATTGCAAGGCTATTATTATGGCTTCCTTTTATTACCAGTCAATTTAATACATTTCACTCTCAGTCAGATACAGGTAAGACATGAGCGTGTATTTCTATTATGGAGCAGAAGGTGACCCCCAAATCAAGACATGTCTCACTTACAAAACTTCCATTTGTATTCATACGCCCTGTTTAGCTGGGCAAATACATTATAATTCAGGCTTCCGGTTTTCCGTTTTTACTGATTATTACAGATAAATACAGACAGAAAACAATGTGTTTCCTGCCTGTATTTACTTTTAAAAGCGGAAAAATACTGGAAATGGTGCTCCTTGTGAAAAACTCTCAATGCTGTCTTTCATGAATTCTAGGCAACAGCTGAGCAGGCAGACAGCATGGATGGAAATACAGGATGAGATTTCCTTAAATACAGACATATGTTAACATATATTTGTAGTATGATGCTAATATGTACCTGTGAGTGTAGTCTTTTGTTATACGTGGCTGTTTAGTTTGCTAAAATGTGACAGGCATCCATGTTTGAGTGCACGTCGAAGAGTTATATAAATGCAGAAATATACCATTTTACAGCTACATTTATTCTTGAAACACAAAATAAATATGGATAAATACCAATAAGATGGCAAAAAAATAAATATGGATAAATACAGATGGAAATGTTAAAAAAATAAATACCATAAAACCGGGAGCCCTAATTATAATCTATTTATAAACATGTTCTGATGCAGGTTTGATATGGGAAACGTGAATGGTATGAGAGATTTTGAAAATTGCTAAATTACATTGATAGAATAAATGCATTTTGCCATATATATAAGCGCAATACAACGTATTTTAAGATGCTTGCTACGAATTTATATTTACAGCAGAGCCAATCAGGTTACTAACTTCATTTTTAGTGCTCGTTTTAATGATGTGTTTTAATAATCCTCTAGTTATTGTGTTACATTTAGCACTGTAGAATGCGCATGTATCGGAATAGTTCAATTCTATTAGTACAGCAAACCCTTGGCTCACAGAAGTAAACACAATACTGCATTCATACTGTACATCTTCATTTCTTCCAGTCCACTGAGCAGAGATGCAGAGGGAAGGATGTAGCTATAGCACCACATGGTTTATCTTTGTTATTGTTTGTTAAATTCCAACTCTGATGTCTGTAGTTGGTGGTGAAACACTTTGATCTGTTGTTTTTCGTTGGAGGGCATGGAGTGAATTTCTCTTTGAGTGGAGGTAATGCGCTGTAAGAAGTTACTAGAAAATACAAATTTTCTGAATATAGATGCACAGGCACAATGTTTACAGAGAAGCTTGACTATTTCGAGCATGAGTTGATTATTGGATGCCTTAGCCAGAGTCTTGCAATGCTTTTTTTTCCACCCGGCTCTGGTTGCACTGTACGAAAGAGTTATTTGCAAGGGCTGGTCATATGTAAGGGTGACCAGATTTTCAGAACCAAAAACCGAGACGGGCACAGACATAGAAGTAGAACTACATGTTCTAATAGGACCTATGAGGACTAAGGACTTTTTTTTTTTTAGAAAGATTAGTTATGGCTAGTTCAGCATTCCCATAGGAAATGTGTTTTTGTGTTGCTAATAACTA
The DNA here is from genome assembly GCA_963921515.1 of Calotriton arnoldi. Taxonomy (NCBI): domain Eukaryota; kingdom Metazoa; phylum Chordata; class Amphibia; order Caudata; family Salamandridae; genus Calotriton; species Calotriton arnoldi. The sequence continues at coordinate 2,674,813 of CAWUFW010000494.1, read as the reverse complement.
TGGTACTGTTTGACTAATCTCCATTGAACTTTCGAAAAAGGTGCTACTCTTTGTCTAGTTTGGGCATGGAAAGTTTTGGGGTGATCTGTCAAGTGGGGGAATAGAAAAAGGTGGGTCCAAAACGTAAAATCTCCATGCATTTTCATTAGACTTCTTAAGAAGCGTTACCGCAAAAACTGCGGAACGGAATTCACCATATTTGGCTGGAAGCTAGATCTTGGTCTGGAGATTGTGCTTTTTGTGATTTGGTTTAAATCCGTTCAGTATTTTTTGAGAAATTGGGTTCAAGGGGCCCTTGAGAGAGTCACGCAAACCCAATTTTAAAAATAGAGCATTCTGATTGGGCCAGGGAGCATTTTTCCCTTGGGCATCTCGCTTCCATGGAAGTCAGACTCCTATGGGAGTGGGCACTCTTAATGACGTCCACCACCATGAGAAAAGTGTTGCTGGCAACCATTATGGACTCAGGGATTTAGTCCCCTGTCCTGAACTGGTTTTAAAACAATAATATAAACGGGCAGGGTAGGGATACCTTGCCCCCATAGACCCCATGGGGGACCCAGAGGGCCCCCGGGGCAAAAATTGAAAAAAATAAGTCAAATTTTGCTGCAACCCTGTAGGACTCTCATGGGATTGAAAAAAATGGCAGTCCGGGCTGCCCCCCTCCCCAAGCCGTATTCATCCCTTAGGGACCCCATCCCCCAGGGCCTGATTTATTAACATTTGAAGGGGGACACACTGATGTAGGCAAGGAAACAGATCAACGTAATTTGCTCGAATAGGGGGACCACGCAGCCCCCCCTCCCAATTAAAATTAAAACGACCCTGGGAGATGGGGTCTCCAAGTCATAAAGAGGCTTGGGGAGGCGGCCACACAGCCCCCTCTCATTTAAAATAAAAATGGCCCTCTGGGATGGGGTCCCCAGGGCCAAACAGGCTCGGGGAAGGGTGCCCCCCTCCTCTCCAAAATATATACAACCCAGCCCTCCCCTTTAATTTAAATTTTGGCCCTGGGGGATGGGGTTCCCGGGGCCTAGTTGGGCTCAAGGAGGGGGGGCCACGCACCCCGTTCCCTATATAATTACTCGCTCTCGGGAATGGGGTCTCAATGTCCTAATAAGTCTCAGGGGAGAGGGCCAAGTGGCTTCCACACTCCTCTATAACATATGCACCCTGTGGGATGGGGCCAATTAAGTGTCAGGAAGAGGGTTGCACAACCCTCCCCTTCACATATATGCTTTGCCCCAGGGGATGGGGTCTCTGGGGCCAAAGGCCAACCCTATGCTGCACACGCCAAAGGCTGTGTGCAGTGTGGGGTTGGCTGGCTGCGGGGAGTTGGAAGCAGGGCCTGCTGCAAGACAGGCCCTGCGGCTAACTCCATGCAAAGTCAATGTGCAGCATGAGGTTTTCTGCCTCCGGGTGGCTTCCTGTGGGGACTTGGACACAATCAACCCCATGCCATGCGCGGCAATAGGCTGCGTGCAACGTGTGGTTGGCTGCCTGCAGGGGGTCTGGCTGCCTCTGGGTGGGTTGGCCACATGCCCTGGCTGTAGCCAGGCCCTGTGGCCAACACCCTTCTGTCCACAGCCGAAGGCAGTGTGCAGCATGGGGTTGGCTGTCTGTGGAGGGGTTACTCTGGCCAGCCCCACCGTGCATGGCCAAAAGCTGTATGCCAGAGGGGGTGATGTGTATGTATGGTGATAATATATTAATTTACATTAAAAAGAACTAGAAAATCACAGGAAAAAACCAAAGGTTCAAGTAACGTTATAGTTAGGTGTAATAAAAAGATCTGATTTTGTTTTTAAAAAAAAAACTTTAAAAATTCACTGAAAAAAGCAAAGGTTAAAGTAACGTTATAGTTAGGTGAATATGTCAGTGACAACATTAATATTTTGGAAAAAACAAAAACACAGAAATTCACCATTTAGAGTTAACAGAGATAACTATAACTTGAACCTCTACCATGCATTGCGTATGACCTCACATATTACATCACTCACAACCTGTTCTAAGACATCATTTATGTCTACACATGGGGAAAACACCAAAAGCATAGCTTGAACTTCACAGGTGTATTCTTTATTTGGTACGACTTTTTCCATAAACTTAATGTTATTCCTCATTGCATTGGCATCATTATCATTTGAAGTATTGTATAGTGGTGGTTTGTATTGCAAATTATATTATATAGCAAAGGTATTTTATTGACATCACAAATCTGACCAATACATCCATGATTACCATGCAGAGGGACTGATTTTCCAAAAATAGTTTTAAGTAGTTTACCCCAACATGTGTAAAATCTAAACTCTTTTGTTATTCACAGACACTTCCTTTAGTGCCATGAATAAATTATGCATTTTGGAGTCTGTAGGCATAACTGTTGTTCACAAACACAGTATGTTAATGGCTATTGTTCTAATCTTAGATCTAAGTAGGATATGCATTTGTGAACAGCAAGCATTCTAAAGCTAGGACAAAGAGCATAGCATGAATCAGCTTCATTTTTCCATGTCTTTCTCTCATAATACACTATTTGCCTCGATTTTATTTATTTAATTTTAGCTTTAAATTTTGTAAAACCCTATTGCTACCAAGGGAAGCTTTAATGCTCGTACAAAAAGGGTTGGGTAATGTTTCAGCCTCAAGGAGACCTGGTGTGGCAGTTCAGACTGGTCTAATCCTTCTAGGGCAAGGCCAAGAACAATTTGCATATGGCTCGCCTCTGTCTAGAGTGACATAGGGGTAGAAAAACAATACCCATTGGCTGAGATTAAGTGAAGAATTCCATCCATCACTTTGTTCTTGCTGAAGCAGATGTTCTAGTGTTCTAGGTGCTACAGGCATGACCAGACATAGGTTCTGTGCTCACTGTGTCACAACACTCAATCTCTACCTCACTGACAAGATATAAGTAGGCCAAAAAGAGCCAGCACACACACGTACACACACGCACACACACACACTCAAATTCACCATCAATCAAGCCTTTTTTCATACTTAAATTGCTCCTCTGGTCCTGGGTTACAATCTTCTGATCCAGTTTCTCACTACATGACAGGCCGTGCACAACACTTACAACTGTGATTATCAGTGCAATACAGATAATCACAGTTCTGCAGGGAAAGATGAAACATAGCAGATCCAGCATCAGTGTTAGAAATGGGGGTCTCTAGTTGGTAATGGTTTGCACCTTTGGCCAAGTAGGGACCCTTCTTCCTAGTCACCCCCTTGGTAGCTTGGCACGAGCAGACAGACTTATCTCAGAGGCAGTATGTAAAGCATTTGTGCATGCATACAGTAACACAGTGAACACACTACAAATGGACATCACACCAGTTTAGAAAAATAGCAAACCTTTATCTAAACCAACAAGACCACAAATGACAAAAAATAGAACATACAATACTGTAAAAATAGTTACTTTGCAAGATACCTTCAATTTGCAAGAATAGCTGAAAAACACAGTTCTTCTGAGTCAGTAGCTTTGTCTGGGGCTACCACGATGCTGAAAACGACAGAGTCTAACAGTTCCAGCCGATCGCGTCGGTACGGGCCAGCTAAAGTGTCGACAGACTCGTAGACAGTATCTTTCTTGTTGTGCCCAATCCCATTGGTATGAATCGGTCAGGGCAACCGTCGCTGTTGCGATGTGAAGTGGAAGCGGTGCAGCGGGCGGTGCCCTTACTGCGCGGTGCAGGCAGAGGCTCGGTGATGGGCATCCGTGAGGCCAAGGCTTACGATGCGCAGTGAGGCAGGGCTCGATGTGGTGCTGGCAGGTCACAGTGCAGGCGACGGCGCCGGTCGAAGTTCGGGCCGGGAAGCAACGGTGTCGGTGACGTCCGGCCAGAGTGAAGCGGGGAGGTGCAAAGTGCGGTGCCCACAGGACAAGGTGCAAGCAACAGTTTGGTGACGGTCGCCCAGCGACATCGGTGAGACCAAGGGTGAGGTGAGAAGTGCGGCGGTGCCTTCTGCGGTGCCTTCAGGACATGGAACCAGCGACGAACTCGTGACAGAGCCGGCTGCTCTTTTCTTCTGCAGGGACTGAATAGAACCAGCGGCGCTTTACAAGTATCTAGGGGTCTACATAGATAAAGAAGGATCCTTCGCATGACATCAAGAAGAGATCAAAAGAAAAGGGCTGGTGCTAGCATTAACTTTGAAAAATCTAACATCAAAATTAACGGGTCCAACACTAAGCCCCCTTCTGAAAGTAGCACAGCCTAAAATTCTACCTACAATAACCTATGGTAGCTAAATAATGAGAGGCAGAGACGCCAAGTTATTGGACAAAACATTAGTCAAAGCATATAGAATTATGTTCAGCCTCCCAAACTACACCTCCCCGGCGCAATTAAGGTTGGAGTTTGGCCTAATGAAGCAATCATGGGCCAGGTACAGCGCATACATCATCTGCTGGAATAAGACCAGATTATCAGCCCCAAATACTGTAAACCAGCTCTTATGGCAAGACCTCCAACAGAGGGAGAATTCCCCTGCAAGAAACTACCTTCAGGAGGCTCTGGCAAGCACTGTGCTCTCGGCCCTTTGGAACACACAGATCCATCACCTAGACTTTAAGAAGCTGGCCTGGAAATCTCTGAAACAACTGTGGAGGATAAAGCTGCCTTTTGGGCTAGATCTCACGCCTGGATGACTTTGAATAACTACAAGATCTTAGCCCCCTCAAAAATATTTTAACTTGGGATATCCAAAATTTCAGAAACAAAAATTCTTAAAGCATCGCCTTGGCATGATCTCGTGTACCCAGAACCTTCGATCGTGGATGCGGGTGTCACCCCCAACTTCTTGCAGCCTGTGCAAAAACGGCCAGGGAAACATCATCCATCTACTATGCTCCTGCAAGGAGATGCTGCAGGAAAGAAGACAGCTGCTAAAAATCCCCTTCAATCAAAGGGGAATTCGCTCAAAGAGGCAAGCAGTTTTGGCATGCTTTGACCCAGTAACACCACAACTAAATTGCAGACTAGCAAGATTTCTTGCATTAGACGAGCAAAAAACGCCACCACAAAATCAAGCCTCACCTGGGTTGCGGAGCAGTTCTACCGGAAACCACTCTATGTAGGCTTAGGCACAAAAATTGCCGGCAGTTAACACTCTACCGACTACAGTCCAATTTCATTCAACTCAAGAACAGAGGCCGTTCCAACCTAGGTAGAGCTGGGAAGCCCTCATCGAGGTTACCAGATTGGACACGCTGTAAAGCATCTCTCGGGACTGATTGCACTGTCTGACTCGGCACTGATTGCATAGTTTACACCGGCAGCAATTTGCACTAGCACCAAAGTGCCTCTTAACCTGTCAGTAATCCAACTAACTCAAAGTTTAAATTGTTTATGGATTTTACAAATGTGTCCTTAATATTTTATCATGATCTTATGGTTTTAATTGATGCTTTTGTATTGCAATGGTTTTTAGTAACTATGCAAATGTAATAAATTCAAATTTAAATTCAAATTCAAAATTCTAATTCTGCGGCGACTGAAGCCAGCGGTTCCAGAGACGGTGCCCAGAAGGATGGTGAAGTCTTTGCTCTTCCTGAGACTTCTTGAACAGGGGGCAAGCTCTACCTCAAGCCCTTGGAGATACTTTGTCAAGCAGGATACACACACAGTTCCTCTCCTTGGCAGAAACAGCTACTGCAGGCCAACCCCAGACAGCACCCAGCAAAGGGGCAGTTCTTCTCCTCCATCCGTGGCAGAGGTTCCTCTTGAATTCCAAAAGAGATCTAAACTTCAGGGGTCTGGGCCCCAACATTTATAGTCCATTTCTGTTTGTTCTCTGGTGTCAGAGAGCCTCTGTGCTCAGTCAAAACTAGTTCTGTCCTCTCTGGTGCAGCTTCCCGGCAGGAGGTGGAGACAGCATTGTCCAAGGCAGACAAGGCTCATTCAGGTGTAAAGGAAATCTCCTCCCCCTACTCTAAATGCAGCCAGACAGTCAATCCACAAATCTAGCAGAGGCACACTGGATGGCTGAGCAAGAAAATACCCTCTTTCTCAAAGTGGTATTTTCAAACCCCGAATGTAAAAATCATCCTTACTAAAAGATGCACCTTTAGATTCTGAGTTCCGGCCACTAAACTCCATTTTCGTATCTGGTTCCCATTGGCAGTTATACTTATAAGATGTTATAAATAAACTCCCCGTTCTATCCTATGGGACAGATAGCCCTTCAATAGTGAAAAACTAGAATTGGCAGTATTTCACTATCAGGACATGCCACACACATCAGGGCATGTCCTACCTTTCACATACACTGCACCCTGCCCACAGGGGTACCTTGGGTCTACCTTAGGGGTGACTCACATGTAAGAAAAGGGAAGGTTATGGCCTGGCAAGTGGGTGCACTTGCCAGGTCGACATGGCAGTACTAGACTGCACACAGACACTGCAATGGCAGGCCTGAGACCCTTTTGCAAGGCTTCTTGTGTGGGTGGCACAATAAGTGCTGCAGGCCCACTAGCAGCATTTGACTTACAGGCCCTGCGCACACACAGTGCACTGTGCCAGGGGCTTAGTAGTAAGTCAAATAAGCCAATCATGGAAACACCAATTTATAATAACAATTTACACAGAGAGCATATGCACTTTAGCACTGATCAGCAGTGGTAAAGTGCCCAGAGTCATAAAACCAACAACAACAGGGTCAAAAACAGGAGGCCAAAAAGCAAAACGTCTGTGGATAAACCCGCTGCAAAGGCCAGGTCTAACAATCAGTATTCGGACGGACCTGTGATAAAGTCCAAATAAGAGATAATTAGAAAGGTATAGCCCTAGCTCTTGCTCTTTTATGTATTGTCTCTCTAGGCAGTGTTTAGGTTCCTGGAATATATCTTTCAGAATGAACTATTGCAGGTGGATCGCTTTTTAGGATGGCAGGAATGTAATGCAGGACTGTTTTGGTAGTTATTGCCTGGCAGTATGGTGCTTTGGGTCACATGGTAATGCAGTGCTCGAAATTTAAGATGAACTTCTGAACATGAGGAAGCATTGTTCTGCTTCAAAGCACAATTTTCCCAAGTTATTTGCATCAAGAATATTTGATTACAGATAAATCTGTTTGTTTAGAAATCATAGCTTGCACAATGGCTGCAGAAACAAAATTCACTATGCACTTATTTCAAACATTATAATGTACAGAGGCAGAGAGTCTGCTTTACTTTCTCTGTGACTATGTGCTGCAGATAAGGTCCCACATTGTACCCATCTGCAAGAGACTGATCATCGGTCATTTTTGTACTATGAAATAGGTGAGTAAAGCACCTTGTTTCCATTAATACTCTTGTATGTACTTTGTTTATCAAAGTGTTGTGTGTGAGTTTTATATAAGTCATTATAAGTCATAATAAATAGTCATATAGTATGAATACCTTGGGGCCAATTCACAGAACTAATCTGAGATAAAATCCTAAACGTACTACTTTTGGTATTCACAGAAGGCATTTAGTAGTAGTAAAGTTAGGAGTCCTAACTTTACTACTACTAAATGCCTTCTGTGAATACCAAAAGTAGTAAGTTTAGGATTTTATCTCAGATTAGTTCTGTGAATCGGCCCCCTTGTTTTTGTGTTTGTACTGATTTCAGGGATCAGGCTGGGGTTCTATTGTATCACCTGCAGATAAGTGATTCCCTGGCAGGTTTTGTCTGACTCCCATCCCTTTTGCCCATATGAGGATAATTCAGAGGCAAGGGGTAAGAATGCACAGCCAAGGTTCCAAAGAGAGGAGTAATCCAATGGTAATCAAAAGTAGGAACAATATTCAGGTCACATGTAGAGTTTATTCCGAGCGATGAGATTTATTCTATATTCAAAATTTGTGCCATGTCAGCACCAAAATCTTGGGTAATTTATGCTTGCAGAAACCCAATACATTTCAGGCAAGCAAAGCCCTTCATCAGGGGAAATTGCATCGTCGTAGAAGCAGGAGTTTGGCGTCCCGTTCAACAGACGCTAAAAGTAGCACGAACGGGACGCCGTACAAATTTTGAATATTGAATAAATCTCATTGATGGAATAAACTCTACATGTGACCTGATTATTGTTCCTACTTTTGATTACCATTGGATTACTCCTCTCTTTGGAACCTTGTCTGTGCATTCAAGCGACGTCTTTCTTCTATTAGGACAATATTAACAGCTATTCTTCAATCATCTGTGTGGCCCATGGCCAACTTGTACCACTTCTGCTCCTCACCCTCATTTTATGTTCCACGTTGGGCCCCATTACGAGCCCCATGAATTCTGATGGAACGACAATCGCTTTATAAAATTTCCATGTGAGACTCTATAGAGAAAAGGGGAATATATATGGTGTAATCTGCAGTGATTTGCTCGCATATCAAATTTATAAATTTAAAAAACGTAAGCAAGTGAGCACTGCAGAACTGCATGATAATTTGACTTCTCTATATCCTGTCTGAATACTTATTAATATTGTTTGCATCTCATTAGGAAATATGGAAAACCGGCACCTTTTATCTAATATTCGATACATTAAAAATGTGTTAAATGAACGGCCTGCGGCTGCAGAAGTAATTTCATTTCTCTGGGATCTCGCAAACATCACATGCAGCCCTTGTTTTTTGTCATTATCTCTGTTTCTTGCTCCAATCGCTTCTGCTGCTTTTCAACTTTAAATTAAAGGTATGGGAATGAGCCAGGCCTTTTATCTCACGCTAATAAATATCTAGTTATGCTGAAATGAGAACTCGAACAGACCAGGCCTGTAGCTGGTAGCCCTTGCACGCGCTGAAACACCTGGCAAAATTATTCATCAATTCAGCAAGTGCATTTAAAAGCGGCAGTTCAAAGGCTCCACGATTCGGAGAACAAGGCTGGCAAAACTGAAGTGCTCTTCAACTGCGGCAGTGTCAGAGTTTAGAGAGGGAACCATTTCCTGAAAGATGAAGGGCCCCAGGAAGCGATGCACAAACTATATTTTTCTAATTTTCCTCCATGCTTGGGTTCGTAGGGCAAGGCACACTAACTGAAGAACACTCCTAGTGCCGAGGAGCCTCGGAGAAGCGGGTTGTTTCATCTGTGCATTTGCATTTGGGTGCAGCAGTTGAAAATACATTCAGCGCATGGCAAAAAACACCTGTTGTTTTCATACATTTCCAGCTTAACCGGGTCCTTGAGAATTGAGCCTATCTCAGCTGACACATATAATAGACAAAACAATTCTATGCTTCCACCAGGAATTAGACTCAGTGGGGCTACACAAAGGGATGCCCCCGCCCTGCAGAATACGATGAAGGGCCCCTGAGTCCCAAATATCCATGTCTCATAGATATTCTTTGGTCTGAATGGGGCCCACCGAAGGGTTGGGGAGCACCTGAAGGGATGGGTGCCCCCCTACGCTGAAGGGACTGCACGGGCTTGTGTTATGCCCCTGGTTGGACAAATACACCCTGCGCTTGGTCAGGGTTATATAACCTTGCCATATCAGGCAAAAAATAAAAATAAATCTCATTCCCAGCCTGTCTCTTTCTTTTACCACATCTGTGCTTTCCAGGACTCGTTGTATTAGTTCAGTTGACCCCTTTGGACTATGACAGTCACAACCAATGATTTTTAAACTTAAAGCTCAGGCCAGGAAGAGAGTTGACCTTGTGACCGTGGTGTGTTGCCTAGGAGGTGGCCAATGCGGAGCCTCAGTATTCTTTTCAGCATCACTCCTAGGGTCAAGGTTGCGCAGCACAGTCATAAAGATGTGGTCCACATAGCTGCATCACCCCTTCATCCTTGCTCCTCATCCCAGCCCAGACTTAGGGCCTGATTACGACTTTGGCAGTGCGGGAGCGGTCTGCCACGCCGCCGCCCGCACCTTCAAGGCACACCGCAGGCCGCCTGCCAGATTACAAGTATTTTTGCAGTCTGGCGAGCAGTCCTTTGGCGTTCCACAGAAGTGTCATTCACAGAGGCATACCAATAGGAACTTCAAAGGCTGTTCCTGCACAGAAATAAAAGCTATGAATAAAAAAAGTAAATGTTTACTTTGTATGTGGTCAAATTGTGAATGTGTTATGCTATGGAACATTAACTGGTTGTGATCAAGTGCAACATTTATCAGCACGGTTTTCTCATATGCTAACCTGGGGTGGGGAGAGGTAGCAACGTTATAATGTACACTATGTGAACTACATCCCCAGTGCACAAGTGCACGCAGGGGTGAAATTTAGCAAGCACCAAGGTTTTAAGCAGAATTTTTCTTTTTGCCAGTTGTGAATTAACATCCCTAAAACCCACGTAAGAGCTTTGCTGTTCTAGCACAGACTTTCCTTGTATAAGAAGTGTTCCATGAAGTACCATAATATTGAACCTTATTAGGATGAGGAGGAAGTCATCTCCATGACCAAAACAGATCTAAAAATACTGATTAAAGCATTGAAAATTAGATCTCTCTCTAAGGACATTAGTACATTGTCTGCTGTTCGAGAGCACTAAGTGAAGTGCCAGATCCAATATCTGATTACGCAAACTTTCTGGTGGTACAATCTTTCCTGCTTTCAATACAATATCCCCCTCCAAGGATAATTCCTCCCTTACATTCCAGAAGCACTGTAGTTCTTCTGGTAGGTCTTTGCATTTATTGGGCCACCCGTTGACTATGAACTTCTTGACTGCTTTGAGGTCTTGATCCTGCTCAATTACGGACTCCCACTGGTCTTGCAATAATGCTGGTACAGTGACCTCTAAAATGGCATCATTACGGTGCTCATTGACCTCCTCCTTTTCCACTGGGGCCCTGGATAAGTAATCTGCAGCACAATTCTTAGAACCCTGCACATATACAATTCTGTAATTGAAAGCTTGAAGTCCTAAAACCCATTTAGCTATACGGGGAGTGGTATTCTCCATTTCTTTTTTTGCAAACAGGGACAGTAGTGGTTTGTGGTCCGTACGTAGCTCAAAAGGTAGGCCCCACAAGTAAAATTTGAAATGTTGCATGGCCCAGTAACACGCCAGAGCCTCCTTCTCCACTGTGGAGTAATTAACCTCAGCCCCCGTTAATGTCCTGGAGGCAAATGCCACAATTTTCTCTTGGTTGTTTATTCTTTGAGATAGAGTGGCTCCTATACCCTTGGAGCTGGCGTCTGTGGTTAGAATAGTTTCTCTTTTTGGTCCTGACCTGAATTAAACAGAGATCAGCAGAGGAGAGGAAATACTACAACCATTCAGAGCTTAAGAAGGGAAGAAGTCCTTCATACAGAAAAAAGCTGTCACAAACAACTTGCCAACCTTTTCAGGCTTTTCCTGAGGTTGGAAGGCCACACTGTCTAAGAAATCCTGACCTCAGTTGAATACCAAGAAATCCTGACAACAAAGCCGGGGCAGTGCGAGGAAGATTGAAAGATATCTTTTATCAATCAAAGAGAGTGATAATGGGCAAGTGAGTGTTGTCCATTATACAGTATGAAAATGTCATTTGGGCCTGATCTTTAGAGTAACTCCATTGCCAAAATCTCACCTAACGAAACAGGAAATGTTGGAGGGAGTACAGCCTCCAATTCAGAAAGGTTCAGTAGTGCCAGTCCCTGAAGCACAAAGAAGATCTGGGAGCTATTTTATTATTGCTCTTGTCCTAAAGCAGGATGGAAAGTTCAGACAGGTGTTGGACCTGAAGACACTGAACAGATATGTCCTTTACATGTCAATCAGGATGATGACGTTGTAAAGCATAATTACTTTGATAGCAAGTGGAGATTTTCTAGTAACATTGAACTTCAAGTATGCATACTTTCATATCCCGATTCATTAAAACAGTCTATTGAAATATCTGAGGTTTACAGTGGTCTAGGAACCTACTAGTTCAAGGCTTTAGCATTTGGTCTATCATACTCATCGAGGCTATTCACAAAGGTACTTGCACCGTGGTTGGAGGGTTACAGTTACAAGTTATACAGGTTTTTCCATGTCTCAACAATTGGCCGTTATTGAATTCTTCTCTTTCTAAGGCGAAAGCAGCTCTAATTGTGATATGCACCTATATAAAGTACTCGGGGTTTGTAATCAACCATCAGGAGTCCATTTTTAATTCAGAGAGATGGAAGAAATTCATTTGAGTCATATTCTATGCAGAGATGGAGCAAGGTTTTCTCCTGTAAGAAAGAAGAGATTTCTTGCAGACTCACCAAAATCACTTGTTGTCTCTGCCCCAGGCATCTTCCAGGATGTGGGTGAGAGTACAAGGCCTTATGGCATCAAATATAGCAGTGGTTGCATGGGCTCACCACCATCTGAAACCCTCATTCACCCTGCTCACCTCTGTTGCTGAAATCACAAGAATACGAGAACATGATTCTTGTGAACAATGTCTGCAGTGTTGAGTGATTCCATAGAATTACAGAAGCTAGTATTGTATTCTTTCTATATCCAACTACACTGGTAGTGAATACAGATGCAAGCCATTGGGAGTGGGGGCAACATTACAAGATTTGGGGGCAAAGAACAGTTGGTCACAATCCAAGGGAATTCAGTCCTCCAACTTAAAGGAGCTGACAACAGTTAATATGTTGTTCAATATTTTGCCCAACATCTGAATGGAAGTTTGGACTTAATCATGGCCAATAACCAATTTTCCAAAAGCCATATCAGGAAGCATGGAGGACAAAGAGTAAGACCCTAGAATAGATAGCTAAGCTAAGATTCTCCTGGGTGGAAGTGAACCTCATATCTTTGAAGGTGATGTATATTCCTGAATGACACAATCTACCTTCATCGATCAAATTCTATCTGAGCCAGGATGTATTTCAAGTGATAACCTTGACATTCAGGATGCCCTAGTTTGGTCTTTTTGAATCCCCAAACAATGCACGTTTTCTAAGGTTTTGCTCGGAGGTGAGATGTCATGAGGTTTGGGTGATAAATGCATTACCTATTCAGTGGCCACAGGGTTCTCTCCTTGCTTTATGCTCAATTCCCTTCCTCCTGAAGGTGTTTCAGAGATTTGGGAGGAGAGGGTAGTAGTAATTCTGATAATGCTTTTTTGACCAAAACGCTCCAGATTTCTGATGCTATAAAAACTGCCCCTTTCATCTTTGGGGCACACCGTCTCCCCTCAGATTTCAATACCTCTTGGTGCAACAACTCCTGAGGTTGTAATTGAGAGAATGAAAGCTGAGAGGTTTTCCCCTTAGAGAGAAGGTTGTTCATTACAGGTGGCTTCAGACATTCAAGCTTCCAGCAAATGTGCAGCAGTACTCTCATACTCTAAATCTTGAACACATTTTGAGAAGTGGTGTGGAAAGAAAAATCTCTTACAAAAAATTGTGATCTGTTTCAGATCCTTGAATTTTTGAGAGATGGCTTCATGAAAGCTTTTGGACCATCCGTGTTGGCCATGTTAGTCTACAGCAATCAGAGGGTTCAGAGAATCTAATGGAGACATCTCTCCCATAATTCCATTAGATTATATATTACTTAAAAGCTGTAGTTTACAAAAACCGGTTGCTACCAATCCAGCATCAACATGGGATTTAGCTATAGTTTTGATTGAAGCAACCTTTTGAGCCATTAGAACAGGATACTACGATTTGGCTATCACCAAAGGTTGTTTTCTGGTTGACAGTAACGTCAGCTGGGTGGTTGGGTGAACTAGGAGCTCTGGTTATTTGATATCCATAGCAAACTCAACAAGATGATGGACGTAGTGCGGAAACTTTTCAAAAACTCACACCCAGTCAAGAGATCTGGGTTAAATCCTTCGTTCTTTTGCTCAACATGCCACCCCGGTTTGGATCCAGCCATATGCAAATCACGCTTGACGCTGCTCCCCATGGGAACAGTCCACCCTAAACTAGCAGGACAGGACCTCCCTGGACCAGAAACAAGCATCCTGAGACTGGTTTTGGGGTATCCCCCCTCATCAGTAAGGCTAGCTTGAATCCAGTGGCACAGCGAACAAGGGACCGTCGTCTGGTCATACCCATTGCCCCTTGCTTGTTTCCGGTCCAGGGAAGACCTGGCCTGGCAGTACAGGCTTGACTGTTCCATGAGGAGCAGGGTCAAGACTGATTTGCATATGGCTGGGTCCAAACTGGGGTGGCATGGTGACCAAAAAAACTATGGATTTAACCCAGATCTGTGACTGGGGTGGAAGTTTGACAATGTTCAGCATTACGTTCCTCATCTTTTTGTGTTGCTATAGTAGCCCTAAGCAGGAAGGGTATGTCAAGACGTAGGTCCCGTGCTCACTCTGCCACTGGATTCAAGCTAGCTTGGCTAATGATGAGTGATACCCCAAAACCGGTCCCAGGATGCTTGTTTCCGGTCCAGGGAGGACCTGGCCTTACAGTTTGGGCTGAACTGTTCCCATGGTAAGCAGGGTCAAGACTGACTTGCATATGGCTGAGTCCAAACTAGGGTGGCATGGTGAGCAAACAAACAATGAATTTAACACAGATTTGTGACTTGTGTGGATGTTTGACAATGTTTAGCATTCCGTCCATCATCTTTTTGTGTGGGAAACACCCTTCACCCCACAGTCAGAACAACGACCTGCCTTTACAACGCAATCACTATCACAACTGCGAAGTTGCCACGCATTCCTTTAACCTGCAAGTCATTACAACGACTTACTTTAGGGGCGTGTTGTTGGACTGGTGTCTTATTTTAAGTTCAACACCTTCCCTACTGCTGCGTAGACTGGAGTTTGAATAGTAATTTATACTATTCCAAAGCACAACGCCTCTCTAAGGCAAGTCGCTGTAATGAGTTGCATGAAAAAGTAACGTGTGGTAACATCGCAGTCGGAGTAGTGACTGTGTCGTGAATGCATGCAGGGTAAATGCATGCAGGGTTCCGTCATACAACCTTTTGTGTTGCTATATTTGATATCTGTACCATGCATTTTTCCCTCATTGGGTAGTGTTAAGGACAAACCTAACATTTTGGCCAAAAGTGCAAAAGGAATGTCATATGGTGCATGAAACTGTTTTGCCAGTGCCTGTTGAGGATTCAGCAGATGCAATTCTTCTAACATTATCTGTTAAGAGAGCCTTGGCAATATACTTGGACAAAACAAATGATTTTCGTTGATCTGAGGCCATTTTTTCTTATGAGGCAGCAAAGAAGGGAAAGAAAGTTTCTCTGGCTTATCTAAATAGGTGGGTCTACCAAGCTATTTCTCAGGCCAATCGTGCAGCAGGTCAGAAGCTATGAAGAAAACTCAAGGTCATTCAACAAGACCAGTTTCAACCTGATGGGCAGAGGCCGGACGGGTATTTATATAGTAAATTTGTTAGGTGGCGATGTAGTCTACACCAAATACTTTCATTTCGCATGATGGGTTGGATCTAAACAAAATGGATTCTGTTAATGTTGCATAAGAAGCAAAGTATGTTACACTGAAGTAATTGTAATAAATATACTTGTTTTATCAATAATTTTGAAGATTTTGAAGCAGATTTGATATGAGCAGTGTTCGTCCCGAGTGAAATACTGACCTTGGCGTAATCGTGAAAATTCCTGCTATACAGTCAAAACGCATGGCATGATTATGCCCACCCCTCAGTTAATGCTGGGCCTGGCATAAGGAATAATGATAGCAATTGTTGGCATATTGTGCAAAACCATGGCATGATGTTGTTCACCTCGATATAACAAAGGCTGTAGAACACCCGTACTGATTCTTGGCATTTTGGTATAATACTGGCCATGCCAGATTGTGATAATTCTTGGCATATTGTGTACATGTCTGGCATGATCCAAATATGTATTTATTAAACATGAAAAGTTATTTCAAGACAAAAAATATTGTTTTCACAAAATGATGAGCTATTGTTCTGGATCATTTATTTATTGGGAATTCAATGCTTGCATTTCATACCAAAATCAGTTTATTTTTGTAGACTGGCAACCCGATGTATAGGAGCAAAATACTCATTTCTAAATATATATTTAAAGTTGCTTCTTGACTGATAATCACTGCTGCCGTCTAAGATGTAAGGACCTGATTTAGAGCTTTGCAGATGGACTGTCATTCCTCCACCACAAAAAGACTAATCTGTCCATTAGGCTCACAAATTTCCATCCACAGTACTTGGGGTTTGGCCCAATGGTCCTCCATCCGTCATGATGGGGAATGATCTGTCAGACGATCTTCAATCCTCTGTCTTTTATCACACTTGCACTGTTGAGGGGAACAAGTCTGTCAATGTTGGTATGGTAGACACTCGTCCTTCTAATACAAATGATTCATTGTTAAAGTTCTTATTTTAAATTGACACCATATTCAATCTTGCTATAATGTTGTTTTGTATGTCTTCAGTAAACCCTACTAGAAGGCTTGGATAGTTCAAATTTTAGATAATTGATATTCAACTGTTTTAGGGATTTTACATCACATACTGTTTCCAAGATGTGTGACAATGGAGTTTGGCACAGGAGAGTCAAATAACTCTACTTTTGAAATCTCACACACAGTAGTGCACTACTATACACCACATTTTTTTTAATTTTTTTTTAAACAAATTTTATTAACAGATTTTCATTTTTCACAATATGGCTACTGCAGTACAATTAACATGTGGATCGGCACACACAGTATCTTTACTTTTGTGAGCTCAGCTGTATAAAAAGAAAAGAAAATAAGGCCGACAAAGCCAATACCTGCTTTTGCTCACACTATATATAGTCCACTCGATCACAAATAGTTTCCACTTAAACATTTTTACAAATATTCAGATATTCTGAGTCGGATACATGGCCATATCCCAACACGTCCTTGTCTGCTATAACAGCAAAATATAAAACCCCAACTTGTCCCCCTCCCTTCAGTCCTTCTAACCTCATATAACAGCGTCCGAAGACACCATGGTGCCTCAGGCTTGATACATCACATCATTTATCAACATCAACATAAGTGCTTCTTGGGTTAGGTTGACAACAACATTTGTTCATCAGTATGCGTGCTTGCCATTGTGATTATCTCTAAGAGGTGGGTTTGGAATTTTTACACACTTTTTATTGTGAGCCAGTTCGAGCATCTGCATCATCTAATTCTTGCGCTTTAAGGGTTTCCAGCATAACATCCCACTCCAGTGCTATCAGGGTTTTGCGTAAGCCCCTGGCCTCCTCTCGTCTGATGGCTGCACTTTCTGCACTACCCCACCGAATCAATTCGCTATGCCACGTAGGTACGGAAGGTGACTTCTTGGATTTCCACCACATGGTGATAGCCCTTATTGCTAAGATGAGCGATAGGTTCACGAACCTATATTGCACTTTGTGTTTAGTGGAGGACTTGTGGAGGCCCAGGATACATGCTACCAGGGTGTCGGGTATGTCCCTTTGTGTGGCTGCCTGTGTATAGCACCTGACCAAGTCCCAAAACTCTCGTATATGTGGGCAAGCCCACACCATATGAACTATCTCTGCCCCCTCCCAGTGACATCTAGGGCAGCAGTGTTGTGTTT
This sequence comes from Calotriton arnoldi, assembly GCA_963921515.1. Classification (NCBI taxonomy): domain Eukaryota; kingdom Metazoa; phylum Chordata; class Amphibia; order Caudata; family Salamandridae; genus Calotriton; species Calotriton arnoldi. The sequence continues at coordinate 2,657,373 of CAWUFW010000494.1, read as the reverse complement.
GCGGGAACATTCTGTCCAGTCTGTGAGGGGTGAGATATGCCCTGTGTAATATCATTGTTTGGATATATCTGAATTTTGCGTTCCTCTGTATTTTCCTAGGATGTTTCAGAATTCTCTCCCATTCTTTTTCTTCTGCGGTTCGTAGAGTAGTGAGGGCTATCCCCGTATGGGCACGAAGCCCCACGTATAACCATTTAATTAAGTGTCTGCCCCGTCCCATATAATAAAGTGCTTTTACCAGTGCGTGCGTAGATGGTTCCTGCCGGCGTGGGGCCCAGTGTGCCTTTATATATTGTATTAGCGCTGCATGTAATATATACAAATGATCTGGCACCCCTGTCTCTCTAACAAAGTTACCATGGTCCAGTAGCTGTCCGTCATGGAACAAGTCCGATATCGTGCTAACCCCTGCCTCAAGCCAGGGAGCGAGAGTGCGTGTCGTTATGCGTCCAGTCGCTAGTGGTATTACCAATAACGGGATGTTGCCAGCATAAGCAGGGTGTGGGCCTGTATATTGGAGTGTCGCCCTCCAGCACTGCAGCGCCGTGTGCAACAGGGGAGGAAGATGCCGGGGGAGTTTGCAGCGTGGCAACAGTAGTGTCTGCAAAGCTCCTCTTGCAATATCGCGCTCGGTGTAACCTATTTCCTGCAAATTGCGCCCGGCCGTCCAGAAGGACAACCACTGCAATTGGCAAGCATAGTAGTATGCTCTGAGGTCCAGTACTCCCAGCCCTCCTTTGTCCGGATCGAGCTGTAGCTTTTTGAGGCTTATCCTCCTCCTGCCGGGTCCCCATATAAGATCAATAAGCATAGTGTTCAGAAGTTTAAAAGTGGACTGTGGGAGCAACACCGGTAGGTTCGTAAAATAATAAAGCAGGCGTGGGAGGACCACCATTTTGGGAATGGCTACTCTTCCCATTACCGATAGTGGTAATGTGGTCCAAAAGGCAATACTAGAGTGCAGAGCTCTAAGTGCTCGGTGTAGGTTACCGTCTAACATATCGGTGGGCGTCCGGTATACCTGAATACCCAAATATTTAAACGTTTGCGGTGCCACCTGTAGAGTCGTGGGCCCAAATAGGATACTCGTGGGCATGGCCTGCTCCCGAAAGAAGAAGGCATGCGATTTTGATGAATTAATGGCCAGGCCCGATATGCGTTCAAATACTGCAAATATCCCGGGCAGAGGGGCTAAATCCGACTTAAGGTCCTTAATGTACAGAAGAATGTCGTCTGCGTAAGCAGAGAAGAGATGTGTGTTGGGCCCAATCGGAATGCCCACCCCTTGGGCATCTGTGCGCAGCTTTAGTGCCAAGGGTTCCAGTGCCAATATAAACAGAAGCGGTGAGAGTGGGCACCCTTGTCTCATCCCCCTAAATATAGGATATTCAGCTGATATATGGCCCCCAGTACGAACCCTAGCAGTGGGGGCATCATATAGGAGCCGGAGCCACTTAAGATAATCATCCGGGAGTCCAAATTTTGCTAGTGCCTTGAACATGTACTCCCAATTTAGCGTATCAAACTCCTGGCGTAGGTCTAGTGATATGCAACCTGCGTGAGCGTAGCGTGTGGAGGCGGCCGACATTAAATAGTGCAGTCTCCTGGTATTCAAAGACGTGCTCCGGGCCGGCAAGAAACCAGTCTGATCTATATGTATCGACTTATTTAGGATAGGCAGGAGCCTATTTGCCAGTACCTTACTGAGTATTTTATATTCCGTGGCTAGTAACGATAATGGACGGTAACTTGCCATATCAGTGGGGTCCCGTCCCGGTTTCGGAAGAGAGACCACCAGTGCTTGTGCCGTCGTAAGGGGCAGCGCTCCCTCTGCCAGCGCCGTGTTGTATAGGGCCTCCAAGTGTGGTAGGAGTGAGTCCATAAAGACGTCATAAAATTCTGCAGGTAACCCGTCTAGCCCAGGGGTCTTATTACGGGGGAGCCCTTTAATTGCCACCTTAATTTCTGAGTTTGTAATGGGACCTGATAGGTCTTTCAGGGCTGCTGCAGTCAGTTGTGGGTATGGTAATGCGTGGAGAAAATCGTCGATTCCCATGTCCCCACCATCTGTAGGTCTGCTATACAATGTAGCGTAATATTGGCAGAAGGCCGCATTAATGTCATTTTGGGTATGCGCCCTGTCACCTGTCATGGTATTAATTTCCGTGATCACAATGGCCGGGGATCATCACGCAGTAATTTGGCTAACAGTGCCCCCGATTTGTCCGCCTCGGAGTGGCACCTCTGCGTGTAGCGTTGGTGGTCTATGACACGTAGGGATTCTAACAATTCCGCGTATTTAATGCGGGCCTCCTGGAGTGATGCCTGTTTCTCCCTGTCGTGTGCGGCCTCCTGTTCTAACCTAGCCATCTGTCGTTCTGTTTCCGTAAGGGCCCTATGCACTTCCTGCCTAGCTCCCACTGTTTCGCCTATGACCCTCCCGCGTATGACCGCCTTAAAAGCGTCCCACTCAATTAAACCATTAGAAGCTGTATTACTATTTTCGACAAAATACTGTGTAATAGTGTCAGCCATGGCAGTATGGAACACTGAGTCCTCCAGCAGCTGTGGCCATAGCCTCCACGTAGGGACCGGAGTGGGTATCCTACCCCACGTGACAGCTATCACCAAAGGATTATGATCCGCGAAGGTTTTTGCTAAATACGTAGCATATGTGACCTGCATCGCAATCGTGTTTGAGCAGTAAATTCTATCTATCCTAGTGTGTAGCATATGGACCGGGAGTAAAACGAGTATTCCCTATGTGTTGGGTGTCGCATTCTCCACACATCGCACAATGCCCAACCCTCCGCCCAGTTACAGAGTGCCTTCGCCTGCTTAATCACGCCTGTGCCATTCAAAGGGGGATGGGACCTGTCTAGAACCACATCCATGATTGTGTTACAATACCCACCGATAATCCAGGGATGCATCTCCCACCCGGTCAGTGCTAAGTTCAAGGTAGTTAAAAAACCCTCTTGCTCTGTATTCGGCGCATATGTGCTGCCCAACACAACCTGTTGACCATCCAGGGACCCCCTCAGGAGAACGTATCGTCCCTGTTTGTTTACTCATTGTTCCAGTACTGTAAAGGGTACACCATGTCTGATCCATACAGTGGCCCCACGGGCATATCCAGAGTAATTAGTAGAGAAAATCTGTCCTCTCCATTTCTTGCGGAGCCTCACTGCCTCCTGCTCTAACAGATGAGTTTCTTGCAAATATACTATGTGTGCTTTACGCCTTTGCAATTGGGCATGTATTCTATGGCGTTTCTGTACCGAACCCATACCTCTCACGTTCCATGTGATTATGTTATATTGGCTGAGTGTATGCATTGGATTCGTAAAGTGATCCTGTGGTCAGGTCGTGCCTTATATGCGTGAGTGGTAAGCCGCTTCATAGTAAACCAGTAAATAGGACTGTACCCCTTCCCAAAATCCCAATACTCGGTCCGGTCGGGAAACTATACCGGACCATGTAGCCAAACATGGCAAACAAAACTATGCCCTGTACAACAACAGCATTTGCAATTCGGGGACATCGCTAACGCCAACCATGGGGTGCAATTCGCACTCCGGTACTCTGTAAAGCTCAGTCCGAGCAAGGGCCCGGGCTCAAGAAAACATGTATGCACACATCGCCGCTACATGGGTCAACAAAAAGGATATTGCAGCAAGTCCTTGTGTACGAGTGTCCTCACGGCGGTCAGCCAAACAATCCATCCGCCGTCTGCGGGGTCACGGTGGGAAACAGGGCCACACTTCCCTCGGAGTCTGACCTGTGCAGTTCATCCTCAGAGGAGGCTGAGTCCTCAATTAATGCAGTCTCTCGGAACGTAGCAGCTGCTATAAGTGCCTGTTTCTTGCCCTGCTGTTGCTGCTGTGATGTCGGATTGTTCCATCTAGAGTTCCCTCGGATCCGCCTGCTCTGACGTGTACCGGTTAGTTCAGTTCGGCTGATGCTATGTTGCGTGCCCTGAGAGGCGTGGTCTCCAGCCACTGTAGGGTCCATCACCTCCAACCATTCCTCAGCGTCTTCTGGGCTCTCGAAAAAGTGCGTTTTGCGTTCATAGATAATTCTCAGGCGGGCCGGAAAGAGAAGCGCGTATTTTAGGTTTAGGTCTCTCAATTTCCTTTTGACTGCCATGAAGGAGGAGCGCTGTCTTTGCACCATGAGCGTGTAATCCGGATAGAGCGATATTCTGCTATTCTCAAAATGTATCTGCTTCAGTTCTCTTGCTTTTTGCAATAGCATATCACGGTCCCTATAATTTAATAGGCGGACGATAAGAGGCCGCGGAAGGGCTCCCGGTTTTGGTTGACCTGTAGGTATCCTATGTGCTCGTTGCACGCAGTATTGGGCGGGAACCATTGCTCCATGTAGCGGGCTGAATCCATCCCTTCACAACGTTCTGGCAGGCCAATTACGCGTACGTTATTCCGTCTCGTCCTCCCTTCCGCGTCTTCGACTCGATCCATCAGGGTATTGACTTGTTTCTGGAGCTGCTGTATATGAGTCGTGTTCTGGACCTGTTGTGGAGACAGTTCTGTCAGCGCCACGGTGTGATCCTTCACTTTATCAGCTAGTTTAGCATGATCCGCTTTGAGCAGCGTAAAACCAGTCGTCAGGGCACCAATTTGCTGCTCGATGGCCTTCCTGGAGTCCCTTACCTCCTGAAGGATAAGATCCAGTTTGTCCAGGGGCACCACACCCGCTGTAGGTGGTATACAATTGGGAGACTGTGACGCTTCACTAGAGTCTGCTCGCACCATCCCGTGGTCCACACTGGGCACAGAGTCCTGTTGCTTTCCTTTAAGGCGGCCCATCACCGTCATCTCAGCCTGGTCAGCAAAGCGATGGGCTTCTGCGTCGCACCCGGGGGGGGCACCCCAGCAACAGGCCCCCAGCCGCGATCCTTCCAATGAGGCACACAGCCGGTTACTGCTGCGCATACAAGGTAAGCAGTTGGCGTTCGCACCGGTACAAACTGTGGCCCTCTGCGGGTATGGGCACTGTGGGACCGGTTATCTGCCTAGGTATCTCGCCCAGAGGCGCGACCCGCTCCAACCCGCCACAGGTCTTTTGGGCCCGCAGGGGTCGTCCCCCACAGTACAGATACGGCGTTGGTAGGGCCAACCAGTGAAGTAGGGGTGCCCAGTACTCCAGTGCATGCACCCAGGGCGAGTTTTGCGCTCCGCGCCCCCTCCTCACAATCGTAGCGGGGCCACCCAACTCTCCTCACAGCCAGGCCGCCGTCCTTCCACTGAGTAGGCCCTCCACCAGTGTGATGACGCAGCAATTACACTGACCTCTTCCCGTCTGTAATACGGTCCCAGGTCTGCACTCGCCGCCAGTTGCTCCTCATGGCCCTCTTACAACACTGCGCATTGTCATGTGAGCGGGCCCGTTCGCCCTACAAGTCTGCTCTCAGGGCGTCAGCCACAGGCCGCAGCACATCCCCAGGCCTCGCGTAGCTGCAGCCCCAAGGCCCGCCCCCAGGGCGCGGGCACACCCACCGCCTCATTCTGGTCCGCTCCGCAGGGCACACAGCAACCAGGTCCGTGCCCTATGACCCGTCGGCAATTTCCTCCGGTCTGCCTCCTCGATAAAGCCGCAGTCAGCACCATCCGGGTCCTCGACTCCGGGTCCTTTGCCGTTTCCCCTCCGGCACACAGGCTCCGGGCCGCGGAGGTCGCACTGTATGTGCGGTAGCCGGCCGGGGAGCAGGTCCGATCGTCAGTGCTGCCCAGCTGCTCCAGGACACCTCGCAAGGAACCCCTCCTTGCGACGTGTGTTAGTGTAAAGTCAGGATTTTAGAGCCCGGGCACGGAGCTCAGCTAAATAGCAGCCGCCATGTTCGGCAGTCGGCCACGCCCCCTACTATGAACCCACATTATAGTTAAATTCACTCAGTAATAATATTTTTCTAAACTTTTTTTATTGATGAAACTACAAAAATGTGAAAGGACAATCAATTGATTTAGTAGTGGTTCTCCATCATTTTTTTTGATGGACTTCGCCATCGGTACAACCCTAAATGAAGGCCAAAATGTTATTGAGTTCATACATTACTTTAAATTAATATTCACTGTCATTTGTTTAGATCAATTTATTTTTCTGGTTTCTAAGGTCAAACAGCATATTCTCATCAGTGTCAACTGTGTTGCCCACTCTGCCAGATGAAAGAATGTCTGAAGCCTTCAGTGGGAACATCACTTCTGTCAAGAAGCATGAATTAGAAGAGCAGTCTAGCCCATCAGGTTTGTGTGGTCAGTGTCCCTCTCCTCTCTCTCTGCATAAAGATGCAAGATATAATACAGTCACCAGTGCCCTGGTCCCACTATACAGATCATTGCCCCCACAATCTCCCTGTGGCACCATTCCAACAAGTGCGCCAAACCCCTGTCCTGGCTCCTTTGAAAACAAGAGCAATAACATGTGCTGTAACATGCTGGGCAACCAGGACCCACTACACCTGTGGGCATGCAGTCAAGATGAGAAGGTGATTTGGAAAAGGCTGGCACACAGCGGCAGCCCGTACAGGTTAGCACGTTGAGGCGTGGGGTGGGTAGAAGTGACAAACGACTGAATAGTGCGGCGAGCACAAGGTAAGTGGTTTTATTTATTTATGTATTTAATTTTCAGTATTCTGTCGTTTGTCGCTTCCACCCCACCCCGTCCACTGCGCTTACCTGCACAGGCCGCCACTGCTGGGACAGTACCTGCTGTGGGAAGGGAGGCTCAGGGTAAAACCACCAATTTTACCACTATGGGTAGAAACCTGATGGGTGCAGCTACAGTTACGCAGCAGGATCTACAACTGGCCCTATTACAGTAATTTAAAGGGCCAAGAACAATCTCTTTAGAGTCCAGAATAATTATTAGAGGGCCTAAAATATTCTCCTGGGGCATAATCGGACAGTGCACACTTTATGTTCTGGGTGGTGAAGGATGGCTTCAGAACATTTCTTGCAGTCTGATTTAGCAGCCATTTTCTATGGTCAAGCACCTAAGGTTGACAGCATGGTCCTAGAAACATCTACAGCTAATAGCTCCAGTGAAAGCGGGACACTGTTGCACATGGCGCAATCGGGCACCAACCTCCATGTTTACACTCAGGCCACTAAGTGCCCCTTATAAGGTGTTGGTCATCTGGCCCGGTTGCGTACAACACCAAACAAGCCACCAAGAAACTCAAAAAGTGATGTCCTAATTTGAGCATCTGGATTATTCACCATATCCACCTACATTCGACATAGTTCCAATCCACTCATGGATTGATGCCTGGAAAAGGACTCTAAGCATCTGTTGGCTCATCTTTACTCAAACAGCTCATTTTCTTTAATACAAAAATAATGACTGACAATAATGTGTGTTGTGAAATTAGTGACAATTTTCACATAGAATGAAACCAGTTAAGCTTTGAATCCTTTTTAAACATATGTTCTACATAAAAAAGTCCTGATTTGTAACACACTTTTATTGGCCACACAATCCAAATTTCTTAAAAATCAAAGAGTGAATGGCTATCCTCTCAGTATGTCAAAGTGCAGCTATAGTGATTTCTCCGCTTCGAGAAGATGATTCCAATAAAGTATTTATTAGTAAGCAGAGCTGACAAGGAAGCTACAGTGAAAGACCTAGGAGTTCCCCAATACCTGTTACATACTTGAAGAGCTACAAAACACAATCCATAACAGAGTGTGATATCGACCAATGAATTGGCTCAAAGATATTACATCCTGAACATTCTATATATAGAGACCTAACTAAAATGCAACAAAACTCTTTTGTTTTTCCATTAAATTATTGACTTTTTCTAAATAAAAATCAGAAGCTGTAATGGATACAATATAACATAGAATGCTCATCATTTTAACTCACATTTAGAATGCACACTGTTGTACAATAATATAAAATGTCCTCAAACAAATGCAGTTGTAATATAATGGACAAAAATAACCTGAAAAGTAATTAGTGGATTAGTAGTACACATTCAAAAGAGGGTATGACCATATTGTGTTTTATACATTTCCATTTTAATTTAAGTCACGTAACCATCAAAGATGGTTTCAATGAATCTTCACCCTCATTAAAGCCATTTTGCTGACATATCCCACTAACATCACCCTGGGGGTTCCCATTGGTATTTATCATTAGTGATAAAAGGAATGTTTTTATGCAGGACAATCATGAGAAGTATAAAACATAACACAATAATCTTGCTGAACTTCCCAGGAGAGTGGAGGAAGGCCCCTCCAGTCTTGTTTAGGCACAGGAACCAGGCCTGTAGGAGCCCAAAAGCCCACTCCACAAGCTCTCTTGTTCTCACAAGGATCTCACTAAAGTAGACTTCCGCTTGCACTGTTGGATTTCTTAGTCAGGGCCGGCTTTAGGGCAGTGTGACTGGTGCAGGGCGCTGACATCAGGGGGGCACTATGTTTAGCAATAACTTATGATTGGAGAGATGAGGGGCACTTTTGCCCGGTGGTAGTGAGAGAAACCAAGGAGGCGGTCATGGGGTGTGGGGGCTCCAAAAATTATTGTCGCACCGGGTGCCACCAGCGCTAAAGCCGGCCCTTTTCTTTCTGGTGTTAACAGCCATGTATGGCCAGGAGAAGCTGAGTACATTGTAAAATCGAATCACAAAAGCAAACATAAGGGAAATTATGTCTGGAAAGCCCCAATTCCCAACCAATTATCACTATAACACTAATTGTACCACTTGCAACAAGCCATAATCTCCTTAGTGGTAGATCTGCCGTTTCGTGTAGTATGGAACTCTTGAGTAGCACTAGCTAGTCATGGGTGGAGCATGGAAATCTTGCACACACACGGGTGATGTAGATAGCTGTTATGCAAACCACCTTAACATTGATGGAGTGGAAATGCTTCCAATTACAGTATACATGCTCCTTGCATTTGGGTGGCACCAATGCAATGTGGGTTTAATCTATGGTACCAGCAATGTGGGGTATGCTTCACCAGCCACAGAGGCCTCCCTTGAGATTGATAGCATTATCTATTGGAAATTGGATGTAGTCATTCATATGTCCGAGCATAACTTTCAGGACTTAAAAAGTTGGCTGTGACATCACATTGAAGTCACTGTGTACTGGAAGGAACAGTAGCACTTAAATGTTGTACTGCCAAAATCTTTTCAAAAGGTGGGATGGCAGTCTGAATTCTTATGTCCGGCAATGGTTCTCATTGAAATTGTAGTGTAGTGATTCAATTGTGTCATGCTTTAGCCTGTACATCTTAATGGAGTGCATTTCCTGCATTGTTTCCAGATTAAGATGTGTCTTGTACACTCTTTCACTTCTTTGATGCATGGGCTGCAGGATGGACATATCTGAAACATTTGAGGGCAATTTGTCAATATTATATGTTCACACACAGGTTTCTGACTTATTTCACCATTTTATGACTTTAGCCATTGTAAATAGGAATCAATATATCAAATTTCCTAATTTACTAATGACTAAAAAAAACATTTATTATTGACCGAAAATATAAACTGCTTATGAGCAATAGTAGCAGTTTTTTCAAGTCACCAAACATTTTTACATTTAAACATATATTTATCTGGCTAAAAATAATACCAAGTTAAAATGATATTTTTGATTTAAGGATGTATGCTGTGTTTTATGCATTTTTTAATAATATTTGGTGTAAAGTCTGTCATGGTTGGCATACATTACATTGCGTATGGGAATATCTCTATATTTTGTACTGTAGACGTTCTAGTTTTTGACTGAAGCAGCATCACATGCTTGCATCGAAAATGCACTACTGGTCTGCCATATTGTCAGGCATAACCAATGCTGATAATATTGCTTTATGGTGGTGTATGTAAAATGGTGGCTGCTCGACATATCCTTCCTATTGGACTACGAAGTGCAGTCTGTCCTTACTTTTTTGGTGTCCACCACCCTGCATTAGATATAATGGTCTATGATTGACTGAATGCAACATACGTCATGTAAGCAGCTGTTAATGTAATTGCTGTTATGTTCATGTAAATGTTTTTTAAGGGCCGTGTTGTCACTAGCCCCCTAATCTTCAAGTGTAGCAGACCTCCTCTCCTATTGTTGCTCTTTTCTGCTTCTGGGACCCACTACAGCTGAAGGAGCAGATGACAGCACCCACAATGTCACTCAAGAAGAATTGCATATAGTTGAAGAGAGGACCCTGACCAATTACAGGTAGCTGTGTGGGCCAGTAAAGAGTCAGATAAACTCTAGACATAATTTTAATTTTAATTAATCTTATTTAGTTGAACATTGGCAATGAAACCCTAAGTAATTGTTAGACTTGTCACCCTTAGGATGGCCTTCCCCCAAACTTTTTGCCTATTTCCCTCCATTTGCGCTAGAATTAGTTTTTGTTGATCTTAGGACTTTATACACATTACCACTGCTAACCAGTGCTAAAATGCTTGGGCTCATTCGCCTTCACATGGTTAAATTGATTTAAACATGATTGGCATATTTAATTTCCTTATAAGTCCCTTGTAGAGTGATATAACATATACCCTGGGCCTGTAGATTGTGGGCCTGCAGCCCACCTAAGTAGCTCCTTAAAACATGTCCCAGGCCTGCCATTGCAGCCTAAATGAAGTTTTAAACTGCCAATTCGACTTGGCAATATAACCACCTTGCCAAGCATTAAACTCGCCTTTTATTGCATATAAGCCACACTTAAGGTAGGCCCCGGGTAGCTCATTGGGCAGGATACATTGTAATTAATAGGATGGATATGTACCTTTAAGTTTTACATGCCTTAGTTGTGGAAAAACTCCTACATTTGTTTTTCACTACTGTGAAGCTTATCTACCCCATGGCATAACATTGGGTTGCCGTATTACATTTCATAAGTGCTAACCTTTGATTGGGAACAGAGAAGCATTTCATGTTTGGTAGCTATAAAAATTGCAATTAAAAATCCTCTTTAATGGTAAAGTCGGATTTCAAATTATAATTTTTAAATTTCCACTTTTAGAAAGTGGGCTGTTACCTGCCCTTAGCTATTTGGTGCCTGCAGGTTCCCCTTGATTACATGACTTGAGAAAACTGACAGTTACACTTTGTGAATTCCCCCAGACAGTCACACAATGGAGGGATTAGGTGTGCCTGAATGGGCTTTCTGCTGGCAGGATGGGGGCGGAGCTGGGCACAGTCCCACTTACAACTGAGTAGGCTGTGCTCTGCATTCACACAAATGGCTTGTCACCTACACATTTTCTCTACAGCCAGCTTAGAACCTTTGTATGGAAACCAGAAAATTACAAGCACTTCAAAGAGAAACCATCAGATATAAAATTAGTGCCATCAGATCCACTTTTCAGTTCAGTTTCTGGACCTGCAGACATTCAGAGGTGTAAAACTTCACACGTAGTTTGTGAATTTCACCTAAATTGTAAACTTACACCAAGGGTAAGTTTACCTTTGTCAATGATGCCCTAAGTGTCTAAACTATTAATATTCTTACTTGATGAGTATAGGATTACATTTTGAAATGTAAGAAACATGGTGCCCTGGGCAGCTACCCAACATTTAATTGTACAAGCCAATGCATGTCCAAATATTAATTGTATATATATATCCGTGTGGAGCCCCTGACTATCAAACATAGACTTACATGCAGAACTGAGTATGCAGTTTATGTACTAGAATGTAAATGTGGCCTTAGGTACGTGGGCAGCACCAAACTACAGGTACATCTCCGCATCCTACAACATCTCAGGGCAATAGTTAATAGTGACCCCACGTACCCTGTTGCACGACATTTTAAGGAACTCCACAACAATAACCTCGATCATTTCAAGTATTACGTTGTTGACGGTGTACCCTCACTCAGACGGGGAGGTAACCGAGAGAAACAACTTCGTCAACTAGAATCAAGGTATATTCTCGAACTCAACACCAAGGCTCCCGCAGGGCTTAACATGAGTGAGGACCTTCACAATTTCCTGTAGTTTTACTCAAGTGCTGCACCCACCAGTCACTCCACATATCATCTGTGTGGTTACTCAGTTAGACCTGTCACCCTTTTCCACTCATATCTTACCCCATAACATGGTATCTTTATAAGACATATCAGTTTCTGTGATGTTATTGGTACACATGTCTTGCTTCCAGAGTCCTGCCTGCGACTTGCCTGTATTTACATGTGTGAGTTCAACCACTTGTATGCACGAGTAGTGACTCCGTAGCATCTCGCTAACGTTGCTTCACTGAATTCCCTCCATGCGCATCCCACACTAATGACTAGGGGGTTCCGGTTTGAGCCTAGTCACAGACTCTGTGCTGCTTTTCTCACATGCGCTTTGTAACACAGCTTAAAGTGGAGGGCAGTATTCTCGGTTGTTTTTAGCTCACCATAACACTTGACGTACACCCAACACGCCATTAGGAATTGCAATTTACATTCCTACTGTCAGATGTGGAGCACCCCCTTTTTTCCCCCACACGCATTCATCACTCCAGCACTTTCCCTGTTCTACCTATCCTATTTCATTCTTCAGGCATGGATATTTCTTTTGGTAGTGTTTTTTATCGTGGCACATCTTTTACATCGGACAGTTACCTCTTAGATGTTCTCAATGCTGACTAGACATTGCGCATTTGTGCAGATAGTATTACACACTGACCTTGACTCACCGCTGAACGAGGCTTTCAATTTTCTTGAAGTTTCCCTGTGTGCCTGTTCCCAGTCTGCATGACTTTCGGGCATCTATATGGGTTCCACCTCCATCACTTTGTGTGACACTCGTCTCAAAGCGACGTTTCCAGCTCATTCGAGTCTTTCTTTCATAGGACTCATATAGTTTACGCAATTCCAGCGTCACACATATATTTTTTCTATTTCCAGAAATGTCCGCTACTATTACGATCTATGGCTTTAATTTGAACAGGTCTCACATGTCTCATTAGAAATCTAAATGTATCATTTTTTGGATTTGTATTCTATATTGTTCTTGTATTGCGGTGGGTAGTAGTGTCACATCAGTCTATTGTCTATGTCCGCTGCATGTCTGTTTAACGGCATCTACAAAGTCATTTGCATATGACTCATCTGATTTTCAGCATGTCGTTAGCACAACGTAAAAATGTTTTCCACTTGTAGAAACAGAAGAATCACTACCTCCTCTATATATACCCTGTCACAAATGCAGCGCGCTATGTGATCAAGGCCGCAGGCTTGCGGTCGAAACGCGTCATCCTGACATGATAATGCAATAAATTTCACTTTCTGCATCTTTAACGGAGTCTGTGCCCGTGTTTTACCCGGTGTGGTTTAACCTTGGGGTCCTGGTTGTATATTACAGCAGAGCACGGCTGTCTCTGCATCGCAGACCCCCTCTTCATCTTCAAGGGCTTTGGTGATTTACTACAGTTGGAGCTTTGTGTATTCTCCGGGAGGAGTTTGGAATAATCACTGCCCTTTGCCAGCCCGCAAGTCTCCGCTCTACTGCCACCACGGTTGAGCTGCTTGTCGAATCGGAGGACCTGTCCATCATCTCCATACCTGGTGGTGAGTACCCTAGCACATGGGAACTGGCAGGTTAGAAAAGGTTTCAGACTGACTGTTCCGATAACTTGCACTTGACTTTCCATATCGGCAGTCACATGAACTTTGCATTTAATCATCATGTCAAACGAAGCGCTGCGCGTAAGGGAAGCAGCAGCTGAAGCATTGTTTGAAAACTTACCCAACATTCTCAATCAACTGAGAGCCTCTAGTTCCTCGGGGGCCTCTAATAATGACAACCTAAAGCCAAATTTAAACAACTTGAGAAACTAATGCGCACAGAACTGACCAAGTGGTGGGAAGGCAAGTCTCTTAAAAAATACTGCGATGTTGGCCACGTTCCACGCGGACTCAGGATCATGTTGGCACCCCGCTTCGATAACCCCATGCCACAAATGCTCAAGGAGTGGGCGGAAAGCAACCTTGATGCCTCAACGCGCTTAATTGTAATCTTCATCAAGTATGCGGAGATCGACCACGCTGACACACAAAAGGAGATGGAACAAATCAATAGTGAACTAGATAATATGGAACAAAAAGACCAGATCACAAAGGGTCATGAGGAAATCATGGCAAGGCTCAAGAAACATGAGGAAACCATGAAGACGCGAAAGGCATTCAAATTCGCAAGAGACAAAGCGGATTACGAATGTGGTCAGATCTTCACATTCGCCAGAAGGTATGACTCTGTCAAAAAACAGAAACTGAACAAATCCGTGAAACCAGGAACAGGGACAGCAGAAACATCTTCAGCTCGAGATGGAGCTGATTCAGCCTCAACATCTGACCTGAGCTCAGTACTAGAAAGCGGCACCGACTCGGAGGACGGTGCGGGTCCAAGTGGCAGAGGAGACCCGCAACCTAGTAACATCAATCTCACAGCAGCTGAAACTCAACTCCTCTCCCTGGGCTTGACTTACTGCCCGGAAAGCAACTTCAACTACAGTACTACCAGGATTGATATATTCAAATTCATCCGAAAGTTAAAACTCATCAAATTTTTCAAGCACAAACAAGCCAACAACCCCATTCTAGCATCCACCAACATCATGGGGCCCGGGAGCAGTAATCTGTTGGTGTCTGACATTCCCACCATACGTACGCTGGCCGAATTAGAATCCACCAACAACAGTATCTCCACACAACAGCTGTTGCACAATGAGGGCATAGACATCCTTGCCATTATGGGGAGCCCATTCAAGCCACCATCTACTTTCACCCCCATAATGCCTAGAGACACCATTGATACCTACAACGATGTTATCGTCGAAGAACTTAAACGTCTGCACCATCGCAAGGCACGCTCTAAACGCAGACTCAATTTTCGCCATAAACAATACACGGACCTGATGAAGAAACTCTAAAACAAAAGGGAGATCATCATTAACAAATCAGATAAGGGCGGCAACATCGTTCTCTGGCCTATAAATCTCTACCTGGAAGAAGCCCACAGACATCTTGATGACACCACCTGTTACAGGATTTCCAATCAGAAAGAAGTAACTGCCAGCAGTAAAGAGTTGAAATAAAGTCTGAATACCTACAGCACCAAAGGCATCCTCAGCAAAGATGAATTCAACGTTTTAAACAATGAATTCCCTGTTCTTCCAGTGCTCTATTTCCTCCCCAAGGTGCATAAATGTACATCACCAGTGCCAGGACGTCCCATCATCTCGGCCCACAAGAGTATATGTGAGAACATCTCTAAATATGTGGACTATTTTCTACAGGAACTTGTCATCAACCTGCCAACATATCTCAGGGACACCAGTGACTTCTTGATTAAAATCAAGGTTATCGCTTGGTCTGATGATCATGTCCTGATGTCCCTTGACATCACATCATTGTACACCAGTATCCGGCATCGTGATGGCTTGGCTGCCTGTCAACATTTTCTCACCAAAAGACCAATCACATGTTACAAACATAATGAACTGATCATGTTCCTCACTGAATGGTGTCTACAGCATAATTTCTTTATGTTTGAGAACAAAGTGTACCAGAAGCTCAGGCGTGTTGCCAGGGGAGCCTTTCTTTCCCCAAGCTATGCATGTTTACATGTGGGCTGGTGGCAGGAGCGGGTTCTCATGGCAAGGCACTCTGATGCATGGAATAACAACATCAAGTGCTGGCTCCGCTACATTGATGATGTCTTAGTGATCTGGAGGGGTAACATGGAGAGTGCTAAAGCCTTTATATCAGAGATCAATACCAATGAGCTAAATCTAGAGTTTAATGCTAACATGAGCACAGTCTCTGTTGAATTTCTTGATGTCATGTTGTATGTCTCTAACGGCACACTAACCTCTACACTACATAGAAAGACTACGGCAGGCAATTCCACTCTACACGCCTCCAGTTTCCACCCCAGATACCTAATTGCTAGCATCCCTTATGGCAAAATGCTGCGCTTGCGTAGGATTTGCAGCTCCACCAGTGACTTAATTTCCTGTCAGAGGGACGCACACCTACGATTCAAGGCACATGGTTACACTGAAAAAGACATCATCGCCGCCACTAATAAAGCTAACTCAACACCCAGGGAGGCAATCCTGAAAGGAAGGCCCACTATGAATCTCAATAGCACTGACACGCAGACGGAGCCTACCAGCCCAGGTACTGTTAACACCCGCCTGATCATCACTTACTACACGGAGGAGCACGCCATTAGGTCCATTATTAACAAACATTGGGGCATTATCAAATCTGATCCTACCCTTGGACCGATGGTAGCGCAATGCCCCGATATTACATTCAGGAGGGCGTTCTCCATGCATGATTCTTTGGTCAGGAGCAGTCCTGAAGTCATCACTAAATCTAGCTGGCTATCAGGCATTAAAGGGTTCTTCAAATGTAACAGCTGCAGGGCCTGCAAATTTGGAGTTAATGTCAGCCAGATCACTGCAATGTTCCGTGTGGAGCCCCTGACTATCAAACACAGACTTACATGCAGAACTGAGTATACAGTTTATGTACTAGAATGTAAATGTGGCCTTAGGTACGTGGGCAGCACCAAACTACAGGTACATCTCCGCAACCTACAACATCTCAGGGCAATAGTTAATAGTGACCCCACATACCCACGACATTTTAAGGAAGTCCACAACAATAACCTCGATCATTTCAAGTATTACGTTGTTGACTGTGCACCCTCACTCAGACGGGGAGGTAACTGAGAGAAACAACTTCGTCAACTAGAATCAAGGTATATTCTCGAACTCAACACCAAGGCTCCCGCAGGGCTTAACATGAGTGAGGACCTTCACAATTTCCTGTAGTTTTACTCAAGTGCTGCACCCACCAGTCACTCCACATATCATCTCTGTGGTTACTCAGTTAGACCTGTCACCATTTTCCACTCACATCTTACCACATAACATGGTATCTTATAAGACATATCCGTTTCTGTGATGTTATTGGTACACATGTCTTGCTACCAGAGTCCTGCCTGCGACTTGCATGTATTTACATGTGTGAGTTCAACCACTTTTATGCACGAGTAGTGACTCTGTAGCATCTCGCTAACGTTGCTTCACTGAATTCCCTCCATGCGCATCCCACACTAATGACTAGGGGGTTCCGGTTTGAGCCTAGTCACAGACTCTGTGCTGCTTTTCTCACATGCGCTTTGTAACACAGCTTAAAGTGGAGGGCAGTATTCTCGGTTGTTTTTAGCTCACGATAACACTTGACGTACACCCAACATGCCATTAGGAATTGTAATTTACATTCCTACTGTCGGATGTGGAGCACCCCCTTTTTTTCCCCACACACATTCATCACTCCAGCACTTTCCCTGTTCTATCTATCCCATTTCGTTCCTCATGCATGGATATTTCTTTTGGTAGTGTTTTTTATTGTGGCACATCTTTTACATCGGACAGTTACCTCTTAGGTGTTCTCAATGCTGACTAGACATTGAGCATTTGTGCAGATAGTATTACACACTGACCTTGACTCACCGCTGAACTAGGCTTTCAATTTTCTTGAAGTTTCCCTGTGTGCCTGTTCCCAGTCTGCATGACTTTCGGGCATCTATATGGGTTCCACCTCCATCACTTTGTGTGACACTCGTCTCCACGTGATGTTTCCGCCTCATTCGAGTCTTTCTTTTATAGGACTCATATAGTTTATGCAATTCCAGCGTCACACATATATTTTTTCTATTTCCAGAAATGTCCGCTACTATTACGATCTATGGATTTAATTTGAACAGGTCTCACATGTCTCATTAGAAATCTAAATGTATCTTTTTTTGAATTTGTATTCTATATTGTTCTTGTATTGCGGTGGGTAGTAGTGTCACATCAGTCTATTGTCTTTGTCCGCTGCATGTCTGTTTAACGGCATCTACAAAGTCATTTGCATATGACTCATCTGATTTTCAGCATGTCGTTAGCACAATGTTAAAATGTTTTTTACTTGTAGAAACAGAAGAATCACTACCTACCCTATATATACCCTGTCACAAATGCAGCGCGCTATGTGATCAAGGCCGCAGGCTTGCGGTCGAAACACGTCATCCTGACATAATAATGCAATAAATTTCACTTTCTGCATCTTTAACGGAGTCTGTGCCAGTGTTTTACCTGGTGTGGTTTAACCTTGGGATCCTGGTTGTGAATCTTAGTGAAGATCTTTATAACTACTTATGAATCTCATATGTCCCTACTTTCACTGCTGCTATATCGTATATGTATACAATTTTGGTTTCCCTTCATTTGTATAATATACCTATTGACCTATGAATTATCCCTGTATTAGTCTCTTCTTATGCAACTAATAATATATGCTTCAAATGCCCACATATGGCTATATAATATTTGTTTGTCATTCGACAACACAGGGTCCCCCAATTTTGCTTTACTGAATAGGGCCATGTAGCTATATATACCCTCTTCAGCTGCTATATTTATGTACTTATTATTTTAGCACGTTATTAAATTTGATAATCGATTAAGTTTTATTTGATTACACATAGCTTTTTAGCCTAGAAATCAGTTTAGCACCTGCACTTTATAGACGCACTTTTATATTGCATTTTAGTTATCTTAACACATCTGTGGTTGTATTAACATCATAGTACTGTAATACCAAGCGAAGGTAAAAATCAATATAATAAGGCAATGATGACCAATTTGAATTGCACATATTCGGCATAAATGTATTTGTACATATTATAAATCTATTAAGAGTATTTATCAAATTGTGTATTTTTATATTGGTTTTAGTATTTTTATATTGGTTTTAGCTTTTCTTATAACAAAATATATAGAGTCATGTATTTATACTTTTATACATGGTTCAAAAACATTATGCTTATTTATTTATTAGCATTTATGTAGCTTTCCAATGTACTGATATATATATTTACCCAATACGTTATGGTAAATGCGACACCCGACCCTAGCATTGCTTTTCTGTATACTAGCTTTGAGTCTGGTTTCTATGGCTATATGATGTCGTCTATCACATGGTAGACAAGTTACCTATATATACCTGTATAATTCGTAGCGTGATCATGTGATCAAGGCCACAGGTCGTGGCCGAAACACGTCATGAGGAACTGCACTTTGTGATGAAATAAACCTAAAAACTTTGGCACCAGCAATTCAAGAGTCCGTACCTGTTCTGTATAAGCAAATGGGACCAGGATTGTTTGTTTGATATATATATATATATATATATATATATATATATATATATATATATATATATATATTACCTATTGGCGGTCGCCAGTAGGTAGTTATAGTTAGGACCTATTTTCCATAGGAAAAGCGTTTTTTGATTTGCCAATATCTTTAGCGCCGTTTGACGAATGTTCGCAAAATTTTCAAAACTAATGGGGTGCTCTAGTCAGCTCCTGTCTTGAAGGTTTCGGGGTGATTCGTCAAGCGGGGGCCCGAGAAAAAAGGGGGCTCCCAAAACGCATTTTCTCCATAGGAAATTTTGGAAAAGACTACAGCCCGAACTGCTGAACGGAATGACACCAAATTTAGCAAAAAGGTAGCTCTTGGTTCAGAAAGCAACCTTTTTTTTAAATGGTGTAAATCCATTCAGTAGTTTCTGAAATATTCATATTTTAAAAATTTATATATCTGGTGACTGCGGTGGATCCACGAACCCTTCTGAGCATGAGCTTGATTCTGATTGGCTGCCAACACTTCCAACCAGAAAGTGTTGGCAGCCATCTTGTGACTTGGTAGAACCGAGTCACAAGAAAAAAGGTTAAAAATGAAGAAAAGGGGGTAGGGTAGAAACACCCTGACCACGTAGGCCTGCTCAGGGGGTCCGGGACCCCCAGGGCAAAAAATAGCATTTTTAAAAAAAACTTTGGTGGGATTCCCGCTGGGTTTGCAAATCCAGCCGAAAGTTTAAAAAAAAACAAAGCGCGGACTCATGCGCTTTGTTTTCTAGAAGCCCCCAGGTGGGCCAGGTCCCGGGGGCAATGGACAATTATCATGTGGGGGCCCATGGGGGCCCCCGCAGCCCCGTGGACTGCCACCTCCCAGGGGCTTTGTTATTAATGTGCAGGGGGCACGCGGCACCCCCACAGCCCCAGGGACAGCCACCTCCCTGGGGCTTAAATTTAAATAAACAAGTGTGGGGGGGCTCCCGCCCCCCCACACTGCCCTGGGGCCCACCACCTCATCGGAGCTTCAAACATGATGGGAGGGGGGCCGTGCCACCCCCCTCATGGAGCTCTCCATGGTCCTGAGGACCGCCACCCCCCAGGGCCGGCTCCTGCAATGTCCCGGGGTGCCCACCCCTGGGGCATTGCAGTTTGCTATGACAGGGCGGGAGCACAGCTGCCGCCCTGCCATAGCAAACACTGCTTCGCTACATGGAAGCGAGAGCAGGAAACTTGCTCTCGCTTCCATGAAGCAAAGCAGAATTGCTTTTGGACAAGGGGAGCTGCATGTTTGCAGCTCCCCTGGTCCAAAAGCAATGCCGTCTCCCGCAGGAGGCGGGGAGCCAGCTGGGACCGCGGGGGCATTGGGACTCCCCCCGCGGTCCACAACATGTGGCCAGTCCCCGGGGGTTGGGGTCCCCGGGGCCAAAGTGGCCCAGGGAAGGGGGGCCATGAGGCCCCCCTCCTGTAATTAAATGAAATAACAAAATAAAAATGAAAGAGGCAAAGCCCTGGGGGATGGGGTCCCCGGGGCAAAAAATGGCCTCAGGAGGGGGGCCACGCAGCCCCTCTCCTTTAAAATTAAAAAAATAATGATAAAAAATAGGTGGCCATGCACATGGGGATGGGGTCCCCGGGGCGAAATCGGCCTCGGGAGGGGGGCCACGCGGCCCCCTTCCCATTTTAAAAAACAAAAATATTTTTAAAAATGGCTCAGGCCCTGGAGGATGGGGTCCCCAGGGCCCACAAAATATTAGGAGAAGGGGGCCACACAGCCCCCCCTTCTAACAAAAAAAGGAAAAGCCTGCCTCTCGCCGGAGGCCCCACCCCCTCCCTGCACCACTCTACAAACGCACCTCCTGGCGCGTTCTAAGTTGGGGTATTAGGTCCCCTTGAATCCTGAGGGTCCCTGGGGCCAACTAGCCCACCAGGTACCTCCAGTAAGCCCCACACAGTGGGATTGCTGAAGGTGGTCCGAGGCCATGCCCCTTTTTACACCACTCTGCAAACACGCCTCTTGGCGCACTCCTGGTGGGGCGATGAGGTCCTCTTGTGTCCTGAGGACCTCAGGAATAAAGTGAACTTCATCCCTCGAGCAGCAGTGCACCAGGAGGTGCATTTGCAGAGTGGTGTAAAAAGGGGGTGTGGCCTCGGACCACTCTCAGCAATCCAGCTTTGTGGGGCTTACTAGAGATAACAGGAGGGCTAGTTGGCCCCCAGGGACCCTCAGGAGGCAAGGGGACTTCATCCCCAACCAAGAGCGTGCCAGGAGGCTTGTGTGCAGAGTGGTGGAGAAAAGGGGCGTGGCCTGTGACCACCTCTCAGCAATGCCACTATCTGGGGATTACTGGAGGTATCGGGTAGGCTAGTTGGCCCCTAATGACCCCCAGCAGCAAAGGGGACTTTAATCCCCATCGAAGAGCACACCAGGGAGCACGCTTGCAGACTGGTGGTCAAAGGGGGGCGTGGCCTGCTATGAGAATTTACCAATGCTGCTGTGTGGGATTTACTGGAGGTAAAAGGAGGGGTAGTTGGCCCCCAAGGTTGTCCTTGGGGGCCAACTACCCCTCCTGTTACCTCCAGTAAGTCCCACACAGTGGGATTGCTAAGTGGCCTTCGGAGGACACACCCCCCCTTTCTCCACCACTCTGTAAACGTGCCTCCTGGCACACTACGGATTGGGGGATGAAGTCCACTATAATCCTGAGGGACTTTGGGGGCCAAGAAGCCCTCCAGGTACCTCCTGTAAGTCCAACGCAGCGGAATTCCTGAGCGCTGGTTGGAGGCCCAGCCCCCTTTCTCCACCACTCTGCAAACGTGACTACCAGTTAAAGAAGAATTTGTAATGTAATATTTCTCGCATTTGCAAGAGTTAGAGCTATTGGCGTTGTAAATGTAAAAGTTTTTTACTAATGTTTTTTGGAGTGGAGTGGATGTAGATTGTATGTAGTGGAATTATGTGGTATGTTGTGCAGTAAAATTATATGGATAGAAAATATGTGGTATTTAGTGTATAGGAATTATGGAGAGTGGGATTATATGTTATGGAGAGTAATTATGTGGTATGGTAGTCTGTGTTGTGGAGTGGTAACCTCAGGTTTATTCTTCCTGATTTCCATAGAAGCTAAACTATACACTCAATGAGACAAAAAGAAGAAGGAACCAATGAGGAGCACTTCTGGACCTAGTCAGAGGTATGAGCAGGGCTACTGGAATTATGCGACTGTTTGACTGCACCGACTTTTGCACAATTACACATTTTCTGCATTTGCCACATAATCGATCATCTACTGCATAATCTGCAGATTTGAACAAAAAAACTTTGTTTCTAGCTCAAACGGCTCAAACGTTACCAAAATTGCAGTGACAAGTGTTACAGCATGGTGGAAGGCCCTTTGCAAACCTAGAATGGTCACCTGTTACTTATTGCTAAATGTGGGTGTTAAATTGGTACTAATGATGTGCAAACCACTTTTGCTTCTTTTTTGCGCCTCTCTTGCCTTTTACTGCACTTCTGTTGCTTCTTTCTGCACCTTTCTTTTTTCCTGCACTTCTCTTGCCTTTTTCTGCACATCTCTTCTACTTTCTGCATCTCTCTTGCCTCTTTCTGCACCTCTGTTCCCGCTTTCTGCACCTCACTAGCTTCTTTCTGCACCCTCTTGCCTCTTTCTGCACCCTTCTTCCCTCTTTCTGCACTCTTCTTCCCTCTTTCTGCACCTCTCTTGCCTCTTTCTGCACCCCTGTTTTCTCTTTCTGCACCTCTCCTGCCTGTTTCTGCACCTCTTGTGCCTCTTTCTGCACTTCTCTTGCCTCTTTCTGCACCTCTGTTGCTTCTTTCTGCAACTCTCTTGCCTCTTTCTGTACTTCTTTTGCTTCCTTCTGCACCTCTGTTGCTTCCTTCTGCAACTCTCTTGCCTCTTTCTGCACTTCTTTTGCTTCCTTCTGCACCTCTGTTGCTTTTTTCTGCACTTCTCTTGCCTCGTTTCTGCACCTCTCTTGCTTCTTTCTGCACCCCTCTTGCCTCTTTCTGCACCTCTCTTTCCTCTTTCTGCACCCCTCTTGCCTCTTTGTGTACCTCTGTTCCTTCTTACTGCATTTCTTTTGTTTCTTTCTGCACCTCTCTTGCTTCTTTCTGCACCCTCGTGCCTCTTTCTGCACCCTTCTTCCCTCTTTCTGCACCTCTGTCGCCTCTTTCTGCACCCCTATTCCCTCCTTCTGCACCTCATTTCGGCACTTCTTTTGCTTCTTTCTGCATCTCTCTTGCTTCTTTCTGCACCCCTGTTGCCTCTTTCTGCACCTCTCTTGTCTCTTTGTGCACCTCTCCTGCCTGTTTCTCCACCTCTCTTGCATCTTTCTGCACTTCTCTTGCCTCTTTCTGCATTTATGTTGCTTCTTTCTGCACTCCTCTTGCCTCTTTCTACATTTCTGTTGCTTCTTTCTGCAGTTCTCTTGCCTCTTTCTGCAACCTTCTTGCCTCTTTCTGAACCTCTGTTGCTTCTTTCTGCATTTCTCTTGCTTCTTTCTGCACCTCTCTTGCTTGTTTCTGCACCCCTGTTGCCCCTTTCTGCACTCGTCCTCCCTCTTTGTGCACCTCTCTTTGTGCATCTCTCTTGTCCTTTTCTGTACCTGTCTTGCCTCTTTCTGCACTTCTGTTGCCTCTTTCGGCACCTCTGTTGCTTCTTTCTGCACTTCTCTTGCCTCTTTCTGCATCTCTCTTGCCTCTTTCTGCACCTCACTTGTTCTTTCTACACTTCTCTTGCTTCTTTCTACACCTCTGTTGCTTCTTTCAGCAATTCTCGCTCCTCTTTCTGCACTTCTCTTGCCTGTTTCTGCACCTCTCTTGCCTCTTTCTGCACCTCTCTTACCTCTTTCTGCACCTCACTTGCTTCTTTCTGCACCCCTCTTCGCTCTTTCTGCACCCCTCTTTGCTCTTTCTGTACCTCTCTTGCCTCTTTCTGCACTCCCGTTCCCTCTTTCTGCACCTCTCTTGCCTCTTTCTGCACTTCTCTTGCTTCTTTCTGCACCTCTGTTGCTTCTTTCTGCTCTCCTTTTGCTTCTTTCTGCACCTCTCTTACTTCATTCTGCACCTCTCTTGCCTCTTTCTGCATCTCTCTTGCCTCTTTCTGCAGTTCTCTTACCTCTTTCTGCACCTCTGTTGGTTCTTTCTGCACTGCTCTTGCTTCTTTCTGTACCTCTCTTGCAAACTTCTGCCCCCCGCCTCTTTCTGCACCCCTCTTCCCTCTTTCTACACCTCTCTTGCCTCTGTCTGCACCCCTGTTCCCTCTTTCTGTACCTCTTTTGCCTGTTTCTGCAACTTTCTTACCTCTTTCTGCAGTTCTCTTGCCTCCTTCTTCACCTCTGTTGCTTCTTTCTGCACTTCTCTTGCCTCCTTCTGCACCGCTGTTGCTTCATTCTGTACTTCTCTTGCTTCTTTCTCTGCCTCTCTTGCTTCTTTCTGCACCCCTCTTGCTTCTTTCTGCAACCCTCTTCCCTCTTTCTGTACCTCTCTTGCCTCTTTCTGCACCTCTCTTGCCTCTTTCTGCACCCCTGTTCCCTCTTTCTGCACCTCTCCTGCCTGTTTCTGCACCTCTGTTGCTTCTTTCTGTACTTCTCTTACTTCTTTCTGTACACCTCTTGCTACTTTCTGCACCTCAGTTGCTTCTTTCTGCACTTCTTTTTCTTCTTTCGGCGCCACTCTTGCTTCTTTCTGCACCCCTCTTCCTTCTTTCTGCACCTCTCTTGCTTCTTTCTGCACCCCTCTTGCCTCTTTCTGCACCCTTCTTCCCTCTTTGAGCACCTCTTTTGCCTCTTTCTGCACCTCTCTTGCCTATTTGTGTACCCCTCTTGCATCTTTCTGCACCTCTGTTGTTTCTTTCTGCACTGTTCTTACTTCTTTCTGCACCTCTCTTGCAAATTTCTACACCCCTTTTGCCTCCTTCTGCACCTCTGTTGGTTCTTTCTGCACTGCTCTTTATTCTTTCTGCACCTCTTTTGCTTGTTTCTGCAACTCTCTTGTCTCTTTCTGCACTTCTCTTGCCTCCTTCTGTACCTCTGTTGCTTATTTCTGCACTTCTCTTGCCTCTTTCTGCACCCCTCTTGCCTCTTCCTGCACCTCTGTTGTTTCTTTCTGCCCTTCTTTTGCTTCTTTCTGCACCTCTCTTGCTTCTTTCTGCACCCCTCTTGCTTCTTTATGCACCCTTCTTCCCTCTTTCCGCACCTCTCTTACCTCTATCTGCACCCCTGTTCCCTTTTTCTGCACCTCTCTTGCCTGTTTCTGCAACTCTCTTGCCGTTTTCTGCAGTTCTCTTGCCTCCTTCTGCACCTCTGTTGCTTCTTTCTGCACTGTTCTTGCCTCTTTCTGCAACCTTCTTGTCTGTTTGTACACCTCTGTTGGTTCTTTCTGCACTGCTCTTGCTTCTTTCTGGACCTCTTTTGCAAATTTCTGTACCCCTTTTGCCCCTTTCATCACCACTCTTGCCTCCTTCTTCACCTCTGTTGGTTCTTTCTGCACTGCTCTTGCTTCTTTCTGCACCTCTTTTGCCTGTTTCTGCAACTCTCTTGCCTCTTTCTGCACTTCCCTTGCCTCATTCTGCACCTCTGTTGCTTCTTTCTGCTTTTCTCTTGCTTGTTTCTGCATCTTTCTTCCTCTTTATGCACTACTATTGCTTCTTTCTGTGCTTCTCTTGCTTCTTTCTGCACCTTTCTTCCTCTTTCTGCACCTCTCTTGTCTCTTTCTAAATATTTCTTCCTCTTTCTGCACCTCTGTTGCTTCTTTCTGCAACTCTCTTGCCTCTTTATGCACTTCTTTTGCTTCCTTCTGCACCTCTGTTGCTTCTTTCTGCACTTCTCTTGCCTCTTTCTGCACCTCTCTTGCTTCTTTCTGCACCCCTCTTGCCTCTTTCTGCACCTCTCTTGTCTCTTTGTGCACCTCTCCTGCCTGTTTCTCCACCTCTCTTGCATCTTTCTGCACTTCTCTTGCCTCTTTCTGCATTTATGTTGCTTCTTTCTGCACTCCTCTTGCCTCTTTCTACATTTCCTGTTGCTTCTTTCTGCAGTTCTCTTGCCTCTTTCTGCAACCTTCTTGCCTCTTTCTGAACCTCTGTTGCTTCTTTCTGCATTTCTCTTGCTTCTTTCTGCACCTCTCTTGCTTGTTTCTGCACCCCGTTGCCCCTTTCTGCACTCTCGTCCTCCCTCTTTGTGCACCTCTCTTTGTGCATCTCTCTTGTCTTTTTCTGTACCTTTCTTGCCTCTTTCTGCACTTCTTTTGCCTCTTTCGGCACCTCTGTTGTTTCTTTCTGCACTTCTCTTGCCTCTTTCTGCATCTCTCTTGCCTCTTTCTGCACCTCACTTGTTCTTTCTACACTTCTCTTGCTTCTTTCTACACCTCTGTTGCTTCTTTCAGCAATTCTCGCTCCTCTTTCTGCACTTCTCTTGCCTCTTTCTGCACCTCTCTTACCTCTTTCTGCACCTCACTTGCTTCTTTCTGCACCCCTCTTGCCTCTTTCTGCACCCCTCTTCGCTCTTTCTGTACCTCTCTTGCCTCTTTCTGCACTCCCGTTCCCTCTTTCTGCACCTCTCCTTTCTGTTTCTGAACCTCTCTTGCCTCTTTCTGCACTCTTCTTGCCTCTTTCTGCACCTCTGTTGCTTCTTTCTGCTCTTCTTTTGCTTCTTTCTGCACCTCTCTTACTTCTTTCTGCACCTCTCTTGCCTCTTTCTGCATCTCTCTTGCCTCTTTCTGCAGTTCTCTTACCTCCTTCTGCACCTCTGTTGGTTCTTTCTGCACTGCTCTTGCTTCTTTCTGTACCTCTCTTGCAAACATCTGCCCCCCGCCTCTTTCTGCACCCCTCTTCCCTCTTTCTGCACCTCTCTTGCCTCTGTCTGCACCCTTGTTCCCTCTTTCTGTACCTCTTTTGCCTGTTTCTGCAACTCTCTTACCTCTTTCTGCAGTTCTCTGCCTCCTTCTTCACCTCTGTTGCTTCTTTCTGCACTTCTCTTGCCTCTTTCTGCACTTCTCTTGCCTCTTTCTACACCGCTGTTGCTTCATTCTGTACTTCTCTTGCTTCTTTCTCTGCCTCTCTTGCTTCTTTCTGCACCCCTCTTGCTTCTTTCTGCAACCCTCTTCCCTCTTTCTGTACTTCTCTTGCCTCTTTCTGCACCTCTCTTGCCTCTTTCTGCACCCCTGTTCCCTCTTTCTGCACCTCTCCTGCCTGTTTCTGCACCTCTGTTGCTTCTTTATGTACTTCTCTTACCTCTTTCTGTACCCCTCTTGCTACTTTCTGCACCTCAGTTGCTTCTTTCTGCACTTCTTTTTCTTCTTTCGGCGCCGCTCTTGCTTCTTTCTGCACCCCTCATCCTTCTTTCTGCACATCTTTTGCCTGTTTCTGCAACTCTCTTGCCTCTTTCTGTACTTCTCTTGCCTCTTTCTGCACCTCTGTTGCTTCTTTCTGCACTTCTCTTGCTTCTTTCTGCACCCCTCTTGCCTCTTTCTGCACCTCTGTTGCTTGTTTCTGCACTTCTCTTGCTTCTTTCTGCACCTCTCTTGCTTCTTTCTGCACCCCGCTTGCCTCTTTCTGCACCCTTCTTCCCTCTTTGTGCACCTCTTTTGCCTATTTCTGCACCTCTCTTGCCTATTTGTGTACCTCTGTTGCTTCTTTCTGTACTTTTCTTACCTCTTTCTGTACCCCTCTTGCTACTTTCTGCACCTCAGTTGCTTCTTTCTGCACTTCTTTTTCTTCTTTCGGCGCCGCTCTTGCTTCTTTCTGCACCCCTCTTCCTTCTTTCTTCACATCTTTTGCCTGTTTCTGCAACTCTCTTGCCTCTTTCTGTACTTCTCTTGCCTCTTTCTGCACCTCTGTTGCTTCTTTCTGCACTTCTCTTGCTTCTTTCTGCACCCCTCTTGCCTCTTTCTGCACCTCTGTTGCTTGTTTCTGCACTTCTCTTGCTTCTTTCTGCACCTCTCTTGCTTCTTTCTGCACCCCTCTTGCCTCTTTGTGCACCCTTCTTCCCTCTTTGTGCACCTCTTTTGCCTCTTTCTGCACCTCTCTTGCCTATCTGTGTACCCCTCTTGCATCTTTCTGCACCTTTGTTGTTTCTTTCTGTACTGTTCTTACTTCTTTCTGCACCTCTCTTGCAAATTTCTACACCCCTTTTGCCTCCTTCTGCACCTCTGTTGGTTCTTTCTGCACTGCTCTTTATTCTTTCTGCACCTCTTTTGCCTGTTTCTGCAACTCTCTTGTCTCTTTCTGCACTTCTCTTGCCTCCTTCTGTACCTCTGTTGCTTATTTCTACACTTCTCTTGCCTCTTTCTGCACCCCTCTTGCCTCTTCCTGCACCTCTGTTGTTTCTTTCTGCCCTTCTTTTGCTTCTTTCTGCACCTCTCTTGCTTCTTTCTGCACCCCTCTTGCTTCTTTCTGCACCCTTCTTCCCTCTTTCCGCACCTCTCTTACCTCTATCTGCACCCCTGTTCCCTTTTTCTGCACCTCTCTTGCCTGTTTCTGCAACTCTCTTGTCTTTTTCTGCAGTTTTCTTGCCTCCTTCTGCACCTCTGTTGCTTCTTTCTGCACTGTTCTTGCCTCTTTCTGCAACCCTCTTGTCTGTTTGTGCACCTCTGTTGGTTCTTTCTGCACTGCTCTTGCTTCTTTCTGGACCTCTTTTGCAAATTTCTGTACCCCTTTTGCCCCTTTCATCACCACTCTTGCCTCCTTCTTCACCTCTGTTGGTTCTTTCTGCACTGCTCTTGCTTCTTTCTGCACCTCTTTTGCCTGTTTCTACAACTCTCTTGCCTCTTTCTGCACTTCCCTTGCCTCATTCTGCACCTCTGTTGCTTCTTTCTGCTTTTCTCTTGCTTGTTTCTGCATCTTTCTTCCTCTTTATGCACTACTATTGCCTCTTTCTGTGCTTCTCTTGCTTCTTTCTGCACCTTTCTTCCTCTTTCTGCACCTCTCTTGTCTCTTTCTAAATATTTCTTCCTCTTTCTGCACCTCTCTAGCTTCTTTCTGTACCTCTTTTGGTTCTTTCTGCACTTCTGTTGCCTCTTTGTGCACTTCTCTTGCGTCTTTCTGCACATTTCTTACTCTTTCTGTTCCTGTCTTGATTTTTCTGCACTTCTCTTGCCTCTTTCTGTACTTCTCTCACCTCTTTCTGTACTCAAATGGGAAGTGCAAGCTCTCAAGTTTAAAGGTTTGCGTGCTCTCAGGACTGAGGTATATGTCTACTTGTACATGTATTCTCACATTTATTATGCATCTGAAGATGGTAGCTTAAAAAGCCGGTAAGTTCTCGTATAGGTGGTCAAATCTTCTCAGTTCTGTTCTGTCATTCGGTTGCACAGGCAGACATGTCTTATGTATATAGGTGTTATAGAGCCCCTCAAATATACTAGTGAATACCCATGTACCCTGTATTGTGAGCAGAAAGAAATGCATACACCTTTTGTGCACAAATTTACAGAGTATGCTGTTTGAAACACAGGTATTCAAGTATTTGTATGTTTATTTTTAAGTAACATGTAACTAGGTAAAAGCAGACACATACGCATGCATACCTTCACAAACTTTGTGAGACTTACAACAGTGATATGGTTAGGATTGCTGTTTTACATTTGGTAGGCCTAACATTCTGAGCAGTCGATAAATAGTGAACCTTGAAGAGAAAAGTGAGGTTTAAGACATCTTGGGAGAAGGATTAGTGATTAGGCTACTTTGTATGAGTCTGTGGAAAGATACAGTCAAAGTAGGCCTTTTTCTGCACCTCTGATGCTTCTTTCTGGACTTCTCTTGCTTTTTTCTCCACCTTTCTTCCTCATTCAGGACTTCTGTTGCCTCTTTCTGCATTTTTCTTGCTTCTTTCTGCACCTTTCTTCCTCTTTCTGCACCTCTCTTCCCTCTTTCTGCACTTCTCTTGCTTCTTTCTTAGCCTTTCTTCCTCTTTCTGTACATGTTTTACCTATGTAGGCATAGTCAGAAATTAGTATTTAAAAAACATTAGAAATTCACTGCAAAAACCAAAGGTTTCAGGGACGTTATAGTAAGTAATTAACATTTTAAAAAACGTAGAAATTTACTGTAAAAACCAGAGGTTTTAGGGACGTTATAGTTAGGGATTAGCATTTAAAAAACCTTAGAAATGCACTGAAAAAACTACAAGTTTCAGGGATGTTATAGTTAGGCTGACATTTCACTCGTACAAAACCAGAGAAATTTGCCGTTATAGTTAGCTGAGCTTACTATAACTCACGCCTCCGCAATGCACTGCTGATGACGTCACATATTACATAACGCATGACATGGTCAGTGACATCACTGATGACATCACTGATGACATCTCAAATGATATCACTGATGACATCATCCACTTAATATCTGATGCACCTCCTCACACCCTAATATAAGCTTTCATACACCCACTCTAAAATACAGAGTATCATACACGAAACCATAGATACACCAATACCAGTTAGTACATACCCACTTACTGATTCATAGGTCTACGCACATTGGATTGAATTGAATTGCATTTTGAATTTTTAAGGCGCACAGCTACCCCAAAGGGTTTCCCGACGCCTGCCAGAAAGACAAGAAAAAGCAGAGCAGAAGATTACTGGTTAAACAACCAGGTTTTTAAACATCTGCGAAAGTTACCATAAACTGTTTTGCTACGTAATGATAAAGGAAGAGAGTTCCATAGAACGGGGCCAAGGTAGGCAAAAGATTGACCACCCATATGCAACAGTCTAATTCTGGGAACCGAAAATGTCAACTGAGAAGAGTGAAGAAGGCATGATGGTGTGTAAGGCTGAACCAAGGATTGTAAGTATTGAGGGGCTGTACCAGTTTTAATCTTAAACATGTAGCTCAAGGCTTTGAATTTAATGCGGTTCTCCACCTTAAGCCAGTGAAGATCCTGAAGAAATCCTGAGATAGAGGCAGCCCTAGGAACCTGGCAGAGCAGCCTGGTGGCAGCGTTCTGCACTATCTGCAGTCTTTGTGTCACAACTTTATTAGCACCAAGGTACAGGATGCTACCGTAGTCCAGTCTAGACGTGACAAGGGCCTGGACTACGGTTCTCTGAGTGGCACTCGGCAGCATCCAAAGAATTTTTTTTAGCCATTTGAGGATGGTGAAACAAGTCGTGGCCACCTTCACGACTTGCTGTTTCATGGATAACTGATCATCTATGATAAAGCCTAAGTTGCGAACTTGATGAGTGGGTTGGGGTAAGTCTCACATTTCTGAAGGCCAATGCTGAGGACCCCAGAGGTCCTGTTTTTTTCCTAGGATCAGGACCTCAGTTTTTTCCCCATTTAGTTTGAGTGAATTCGTCTGCATCCAAGATGCAATTTTCCTCAGACCAAACTGAAGAGAAGATGACTACGATTCCCTCTCTGCGGAGAGAGAGAAGATGATCTGGGTGTCATCCGCATAAGAAAATAGGGCCAACCCTGCTTCTTCGGCAATCACCGGTAGAGGCCGGACATAAACGTTAAACAGTAAAGGACACTCACTCAACCATACAGTCACTCATACATGCAGTCACTCATCAATACAGCCACTGATATATGCACTCATACACCAATACAGACATTCACATACCACCACTCACCCAGAGAGATACTCACACACCTAGTCAGTCACCCAAAGACTGAATCACACTGCCATTTACTCACCTATACAGTTATGCACACACCACCTCACTTATTCATACAGATACTAACACATACTTACTCTCTTATACAATCACTGACACAAGCACACACTCATCCATACAGCCACTCTCACAATCACTCACTCTCACATATAGTCACTTATATACTCCAACATTCACATATACTGCCTTTCACATATGTAGTTACTCACGCATATACCACTGAGACATCCATTCACTCACCAACACAGCCATACGCACACTCACTCACCCATACAGCCCCTCGCAGATGCACTCATGAACCCATACACCCACTGAATCACCCACTCATACATCCATGCAGGGAGTCACACACCCCCCCACCCAACCACACAGACACTCAGGCACCAATACGGGTAATCAGACAACCAATCATTAACCCATATAGACACTCATGTAGCAACTCACCAACCCATGCAGCCACTTACACACCAAATGACAGACTGATACAAATATTCACACAGATTTGTCATTCACCCATGCATTCACTAAGACACGTTTAATCACTCACTTATACCTTCAGTCATGCACCTCATAAATCATCCATTCAGACACTCATACACCCACTCATTCTTCAATAAACCTTGGCGTGTAAAAAGTTTAACATTCTTAAACTTTTTAGAAACACTCAGTCACTGGATGATGTCATCAGTGATGTCATTTGAGATGTCATCAGTGATGTCACTGACCATGTCATGAGTGACGTAATATGTGACGTCATCAGCAGTGCATTGCAGGGGCGTGAGTTGTAGTTAGCTCAGCTAACTATAACGGCCGAATTTCTCTGGTTTTGCAGAGTGAAATGTCAGCCTAACTATAACGTCCCTGAAACCTGTGGTTTTTTCAGTGAATTTCTAAGGTTTTTTAAATGCTAATTTCTAACTATAACGTCCCTAAAACCTCTGTTTTTTTCAGTGAATATATATATACATATATATATATACATATATACATATATATATATATATATATATATATATATATATATATATATATATATATATATATATATATATATATATATATATATATATATATATATATATATATATATATATATATATATATATTACCTATCGCGGTCGCCAGTAGGTAGTTATAGGCAGGACCCAGTTTTTATAGGAAAAGCGTTTTTTGATTTGCCAAACTCTTTGGTGCCGTTTGACGAATCTTCGTGAAATTTTCAAAACTAATGGCCCTTTCCGGTCAGCTCCTGTCTTTAAAGTTTCGGGGTGATTTGTCAAGCGGGGGCCGAGAAAAAAGGGGGGTCCCAAAATGCATTTTCTCCATGTTAATTTCCATAGGAACTTTTGTCGTGGCTACAGCCCGAACTGCTGAACGGAATTACATCAAATTTGGCAGAGAGGTAGCTCTTGGTCCAGAGTGCACTCTTTGCTTTAAATGGTGTAAATCCATTCAGTAGTTCGTGAGAAATGTAAAAATAAACAATATCAATATCTGGTGACTGCAGTGGATCTGCGAACCTTCATGAACACGAGCTTCATTCTGATTGGCTGCCAACACTCCAAACCAAGTAGTGTAGGCAGCCATCTTGTGACTCGGTTGAAACGAGTCACAAGCAAAAGGGTCAAAAAACGATTAAAAAAGAAGATAAGGGGGCAGGGTAGAAACACCTAGGCCTGCTCAAGGGGTCCCTGTGCCCTGAGGGCCAAAAAAAGCATATTTTAAAACTTTTCAGCGGAATTTGTGCTGGGGTCACGAATCTGCCAATTTTTTTTTTTTAAATGAAGCGCGGGCTCCTGCCCTTCGTTTTGTAGAAGCCCCTGGGTGGGCCAGGTCCCAGGGGCAATGTTATTAATATATGTGGGGGCCAGTGGGGGCCCCTGCAGCTCCGGGGACCGCTACCTCCCTGGGACATGATTAAGAATGCATGGGGGCACGCGGCCCCCCGCAGCCCCTGGGACCACCACCTCCCAAGACATTTTAAAATTTGGTTCGGGGGCCTCATGGACTCTCCCAAGCCCCGGGGACCGCAACCTGCCCGGGGCATTATGTAATTATGAGCAGGGGGGCCTCACCGCCCCCCCAAGCCACGGGGACCACCACCTCCCCGGGGCTTAAATGTTATTAAACAAAGTGTAGAGGGAGCTCGTGCCCCTCCCCACACTGCCCCAGGGACCACCACCTCCCCGAGGCAAACTTTAAATTAAGAGTGGGGGTCCGTTGCAGACCCCCGGCCCTGGGGACCACCACGTCCCCGGGGCTTCAATCATGATGGGAGGGGGTTGCATGGCCCCCCTCATGGAGCCCTCTTTGGCCCTGGGGACCGCCACTCCCCAGGGCCAGCTCCAGCAATGTCCCGGGGTGCCCACCCGGGACATTGCTGTATGCTATGGCAGGGCGGGAGCACAGCTCCCACCCTGCCATAGCAAACACTGCTTTGCTTCTTGGAAGCGAGAGCAGGAAACCTGCTCTCGCTTCCAAGAAGCAAGCAGAATTAGCTTGGGCAAAGGGAGCTGCATGTTTGCAGCCCCTTGCCCAGCGCAATGCCGGCTCCCGCAGGAGGAGGGGAGCCGGCTGGGATCGCGGGGGCATTGGGGCTCCCCCCGCGGTCCCCAATGTAAGGCCAGGCCCCGGCCCCGGTGGATGGGGTCCCCGGGGCCCTAATTTGCCTCAGGAGGGTGGCCACGTGGCCCCCCTCCAAAGTAAAAATAAAAAAAAACAAGGCTGGCCAAGCACCGGGGGATGGGGTGCCCGGGGCCATAATTGGCCTCAGGTGGGGGGCCACGCGGCCCCCTCCAAAGTAAAAATAAAAAAAAACAAGGCTGGCCAGGCCCCCAGGGCCAAAAGTGGCCCAGGGAAGGGGGGGCCGCGTGGCCCCCCTCCCATGAAAACAATAAAAAAAAAAAAAAACGAGGCAATGCCCCAGGGGATGGGGTCCCCGTGGCCAAAAAATGGCTTAGGAGGGGGCCGTGCGGCCCCCTCCAAAGTAAAAATTAAAAAAAACAAGGCTGGCCAGGCCCTCGGGGCCAAAAGTGGCCCAGGAAAGGGGGGGCCGCGTGGGCCCCCTCCTTTAAAATGAATAAAATAATAAATAAGTGGCCATGCCCTGGGGGATGCGGTCCCCGGGGATGAAATCGGCCTTGGCAAGGGTGCTGCGCGGCCCCCTTCCTGTTTAAAAAAAAAAAATCAAAAAAATGTCACAGGCCCTGGGGGATGGGGTCCCCAGGGCCCTTAAAATATTGAGAGAAGGGGGCCACACAGCCCCCCTTCTAACAAAAAAATGGGGAAAAAAGATGGCATCTCGCCGGAGGCCCCGCCACCTCCCTGCACAACACTGCTAAACGCGCCTCCTGGTGCGTTCTGTGTTTGGGGATTAAGCCCCCTAGATCCTTAAGGGTCCTTAGGGCCCAACTAGCCCACCAGGTACCTCCAGTAATCCCCACACAGTGGGATTGCTGAGAGGTGGTTCAAGGCCACACCCCTTTTTACACCACTCTGCAAACGCGCCTCTTGGCGCACTGCTGGTGGGGCTATGAGGTCCTCTTGTGTCCTGAGGACCTCAGGACTAAAGTGGACTTCATCCCCTGAGCGGCAGTGTGCCAGGAGGCTTACTAGAGATAACAGGAGGGCTAGTTGGCTCCCAGGGAGCCTCAGGAGGCAAGGGGACTTCATCCCCCATCCAAGAGCGCACCAGGAGGTGCGTTTGCAGAGTGGTGCAGAAAGGGAGCGTGGCCTGTGTCCACCTCTCAGCAATCCCACTATCTGGGGCATACTGGAGGTGTCAGGTAGGCTTGTTGGCCCCTAAGGACCCCCAGCAGCAAAGGGGACTTTAATCCCCATCGAAGAGCTCGCCAGGGAGCGCGTTTGTAGAATGGTGGGCAAAGGGGCGTGGCCTGCTATGAGAACTTACCAATGCTGCTGTGTGGGACTTACTGGAGGTAATAGATGGGGTAGTTGGCCCCCAAGGACGTCCTGGGGGCCAACTACCCCTCCTGTTACCTCCAGTAAGTCCCACACAGTGGGATTGCTAAGAGGTCTACGGAGGCCATGCCCCCCTTTCTCCACCACTCTGCAAATGCACCTCCTGGCACACTACGGGTTGGAGGATGAAGTATACTTTTCTTTTGAGGGACTTTGGGGGCCAAGAAGCCCTCCTGGTACCTCCTGTAAGTCCTACGCAGTGGAATTCCTGAGCACTGGTCGGAGGCCCAGCCCCCTTTCTCCACCACTCTGCAAACGCGACTACTAGTTAAAGAAGCATTTGCAATGTAATAGGTTTCACATTTGCGAGAGTTAGAGCTATTGGCGTTGTAAATGTAACATTTTTTTACTAATGTTTTTTGGACTGGAGTGGATGTCGGTTGTGTGTAGTGGAATTATGTGGTATGTCGTGCAGTGAAATTATGTGGATAGAAAGTATGTGGTATTTAGTGTATAGGAATTATGTAGAGTGGGAATATATGTTATGGAGAGTAATTGTGTGGTATGGTAGTCTGTGTTGTGGAGTGGTAACCTCAGATTTAGTCTTCCTCGTTTCCATAGAAGCTAAACTATAAACTAAATGAGACAAAAAAGAAAGAACCACTGAGGAGCACTTCTGGACCTAGTCAGAGGTATGATCAGGGCCACTGGAATAATGCGACTGTTTGGCTGCACCGACTTTTGCACAGTTATACATTTTCCGCATTTGCCACATAATCCATCATCTGCTGCATAATCTGCAGATTTGAACAAGAAAAACCTTGTTTCTAGCTCAAACGGCTCAAACGTTACCAAGAATGCAGCGACAAGTGTTACAGCATGGTGGAAGGCACTTTTCAAACCTAGAATGGTCACCTGTTACTTATTGCTAAAAGTGGGTATTAAATTGGTACTAATGGTGTGCAAACCACTCTTGCTTCTTTCTGCGCCTCTCTTGCCTCTTTCTGCATTTCTGTTGATTATGCACCTTTCTTTCTTTTTCTCCACTTCTTTTGCCACTTTCTGCTCATCTCTTCCACTTTCTGCACCTCTCTTGCCTCTTTCTGCACCTCCGCTGTCTCTTTCTGCACCTTACTTGCTTCTTTCTGTATCCCTCTTGCCACTTTCTGCACCCTTCTTCCCTCTTTCTGCACTTCTTTTGCCTCCTTCTGCACCCTGTTCCCTCTTTCTGCACCTCTCCTGCCTGTTTCTGCACCTCTCTTGCCTCTTTCTGCACTTCTCTTGCCTCTTTCTGCACATCTGTTGCTTCTTTCTGAACTTCTGTTGCCTCTTTCTGCACCATTCTTCCCTCTTTGTGCAACCCTCTTGCCTCTTTCTGCACCTCTCTTCCCTCTTTCTGCACCCATATTTCCTCTTTGTGCACCTCTGTTTCTTCTTTCTGCACTTCTCTTGTCTCTTTCTGCACCCCTCTTGCCTCTTTCTGCACCTCTGTTGGTTCTTTTGCACTGCTCTTGCTTCTTTCTGCACCTCTCTTGCCTCTGTCTGCACCCCTGTTCTCTCTTTCTGTACCTCTTTTGCCTGTTTCTGCAACTTTCTTGCTTCTTTCTGCAGTTTTCTTGCCTCCTTCTGCACCTCTGTTGCTTCTTTCTGCATTTCTTTTGCCTCTTTCTGCACCTCTCTTGCTTTTTTCTGCATCCCTTGTCTCTTTCTGCACTCGTCTTCCCTCTTTCTGCGCCTCTTTTGCTTCTTTCTGCACTTCTCTTGCTTCTTTTTGCACCTCTCTTGCTTCTTTCTGCACCCTTCTTCCCTTTTTTGCATCCCTCTTGCCTCTTTGTGCAGTTCTCTTGCCATTTTCTGCACCTGTATTGC
Source organism: Calotriton arnoldi (assembly GCA_963921515.1). Lineage (NCBI taxonomy): Eukaryota > Metazoa > Chordata > Amphibia > Caudata > Salamandridae > Calotriton > Calotriton arnoldi. The sequence goes on along the minus strand of CAWUFW010000494.1, from coordinate 2,619,763 downwards.
CTCTTTCTGCACCTCACTTGCGTCTTTCTGCACTTCTCTTGCTTCTTTCTACACCTCTGTTGCTTCTTTCAGCAATTCTCTTGCCTCTTTCTGCACCTCTTTTGCCTCTTTCTGCACCTCACTTGCTTCTTTCTGCACCCCTCTTGCCTCTTTCTGCACCCCTGTTCCCTATTTCTGTACCTCTCTTGCCTCTTTCTGCTCCCCTGTTCCCTCTATCTGCACCTTTCCTGCCTGTTTCTGCACCTCTCTTGCCTCTTTCTATACCTCAGTTACTTCTTTCTGTACTTCTCTTGCTCTATCTGCACCCTTTGCGCCTCTTTCTGCACCTCACTTGCTTCTTTCTGCACCCCTCTTGCCTCTTTCTGTACCCCTCTTTTCTCTTTCTGCACCTCCTCTCTGCACCTTTTTTGCCTCTTTCTGCACCCCTGTTCCCTCTTTCTGCACCTTTTTCTGCCTGTTTCTGCACCTCACTTGCCTCTTTCTGTACCTCAGTCGCTTCTTTCTGCACTTCTCTTGCTCTTTCTGCACCCTTCGTGCCTCTTTCAGTACCTCTGTTGCTTCTTTCTGCACCCCTCCTGCCTCTTTCTGTACCTCTCTTGTATCTTTGTACTCCTCTCCTACCTTTTTCTGCACCCCTCTTGCCTCTTTTTGCACTTCTGTTGGTTCTTTCTGCACTGCTCTTGCTTCTTTCTGCACCTCACTTGCCTCTTTCTGCACTTCTCTTGCTTCTTTCTACACCTCTCTTGCTTCTTTCTACACCCTTCTTCCCTCTTTGTGCATCTCTCTTGCCTCTTTCTGCACTTCTCTTTCCTCTTTCTGCACCCCTCTTGCCTCTTTCTGCACCTCCGTTGCATCTTTCTGCACTTCTCTTGCTTCTTTATGCACCTCTTTGCTTCTTTCTGCACCACTCGTGCTTCTTTCTGTACTTTTCTTGCTTCTTTCTGCACTTCTCTTGCTTCTACCTTTTTGTACACAAATTTACAGAGTATGCTGTTTGAAACACAGGTATTCAAGTATTTGTATGTTTATTTTTATGTAACGTGTCACTAGGTAAAAGCAGAGACACACGCATGAATACCTTCACATACTTGGTCAGACTTACAACAGTGATATGCTTAGGATTGTTGTTTTATATTTGGTAGGCCTAACATTCTGAGCATTCGATGAATCTTGAACCTTCAAGAGAAAAGTGAGGTTTAAGACATCTTGGGAGACGGATTAGTGATTAGGCTACTTTGTATGAGTCTGTTGTAAGGTACAGTCAAAGTAGGCCTCTTTCTGCACCTCTGTTGGTTCTTTCTGCACATCTCTTGCTTTTTTCTGCACCTTTCTTCCTCTTTCTGGACTTCTGTTGCCTCTTTCTGCGCTTCTCTTGCTTCTTTCTGCACCTTTCTTCCTCTTTCTGCACAGAGCCTACCTATGTAGGCATAGTTAGAAATTAGCAATTAAAAAACCATAGAAATTCACTGAAAAAACCATAGGTTTCAGGGATGTTATATCTGTGGGGGGTAATCAGCCCTTTGTGTTGGAAACAGGACACTGCCTATTCAGGTGTGTCAGCTCCCCTCCTCTCTCTCTCTTCCTTGCCAGGAAGAGCAATCAGAACGCAGATGAGTTCTCTGTCACACCCACCCTTTCTGTGTTTGTGGCTGTCTAGAGGGAATGCACAGAGTATAGCTGTCACCCACTCAAGACCTGCATTGGAGACAGGCTGCAGGCACACAGAGCTAAGTTAAAAACAGAGAAATGTCCACTTTCGAAAAATGAAATTTCTAAAATAGTAATGTTAAATCCAATCTTACCACTAAAGAGGACTTATCATTGCTATTCCAAAAATATTAAACATTATGCAGCTACTCCTTTCTAATCAGGAAGTACAGCTTAAAAGTTTTTTAAAGTATTCCCAATGCTAGTCTCTGAGAGGACTAGGCCTCACAGTAGTGAAAAACGAATTTGGCTGGTTGTCACTACCAGGGCATGTCAAACTTAAAAGTACATGTCCTACCTTTTATTTACACAGCCCCCTGCCCTTAGGGCTACCTAGGGCCTACCTTAGGGGTAACGTATGTATAATAAAAGGGACATTTAAGGCTTGGCAAGTGGTTTTAAATGCCAAGTCAAAGTTGCAGTAAACTGCACACACAGGCTCTGCCATGGCAGGCCTGAGACAGGTTTGAAAGGCTACTTGTGTGGTGTGGAACTATCAGTGCGGCAGGCCCACTACTATCATTTAGATTACAGCCCTGGGTATTTGGTATACCACTTTACAAGGGACTTACAAGCAAACTAAATATGTCAATTGGATATTCATCAATGTTACCATGTTTCTGGGAGAAGCACATGCCTTCTAGCACTGGTTAGCAGTTGTAAAGTGCCCAGAGTCCGAAGGCCAACAAAAAGAATTCAGCAAAAAGAGGAGGAGAAAAGCAAAACATTTGGGGTGACTCTTCAGAGAGGGCCATTTTCCAACAGTATTAAAATGCCATTGGATAATATGCTATATTCATCTAAATTAAACATATGTGGAAAGAGGTATAGTTGTGGTTTAAGAAGACATTATGGTTTATGTATTCTTCTGTTTTGTTTTCCTTGCCTTAATCACTGTAGGCCAGCCCCCGCTTCAAAAAGAAGATGATGTGGGCAATTGCCAGGCAACTGCAGAGGTAGGGGGGCTTCAAAAACTGCAGCATTCACTGCCATAAATGGTGAGAAGACCTTTGGCATTGGATGTGCCTCATGGCTCTATCTGATCTGGGAAGGCCCTCCCAGGAAAAGAAGCAGGTGCCATGGCCGCTGACCTCCATGATGCTGTGCATTCTGGTAGTGGCCTACCGTGACCTGGATGACGAGCTGAAGGCCATGGAGCGCTAACAAAGGAGTAAGTGTACAGACCTTAAATACTTTAAATGTTGTTCTTAACCATTCTTTAAAGTTTTAAGGTTGTAATATAACGTTGCAAATCTAACGCCCTTATTTAGAGCCTGGTTTAGAGTTTTGCATAGGATGTACTTCATCACAAGAGTAATGTATATCCCATTCACCTTAATATAAGTGCTGTAGGATATAATGCAATAGCAATAAGACTGATGGGACAGCTGGAACAATTGTGCGGTAGTTACCCATCCAACAGACTCTAAATCTGGATATTAAAATTTATAAAATATTTCTATTACAAGGAACATAAAATATATTAGAGTTTGCCTCAAATTTTGAACCTGATTGAGAGTTTGGTGGATGTGTTACCCCTTTACAATGTTATAGATATCCTGTCCACAAGGGCATTAAAATTGCAATGCACGTGTAATATGATGGATGGCATATCTATCACATAGCGAAGTAGTAACCTTTCTACCAAACTCTAAATCAGGCTCTTTGTTTTTGCTGGACAGCTATTCCATCACAAATGGGGCAGATATACCATCCATATTATAACATGTTTATTTATATATAAGGCACTCACAAGTGCAATATGGCAGACAGGATATAGATCACGTTTGTTGCACAGTAACATAAACTTCAAATTATAAATGCAGCACAGGGACAATAGTATAGTTGTTTACTTTGCTGATGGGATAAGATATTTTTTACAGACAGAATATGCATCTAAATAAATAAATCTTGGCCTTTCATTGAGTAGTTCATGAAAACCTAATGCCTATGGTGCACAAAAACATTTTAAAAACTGTTCATATGTATATTAACCATAATGTCTTGCAAGATTTGTGATTAACTGGATATGTGACATGGATAATTTCCCATGGCCATAGCATCAGCCTTTAATGTGTCAAAGAAATCCAGGTGCAGGTCAAGTGTATGTACACACTATTATTGAGAAAATCTTCACCTACAACTTTTTATTTAATTAAGAATTTTTCAATATAGTCGTAGAAGTCTGAGAACAGATATGTTGCAATGTAAATGCTGGCCATGGTCTTTGGGTATACACCACGTGCATACAATCGGTCTCAACACAATTTAAAAAGAAAAAACTGAGTTTCATTTTGACAGAAAGTATTCGAAGAAAATGGCAAAACAGAGATACAGCATTTAAAATCAGTATAAAAGCATACTTAGGTTGTAATATGTTGGGCATTAACTATGGCTCAGATTTATAGTTTGGTAGCTGGGCTAATTTATCACAAATGTGCTTGATAGACATTCCACCTTATCACAAGTATCAGATAATATAATTTTCTTCTAAGAGAGCAGGCAGAATATCCTTGACATTTTTGAAGTAGCAACTGGTTGTCCCAAATCACAACCAGGTCCTTTATAATAGCTTGTTGTGTGCCCTTTATTGAGTTTCGTATCGTAAAAGGTATAATGTGTTGAGAGTCTTTGATGTGTGTACCTTTTGTTATTGTCCTCTGTAGTCTGTAACTAATATGTGTATATATGGGCTTTCAGCTTCCTTGGAGCTAGCAAGGTAAAGGTTGGCCAGTGTTTGTGGGACCAGCAGGACAGCAAGTCTGAGGTTGAGCCCCTTACACTGAGAGACCCAGTGGCATCGAGGATGCTGGGACTAGCCACAATACTACTAATACATTGGACTCTGAGGGCTTTGTCTTCAGCCGGCCCCTTCTGGTAACAGGAAAACCAACAGAGGATGCAACATTTGTTACTGTGTCTGCCACCACCACTACAACCGGTGGCACCTTAACTCTTGCCCTCAGCGGTAAAGACCCAACACCCTGTCCTGAAATTATCTGGGTTCCTTTGCCCTGGGCACCTTTCTCCCACCCCCATCCCATAAGCACAGCTGTCAGAGGAAGCCCTAGAAGTCCATAAGAGCCTCTCTGGGGGGCAGACAACATTGTTGCATGCTGCCCAGGTGTCAGTCAACAACTGACTCAAGTAATAAACATTCTGAATGGCATGCACTCTGCCCTGTCTGCCTTACAGAATGATTCACTGTCTCCTAGTGTCTCAGCTGACACCAGCACTTCTGGCACACCTACCCTATTCCTCTTTGTGCCCCCATTGCCTTGACACCATTGAAACCCCTGCTCCCATCCAAAGCCCTGACCACATTTCACCACCTGCTCCCATTGCAAGCCCTGACCCCATTCCACAACCCATCTCAATTTCTATTTCAGGCCTCTTCCCTCCACTTTTCCACCTGCCCCAGCCAAACCTAAAACCAATAAAACTCCCTATACCCACAAACACTCATATACCACCAAACCTCACCATTCCCTCACTTCCCAGAACCACCTGCCCCCCAAAAATGCCACCATCCCAAGAAGTCAGTGTCTCCAGAGTAACATGAGGTCCAGGAGGGTGGAGAACTCCCTGAGGCGGACTTTGCTACAGAAGGTCAGAAGGCAAGGCCTATGACTGAAGGCATTTAGAATCTGATTGAGTGTGAAAGGACACTATTTGTTTCCAACCCACCACATGAGTTTGATTTTTTTGTCATTTTACTTAAATTAATATATTTTTTCTTAAACCCAGAGGAGGAAGATTTTGTTGTCCTTTTTCTTTCATTATAATAAAAGTATTAAATTGATGTTTAGTTGCTAAACTTCAATTTATAGGTCTTACTAATTACCATTTGTTGCATTGTAGGAAATGTAGTTTAGAACCTTTTCCACATATATTAAAGAAAGAAAATGGTAATGTTGTTGTGAGGGCCTAGTGTAAATGACATTCAAAGTGGCAGTGTGTCTGACAATTAAAACAATATTTTTTTTAATAAATGTAGGATTAGCTTGAGCTATTGTCTGTCACATATAGTTCATGCCCTAGATTATGTATGGTTACACTTCTGTTAAGCATATGTGTCAAATGTCTGGCATGTAATTGTGTTTCCAGTACTTGATATAATGTGGCTGACATTCCAAGCATAACGTATCAGTGACTGAGAGGTAGAAATCTGTACTTGGGGTATATGGTTGATTCATAGGACTGTGGAGTGTGTGATAAGTGCATACCGTGTGATGAAGCTTAGGCTTTGAATAGTTTTGTGGTTTCCGATAACACTTTAAATGTGAAATAATATCAGCAATGATTATTCTTAAAAAAATAAATCCAGTTTAGTTAGAGAGTTTTAAAAATATATGTTACTGTGAGCCTGGTTTTTGTAATAAATGTGCATTCACATACTGACTTGAGGTATACGGGGTAGTAAAACTGTATTAGGTGACTATTAAATAAGGGTGTACAGTGAGTCATGTGGTCAGACAGGGAGGCTGGTTTGATGTTCAATATGTTCATAAATTTGGAGTAGCGTAATTTTGGTTCCACCCTTACAAGTCACAAACAAGTAACAATGCACATATATTCTAGATTTTACTGTATGCTATATGTAATATTAAATGTGCAGCATTGATTTAATACTTTGTGTCCTGAGTAGGCCTGTTTTCCATTCTTCATAAAATGTTTTTTTCCATGTCTGCTTGCATTTCTTTTTCCTTGCAGGTATGTTCATATGGTCTGCTAGTTTGAGAATAGATACAACACTGTATTAGTGATAGATAGATAGCCTGAGAAGAAGACCGTGACAAGCAACAGGGAGAGCCAGAGCGTTAGTTGACTTGCTGTGTTCATCAATGTATCGAGGAACCATAGGTACCCAAGGAAGATGTTGTTCCCATGTCCAGCCTGGTATATTTTGCTAATGTATCAGATCACAACGTGAGAGTGGAAAGGATAATGGAGCCCCTGTTAATGCGGACAGAAGGGTGTCACCTGGGATATTCTGGTACAAATAACTGGAGTACACACTGTTTTAGGACACAGCTACTTTCCCTTGGACTTTGAGAAGTTTAGTCCTCTATGCGTATTCTCTTTGATTATTTGGTGAGTGTGGCTTGGGCTAACACTCATTTCCCTGATGCAAGAAGACTGTTAACCAAGCTCACGAAATGCTGACACATTCCCTCAGTTCCTGCACTTTCCCACATTTTTCTATTTTTCTGCATTTCCCTGATGTTTTAAATCCTTTAGGGTCCAAAAGCATCCTCCTTAGTTTAGATTGACTTAGATGATTTTAGAGTTTACTCATGTATAGATGAGAGAAGCAGAAACTATTCTCTGAGCACCAAATTCTGTTATTGATCTTTTGTATAGCTGTGACATGAATTACTGGTTTGGCTTCTACTGGTATGCCTAAACTTCTTTAGGAGTTTGGTTTTCCCGGTTGTTATTCTGTACCTTTACAGCATGGTGCTGAGATTTGTCTGTTTTAACATGGCTGCTAATTTGTAATAAACCTTCTTAACTATAGTCACATATTCCTGGTCCTTATTGTGTACCCAAATGGGTTACACTCTTAATTGAAATTGATTGATTTAATGCTATCTCCCTTCACCTCTCAGGCAGTGAAGAAAAGGTCCATCGGAGGACAAATGGTAGGAGGGTTGGCCCAGTACGCTGCACCAAAGTGAATTTTTTTGACATTGCTACTCAAAATTGTGCTTTAAAAATGTTTTCAAAAGGTTTTACTTACCTTCTAATTTTCTGTGCTATATGTTGTTGCTCATCCAGCACTGTTAGATAGAGGCCCAGATAGAGGCCCAGGCCTTACAGTAACAGAGACTTGTTGTTTGAGATTGTGGTGGTTGTTATGGTTAGGTTTGGGTATTTTTGCTCTTTTTCCTCCAGCACGGGTGTCGATGATGAACCACCATGTTTCCAATTACAGAAATTACACCCTAAATATGACAACATAGTAGTGGCTTTTCAACGCTCTGTCCGTCATGTTTGGAGTATAACTCGAATGATGAAGGAAGGAAAATGCAACAGAGGAGGCTGAGGGTTGACGGACTTTGTTCCGTCACCCGCCATACTTTAAATCGGGTGGATGGATGGACATCCATGATGGCAAACGGGTAAGCAGATGACTATTGGGGGCCTGTACACATACACCAAATTCTAAATCAGGCCCTGAGTGTGTATTTTGGTGTCATCTATCTGCTGCACTTAACTGAGAGTAGAACAACTTTACAATGTAAAAACTTTCTTTTTTTTTAATGATTTGTATAATGTTTAGTTTTATCCATAGTATATGACTGAAGAGCTGTAGAAGTGAAGAAAGATGTAATGAAAATTATGTTTCTTGTGGAAGGAATTGAATTGGTTTGGCTGTCAGAATCACAATTCTTTGACTTTTTAGGGAAATGTTGCTGAAAACTGTACTTTTCTGTCACAATTTTAAAAAACTTTTTTTGAGATCGGGGTACCTAAATCCTTTCGGAGAGTGTCAGGTGCTTGCACACCATTTAAGTATTGGAATGTTTCATGAGCGCTCCTTCAGAAGGAAACGTCCTTTCAGTAAATGTAAGTGAGAATTGTACTGTACAACACACTATTTGGCCACATTTTTAAAAATTGTTCTGGAAAAGAGATACTGTCATACCTACCTGCTGGAATTTAGACATGCTTGCTCACTCACTCACCCAGTGCACTATTGGGTCAAGTATTTGTTCCCTACCAAAATCAAAGTATACAAGTCACCTATGCACGGGACATGGATTAGTATGGTTCTCCTACTTGCATCATCATTTGTATTAGGAAATGCTGAAAATCCAAATTCTCCTGTACAACATACGCAAACTCCTATAGATTCAATTTTTGTTAAAATGGAGACTTGAGAGAAGTTAAGGGTGTGAGACACGAAGAGAAAATATACAATCACTCCTACAAATAATGACGTTTTACTCCACATTTATATTACCATTACCTTTTTCTCATTATAGTCCTTTCATAAAGAGACCGAGGTAAGACATGCAGAAAGATACTCTGTTGCATCTTCGAGATGTTTTTTCCCCCATAAAAACCACACCGGTGGATGGCATTACTCATACACAACCACATCCATGCACACTGCTTGCTTGACAATTCTCCTTACAGAACACAGAGGATAGTTCAGTTAAGTCATATCAAGCAGACATAGCAGAAATATTAGCCACTGCTTACAATGAGTAAAAGCACAGGTGAGACAAGGAATAGCTGTCAGGGCAGGGAGAAGGATGCGAGCAGCATACTGGCCAAGGGGACAGCAGGACTGAGTACGGGGAAGAGACAGAGTAAGTGGTTAAGGGTGAATATTGCAGCAGGACTAATCCAGGACTCTAAGTGGAGATCACTAAGATTTTACGCCGTTTGTGATGCAAATTGGCAAAAACTATTTTTTTCGATTTACTTTCTAGCACTAAACGTGTTTCACACTGGAAATAACGTGAAAGTAATGCAAAGCTGCGCATAGTACTGCTCTGCATTACTTAGCGCCAAAGGCGCGTATCATGGGTGGAGCATGGGCGTTCCCATGCAACCACCCAAGGTTTCTGATGCTAAACCCTATTTACTAAATAAAATAGACAGGGATTAGCTTCAGAGAACTTTGCCCTTTTGAAGTAGGTGCAACACAGGAGCAATGCTTTAATTTCTCCTTCCTTTTCCGACTTTGTACATGTGCTGCACTTTTCAGCACACATAAAAAGAGGGAAAAGGATTAAAGTCAGTCTATGCATACTATTTTGTATTGGAAGGCTATCCTTGAAAACAAAACCTGTGCTTGCCTCACAGAGACACCCTTGCACTATGGCGCAAAAGTATCTCCGTAGGGCACGGCAGCTAATTTCAGCACCTGCGCTAGAGAGAGGGGAGGAGAGAGCCATTTTTCTGTAAATATGGCTCTCTCCTCTCTCCTTTTCAAGCAGCACAGCATTTGTGGCTGCTGCACTGCGTTGTGTGAGTAAGTGGTAAATCCAGCCCTAAGAGTGCAATAGGTGGCAGGGCTAGTAGGGAGTAACAGGGCAGCAGGACTGGGGGAAGGGGACTGCAGAAAGAGGAAGGGGCAATAGAACCAGAAAAGAAATGTGGCAATGTTATGTAATATGAAAATAAGGTGGGAGAAGGAGAACAGGACAGCAAGATTGGTAGAAAGATAAGAGGCAGCAGAAGGTAAGAGAAGCAGTGAGATCGAATAAGGGTAAATGGGAGAGGGTGTCAGGGCCGGACTGGTCGTAGGGGGCACCGGGCATTTTTCCAGTGGGCTGGAAGGGTGGGGGCCGGTTTTGGACCCGTGGGGGTTGGTTTTGTTACTAGGGGCCGGTTTTGCAGCAGTGCTACAATATCGGCCCCCTGTAACAAAAGGGGGAGCGGTGCAGCAGGAGCTGTGCTTCTCACTAGCACCTCCATCACCCCCCCCCTCTATCGGGCCGGTCAAACAGATTGCCAGGGCTGGTTGCTGTTCCCAGTCTGGCCGTGGAGACCGTCTAAAAGAAAGAAAGGGGCAGCAGATCTAGTGAAGGGGAAAGCAGCTATTGAGAGAGGAACCAGTAGCAATGGAATATGGGTGCATCCTTTATGCCCGCAAGACCATTGCAGTTTTATGAGATGGTGAGAGCAGATGTGGGAGAATGGGGGGAAGGGAAATGGACTGTGGTGACTAAGCAGCATATTAAGGGCGGTGCACATCATGGGCAGAAATATTGGCAGCAAGGCAATAGTGCACTTCAATTGTTTCCATGCAGCAAATGTCATAGAATACTATAAAGTATTTAAAAATAAACTCATAGCACATTATTCTGTAAATCCTGGGAACCATATATTGATTCGAACTTTTTGCATCCATTTTGTATGAGATCGTTGTGTGGAATTCTTAATTCTGAGTGACTCTTTCTTAGGCATTGTTACCAAAAACAAGACTCTTCTGAGGCAAATGTTTTCATTTTTGATAGCCAGAACTGAGTTTCCATCTGCAGCGGGTCACTATTGTTATTGGTTCATAAATGCAAACGAGTTATGCATATTGGTTGTGGAAGGTGTATTACATATGTTAGTTTAAATACACAATATATTTAAATAAATGTAAAGAATACGCTCTTGTACTTTTGTATATAAATGTTGGCACTGCTTTTATAGGAGAACAAAATAATGTTCCTGTAAGGAAAACAGCCACGAAAAGCCTTTTTTACTTGATAAACGTTGCACCTTGACACTGATGTTTGAATTCTATAATGCTTCTACAGCTCAGACTTCAACCTTTCCGAGCACACGTCGAATATTACAGATAATTTACAACACAACAAAACACGACCCCAGAAACTGCTTTGTGCGATAACACTGACTGCAGACACAATAGTGGTTAGCAGTCAGTTTTCCTCACACGCATTGATCGGTTTGGGTATTGGGTTCAGATATTGTCAGTATGAAATTAAGGGGCATATTCTCAAGGACCTATCGCCGAGTTATCGGCACTTTATCACAGCCAAAGTCGCGATAAATTTACCGCCCCATTCACAAGCTGGTGCAAACAGCCGACACCATCAGTTTACCTGCGATAGCAGCCGCAAAAAACATTGCCACGGATGACCCCGGCAACTATCGCTAATGAGATGCAGAGTAGGTGTTACCGTGCAAAAAGCCGCGACAACACCACACCTCAACATTCTCAAAGACCAGCCAGATCAGCGATGAGAACACAAAACATGCGATAAGGCGCCTTAGCTGCAGGAAATTAACACCTGCTCTGACCTTGTGCAAAGTCGGACTACAACCTGCACCATCAAAGGGAGCACAGCCCAGAGCCACACCTGAAGAACATCAGATGCCATGGAGCCAACGATCATTCAGCTCGGACACCCAAGAGGGCCACAACACCCACCGCCACCCACCCCCGTACCACCCCCCCCGGGGCCCCACCCCGGGCACCCCCCACCTCCCCTGGACCAGGAGATTGCACATCAACATCACGAAATCATGAACAAAATCATTCGCCTGATGCCGCAGAATCACAACAACTAACAGTCATGTGAGTGCAGAAAAAGCAGAATCAATCATTCACCATTGAGAGTTCAAACAAAATATCACAATCAAATTTCACACCAAACAACTATTTGGAAGAGTCATGGCGGGTCATCCCTGGACAATCTGTAAGTGACAGCCTGCAAGACAATATCCCAGATAAGAAGGTGTGTCCGGCACTCATCAAAGGACAGAGAGAGAGAGAAAGAGAGAGAGAGAGAGACTGAACAAGGAGCGCAAGGACAATCGGGCCCTTGGCACATACATGCCAACTGTTGCGTGTGTCTCGCAATTGGTGCACCCAAAATCTAAGGCCTGGCAACAATTTCAGCGCGAAGGCCACATCACATTTCAGAAATGCAAGCAGTAGTCAGACTAAAATCAGGCATGAAAGTTCCTTTGTCTCAATACACAAGGCGGAAGGACATCCGAGCCTCCGACCTTGGTCTCCAATGCGCCCGGCACCCCCTGAGTGAGATACCATGCCAGACTCTGGCGACTCCCACACCACGAACTGCGCTAATGAAAGAGCAACATGTCCACACCCCACACACACTTGTCCCTGCTCGAGCTACACCTGCATGGCATGCCCCCAACACATCGGTAAAAAAGACAACCCATACGTCCAAACGTTGAACACACATACGACTCATTACTCCGAGCTGTGGCATATTGTCCACAGAACTGCCGCCGGTCTGAGGAGTGCGAGTGCCGGTGGTACGAGACCAACAAACGCAATGGCAGGCAATCCCGGGCACATGCACAGCCCCAGTCACGTGGAACTGTACCATGCACGAATGCTGCATCTGTTGGGAGCTCTGCCAATGGCAGTTTTGCGAATCAGTTACCGTCTGAGTTTCCGGCTTGCGTACGTCACATGCGTTCAGCCATGGTTCCACTGTCGATCATGCACATTCGAGTGGCCCATGGAGGTCTGCCTATCCAACACAAAGGTAGCTGAACTGGAATATGACTTGTGTGTGCGCCCCCTGTTGGCCCACGAACAGGAGTGCAACCGGGATACCCGGGCATGGGATGCCTTGATATGTGGTGTCTGTGCCGGCAGCAGTGGATGGGAGATTGCACAAGTCATCGTGTGCAGTGACCACATCGAGGCACTCCCCTATTGGGCTGTGTTGCAGATTGGTGAAACTGCGTGGTCGGAGCACATCTGTCTGGACCAGTTAATGGATTGGCTCTCCCTCGTGTTCCTTGAATTCGAGAACGACGTACTTCTGGAACTGATTGCCTATGAAGCAGGGCTTGCATTCATGGACGAGTAACTACCTTCCTGCAGCCACAACTGATTGACACCCAGAGCACAGGTCCCAACACTGTGTTGCATCGTGGAGGAATGGTCCCATAAGCCAGTACAACAGTGGACATGTCTGCATTCGCTCGGACTCAGAATGCATGTGCGTGCACCTACGCGTGTTGTCACACACCTGTGCAAGGTGCTGCAGCCCCATGGGCGGAGCTGCACAGCGTCGTTTGGCAAAGTTCCTAAATCTGACATACTGCTGGAGGGAGACTACACACATGGCAATGTAGCACAACATGTGACCTTGTTGGTCCCTTTCACCTGCTCACTGTCAGCAGAGCACACAGTCGGCGCAGTCCGGTGGTACAGCTCCATGCAGATCCCATGGGCTGTGAATCGTGTCCCCTGACACGGGGCAATGAGCAGACGCCAAACATCACATGACTCGGCCAGCAAGGCAAGGTGGGCTAAGACCGTTGCCAACCGTAAGGATATGTGTTCATTTTTGCCACCCCATTCCTTGCACCTCGACACGTTCCCATTCTGCCTGTAAGTGTCTTAAGCATTTGTCTGCCTGTTGTGGCCCATCACTTGCCCGTACTGACACGCACATGCTAATAAAGTCTACGCAACTTCACCAGTGTACAACTGTGATGAGTGTTGATTAGTATGACAAATCGTGTGCCTCAATGAGCATTGTCCGTACACAGGGAGGGACAGACTGCCTCTGGTACATAGATGGTGGATCCCTATTGGCAGCTCCACCTCTGTGAGCCAGACATTGTGTTTGGGATAGTTGCTGGTAGACCTGTGCTCTTACGTGTCTTCAGCAATGTGAGTATGGTGTCCAACTTCTTGCCATATGGATCAATATGATCCATTCAAACAGACTGTGTCCACACTGATGTGTGTGAGTACGTCACGCGAAGAGATGTCCTGTAGCCACATGCGATGGGGGACACTACTTCAGGCGGGCTACAGATTCTGACATTTACACACACAGCCCTATATGATACATGGATGTGGGGCTATGTTGGGGGATGCGAGATTGTTGTTCATGTGCAATGAGGCCACAGCTAGTTCACACCTTCACATTCAACTAATTGGCCATGTGGGTCAGGCTCAAACATGCGCATTGATGACATTTACCAGGGTGTACCTTTTAGTGCAATCAACGTCCCTATATTCCTCCGTACTTGTACACGTAAGTGAACATAGACATGACACATCTGTGTGATTTGGAATGTTTATTCACATTCTGGGGAGTCTCGGAGCTGGAGGGGTACATGGCCAGTTCAAGCCCACATTAAGTGGTTGCCCAGTGGTGGGCCAACCAGAGTCCTTGGGGAATGCAAAGTTAATCTGAAGAGGAAGAGTACAGTCCTCAGCCGGATTGCTGTGTCATTGGTACAAGAGCAGATATGGCAGTCCATGTCGGGGTCCAGGTGAATGTCGCAGAGTGTTCCGGGGGACAGTGGGAGGTGTTGTTCCAGGGCATGATGCATAGGGCTGAACCATGCAGGCACAGGCCATGTGGTGGGTACGGATGCTACTGCCTCCTTCCTCACACAGTCATTACCCTCCACATCTTACTCCTCTGAAAAGTCTTCTGTGTCCGGTGTGTCAGGTGTGTGTGGTGGTGTTATGGTGGCATCACTGTGGGCCACTGACACATCAGGGTGCGAAGGTGTAATGGCCGCATCACTGTGTGGCAATGACACATCATGGGTCGGAGGTGTAATGGCTGCATCACTGTGTGCCAATGACACATCAGGAGGTGGAGATGTGTGTGTTGAAGTTCCTGCAGCAGTCATCTGGTACAAGCTCTGTGGCAGCAATGGCAAGATGAGGATCTGCAAGGCCTGGAAGATCCCAGATACATGTCGCTGGTGTTCAGCCGTGGCAGCCCTACTTCCAGCCTGCATCCGCTCCATGGTCTCCATTGTCCTCCGCATCTGTGCCAACTCTGTGCTGTCATCACAGGAGCCTGTCTGACTAGACAGTTCTTGTATCCGAGTAATGGCCCCAGCGAGGTCAGCCAGGGATTGTCGGTGAGCATGGTGCGGCAGGGGGTGTCCGTTAGGGACTGTACGTGGTCCCTGATGGGACTCAGACACCCACGTATGGCATCGAGTTTGGCTGCCACGAGGTCGAAACCCACCCGCAGCAGATCAGCCAACTCCTCCTGGCACCCTAACACACGGCGTTGGAATTCCATGTGTTGGTTGTGTCGGTCCTGTGGGCCAGCCGTGGTGGTGTGTGCTTCCTGCTGTGTGGTCTGTGCAGGGTGTGGGCTCACCGCAATGCAGCTGGGCTGCCATGCTCCTGGGGATGGGGTGCGGAGGCTGTCCACGAGCCATTGGAGGGTGTCTGGGCAAATGTGCAGGGTGTCCTCTTCATCATCACTGTAGAGATGTGTGGTCTGCTCTGCAGGAGGTGTTGATTGTCCCTCTGCAATGTAACGGGGAGATGCAGGTTAACAGTGTGTTCCATGTATGTTCACGCATTGTACATGTTTACATACAGACTGCATGACAATGTACATTGTGACTGTTTTTGAGGAACTGTCTATTTGATGTGAGACAGTGGACATTTCGACTACATGACGGATGTGAGGTTGTACTCGTACATTATCATCTCACAGTGTCATGCAATGCCAGATGTGATTGGCCATTTTCTACGCACGAGCGGCACCAGTTGTGTCCTCTGTCCTGTTATGTAAGTGTTGCACTTTGTACCACATTGTCGTCAATGTTGATGTGCTGTGATTGCTATGTGTGTGTGCTGCATTGTTGGCGAGTCGGCCCTGCAGCTCTGATTTGGCGGCCCCTCATCCCTTTGAGTCGGTGTGCCTTTGACTTGTGTGCTTTTCGGGTGCTGTGATGTTTGTGACTTGGGTCATTTGTGCTCTTGCACATATTTTGTACTCTTGTGCATTGTTTATCTGCAGATGTGTTTTTGACGTCATGGGTTGTAGGTGCATGTGGATGTGTCAGAGTGTGACCTGCTCCTTTACGGATGTGGTCCACAGTCAGCCACCTCAAAGTCGTCTCGTGCACCATGTCATGTATTGTGGCTGCAGCCATGCTATCTGTCATGCAGTGTCACTTGCATAGTCCGTGTGGCTCACAGAGCCGCTGCTTTTCTGGATTCAGCACATGTGCATGGGTAGGTTGTTGCATTGGTGATATGGAGGGGGGCCCCTTTGTGCACATAGTGGACGGGGGCCTACTTGGTGTTTCTATGTGTGCTGCAGTGTGCGAAGGGTATCAGGGACATGTTCCACACTCATTGTGGGTGTTCAGTGTGCTGCGCATGATTGTGCATGTGTGCCATTGTGCCCATCTCCCTCCGTCCCCCCAGGCCCTGGTCGTTACTCACCCTGTTGCTGTTGGGTCAGGTCATATCGAGCTGTGTCCAGTCGACCAACTCCTTGCACCGTCTCCACACTGATGACTGTGGCCACCATTTCCTCCAGCTCATCCAGCTCCTCCTGTGGCGCAGGAGTCTCACCTCCAGTCGCCTTTGCTGCCTTCCTGTTGGCAGCGAGTTTCTCCTTGGTTTGGCTGTGCACTTCATGCCAGTGCCTCTTGACCTCCTCCATTGACCTCCTCAACACTCCAACTGCATTCACGTTGTTGACAATGGACTGCCATATTTCCGTTTGTGTTGCCAATGACGTAGTGGAGGTGAACAGTTGTTGGTAGTGTTCTATCACCTCCGTGACGATGATCCGGTCTTCCTGCGGACTGAACCCCATCTTCCTCTTCCTCTTCCTCTTCTCCTTGCCCTTCCCCGAGCACGGGGTTCCTGGCTGGTCCTCCGTGGGGCTTGTGGGGTTCGAGTTGTCCTCTGCACTCGGTCCGGGTGCATCCATGGTGCTACGCAGTTTGATTTTGTTTTGGTGTGTTCTTTTTTTTCCTTTTATAGTGCATTTTCCCGCATGACCCGTGGGAATTGCAGGCCTGTGGCTGGTTATCGCTGATTTTTGTATCGCGCTTGGCTTCATCGCTGCTTTTTTTGCGTTCGTGTTTCTCATTTTTGCGGCGTCGCGTTGACTTCATCGCGGACATTTGACGCGTTATCGTGAGCCTATCGCATGGTGCCGCCGGCTTGGGAATGCCGCGTTACCACGGTGTTATTTTCCCGCAATAGACTGCGATGTGGAGAGTTGCATTAAGCTATTTTGCGGTAGTTATCACACGTTCTTGAGAATATCCCCCCAAGTCTTTGGAGCGAAATAATGTTTTCTATGTCAACTATGGTGACATTTTCAAGATGGCAGGCTATCTCATTGGAATAACCACCTGTGTTACTTAGCAGTATTGTAAAACCGAGGTTCTCGTGTAGACAACATATCCAATACCTTTTTAGTCTGGCTTAAAAAAACTTCTCAAAGGCACTACAAGAAGTGCCGACAGAGGGCCCTATTACGATATTCCCAGAATTTATTGCAGGATACTAGTGAGCCAGAATCTCTGATTCCGGCAGGTATCTCTGCACAAAATTACTTGAATTATATATTTTGTGCCCCGGAAAAGAAAATAACTACACAGGCCTGGGAATACTGTGCTTGTTAATGCCCAGTTTCGCTGACAACTCTGCTGACATTTTCCACCTGGTGAAAGCAGGCTTAAAATGTCTGTGGGAGAGAAGATGGGGCTCTGTCATATGTCCCCGGGTCCAGTGGCGGCCGGCACAGATCGGGGGTGGTGGTGAGGCGGGGGGAGAGGGGTATAAAAAAAGAAGAAAAATGAAGCTTACCTCCTCGCCCCGTCTCTCCTCCCTCGTCGCCGCGTCTCTCTTCCATCTTCTTGCCGCGTCTCTCCCAGCCAGGAACAGGTACCACCAAGGAGCAGAGCAGCCCCGCCCCGCAAAACTGCTGCAGCAGGAACAAATAGAATGATAACAAAATCAGGTTATCATTTTATTTCTCCTTTATTTCACTGCTGCAGAGCAGTGGGGTGATGCTCCTCCACCTTAGGGGAGGAGCCGCCACTGCCGGGGTCTCCCGGCAAGCTACAGAAGTCCACGCTGAGCGTTGTTGGCTCCTGCTGCGAAATACTGTGAGCTGGTGATGCGCACTGTCCTGTATATTGCTATTGGCCTTGGGTTGTTCTCCATCTGGCGGGATGAGGGTGCCCACAGCCATGAAGACAGATATTGGCTAAGGGCTGTTTTTATTTTGGGAGTTTTGGGGGTACACACAGCCCCATGCAATACTATTGATCTAGGAATGTTTTATTCTTTGGGAAAGATGAAATGTGTGGCTGGCAGGACTATCCAGGGGGGAGTGTTGACTGAGCCCCCTTCTGGATGTTCTCCGGATGAAGGTTGTGGGATAAGGGCTGTTTTGAGCCCAAGTCTATGACAACACCCGGAGCTGATTTCCTGAGGGCTGGGTGCAGGCATGTTAGAATTGGGTTTGTGTGAGGGCTGGGCCTGCTTGGGAAGAAATTAGTATGCTCCCCTAAGCAGATGTTTGTTTGGATGGGGACCCTGCCTCTGACCCAGGGCTCTGGATGTGACCGAGTGCGCACTCACTACTGACCCTCCTGCTTTGGGGAAAGAGGGCCAGGACCCTGACTGGGAGGAGCATGGTGTACTCCATTCATGATGCTGCAGGGGTTGCGCAGGGGCCAGGCTGTGCTCTTGTCCGTAGCCCCTGACCCTGCAGTAGTTTCCCAATGTGACATCTGCACCCTGTAAAACTAGGCCCATTGACTCTGGATCTGAAATTATCAAGTGCAGAATTTGAGAACCAGGGATTACGAGGTCAAGAATTTGAGGAGCCAGTAATACTTGACCTGGAGACACTGAGTCACTCAGGACGGCAAGTGCCGGAATTCCATCCGGGATTACTGCTCCAGGTGGATTTCTGCTATTTTTAATCAGTGCTAGAGAGTTGGCTTTTGGTCAGACCCCTTTAGCTATTGGCTTTCATTTGTTTTTCATGAGTGGCCATTAGATGGGCTGCCCATTAAGGCCATTGTCTTGTAAGGAAGATTACATTGCCCCATTTTTGTTCCATTTTGAGCTTTGGTGAAGGATCCATCAAGTGGTCCTTTTGTTGCAATTCAAATACGACATTTAGCTTGAGACCCAGAGTGTGTTCTGTGAAGTATTTACTTTGCTAGAGGACAACATTTTACTTGCTAATCTTTGGCTTTTTTGCTCAGAAACTCTTTGCTGACTGGATGCCTTAGGCTCTCATTAAGACGCAGTGCTATTTACTAGTCACCCTAGCTTATTCACTTGTTTCACTTTGCTGTCATGATATCATGTTAGATGCACTGCATTGTGTTCACAAATTAAAGATGTATGCATATATCTGTCATTAGCCTAATTTAAAGGAATAGAAAAAAAACTGTCCCTTCGTCAAAAGCATTGCCCATCAATACTGTGCTGTGCTTGCCTTTTGAGTTTTACCACTTACAACACAAACTTCATTTTCTGACCCCTTATCACAATCATCTTCTTTGCAGGTTTAGATTAACTCTGCTCCTACAGCCTGCTCAGAAAATAGGCCCTATTCCCAGACGTTGTTTCATTGTGAAATGTTCCTTCTAGGACAACTGCAGGAAACACAAACAAAGTCACTCAGTTATTACTAAACACTTCCATAACAAAATGTCAAACTTATTGGCTTTTGCATTTCTTGTTTTATAGTTAATCTTTCTTCATTCTGACTGTGAGAGGTCACATGAAAAAAGGCACAGCGGTAAGAGAAATAGTCCTGGTTCATATTCCATTGTGCACCAAAGGCTAAAATGCCCTTTTTAATAAGTTATAAGAATTTGAGAGCATTGTAGATAAGGAAGAAACATTGGGGCATATGTACAAGCCCCTAGCGCCACCGGATGGACACTTTTTTTGACGCTTCGGTGGTGGCATGCCCGGCACCATATTGACAAAGTGCCATTAATCTGCGTGAAAGGGGCGTGCACTGGGTGTTGCTGTGGACGTTTCACTGCAACACCCATTACTTTTTGATGCTGCCCCTGATTTACAAGGTGGTGTAAATCTGTGGCAGCACCAAAAACTAACGCCAGGCAAGAACCAGTGTTAGAATGGCGCACAAGGAGAAATGCTTTTATGACTCCTCATTTTTGCTTTTTCTATGTGTGCTGCATTCTGCAGCACACATAGAAAGAGCAAAAATCCATAAATGATTATTTATGTGCAGGAAGGTGTCCCTTCCTGCACATAAACAATCATTAAATAATGATGATTTGCTACTTCTATGTATGCTGCAGATTGCAGCATACATAGAAGTAACAAATAACCAATATGGATTTTTTATGTCCAGGAAGGGACACTTTCCTGCACATAAACAATCATTCCCCGCAACGCAGGCACCCTTGCACTATGGTGTAAAAGTGCGTGCGTTGGTGCTAGGCAGCTACTTTTAGCACCAGCGCTAGGGAAAACACAGTGGTGCACCATATTGTAGTAAATACAGTGCATTCCTGCATTTTGAAAATGTCAGAGCACGGTGATGCCAAATTTGGCACAGCTTCGCGCTCTGACATTTTGTTCTACACATGCCCTTTGAATGGTTCAGTGCTAGAATACCGGTAAATACTACAAAAGGCCTTTCTCTTTCTCTTTAAGAAGTTACCAGCAATATACCAGAAGGATCTTGAATGCTCTCGGTTTAGTGGTATGCTAATTGCAGGAAAAGTGCATTACAAAGTCAGGCCATTATTTTGTGCCTGGGAAACAACTAGCAAATGATAATTGACAGCCTCAGCACTGCTCTTTCCTTAGTTGGTCTAAGGCTGGAGAAATAATAAAGATGTATCAAGCACGCAAATGTTTATGAGAGGAATGCTTGCAAATTGTCTCACCACTGATAATCTCTCAGGTTGGCATTCCAACCCATCGCTTTTTTGCCCACCATGCCACCTTAGTTTGGATCCAGCCGTAGGAACAGTCCAGCCCAAACTGCCATGACAGGTCCTTCTTGAACCAGAACACAAGCAACCCAAGACCTGTCTTGCCCTGATTGCGACTCGTCAGTCAGGGGTAACTTGGTTCCAATGAGACAAGAAGCATGGGACCCATGCCTTGGCATACCCTTGTCACTTCGGGGAGTTAGCACAATGGAGGATAGACCATTGAGAAGTAACAAGGGAATGTAATACAAGGGTGCATTGAGTGTAATAGAGGAAACATCCTTAGCCTTTGCAGTGCACCCCTTGCTAGTTATTCTCCTTTAAATAGGGAATCCTGCCAGCACTTCCTTTACTGATCCAGAAAATGCATATCCATCTTGCCCAGGAATGATCTGTGTCTGAAGGACATTGGCAGTAGCCATGATAGATTGGGTGTAGGACTACCTCTCACAACCAGATAATACTGTTTACCCCCAATGCGCATTTTCTTTGTCTTTATCTTTCTATCTCTGTCTTGTCACTGTTGTGTGGGCGCTTTCGAGGACTAAGAGAGAGAGATCCAACACAAAGGAGAGACCACAAGCTGATGTGCCTGAGATGAGAGCAGGCACCACCAGACAAATATGCTAGGACGCAAAATGTCAGGAAGGCGGTTGATGAGCATACCAGTCTCAGGGCTTTGACATCCATCCAAGAAGTGGGATTACAGCTGGAATGCAGATCCAAAAAGAGGAACTACAGCCAGTAAGAAGGAAAAAGGGTATATCACAGAATATGGTGGGCATGACAAAAAATCAATTTCCATTTATAACATTGGATATCAAATCTATTCAGAAACAATTTTTCTGGGCACATTAATGGGGGGAGGAGTTGGCCTAACGGCTAGGGCGGTCGACCTCGAATCTGGGGAACCTGGTTCGAGTCTCGGCAATGACGCTGAACATCCTGTGATTCTGGGCAAATCACTTAATCTCCCCGTGCCTAACAAAAAAATGATGAATGTGTCCTCATGTAACGCAACTGGTGCTATGTAAAGTGCTCTGATACCCGATACCGGGTCAAGTTCGCGCTATATAAAACTCCGTAAAAAAGAAAAAAAAAAAAAGTCCTAAAAACATGTAAAACGAACCATTTCAAGTATGACTCTAAATAGACATTATTTCCTAGTTGCAATTGGAAATACGAGAACCATGGTGCCAAACTGCTGAGGTCTTCACTTCTAAGATGCTTCTGGAGGACCTTTGAAACACATAACATGTAGGTACATCAATATTTTAGCTATGTAGTTATGGTTTGGAAGCCCTTTCAATTGATAAGTTTTTTTTTATCTCTACCTTTTGAACTTGTAAGTAGATTTGCATGACATTTTGTAAACCTCTAGCTCAGTCGGGTAAGGTCTGGCTCACCATTTTTCATGTTGATTTGTGCAGGGGACAAAAGTTAAAGAGGACACAGGAACTAGTGATTTCCCATGTTAGCTTCCATAGGAAAGTTTGCTCATGGCTGCGTCCTGAATGCTGAATGGATTTACACCATACTTGCCATGAAAGTGGAATTTTACTTGGAAAGCGTGTTTTTGGTTTGTTTGGTGTAAATCTGTTCAGTAATGTTTGAAATATTATCATTTAAGGCAGTCTGCCATCTGACTCATAAATTATGACTCATAAATCCTGTCAATCACATTTTTAATTTTTAAGAAGTGTGAATGACTGGATAATAGCGTTCTTTGATGTATTTGCTCTGCTCACATGATGACATTTTAATTGCTGATTTTTGTTTTATGTTTAAGTAGTGCTTGTTTTTTGAATGCCTTAACCTCTCACAAAACCACAGTGTTATTCACTAATGCCTATAATGCATTTATTTGTTTTATGTTGTTGCCATGATTACATGTTCTTTGATTTACAACTTTATGTTCACAAAGTAGATACATGCTTGTGCATTAGCTTTCTTATAGATAGAACAGAATGTCTGAATCTTTGTCAAAAGTACGTACTACCCTATATTTTGATGTGTATACTTTTTAAGTTCTCCATTTACAATGCAAAAGTCCTTCTCTGGCCCCATTTCATAACAATCGTACTTAAGGGCACAGTCGAACTCTTTTAATGCATTCTATTCAACAAAGGGGACCTTCTGCCAGGGTCCACGTTCTTGTCGCCCAAAAGTTATTTTGTTATAGGACTTTTGTTTTACAAAAGATGAGTACAACACACATAAAGTTGCCTATCTCTCATCAAACACTTTCCCTAACAAAAAGCCAGACCTATCGGCTTTGTCAATGCTTGTTTAAATCTTACATTCACTTTCAATCATATTGGCTACAATATACTGTGATAAAATTGCAGTTTTGACAAATTTACAAAAAAACTATTGAATATCACGTGTAATATGATCAGGCACTCGTGTTCAAGTAAATTTGTGTCTGAAAGGAATAGAAACTGGAGTAAAACATGAGTGCATACTAACATTGATCCTCTTTATTGTATGTACTATTAGTATATTTTTATAAAGAATGCAAAAACCCACTTGTTTATTTCTTAAAGGTCCAATAGCTCTAGTCTGTACCCGAATTTCTCTATACAAGTAATTGTATTCCACAGAAAGGTAGTACATAATAACAAGTTAGCAATTTATGTAGCTTAATCAAGAGTGATAAGTTTGAGGACCAAATTTTATAGTCCAGAAATTGTTAAGAAAACGTATTTAATTGTAAAATAAATGTGTTTCATTTTATTAACCAGTATGTTGTGTAACTTGTCTTAGAAAATACATGTCCAGGCTCTAACACAAAGCTGATGCTGCTGCAAAATGTGAAGGCTGTCTGTGGCATAAGGGAATAACATCATATTACGACAACCCCAAAAAATTCAACCTCATACATGAGGCATTATCTCTATCTAACAGAAATCTATGTAATCCAGGAAATCTATGAGAGCTGAAAATTACCTGGTTTACACCAATGAATATAATGTAAACAAATGTAATTTCCACCGGGTCAAAAATATCTTTATGTGTAAATGAAATGCATATGTGTGTTTATATGATAATTGTGTAAGCAGTGTAACCAGGAACAACAATCCTAGTCAGGGTAAGTCAGATACACACCCTAAATTAACCTGTGCTCACCCTCTGGTAGCTTGACACAGACAGTCAGGCTTAACTTAAGAGACAATGTGGAAAGTATTTGTGTAACACTTAAAACAGTGAAAACACCACACAATAAAGATACCACACCTGGATAGAAAAAATAGAGCTTAATGTAATGAACAGAAGAAGATCAAAATTACAAATATCCAATAAGTAGAACCGGAGTTATGAATTTTGAAAGAATATCCTGAAATATAGTAATTAAAAGCATAAAGCACCAATTGGAGATATTTCTGGTAGCCCTGGACGAGGTCAAATCTGAAAGTTCAGACTGACCGTGATAGAGTGCGCATCGGACACAGGGACCAGCCTTGACCCGCTGAAACAGTACCTTGGTAATGGGTTGTGTTGACGTTGAAGACGAGATGTGAGGAGCAAAAGAGGTGATTCATCAGCGTTGATCCTAGAGATGTAGGCGATGCGTCAGTTCCGAGCCACACAAATTGAAGATGCGTCTTCGATGAAGCACTCTGATGTAGGCGATGCGTCATTGTCAAGCAGCGCAGCCAGTGATGCAATGACTCTGAAGCGGCGATGCATCGGTGTTTAAGGAGATGCATTGGTTCCAACCGAAACAGTGACATCGATGCATGAATTTTGCAGGTTTCAGCACTTTAAGACCACTTCCAAGGGTCCAAGACCGGATTCGCACCACCTGGCAGGGCAAGACTCTCAGACGGCAGAGTCCAGGTGCAGGCTGAAGATTGGAGTAAAGTCTTTGATGTCCCTGAGACTTCCAACAGGGGGCAAGCATAGGAGCACTTTGAGTAACCCTGGGTTTAAGTATTGGAGAATGCAGGCCCAGTTTTTCTCACTCCCAGGAAAAAGGGAAGCAGGCATCAGGTCAGCACAGCAGAGGAGGAGTCCAGCAGAGTCCAGCAGAGTGACATTCCTTTCAGCAGCACAGCAGTCCTTCTTCCTGGCAGAGTATCCACAGGGCCAGAAGTGCACTGAGTTGGCAGTGTCAGGGGTCTAGTACTTATGCCCAGTTGGGCCTTTGAAGTGGGGGAAACTTCAAAGAGGGACCTTTGAAGTGTACAGAGTCCCTGCCCTTCCTGCCCTGGCTCCAGATTCACTACAGGGGGTTAAGCACTCCTTTGTGTCGGGACAGGACACAGTCCTTTCAGGTGTAAGTGTCAGCTCCTCCCTCCCATCCTGTCCAGGATGGCTCATCTTGATGTGGATGGCCCATCAGTCACATCTAAGCTCCCTTTGTGTGTTATTGTCTGGAGAGAATGCACAAGGCCCAGCAGTCACCAACCCCAGATGTGTATTCAGAGACAGGTAGAAGGCACCAAATGGCAAAAGTAAGGAAATTTTAACTTTCTAAAAGTAGCATTTTCATAATTGCAATTCAAAATCTAACTTCACCATAAGTTAGGATTTTAAATTGTGAACAAGTCAATGTTACCATGTTTTAAGTACAGAGAACACACACTTTAGCCCTGGCTACCAATGGTAAAGGGCCCGGAGTCATAAAGTCAGCAAAAATGAAGTCAGTAAAACAGGAGGTCAGAAGGCACCAAGCCAGGGGAAACCATGCCAAGGATACCAGGTCTAAAAGGCAGGAAATATCTTTCCATAGGAAGAAACCGTTCTCCTGCACTCCATTAAATATATTGGTGTTCTTTACTGATTACCCCCATGGAAAGCAATCCAAATTGTGCCTTTGATAGGAGAACATTTATTTGTATTTCCGTTGATGGAATCCTCCTGCAAGATGCACGATCACCTACCTTTACAGGGTGCCCCACCCAGAAATATCAAAATTCCAGACTGTAACCCTAAACTTGTGAACATACCAGTGCTACACTAATGCCACCTTACCTGAAATCATTTTGAACAGGGTATTTTTCCTTTTGCTGAGGAAGCACACTAAAATGTAGAATCACAGGCTAAGATTTCAGAGCTTCTTCAAAATGATTGTGTTGAATATGTGCAAAGAGTTGTTTTTTCAAAGATTTTTTAACATCTTTATTTTCAAGTTTATTATGAATCCATACAAAAGTACAACTTCAGGCTGTTCAGTATACAAAACACTGCAAGTGTCCAATATTCTATACTTACACATTCTTCCTCCCCATCCCCCACCCTTTCTGCATGGGCCTCAAACACATGATGTCCCTAGTAGCGGCCACCTATTTGTGTGATTACTACAGGCCAGCTCGTGTAGGTGTGCAAATGTCTGGGCTATTTTCGGGATTCTTCTCCGACGAGATCAGTGCTAATAATTCTTGTAGCATTCCTGTCCACTCAATACATTTCTCCTCTGCCTTATCAGCTGTTCTGACTTCTCATTTGTCGTTCTTCAGCTAAGGCCCACTTTCTCATATCCCTGTTCCACTGGTTGTATGTAGGACCCTTGGGCGACACCTGTTAGAAATGGGGGTCTCTAGTTGGCAGAGGTAGGTACCTTTGTCCAAATAGGGACCCTTGCTTCTAGTCAGGGTAAGGGGGATACAATCCTAAAATAACCCTGCTCACCCCCTTGGTAGCTTGGCACGAGCAGACAGGCTTATCTCAGAGGCAGTGTGTAAAGCATTTGTGAACACATACAGTAATACAGTGAAAACACTACAAATGGACACCACACCAGTTTAGAAAAATAAGTAATCTTTATCTAAACCAAAACAAGACCAAACGACAAAAATCCACAATACAGTATCAAAAATAGCCTTACAAATAGGTTATTCACTTAAATAAAGTCCCTAGCAACAAATAACTTCACCTGGAGTTATTACGACGTCGTGACAGATGAAAATCCCAAAGTAGGGCGCCGACCGCGGGGTGCACGGCGTCGGGCCCGGTGTCAAGCAGACCCACAAAGAACAGTACCTGGAATTGATGAAAACAAAGATGATGCACGGCGTCGGGGAGGTGATGCTTCCTTGGCGCCTGCAGCGTCGGTTCCTTACGACCCCAGGGGAGGTGATGCCTCTGTTCCTTACTGCAGGGGAGGTGAGACGGCGGTTCCTTACTGTGTCGGGGAGGTGACGTCATGAATGGCGGCGAGGCATCGGTTCCTTACGACGGTGCGATGTAGATGGATTCGGGAGTCACCCACGTCAAGAATCGGCTCCGGGTAGATGAAGTTCCGGTGTCGATGAAGTCGGGGCTGCAGTGCGAGTCGGGACGGTGCGTCGTGCACGTCACGAGCGGTGTCCTCGGCTCCGGTGCAGGCAGCAGCCTCGATGATGGCTTCGGAGTCGATGCGGCACGGCATCAGCAGGCGTCGGGCCTATGGTGCAAGTCAGGGCAGTGCGTCATGCTCTTCACGAGCGGTGCCCACGGCTTCGATGCAGGTTACGGCGTCGCTCGCCAGCGTCGGTGTTGCAATTTCCTTCTGTAGCAGCTGAAACAGCCGTTCCAGATGCAGAGAGGCAGAAGGGATGAAGTTTTTGTGTTCCTGAGACTTCAGAACAGGAGGCAAGCTCAGTTTCAAGCCCTTGGAGATCTTCTTCTTCAAGCAGGTGGCAAAGCAAATAGCAAAGTCCTTTTCTCCTTTCCTTGGCAGCAAGTAGCCACTGCAGTCCAACCCCAAACAGCAAACAGCACAGGGGCAGTATTCCTCCTCAGCTTATCCGGCTCTTCTCCTTGGCAAAGGTTCCTCTTGATTTCCCAGAAGTGATCTAAAAGTCTGGGGTCTGGGCCCCAATATTTATACCACAAAATCCTTTGTTCTCTGAAGGCAGAGAGTATCTGTACCCAGCCAAAACCAGTTCTGTCCTCACTGGTGCATCTTCCTGGCAGGAGGTGGAGACAGCATTGTTGAAGGCAGACCAGGCCCATTCAGGTGAAAAGTAAATCTCCTCCCCCTTCTCTAAATGCAGCCCAGGTCTATTCAGCCCAGCCCTGACTCATCAGACTTCTGGAGTCACTGCCATTCTCCAGGCCTTGTCATCCAAAAGCCAGACATGCAATACACAAACCTAGCAGAGGCACACTGGATGGTTAGGCAAGAAAATACCTACTTTCTAAAAGTGGTATTTTCAAACATAGAATGTAAAAATCACCCTTACTAAAAGATGTATTTTAACATTCTGAGTTCAGGCATACTAAACTTTCCTTTTTCATCTTGTTCCTAGGGTCAGTTATGTTTATAAGATGTTATAAACAAACTCCCCATTCTGGCATATGGGAACAGATAGCCTTGCAATAGTGAAAAAATGAAATTGGCTGTATTTCACTATCAGGACATGCCACACACATCAGGGCATGTCCTACCTTTGACATTCAATGCACCCTGCCCACAGGGGTACCTTGGGCCTACCTTAGGGGCGACTAATATGTAGAAAAGGGAAGGTTTAGGGACTGGCAAGTGTGTGCACTTGCCAAGTCGACATGGCAGTCCCAGACTGCACACAGGCTCTGCAATGGCAGGCCTGAGTCACATTTTACAAGCTGCTTCTGTGGGTGGCACAATCAGTGCTGCAAGCCCACCAGCAGCATTTGATTTACAGGCCCTGGGCACACATAGTGCACTGTACTAGGGTCTGACAAGTAAATCAAACAAGCCAATCATGGAATCACTAATCCATAACAATAATTCACAAAGGGAGCACTTGCACCCTTTGCAGTGGCAAGGTGCCCAAAGCATCTAGATCAGCAAAAATGGAGTCCAACACACAGCAAAACACAGGAGGTAAAGGCAAAAAATGGAAGGGAGACCCATGCCAATGGTGCCAGGTCTAACACGTATCCCCTCCAGCTGAAATGTGGGGAGAACTACCCATCCTCTTGGGAGTTCTCTTCACTAAGGCGGAAACATCTGGACAGACCATCAGCATTGGCGTGTTCTGTACCAGGGCGTTGTTCCACCGTAAAGTCCATCTCCTGTAGGGAAATTGACCACCTCAACAGCTTTGGATTCTCACCCCTCATTTGCATCAA
Organism: Calotriton arnoldi; assembly: GCA_963921515.1. Taxonomy (NCBI): domain Eukaryota; kingdom Metazoa; phylum Chordata; class Amphibia; order Caudata; family Salamandridae; genus Calotriton; species Calotriton arnoldi. Next base: position 2,590,813 of record CAWUFW010000494.1, on the reverse strand, counting down.
CCATCTGAGGGGCCTGTGGTCTGTCTGAACCCGGAAGCGAGTCCCAAACAAGTATGGTCTGTGAGAAGTTGGCCTGGCATATGCTGTCCACTAATTATAGTGGGCACCTTGCACCAGTCCAAATCGACTCTTATGGTAGGTAGGTTAAAGACAACCTTATGGAAAGCTATCCTAGTGGTAGCTGTGGAGAGCAGCCTTCAGGCTAATTCTTGAAGGAATGTAAAGCAGCTTGTTTTACCAGTCTATAATCTCTTGAGTGACCAAATGAAAGAGCACCACACCAGGTATATATTCAAAATATATGTATTTATTGCTAAACACACCCCTCTAGTCTCTTTATGAGGCTAGAGTTCGAAGTACATAAGTAATAAGTTATTAATTCACAGTAATAGCACAAATACACGTTTGGGCCCTAGGGGCGTACCAAACCATATACCAATAAAGTGGTATGCGAACCACGACTGAACTAGACACTAGGCCTAGAGCCTCTAGAAGTGCTTGGACCACAAGGAACCACCCAAGGTAGTGACACAGGGGACCCACGGGAGACGCGTGCAGTGTAAATACACAACCGCGATACGCCGTTAACTTCTATGGAGAAAGTCGTGATCGGGAAATTAGAGAAAAGGGACACTTAAAAGAGGACTAGGACAAAACCCTTTGAGATCTAGGACTTTGAAGAGTCTCTACCCACGGGAGCACCGGAGTACTCGTGTTACCTCACCCAGGGAAGCCGGGTGCATAGGTGCCTTTCGGGGTCGGGTTTCGTCGTCGTTTCTTATGGCGATCTGCTGCAAAGTGCTGCTGGCGACCAGGAGAAAAGTGTCCGGGTGGATCCAAGAGTGGATCGGAGTTCTGAAGAACCTGAAAGCAGAGGGGACAGAGTCTGGGTCACTAGCCAGTGACCAGGAAGGCGATGGACAGATGCCCACCGATGTCGAGTGCTTCAAGTTTGTTGATGGTTGTCTTGACTCTTCAGCCACGAGGTCCGGGAGGTGTTGTCGGCAACCAGGAGCAGGATTCGGGCTGCTGCTCGAGGTCTGTCGAGTGCAGAGGTGTCGACGACCAGATTGGACCCAACAAGCCTTGGCAACGGCAAGTCTCGAGTAAGATGTAGATCGTCGATGATGCAGACCAGCAAGGTCTGGGGAACTCACCCAGCGAGGGTAAGTGAGGGCAGGCCTGGAGCAACCAGACTGCCAAGTAAAGAAAAGATTGGCCTTCGTTGAGGGCTACTAGCCAACGGGCTAGCGACTGCGAAGGAGCCTCGTGACGCCGCACGTGGAGCTGGCTTTCAGGACACTCGTGGAGTGGGGGCCAGTGATCTTCGGTGCAGGTGGTGCTGGAGGCTAGGGCTACTCGGAGCCCAAAGCACGACTTCTTGGGAGACCCAGAAGATGGTGCACTTGCAAATGTGCTCGGTGTCCAGGGGTCACGGTCTCAAGTCACCCACGATAGCCACAGGCCTCAGCTTTGCTGGGGACTCAGGGTAGCCTCGGGGAAGTCTGAAAATCCACCTCTGGTGATGCGGTGACTTCGGCGTCCGACGGGAGCTTCAGTAATGCGAACCGGACAGATGCTTCTTTGGTGCCTGCCAAGCAGGGGAGTCACTCCTTGACCCCAAGGGAGATTCTTCAGTCCTCTAATCGTGAGTAGAGCGTCGAAGGTCCAGGATTCAGTTTCAGAGTTTCGTCCAGGTATAATCTAAAGTCCTAAGGACTGGGTTCCTACCTTTATTCTAAAAATAGGGGATGGACTACTCTGTGGCCCCACCTATGGGTGGGTCAGGGCAGAGGGGTGGCTACACCCTTTCCCTTTGTCCAGTTCGCGCCAAAGCAGGGGCTGCAAGCCCCTGATCCGGTTTGAACTGGGGATGCACAGGGACACCAAATGTGCCCCCAGTGCAGGACTTCAAAGCACCCGAAAGTGCTCCCGCCCAGCCCCAATACACATTATCCTGTCTGGGAGGTGGTCACACCCTCCCTGGGACAGGAAACCTATTGTCCAGGCCTCCCCTGCTGGAGTTTCGTCCAGCAGCAGGAGGCCAGACTCGTGTCTGTGGCAGCAGCATCCATTTTGTGATGCCAGGGCTCTGGAAAGAAGTTACCGGACTCGTCAGAGTTAACATGCCTTTCCCTCTAGAAGGGTGGAATGCTACCCCCACCACCAGGATTGGCGGGGGGTAGTATTCCAAGATGTTTGACACCAAACACGACATGTTTAGGTGCAGCCATTCCATAGTTAGCATTTTACCGCGAGGATATAATGCGTTTAAGAGTATATGGTCAGGCTGCACTACAAACAGCATCAGAGATGGTCTCCGAACGCTGCAGAGGGCCCTGCTCATGCAGGGGCACCCTCTCACATAGGAACCATGCACTCTGCCTTTAGGATTGATAAGGCCTGCCTTAGGAGTGACTTATAGGTTTATATGTGTGTATGCATTTAGTGATATAGGTAACCTATACCACAGTAAGGGGTGCATGCACCACCTTACCCAGGCTGCAGTAGCAGACCTGTGGTGTCAGTTTGGATGGCCTTCCAGGGGTGGCATAATACATGCTGCAGCCCCTGGCAGGCCTCTGAGGTACCTATGCCCTTGGTACATAGTATACCATATACTAGGGACTTATAAGGGCACTCCAGATTCCAATCAGAGATGTGCCTAAGGCACATGGAAACCTTTTACAGAGAAAGCAGATAGACTGGGGCCCTGAATAGCAGGCTCCCAGTCCAACTAAGTCATAAACCAGCAAAACACCATAAAAAAAGTGGGGGCAACCATATAGTCAGATTCCACCTTCCTACATAACCCCCCAAACGAAAGGAGATAAGGCTAACCTTGGCCAGTTGAGCCTATATTGACTAAGTGGCCATATAAGGAAGCACCTGCACTAGCATGGTTGCCCCTATGTTTTGGTCCACTAAGCAAACCCTCACCCTAAGGGTATGAGAGGGTCTCCACCATGGGGAATCACTACCTCTGGTGTGCTTAGGTAAAGTACAAGGCTGGTGAGGTGTCTGAGTAGGGAAGTGAGGCCCTAGGAATGTTGGCCTCAGCTTCCTCAGATCACTGGTCACCATGTATGCCTGTCTTTCCATGACTGAGTTGCACTTTGCTCTAAGGGTCAACCTTTGGCTGCCTACAGCTGGCGGTTGGGTCCCTTTGGATGGAACACTGGAGGGACATGGCAGGTTTGGAGCCTTCTGGTCCCAGGTTTGCCCTTGCCTACCAGAGTCCTTCTGGGGGAGGTCCCTACATAAAGGTATGGGGGATCCCTCAGTGTGTAGAGGAATTTTCACCTGGCTAGGGCTACTAGACTGGGTGCCCCTAATCTGCTGATGGGGGCTTCCTCTGGACAGGGGGCCCTGGGGGTCCACTGACCTCCCTGACCTCTGCAGCCCTGGGCTGACTGAGGCAGGGTAGAGAGGGGCAGGTTACCTGCTCCAGACTGGGTACCACCTTGGAAGGGTCCTCTGCCATCAGGGGTGTGGCCAGGCCAGGCCTGACTACCTCTGTGGCAGTTCCTTCACTAGGGGTAGGGTCAGTTCCCTGAGGAGGCTGACCCTTACCTATTGTCTGGGGGAAGAAGACTTTTCTTCAACCCTTGTGCTCTCGTTTGGGGGAGAGTGGGCCATTCTTTCAGGCTCCATCTCCCCAAATTCTTGGGCTGGGGCTGTGGCCATCACAGCCCCACTAACCTTTACAGGGACGCCCAACATCCTAAGATGGGTTTGGTGTTCAACTTCAGCCCAGGCTGAAATTTCCAAATCATTGCCCATCAGGCAATCTACAGGTAAGGTGGGGGACACTGCCACTCTCTTTGGGCCTGTGACCCCCTCCCAGCTGAGATTGACTATGGCCATGGGGTGATCTGTTCTGACACCATCAATGTTGGTCACCTGGTACTTAAACTCAGGTAAAAACTGGTGAGGGGGACTAGTTTCCCTGCCACCATGGTGACACTAGCCCCTGTGTCCCTAAATGCCACAGCTTTCTGACCATTAATCCTTGGCTCCAATCTGTACCTGCCCAATGCTATGGGACCCATGGTAAAGGTGGCAAATCCTATACCACCATCAGAGTCAGAGGAGTCTGTTGAGGGGTCCCTGTCTAAACTAGGGCCCACCTCTGTTCCTCTTGCAAAAGCACCTAACTTTTGGGTGCACTACTCCCAACTGGAGGATTACTACTGGTAGTACCAGGAGGGTGGTAGTAGTTGTGGGAGGAACATTTTCTTTATTGCCAATCCTGGGGCAACTGGGATCAGTTTTCCAGTGCCCAGGCTTTTTACAGACATGGCAATATGGTTTCTTTTCAGGAGAGGAAGGAGTTTGGGACCCACCCCCAGAAGAGGAATTTTGGGGCCCTGTAGGGGACTTATCCTTAGATTTATCCCCACCTTTCTCTTGGGACTTAGTAGAATCTTTCTTCTGGTCACCACCCTGATTTCTAGTTTTTACTCTGGTTCTGACCCATTTGTCTGCCTTCTTTCCCAATTCTTGGGGAGAGGTCAGATCAGAGTCCACCAGATACTGGTGCAAAAGCTGGTTTTGACAATTATTAAGGATCTGCTCCCTCATAATCAAATTGTACAATCCTAAAAAGTCATGCACTTTGTTGCCATGTATCCAACCTTCCAGAGCCTTTGTAGCACAATCTACAAAATCAACCCAGTCTTGAGTCTGAGCTTTTGGGTGTCTCTGAACTTCAACCTATACTGTTCAGTGGTTAGGCCAAACCCATCTATCAGAGCACTCTTCAAGACTGTGTAATTGTCAGCATCATCTTCTCTTACAGTGAGGAGCTTGTCTCTACCTTTGTCTGCAAAGGAGAGCCACAAGATTGCTGCCCACTGCCTCTGGGGGACCTTCTGAACTTTACAGGCCCTCTCCAGTGCAGTTATCCATTTGTGGATGTCATCCCCACTCTGGTAGGGAGGGACAATCTTGTTTAGGTTTCTATGGTCATAAGACCTTTCCCTATCTCTAGGGATATTGCTGCCACCATGGGACTCTAGTCCCAACTTTCTTCTCTCTCTAAGGAGATCTAGGGATTCTCTATCTAAAGCTAATTGCTTTTTTCTGAGTTCCAGCTGAGTTTCCTCATACTGGACTAGCCTCTTTCTTCTCTCATGAGAGGATTCCCTCCTGTGAGAAGAAACAGAGCTCCCTATTGAGGTGCCAGAGTGGTTAGACTCCTGAGAAGGAGACCTAGACTTTCTGTGCACACTCATAATCCTTCCTGGGGGGACAAAGGTGTGGTTCTCTAGATCCTCATCTTCATCTTCCCCAGAAGGGATTGGGTTCTCCAGGTCAGGGTCATTGTCACCCTCCTGGTCAGTTTCAGAGGGGGCTGGGGGTAGTGGTACCCCTGGCCCCTTCCTCATCTGCTGGCCCACCCTCTGCTCCTACCCCTTCAGTCTCTGAGGACTTACTAAGATCATAAGCCACCAACAACTCCTGGAGGTGTTGGGTGGTGGGACTTTGGCCTGTCCTTAATTTCCTCACGTTACACAAAGCTCTCAGTTCCAAGAATGGGAGTGTGTCATACTTGGAGGGTGGAAGCTCAATGGCTTCCTGCAAGGCATCTTTGGATCCTGCTTTTAAAGACATTACTAGTGTGGTGTGGTGTATGCACTACCTACTCTAGTGTGGCCTACTAAACTCTCTTGAGTTGTAGAAAGGGTTGTGCTATCCCTTAACACACAACTCTAAGTTCAGTAGAACTTACTGATATTCTAAGCTTAAATTATATGTACCTTAGGTACCTTTAGTGGTTTTCAGTTGATCAATTCAATTGAGATTATCTGGTAAAACAATAGCAAGCTGGAATCCCACACGCTGCACACCAATGTGAGAAGTTGGCCTGGCATATGCTGTCCACTAATTATAGTGGGCACCTTGCACCAGTCCAAATCGACTCTTATGGTAGGTAGGTTAAAGACAACCTTATGGAAAGCTATCCTAGTGGTAGCTGTGGAGAGCAGCCTTCAGGCTAAGTCTTGAAGGAATGTAAAGCAGCTTGTTTTACCAGTCTATAATCTCTTGAGTGACCAAATGAAAGAGCACCACACCAGGTATATATTCAAAATATATGTATTTATTGCTAAACACACCCTCTAGTCTCTTTATGAGGCTAGAGTTCGAAGCTACATAAGTAATAAGTTATTAATTCACAGTAATAGCACAAATACACGTTTGGGCCCTAGGGGCGTACCAAACCATATACCAATAAAGTGGTATGCGAACCACGACTGAACTAGACACTAGGCCTAGAGCCTCTAGAAGTGCTTGGACCACAAGGAACCACCCAAGGTAGTGACACAGGGGACCCACGGGAGACGCGTGCAGTGTAAATACACAACCGCGATACGCCGTTAACTTCTATGGAGAAAGTCGTGATCGGGAAATTAGAGAAAAGGACACTTAAAAGAGGACTAGGACAAAACCCTTTGAGATCTAGGACTTTGAAGAGTCTCTACCCACGGGAGCACCGGAGTACTCGTGTTACCTCACCCAGGGAAGCCGGGTGCATAGGTGCCTTTCGGGGTCGGGTTTCGTCGTCGTTTCTTATGGCGATCTGCTGCAAAGTGCTGCTGGCGACCAGGAGAAAAGTGTCCGGGTGGATCCAAGAGTGGATCGGAGTTCTGAAGAACCTGAAAGCAGAGGGGACAGAGTCTGGGTCACTAGCCAGTGACCAGGAAGGCGATGGACAGATGCCCACCGATGTTGAGTGCTTCAAGTTCGTTGACGGTCGTCTTGACTCTTCAGCCACGAGGTCCGGGAGGCGTTGTTGGCAACCAGGAGCAGGATTCGGGCTGCTGCTCGATGTCTGTCGAGTGCAGAGGTGTCGGCGACCAGATTAGACCCAACAAGCCTTGGCAACGGCAAGTCTCGAGTAAGATGTAGATCGTCAATGATGCAGACCAGCAAGGTCTGGGGAACTCACCCAGCGAGGGTAAGTGAGGGCAGGCCTGGAGCAACCAGACTGCCAAGTAAAAAAAAGATTGGCCTTCGTTAAGGGCTACTAGCCAACGGGCTAGCGACCGCAAAGGAGCCTCGTGACGCCGCACGTGGAGCTGGCTTTCAGGACACTCGTGGAGTGGGGGCCAGTGATCTTCGGTGCAGGTGGTGCTGGAGGCTAGGGCTACTCGGAGCCCAAAGCACAACTTCTTGGGAGACCCAGAAGATGGTGCACTTGCAAATGTGCTCGGTGTCCAGGGGTCACGGTCTCAAGTCACCCACGATAGCCACGGGCCTCAGCTTTGCTGGGGACTCAGGGTAGCCTCGGGGAAGTCTGAGAATCCACCTCTGGTGATGCGATGACTTCGGCGTCCGGCGGGAGCTTCAGTAATGCGAACCGGACAGATGCTTCTTTGGTGCCTGCCAAGCAGGGGAGTCACTCCTTGACCCCAAGGGAGATTCTTCAGTCCTCTAATCGTGAGTAGAGCGTCGAAGGTCCAGGATTCAGTTTCAGAGTTTCGTCCAGGTATAATCTAAAGTCCTAAGGACTGGGTTCCTACCTTTATTCTAAAAATAGGGGATGGACTACTCTGTGGCCCCACCTATGGGTGGGTCAGGGCAGAGGGGTGGCTACACCCCTTTCCCTTTGTCCAGTTCGCGCCAAAGCAGGGGCTGCAAGCCCCTGATCCGGTTTGAACTGGGGTATGCACAGGGACACCAAATGTGCCCCCAGTGCAGGACTTCAAAGCACCCGAAAGTGCTCCCGCCCAGCCCCAATACACATTATCCTGTCTGGGGAGGTGGTCACACCTCCCTGGGACAGGAAACCTATTGTCCAGGCCTCCCCTGCCGGAGTTTCGTCCAGCAGCAGGAGGCCAGACTCGTGTCTGTGGCAGCAGCATCCATTTTGTGATGCCAGGGCTCTGGAAAGAAGTTACCGGACTCGTCAGAGTTAACATGCCTTTCCCTCTAGAAGGGTGGAATGCTACCCCCGCCGCCAGGATTGGCGGGGGGTAGTATTCCAAGATGTTTGACACCAAACACGACATGTTTAGTTGCAGCCATTCCATAGTTAGCATTTTACCGTGAGGATATAATACGTTTAAGAGTATATGGTCAGGCTGCACTACAAACAGCATCAGAGATGGTCTCCGAACGCTGCAGAGGGGCCCTGCTCATGCAGGGGCACCCTCTCACATAGGAACCATGCACTCTGCCTTTAGGATTGATAAGGCCTGCCTTAGGAGTGACTTATAGGTTTATATGTGTGTATGCATTTAGTGATATAGGTAACCTATACCACAGTAAGGGGTGCATGCACCACCTTACCCAGGCTGCAGTAGCAGACCTGTGGTGTCAGTTTGGATGGCCTTCCAGGGGTGGCATAATACATGCTGCAGCCCCTGGCAGGCCTCTGAGGTACCTATGCCCTTGGTACATAGTATACCATATACTAGGGACTTATAAGGGCACTCCAGATTCCAATCAGAGATGTGCCTAAGGCACATGGAAACCTTTTACAGAGAAAGCAGATAGACTGGGGCCCTGAATAGCAGGATCCCAGTCCAACTAAGTCATAAACCAGCAAAACACCATAAAAAAAGTGGGGGCAACCATATAGTCAGATTCCACCTTCCTACATGGTCTAAGCTTCTTCAGCGCCCAGACCACAGCAAATGCCTCACGCTCAATCGCACTCCACCTCTGTTCCCGTGGAAGTAACCTCCTACTAATGAAGGCTACAGGTTGATCTAGGCCCTCCTCATTTAGCTGTGAGAGCACAGCCCCCACACCATGCTCTGAAGCATCTGTCTGCACAAGGAACTCTTGGGAGAAGTTGGGTGCCTTAAGCACAGGCGCTGTGCACATGACAGATTTCAGGGCATCAAAAAGCATTCTGGCAGGCGTCGTCCAATTCACCTTCTTGGGCTGCTTCCTGGAAGTCAGCTCTGTGAAGGGGGCAACAATGGTGCCATACCCCTTGACAAATCTCCTGTAATACCTGGTGAGTCCTAAAAAGGCTCTCACCTCTGTCTGAGTCTTGGGGGGGTTCCCAAGCCAGAATGGTATCAATCTTGGGCTGTAAGGGCGCCACCTGGCTGCTCTTTACCTGGTGTCCCAAGTACACCAATGAACCCTGCCCGATCTGGCACTTGCTTGCCTTGATAGTGAGGCCTGCCCTCCGCAGTGCCTTCAACACTTCCCAGAGGTGATGCAGATGTTCCTCCCAAGTGGCACTGAACACTGCAATGTCGTCCAGGTAGGCAGCACTGAAATCCTCCAGCCCAACCAACACCTGGTTGACCAACCTCTGAAAGGTGGCAGGGGCATTCTTCATCCCAAAGGGCATCACCCGGAATTGGTAGTGCCCATCTGTTGTGGAGAATGCTGACCTCTCTCTTGCCCCATCAGTCAAGGCGATATGCCAGTACCCAGACGTTAAGTCAAACATACTGAGGTACCTGGCAGCCCCCAACGGAGTTCTGGCGTGGCACCGGGTGCGGCAGCCTTCGGGACCAAGACTACTGGGCTGGCCCAAGGTCTGTCTGAGGGCTCAATCACCCCTAGCGCTAACATCTTGGAGACCTCCTCCTTGATGCAAGCTCTGACCGTGTCAGTCACTCTGTAAATCTTATGTTTTACTGGAGGACTGTCCCCGGTGTCCACATCATGGACCCACCACTGAGTGACACCGGGTGTCAGGGAGAACAGGTCAGAAAACTGTCCCAACAGTTGGCAACAGTCACTCTGCTGCTCAGGGGTCAGAGTGGTAGAGAGGTTCACACCGTCCACTGACCCATCTTACTCCTTTGCAGACAGGAGGTCAGGAAGAGGCTCAGTCTCCTCTTCTTCCCAGCATCTGTTGCTAGGAGCATGCCCACTTCGGACCTCTCCAAGTGGGGCTTCAGGCGGTTCACATGCAGAACCCGCAACAGGGTTCCTAGGAGACTGCAAGTCCAACAAGTAGGTGACGTTGCTCTTGCGCTCCACCACCTCAAATGGTCCAGTCCACTTATCCTGGAGCGCACAAGGCTCCACTGGGGCCATGACCCAAACCTTTTGTCCAGGCCGAAACTCGATCAGAGTGGCATTCTGATTATACCAGCATTTCATTTCCTCCTGACTGGCTTCCAGGTTTGCCTGAGCGAGTTGCCTGAAGCGCTTAGTTTGGTTTCTGAAGGCCAGCATGTAGCTATATACATCCTGGGGAGGTTTATTGGGAGCTTTCTCCCAGCCTTCTTTCACCAGACTCAGAGGTCCTCTTACAGGATGGCCGTACAGCAGCTCAAAGGGACTGAACCCTAAGGACTTCTGGGGCACCTCTCTGTAAGCAAACAGCAGGCATGGTAAGAGGATGTCCCACTTACGCCTCATGGGTTCACCAAGACCCATAATCATGCCTTTCAGGGTTCGGTTGAATCTCTCAACCAGCCCATTACCTTGGTGGTGGTAAGGAGTGTAAACTTATAAGTTACACCGCACTCCTGCCACAGGGACTTCATATACTTCAATATGAAGTTGGTACCACGGTCGGACACCACCTCTCTGGGGAACCCCACACGGGAGAAAATCCCCATCAACGCACGTCCCACCACGGGGGCCATCACAGTCTGGAGAGGGATGGCTTCCGGGTTCCGGGTGGCATGGTCCACCAAGACCAGGATAAACCTGTTGCCCATGGCTGTCTTGGGATCCAGAGGGTCCACAATGTCAATGCCCACCCTCTCAAAGGGGGTGCTGACCACAGGGAAAGGTTGGAGAGGAGCCTTACACTTCCTCCCACTCTTACCACTTGCCTGGCAAGTCTGGCAAGACCTACAGTGAGCATCAGAATGCTTGCGCATTTGGGGCCAGTAAAAGTGGGTGACAAGCCTTTCAAAGGTCTTGTCTTGCCCCAAATGCCCTGCCAAAGGCACACCATGAGCCAGACCAGTAGGAAGGCTCTGAAGTGCTGGGGTACCACCAGCACACAGGCTGACCCAGGCTCAGCAACCTTAGGCTCGCTATACAGGAGACCATTCTCCCAGTAAATCCAATGTGATCCGGACTGATCACCTGCTGCCTGGTTTGCAGCCTGCTGCCGTGAACCAATGAGAGAAGGGCACGTCTGCTGCTCCTGGCAGAACTCCTCCCTGGTGGGTCCTCCTTCTTGCTGCCAATGGGTCAACTCAGGCAGGTCCCTCAGTTCAGCTACTTGTTCCCCTGTAGGCTACAGGGCATCCCCTCAGGGTCTACCTCCTCCTGGACCGTGGGAACTTCGGGGGCAGGTTTCCCGTGCCCCCTGCCTCTTCTCTTCCCAGCAGGCACCTGGGCCACTCTTTCAGGCTCCAGGTCCTCTTGAATGCCCTTACCGGCTGCCATTGACCGAGTGGTCACACATGCCCACTCAGGCAGACCCAACATCTCCAAATGAGACCTCTGCTCCACCTTCGCCCAAGGGGAGCTCTCCAAATCATTGCCTAGCAGACAGTCAACAGGCATGGCTGGCCTCACGGCTACTCTCAAGGTACCTGAGACCCCCCCACTCAAAGGGAACCTGTGCCACTTTGCAGAGGCACTCTGAATTGTCAGCGGCAACTACTGGGTAGAATGTGTTGGGGACCACCTGCTCTTCAGACACCAGCCAACAACTGACAGCTGTCACACTGGCTCTGGTGTCTCTCAGAGCCTCCACACTATGGCCATTGATGGTCCCCCACTGACTAAACCTTTTAGTGTTATCAGGCAGATGAGTCCTTGGGACCATCTCACTGTCTCCTAAAGAGACCAGGGACATCTCTGCAGGACCCCACCCACCTTGGGCACCCGACTCCTCCCCCAAGACTACACTAGCCAGTTCCCGGGGCGGTGCACCAGTGGGTGCAGTGGTAACTGGTTTGGGACACTTAGGATCCCCCCAGAAGTGACCCACTTGACCACATCTAAAACAGGTCTTGTGACCCTTCTGCACAGGCTTACCTGGCGGGACCCATGGTTTCTTTTCAGTGGGAGGCTGGGAACCCTTACCTTGGTTCCTTTGGGGATTACTTTGGGGCACTTTTTGGAACTCCTTTTGTTTACCTTTGTCCCCCCACTCTTCTGCTGGGGACCCTGCCCACCCTTGGCGGAGTCTCCCACAAGACCTTTGTGGACCCAGCGGTCCGCCTCCACAGCAAGCTTCCTGGGGTCAGTCAGCTTACTATCAATCAGGTGCTGGCGTAGCTCTGGAAAACAACTACTGGACAAGTGCTCCCATGCAACCAAATCATAGAGCCCCTGCAAGTCAGTTACCTTACTACCCTTCACCCATCCATCCAGTGCTCTGCAAAAGTAAGATACATACTCCACCCAAGTACTTGACTCCAGCTTCTTGCAGTTCCTAAATTTCTGCCTATAAAGGTCTGGGGTCAACCCATACCTGGCTATCAAGGCTTCCTTCATGGGGCATAGGACATCTGATCCTCAGTGGGCAAAGCTAGTAAGGTTTCCCTCCCTTCACCTATGAAGCGGCCCCACAACCCCGCTCCCCAATCTCACTCAGGGACCCGGTGGGACTTCATTGCTATCTCATAGGCCTTAAACCACTGCCCAATGTCCTCATGCTTCATGAAATCTTTGATCACATCTTTGGGGATGTATACTTTTCCTTCCCCAGGCACTGATGGTGTGCTGCCACCAGAGGGAGTGATCTCTAGGCTTTTCGCTTTCAGCTCCAGCTCCCTCAACACTCTCTCATGCTCTAAAAGCATCTTCTTTTCCTCCATGGCCAATTTCTTGCTCTCCAACTCCAACCTCTTATTCTCTAAGTCACCCTGGCTCCCCAGCTTGAGCTTAGCAAGCTCAATTTCATGCACTCTGCTTTTCTCCCTGTCCTCCAACTCCTCTGGAGACAGACCCCTTGAAGACACACTGCTGCCTTCCCTGGGAGGCACTCCCCCCCCAAGTTAGGCCCACTAGCCCATCCTGCTGCCCTTCAAAATTCTCCCCCTCCACCATAGGCTCCTCGGTCTGCCCACTGGCATTCGTTGCTTCCAACCAGGCCCTCAGCGCCTTTTGGAACTCCTCCTTTCTGGTGAGGCCTCTCACTGAGATTTTAAATCTTTTGCAGATGGTTTTAAGTTGTGGCACAGTGTAGTTATCAACCCTCTCTTCTTCAAATTCAATATCCACAGATGCAATGGATGCTGGTTTACTCATGGTGAAAATTGGCAGTTCTCAAGATGCAAAAATTCCAAGGAAAAACTTTACCAAAATGTATGTGGGTTGTGTAATGGTCTGCACTCACTAGTAGTGTACACCAATCACTGTATGTAAATCACAAATGCAAGTCCAGGATCCTCACCGCTGACCACCAATGTTAGAAATGGGGGTCTCTAGTTGGCAGAGGTAAGTACCTTTGTCCAAATAGGGACCCTTGCTTCTAGTCAGGGTAAGGGGGATACACTCCTAAAATAACCCCTGCTCACCCCCTTGGTAGCTTGGCACGAGCAGACAGGCTTATCTCAGAGGCAGTGTGTAAAGCATTTGTGAACACATACAGTAATACAGTGAAAACACTACAAATGGACACCACACCAGTTTAGAAAAATAAGTAATCTTTATCTAAACCAAAACAAGACCAAACGACAAAAATCCACAATACAGTAACAGAAATAGCCTTAAAAATAGGCTATTCACTTAAATAAAGTTCCTAGCAACAAATAACTCCACCTGGAGTTATTACGACGTCGTGACAGATGAAAATCCCAAAGTACGGCGCCGGCCGCGAGGTGCGCGGCATCGGGCCCGGAGTCAAGCAGACCCACAAAGAACAGTACCTGGAATTGATGAAAACAAAGCCGGTGCACGGCGTTGGGGAGGTGATGCTTCCTTGGTGCCTGCGGCGTCGGTTCCTTACGACCCCAGGGGAGGTGATGCCTCTGTTCCTTACTGCAGCGCAGGGGAGGTGAGACGTCGGTTCCTTACTGTGTCGGGGAGGTGACATCACGAATGGCGGTGAGACGCGGTTCCTTACGACGGTGCGATGTCAATGGATTCGGGAGTCACCCACGTCAAGAATCGGCTCCGCGTTGATGAAGTACCGGTGTCGATGAAGTTGGGGCTGCGGTGCGAGTTGGAACGGTGCGTCGTGCACGTCACAAGCGGTGTCCTCGGCTCCGGTGCAGGCAGCGGCCTGGATGATGGCTTCGGAGTCAATGTAAAAACAACAATTGATGGACAGAATGCAGAACAATGTCGTACATTCACCCCAGTACAGAGATCTGGGCCTAAATCCATCGTTTTTTTGCTCACCATGCCATTCCAGTTTGAACCCAGTCATATGCAAATCAGTCTTGACCCTGCGCCCAATGGGAACAGTCCAGCCCGAACTGCCAGGCCAGGTCCTCCCTGGAATGGAAACAAGCATCCTAGGACCGGTTTCGGGCTTTCAGCCCTCATCAGCCAGGATAGCTTGACTCCAGTGGCATGGAGAGCACGGGACCCACGTCTGGGCATACCCGTCCCACTCGGGGTGACAAATGCAAAAACAACAATTGATGGACAGAATGCAGAACAATGTCGTACATTCACCCCAGTACAGAGATCTGGGCCTAAATCCATCGTTTTTGCTCACCATGCCATTCCAGTTTGGACCCAGCCATATGCAAATCAGTCTTGACCCTGCGCCCAATGGGAACAGTCCAGCCCGAACTGCCAGGCCAGGTCCTCCCTGGACTGGAAACAAGCATCCTAGGACCGGTTTCGGGCTTTCAGCCCTCATCAGCCAGGATAGCTTGACTCCAGTGGCATGGAGAGCACGGGACCCACGTCTGGGCATACCCGTCCCACTCGGGGTGACAAATGCAAAAACAACAATTGATGGACAGAATGCAGAACAATGTCGTACATTCACCCCAGTACAGAGATCTGGGCCTAAATCCATCGTTTTTTGCTCACCATGCCATACCAGTTTGGACCCAGCCATATGCAAATCAGTCTTGACCCTGAGCCCAATGGGAACAGTCCAGCCCGAACTGCCAGGTCAGGTCCTCCCTGGACTGGAAACAAGCATCCTAGGACCGGTTTCGGGCTTTCAGCCCTCATCAGCCAGGATAGCTTGACTCCAGTGGCATGGAGAGCACGGGACCCACGTCTGGGCATACCCGTCCCACTCGGGGTGACAAATGCAAAAACAACAATTGATGGACAGAATGCAGAACAATGTCGTACATTCACCCCAGTACAGAGATCTGGGCCTAAATCCATCGTTTTTTGCTCACCATGCCATTCCAGTTTGGACCCAGCCATATGCAAATCAGTCTTGACCCTGCGCCCAATGGGAACAGTCGAGCCCAAACTGCCAGGCCAGGTCCTCCCTGGACTGGAAACAAGCTTCCTAGGACCGGTTTCGGGCTTTCAGCTCCTCATCAGCCAGGATAGCTTGACTCCAGTGGCATGGAGAGCCACTGTCAATGGTAGTTTATTCCAGAAGGCCACAGAGGCCTGCAGCTCAGCCTGCACCATACCCATAATATACTCATATTGCTTCTATGTGCTACATGCATTCCCAAATACAGGAAGCTGTCTAGCTCCCACCTCAAGCCCAGGTTGGGGAGGGGATCTACATCATCGCTAGCCCGCTTTACGGGAAATATTAAGGATTTGGCTACATTCAACTTGAGTCCCAACAGCTACCCGAAAGTATGCAGGCATCCAGTAAAAAAGGCACTGTCTGAACAGGATCTCACAAGTAGACCAGGGCATCATTAACATATAAGTAAATTATATGCTCCATTATACCCACCTGTATCTCTAGTCTTTGCAATGCTGCTCACAGATAGGCCACCAGTGGCTTTATGGACAGTGCAAACAGGAGAGAAGACAGGGGACATCCCAGTCGAGTTCCCCTCTGTATTTCTCAACTATTAGAAACATACTTCCCAGACCAGACCCTGGCCACTGGCACTGAGTACAACAGAGCTATCCATTTCACCAAATTTGTGTAGAATCACATGTGCAATAAAACTGTCCACATAAAATCCCAACCAATCATCATCATCATAAACCTTTATTCAAATCTTTTTTTGATCCATACATTTAAAAACTTACTATCAATTAATATTGTATAATACATAATATAACAGTTAAAACTTCATATGTACAAATCACCTTGTTATCCCATTTAATAATTTTACTTTTCAATCAAGGGACATCCTTCAATCAACTTCATAAACTAAATGGTCTAGATGTACAAGGGATTTCCTTCTTTGTTTGGCCCTACTAATAAAACCAGCAACAGCACGACAAGCTAATTCATTATCAAGGGTACAAATACATTTCATAGCGTCCTTATAAAAGAATAATTTCTGTACAATAAAAATTGGCCGTAAATTATTTTTTCTAATATCTCGATAAAACTTACAAAACAACATAAAGTGCATGGTGGACTGATTTGCTTTCCCATCACATGGACATTTATGAAATATTTTCTGCCATTTTTCGTGTTTTGGAAAAGCCACCAGTTCATGGACTGTGCCTAAATGCAGTCTTGTCATAAAAAATCTGTCCTGAGTATTTGTAACTTTAACCAGATAATTAGGTAGACCAGTCGACTCAATGCTAGCAATATAGCTTGATACGCTTGTTTTTTCCTCATCCCTCCTAGCCCTCTCTTGGCTTAGGTTCTCCATGTACAATTTTTTAATTTCACTTTTACCAAATTGCAAGATGTCTGTGGGATTTTTTACTGATAGATCTTTATCAATATTCTTTAGCAACTTGTCCATGTATGCTAGCCATGGGATTTTGTTAGTGTATTCCAAAGCTAAACAATCCTTGATTATATCCCTTGTAAACTTTGGTCCCTCCTTGCACCAAATGTTGTACCACGAGCACACAGCTCTTACTTGAATTAGGTCGGCCACATATGGTACATCCAGCTCTTTATGCAAGAGATATGTGGAGGTAGATCTTGGTACGGCCAGCAAACAACAGTAACACTTTTTCACAAGATTGCAATGTGTTAAGGTTGGCATTACCCCACACTACAGAGCCATAGGTTGCTACTGATAGGCATTTACTGCCATATATTTTAAGCATATCGCAGATAGGTTTGCTGCCTATCTTGTTACAAAATCTAAAAGTCGCCTCCATGGTTCTAATGAATTTAAGTCTAGACTGGTCTAAGTGAGGAGCCCAATTACTGTTAAAAGAGAATAAAATACCTAGGTAGGAGAAGTTCTGGACTTCTGTTAACTTGTAATCCCTTACGTAGTTGTGCTTTTTCTTAGCCCTACCTCGACCGCAGACCATCACAAACATTTTGGAGAGGTTTAATTGTAGGTCTCTCTGCTCCATGTATGAGACGAAGGCTTCAATCAGTTCTTGTAGTCCGTTAGCAGTTCTAGATATTAGAACTGCATCGTCTGCATACAAGAGCAGCGGGGTCGGTCGTAAACCTATTTTCGGGGCATCAGTATTTAGATTCTGGAGAGTATTATCAATCCCAATAATGTATAATGAGAAGAGAAGGGGTGCGATGACATAGCCCTGTCTTATTCCCCTGGACACCTTGAAATTAGGGGTGCACTCTCCTTCCCTCCCATACCTTACCCTAGATGTCAGTCTCGCATATAGTTGTGATAAGAATGAGACAATATCACCGGGGGCACCCATATCAATCATTGCTTCCCACAATTTAGCATGGTTTACACAGTCAAATGCCGTGCTTAGGTCTGCAAAGCATAGGTGAATGTGTTCTTCCTTAGCCATCGTATATTTGTCGATGATTAGATGCAAGTTTATGCACTGCTCCACTGTCCCCATCTCCCCCCTAAAGCCATATTGGGTTTCAGTCAAGATGTTACTATCGTTAATCCAATTCTCCAATCTTCCAAGGACTATTCACCCACCCAACCAATCATATCAAATTCTTTTTCAATGTCTAGGGCAACCATCTCTATCTGTGAATCCTGTACGGAATGCAAGTATTACATGAGTGAGCCTGTGGATATTCATGATGGCACTTCTATGAGGAATAAACCTGCATTGATCTTCATGCAACAACTGACCGATCACTCCCCGCAGTCTATTAGCAAGGATTCTGGAGAGAATTTTCACATCCACTTTAATCATGGAGCATGGGTGGCAGGGGCCGATCTTCTCTAATTCCCGGTCTGGTTTAGGGAGCATAACTATAGTGCCTCCCTCATGGTTTGTTAGAGAACACCCCTATGGCTTGCCTCTTTGTAGACCTTCTAGCCATTTTTTAGAGGACACTTTCATATGTAACATAAAATTCTACTGGGAGCCCATCTGTTCTTCATGTTTTGTATCTCGATATGTCCCCTATCGCCTCTAGTATCTCTTCTTTACTTAGCGCCAGTTCCAAGGCTTCTCTTGTGAAGTCTCTAATTTTGGCAAGTCTAGGCCCACCAAGAACTCATCCATTTCAGTCATGTCACAGTCATCTTGTCTCTGGTAGAGCATAGTCAAATATCTCTGTTGATCGTGGCCGATGCCGTGACCAACTGATCATCATCTGTCATAAGGGACATGACAAGTTGGTCGGTCTTTCTCTCCAGAGGAGCCATGCCAAAAGCCTACAGAGACTGTCCCCTTCCTTATTTAATAATTGCCTGTACTCTTTCAAGGTTTATTTATCTAGTCTATCCCATGTCTCCCTCACCACTTGCCTATTATGTACTATCTTGCCCTGCAATAGGGGATTATCCTGCTCCCCTCTTTGAAGGTGTGCTAATGTATCTTCCTGTGGCTATAACTCCCTCCATAGCTGATTCTTGATTCCATGCTTCCTAGAAAGGCACTGCCCTCGTAGGACTGCCTACAGTTTCTCCCACTCATTCGCTCTAGTGGTGGTGGACCCTCAGTTACCTACAATAAATCACTATAGGACCTCTTGCATGTCAGCTCGGAAGGCCCTGTCTCACAGAGCCTCTGGATTTTGACACATGTAGGGATAGGCGGAGTATCCCGACGCCACACATATGTCAGAAGCACTGGGCGTTGTCAGACAAAAAACACCCCAAGTGTTCCACTGCAGCCACCTGCCTACCCAGCTCTCACACCATGAGTAGTCTCTTAAGTCTTCTGTGCATGCTGTACAAGCCTACTGTACATGCTGTGCACATCTGAGAAGCATGTGAACTCCAAACCCATTAGGTGCGGTGCTCTCCAGGTGTCTAAACAGTCCACCTGTGCCATTGCCTCCTCCAGCACCCTCAACATGCTTGGTTTTGTGTTATGTTTCGGGGGGGCCTGTCCATGTCACCATTTATGATACAATTGAAATCCCCTGCTCAAGTTAGGTGTGTCCCTATTAGTGATGTAAGTATGCCAACCGCCTTCCTGAAGAAGGACTTGGCATCGCAGTTGGAGGTATAAACATTTAAAAAACCTATGCCCCTATCATCCAGTGCTCCAGGAAGGACCAGGTATATACTCTCATCAACTCCCTGGATTGGAAAGGTGTCCCTGGGGCAATTCATATAGCCACTCCCCTCGCATATGAGGAAAAAGTGGATGTGTATAAATTCCCCCTTCATTTCTAGCTTAGCTTATCTGCTTCCAGGTCAGTGAGAGGAACCCCACCTTGCAGCGTCTAAGGCAGAGGTCTTCAAACTTTTTGATGCCGAGACCCCCCTGACAAGATTTTTTAGGCGTAAGGACCCCTCCGGACAAAAATTTCTAGAACTTGGTACTCCTCATCATTGACAACTATCGACAACCATAAATGCCCCCAATTCCCATAGCAAATCATTTTTACAGTGGGGAAATAATATTAAACAGTGTTTATCACACCAAAGGTCAGTGAGCATGGAAGCGTTGTCAAAGGTGTGGCTAAAAACACAGGGCGAACAAAGCAAACACAAGGAGATAATGGACGGAGCGCTAAAACTTTTCAGACACTCATCCCCAGTCACAGATCTGGGTTGAATCCATCATCATTCTTTAGCTCACTTCGCCACCTCAGTTCAGACCCAGCTAAATAGCTGATGAGGGCTGTTAGCCCGAAACCGGTCCCAGGATGCTTGTTTCCGGTCCAGGAAGACATGGCTTGGCAGTTCAGGCTGGACTGTTCCCATGGGGCACAGGGTCAAGACTGATTTGCATATAGCTGTGTCTGAACTGGGGTGGCGAAGTGAGCTAAAGAACGATGATGGATTCAACCCAGATCTCTGACTGGGGGTGAGTGTCTGAAAAGCTTCAGCGCTCCGTCCATCATCTCCTTGTGTTTGCTAAAAACAAAGGGCCTCATTTATGAGGAATTGGCATAGGTCAACGCCACAAGTCTTCCTGCTTCGCTGGCCTACGCCAATGTGAAAGGGCAGGAATGCACCTTATTTATGAAATATGGTGCATTCCTGTCATTTCCCCTGCGTCGACAGCACAAATTGCTGCCTAGCGCCAATGTAGGCAGGATTGTTTTGTGCAGGAAGGGGCACCTTCCTGCACAAAAACAATCCCGAGAGGTGTTTTCCTCTTTCTATGTGAGCTGCAGAATACAACACACATAGAAAGAGGAAAAACGAGGAGAAATGAAAACATTTCTCCTCGTTACGCCTGCTGTGGGGGCGGCATAAGGTTTTGGCGCTCCTCTAGGTTTACATGGTTTTGTAAATCTGGGGCAGCGTCAAAATACATGGGTGTTGCGTGGGAACACCCACCACTATGCCCATGTAACACCTACTTGACAGACTAAGGCAAAGCAGCGACTTGTGCTGCTTTGTCTTACTCCATATCTATGAGGCCATGTAAAGCCACGCAGGGTGACTTTTCGTTGCCTCATAGATATGATTGAGATGCTTGTGCCACCGGAGCTTAAAAAAAGTGATGCTCCGGCAGCGCAAGCCTCTCATAAATCAGCCCCAAAATATTTTGCACGTTTTTTAGGTCTTTCACCATGAGGTAGGTACATATAAAATAATGGGTAGCTTAAATGGAAAAAAAAATTTTAAACGTTTTTACTCAGTGGGAAATGCACTGTAGTACATTATGAAACCTTTATTAGTTAATGCACTGCAAAGGTCTGTGTGTAACCAGAGAGCCACAGAATTACATTTGGTTGACGCAGTGAAGAATAGTGACGTGTATTTTTAGTGCTACGAGGTCACAGCCTGTGACAGAAAGCACTGTGAATGTGCAAGTCATTATTTTATTTTTGCATTACACACATTATAAGATAGACTGCTACAAACTACAAATAGTTTTAGGATAAAATGGAGCTTCTAAAAATGTAAATTTTAGTAATACCGGAGCATAAGAGATGCATTTTTTTTTGCATAACTGTCCCTTCAGCACCTTTTCAAGGGTACTAAGAGCTGTGTAAATTATGATTAAAAGCATGCACTTCACAGCCCAGTTGTTAACTCTTCCTACTACCACTCAAAACAAAAACAAATCTTTGCCATCACAAAGCACTTAAGGCCAGAATCGCTCCCAAGCACCCTTACATTTGCAGATTAACTCATAACACACAATTGCATTTCATTCAGGCAACCTGGCATGAAGGATTGTTTTACCTATCTGCCCAGCCTCTTCATTTCACAATACAGGAGACTCATTTAACTTCAGCTGAAGCATTTCAAACACCGGAATGAAGCGTTTCGGTTTCCACAAGGAAGAGCACATGTTTTAGATTCCAGGCAGAAGTGAGGCCTGGAAATGCGCGACCCCCTTCCCAGGACTCCACGGCCCCCCTGGGGGTCGCGCCCCACTGATTGAAGACCTCTGGTCTAAGGTAAGAATGGGCCCTGTAGAGTTTTCTGTAGTCCTGCAGGCACCTGACATTCCATGTGATAATTCTCACTTTTCTGATCATAGATACTTATGTCCCCCTCCCTGCAGCATGCTAAGCTTTGCTGTTGCCCTTCTCCTCCCAGTATCCCATGCAGGAAGCCCAGTCCCTCTCCAACCCATTATCGTCAACCCCTTGGAGGTCTGTGTGCATGTACTCTTACTAGGAATGAACCCTGCCTTGCAGCAATTTCAAAACAGTAAAACTAACAGAACCTTTATGACCCTGCCGCCCCCCTGGGTAAACATCAAACCTTATGTTCTAGAGATGTTTCCTAATGTGAGATGCTACTGAGTGCCGCCCCCCTCCCCCTTCCCACTCAATGTGCTATCTATATCCCAATAAGGCCTGTAGCCAACCAACGCAAAACAGGTAATTTAACATGCAGAGAACCCTGCAATGCTACAAGCTGAAGCCAGCTTCGACTCTGCAAGCCAGGACCCTTCGAACACCCTATCTACTCCCTATGTAGAGGCCCAGAAAATAACTGTAGAAATAGAGAAAATGGATGAACAGTTAGAAGGTGGGAAGCTCTGACACTACTTGCACCAGCCCCACCCCTGTGCATTTAACTCCAGATTGTCATGCACTCCTGAGCTATAAGAGTGAGCAAGAATAAAGCAGGCATCTCACAGCCCCTGAGGAGTCCCTCGGTCACCAAACACCAGAGGGGGAGAGGCACTATCATCTACTACTTCGAATGTCAAGGTGGAGCACACTCTATGTAGTATATATTCAAATGTCATGAAGGCCCCCAGAACCCATTTCATGCTCTGCATCCGATAGGTATGCCATAGTGCACGTGTCTGTGTCTGGGTATCGTCTGCATCACTGCTCAGGGTGTCCCTCTGGAAGTCAGTTGTCGCAACAGTCAACGTGTTGTCCCACTGCACCTCTATAAGGTGGATGCTGGCAACAGTCTCCATGCTCCACTGCCACCTCTCAGCGGCATCACTGGGCCTGGCATGCCTGCCCTAGCTCAGATGCCTGGACCTCCCGGCACTCCATCCGTCACATGCGTATGTGCCATGTCAATCCAGCTCCAAACCTCATCCGGTCTAGTGAAAAAGCGAGACTGACCATTGTCCACCACCCATCGCTTAGCAGGGAAAAGCAAAAGATATTTAATATTCATGGATTGGAGTTTTAATTTGGCGGCTAAGAATGTAAGCCTCAGGGCCCTTACTCTGCGCGTATAATCGGGAAATATTTGGATGGTATGTCTCTCATATTTAGAGTCACCATGCTTACGGACCCGTTGAAAAATACAACCTCATTCTCAGTAGTTGAGCGCCTTCGCTAACTAGGCCCTCGGCAGGGCACACAGCGGAGACGGAGGTGCCAACACCCAGTGAACACACTCTGACAGAAAGAAGGCAAACAGTTGACAAGAGTCCATAAAGGTTTGAAGTCAATATTCCAGAAATCCTTTTGGAGTGTCCCCCTCTTGTCCTTCTTGAAATCCTAGCAAGCGTGCCTTGGTCCTCAGAGCCCTACCCTTCGAGTCCTCCAGGTGGTCATGAAGGTGCTTTGCTTTATCATTCAATACGCGCACCGTGGCCTGAAGCTCTTTTACCTCTTTAGATAGGCTCTGGACTTTTGTTTTGGTCTGCCAGGACTTCTCTGCAACTTTACACACCTCTGTGTGCAGTAGGTTGACCTCTATGGAGATAGAGCCAATCTTACCCTCTAGTGCCTGTTTAGTGGATTCAATGGCAGCTAGTATCTGCCCACCCATGGGTTCCTGAACCCCTCCGAAGCTCTCCCTCCTCGTGCCCAGTCCGGCGGGTGGTGGATCTGGGTGTCTCAGTGAATTGGCCCATTCTTGTTTTGCTGATTTTTGGGGCCTCTAATTGTAACAAGTAAAAAGAGCCCCCCTGCAGCAGGGGACCTCCCTCTCCACAAGGAATCCAACAAGCACAGCCCAGTGTCTAATAAGCAGGAAAGGAGGCTGATTGCGCTCACCGCCTGCAGTCCAATTGTAGCTCCTCAGAGCTGAACACCGCCACAGCATGATGGACCCACAGGGCTACATCCAGCCCAGCAGTATCCCTACTGTAGGGAGGTGTGGTGCTCCAACGGTAGTCTCAGGTGCAGAATTATGTGTGATGAAAGGAAAGGTCAGCATTCATCCAGGCCTGCCTCAGTCAGGTCTGGACATAAGCCGCTTTCTTGACAGGCTCTTCTTTACGGTTCTCGCATCTCGCATCTCGCATCTCAAAGCATCTTCCAACAGAGAGGGGTGAGGGGAGGGATAGCCTGATCTGTCCCTACAGGCCCGTGTTAGCCCTCACACAGACACCCCTACTTCAGCTCAAGCACCTCGGCAATCCCATCAGCTTGCTGCCACTCATGAACAGGCCAGAGGGTGACAGTCGAGACCCCCAGAGCGTTTCCGGGCCCTCGAGCTCCCCAGGAGTTACAGGGCTCACCCATCACTCCCCAGTGGACTGCCGCAGCCCCTGTAGGCCTCTTCATGGGTGCAAGTGCAAAACTCAAGCCCGAAGCTCCAGCTGCCATCTCCTCCTGGGTCAGCGGTACTCTCTCTGGCAGCCCTCTCCAGTCCTGTTGTCCAAACGTTCTCTTTTTATTTTGTGTGAATAACGGATTCACGTGTTTTGATTCGATCCTCCACAGTTGTTTTGAGATGAGCTAGCTGTAAGATCTGAATTATTGATCAAACGGGGAAAGGGTTTACTTATATAATCTAGTGCGTATATAATTTGCATTATATTGAAATTAACTGCGGTATATATAATATATTAAATTTAAAAAAGCACTTACGCACACCACTTCCCCACACACACTAGCGAGAGGTGGGTTCTGGTGACATCAAAAATCTTTGGTTTGTAAATCTCACTGCAACTCTTTCTACAACACCTGTCATAACTTTTTCCACTTTAATCTGATAAACATATCACTGTTAAGTTCACTAAAATGTAAAATGTTATAAGTAATAAAAGGGGTTTTTCACATTTCCAATGGACTGGCTTTACTCACAGACGTACCACTTCATCCTTCCGTGTTGCCAGGATATTGAAGCAGGAAAGTACTAAGAAATATCTTATTATCTTCAATATGTGGCCTGCAATTAATTTGAGATATTTGATGTCGACAGAACAGTAAATAGATCTTCACTGTACTCTACCACTACTGCCATTCAACATTCAACTGATTGCACGTATCTTGAGAGACCATTATAAACTGCCATATGCATAGGTTGAAATCACATGTAAAATCCACTCAATAGGAAATTACGCAAATTTCTCTAAAATAAGTAAAAATAGATGCCTAAGTAAAATAGACAAACTCTGGACTGTGTGGTATTAACAAAACAGGTGCAAATTACACCTTAACGCCAAAGCTAGAAGCCAATAAAATAACTTGCTCATTTTGAAGCAAACATCCAGTCATATACACCTCTTTTTATTTTTCCACCTGCATAGTGCTCTGAGACAAAGCAGACCCTCAGAACAACATTAGGGGGTCCGCGGTATCTCTCCCATCAACCACGCCTACCACTCTCAGAGTTGCTGATAACAGAGACATTAGTAATTCCGGTGGCAAACGTTCAGGTATAACAAGTGGGCCCCTAAGGGTCTCTTGAGAAATAAGAAATTAGAATTTGAATCAGTAATTCCAGACTCGATGCCACAGTAATTCACCATTTGTAACCAGTATTTCACTCAAAGACTCCATCTAACTTTAGTGAACTTCTATGGAAGCGTATGAGATTCTTGATTGGAAATAAGTGAGAATTAAGAAGCATGTGATAGGGACTGACTGAAAGAATTTAGGGGCATATTCTCAAGGATCTATCGCCGAGTCATCGGCACTTTATCACAGCCAAAGTCGCAATAAATTTACCGCCCCATTCACAAGCTGATGCAAACAGCCGACACCACCAGTCTACCTGCGATAGCAGCCGCAAAAAACATCGCCACGGATGACCCCGGCAACTATCGCTAATGAGATGCAGAGTTGGCGTTCCCGTGCAAAAAGCCGCGACAACACCACACCTCAACATTCTCAAAGACCAGCCAGATCGGCGATGAGAACACAAAACATGCGATAATGCGCGTTAGCTGCAGGAAAGTAACACCTGCTCTGACCTTGTGCAAAGTCGGACTACAACCTGCACCATCAAAGGGAGCACAGCCCAGAGCCACACCTGAAGAACAGCAGATGCCATGGAGCCAACGATCATGCAGCTCGGACACCCAAGAGGGCCACAACACCCACCGCCACCCACCCCCTGTAGCCCCCCCACCCTCCCCCGGGCCCCACCCCGGGCACCCCCCAGCCTCCCCCGGACCAAAAGATTGCACATCAACGTCACGAAATCATGAAGAAAATCATTTGTCTGATGACGCAGAATCACAACAACTAACAGTCATGTGAGTACAGAAAAAGCAGAATCAATTATTCACCATTGAGAGTTCAAACAAAATATCACAATCAAATTTCACACCAAACAACTATTTGGAAGAGTCATGGCGGGTCATCCCTGGACAATCTGTAAGTGACAGCCTGCAAGACAATATCCCAGATAAGAAGGTGTGTCAGGCACTCATCAAAGGACAGAGAGAGAGAGAAAGAGAGAGAGAGAGAGAGAGAGAGAGAGAGACTGAACAAGGAGCGCAAGGACAATCGGGCCCTTGGCACATACATGCCAACTGTTGCGTGTGTCTCGCAATTGGTGCACCCAAAATCTAAGGCCTGGCAACAATTTCAGCGCGAAGGCCACATCACATTTCAGAAACGCAAGCAGTAGTCAGACTAAAATCAGGCATGAAAGCTCCTTTGTCTCAATACACAAGGCGGAAGGACATCCGAACCTCCGACCTTGGTATCCAAGGCGCCCGGCACCCCTGAGTGAGATACCATGCCAGACTCTGGCGACTCCCACACCACGAACTGCGCTAATGAAAGAGCAACGTGTCCACACCCCACACACACTTGTCCCTGCTCAAGCTACACCTGCATGGCATGCCCCCAACACATCGGTAAAAAAGACAACCCATACGTCCAAACGTTGAACACACATACGACTCATTACTCCGAGCTGTGGCACATCGTCCACAGAACTGCCGCCGGTCTGAGGAGTGCCGGTGGTACGAGACCAACAAATGCAATGGCTAGCAATCCCGGGCACATGCACAACCCCAGTCACGTGGAACTGTACCGTGCACGAATGCTGCATCTGTTGGGAGCTCTGCCAATGGCAGTTTTGCGAATCAGTTACCGTCTGACTTTCCGGCTTGCGTACGTCACATGCATCCAGCCATGGTTCCACTGTCGATCATGCACATTCGAGTTGCCCATGGAGGTCTGCCTTTCCAACACAACAGTAGCTGAACTGGATTACGACTTGTGTGTGCGCCCCCTGTTGGCCCACGAACAGGAGTGCAACCGGGATACCCGGGCATGGGATGCCTTGATATGTGGTGTCTGTGCCGGCAGCAGTGGATGGGAGATTGCACAAGTCATCGTGTGCAGTGACCACATCGAGGCGCTCCCCTATTGGGCTGTGTTGCAGATTGGTGAAACTGCGTGTTCGGAGCACATCTGTCCGGACCAGTTAATGGATTGGCTCGCCCTCCTGTTCCTTGAATTTGAGAACGACGTACTTCTGGAACTGATTGCCTATGAAGCAGCGCTCGCATTCATGGACGAGTAACTACCTTCCTGCAGCCACAACTGATTGACACCCAGAGCACAGGTCCCAACACCGTGTTGAATCGTGGAGGAATGGTCCCATAAGCCAGTACAACAGTGGACATGTCTGCAGACTCAGAATGCATGTGCGTGCACCTACGTGTGTTGTCACACACCTGTGCAAGGTGCTGCAGCCCCATGGGCGGAGCTGCACAGCGTCGTTTGGCAAAGTTCCTAAATCTGACATACTGCTGGAGGGAGACTACACACATGGCAATTTAGCACGACATGTGACCTTGTTGGTCCCTTTCACCTGCTCACTGTCAGCAGAGCACACAGTCGGCGCAGTCCGGTGGTAGAGCTCCATGCAGATCCCATGGGCTGTGAGTCATGTTCCCTGACACGGGGCAATGAGCAGACACCAAACATCACATGACTCGACCAGCAAGGCAAGGTGGGCTGAGACCGTTGCCAACTGTAAGGATATGTGTTCATTTTTGCAACCCCATTCCTTGCACCTCGACACGTTCCCATTCTGCCTGTAAGTGTCTTGAGCATTTGTCTGCCTGTTGTGGCCCATCACTTGCCCATACTGACCCGCACATGCTAATAAAGTCTACACAACTTTACCAGTGTACAACTGTGATGAGTGTTGATTAGTATGACAAATCGTGTGCCTCAATGAGCATTGTCCGTACACAGGGAGGGACAGACTGCCTCTGGTACATAGGTGGTGAATCCCTATTGGCAGCTCCACCTCTGTGAGCCAGACATTGTGTTTGGGATAGTTGCTGGTAGACCTGTGCTCTTACGTGTCTTCAGCAATGTGAGTATGGTGTCCAACTTCTTGCCATGTGGATCAATATGATCCATTCAAACAGACTGTGTCCACACTGATGTGTGTGAGTACGTCATGCAAAGAGATGTTCTGTAGCCACTTGCGATGGGGGACACTACTTCAGGCGGGCTACCGATTCTGACATTTACATACACAGCCCTATGTGATACATGGACATGGGGCTATGTTGGGGGATGCGAGATTGTTGTTCATGTGCAATGAGGCCACAGCTAGTTCACACCTTCACATTCAACTAATTGGCCATGTGGGCCAGGCTCAAACATGCGCATTGATGACATTTACCAGGGTGTACCTTTTAGTGCAATCAACGTCCCTATATTCCTCCGTACTTGTACACGTGAGTGAACATAGACATGACACATCTGTGTGATTTGGAATGTTTATTCACATTCTGGGGAGTCTCGAAGCTGGAGGGGTACATGGCCAGTTCAAGCCCACATTAAGTGGTTGCCCAGTGGTGGGCCAACCAGAGTCCTTGGAGGAATGCAAAGTTAATCTGAAGAGCAAGAGTACAGTCCTCAGCCGGATTGCTGTCATTGGTACAAGAGCAGATATGGCAGTCCATGTCGGGGTCCAGGTGAATGTCGCAGAGTGTTCCGGGGGACAGTGGGAGGTGTTGTTCCAGGGCATGATGCATAGGGCTGAACCATGCAGGGACAGGCCATGTGGCGGGTATGGATGCTACTGCCTCCTTCCTCACACAGTCATTACCCTCCACATCTTACTCCTCTGAGACGTCTTCTGTGTCCGGTGTGTCAGGTGTGTGTGGTGGTGTTATGGCTGCATCACTGTGGGCCACTGACACATCAGGGTGCGGAGGTGTAATGGCTGCATCACTGTGTGGCAAGGACACATCATGGGTCGGAGGTGTAATGGCCGCATCACTGTGTGCCAATGACACATCAGGGGGTGGAGATGTGTGTGTCGAAGTTCCTGCAGCAGTCATCTGGTACAGGCTCTGTGGCAGCAATGGCAAGATGAGGATCTGCAAGGCCTGGAAGATCCCAGATACATGTCGCTGGTGTTCATCCGTGGCAGCCCTACTTCCAGCCTGCATCCGCTTCATGGTCTCCATTGTCCTCCGCATCTGTGCCAACTCTGTGCTGTCATCGTTGGAGCCTGTCTGACTAGACAGTTCTTGTATCCGAGTAATGGCCCCAGCGAGGTCAGCCAGGGATTGTCGGTGAGCATGGTGCGGACAGGGGGTGTCGGTTAGGGACTGTACGTGGTCCCTGATGGGACTCAGACACCCACGTATGGCATCGAGTTTCGCTGCCACGAGGTCGAAACCCACCCGCAGCAGATCAGCCAACTCCTCCTGGCATGCTAACACATGGCGTTGGAATTCCATGTGTTGGTCGTGTGGGTCCTGTGGGCCAGCCGTGGTGGTGTGTGCTTCCTGCTGTGTGGTCTGTGCAGGGTGTGGGCTCACCGCAATGCAGCTGGGCTGCCCTGCTCCTGGGGATGGGGTGCGGAGGCTATCCACGAGCCGTTGGAGGGTGTCTGGGCAAATGTGCAGGGTGTCCCCTTCATCATCACTGTAGAGATGTGTGGTCTGCTCTGCAGGAGGTGTTGATTGTCCCTCTGCAATGTAACGGTGAGATGCAGGTTAACAGTGTGTTCCATGTATGTTCACGCATTGTACATGTTTACATACAGACTGCATGACAATGTACATTGTGACTGTTTTGGAGGAACTGGCTATTTGATGGGAGACAGTGGACATTTCAACTACATGACGGATGTGAGGTTGTACTCGTAAATTATCATCTCACAGTGTCATGCAATGCCAGATGTGATTGGCCATTTTCTACGCACGGGCGGCACCAGTTGTGTCCTCTGTCCTGTTGTCTAAGTGTTGCACTTTGTACCACATTGTCGTCAATGTTGATGTGCTGTGATTGCTATGTGTGTGTGCTGCATTGTTGGTGAGTCGGCCCTGCAGCTCTGATTTGGCGGCCCCTCATCCCTTTGAGTCGGTGTGCCTTTGATTTGTGTGTTTTTCGGGTGCTGTGATGTTTGCGACTTGGGTCATTTGTGCTCTTGGACATATTTTGTACTCTTGTGCATTGTTTGTCTGCAGATGTGTTTTTGACGTCATGGGTTGTAGGTGCACGTGGATGTGTCAGAGTGTGAGCTGCTCCTTTACGCATGTGGTCCACACTCAGCCACCTCAAAGTCGTCTCGTGCACCATGTCATGTATTGTGACTACAGCCATGCTATCTGTCATGCAGTGTCACTTGCATAGTCCGTGTGGCTCACAGAGCCGCTGCTTTTCTGGATTCAGCACATCTGCATGGGTAGGTTGTGGCATTGGTGATATGGAGGGGGGCCCCTTTGTGCACATAGTGGACGGGGGCCTACTTGGTGTTTCTATGTGTGCTGCAGTGTGCCAAGGGTATCAGGGACATGTTCCACACTCATTGTGGGTGTGCAGTGTGCTGCGCATGAGTGTGTATGTGTGCCATTGTACCCATCTCCCTCCGTCCCCCCAGGCCCTGGTCGTTACTCACCCTGTTGCTGTTGGGTCAGGTCATATCGAGCTGTGTCCAGTCCACCAACTCCTTGCACCGTCTCCGCACTGATGACTGTGGCCACCATTTCCTCCAGCTCATCCAGCTCCTCCTGTGGCGCAGGAGTCCCACCTCCAGTCGCCTTTGCTGCCTTCCTGTTGGCAGCGAGTTTCTCCTTGGTTTGGCTGTGCACTTCATGCCAGTGCCTCTTGACCTCCTCCATTGACCTCCTCGACACTCCGACTGCATTCACGTTGTTGACGATGGACTGCCATATTTCCGTTTGTGTTGCCAATGATGTAGTGGAGGTGAACAGTTGTTGGTAGTGTTCTATCCCCTCCGTGACGATGATCCGGTCTTCCTGCGGACTGAACCCCGTCTTCCTCTTCCTCTTCTCCTTGCCCTTCCCCGAGCACGGGGTTCCTGGCTGGTCCTCCGTGGGGCTTGTGGGGTTCGGGTTGTCCTCTGCACTCGGTCCGGGTGCATCCATGGTGCTACGCAGTTTGATTTGGTTTTGGTGTGTTCTTTTTTTTTCCTTTTATAGTGCATTTTCCCGCATGACGCGTGGGAATTGCAGGCCTGTGGCTGGTTTCCGCTGATTTTTGTATCGCGCTTGGCCTCATCGCTGCTTTTTTTGCGTTCGTGTTTCGCATTTTTGCGGCGTCGCGTTGACTTCATCGCGGACATTTGACGCGTTTTCGTGAGCTTATCGCATGGTGCCGCCGGCTTGGGAATGCCGCGTTATCACGGTGTTATTTTCCCGCGATAGACTGCGATGTGGAGAGTTGCGTTAAGCTACTTTTGCGGTAGTTATTACACGTTCTTCAGAATATCCCCCTTAGAGTGCTACAAAATTTGAGTCTCGTGTATTAGGGAGTGAGTAGGTGGAATCTCTGGATAAAACTCCACAGATCTGCGGAGTTACCATAGATCTCTATTGGGTTGGTTGGTAAGTCCCACTAAACTTCCCCATTGGAATTAAATGGCAACTCTTCATAGATCTTTTGTGTCATTGCCTCATGAAATGTGAATCTACCTTGCCTCCATTTTATTCAAACCAGCAGAAGCTCGCTAAGCTTTCGATGTCCAAGAAAGCGCATGGAGGATAATATTCAGATTTGGTTGAAGGATGAATGATGAGATGTGCTTCAATGGTTGATGTTCATCATGGATAATATAATATCTCTTTTTACATAAAAAGTATATCCACAATCCAGGAAACTTTAAAACGTTTATAATAAAAATATTCAGGAGAAGAAGAATTGGAGATTTATTAACAAATAGTTTCAGTCAGTTATCGAAATGGTAAATGGAATTATTTATACAGCATGCCCATTTAAAAAAAAAGACTTTGATACATAAGTAGAACTGTGTTCGTTGCCTTAGGAAGTGAAGAAACAGTAATACTACATTGTTTTTTTATGTTTACTGAAAAAACATTCCAACCCTTTTTGAACAGAGGTGATTCACATTAGGGTAAAAAATATATGCTACCGGCATCGATCCTGATGGGAAAGCTGCAGTGGATACCCAGCGGTGAAAAATGGGTAAACATGCATCAGGCATTGTTAGACTTGGCATCTTTTGGCGTGTTTCCCCTGACTTTTTGCTTTCTAACCTCCCGTTTTTGACTCTGTTTTTGCTGGTGTAATGATTCTGCGCACTTTCCTCACTGCTGTCCAGTGGGAAAGTGCAAGTGCTCCTGTATAAAATGTGTATTGATTGGTATTTCCATGATTGGCCTATTTGATCTATGTGTCAGTCCCTAGTAAAGTGCACTGCGAGTGCCAGGGCCTATAGATCAAATGCTGTTGGTGGGCTGCAGCACTGGATTGTGCCACCCACGCAAACAGCCCGTAAAGTGTAACTCTGGCCTGCCATTGCAGAGCCTGTGCGCAGCCTGGGGCTGCCATGTCGACTTGGCAAGTGCACACACTTGCAAGTCCCTAAACCTTCCCTTTTCTACATGTTAGTCACCCCTAAGGTAGGCGCAAGGTACCCCTGTGGGCAGGGTGCATTGTATGTGAAAGGTAGGACATGCCCTGGTGTGTGTGGCATGTCCTGATAGTGAATTACAGCCTACTTCGTTTTTCACTATTGCAAGGCTACCTGTTCCCCATAGGCCAGAATGGGCGGTTTTGATTATTACATCCTATGATCCTAACTGACCCAGGGAACATGGTAGAAATTCGAGTTTAGTATGCCTGAACTCAGAATGATAAAATGCATCTTTTAGTGAAGTTGGTTTTAACATTCTGTGTTTGAAAATACCACTTTTAGAAAGTAGGTATTTTCTTGTCTAACCATCCAAGCCTGCCTCTGCTAGGTTGTGTATTCCTTGTCTGGAGTGTGAGTGACAGGGGCTGGGGGATTCCAGGAGACAGGGTGAGTCAGCACAGGGCTGAATAGCCAGGTCTACATGTAGATGGGTGGGAGGAGAACACCTGGGACCTGAATAGGGCTGGGCCTTCCCTCCACAATGCTGGCTCCACCTCCTGTGGTGCGTCTGATGTCCCTGGCCTGCACCCTGAAAGGAAATACGGAGGCTTGTCAACAAAGTGCTCCAAGGCTGACCAGAACTGGTTTGGGCCAGGCAAAGGCCTCTCTGCCTTCAGAGAACAAAGGAATTTGGGATATAAATATTGGGGCCCTGACCCCATGAATTTAGATCTCGCTGGAATCAAGGAACCTGCCAAGACGAAGAGCTGGAAGAGCTGCCAGGAGGAGTACTGCCCCTTTGCTGTGTTGTTGCTTTGTTGGGTTGGCCTGCAGCTGCTGCTTCTGCCTTGGGCAGTGAAAGGACTGGACTGAACTTTCTACTACTTGTGCTGAGAATCTCCAAGGGCCTGAAACCGAGCTGGCCTCCTGTTAAGAAGTCTCAGGGACTGCAAAGACTTCACAACCCTCTGGGTACCGCTTCTGGAACCGCTGTTTCAGTAGCCACAGAGGAAGGGAACCGCAGCCGACTCCGTCAACCGACTCCATCGCTGGCCCGGTGTCCTGTTTGAACCGCAGACAGCACCGTCCGCATCTCGCACCGCAACCCTGGTCTCACCGACGACGACGTCCGACGCCATCGCCACTGAGCCGCTGCTTGCACCGTGACCTGTGGGCACCGCAGTTCGCATCGCATCGCTTCACTGTGCCAGCCGGACCAGACTGACGCTGTCGCTGCAACTGGCTCAACAATCGTGACCGCATCGCAGTTGGGGCACCGCTCGCACGCTTCGCGACGCACCGCTCCGACTCGCACCGCTGTCCGACGCCAGCTCCCGCACTCCGGCTTGGTCACCTGCATCGCAACCTGCCAGCACCGCATCGAGCACCGTCTCACCCTGCCCCGCACGCCTTGGACTCACCGACTCCGTCTGCACGATTGTCACCGAGCCGCTGCCTGCACCGCATCGAGAGGACACCGCGCCCTGCACCGCTTCCATCTTGCACCGCAACCGCGACGTACGCCGACCGGCTCGCACACTCCGTGCCAGCCACAACGAGAAAGGTACTGTGACCGAGTCTGTTCACGACTCTGCCGGCCCGTATCGACGTGGTCGGCTGGAACTGTTAGACTCTGTTGTCTTCAGCATCGCGGTAGACTCGGACGGAGCTACCGGCTCGTACGAACTTTGTTTTTCACGATTTCTACAAAGAAGAAGTTATCTTACAAAGTATTCATTTGGTCCAGGTTCCACGTTTTTCTCGCCAAAGGCTGGGTGGTTGTTCCCTTGTTCGTAAGGCGGCCCTAGGCTGGAATACATTGCCTTTGGCTCTGCGCAGCATTTCAGATTCCCGCATCTTCAAAAAAAAGTTGAAAACCTTCTTGTTTTAAGCTCGGACTCATGACCTGCTCAGGTGACCGCGCCGGGACACTCTCTGGAGTAGCCGAGCGCGTTACAAATGTATATAACATAACATAAAATAAAGTATTTGTATTGTGGATTTTTATCGTATTTGGTCTTGTTTTAAGTATATAAAAATATTGGATATTTTTCTAAACTGGTGTGGTGTCCGTTTGTAGTGCTTACATTGTATTACGGTTGGTTAGGTGCAAATGCTTTACACACTGCCTCTAAGATAAGCCTGACTGCTCGTGCCAAGCTACCAAGGGGGTGAGCAGGGGTTATTTTAGGAGTGTAACTCCCTTAGCCTGACTAGAGTGGTGGTTTCTGCCTGGCTTTGGCACATGCCCTAGCCTACCAGAAATCCCATTTCTAACATTGGTTGTCAGCGGTTGGGATAGGACTTGTGTTTGCACTTGACTTACAGTGATTGGTGTGCACTACTACCATATCGCAGACCATTACGTACCACATACAGGGTCTTTTTCTTTTTGGCCTATTTTTGATCTTGCCAGTTTGAACTTGCTACTTCAACATGCCTGAATCTATAGTATCATCAATTGCATCAGTAGAAATTGCCTTTGAGGAGGATCGATTGGAAGCCTACAATGTCAAGGAGTTAAAATCGATTTGCAAGAACCTAAAAGTCCAGGTCAGAGGCCTCACCAGGAAGGATGAGCTACAAAAGGCGCTGAGGGCCTGGGTAGCAGCCAGAGGTGCCAGTGGGCAATCTGGTGATCTCACTGGAGAGGTGGAGGAGCCTGTTCCTAGGGTAAATGTGCTTTTGGGAGGGGGGGAGCCCTCCAGGCCAGGCAGCAGTAGCTTGTCCCCAGAGGAGCTGGAGGACAGGCGGGAAGTAAGGAGGTTTGAGTTGGAGAAACTCAGAATAGAAAGTGAGAGGGAAGAAAAAGAATAGCCATGGAGGAAAGGAAGATGGTACTAGATCATGAGAGAATGATTAAGGAGCTGGAGCTAAAAAGTAGAACCGGCTCAGATGGTGGCAGCAATTCTTCAGCACACACAGACAGGATTGTACACATCCCCAAGAATGTAGGTAAAGAGTACAAAAAGGGTGATGACATACAAAGGTGGTTTCAAGAGTGCAGAGTCGTCCATTCATATGAATGGGGTCCCTGAGAGGAACTGGGGAGCGGGGTTGTGGCCTCTCTTTCCAGAGGAAGCTAGGGATACTCTGATAGCTTTGGGTAAGGGGCAGGACCTCACCTATGCTGACATGAAAGACGCTCTCCTCACTAGATATGGGCTCACTCCTGAGAAGTACAGGGATCAGTTTAGGTCCAGTAAAAGTCTGAGGCCAACACTTGGTTGGAATGTGTGGATATGTTCTGTAGGTCGCTGGATGGTTGGGTGAAGGGCAGTAATGTAACAGATTTTCAGGGGCTCTACAATTTAATTGCATGGGAGCACTTGTCTAGTCTATGTTTTGCAGATCTGCGCCAGCACCTAGTTGATAGTAAGCTAACTGACCCCAGGAAGCTTGCTATGGAGGCGGACCGCTGGGTGAGTACCAGGGTCCACAAGAAAGCGTTTGGGGAGACTCAGCCAAAGGTGGGCAGGGTCCCCAGCAGAAAAGTGGGGGGACAAGGGTAAAGCACAGGAGTTCTCTAAAGGGCCCCAAACTAGTACCCAGGGTAAAGGTTCCCAGCCCCCGGTGATAAGAAGAAAGGGGTCTCTACAGGGAAGCCTGTTGAGACCGGCCCCGCAAGTGTTATGCATGTGACCAGGTAGGTCACTTCAAGGGGGACCCCAAGTGCCCAAAGGGGACACAGCCACCCATCGGTGGACAGTCCAAAGTGTTGGCTAGTGTAGCGCTTGGGGAGGAGGGGTGCCCACAGGAGGGTGGGGATCCCGCAGAAATGACCCTCGTCTCACTAGGGGACAGTGAGATGGTCCCAGGAAACCAGGTGCCCCCTAACACAAAGAAATATAGCACCTGGGTGACCATCAATGGGAACAGGGTAGAGGCTCTCAGAGATACTGGAGCCAGTGTGACCTCAGTCCGGTGTCACCTGGTCTCTGAGAAGCAGGAAGTCCCAGGGGCATTACACCAAGTAGTTGCTGTAGACAACTCTGAGCGCCAGTGTATGGTGGTGCGGGTTCCCTGTGAATGGGGGGGGGTCTCAGGTCCCTTGAGGGTGGTTGTGAGCTCTACCATGCCTGTAGATTGTCTGCTAG
This sequence comes from Calotriton arnoldi, assembly GCA_963921515.1. Lineage (NCBI taxonomy): Eukaryota > Metazoa > Chordata > Amphibia > Caudata > Salamandridae > Calotriton > Calotriton arnoldi. The sequence goes on along the minus strand of CAWUFW010000494.1, from coordinate 2,554,005 downwards.
GTAACGACCTGGAGCAGTCCTTATGGAAGGATGTTGAGCTCAGGTCTCACTTGGAGATGCTTGGGTTGCCAGAGTGGGCATGCGTGTCTACTCGGTCAATGGCAGCCAGAAAGGGTGATCAAGAGGACTTGGAGCCTGGAACAATGGCCCAAGTCCCTGCCAAGAGGAAGGGCAGGGGCGTGGGAAACCGGCCCCGAGTTCCCATGGACCGGGAGGAGGCGGACCTCGAGGGGGACGCCCGGTGCCTACAGGGGAGCAGGTAGCCGAACTGGGAGACATCTCTGAGCTGACCCATTGGCAGCAAGAAGGGGGTCCCACCAAGGAGGAGTTCTGCAGGGAGCAGAACGAGTGCCCTACTCTGGAGGGTCTGCGGCGGCAGGATGCAGACCAGGCAGCTGGTAATCAGTCCGGGTCACATCTGATCTACTGGGAGAATGGTCTCCTATACAGTGAGCCTAAGGTTGCTGAGCCTGGGTCAGCCCGTGTGCTGGTGGTACCCCAGCGCTTCAGGACCTTCCTACTGGGTCTGGCTCATGACGTGCCTTTGGCAGGACATTTGGGGCAGGACAAGACCTTTGACAGGCTTGTCACCCACTTCTTTTGGCCCCAAATGCGAAGGCAGTCAGATGCACACTGTAGGTCTTGCCAAACTTGCCAGGCAAGTGGTAAGAGTGGGAGGAAGGTCAAAGCTCCTCTCTAACCTTTTCCTGTTGTTGGAACACCCTTTGAAAGGGTAGGGATGGATATTGTAGGGCCACTGGATCCCAAGACAGCCATGGGCAACAGGTACATCCTGGTCTTGGTGGACCATGCCACCCGGTGCCCTGAGGCAATCCCTCTCCGGACAACGACGGCGCCAGTGGTGGGCCGGGCGTTAATGGGGATCTTTTCCCGTGTGGGATTCCCCAGAGAGGTGGTTTCTGATAGGGGGACCAATTTCATATCCAAGTATATGACATCCCTGTGGAAGGAGTGCGGTGTAACCTACAAGTTCACCACTCCTTACCACCCCCAAGGAAACGGTCTGGTGGAGAGATTCAACCAGACCTTGAAGGGCATGATCAAGGGTCTAACAGAACCCATGAGGCGTAAGTGGGACGTCCTCTTGCCATGCCTGCTCTTTGCATACAGGGAGGTGCCTCAGAAGTCTCTTGGGTACAGCCCCTTTGAGCTCCTGTATGGCCACCCTGTCAAAGGACCTCTGAGTTTGGTAAAGGAAGGCTGGGAGGCAGCTCCCAGGAAAACTCCCCAGGATGTGTTTAGTTACATGCTGGCCTTTAGAAACCAAACTGCCCGCTTCAGGAAACTCGCTCAGGCGAACCTAGAAGCAAGCCAGGAAGAAATGAAGAGGTGGTATGACCAGAATGCCACTCTGGTCGAATTTCAACCTGGGCAAAAAGTGTGGGTCATGGCCCCAGTGGAACCTTGTGCCTTGCAGGACAAGTGGACGGGGCCATATGAGGTGGTGGAGCGCAAAAGTGACGTCACCTACCTGGTGGATTTGCAGGCTCCAAGGAACCCTTTGAGGGTCCTTCACGTGAACCGCCTCAAGCCCCACTTAGAGAGGTCCGAAGTGAGTATGCTCTTGGCGACAGATGATGGGGTGGAAGAGGAGAGTGAGCCTCTCCCTGACCTCCTGTCTACCAAGGAGCATGATGGGTCAGTGGAGGGTGTGATCCTCTCCCCTACTCTGACTCAGGAGCAGCAGGGGACTGTCACCCGTTGTTGGGACAGTTCACCCCACTGTTCTCTCTGACCCCGGTGTTACTCACTGGTGTACCCATGACGTGGACACTGGTGACAGCCCTCCTGTGAAGCACAAGATTTACAGGTTGACTGACCGGGTCAGGGCCAGCATCAAGGAGGAGGTCTCTAAGATGTTGACGTTAGGGGTGATTGAACCCTCCAACAGTCCTTGGGCCAGCCCAGTGGTCTTGGTCCCAAAGGCTGCTGCGCCCGGTGCCACTCCAGAACTCCGGTTTTGTGTGGACTACCGTGGGTTCAATGCCGTCACCAGGACTGACGCGCACCCCATCCCCAGAGCTGATGAGCTCATTGATCGGTTGGGAGCTGCCCGGTTCCTCAGCACGTTTGATTTAACATCTGGGTACTGGCAGATTGCCTTAACCGATGGGGCCAAGGAGAGATCAGCATTCTCAACCCCAGAAGGTCATTACCAGTTTCGGGTGATGCCCTTTGGGTTGAAGAATGCCCCTGCCACCTTTCAGAGGTTGGTCAATCAGGTGTTGGCTGGACTGGAGGATTTCAGTGCCGCCTACCTGGATGACATTGCTGTGTTCAGTTCCAGCTGGGAAGAACATTTACAGCACCTTGAGAAAGTGTTGAGGGCTCTGCAAGGTGCAGGCCTCACGATCAAGGCCAGTAAGTGCCAGATCGGGCAGGGTTCTGTGGTGTACTTGGGACACCAGGTAGGAAGCGGCCAGGTGGTGCCCCTACAACCCAAGATTGACACCATTCTGGCTTGGGAACCCCCCAAGACCCAGACAGAGGTGAGGGCCTTTTTAGGACTCACACGGCTACTATAGGAGATTTGTTAAGGGCTATGGCACCATTGTCGCCCCCTTAACAGAGCTGACTTCCAAGAAGCAGCCCAGGAAGGTGATCTGGACTGAGTCTTGCCAGAAAGCTTTTGATGCCCTGAAGGCAGCCATGTGCACGGCGCCTGTGCTCAAGGCACCTGACTTCTCCAAGGAATTAGTCATGCAGACTGACGCTTCAGAGCATGGTGTGGGAGCGGTGCACTCACAACTGAACGAAGAGGGCCTGGATCAACCTGTAGTCTTCCTTAGCAGGAGACTACTCCCCAGGGAACAGAGGTGGAGTGCCATAGAAAGGGAAGCGTTTGCTGTGGTCTGGGCACTGAAGAAGCTGAGACCATACCTGTTTGAGACTCACTTCCGGGTTCAGACAGACCACAGGCCCCTCAGATGGTTGATGCAAATGAGGGTGAGAATCCAAAACTGCTGAGGTGGTCCATCTCCCTACAGGGAATGGACTTTACGGTGGAACACCGCCCTGGTACAGAACACGCCAACGCAGATGGTCTGTCCAGGTTCTTCCGCCTTAGTGAAGAGAACTCCAATGGTGTTGGGTAGTTCTCCCTACTTTCAGCTGGAGGGGACATGTGTTAGACTTGGCATCTTTTGGCGTGTTTCCCCTGACTTTTTGCTTTCTAACCTCCCGTTTTTGACTCTGTTTTTGCTGGTGTAATGATTCTGCGCACTTTCCTCACTGCTGTCCAGTGGGAAAGTGCAAGTGCTCCTGTATAAAATGTGTATGGATTGGTATTTCCATGATTGGCCTATTTGATCTACGTGTCAGTCCCTAGTAAAGTGCACTGCGAGTGCCAGGGCCTATAGATCAAATGCTGTTGGTGGGCTGCAGCACTGGATTGTGCCACCCACGCAAACAGCCTGTAAAGTGTAACTCTGGCCTGCCATTGCAGAGCCTGTGCGCAGCCTGGGGCTGCCATGTCGACTGGCAAGTGCACACACTTGCAAGTCCCTAAACCTTCCCTTTTCTACATGTTAGTCACCCCTAAGGTAGGCCCAAGGTACCCCTGTGGGCAGGGTGCATTGTATGTGAAAGGTAGGACATGCCCTGGTGTGTGTGGCATGTCCTGATAGTGAATTACAGCCTACTTCGTTTTTCACTATTGCAAGGCTACCTGTTCCCCATAGGCCAGAATGGGCGGTTTTGATTATTACATCCTATGATCCTAACTGACCCAGGGAACATGGTAGAAATTCGAGTTTAGTATGCCTGAACTCAGAATGATAAAATGCATCTTTTAGTGAAGTTGGTTTTAACATTCTGTGTTTGAAAATACCACTTTTAGAAAGTAGGTATTTTCTTGTCTAACCATCCAAGCCTGCCTCTGCTAGGTTGTGTATTCCTTGTCTGGAGTGTGAGTGACAGGGGCTGGGGATTCCAGGAGACAGGGTGAGTCAGCACAGGGCTGAATAGCCAGATCTACATGTAGATGGGTGGGAGGAGAACACCTGGGACCTGAATAGGGCTGGGCCTTCCCTCCACAATGCTGGCTCCACCTCCTGTGGTGCGTCTGATGTCCCTGGCCTGCACCCTGAAAGGAAATACGGAGGCTTGTCAACAAAGTGCTCCAAGGCTGACCAGAACTGGTTTGGGCCAGGCAAAGGCCTCTCTGCCTTCAGAGAACAAAGGAATTTGGGATATAAATATTGGGGCCCTGACCCCATGAATTTAGATCTCGCTGGAATCAAGGAACCTGCCAAGACGAAGAGCTGGAAGAGCTGCCAGGAGGAGTACTGCCCCTTTGCTGTGTTGTTGCTTTGTTGGGTTGGCCTGCAGCTGCTGCTTCTGCCTTGGGCAGTGAAAGGACTGGACTGAACTTTCTACTACTTGTGCTGAGAATCTCCAAGGGCCTGAAACCGAGCTGGCCTCCTGTTAAGAAGTCTCAGGGACTGCAAAGACTTCACAACCCTCTGGGTACCGCTTCTGGAACCACTGTTTCAGTTGCCACAGAGGAAGGAACCGCGACCGACTCCGTCAACCGACTCCATCGCTGGCCCGGTGTCCTGTTTGCACCGCAGACCGCACCGTACGCATCTCGCACCGCAACCCTGGTCTCACCGACGACGACGTCCGACGCCATCGCCACTGAGCCGCTGCTTGTACCGTGACCTGTGGGCACCGCAGTTCGCATCGCTTCACTGTGCCAGCCGGACCAGACCGACGCTGTCGCAGCAACTTGCTCAACAATCGTGACCGCATCGCAGTTGGGGCACCGCTCGCACGCTTCGCGACGCACCGCTCCGACTCGCACCGCTGTCCGACGCCAGCTCCTGCACTCCGGCTTGGTCGCGTGCATCGCAACCTGCCAGCACCGCATCGAGCACCGTCTCACCCTGCCCCGCACGCCTTGGACTCACCGACTCCGTCTGCACGATTGTCACCGAGCCGCTGCCTGCACCGCATCTAGAGGACACCGCGCCCTGCACCGCTTCCATCTTGCACCGCAACCGCGACGTACGCCGACCGGCTCGCACACTCCGTGCCAGCCACAATGAGAAAGGTACTGTGACCGAGTCTGTTCACGACTCTGCCGGCCCGTATCGACGCGGTCGGCTGGAACTGTTAGACTGTTGTTTTCAGCATCGCGGTAGACTCGGACGGAGCTACCGACTCGTACGAACTTTGTTTTTCACGATTTCTACAAAGAGGAAGTTATCTTACAAAGTATTCATCTTTAAAGTATTGGTATTGTGGATTTTTATCGAATTTGGTCTTGTTTTAAGTATATAAAAATATTGGATATTTTTCTAAACTGGTGTGGTGTCCGTTTGTAGTGCTAATATTGTATTACGGTTGGTTAGGTGCAAATGCTTTACACACTGCCTCTAAGTTAAGCCTGACTGCTCGTGCCAAGCTACCAAGGGGGTGAGCAGGGGTTATTTTAGGAGTGTAACTCCCTTAGCCTGACTAGAGTGGTGGTTTCTGCCTGGCTTTGGCACATGCCCTAGCCTACCAGAAATCCCATTTCTAACAGGCATCAAGAAATTCAACATAGCATATACCTTTAAAAGGGCATTGGACTTACGCACCAAATTATGCAGCAAAAATAACAAACGTATGCGGTAAGGAATGGCATAATATGCAGAAAAGAAAGGCAAATTATGTGGCTATCTTCACATTTCACAACATTGACACATATGGGATCGCAGGGTTACGGAACATGCAACGGTTTATTAAGAAAAAAAATAACCATACACTGCAGATCATAGTTATGGATCAATTCGATTTATTAATGCCACAGAAAAGTTTAACACAGCTGAATGCCTACAACCTCAGAGGGCCTGCATTATATAGAAACCTGCATAATATGAAACACAGCATCTTGCTCACAACCCGGAGGCTGGCAGCGAAATAAAGGTTTTTAATCCTAAGGAACACATTTAACCCTATGAAAAAACTCCCACCCCTGTTCCTTCATAAAGTGTAGTTATATAATCAGTAGTAGGAATCCGTTGTGTCAAAAGGCAACCGTCTGTATTGCCGGTGGTACAAAACAATTTAAGTGAGAGTAGCAAACTATAGGAGGTCAGGAGGAGGCACCAGTCAGAGAAGTTTCAGGTAGGTTGGACATGTTAGTTTGTTGAATTCAGTAGAAAGAGGGTGAATAGAAGGGGCCCACTCCATGGTGTAATCATCTAGTCTCTGATCCACTGCTAGTGACAACTTTTCCATGTCTAAAATGACCTGAGTTTGTGTAGCCAAGATGTGTATTTAGGGCTCTGGTCAGTTCCCCATAGAGCCAGGATCGACTGATGTGCTGCCCCCAAAGCTAAAGCCATACACATCCCTCAAAGTGAATGAAGTTGGAACGTCAATGGATTGGGCAACCCTGGGATTGTATATGAAGGGAACTACAGAATTGAGGTCTCAAATTCCCCATAAATGTCATTCAGGACCTGTTCTCAGAAGCAAGTAAGCTTGGGGCAATGCCAAAGAAGGTGTAGTAGTGAGCCCGTCTCCCAGCAAACACCTCCAACATTCTCTAGAGCGTTCGTAGTTCGATTTACCTATGCATGATGGGTCAGTAAGACACAATTTTGTAAGCGGTTTCTGTGCTGGCCATGTTGTGTGCTGTATGGCGGGCTCTGTAGTAAATGTCTGCCCATTCCTCATCAGTAAATGCTCTACTTATCTCTTCTTCCCATCTCCTCTGTCCCAAAGAATGAGCTGGTGTCTCCCCTCGTTTGAGAATGGCATATAACTCAGTGATGAGCGGTCTATCATTTTTCTTAAGTATCAACCATTTTTCAAAGGGAGTCAGGGGTCTCTCTATCTGGGATCGAACCAAAGGCTACTTCACCCAATGACAGACCTGTAGTTAGGAGACGTGGTTAGCTTCCTTTAAGTCATAATTTTTAATTGCTCAAAGGGGATTGTCCCTTGGGGTCGAACATGTATCATAACAGTCTACAACCTTCATCGTGACATCGGCGAAACTGATCAGGGTGAAGGCCTGGAGTGAAATCAGGGGTTTTGAGGATGGGAGTCATTAGAGAAGGGAAAGAAGTTAGCCCAGCTCTGATCACCACAGCATCCCAAACTTGAAAGATGGAGCTTGTGACCGGCGATGAGTATAGCCCCCAAACCATACGCCATCTAGGTAGCCAGGATTCCTTCCAGATGTGAGAGCTCGCTATTGCCTGATGCTCGAAGCACCACCTGCTCCATTCTACTAAGAAACGTAGCTGTGAGGCCTGGTAATACCGAAGCAGGGAAGGCACTGCAAGGCCACTCTCCCGAGTCAGTCAATATATAAGTTGTTTATGGAGGCGAGACTTCTTACACCCCCCCGCCCAGAAATGCATGTGTTAATGTCAACCTGCAGTGATCGGAGTCCTTGATTAGGCAGAGACAGCGAAAAGGCTCGAAACAGGTAAAGAATGTATAGCAGGGGGTTCATTTTAAAGCCACAACTCGGCCCAGCCAGGAGAGTCCGAAGCACTCCAAGTTGTGTATATCTGACTGGATTTGCTTAGTCAATGTGGTGTAATTAATAGAGATGGTTTAGGAGATAGAGTACGCCAGCCCAATCACAAGGTAGGGGATAGAGTCAGAGGCCCAATCAAATGGAAACTGGGAACGAGATGTTCAGTCAAGCCGAAATAAAAAGGTTCAGAATTTGAGTTTTTTGCTTGTTGACCATGAAGCCAGAGACAACACTAAATGTCTGCAGTTCTGTGACCAGGGTAGAAAGAGATGCCAATGGGTTTGTGATGGCCAAGATCACGTGGTCAGCGTAAAGGCTGACAAGATGTTGTTCGCCGCCAAACCGGATACAGGTGATATTGTGATGTGCTCATAAGCATTGGGCAAGGGGCTCCATATACAGGAAAAAAGGAGGGGAGAAAGAGGGCAGCCCTGTTGCGTGCCCAGGCGGACAGAAAAAGATGGAGATGAGAGTCCATTGACATGCACCGTCGCTGAAGGGGCACTGTAAATGCTTTTAGTTCAGCATAGGAACCTTTCACCGAAACTGAAGAGCTCCAAGGTCTTAAAGAGGTAGGGCCAATGGACTCAAATTGAACTCCTTCTCTGCATCGATGGAGAAGAGCAGGGCCTCCTTTTGTGTTTTCGAGACTTTGTGTAAGAGGTGGAAAATGTGTCTGGTGTTGTCGCCACATTGAGGATAATGTATGAAGCCAGCTTGGTCTGGAGTAATCGGTCCTGGCATGAGGGGATTAAGGCAGTGGGCCAGGATGCTTGTGAATAACTTGGCATCAATGTTTAAAAGGGATATGGGTCTATAGGAACCACACACCATCAGACCCTTGCCAGGTTTGGGAATGACCAAGATCAAGGCTTCTTGCATAGAGTCTGTAAGGGAGCTAGTAGTAGAGGAGTTAGAGAGTCGGGTGAGGAGTGGAGCTAGCTCTTGGCAGAATGTTTTGTAAAAGTTTGGGAGGAAGTCATCTGGTCTAGGGGCCTTCATAGGCTTCAGGCGGGCAAGGGCTAAGATTACCTCCTCAATGTGTATAGGCGGGTCCAGGAAATCTGGTGTCTGGGATGGAAGGGGGCAACTTGTGAGGTAATCGAGGGGTCAGTAGGAGCATCCACTTTCTTTGTGTGGAGAGTGCCATGGAAATGCTGGAATGCTTCTGCAATATGTGAATCAGAGCGTACCTCTTCATCCGGAGTGGGACGGATCGCCTGGATGGACCGGGAGTGAATTTTGGTCCGCAGGCGGTGCGCCAGTAGTCGGCCTCAGCGATTACTCCCATGATAAAACTTGTGCCTTAGGTGGACCAAGGCGTACTCTGCCCTATCTAAATCAAGCCTTCTGAGGAGCAGGTGAGTTCGTTCTGGCTCTCTCCAGACAAGGGGAGCGCCAGTACACTTGTGTATCGGCTTAATCTCTAAGTCTTTTGACTCTAGAGTCTCCTGTTTCTCTTTTTCGCATTCGATTCTCAGCGGCAGATATAGCAATAAATTTGCCATGAACAATCAGTTTCAATTCCTCTCATAAGGAAACCATTGCAACCTGGTCGTCATCATTACTCTGCAGGTAATCTGAGATCATCTTGCAAACAGCTGTAACCGTCGAGGGAGACTGGAGTAAGGAATCTCTAAGGCACCAGCGCAAAGAATTTGCATGTGTTGTGTGTATGCATACAGTTAGAGTAAGGGTCATGGTCCAAGAATGATCAGGGAGCTATGAAGGAGTTGTGTGCTAGTTGTTGGAATTGTGTGGGCGCAAGAAATTGATGCATGCCTATGTTTTATGTCCTGCTGAGTAATAAGTGTAGCCCCTTGTATTAGGATGGTTAATGAACCAGATCACCCAAGCTACATTCTGCCACAGTCTGCCACGGTGACACCCACGTTGGGGAGGCACAGGAAGAGTCCTCATAGGTAGAAGATGTGCTTTCAGCCAGGAGGCCTAGGACCTTGCAAGCCTCCCTCAGTGATCTCAGTTGATGGAACCGGCACTCTCAGCGGAATATCACTCGATAGGGGTGATCCCATCCATAGGATACCTCTTTGGAGCGTAAGAAATCAGTCACTGGTCTAAAGTCCCTGAGACATTGAAGAGTGAGGAGGGAGACATCCTGGAAGAGTCTTTGGTGTGCCCTCTGAAGCTAATGGATTGTTTAGCTCTGTCAGCTCTCATAATATCTTCCTTCATCTAAAAGACATGAACACAAGCCAAAATATCCGATGACTTGGATGCTGTGCCCCTGGGCACCAACCCGGTAGAACCTGCCCCTTGAGGCACAACTCTGTGTTGTCGGACCACTCAAGGATAGAGTGAAAGAGTGCCTGAGTGTTTTTTCTTATGTCGGTGCCTTCTGCCCCAGATGGGACCCCTCTAAGACAAATGTTGTTACGCCCGGACCTGTTTTCAACATCCTCTATTTGAACTCATAACTCATCCTGTTGCTCGTGTAGGCATACAATTTCTTGTCTCAGCATCTCTACTTCCTCTCCGCTGGAGCTTTCGTTGTTTTCCAATGCTGAGACACGGTCCCCCAGGGAGGATAAATCCTGACAGAACAATGCATGTTTTGTGAGAGGTCATTGTTAAGAGGGATTGAAGGTCTGTTTTTAGGGAGTCAAAGAGAGATTCCAGAAAACCCTAGGTTACCGGCGCTAGGTCCTCATCTGTTTGCCAACATGTGGGGGCTGAGATCCCAGTGCACGATCTTTGTTCTGGGCTGGTGTGGAGCGGGTAAGCATCTCCCTGGCTGACTGGTTAAGCTTGGTCTTGGAAGACACCATTTGAGATGAAGGGAGATGGGGCAGAGGCAAGGCAGAGTGGACGAGCCTATGTGGCTGTAGGTGGGAGGCCTCTGGGTAGGCTGGTGTTAGGTGGAGCAGGTGCTAAAGTGGACCCTTCAAAGCAGCAGGATATGTGACTTAGCTGAATGAGATGCAGTAATAGCCAGGGATAGGACGTGCCTGAGTTGATGCTTCTTGATCTTAGGGGCTCGAAATCAGTTGCAACAGTCTCAGCAGACGAAGTTGGAGAGCTGAGCGGCACTGTCTGCTGCAAAGGGGGCACCCCCTCCTTCCTTCAATATGTAGGCAGCTGCAAGATGACTCATAGAGGGAGCAAGACATGACTGTATCGAGGAAGGTTCCCCAGGGTTCAGTGTGTAGATGATGCGGGTACGGTGGCCCGCAGAACATTAGGAGGGCACCACTGGGCACACATGCAAAAAACCCTGCTGCAGCAGCAGGCAACAGTCTCAGTATACGAAGCTAAAGAGCAAGGGGGCACTGTGAACTGCAAAGTGGGGCACCCCCTCTGTCCCTCTATATGTTGGCAGCTGCAAGATGACTCTAATATGGGGAGCGAGACAGGCCCACATCAAGGAAGGTTCCCCGGGGACCGTGTGTAGATGATGTACCATGGTGGCCCGCAGCGTATTCGAAGGACACAACGGGGCCCACACACAGAAGACCCAGCTGCGGCAGGAGCGTGGGGCCCAGCAGACACCCACAAACGTAAGGGGCAGAGCAAAGGAAGTTGTATGCTGAACGGGCCCACACCAGCAGGCGCCCAGAGCCGGAGGGGAGCCCTAGAAGGGCAGAGTGGTAGGGACCTATCTGCCCCCCTGCCAGGGCAGCTCCACGCAGATTTGGTCTTAGAGGATCAGGGGGGCCAGCCCAAGGCATGTAGGTCACCTCTGGTAGTCACTGTAGGGCCACGTTGGCGCCAGGCCAATGATGAGATGGGGTCTGCAGTAGTGGCAGCTTGTGAAGGCCCTTGGGGTAGCTGTCAGCAGGGGACAGACTCCACCAGAGCAACGGGCCCCAGGAACACTCCCCTGATGGCACCCCATGCATGCCCGTTGTGGAAAAAGGGCCCTGGCCCAGGTGGCACACCCCCATCATCCCATCTAGGGGGCAGAAACAGTGAGGCCGAGGGCCAGGGCGTTCATATCCCTGAGGTCACCGAAAAAGACCCTGGAGCAACCGTTGCACCCCAGCAGCCACGTAGATCTCAGTGCTTGGCGATGATGGAAGGCCAGTCCCCACCGGGTCCATCCGGTTGCTGCGATGGGAAGCACTGAGTAAGGTCCAGCGGTGCTGGTCCAGGCATAGATCGTTGGTCCCTGTAATGGGCTCCCCCATAGCAGATTTAAGGGAGAGCCATCCAGCAGACTGATGCGGGTGCTAAGGCGATTCTGGCAAGCCCCAATCCCCCTAGTCAAGGTAGGCCAAATGGACCTAACCCGACCGCCAGGACCCACGTGGCTGCCTTCTTAGCCCTCCCGGGCACCTCACTGCAGTGACACAGGAGCCATCGGCAGAACCAGCGGGCAAAATCCTCCACCAGATCTTCAGGTCGCCCTCACTGCTTCATCAGCTTGCCATTTCGCTGGGTGAAGCCTGCCAAAATCCTGGAGGGATGCTGTATCGGAGGGATCGGGCGACAGAGAGCCAGGAACCGCGTCTTACTCTATCACCATCTTGGCCACACCTCCCAGCAGATCATTTTTAGAACATTATCCAACAGTTAATAATTTTGTCTTGCATGGAAACACAGTAACACAATTTAATTAAAACAGTCATTTGTACCGCTAGATAGATGAAAATCGATTTTGAGGCACTTACGGAAGTGTTGCACTCAGCATTGTCCAAGTTTACATGTAAACTCTTCTTGTAATGAAGGTGTGCCTCGTTTCTCCAGGCCACTGCAGTTAAGTTATAACACCTGTCTTTAATTCTATAAGTGGTGGAGGAAGGCTGTTGTGACGAGAGGTGGTGAAAGGCTCCTTAAGTAGCAAAAATGATCAGCAGTTAAAGCATATAGAAATGTAACGACAAATGCCCTATAGTTTTTTCAAAATGAAAGCAATATCTTTATTCTATTCCAAATCCTACTTTTAAACTTCCGACCTGTCTAAAACTTATAATAGCTTGGAAAAGCAAGATGTCTCCAATCAAATAATATCCATTGTAATAGAAGGAACACAATTTAGCTCACTATTAATTTAGGCTGCGTGCTAGCTTCTGAATTGAAAAGCCTCTCTAAATCTCTGAGCGACCAACATTGCACAATGAATGATGGTATTCCTGATTTTTTTTGTCGTTCTTGACCTCACAGTGAAAATTGACAAAATTCATCACAATAGACTATTATCAATTTTGAAGGCCCACATGGGATTTCGAGGCCAAGTTCTGAGCTGGCTTATATTCATCCTGTCAAACTGTAATCAACTGATAAAAAGTGGATAGCTCACCTTGGTAAGAGCTCTGATGACACTCAATTGTCCTCATGGTTTCATATTAGTACCAAGACTGCCTAGTACTCTGTCTGAGTGTTACAGCAAACAAATGATGGACGGAATGCTGACAATGCAAACATTCTCCACCAGTCAAAAGATCTGGGTTAAATCCATCGTTTTGCCCACTACGCCACCCCAGTTTAAACCCAGCCATATGCAAATCAGTCTTGACCCTGTGCCCCATGGGAACAGTCCAGACCGAACTACCAGGCCAGGTCCTCCCTGGACCGGAAACAAGCAACCTGGGACCGGTTTCAGGGTATGTCACCCTTCTTCAGCCAGGCTAGCTTGAATCCAGTGGCACAGTGAGCAAGGGACCCACGTCTGGGCATACCCATCCCACTTAGGGCGAAAAGTGTTACAGCAAACAAATGATGGGCGGAATGCTGACAATGCAAACATTCTCCCCCAGTCAAAAGATCTGGGTTAAATCCATCGTTCTTTTGCCCACTACGCCACCCCAGTTTGAACCCAGCCATATGCAAATCAGTCTTGACCCTGTGCCCCATGGGAACAGTCCAGACCGAACTACCAGGCCAGGTCCTCCCTGGACCGGAAACAAGCAACCTGGGACCGGTTTCAGGGTATGTCACCCTTCTTCAGCCAGGCTAGCTTGAATCCAGTGGCACAGTGAGCAAGGGACCCACGTCTGGGCATACCCATCCCACTTAGGGCGAAAAGTGTTACAGCAAACAAATGATGGACGGAATGCTGACAATGCAAACATTCTCCCCCAGTCAAAAGATCTGGGTTAAATCCATCGTTCTTTTGCCCACTATGCCACCCCAGTTTGAACCCAGCCATATGCAAATCAGTCTTGACCCTGTGCCCCATGGGAACAGTCCAGACCGAACTACCAGGCCAGGTCCTCCCTGGACCGGAAACAAGCAACCTGGGACCGGTTTCAGGGTATGTCACCCTTCTTCAGCCAGGCTAGCTTGAATCCAGTGGCACAGTGAGCAAGGGACCCACGTCTGGGCATACCCATCCCACTTAGGGCGAAAAGTGTTACAGCAAACAAATGATGGACGGAATGCTGACAATGCAAACATTCTCCCCCAGTCAAAAGATCTGGGTTAAATCCATCGTTCTTTTGCCCACTACGCCACCCCAGTTTGAACCCAGCCATATGCAAATCAGTCTTGACCCTGTGCCCCATGGGAACAGTCCAGACCGAACTACCAGCCAGGTCCTCCCTGGACCGGAAACAAGCCACCTGGGACCGGTTTCAGGGTATGTCACCCTTCTTCAGCCAGGCTAGCTTGAATCCAGTGGCACAGTGAGCAAGGGACCCACGTCTGGGCATACCCATCCCACTTAGGGCGAAAAGTGTTACAGCAAACAAATGATGAACGGAATGCTGACAATGCAAACATTCTCCCCCAGTCAAGAGATCTGGGTTAAATCCATCGTTCTTTTGCCCACTACGCCACCCCAGTTTGAACCCAGCCATATGCAAATCAGTCTTGACCCTGTGCCCCATGGGAACAGTCCAGACCGAACTACCAGGCCAGGTCCTCCCTGGACCGGAAACAAGCAACCTGGGACCGGTTTCAGGGTATGTCACCCTTCTTCAGCCAGGCTAGCTTGAATCCAGTGCCACAGTGAGCAAGGGACCCATGTCTGGGCATACCCATCCCACTTAGGGCGATGGGTATGCTTGTTTCCGGTCCAGGGAAGACATGGCTTGGCAGTTCGGGCTGGACTGTTCCCATGAGGCACAGGGTCAGACTGATTTGCATATGGCCATGTCTGAACTGGGGTGGTGGAGTGAGCTAAAGAATGATGATGGATTAAACCCAGATCAGTTGACTGGGGGTGAGTGTTTGATTTGCTCAAACGCTCCGTCCATCATCCGCCTTTGGTATCGCTTTGTTCGCCCTAAGTTGGCAGGGTATGCCCAGGCGTGGGTCCCTTGCTCACTTTGCCACTGGATTCAAGCTAGCCTGGCTGATGACTGCTGAATAGCCAGAAACCGGTCCCAGGATGCTTGTTTCCGGTCCAGGAAGACATGGCTTGGCAGTTCGGGCTGGACTGTTCCCATGAGGCACAGTGTCAGACTGATTTGCATATGGCCATGTCTGAACTGGGGTGGTGGAGTGAGCTAAAGAATGATGATGGATTAAACCCAGATCAGTTGACTGGGGGAGAGTGTTTGATTTGCTCAAACGCTCCGTCCATCATCCCCTTTGGTATCGCTTAGTACTCTGTCTGAGGCAGCCAGACTCTCTACACATCTCCATATGAATGACACACAACTTTTTTTGACACATCAACAATCAATGATATTCTCATCCTTCGATAGTGCCTGGCAAAATCATAAACGTCGATGTATAAAAATTCTGATTCACTGTGTCCATACACAAAATGTATCCCCTGTTCCTCAGTGAAGTAATGATGGAATGTTTTTCCCCATTCTTCTTAAATCTGGTAAAATACTAAAGGGCATATGTACAAGAACTGCGGCTAACTAACGCTAACGCTAGTTAGCTGCAGTTTTCTTAACGCGGCCTATCACTAAAAACTATCGCCCTGTTAGCGATGTATTTACAATACGTCGCTACATAACGATAGTTTCAGGTAGCTGCGGTGAAAACTGCCGGTAACACTAGCGTGAAGGCAATACAAATTCTGACGTTAGTGGGCGAAATCTGATGAAAGGCCCATTAGCTGCAAAAAAACTCACGATAGTCAGCCCAACGTGACTTTTTTTTCCTTCTAGAGGCGAAAATAGCCTATAAGTCCACCTCCAATGAAAAAATAGGAAATAAAACCAATGGAATGCAGAATGGAGCAGCCAGGGCTAAGTGCAGCACAGATCAACACCCCCCCAAGCCCCCCAGCAGCCAGGATGACCAGCCAGAGTCCCATTGGAAGAGGAAATTCAGGGCAACATCTATGAAAAGAGGCGCATCGCTGTGCCAAACCAGTGATGCATCACTTTTCATTGCGCACTCCTTGCAACACTATGTCATTCAAAACCTTGAAAGCGCGGACTGTCCCCGGGGCCCGGAGACCTCGCTGGGCCTGCGTGTAGGACCCGGAGTGGGATGCGGAGGTGCTGTGGAGTCGCTGGGCCGTGGCGGTAGACATTGAGGTGCGGCGATCGCCCTTACCTGGTGGTGACATCTGGCAGGTTGCATAGAGACACGTTGCTGACCTGTGTGAGAAGACCGCCTTGCACCCTTGGAGCTGTGAACGGTAGACGCGCTCCTGCGCACCAACGTAGGGAGTTCTGCATCTCATACTACGATCCACCACTACCCCGGGGTGCACGAAGGACATTATCAATGGTGTGCTGTGCCTCTCTGCATCACAGGCTGTAGGATGCTGTGCTGGCCGGACGCTGTGGAGGGTGAGGCCCCAGAGCTGTACCAAACGTGTGTGGTGGGAGTGCTGCAACTTTGTGCCTAAGGGGGCCCTGTTGCCACACCTGCATCGGGAGGTTCCCCAGCTGACTTGGCGGCGACTATGTACCCAGGCTTGTGGAATCCCACCTGGCTGAGGCTCCTGCTGGCTGAGTCTCAGATTTGGAGAGAGTGCAGCTCATTGAGCCACGGTGTCAATGTCCAGGTGAGGAGAAGGTGGGACGCGTAGCGGAGGAGGCCCGGGGGTGAGTCGGGCCCAGGCCTAGCGCCTGTGGGTGATGCACACCGTGCCCTGAGCAATCCCTGCTCTGCGGCTGACCTACATCACCGAGGGCACCGTACAAGACTGGTGGGGGACTCCACTAACTCTCTCAATTCGCTAAGAACGGCCATTGGTGGCAGTGGGTGCCAGGGGCACGGGACCAGTTCTGGCCCAGGCCCTTGGTCACTCTCTGGAAGTGTGACCGCTCCTTGGATTTAGACCTCGCCACTTTGTCAGGCATGTAGACTTTATTGCACTCCATATTGGGCAGCACCTTTTGGGCCCCTAGAACGTACACACCTACCATAACATATTGCTATCGGCAGTTCCAAGCGGTAGTGTCTCATCGAGACGTACAGATCTCTGTATTCGACTCTCTGCTACGGAACCTTGGAACCTCTTGTATCTCCTTGTAGACCACCCTTTCTTTGTTTAGTTCTAATTATTCTACAATAGTTTGTGTGACTTTTGCACCTTAAGTGTCCAGGACTGACAGATTTGGTCCACACATACCTTGGCAACTATTAGACCTATTAGACCTTTCTCTGGACTAGTGATCTACGACATTGCTGCGTCCAACATATCCTGCAGACGTGTTATTCCGTGCCTGATTCCACTTTGCGAGTAGTATGTGGCCTCCCAACCATTGGTTGTGAATTTGAAATTGAGCACCCTGCACAGTATTACAACTAGTGAGAGTGTATTCTATGCTGATGGCCTCTTGCCACTGAACATGATGCATAAACACAGTGCCCTGATGAAGGATATGTCCATCTTCCAGTCACTTCCGAAATGCGCGTCGGCACACTTCTGTTGACCTATGCATCAATGAACACTTGATTAATTCAAATATAAAGTATAGAATGAGCAATTGTTGTTTGTCTTTTCTGTGAATGCCTTTTTTTACTCTACATGTTTATTGTTTACTTGCTTCTGTATTGTGTTAGTTTCTAGATGTGTTGTTAATTGTTTCATGTATACTGTGTTACACTCCATGTTTTGTATGTTAGTGCCTTATAGTTGGTGGTGCTCCATAATGTATTATATGAAAATAATTCTATATGTGCTTTTTTTCTACAATATTTATGTATAATGATTATATGTATATAAAAGAAAAAGATTTATTAAGTATATTTTTATACTTTGGAGTAATAAACTTTAAAAACCACTGGTCTGCATTAGAACAGTTTTTGTATTATGGACGGACTGCTATTGATTAATTGATATTGTTTTGGAGAAGTTCTTGTTGTTGTTTATTCTGTTATTTTCCTGCTCTCTTCTCCATTTTCATTCAGTATAACCAGGGACCCTCTTTTGTTTTTCTTAAGTTTTGTTTTTCTTAAACCAGGCCCTTGGGTATGCAGCTTGATCCGCCGTTACTCACTGGGGAACACGGAATCTGGTCACCACTGTCAGATCGGAAGAGGCAACCGGGTGGTGCTGCCTTTCCTTGCCCCCAGTTAGTTTTCTTTTGTGTGTACAGGGGACTAACCCTTAGTGGATTTCCTTTTTCCACAGCGCTCCGCCATCTAGTAGCTGCTGCTGCTGTCCCCATCTGCTGCTGCTGGTTCCTCTGACACAGAGGTCAGGTGTTTGAGTCCCTCCTCCACCCGCAAGCTCCTGCCTGTGTCTCATCCCTGGTGGTCCAGTGGTAGAGCGTCACTATTCTGCAGCTTGACTCCCCTCCTGTCCCTCTCGTCTGCTGTTTCTGTTCATCTTTCTGCTCTTCTCCGTTGCTTTCCTACTTTTTTCTTTATTTTTTATCTTTGCTGTGTTTGGCTTTGCTTTTCCTGTGCTTTTATGCGGGTCCTTTTTCCCTATCCTCTCCCTCGCTGCCTCTGCGATCCTCCACGTCCCCGCCCCCTCCTCACAGCTGTCCAGCCCCCCGCAGCACTACTTGGTGGCAGATGCTGTGCGGCCATGCACAGCGGGCATGCCACTGGTGCGCCGGAGGGAAGCCAAAGGCAAGCCCGTCTGTGTCCGTCTGGCCCTGTTCTGTGCCCAGCACCAGAGACCCTGCCTCTTGGACACTCCACCGCTACGACGCCAGCACCCTCCTCGCCCTCAACCCTGGATGCCACGCCGCCTGCCATCTAGTATCACCGAAGAATACCCTTGCACCATGCACCTCTTGAAACTGCACACGCACCTTCTGCCACATCAGCACACCAGCACCTCTTGCCGCCCAGCCAACCAACAGCGCACCCGACCGGCTCAACTGCATCCTCCTCAACATGCGGTCCTTACACAAATTCGCCACAGACATCTGGGACCTCCTCGATGCCACCTCTTCAGACAACGCCTTCCTCACGGAAAACTGGACCAACCTCTGCTCTGGACCGGACATTGCCATCGCCATCCCCAACGGCTACAAAATCAGCCGCAAGGACCACCCCGACCATCCAGGAGGAGGCATTGCCATCGTCTACAAAAGCGCACTCCGACTGACCACGCACTCTAATGACCCAATGGTGACCATGGAACACCTCCTCTTCCAGATCCAGACCAACCCCAACACCATCCTCTGTGGCACCCTCATCTACAGGCCCCCCGGGACATGGACCCCCAATCACAGATGCCTTTGTAGACCTCATCACACCCCAGGCTTTCCCATCCACCGACTACACCCTACTCGGAGACCTCAAGTTCCACCTGGAAAACCCCAGTGACCAGAATACCACCCCCCTCCTGGGGAACCTCGCCAACATCGGACTCAAGCAGCTATTCACCGCACCAACCAACATAGCCAGTACACACGCCCGAGCATGTCTTCTCCACCAGCAGGAACTTCAACTACAGCCACATCACCGGACTCTCCTGGACTGACCATCATTGTATACATCACGTCTTCACCATGCCCACCGTACACCACCGCCATTATCACCCCCCCTCGCAGCTGGATCAAGGCCACCGAAAAACGTCTCGTCAACTCTCTCAGCACCACCACTCCGCCAACGCTTACAGACGACAACACAGCAGCGCGCAACCTCAACCTTTGGATCTCCAACTGCACCGATACCCTGGCGGCCCTCAAGAAAAGACCAGACAAACAACACTCCAAGAAGGCCAACTGGTTCACTCCCGCCCTCCACTAGTCCAGACGCACCTGCACACGTCTTGAGAAGTGATGGAGCCACAACATCAATCAACTCCGCAACTCAGTCACCCTTGCACCATCGCGCAAGGGTGCCTGTGTTGGCGCATGGCAGCCATTGTATGCCAGCGTAGGGGAGAAAGACAGGGGGGCTTATTCATGAGCCCCTTCTGACAGTTTCACCCCACCAGTGTGTCACTTCCTTGACGTACTTGCAGCGTGATTCTTGCACCACATTGCGCCGTATTTGCAAAGAGACGCATTTAGGCATATGCGTGACCTTGTGAAGCCCTGTCCACATTATACCTGCATCAGGTATGATGTATGCAGGGTGGGCGTTCCCACGCAACAAAGCCTCATAGGAGTGGCACAGTGAAATCCATCAGATTTCACTGCAACAATTGTAGGATGCCACTGCGTCAGTATCTTACGCCAGCCTTATGGCAGGCGTAAGGGTGACGCAGTGCCACAGGGATAGGCTGGCCCCATGCATTGCTGGAGGTGGATCATGCTTGTGACACAACTGCAGCAATGCGTGACTTTAGCGCTGACAGATACGTCAGGATTCCATACGTATCTGTCATTAATTGCGACATCGAGCGTCATACAGTGAATACAGCGCATCCATGGTGTCCTAAGAAGGGTGTAGTGAAAAGTGTTGCAACGATGTTTTGCCGCAGCGATGCAACACTTTTCATGAATGAGGCCCAGGAATGCACCCTATCTTATTGATGGTGCGCATTCCTGCCTTGTAGTTTTGTTGCAGGGCAGCGCAGCAACATTCCTTGCAGCACTGTCCAGCACCAAAACGTTCTGAAATGAGGCCCCAAGTGTTTGCACCATTTTTAGGACCAGCTATTTTCTGGTCTTAAAAAACTGCCTCTAACTGCAGTTAGAGGCAGTTTTTTGGGTTTTGCACCATACAAGGAATTCCTTGTAAATATCGCGAAGTGGGGTTAGCAGCAGTTTTTGCACGGAACGCCTACCTTGCATCTCATTTTCGTTAACTCCCGCTAACAGAAGTGGTGATCTTGAAAATGCATGTTTTCACTAGAGAACTGCCACTAACTGAGGTTAGCGGCAACTTGTAAATAAGGCGAGAAAAAAAAAGGCGCCATAACATCAAACAATGTACACTACAGCGGCATTAACTCCTTGTACATATGCCCCTAAGTTCTACTCTTGAATCCGCCTTCTCCTTCAATCTACACATCAATGGCATAATCAGAGCTGCTTACTATCAACTGCAATCACTAAAAAATATCAATTGCCCACTCTCCCCATCAATTTAAGAATGCATCACATGCTATTGTCCTTTACCAGCTTCTTTTGTTTAATGCCATATGAGCAGGTTTACCAAAGAATTCACTTGCCCAACTGAAAGCAGTCCCTCCACCCTCACAGTTAGATACAGCTGGAAAAATATAACTACATAAACTGAGAGGATAACACTGGTAGCCACAATTAAATACAATGTTGATTTTATGGCACACAGACCCATTCATTTAAAAATCCGCACTGCCTAAAGATTTGCTCACCATCTCAGAAGGCAAATGAAGCTCACAAGCAAGGCAAACTTTAAATTAACTTCTATGTCTGGTGTATTTCCTTTAGCATTCGGATGATGTTGTCACGTTTCTTCAGACCCTTGACGAGACGTACAGTAGTGTGTAGGACACAGGACACCAAACTTGTGTCTTGGAAGTCACAAAGCAGAGTATTGCCTAAATTCATATGATAAACTTTAGCACTGTGATTTAAGCTGCCTTGGTAAGAAATGGTGATAGGTGGCGAGGTGGAAGGTGACCATTGTGAGATGTTTTGGGACTCAAGAAGCTTCTCTATTTATTAAGACACAGTCCTGCAGAAAAGTACACTACTTTTATAGTTCTTATGCCTGTACCTAAGTAAGAGACAAGGTGGGATTAGATTGGACACTTTAAAAAAATGCAATTTGTGTTTAGGGCTTCTGAAGTTTGATTATTAATCTTGAAATAACCGTAGTTTTTTTAAACAGTCTGTGAAACAAAACATTTTTATGACAAATATTGAATCCTTTTTTGCATGGTCCCCCCAGCTCCTCCAAGAGCCCCAGCAGTGCCGTCCGGGGGTCCAGGTCAATCTGGCGCTCCAGAACCATCAAAATCTCCCACCCCATCCCAGAAGGAGCACAATGCTGGGCAGTCCCACGCCACATGGTAGACATCGGCGGCAGGGAGTGTGCAGCGTGCGCATCTAACCTACGATGTAGGGAAAGATATGCTGCATGTAGGTAATTGATCTGCACCATATGCAGGCGCGAGGATATCGCCAGCTCCCTGGGGGTCAGGCATGCCTCCCTCCAATCATCATCATCTAGCACTCCCACCCAGCCCACCCACTTCTGTCTAAGGGAATCAAAGCCATCAGGGGCATTGAAAATCAAGGAGTGGTAGGTCACAGATATCACTCCACTCCCCAGTCATCCCATGAAGATTTTGGCCTCAAGGGGACTGCAGTCAGGAAGCTGGGCATCCGGGGGAAGGTGGGTCCACAGGGCATGCCGTAGCTGAAGAAAGCGGAAAAACTGTGTATTGCATAGGGCATAATGATCTCTCAGTTCCTGAAAGGACATCAGATTACCCCCCTTGTGGACATCTCCTAAGTACATAAATCTTATCCATCCCATTGGGTAAAGCCCTCATAGCTGGAGAGCTGTTTAAGCCATGTGCCCTGCCAGAGGGAGGTCAATTCCGTCAAGTGGCAGTTCCACCGAATAGAGTGTGGCAGTTCAACCGAATAAAGTGCAATGCTGCTCTCAACAATGCACCACCACCTGGGTGTAAAATGGCATCACTGGGGGGCAGTCGGTCCCCATAACGCAGGTCAAGGAGTCCCTCAAAGCCCATTAGGTGAAGTTCCAAGGGATAGGTGGGTTCATCCCATCCTCCTGCAAACAAATCATTGATGGGCACCAGCTGTGCCACTAGATAGTACCCATAGATGTCTGACACCCCAAGATGCCCATCAAAGGGCGATTTCGGTGCTGAGATAAACGCCACCCGTGGCACTTACTGGCCATATAAAGGATATGAGTCTGGAGGGCAGGGAGTGGAGCCATCCTTGGGGGATTGGATATGGGGAATTTGATAAGACGTGCAAATAACGGGGGAGACACTTCGGGGCATATTAGCAAGAAATGGCGATAACTATCGCTAACCTAGGTTTGCGCTAGTTTTTCTATCGCCGTCGATCCCTGCAAGTTATCGCCCTGTTAGCGACGTATTAGCAACGTTTTGCTAACAGGTAATAGCTGCAGGGATCAGCGGCGAAAACCGTCGCTAACATTAACGCGACAGCATTAATGGAACCGGCGATAGCGGGTGGAATCCAGCGATAAGCCCTTAGCGACAGAAAAAGGCACGCTAACCCGCAATTTCTGACTTAGCCTATCTGGCCACCTCCAACATAAAAGATGCACCAAAAAAAAGCATTAATGCAGATTTGAGCAGCCAGGGCATAGTGCAGCATACACCAACAACCCCCTCAAGCCACCCAACATCCCGGTTGACCAGGATGAGATCCTGGTCCCCACGCAAGACCTGCATCTGGTTCCTGGATCCCTCGCTGGACCTGCGTCTGGTTCCTGGATCCCTCGCTGGACCTGCGTCTGGTTCCTGGATCCCTTGCTGGACCTGCGTCTGGTTCCTGGATCCCTCGCTGGAGCTGCGTCTGGTTCCTGGATCCCTCGCTGGACCTGCGTCTGGTTCCTGCATCCCTTGCTGGACCTGCGTCTGGTTCCTGGATCCCTTGCTGGAGATGCGTCTGGTTCCTGGATCCCTCGCTGGACCTGCATCTGGTTCCTGGATCCCTTGCTGGACCTGCGTCTGGTTCCTGGATCCCTTGCTGGAGCTGCGTCTGGTTCCTGGATCCCTCGCTGGACCTGCGTCTGGTTCCTGGATCCCTCGCTGGAGGTGCGTCTGGTTCCTGGATCCCTCGCTGGACCTGCGTCTGTGGCCTGGAGTGGGATGTGGAGTAGATGTGGAGTCGATGAGCCGTGGCGAGAGACATTGACGTGCGACGATCACCCGTACCTGGTGGTGAAGTCTGGCAGGTCACATGGAGACACATTGCTGACCTGTGTGAGAAGCCCGCCTTGCGCACCTTGGTGCAGTCAATGGTAGAGGCGATCCTGCGCACCAACGTAGTGATGTCCGCTTTGCATACTATGATCCACCACTACACCAGGGTGCACGGAGGGGATTACCAACGGTGGGTGCCGTCTCCCTGCATCACAGGACGGATGATGTTGGGCTGGCCGGACGCCCTGTAGGGTGAGGCCCCTGTGCCACACTGAACTTGTGTGGACTGAGCACTGCAACTACACGCCTAAGGGAGCGCTGCTGCATCAACTGCATCGGGCGGTCCACCAGCCGACTACGCGGTGACTGCTGTACCCAGCCCAGTGAAAGCACACCTGTCTCAGGCTCCTGCTAGCTGAGTCACAGATGTGGAGAGAGTGCAGTGGATTGCGCCACGGGGTCAATGTCCAGGTAAGGAGAAGGTGGGACGCGTAGCGCAGGAGGGCCGGGGGGGGAGTCGCTCATACCTATCACACGTAGATGACACACCCCCAGTGGCGGGTCTACCGCTATGTTGGAAGAGCGTTGCCCCACCACCTCAAGCAGTGCAGAAGAGGAACAATCATCACATGATGATAACTCAATCAATCAATCACTCAGGGGAATTGTAAGCGCGCCACACACACGTGAGGGTCACAAGGCACTGAGGGGTGGGGGTCACAGATCTGTAAGCCGAAGAGCCAGGTCTTGAGGGTCTTCCTGAAGGTGTTCAGGGAGGGGGCACCTCTGATGTCTGCCGGTAGCTCGTTCCAGGTATTGGATGGAATGTGGGAGAAGGATCTCCCGCCTGCTCTGGCACTGTGGATGCGCTGCTTTTCGGACAGCTCGGATGATGGAAGATCGGATGTCTCATTTGTGTACGTGGAAGTTGATTCTGTTGTTGAGGTATTTGGTTACGTTGTTGAGTAGGCATTCGTAGGCGTGAGTGATGATTTTGAAGGTGACTCTTATAACCACGGGGAGACACTGGAGTCTACGTAGGTGTCGGCTGATGTGTTAGTGCCGGGGGATGCCGAGGACGAGTCTGGCGGCGTTGTACTGAAATGTCGGTAGTTTGCGGAGTATGGACTTGTAAATGGCGGCGTAGAGTGCGTTTCCAATGTCCAGTCTGCTGGAGATGAGTGCATGGGTGACTGTCTTCCTTGACTCTGGGTGTATCCATTTTAAGGTCTTGCGGAGGATGCGGAGGGTGTTGAAGCAGCTGGAGGTGACGGCGTAGACCTATCTGTTCATGGTGAGGGATGGGTCGAGTACGATGTCGAGGTTTCTGGCATGGTCTGAGGGGGTAGGTGGGCTTCTGAGGGCGAAGGCCAACAGGTGTTGTACCATGCTGAAGGTGTGGTTCCAAGGACAATGACTCCTGTCTTCCCGGCGTTGAGCTCCAGGCAGCTGTTGGTCATCCAGACTGCGACGTCCTACATTCCGTTCTGGAAGTTGAGTCTGGCGGTGGTGGTCTTTTTGGTGAGGGGGAGGATGAGCTGTGTGTCATCAGCGTATGATACGATGTTGAGGCGTGTTGTTGGATGTTGGCGTCGAGGGTGCCATGTAGATGTTGAAGACGGTCGGGCTCAGAGATGAACCCTCTAGGACTCCGCAGGTGATTTACGTGGGAATGGAGAGGAAGGTTGGCAGTCTGATCCTTTGGCTCCTTCTGGGGAGGAATGATCGGATCCAGTCAAGGCCTGTTCCGTGTATGCCGGCGTTGTGTAGTCTTGCGACTAGTGTGGGGTGGGAGACGGTGTTGAAGGCCGCTGAAAGGACGAGTATGATGAGGGCTGAGGAGTGGCCTTGGTCCAGGAGTGTGCAGATGTTGTCTGTGGCGGCCAGTAGAACGGCCTCGTTGCTGTGGTTGGTTTGCAATCCGGATTGGGACGGGTCAAGGATGGCGTTGTCATCAATGAATCGTGTCACTTCCCTGTTGACAGTTTACTCTGCAACTTTGCAACTTTGGCTGCGAAGGGGAGGAGCGAGATGGGCCGGTAGTTCTTGAGGTTGGTGGGGTCAGCTGTGGTCTTCTTGAGAAGGGGCCAGACTTCTGCACGCTTTTAGTTGTCTGGGTAGGTGCCTGTCTTGAAGGTGGTATTGATGGTGCATTGCAGTTCGTGTGTGATGGCGGCCGTGGCTCTGTGGTAGATGTGGGAGGGCATGGGTTGGTGGGGGCCCACGAGTGCATGCCTTTCATGGTTGAGGCTGTGTCTTCGGCTGTGACTGGCGTCCAGGTGGAGATGGCGGGCTGGCTGGTGTGTCCGGGGCCCGGGGTGTCTGTAGACGAGGGTTCCTCGGAGTGTGGAGTTGTGGCTGGTCTGGATCTGGAAGTGCAGATGTCTGGCAGAGGGGAAGGTTCCGCTGGGGGTGGTGAGGCGGAGGGTGCTCTTGTGTGCAATGGCAAGGCACCCTCCCGGGTGGTTGGTGCGGTCTTTCCTTTGGATCTTGTATCCATCCAGGATGGTGGTCTTGATGTCGGGGGCGGAGGAGGCGTTGGTCCAGGTCTCTGTGAAGAAGGCGATGTCGGGTGAGAGAGAGTCGAGTAGGTTCCAGATTTCAACGGCGTGTATGTGCACGGAGCGCCCGTTGAGGGGGATGCATCCCAGGGTGTAGCCGGTGCTGGTGTCGGCTGTGTTGGAGTCCGGGGTGGTGGTTAAGCTCCGGCGGCAGTGGAGGCAGGAGAACTGGCCGTGGGTCGTGTTTGCCAAGGCCTGTTGTCAGTCTCTGAATTTCCCGGGTTTGAGTGCGTGGAGGGTGGCTGTGCCATAGCAGTGGGTGGCCCGTGATCCAAACTTACTGGTGCTGGTCGCGGTTGGTTTGCAGACGTGCACAGACAGGCTTGTCTTAGGTGCGCCTTCTGCGCGCCAGCAGCGCCTGTCCGCTGTGCAATTGCGCAGCGTCCGCCACTAAGTAGGGGAGGGCGGAGGAACAATCAGTTGGGAGGCGGGAATGTGCGAGGACAGGGGCGCGGGCCGCAGGGGCAGCAGCGGCGGGAAGCGTGTAGTGCGGGCTCAGAGAAGCCAATGAAATAGTTAAAAAAGGGACAAACAAGGGATAAATAACGGATGTAATCATGCTATGTATCCTCAGGGGTTGGGCTGGTGGGTAGGACTGCTGCAAACACGGAGCAGGGAATGTGCGGATTGGCATGCACACTCAAGTGCGCAATGACTGTTTGGTCGGCCCACTCAGGCCGCCCAATGCAGACATGCGCACTTCTCTGTTCGCAATGCAGGCTGCATTGCAGCCTGCATGGAGAACATGCCCACCCCTTCGGCCCCTGGCTGCATGACTTGTCCTGTTGCCAAATTACAATACCAACGCTGCATCGCAGCGTTGTGAATGACTCTTGCGAGGGAGCCTGGCTGCCTACTTCCTTTTCATGGAAGCAGACGCAGGAGAGCAGGAGCTACGTAGACACAGGACACGGCTTAGAGGTGAGACTTCCCTCAATAAATTCTTAACTACACACGCTCACACACACATCCCCGTGGCTACGCACCATCCAGTGTTCATTATGCGGTTTACCACCTCACAGCTGTCCAGACACCCCCTCCGCACTTCTCAATGGTGGCCGCTGTGCGCCCATGCACGGCGGGTGTACCACTCGTGTGCCAAAGGCACATACGTAGTTGCGATGCATGCCATGACATCGCATTCCATTCTAATACATACTAATGCTAGGCACATTGCAACAGTAGAGTAGGTGTTGCATAGCTGAGACATGACGATCACTGTTCCCACTACAGTTAGTGCGACCCAAGAATAACCTTTGCACTACAGACCCAACCGTGAACCCTGGAATTCATTTCTGAACCCCAGAAGACAGCCAAAGATCACATTTGACACAAATGAACCCCCAAATTTCTCTTTATTTTGGCACAAAACACACCCAGGATTTAGAAATTTGACCCCAAAAATACACACAAAAATTACCCCAAAAACACCCCATTTTTCATATTTTACCCCAAAAACACCCAATTTTTCATATTTTACCCTAAAAAACACCCCATTTTTCATATTTTACCCCCAAAAAACACCCAATTTTTCATATTTTTTCTTCATATTTTACCCCATAAAACACCCCATTCTTCATATTTTACCCCAAAAACCAGCCCATTTTTCATATTTTACATCCAATACCCATGCACACCTGAAAAAGTTGAAATTACCCCATTACTGACCTCACAATGCGTTGTATTCAAATGCGATGTTAAGGCACCGGCGTTGTCAGAGTTGCGTTGTTAACGATGTACTGCCTGCGTTGTAATGGTCATCTCCCATGCCAAAGGCAACCCATAGGCTACGCCGCTTGCGTCCGTCTGCCGCTGGACCGCGCTCAGCACCTAGGAGCATTCCTCTTGGACACTCCAACGATACGACGCCAGCAGCCTCCTCGTCATCAACCCTGGACACCACCTCGCCTTGCAGGACCAACCTCTGCTCCGGACCGGACATCGCCATCACCATCACTGACGGCTGCAGTATCACCTGCAAGGAGCACCCCAACCGTCAGGGAGGAGGCATTGCCATCACCTACACAAGCACACTCAGACTGACCTCGCACTCTAATGACCCAAGGGTGACCATGGACCACGTCAACTCCAAGATCCGGACCAGGCACAGGTGCATCCTCTGCGGCACCCTCATGTGCAGGCCCGCCGGGCCATGTCCCCCATTCTCCAATACCATTTTAGACCTCATTGCACCCCAGGATCTCCCATCCACCAACGACATCCTACTCGGTGACCTCAAGTTCCACCTGGAGAACCCCAGTGACCAGGACACCACCCCCTCATGGGGAAGGTCCCCTACATCAGACGCAAGCAGCAAGTCACCGCAACAAGCCACATAGCAGGACACATGGTCGAGCACGTCACCTCCGCCAGCGTGAACTTCAAGTGCAGCCACAACACCGGACTTTCCTGGACCGACCATCATTGGTAACATCACGTATTCACCTTGCCCACCGGACGCCACCGCCGTCATCGCACCCCCTCGCAGCTGGATCAAGGCCACCGAAGAACATCTCGTCAACTCCCTCCGCACCAACACTCCACCAATGCTTCCATACGATGACACCCCAGCGCCCAACCACCACCGATGTATCTCCTACTGCGCCGACATTCGGGCACCCCTCATGTACAGCACTGTGTCAGTACCTTCCGCCTGCCTGATGGCAGGCGTGAGGGTGAGGCAGTGCCACAGGGATAGGCTGGCCCCATGCATTGCTGGAGTTGTGTCATGGTTGTGACACAACTGCAGCAATGCGTGACTTTAGCGCAGACAGATACGTCAGGATTCCTGACATATCTGTCATTACTTGTGTCATGGAGCGCTGTACAGTGAGTTCTGCGCATCCATGCTGTTGCAAAGAGGGTGTAATGAGAAGGGTTGCAACGCTGTCTTGTCGCAGCGCTGCAACACTTTTCATGACTGGGGCCCATGAATGCGCACTATCTTGTTGATGGTGCACATTCCTGCACTGTATTTTTGTCGCAGGGCAGCGCTGCAACATTGCTTGCAGCGCTGTCCAGCACCAAAAACATGCATGGATGTGGGCCCAAAACTTATTCCCATTTTTAAGACCAGCTATTTTCTGGTCTTAAGTTCCTGCAGCTAACGGGCCTTAGCGCGACTTTTTTTATCGCTTCGTGGGTCCGGCCTATCCTTGCTAATAGGGCGAAGTGCGGTTAGCTGGAGTTTTTGCTGGATTTAGAGACGGAACGCCTACCTTGCATGTCATTAGCGGTAAATATCGCTGGCATAAAAGGCGATAGAAAAAACGGGTGCTATTGCCGGAAAGCTGTCGCTAACGCCTGTTAGCGACAGCTTGCTAATAGGGCGATAAAAATATCGCCACTTTAGCATCAAAAAAGTGCAGCTAAAGTGGCGATGAGCTCTTGATAATATGCCCCCTCATCTTAAAGAGTGTGCTGCATCCCATAGGGTTGAGGGAGCAGTTGCCTCAGCGGCGCAGGTCTCGGTTAAGGATTAAGGCCAATTATTGAAATTATGTGCCCAGGCCAGGTCCGGGAGACGTGATATGTAAATCCCCAGTTATTTAAAGCAGTTCCTTTGAAGAGGTATATCAGGGCACCAACATCGCCTGCAGCGCCTCCAGTCACCTCCGCCAACAAAGATTTATGCTGGTTAACTTGAAGACCGGAGGCCTCTCCGTAGAGATGAAGGATCTCTAGACATTGGGGACCAGAGGCCTGGGGTTCGCTGAGGAAAAGGAGAATGCCATCAGCATACAACGCTATCTGGTCCTCGAGTCGACCCCACCATCTCTGCCCCAGTATCCGCGCAACACAGCGTAATAGGTGAACCAAGGGTTCAATAGCTAGGGCGAACGGTAGTGTGGAGAGGGGACAGCTCTGACTTGTGTGTCTATGGTCCGGGAAGGAGGTGGATAGAATGCCATTCACTCGGACCTGAGCCAAGGGGTTGTTATACAGGAGATGGACTATCTTGCAAAATAGTGTATCCAAGCCTGCTCACAGGAAGACCGCATCCAGGAAGTCCCAGGAGACTGTATCAAAAGCCTTACAAAAGTCTACCAGAAGGAGGGCAAGGGTACTGTCTAGACCGTCAGCCGAGTCACCAAGATTTTACCAAAGATCTTAATCTCTGCATTAATAAGTGAGAACGGGTGGAAGGAGGAGCACCCGTCTAAAGGAAGGCCCTCCTTAAGGATAACAACAATAGTGGCACAATCCAGGTCGGGAAGGAACAATCCCCATCGTAACGCCTGTGCATAGAAGGCCAGCAAGTGGGGTGTCAGAATGGTACATTATCTTTTATAGTACTCAATGGGGTAGCCATCCGGGCCCTAGGTTTTTCCCGATTGGAGTCCGGATATGGCTTGGTTGACCTCTTCCTCCATTAAAGGTTGGTCTAACTCATGGGCCAGAGAGTGTGGGACTGAGGGCATCAGAATGTCCCAGAGAATGGGTCTCTTAGTCTCCGGTGGGGGTGTTGGACATCGTGCAAAGAGATCTTGATAGAATGCCTCAAAGACCCGAACGATCACTGGCAGATCTTCTTGGAGATTGCCAGCTGAGTCTCTGATGGCTGGCACTATTCTAGTGGAGATATTATAGTTCTCCAGGCAATACAATACCTTAACGAACTTGTCCCCAGACTCATAGACTCTTTGGGTCAAGGCTCTTCAGCACTGCTTCGCCTCTCCAAGGGAGACCTGCCGCATCTGGGAACGTGCTCTTGCCAGGAGGCAATGTACATCCTCTGCGCCAGAGCACTGGGTCCAGCACTCCAAACTATGAATCTGAGTTCTAGGTCCGTCACCTGTGCTTGTTGTAGAGATTCTCATTGCCTCACTTAACCTTTAAGCAATCCTCTCATGGAGGGTTTGCTCGATGCCCACAGCGTTGTCGCTGATACGACAGAGCCCTCATTAGTTTGAAAAAAGGCTTGCAACTCCTTCTCTATGAAGGAGGCATACTCAGGTACCTTTAGATGCCATGGACTATCCAGATTGGGCACTGAGCCTGCGGCTGGGCACCCCACCCAGCTAGGAGTGGGGGTGTGATCAGATATACCACGTGGGAGAATATGGATGGACTTCAGTGAAAGAAGATCAGTTAACAGCAGCTACAGCAAGTCAATCCGAGATTCTGTATTGTGAGCCACGGATTGATGTGTATATGACCATAGCGATGGGTGCCATGAACGCCATGACTCACAGAGACCCATGAAGTCAGCCCAGGTCAACAAACATGCCAAACGGGTCCATCAGAGAGGGCGAGGTGCCAAAATCTTGCCAGTTTTAAAGATATCTGGATCAACATGGGCTGCCTTCAAATCTTCATAAAGGCCCTGGGTATCAGTGGGTTGCAATGGGGAGAAGTATTTACCTCACTCAGTAAATACTGAATATGATATTTACTGGGTCTGGGTTGACATTTGGAAAATTGGGGCTTAAATGCGAATGTATTCATTTTCCCCTTATTTCTCCCCAATAAATTGAAGCTGAATAGACCTATTAAAATTTACCAGAGGAAACTGCAGGTTTGGTATTTTTTTCAATCTCTGTGCAAACTTTGGACTTTAGCCCTATACTTGTAATCAGGGTCTAATTAGATACATTGTAATAAATCATATTTTCTACCAGATAGCTTGTGGGCAGCATGTAAAGTACACATGTTACAGATATCAGCAGATTTGCTCATAATGTGAAATGGTTGTATATATTCATGTGCAAGCATTTATTATACCTGCATTGCATGGACATAACCAAAAGTTAAGGCAGTACTTCAAGGATAAAGGATGCAGAGGTAGGGCAAATGTATTGAAAAGATGCAGTTCGCACACTATATGTAAATTAAGATCAAGATCTAAGCACATATGTGCCACCAAAGAGAGTCTATTGATAGTCAAAGCTCCTTAAATGCCTTAAAAATCGGTCTGCCTATATCACTGAAGTTAATGTCCCGATAAACCAAACCTATTTTTAAGGAACCCTTCTGCCTTTAATGAGCACACAGAATGCTTTTTTGTTGCAGGACCTCTGTTTTTCCCCACAAGCACTTGATGCATGCGTTTGACCTCAAGCTTTGTGTGTTTCTCTCGAAGTAGACCATATTTTCATCAGGTAAATCTATTTTTCCTGACTTTATCAAAATGTATTTTAGGATGGCATTGGTTTCTTTAGATGTTCATATTGAGTGATGTGCCCATTGGCTTTCACCTACGGAGCTGAAATGATTTTCCTTTGTTTTTATTTCACCCATTTTCTTCAAACTATTATTTTTATGACATTGTGTTTAACTTGCATTCCTTATTGATTTATCTGTTTTGCTTTTTAAGTTTTTGCATCTCCTCTCAGTAGTCTTGTAATTCAACCATGCTACCTAAGACTGAGACTATGAAAGTTTAAAAGTTCTTTAGATTGGATTTGTAAGATCCCTTGGCAAGTCTTTGGCCACTTGCCCCAATCAATTACTACAACTATTTCTAACACTATTCTATATAAAATGCTAAGAAGAATGTGGATTGCCAGAAAAAAAACGGTCAATTGTTGCCTTTAATCACATCAAGTAGGCATTTTTTAGATAATGCAATTGAAAAACTGAACCAGGTGAACAAACTTGAGTTGGGGGTCCAGATAACTAAACATGCTATGTGGTTTTCAAATCTTATTGCGACAGGGCAACAAATACAATGAAAGGGTAGTATATATGTTCAATAATAAATGTTAAATATGGTGAAATAGAATGCAGGAAGAAACTACAAGGGGTACCAGTTGAAAAAGAGAATCATGTTTAAAACCCCTATGCACGGTGCGTATGGCATTCTAGAAGAAACCCCCCATGTACTTACAGGAGAAATTCCAAAAATATAGTAAATGCTGTTTATTTTGTTTATTTCAAGCCTACCATCCTCAGGTTAGGAAGACCTGGTGTGGTTTGTGTACGTTTAGCTATTTGGCGGTTATGCTTTGGGACACACTCCCACATGAGCTTAAAAAACTTAACCAATATATCCCATTTCAGAAAGCTCTGAAACTCTTTTCTTTGGGTAATTAGTGCTAGAGAAATATGCAGTAAGGTCTGGTTAACTTCAGGCCCAGCCCAGAATGCTTTTAGAAGTTGTTTTACCATAACATAACAAGTCACCTTTGGTGCCTATGCTTATGAAATGCGATGGGAGGCCATTTAACTCGTTTCTCAAAGATATATTGATTGGACTTTTACATTCTATTTGTTCTTTCAAACCCATGTAACTATGTGATATTTGTTCAATTAAATCCATGGAGGGAATGTCTATCACGCAACAAACTATAAAGGTATAAGGCGCTTTAGAGATTATTAATCATTTTTTCATTCACCAGTAAAATAAGAAACAAGAGAAGGTAAAAATTCATGATCATGTGCGTGAGGAAGATATCAACAAGCTATCCGCGAAGAGTATTTTAGTCAGAAAAATTACATCAAAGTCTATATTTAGGAAATGAGCTCCTAAAAGGCCTTAAGCACTGGAAAGTGACAGCACTCATCAAGAAATCATTTTCTTGGCGTACTTATGCTGTAAGGCAATCTTGGGAGTGCTCAAGGCATGATTCAGACCACTGGAAAATGCTAGTTATTGGTGTTGGGAATCGAGTTTCCCCCCTTAAACGACCAAGAAATACCCTTCTGTAAGTGATTACGTGCACTCTCTGAGTTCTCTTCAATCCAGCTTCAAAGTAATGGTTCTTGGAAGCTTTTAGAGAAGTAAACAGTCCATTTTCACAACTTGAACTGATGAATTCATAAGTACAAATATTTAATTCGCAAAATAGGTGATTCTCCACTGTATGAGCTGAGTCAATCTGACTTTTTTTTTCAGTCAGTAATGCTATCGCCCCCCCCCCCCTAAAAAAGGCGGTCATATATTTAGACCCTCGGAAAAAAGGAAAATTGACTGACACTTGTGTTTTATAGGGAGTGTTGTGTTATAAATATATTATACCTATATGGCAATTATAAAGGTTTGGCTTGCATCAGGGGTGTGGCCTTAATACATTTTTATGCAGAAAACAGTATTACAAGTCCCATAGTATATGGTAATAACTTATTGATTCCCCGAGACAATTCCTCCAGGTGGTTTTTGCCCTGGGAATGAGGCCCTAAATTCCGGGTTCACATGTTGCACACCGATTTCCTTATGTGAATTCCGCATTCTATAGAGGTGTATGGGGCTCTCGTCATAAATCCTTGATTGCATTCCGGTATTGTTAATACAGCAGGTATCAGCAGTACTGGGTGTGTCATTATCGCATAGGACAGTTTCAAGGCCCTACAGCCACTCAAAACGAGGGCCATGAGAGCTTCTTCATAACAGTACATTGTGGTTCCTCAGTTATCAGCAGTGCTAAAGCTAAGTATTAAGTACTTTGCTCATCCACCTCATCATCCTATTAAAAAAGAATTTATTCCTTTAACCCCTTTTGAAGTCTCTGGAGTTTTTAAGCTGCTTAAGACTGTCGATAGCATCGACGTGTCACCTAGAATGTGACCGAGTTTGAGCTTTGCTGCATTATATCCATTTCTTTTATCATCAGCGTCACCTTTGTTATTCTGTGCCTCATCAGGGAGGGATTCATTCCGCGACAGGCCTGAGAGCATCTTCAGCACACAGTTTAAACTCCCTTCATCCACTCCTGGCAAGCTTATCTCACAAATCCTTACACAAAATCCCCGACCTTAGTGCAATTTAACTTGCAGTCATTCAACATTGTTAAGCAAAGGCACACTGGCAAATGGAAATGCCCATATAAACTATTTCTCTGCATTAACAGCCACTAGCGTTTGCTACACTTTGCCTGTTACTTCACTGTGATTAAATACAACTTAATCAGGCAGTCAAGTTTTTATTATTTTCTGTGTTTTGTGAAAATATGACATTGAGAAATCAGTTCACCCTCCAGATGCAGGCCCTTGCCCGGTCGCTGCTATCGCAATTCAGATTGATATGTTCTAAGACCTTTTACGGTTGCAAAGTCTCCAATTCACAAAATCATAAACTTTGCGCCTGCAAAAGGGCAAGTCACAATGTACACGAGGCATAATGAAATTAGATAATGACTTTCAAACAAGTCTGAAATTGACCCGTAAAATGGCCTTTGGGAATGTTTGTGATTGTGAAGGAGGTGGGGCGTTAAAGTTGGGCCCCCTCCGCCTATTGAATTGCACTGGTAATTATTTGTGGTTTACAAACGACATTAGAGTCACAAACCCCTGATCAAATACTAGCTTCCTCTAGGGGATAGTATCCCATTTACAAAGTGAAAGCTGTCTCCAGGGGACAGCTTTCCCCTTGTGAATGTGTGCATTTGGCATCAGACAGTGGTCCAGGTACTACTGCATGGTCCCCGTGTGTCATTCACTGAATGCCAGTTGTGTTTTTTAAAGCAACCCTGTCCCTTTAAGGCTGGTTTAAAATGCTGATATTAGATGAAAGTGAATGCAGGAAATATGGTCCGCTGTCCCTGACAGGCATCATTCACTGCATTAGCACACATGCACAAGAAGTTGTTGTCTCATAAATATTATCGAGTTAGGTTTTTTTTTGCAATTCCTTGTGAATTGGCCTTATGCAAGGCACCTCATTTAAACATCAGTCACTTGACCAGATGTAGGTGGGGTTCCATGTCAATTGGTGTGCAAAAATCCTTCGTCCTTCAGACCCTTACTACCCTGTTAGAAATGGGGGGCTCTAGTTGGCAATGGTTTGCACCTTGTCCAAGTAGGGACCCTTCCTTCTAGTTAGGATAAGGGAGTTACACTCCTAAAATAACCCCTGCTCACCCCCTTGGTAGCTTGGCACGAGCAGTCAGGCTTATCTTAGAGGCAGTGTGTAAAGCATTTGCACATAACCAACAGTAATACGGTGTAAGCACTACAAAAGGACACCACACCAGTTTAGAAAAATATCCAATATTTGTATATACTTAAGACAAGACCAACAAGCATTTGCAATGCAAATTGGTCTCGCATTTGTGAGAGTTAGAGGTATTGGCGTTGTAAATAGCAATGTCTTTTACCTACCAAAGGAATGAAAGAGGAAATAATATGGAAACAGAAAGGATGCTAGAGAAAGGAGGAAAATGAAACGGAGATGGAATGAATCTGAGGAAAGGGGACAACTGGGGTGAAAAGAAAATAGAGGGGAAAATGGAAACGGCACAATAAAGATAGAATGATGAAAAAGAGAAGTAAAGAAAGCAAAAATGTCCAAAGACTGAAACATACAGAGAGAGTAGGAGAGACCCAGCAAAAAGACTGGCAAAGAAAGAAAAGGACAATGGCACAGAAAGGGAGAAACAGGAGGAATTAAGATAAACAGAGATGAAAAAAGAATGGAAGCGAGGAGAGAAAGAGAAACTGGCACTGAGATTAAGAGAGATTGAAATGCAAGGAGGGACTGAGATACGCACAGAATAAAAAGAAGTGGAAGGAGAGACAAGGGCAGAGACATTGAGACTTTTACAGACATGTACAAAGAGAAATGGAGAAAGATCGGGAAAGGTGAAGACTACAAAGAAGTCCATGCGTGTGTGATGTGGTCTTGCAATTAAGGCAACCTCTTAAGCGCACTCTGCTCTGGTGCTGCTGGTAGGCAGAGGTGCTGACAAACGCTTTTAAACAGGATGGTGGCAAATCAAAATGTTGTAAATAAAGTGTTTAAATAAAAACATTTGATCATTATTTTTTACCACACACACCATCATATTGCACGTTCACTGTGCTGTGCACTCCACTGTTTTACATGGCTAGATCTGTGCTACACATATACTTCAAATAAAATACGAGTGCACCTCTGCACTGTCAGTGACCTGGCCAAAGAGGGCATGAAAGAGCTGAAACTGGATCATAAATTCAAAGCTCTTCCA
Source organism: Calotriton arnoldi (assembly GCA_963921515.1). Lineage (NCBI taxonomy): Eukaryota > Metazoa > Chordata > Amphibia > Caudata > Salamandridae > Calotriton > Calotriton arnoldi. The sequence continues at coordinate 2,516,970 of CAWUFW010000494.1, read as the reverse complement.
AACAGGGGCCTCCAAAATCCTTAAAATGTCCCGGTTAAAGAGGGGCCGCTGATTCAGCATCCTTATGAACTGTCCACTTGCAATATTTCAAGTTCTGATGTTTTAGGCACTGGTAAATACAAACGGAACCTGCAACACACCACAAACAGCCCGTTCTCGGACCACTGGGAGGCAGCGCATTAATTAGATACAATGTTTTAAAAAAATGTACAAGAGTTTCTTTTTGGGGGTTGGGGAGATGGGTTATGAAAAAATCCTGGGCATCATGCAACAAAAGGTGGAGAAGGGGGTTTGGGGTGATGAGAAATAGATGTGGGAGGAGGGGTGAACGGAGCTCACTACTGCAGCAAAAGCAGTCTATTGAAAGGATAGAAACTGATGCCTTGTTTCTGCTTTTGCTTGGATTTCTTATGAATTAGTTTCTGGCTCACCTTAACTTTTGCCAAGAGTTGCCAAGATTTCAGGGCACACCGGCTCCCGGACTCCTGCTTCACCCATTGTGCCTAATAAAGGTGACAGGTGCAGCACAGCACTGTTTAAGGAATGTTAGCGTGCGCCACAGCCATAAATAAAACAGTGTGTTGGGGACTGAGTGTATAGCACGAAAAGTTACTGAACAAGAGTTCTGCCGATTTGCGTCCTACAGTCCTTTAAAAATAAATGTGATTCTTACATTAATGGAACTGTCCATGTGCTTTTGGACTGAAAGGCATTTTTAATTTTTTTTTTTTAAGAAGGATAGGTGGATTGCACATCTGAATATTCCCAGCCTGTTTGTCTGTGCACCCGAGGCATTTTAGTGTGCGGCATTGGAGAGGAATGTGCGCCCTAGAGGGAACTTAGCTACAAAGTTATGTTGCTGTCATTGGGCAACTGATAAACGGCCAATCTTGCAACAATTTGGTGGAAGATCTATGCGTGTTAATTCAATGCTATTCAAGGCTCTGTAAAGAGAATACAGAAGACTTTGCAGATCCAAAGCAGGGCCCCACTTCTCATCCACCCAGTATCCCCGCCAGCCTGAACTCCCGAAACCAGCTGCAGAATGTCACAAAATCACATGTTGTAAAATGTATAACATCTACCTGCATAAACAAAAGAATTAATGACCACCAATGCTCGCACTCACCGCAACCGGTTTGCTCGAGCGAAGCATGCTGGGAGATTAGAGGTGACGGCTTCTGCCATGGACAGAGTCGAAGGACTAAAACAAGACTATTTCACATGGCCGCCTTCTTGTACAATGACCTTCTTAAAGAGAATTTGTTTATTTCTAAACGAAAAAAGTAAAATAAATAAGGCGACAAGTATTTATATTTAAAAAAGCAGCTACGCTCAACTTAAATACGTTTAGGAAATGCTTGTATATTTGAGCGGAAATTAGATGTGTGGAAAAGTGAAACAAGTTTAATGTCACTGGTGCTCATGTAAAGCACTCCAATACAAAAAACACCTGATATGCAACAGCCAGATGGGAGGAGGGGCCATCACGCGCTGTGCGAGGAGGAAGCTGCGATGGCCAACAAAAACAGTTACTGAGTGAACTCGCCTCCGCTGAAACAATCACCCAAAGGAGGGACAATTGAGCGCAGTGGACCAATAGAAAGCCAGCGTTTCTGAATGCCACGAGAAAGAACCAATGGCAATGGGTGGGTGTGCCAAACCCCACAGAAGAGATAATAACAGGTCGATCAATACAGTACTTAGAAATCTTCAGTTATCGAAATAACCTTGAAATACAGTTCCTTAAAATCGATAGTTCCGTCCGGGGCTATCAAACAAACAAATCCAAACAGTTCTGGCTGACCGCGGCGTCGCGGGCCTGCTACGGTATTGGGGAGACCCGCAAAACAGTAGCTTTAGAAATGCAGGGCGTCGCCTACCTCTCGTTGAGCTTCCGAAAGCACGGCGTCCGCAGGCGTCGGTTCCGGAGGTTGATGCAGGAGTCGTCGGGCCCTCGAAGTCACACGGGTTGCAGATCGAACTCCTCGCGTTGAAGTCAGGAGCGCTGGCGTCGGTGGGCGTCAGGTGCTGCGGTGCGAAGTGCAGCGGTGCGGCGTGATGCCCTCAGGTCGCGGTGCGAGCAGCGGCCTGATGGCGGCGGCAGATGCTGTCGTCGGTGAGACCAGGGTCGCGGTGCGAAGTGATGCAGTGCTCATCGCGGTGCTGGCAGGTCATGGTGCAAGCAGCGTCGTAGTCGTTGCTGACGCGCTATCGTCGGCTGACGAACTGGAGTCGATGGCGCTGGCATCGGTAGGCCAAGGCTGCGGTGCGGGATGAGGACGGTGCGTCGTGTAACTTATGAGCGGTGCCCTCGAACCATGGTGCAAGCAGCGGCGTCGATGTCGGTGTGAAGCGGCGTCGTCTGGGATACCAAGGTGGCGTTGTGAAGCGAGTCGGTGCAGAGTGCGGAGCCCACAGGTCGCGGTGCGAGCAGCAGCACGGTGGCGGCATTCGATGGCATCGTCGGTGAGACTAGGGTCACGGTGCGGCATTGCAGTGGTGCCCTCTGTGGTGCCCTCAGGACACGGAGTCGGCAGTGGCGTCGTAGACAGCGTCGGGTTGCTTTTTCTTCTGTTGCAGCACAAAACACACAGTCCCCAGTGCTGAGGGAAGAAGAACTTGAAGTCTTTGCTGTTCCTGAGGCTTCTTGAAGAGGGGCAAGCTCTACCTCAAGCCCTTGGAGATACTCAAAGAAAGAAGTTGTAGAAAGTTCAGTCCAGTCCTTTCACTGCCCAAGACAGAAGCAGCCACTGCAGGTCAACACAGCAAAGCACTCAGCAAAGTGGTAGTTCCTCCTCACAGCTTCTCCAGCTCTTCTTCTTTGCAGTCTTCTTGGGCCAAAAGAGTTCTAAAGTTCAGGGGTTTGGGCCCCACTTTTTATAGCCCAAAATCCTTTGTCCTCTCAGGCAGAGAGTGTCTGTGCCCAGCCAGAACCAGTTCTGCCCTCTCTGGTGTGGCTTCCTGGCAGGAGGTGGAGACGGCATTGTCAGAGGCAGACCAGGCCCATTCAGGTGAAAGGAAATCTCCTACCCCTACTCTAAATGCAGCCCAGGTCTATTCAGCCCTTTCCTGACCCACCTAGACTATCTGGAGCCACTGTTCCTCCCCAGCCCCTGTCATCCAAAACCCAGACAGTCAATCCACAACTCCAGCAGAGGCCTACTGGATGACTGAGCAAGAACATACCTACTTTCTAAAAGTGGTATTTTCAAACACAGAATGTAAAAATCACCTTCACTAAAAGATGCATCTTTAGATTCTGAGTTCAGGCATACTAAACTTTATTTTTCCACCTTGTTCCCAGGGCCAGTTATGTTTATAAGATGTTATAAACAAACTCCCCATTCTGTCCTATGGGAACAGGTAGTCTTGCAATAGTGAAAAACGAAATTGGCAGTAATTCACTATCAGGACATGCCACACACACCAGGGCATGTCCTACCTTTCACATACACTGCACCCTGCCCACAGGTGTACCTTGGGTCTACCTTAGGGGTGACTGACATGTAAGGAGAGGGAAGGTTAGGGCCTGGCAAGTAGGTACACTTGCCAAGTCGACATGGCAGTCCCAGACTGCACACAGGCTCTGCAATGGCAGGCCAGAGTTACATTTACAGGCTGTTTGTTTGGGTGGCACAATCCAGTGCTGCAGCCCACTAACAGCATTTGATTTACAGGCCCTGGCACACTCATTGCACTTTACTAGGGACTGACACGTACATCAAATACGCTAATCATGGAAACACCAATCCATAACACAATTTACAGCAGGAGCACTTGCACTTTATTACTGATCAGCAGTGAGAAAGTGCGCAGAGACACTAAACCAGCAAAACCAGAGTCAAAACCGGGAGGTCAGAAAGCAAAAACTCAGGGGAAACACTCCAAAAGATGCCAAGTCTAACATACCCGAAATCATCAGGGCTAGCATCTCAATTTAGGAGACTGAAACAGTCCTAAAGAATACTCTCTGGGCAAAGGTTGATTCCAACTTCCCATATTACTGGCACATTATAAATATGTTTATATCAGTGTCTCTATTAAGACAGTGGTACACTGTAGCTGTTGCACTGGTATTTACAGGAAGCTGTTTAATGTCTTAAACATTACAAATTCCATTAAATAATTCACACCAACCCTTCCCTGCTATTCACCTGAATTTTTAAAATGCTTGTCATGCATAAAGTGTCCTTTTAATATTAGTAATGGCCAGACCACAAATGTTTGGTCTTCAACCTTAACTGTGATGTTAGGTCCCTATAAAAATGTGCATATTGTGATGTGTAATTGGCCACTCTTACGCTCCTGATCCGACTTTGCTCTCTAAGAAGCATGCACTACTACCTCTTCCCTTGCTATGCTTTGCTATCATAGTATCACAGACATGAGAGGGAAATTTGGATTGCCCCACACTCAATTGTACAGATATTTCCAATTTAGACATGCCCTAACCCTATATTTAGAGGGTCTACATGACCTACCTGACATTAACATCCCTGGAGGCAAAACTGGCCATGCCCTAACTCCCTTCAAGGGGGAAAATATTCTGCATATACAAAACCCTAGAAATTAATTCCCCAAACACATTCTCACAGCTTAGGGAGGTCTAGGAGAAAGACATTGGCTGCCTTGAAGATGAGGAAAGGACTTTCGCTCTCCTGGCCCCATGAGGAGCCGCTATTGCCAATAGATTTCAACAGATACAGTTCACATATCTACATAGAATATGCCTAACGCCTGAAAAGTTTTGGCTCTTCCGGTGGGACCCATGACCAGGGAGTCTCAGATGCTTGGCAGAGATGGGAGGCTTTTTGCACACAATTTGGATTAGCGTTATTAAATATACTTGAGGCCGAGGGCTTCACAAGAGCCATAAGATCCTTCTGAGACTGGGGCTAACACTGAGGAAACAGGATATAGCCCAAAACTGAATGAGGGCAACTCTCCCAGGTTTTGCTCAGTGGAGATGAGGTATGGACCGGTGCCGTATACTTGAACTAACCATTTACAAGGCCAGGGGCTATCCCCACAAACACTAAAATATTTGGGGGGCTTGGAAAAGCTACCAGGATCATGAGGGATCCAAATGAAAGGATACTTATCTTTGCACATGCACTGTAATTTGAGAAGATGCTACAACAAATGCTAAATCATATTTCTTGAATATATTTAAGATAATAGGGTTATGAGATCCATGCATTATAAATTATTTTAAGATATGAAATTTATATAATTATGTTTGCTCTCTGAGATGTCACGTGCTTGTGCTTATTGTTTAGTGTAGTACTTGAAAATTACACAAAACCTAATAAGGAAATGTATTTAAAAGAACACAAATTTGCAGATGGCACACACACAGAAAAACATTTAGGAAAATAACAACATGTTGGGTGGTGCAAGGTATTTTGTGTGTTGTGTTTATTAATAACCATAGCTGGTGAATTTCAGTAGTTTTATGCGTTTGAGCCAGAACCATAATAATTTTTTTAACTCTGTTTTTTTGTAAATATATGTGGATTTATGTTGTTATGGCTAAGGTCCATTGAAAAGGCATTTTTTGTTTTCTATATAACTGGCATCATTTGATGAATCTGCATTAAATGGTCCAACAAAATAGTAAATCTAACTCTGGATTCTCATGGCAAGTTTCATGCAGATGCATCAAACAGGGCAATAAAATATGGGGGTCCAAAAGAAATATTTACCATTTTACCAATCATAGGATTTTTCCTCCTTGATACCAAAAAAGGTCTGAACAGAATTAGACCAAACATGACACTTAAGTAGACCTTTCCTCAAGGAAGTGCGTTTTTTTGGTTTGGTGTAAATCTGTTCAGTAGCTAACGAGAAAATAGTGTTTGAAAAAAGTTCTGGTCTGGCAATAAATAGGTTAAGTTTTGGAGATAACTACTAACAAAGAAGAGGGTTCCCGATCTGGATATGGGCAGGACGCCTGGGACAATCATGAAACTAAATAACCGCCTTGAAAGGGGGCAAGATTGCCACCTGCCCCTAATTCTGTAAAGCGGAAGTATCTCACTTATAAACTAGAGATTTGAATAATGGGCATAGATCAAGAGTTCAGAAAGTACACCTCACATCACTGTATACATGTTTTCAATTTATTAAATATTCCTTTAGGTGTCATATCAAAAATATATTATAAATAGTTAGTGACACGATATATTACAGAAAACACATACATTTCATTTGTGCTTTATTCTCAGTTTTTTTTCTTTTTTTCCCTTTTTTTCTCTTTCTCTATCACCTCTTGCCATTCATAACTATCACTCACACCTCATCCACAACTTTCAGCCATTCAACAACTGTACTCATGCAACTGACAGACTAGAAACCAAAAGCAGACCAACTTATGTATGTGAAAAAATAGGAATAATAGCAAGATGTTTCATGTCAAAAAGTTGGATCTATACAGATGAGATAACCTTTGCAAATTCATCAAACAGAACCTTCAGCATTTCATAATTACAATTCTATGTTAGCTCATTTGAACATTGATGAGAGGGTTTCCATATGCTGCACCACTTGAAGTATTCAATTATTCCTGTCACGCATATCTGTTCAGATGCGCGTTTTGGTAGGAGCCAAATCATGCCAAGACCTTCCTCAGGGCACACTGATTTGATTAGGTTTACATATCAGGGGTAGGGGGAGAGAAGCAAGAGCACAACGCAATATTTTCCTCAAATGATCAAATCCTCTCACAGGGCCGAGGATAGAGAAAGGAGCCAATAAAATGATTCAGAGAGTGCGCGAATGGCACTCAATCACATCAATATCCTTCCAGAATCCTGTTTCAGTAGGTAGAGTTGGTTCACAAAAAACAGTCAGATCTCCATATTTCTGGATGGTTCTCGGAGTTATATAGTATTAGGGCACACCTGCAATTCAGACAAGGTGACACCTTTGCCGGCAATATTGCGACTTCAAACTCCATAGGCTTATCTGTCCCGAGTGACGTAGAGGAACAATATATGACGGGCTCAAGCGTGAGTGATAATCGGCGACCCCCATTGCAATTTTCGGGCACTAGGAGGGTAGCCAATAATATTTTCCCAATGCAGAAAGTAATGGGCGGTCGCTACTGTGAGCGGTGAGAAAGCTGCCGCTCGAATAGAAAATCTACTCGAGCGGCAGCAAAACTAACTTGAGAAGCAGCACCCTCTAGTGCGCCATTTGATGCTGTTCTCGCTGATTCTCCAGTGAGCAACAAGCACCTGGTGCTAAAAATCAGAGCAAGCAGCGAAACATGCTGATTCCCGCACATTCGTGCAACTCCACGAAATTTGGCAGAGTGTTCATGTAACTCAGCGGAATTCCGTGGAGTAACTCCACAAGTTCCACCAACCCCTTCTAAATAGTCGAGATTCTACACTGTTTGGCTGGTGGCCATGCCAATCAACAGAAAAACATCATGATTTACCTGGCCACTGGCTAAACAGTAGAGATTCTGAACTGTTCCGGCTGCAGCCATGTAAATAGCATAAAAACATCACTATTTTTCCAGCCACTGGTTAACCAGTAGAGATTCTGCACAGTCCAGCTGGCGGCTGTGCAAATAGCAGGAAAACCTAAATGATTACCGGACTGCAGACTAAATAGTAGAGATTTTGTACTGTCCATCTGGCAGCCATGCAAATAACAGAAAAACATCATTACCTGGCTGCTGTCTAAACAGTAGAGATTCTGCGCTGTCTGCTCGGCAGCTGTGCAAATAGAAAAACTTCGCGATTTACTGGGTCGCTGACTAAATAGTAGAGATTCTGCACTGTGTGGCCAGTGGTTTTTAGAAAACACCTCCCTCCCTGAGGCTGCCAACATCCTGTACTAAAGGGACCCTTTCCAATTTACAAATTGGTTACCACCCCAACTCAGGGGTCATTAGCTTATCATTGGTGTGTGATAGCCATTGCAGTCACAAACTACCAATAAATTCCTTTCCAAATTAGAAAGGGGAGAGAGGAACCCCTTTCATGAGCCCTCCTGTTTCCAAGTTCAGAAACTACTTCAAAATCGTATATTTGAGAGACTTCATTCCAATCTCATGACAGAAGTAAGAAAAACTATGGGCCTGATTTAGACATCCTGAGGGACCTCCGCCTGCCAAATTTAGAGTTGTCCACTGGCCCTGTGGATAACTCTCTACATTGATAAGAACTGCTGTCATGGCTGTTCCTGCCTACGCATGAAACATTTTAAGGACAGTACAGTCAGACATGATGGCAGGCTAGCAAACTTAAAAAAAATATTTGTTTTTCAAAATCAAACTCCCAAAGCCAGAGTTTATTTTTGAAAAACAAAAATACGAATGGTCCCACACGCTGGGAGTTCTCTCCCAGGGTGACGGGGTCATTATTTTGTTTTCCTGTACCTTACAACCAAGTTTTACTCTAAATAGGGTAGATGGCATAAAGTGCTTCCTTAGACAACCCATCAATTAGCAGGTCATCAGAAGAAATACTCTGTCAAGAAGCCACAAGCAAAGGATGGAATATAATTAATTGAAATGAATGTCCTTGGAATATGAATGAACTTTCCCATTAAATCAGAGAAAGACACATATAGGCCTCAAAGACAAAGAAGAAAGAAGCTCACAGTGATTTTTTTGTTGTTGTTGCCCTCATTCACCATCAGACTGCAGTACACCCACCATTTGCCCGTAAACCAAGGAGAGAAGGTCAAAAGGAAAAACGACCCTCACATTGCCAGGCGAAGGAAAGGATAGCCACTATCCCCAAGGGGTAAGTCCCTCTCAACTTTCTTCGGATAACCGGAAGCTGCATATAACGGAGATGGAAAAGGAGGGTAACCCATGCAGCTCTAAGAGATTTTTTGGTGTAATCATAGGACGCTCTATTGCCACGACCACCTCCATATGACACTCCAAAGCTTCTCCTTGTTATTGTGTACATGATTCCTTAATAAATCCATTTTAGATACATAGAACAGGGAGTCAAGCCACTCAAGGTGCGATGGAGGAGTATCCCCCACCCACTTACGGCAGATTTCCCTTCTAGCAAGTAAGAATGCATAAAACAGGAAGGGGGATATTCTCAAGAACGTGTGATAATTATCGCAAAATTAGCTTAACGCAACTTTGCACATAGCAGACTATCGCGGGAAAATAACACCGTGTTAACGTTGTATTCTCAACCCGGCGGCACCATGCGATAGTCTCACGATAACGCGCCAAATGACCGCGTTAAAATTAACGCGACGCCGAAAAAATGCGAAACACGAACGCGAAAAAAGTTGCGATGCCCCAAATTGCGATAAAAAAATCAGCGATAACCAGCGACAGGCCTGCAATTCCCACGCGTCATGCGGGAAAATGCACCATAAAAGCAGAAAAAAAATAGACAAAATAAAATAAACTGAGTAGCACCATGAATGCACCCGGAACGAGTGCAGAGGACAACACGAACCTCACAAGCCCCACAGACGACCAGCAAGGAACCTCGGGGTCGGGGAAGGGCAAGGAGAAGAGGAAGAGGAAGACGGGGTTCAGTCCGCAGGAAAACCGGATCATCGTCACGGAGGTGATAGAACACTACCAACAACTGTTCGTCACCTCCACTGTGTCACTGGCAACACAAACGGAAATATGGCAGTCGATCGTGAACAACGTGAATGCAGTCGGAGGGTTGAGGAGGTCAATGGAGGAGGTCAAGAGGCGCTGGCATGATGTGAATAGCCAAACCAAGCAGAAACTCGCTGCCAACCGGAAGGCAGCAACGGCGACTGGAGGTGGGAGTCTTGCGCCACAGTAGGAGCTGGATGAGCTGGAGGAAATGGTGGCCACAGTCATCAGTGTGGAGACGGTGCAAGGAGTTGGGGGTCCGGACACAGCTTGATATGACCTGACCCAACAGCAACAGGGTGAGTAACGACCAGGGACTGGGGGGACGGGGGGAGATGGGCATAATGGCACAGATGCACAATTATGTGTAGCACACTGCACACCCACAATGATTGTGGAACATGTCCCTGATACCCTTGGCACACTGCAGCACACATAGAAACACCAAGTAGGCCCCCGTCCACTATGTGCACAAAGGGTCCCCCCTCCCTATCACCAATCTCACAACCTACCCATGCACATGTTCTGAATCCAGCAAAGCAGCGGCTCTGTGAGCCACACTGACAATGCAAGTGACACTGCATGACCAATAGCATGGCTGCAGTCAAAATACATGACATGGTGCACAACACAACACTGAGGTGGCCCAGTGTGGATCACATCCTCAAAGGAGCAGGTCACACTATGACACATCCACGTGCACATACAACCCCTGACGTCAACAACACATCTGCAGACAAACAATGCACAAGAGTACAAAAACCGTCCAAGAGCACAAATGACCCAAGTCGCCAACATCTCAGCACCTTAAAAGCACACAAGTCAAAGGCACACCACCTCAAAGGGATAAGGGGCCGCTAAATCAGAGCTGCAGGGGCGACTCTCCCACAATGCAGCACACACACATAGCAATCACAGCACATCAACATTGACGACAATGTGGTACGAAGTGCAACACTTTCACTACAGAACAGAGGACACAACTGGTGCCGCTTGTGCGTAGAAACTGGCCAATCACATCTGGCATAGCAGGAAACTGTGAGATGATAATGTACGAGTACAACTTCACAACCTTCATGTAGTCGAAATGTCCACTGTCTCCCATCAAATAGCCAGCTCATCCAAAACAGTCACAATGTACATTGTCATGCAGTCTGTATGTAAACATGTACAATGCATCAACATACATGGAACACACTGTTAACCTGCATCTCCCCTTTACATTGCAGAGGGATAATCAACAACTCCTGCAGAGCCGACCAGACATCTCTTCAGTGATGATGAGGATGACCCTCTGGCCATCTGCTCCGACACCCTCCAATGGCTCATGGACAGCCTCCCTGCCCCACCTCCAGGAGCAGGGCAGCCCACCTGCATTGAGGTGACCCCACCCCCTGCACAGCCCACACAGCAGGAAGCACCCACCACCACGGATGGCTCCCAGCACCTCACGGAAAGACACATGGCATCCCAACGCTGTGTGTTAGACTGCCAGAGGATGGCTGCCACGGCTGTACACCAACGAGATGTAGCTGGGATCTTCCATGCCCTGCAGAACCTCATCTTGCCATTGCTGCCACAGAGCCTGTCCCAGATGACTGCTGCAGGAACTTCGACACACACATCTCCGCCCCAGTGGCACACAGTGATGCAGCCATACCACCTCCGCCACCTGATGTATCAGTGGCATACAGTGATGCAGCCATACCACCTCTGCCACCTGATGTGTCAGTGGCACACAGTGATGCAGCCATACCACCTTCGCCACCTGATGTGTCAGTGGCCCACAGTGATGCAGCCATAACACCACCACACACACCTGACACACCTGACACAGAAGACATATCAGAGGACTAAGATGTGGATGGCAATGACTCTGTGTGAGAAAGGAGGTTGTAGCATTCATCCCCGCCATATGGCCTGTTTCCTGCTTGGTTCAGCCCTCTGCATCATGCCCGGGAACAACACCTTCCACTGTCCCCCGAAACACTCTGTGACATTCACCTGGACCCCGACATGGACTGCCATATCTGCTCTGGTTACCAATGACACAGCAATCGGGCTGCGGACTGAACTCTTCCTCTTCTGATTAAATTGTCATTCCCCAAAGGACTCTGGTTGGCCCTCCACTGGGCAACCATGTAATGTGGGGTTTGCATGGCCATGTACTGCTCCAGCTCCGACACTCCACAGAATGTGAATAAAACATTCCAAATCACACAGATGTGTCATGTCTATGTTCAATCAAGTATAAAAGTATGGATGAATGTAGGGACATTGATTGCACAAAAAGGTACACCCTGGGAAATGACATCAATGTGCATGTTTGACCCTGACCCACATGGCCAATTAGATGACTGTGAAGGTGTGAACTAGCTGTGGCCTCATTGCTCATGAACAACAACCCCCCAACGTAGCCCCACGTCCATGTATTAAATGGGGCTGTGTGTAAAAATGTCTAATTCGGTAGCAGGCCTAAAGTAGTGTCCCCCATCACATGTGACAACAGAACATCTCTTCGCATACCTACTCACACTCAACTGTGTGGACACAGCCTGTTTTGATGGATCACATTGATCCACATGGCAAGAAGTTGGACACCATACTCACATTGCTGAAGACACGTAAGAGCACAGGTCTACCAGCAACTATCCCAACCACAATGTCTGGCTCACAGAGGTGGAGATGGCAATAGGGACTCACCCCTAAGTGCAATGCGTCAGTCAGTCCCTCCCTACGGACAATATCATTGAGGCACACGATTTGTCATTCTAATCAACACTAATCACAGTTGAACACTAGTGAAGTGGCGTGGACTTTATTAGCATGTGCGTGTCAGTATGGGCAAGATAAGGGCCACAACATGCAGACCAATGTTTCAGACACTAACAGGCAGCATGGGAACATGTAGAGGTGCAAGAAATGGGGAGGCAAAAATCAACACCAATCATTACGGATGGCAACGGTCTCAGCCCACCTTGCCTTGCTGGACGAGTCATGTGATGTTTGGCGTATGCTCATTGCCCCGTGTCAGGGGACACGACTCACAGCCCATGGGATCTGCAGTGCTGTACCACTGGACTGCGCAGACTGTCTGCTCTGCTGACAGTGAGCAGGTGAAAGGGTCCAACAAGTTCACATGTAGTACTACATTGCCATGTGTGGACTCTCCCTCCAGCAGTATGTCAGATTTAGGAACCTTGCCAAGCGACGCTGTGCAGCTCCGCCCATGGGACTGCCTCACCTTGCACAGGTGTGTGTCAACACGCGTAGGTGTACGCACATGCATTCTGAGTCCAGGCGAATGCAGCCATGCCCACTGTTGTGGTGGGATATGTGACCATTTCTCCAAGATGCAACAAGGTGTTGGGACCTGTGCTCTGGTTACAAGCAGTTGTGGCTGCAAGAACATAATTACTCGTCCAATAATGCGAGCGCAGCTTCCTGGGCAATCAGTTCCAAGAGTATGTCGTTGTCGACTACAACGAACACGAGGGCAAGCCAATCCATTAACTGGTCCGTACAGATGTGCTCCGTCCACGCCGTTTCACCAATCCGCAACACAGCTTCGATGTGGTCACTGCACACAAGGACTTGTGCAATCTCCCATGCCCAACTGCCAGCACATACGCCAAATATCAAGGCATCCCATGAACGGGTATCACGGTTACACTCCTGGTCGTGGGCCAACAGGGGGCGCACACACAAGTCATAATCAAGTTCAGCTACCATTGTGTTGGATAGGCAGACATCCATGGGCCACTCGAATATGCATGATCGACAGTGGAACCAGGGCTGGACGCAGGTGATGTACGCAAGACGGAAGCTCAGACGGTAACTGATGCGCAACACTGCCAGTGGCAGTGCCCCCAACAAATGCAGCATACGTGCACGGTACAGTTCCACGTGACAGGGGTTGTGTATGTGCCCGGGATGTTCTGCCATTGCGTTGGTGGCTCTCGTAGAACCGGCACTCTTCTGACCTGCGGTAATTATGTGGATGATTTGCCACAGCTCGGAGCAATGAGTCGTATGTGTGTGCAACGTTTGGACGTGTGGGTTGTACGTAAGTGTCAAGGGCATTCCATGCAAGAGTACCTCGAGCAAGGACTTCTGTGTGTGGTGTGTGGATACGTTGGCCTTTCATTAGCGCTGTGCGTAGTGTGGGAGTCGTCATCATCTGCTATGGTATCTCTCTCAGGGGGGGCCTGCCGCATGCAAGACCAAGGTCGGAGGTGCAGATGTCCTTCCGCCTTATGTATTGAGACAAAGGAGCTTTCATCCCTAATGTTAGTCTGACTACTGCTTGAATTCTGGAAATGTGATGTGGCTTTCGCGCTGCATTTGGGGCTAGGCCTTAGGCTTATGGTGCACCAATAGCGATACACACACAACAGTTGGCATGTATGTGCCAAGAGCCTTCCTTTCACTGTCTCTCTCTGTCTCTCTTTCTCTCTCTTTCTCTCTCTCTTTCTCTCTCTCTCTTTCTCTCTCTCTCTCTCCCTCTCTCCCTTTCACTGTCTCTCTCTCTCCCTCTCTTTCTCTCTCTTTCTCTCGCTTTCTCTCTCTCCCTCTCTTTCACTCTCTCTCTCTCTCCCTTTCTTTCTCTCTCTCTCTGTCCTTTGATGAGCGCATGACACACCTTCTTATCTTGAATTTTGTCTTGCAGGCTATGACTTACAGATTGTCCAGAGAAGACCCGCCATGATTCTTTCAAATAGTTGTTTTGAGTTAAATTTGAATAAAATGATTTGTTTGGAAATTCAGAGAGGAATGATTGATTCTCCTTTTTCGGACCACACATGAATGTTAATTGTTGTAATTGTGCGACATCAGGCGAATTGTTTTGTTCATGATTTCGTAAAGTTGGTGTAAAATATCTTTGTCCGGGGGTGCCCGGGATAGGGCCCCGGGGGGGGGGGGGTCCTGGGGGTGGTGGCGGTGGGTGTTGTGGCCCTCTTGGGTGTCTGAGCTGCATGATCAGTAGCTCCATGGCATCTGTTGTTCTTCTGGTGTGGCTGTGGGCTGGGCTCCCATTTCTGGTGCAGGTTATCGTCCGACTTAATACCAGGAAAGAGCAGGTGTTAATTCCCTGCTGCTAACGCGCCTTATCGCATGTTTTGTGATCTTATCACCGATCTGGCTGGTCGTTGAGAATGTTGCGAAGTGGTGTTGTCGCGGCTTTTTGCACGGGAACGCCTACTCTGCATCTCATTAGCGTTAGTTGCCGGTGTCATCCGTGGCGATGTTTTTTGCGGCTGCTATCGCAGGAAAACTGGCGATATCGGCTGTTAGCACCAGCTTGTGAATAGGGCGATAAATCTATCACCACTTTGGCTGCGATAAAGTGCCGCTAACTCTGCGATAAGTCCTTGAGAATGTGCCCCGAAATTTCTTGTCAGGCCCTTCATGGCCTCTTCCACTCCAAATATAACCAAAAAGAGGCTTACCTTAATATGGGCCCCAACATGGTTGAGATTATCTTACCCACTTCCTCCCAAAAGTTTGTTAAGGCTGGGCACTGGTAAAACATATGGATATCAGAGGCACGTTCTAAACCGCACTTCTTGCATTTGACGTTGTCTCTCGCCATTTTAGACAACTTCTCCGGGGTTATGTAGGCTCTATGGAGTGAAAAAAGATGGTTTCTTCTCAACCAAGCAGGTTTAACTGTTGAGAATAAAGTGCGCATTGATACTTGCCATGTACACTGTAGTTGCTCCCTCGGCAAGTACTCACCCCACAGATCCTCAGCCAGGGTAAACTCTCCATCAATGGCATCCTGGACAGCCCAGTACCACATGGAAACTTTCTTATTCCCAGGAGGTTTTCCCAGCAATTAGTCCTCCAAGGTATGTCCATTGCCTAATGAGAAACTGCAACTATGCTCCCAACTTTTCAACTGAATGTATTTGAATCTTGACAGTTTCCCTCCCGTTCGTTGGTTCAACTCAGCCCAAGGTAGGAATTCGCCATTGTGTGTAAGCTCTCCCTAGCAACAGACCCCAGCTTCTCTCATGGGGATAGCTAACTTGTTCTTAAGACAGTCCGGGGTCCCAGGGGAATCCCATACCGGTGCCAGTTTGGAATAATAGCTTAAGCCTATAAGTCGCCTGATTCTAAACCATTTTTTCACAATGGCATGCAGTACTTTCAGCTTGATCTTTTTAAAGTACTTCGGATCACCAAACTTAAACAAGAAATGAGCAGTGCCTAATTTGGCTCCCTTTAACATCGCCTTAAACAAAACCCCCAGATCCGAGCCATCCGGGAGATTAAACAACATTCTAGAGTGTGAGAGCTGGAAGGCCCACTCGTACTATTGGATGTCTGGCAGGGCTAAACCCCCCTTTTCTCTTTTTTCCGCGTAACTTCTTCCAAGAGATTCTCACCCCCATTAGAAGCCCAGATGAATGAGTTAATGGCCTGCTGAATTCTATCTAACCGCAACTTATCAAAGTGCAGAGGGATTGTACTGAATAAAAAGGTTATTTTGGGTAAAATTATCATCTTTATTAGATTCACCCTCCCAATGATTGTAAACGGTAAATGCGCCCAGCTCTTCATTATTCAAATACACTCTCTTTCAACGATATCCAGCTTCACTCCTGTTATTCTATCAACCTCTTGTACAATTTTTACACCCAAGTATCTCATTTCCTTCTTGATTAATGGGCTCTCATCTTCGCAGTTCCATACCATCACTTCAGTTTTCCCTGCGTTAACTTCATAGCCTGACACCCTTCCGAACTCTGAGGCGATTCGGAGAATGGCCGGGATAGCATTTGGAAGATCAGATGTCTAAATCATTAAATCATCTGCATAAAGCGCTGTCTTTTTCTCCCAGTCCTCATAAGAAAAGCTAGGGATATCTACTGCATCCCTGATTTTTTGTGCTAAAGGCTCTATATATAGATTAAACAGGAGCGGAGACATGGCACAACCTTGCCTAGTACCCCTGGATATTTTAAATGACTCCATCAGATTACCACTGACAAGTATCTTAGCTGTTGGGTTCTGATACATTAACTGCACAGCATTACAGAAATTGTCACCCAGGTTATACTTTTTCAATAGGATCCCTAAATATGACCAATTAACTCTATCGAACACCTTTGCGGCATCTAAAGTCACAACTGCCAGTGGTATAGAGTAGGTCGAGGCCAAATCAATCGCACCTATCAGACTGTATGTTAACTCATGAAGATGCCTACCCTTCATAAAGCCCTTTTGGTCACCGTGTACTATCCCCCCAATAACTTTACTTAGCCTCTCTGCTAAAATCTTTGCAAAGATTTAATAATCTGTGTTGAGCAGAGATATCGGCCTGTACGACTCACACCGAGCCGGATTTTTTCCTGGTTTTTGTATCAGTGTTATTATTGCTTCGCCCCAAGAATTAGGTGTCTGTAGGGCATCCCCAAGAATACCATTAAACATCAAAGTCATGTAGGGAATTAGATTCTCTCCCAGAATTCTATATATTTCTATTGGTAACCCATCCGGGCTGGCCGCCTTCCCCCTTTCACTTGTCTTCATGCCTCTCTCTACCTCATCCTGAGTGATTTCCTGGTTCAACTTTACTTGCCCCTCCAAATCTAATAGATGAATTGTATCTGGACCCAACCACTGGTTGACCTCGTCCTCCAACACTATCTGATCTTCCTTATAGAGTTTCTGGAAGTATTTGTTGAAGGCATCTTCAATTTCCAACTCGTTTGTTAATGCCACCCCATTCTGTACCCCCTCAATTTCCTTTATCAACTTCCTATTTTTATCTGTCTTCGCCTTCCAAGCTAGTAATTTACCAGTGCCTTCCCCATATTCAAAATGGACTAACTTGCTGGCTTCCCAGCGCTTATTAATGCGAGTTTGTAAGATAGTTTCTAATTGTGCCTTCAGTGATGTTTACTTATCACCCTCCGGGTGCCTACCTTCCCCCACATTACTCCAGTTTGACTCAGCTTCTAAGACCTTCATTTCTGATTCTATTTGGCAGACCTGTTCTCTATAGGTCCTGTTCCTAAAACTTACAATACTTGTACGTTTACGCCTCATGTAAGCTTTAAGAGTGTCCCAAACGACCGTGACAGAGCCTATATTATATTCTAGAAACTCAGCTACATCCTTTCTCAAATGATTCATTGCATCAATCTCAGAGAGTATAGTGCAATCGAGTGTCCACTTCTTTCTAATAGGCCTACCTTTCAAGTCCATGTTTAATATAACAGCTGAATGATCCGAGAGATGGGAAGTTAAATAAAAGATATCTTGAACATGAGCCCTCAGGCCTAAACTAACTAAGAAGTAGTCGATTCTGGATTTATGACCGTATTTTTTATTATGGAAGGAGAAGC
Organism: Calotriton arnoldi; assembly: GCA_963921515.1. Lineage (NCBI taxonomy): Eukaryota > Metazoa > Chordata > Amphibia > Caudata > Salamandridae > Calotriton > Calotriton arnoldi. The sequence goes on along the minus strand of CAWUFW010000494.1, from coordinate 2,499,009 downwards.
CAAGCTGATCACCCAATCTCTCTCTCCACAAATCGCAGAGCACAGTTTGCTTCATCATCATTCCTAAATACGAACGTGATTTAGGAGTGGCGATTGCTCTACTGCTTTTAGATTTATCTAATTTTAAGTCGATTATTACATTATAATCTCCGGCCATAATTATTTGATCGGGAAAGCCCAGCATTGTTGTAAACACTGCCTTTAATGGCTTAATGTCGTCCACGTTCGGGCCATAATACCCTACCAATGTTAACAGCTGCCTTGTATATTTGTTTTTGCAATGATCCACCTACCGCTCTTATCCATTGATGTTTTTAGGATATGCGCCTTCGCCTGCTTTCTGATTATTATTGCGACTCCTCTTATGTTAGCACTCTGCTCTGTAAAAACTGCCTGTTGGACCCATGATTGCCTCTTAAAAATCTATCTCCATACTTTCACTCTTTACCAAGTGTGTTTCTTGCAATATTATTATCTGGGCCGGAGAATCCCTGAGGTATTGCAAGATCCTATCCCTTCTCGCTTTTACGCGCAAACCATTAACATTCCATGTTAACACCTGGATACCCATCTCTCTTGTCCTGTCTCTAAGCTTTTTAACTGAGACATATCATCCATTATATCTATGGGCTGCCTTATAAAGATGAATGAGGATATTTTTTTTTTCTCCCATATGCTTCCCACCCCGTGCCCCCCCTTCCTTACCCTCACCCTCCCCTCCCAGGAGAACCCATCCCCTCTTTCCTCTGGACTCGGAGTTAGTCCCTTTCCTGTACGCTGCAGGATGTTCGCTACCCCCATACTCAAGAAGGCAGGAAGAAAGAAGTTTCCACCTAATTTGTGAGAGAAGAAAATTTTGTGTTTTTCAAAAAAATCTTTTTTAACTTTTTTATACTTATTTTCGCTTCCATTCCTTCTGTTCGCTTTTCCCCACCCTCCAAGCCCCAAATATAGCAGGAGGTAAAAAAAGAAAAGGAATTTCCCCTGTATTTATCTATAGGGGGATACTAACTGCCACTCGCTTGTTTCAGAGTTTCCAGAAGGTCGTCTACCTCCTTTAGGCTCCTTAGATTATGCATTTTATTGTTATGCATAACCTTCAAGGTCGCAGGAAATTGTATTTATCTATAGGGGGATACTAACTGCCACTCGCTTGTTTCAGAGTTTCCAGAAGGTCGTCTACCTCCTTTAGGCTCCTTAGATTATGCATTTTATTGTTATGCATAACCTTCAAGGATGCAGGAAATTTGAGCTGGGCAGGTGCCCCCAACTTTTTGAACTCATCTAGGCGCCTACCCATCTCCCATTGTCTGTCCAGAGTAACCCTTGCGAGATCCGATCTAATCTCAAAGGTGCAATCCCTCACTTTTATTGACTTCATCCTCAAAGCTTTCGCCAAAATTCATTCCTTTAATGCATATGTCTGGAAATTTAAGAGGATTTCACTTGGTTTAGTCTTATTGGGGTTTCTGCGAAAGGGATCTCTATGCACCCTTTGAAAATCTCTAAGCATTTCCTCCTCACTTTCCTCAACCTGGAGACCTTCTTTTATTAGAGTAACCACAAAAGATTTTAAGTCCTCCCCTTCCTTTCCTTCTGGTACCTTCAGAATCCGTAAGTTATTTTTCCTGGAGCTGTTTTCCAAGTGCTCCAACTTCTCCCGAATTTCCTGATCCTCCCTCCTTAGAGTCTGAATATCAGCTTTGGCCTTCCCCAAATCTTCTTTCAAAAGGTCCACAGAATCTTCCAGGGTCTGCGTTCTAATGGAGAGGAGATCTATTTTTTTCTCCAGTGCTTCGCAAAAGTTCCTTATCTCCCCCTGGTTGGCTTCTGAGACTGCAAAACCCTTCCTGATATCCCCCGACAAAGATGCAAACATGCTTTCTAGCGAACTTGTGGGAGTATCTGGATTAAGAACCCTATCGCTCAAAGTTATATCCCCTACGGGGAGGGACGCCGCTTCTTGAGGGGGGCTTGCAACCAGATTGTCCCCTGGCCCTCTTGCTTTTACCTCCGCACTAGCCTGACTAGAGTATAAGGCAGGCTGTGATACCCCCTGTGTAAGGTGCCCCACTAGATTTCTTACACCTTCCTCTAAAGGCAGGACCGGTGGTAACTGACTAGCCGACTTCTCTGCCGCTTCCATGGTTGGCTTTTTGAGGTCACCCTCTGAAGGTAATACCCTAAAGTAGTACCTCAAAGAGTGGGTAATCTTTATTTTTCACTCTAACCTCTCTGGGTTGCTTTTTTTGCCCTCACCCCTACTTTCCCTGAACTTTAAAGGCTTTACCAGGCGCTCCTTAGGTCTACAGTCCAAAATTCTGGATGGCTCAACAATCTCCAGATTACCAGCAGGGGTCGACAAGGGAGGGCAACTACTGTTAATTTCGGAGGGGCAAATACCAGTATTAAGTAATCAATATCTCCCCCTATTTGGCAGAGTTTTTTGGCCCCTTAATTTCCCTCTCTTGACTCCCCTACCTTTACCTGAGCCAAAAGGTGTTGTCAAAGGCTCCAGAGCATTGTTCCATGTTTCTTCTCCTTGATACGGCGTAGCAATGAGGTCTGCTGAGCTGGGAACAGCAGGAAGCACTCCTGCTGCCACCCGAGCCACGCTTGTTCTGCCGCTGCCTCCCAGGCCCCGGAGGAGACCGAGCGCAGCTGCCCTGCGGCTCCTCCTGAGTTCCAGGGCGGCTGAGTCCCAACGGGAGAGTGCGACTTGGACCGATTCTGGAGCCTCTGCATGCGCCGGTGAGTGGGAAAAGCATATACCCCTACACCCGGTAAGTAGAGGAGGTGAGGGGTGTAATCAGCTTAACCGACCTGTTACGGTAGCATTAACGGGCTGGCGGTAGCGGGTGAACCCGATAGCGCACCAGCCACCTGCTAGAGCTGCGGACACCATGTTCTCGATCCCCGGACTTGCGTCACTCTTCCACAGTGATTTTTATTCATTGACTTTAATTCAAATATTGCAAGAAATAGGACACTGCATACACAGAGACATTTTGTTACCTCCATTCTTGTGACCTACTGTTCGATCATTTCAGAGTTTCACTTTAATACTCATTTTCCAGACAGGGGATATACATTCACTATTGAGGTTTCAGAACGGATTTGGGGTGTTTCTCTTTCAGATATAATTTTCTGGCTGTCTATCAGACACAGCCTTTGTGCTAGGTGATGGCTCTGACAGCAGCAGCAATTGTGCTGGCTCCAAGCAGAAGTATCCAAAACAAGGATACAATGAAGCATGAGATCTCATCAGCTGTCTGTTATCAGCCTTTTTGGGTAGTCATTAGACACAGACAAAAGGGCAGCCCTGCTTAGAAACTTTGACACTTTAACAAGGGAAACCTATGACCTACCCCTTACTTTTACCATCTACCCTATGTCATCACTCACAAAGAACTAATCAGCAGCCCTTTGCTAAAAAGGATCTCTCAGATTTTGTTTGGGTAGCCTTTTCTCCATTCTCCCTCAGTTCAGTTCTGGGTCTCTACCCTATATCCACAGGGATGAAATCAATCCACTCCCACTGTGTAGGGAAGCTGTATCTACTCTCTATCATTTCATGCAAAATGCATCCCACTCTTCCATGCACTAGGACTTTCATCACACAAGGAGTATTACTACTACGCTCTTAGGGGCAGATTTACTAAGGGCTTGTGTTGCCCTCAGGTCAAGCTAGGCAACACAAGCCTTTATTTGGGATTTACTAAGCCACCCAAAGTCACCTTGCGTGGCTCTGTGTGGCTTAGTAATCCAAAGTAACACAAGGCAGTGCAAATTGCTGCCTTATGTTACCTTGCATTGAGGAGGCATTCCATGGGTGGAGCAAGGGCATTCTCATGCATCCACCGATGGACTTTGATGCAATCCCAGATTTACTAAAGTGAGTAAACCTGGGATCGCATGAAAATGGTAAGTCTTCCCAAGTGAGGCGTAACAAGGAGAAATATCTCTATTGCTCCTTGTTACTTCCTCTTTCTATGTGTGCTGCATTCTATATTTATGCAGGAAGGTAGCCATTCCTACACAAAAATAATCCTACTCGTAATGCAGGCACCCTTGCACCATGGCGCAAGGGTGCCTGTGTTGGTGCTAGGGAGCAGACAGTGCGCCAGTGCAGGGAGAGAGGAGAAATACATCATATCTTAGTAGATATGGCACATTTGTACTCTCTCCCTGTCAAGCAACACAGTGCAGCACGTTGTCTTGTTGCCTTGTGTGACTTCTAAATAAAGCTGCCCCTTTCTACATGACCACCTCACATAGAGACACATGTAATGTCAGCACAAAGAACTGGGTGTCACACAGAATCTCTCTTTGGGCCATCTGAGATGATCTATCTGGAGCCTCCATCATCCCCTCTGCTGCTCATCAGAGCCTTCTTATGATCTTGCGCTTCCCTTTGCTGATTGCCGTACCCCTTTGATCCCTTTGTTAGCCATTAATAATTTTTTCCTGACTTCACCCATCTGAGTTTCTCAAACCCTTTCTGATATCCTTCACAGACCCCACTCATTTCCAGTCATCCACCTTGAAACTGCTCTGCCACGTTTCAGTCCCTATGCCCTCAGATCCACCCTTAGACTACTGTGCCAGCATCATAACTCATCTTCTACACTCAGAGGTCAGTGTGAAACAGTTCCGGCTTTTTATTCACTCTGTGTGCTCTGATTTTTCTGCAAATACTTACCGGTTCTATAAGTGAGTTGACGAGGTGGGGGTTGGCAGGATAAGAAAAATGAATAAGAACAATTTACAAAAGGGATATCCTAATACATGTGGCCTAGACTCACATAGCTGTCCCCCTGCTCCTGATCTTCTTCTTCCTTCACTTCCAGGTCCTTCTGTGCCCCTGGGCTTTGGTACCCCTCCTAGTTCTGCTCCATGTCCTCCTTTTCTGGGTTGTTTTAGTTCTCCTGATCCTCATCCTGGCCTGGGTTTATCTAGTTCTGTTCACCCTAGTACTGGTTTCCTGAATCTGGGGCCCCTGTTTGTAGTCTTTCCTGACCCTGGTCTTACTGGCCCTGCTCCTGGCTCATCCTTGTATTAGCCCTTCCTGGCCTGATCCTCATACTACTGATCCTCATCTTGATCCTACTAGTCTGCTGGGTCCTTATCTATCCAGCCCTGTTGTCCTGATTTTCCTAGGACTGGCATTCCAACTCTTCCTGCTTTGGGTCATCCTGATTCTCCTTGCCTTCCTCCTTGTATTGGGGTCCACCTGATACTGCCTCCACTGGTCTTGGTCATCCATACTAAGTCTTCTTTCACTAGGCCTAGTCATTTTGGCCCTGATCTGGTACCATTGGTCATCGTGGCTCTGGTTCTCCTGGTTCACCTAATCTTCACCAGCTGGGTCCTAAATACCTCAAATCCTAGTCTTTCTGCTCCACTTGGAACTTCAGGTCTCCCGGTCCCTTCATTCTGACCTCTCTGGTTCTCCTAGCCCTGTTCCTGCTTGTTCTGATCCTTCTAGTTGTCCACTTTCTCCTGATCCTCCTTGTTCAGTTCATCCTGTTCATAGATGTTTTTAGCCACCCAGCTTGGTCTTCATGGCTCCTGTCATCCTGGCTTTCCTTGTCCTGGTCCTCCTTTTCCTCCTCATCCTGGCCCTGCTTGTCCTGGTATGCCAGGTCCTGATACTATGGGGCTCTGTGAATTAAGTTTCCGTTGTCCCCTTGTTTGTGGTGCCACTGGTCCTCATTGCCCTGCTCCTCTTAGTTCTTCTCCTTTTGGCTGTGGTTGCCTGGCCATCTCCTCTTTTTTCTTCAGGTCCTGTTCTTCTACTCCTCCACATTCTCAGTCATGAATGCTTAGCAATGTTCTTCCTATTTCTGGTCCTCGCAGTCCGTGTTATCTTCCTGGTTTTGCTCCCACTAGTCTTGATCCTTTTGTTTACAGTCCTCCTTGTTTTGGTCTTTATATACCTAATCCTCTTCGTTCTGGTCCTTCTGGCCATCCCGGTCCTTTTAAACCACCTCCTCCTTGCTCTTTCTTTTTTTCCTGATCCACTTGACTCTCATCCATTTAACCTGGTCCTTCTAATCTTTCTCACCCTGCTCATCTGATTCACAGTGCATAGGTTCCTGGTCCTGATGTCCCCCTTGGTCTACCTGGCCTCTTGTGTCCTGGCCCTCTTAGGCCTTGCCCTCTTAGCTCTTGTCTTCCGGCTTTGGATCACACTTCTCCTCCTGGCCCGGTGCCTTGTCCTTATAGTCCTTCTGGCACTGCACCCAATGGTCCTGCTCTCTTTGTTTGGGTCTTTCTGAGCATTGTCATTTTGGTCGTGGTCCTCCTGGACATTCAAGGCCAGTCCCCTTAGTCTTCCTGGCTCTGGTCCTGCTACCCCCAGGTCCTGGTCTTCCTGCTCTACTTGGTACTCTGTGCCCTGGTCCTATGGTTGTGTTCCCCCTGGCACTCCTAGGCCTGTTCCTGGTCCTAATGGTAATGATTCTTCTAATCCTCCTTGCTCTGGCCCAGGTCCTCATGGCTCTGGTCCTTCTGGTATTCTTGACATTGACTCTCTCATCTTTCTTGCTTATTCTGGCCCCAGTCCTATTGGCCTGGATCTTGTCTTGCTGGATCTGGTCCTGATCCTCTTGGCCCTGGTCTTCCTGCTGCTTGTCCTCATGCTGCTACACAAACTCCTCATGGTCCTCCTTTATCATGTCCCCCTGGGCCTTGCCATCTTTTTGCTCATCTTCCTGGCCATCTTTTTCCTAGCTCTGTGACCTGGACCTCTAGGCTGTGATCATTCAGGTCCTGATGCCCCTTGACATGATCCGTCTGATCCCCCTTTTCCTTCTCACCCGGTCCTTATGGTCCTGGTACTCATAGTCCTGATCCTCTTTGCCCTGATTTTCCTGGTGCCCTTAGTTCTTTGTTTACTGGTCCTCATAGAACCTTTCCTTATGACTCTGGCTGCCTGTCTCCCTGGTCTCAGCTACCTAGCACACCTGGCCAAAGTCATGCTCTTCTTGTTTTTCATAGTCCGTGTCCTTCTCAAGATTCTGTGCTCATCGTCCTTAATCCACTTGCCCTGTTCCTTATTGTTTGGGTTCTCATGGACCTAGTTTTCCTGAACCTGACCCACCTTCCATCTGAGTCTTGATGTTTTTGGTCCTGGTTGTCCTGGTCCTTCTTGTCCTCTTGTGCTTGTTATCATAAACTTTGCCTTTTGGCTATCGGTAGCCATTCTGGTTCCCCCAGTGTTGGCCCATCTGATCCTGCTCCTTTGTGGTCCTCTTGGTCCTTGTCACCTTGTCCTGGTTCACCTCACTATCAACCTCCTAGCCCTGGTACTGCAGGTCCTAATCCATCTTGCTTCTTGTGTCCTGGCACTCTTAGTCTTGGTCTTCCTCATTTGGGTTGTCCTTGTTCTCCTGGATCTGTTTCTTGTCCATTTAGTCCTACCGGTACTGAGGCCATTGATCCATCTCCTGTTGATCCAGCTTCTCCTTGTTTGGGTCCTCCAGAGCCTGGTCATTATGGTCCTGGTCCTCCTGTTTACCACTGTCCATTCCACTTGGTAGTTCAGATGCTGGTTGGCCTTCTTACCTCAGATCCTCCTCACCCTGCTACTTGTAATGATTGATTAGACCCACTTGGTAATCCAAGCCCTGGTCCCTTAGGTCTTGATCCTCATGACATTCTTAGCCCTGTTTCCGGTCTTCCTGGTCATGGTCCTTTTAGTTTACCTCGTTCTCTTGCTCTGATCTTCTGGTTGCCCTTGATACTACCCCTTTGGTCTTCCTACTCACTGACCTTTTTATCCTAGTATCCTGGACGTACTAGACATTGCCTTTCAGGTACAGATCTTCTTAGTCCTCTTCAATCTGGTCCTGATCCTGCTGTCCCTCATCCTCCTGCTCCCTGCCTGCATGCCTCTGCAATAACCTGTCCTGTAACGGATCATCCTAGCCTTTCATAGTTCTGATTTTCCTTGACCTCTGGTTCATGCTAGTCTAAGAACTCCTGCACCTGTACTTCCTGGTCCTGGATTGACTGGTCGTCATTCACATGTATTCTTGCCCCTAGTCATTTGGTTCTTGGGTCTCCTGTTTCACAGTCTCCTGTTCTTGAACCTTTTCAACCTCCTCACCCTAATTCTCACCCATCAGTCATTCTGGTCTGGCTCTCCTGGTTTATATGCTCACCTCGTTTGCTTGTTCCTAATTCTTCTGATCCTGGTCACCTTGGTCCATAGTCTTATTTCCGTTACTCCTTTGTCTGTCTCTCAAGTATTAGGTCTTCTGATGCTAGCTCCACAGACCTTGGTTTACCTAGCCCTTCCTAGTCCCCAGTCCTCCTGCCCCATCCTACTCCCATTAGTCCTCCTGGTTTGCCTATTCTACCTTTTTCTTGTCCATCTGACTATGGGCCCCTATATCATGGTCCTCCTAGTAAGGGTTCTGTTAAGCCTGGTCTTACTCATCCCTCTGGCACTGGTCCTCTGAGTTCCTATGTTGAGGGTCACCCTGGTGCATGTTGGTCTTGTCACCCTGGTTTAGGATGCCCATGAGTCTGACACTCCTGGACCTTCTGATCCTGGTCCCATTGGATCTAGACTTTCTCACCCTTTATAACCTTGAAGAAAATCCAAATACTAGAACAGACTACAAGTTGTCCCTTCTAACTTACAAAAAACTTATACTTAGGGAGAAGGCTCAATATTTCTCAAGGGAAATTACAGTGGTCAACAGATGTCCTAAAACTCTGGGGCATATTCTCAAGAACGTGTGATAACGGCCGCAAAATTAGTTTAACGCAACTCTTCACATCGCAGTCTATCGCGGGAAAACAACTCCGTGTTAACGTGGAATTCACAACACGGCGGCCCCATGCGATAGTCCAATGATAACGTGTCAAATGAACGTGTTAAAACTAACGTGACGCAGAAAAGACGCGAAACACGAACGCGAAAATAGTAGCGATGAGGCCAATCGCGATACAAAAATCAGCGATAACCAGTGAGAGGCCTGCAATTCCCACCGCGTCATGTGGGAAAATACACAATAAAAGCAGAGTAAAAAAATGGTGAGATGACAATGTACGAGCACAACCCCACATCCTTGACGTAGAACAAATGAGCATCGCCCGCATCAAATAGGCATCTTACCACAGTCACAATGTAGCTTGATATGCAGTCTGCATGTAAACTGCGCAAATGCTGAAACATGCATGTAACACACAGCGAAACCGCATCTCCCGCTCACATTGCAGAGGGACAAGCAACCCCTCCTGCACACAGACGTGTCATGACCATGATCAACCAATTATGAAAGCGTGGACGAATGTAGGGGCAGTGACTCCCGCTTACGTACATGTTGTCCATGTTGTGGGACCTGAGTCACACGGGGCATCCCTGCATCATGGTGGTACATATTTGACCCCAAAAGGAGCCCTGTTGTCACGTGCAGGACACAAATGGCAGCCAAAATGGAATGAATCTGGACACATGTGAAATGCCGAAGAGTGGGATTCCCTACTAACTGCGACACACAGAACTGGCAGTCCGAATAAGTGACACCCTAAACAGCACTCACACTTGTCTGAGTGATGTGCCTGTACAGATGAGAGACATGCACTCAGGGATCGTGTTCTTCGAATGCATTTATTTGCACATGCTGTGCCTGTGGTCATTTTGTACTGTCCCATTACTGCCAAGGACTGCCACAATGTGACGTGCTCATGTGAAGAAATTGTCAATGATGGTGTTCCTACGGGCTATTCCTGCTGAGGCTGCAGTGGGGTGTGGTCCACCTGCCTCATCTCCATCATCATCGTCCGGTGCATCTGGCACTTGGATTCATGGTGCCTTGCTGCGTACACATATGTTGTGCAACACACAACATGCAACGATCATCTTGCACACGATGTCTGGGCTGTATAGGAGCCTTCCACCTGTGACGTCCAGGCACCTGAAACGTGACTTCAACGCGCCAAATGTGGATTCCACGATGCCCCTGGTGCGTTTGTGGGCCGCATTGTACTGCCTCTGTGCTTGTGTGTTCGGGGCTCGGAGGGGTGTCATCATCCAAGCGCAGAGTGCATATCCTTGGTCACCTGTGACAGTGCAGAGGGACATGAGTCAATAGTTGGTTCGGCATGATGTGTTGGCAGGCTCACTGTTTCATTGATGTGTGATATGTGTGACTTTGTGATTCCTGCATGACATGTACTGCTTGTTGCAAATGAGTGGCATCAATGTGTATTACGTAGCCTCAATGCCGCTCCTCCCTCCCCCCAAGCATGTTCACTAGAGTGCGCAGCGCGGTTGCATCACTTGCACCCCTAGGGCACACTATTGTCATGCCTGTCTGCGCATGTCCACAAGCCTGACAACGACACAGTGATGTCGTGCGCTGAAGGTGGACAGACACGTTTGTGTAGGCCAATGGTAAGGACAGGGCGGACACAGATGTAGAGTTCATGCCTGGCTGAACTCGCCATGCGGTCGAGGGTAGACCTTTGGCTTATGCTGCGGAAATAGCGACACACACAACAGTTGGCATGTCTGATCCCTGACCCTGAGCGGGCCTGCGCACCCTCATTTACCCCTCGGCCGAGCCTGTACTCCGGGTGCATGCTACATGGCAACATTGAATATTGCGTGACGTGTGGCGCCGACACTACACCTGAGACACACGCATTAGTTACTTCCCTGGCAAGGCCTAAACTTAACCACGCCCAAAGCCACATGTCAAATGACCACACCCCTACGCCGTACTGCCGTATGCACGTCCCCTCACAAGGGGGTCCGACACAGCTACATGTCCCAGGTCTACCCCACTGCCTGAGGTGACAAGGTTGCGCCAGCTGTACACAGCACAACGTAATGTGGTATGGCCCGGGGCCCTCATGCATACATAATGACCACACGGACACACTGAGATTATCCGTGGAACTGGCTACGGGCACGTGCACCCAGCACCTTTTATTGCCTGGGTCACACGTCCAGTGACGCCTGTGCTGGATGGGTGTTGGGTAGTGTAAGCCACCCCTCAGGGGTTGGTTGGTGCTGTCAACAACTACAACAGTGATCAGACAATCAGAAGTTCAAAGTACAAACAGCAAGGTTCCATGACTTGAGCTGCACAGAGTTGGTGGCCCTGGATGCACAGCGGCCGGCACAGGCACACCGCCACGGGACGGTGACTTGCGATGCACTGAGGTAGGGCCACGAGAGCAGAGCAGGCCCACGTTGATGTCCAAGGAGAGTGTCGCAGAGTGTTATGGGGGACAGTGGAAGGTGTCCATCCAGGGCATGATGCAGAGGGCAGAAGCAAGCAGAAACAGGCATTATGGAGGAGTTGAATGCTACAGTCTCCTTTTTCCCACGATGTCAGTATCAGCTACATGACGATGAAGACAACCCCCAGGCCATAGACTCAGACGCCACCAGAGTTCAACCAGAGAGTGTCCATGACTCCCGTGGCACAGAGTCAGTGGCACCAGAGCCGGAAGGGGATGCAGTCTGCGATGAGGCCTGTACAATGATATAAACTCTGCAATGAAAAAATCAAAACTCAGTTCCAATTGTGTGTCCTACTCGACCGCAGTGGGTGCCGGAGGAAGCGGTCAGCGTGGGGCAACCGCTGTGCAGCCAGCTCCTCCTGGATCTCTAACACACGGCGTTGAAATGGCATGTGGAGAAGATTCCTGGTTGACGGAGGTGGAGGCACCAGAGCTGAGCGGGTGTTTAGCCAGCAACGATGCCGTGTCCTGCCTGTTATGGACTGTATTGGATTGGTGTGAGGCCTGCTGGACCGCAGTGTAGGCCGGAGGCAGCGGTCAGCAAGGGCCCACAGACATGTGTGGTCGGAATGCTATGCACAGAGTTGGTGGCACCACATCGAAGGGAGTATACTGATTTAAACTTTGCATTAACATGTGTACTCTGCCATTGTGTAATCAAGACTCAGTTCCAAATGTGTGACCTACTTGTCCACTGTGTATGCCGGTGGAGTACGTCAACGACAAAGGAGTACTGTGAGCCTTGCCCGCGGAGGCCGTGATGGTCTGAGGAGGCTGCCAAGTTCGAGGGCCTCTGGCTTGGTGCGAGCACCGGCACGTGGTGGGCCCTCTTGGAGACACGCTGGTGTCGGCAGGTGAGCAGTGAGGCCTGGATGCGCAGGGGCGGATGGGACTGGTTCGGGGACCAGCGGCCCGGGCTGCGGCAGGCGCACAGGATCGTGGCCACACCGCTCACAGCGATGGCATCGGCCTCATGGTGGGGTGGGTGGCGCCGCCCTGGCAGACACGTTGGGCATTCCGGAAGAGAACCACGCCCAGAGCTACGTGCTTTTTATTCACACCCCTACTCTGGCCTGGTGTACGCCGGGCCAGCCCACTCTGCACACGCTTACAGGGGGGGACGTCACAAGCTACATTTCCAAGACCTTCCCCACTGGCTGGGGTGACATGGTTGCGTCCACTGTCCACAACACTATCACCACCAGCAGTATATGTCGACATGGATATGTCTGTGGTCTGCATACTGCAGTCTGTCCAGCACTTCCACGCCACACTTGGCATTGTGTGCATTCTCATTCATGGGTCACTTGCCTCCTTCGCACATGCCTGGTTCCCACCTCTCCCCACATACTGCTATTGTGTGGCTGAGGTGCCATGCCGTTGATGGCTCATGTACATGGCTAGCCCAGGTTTCCGCAGTACGTTGTGCTGTCGTGCATGGTGGGTGGGCATGTTGTATGTGTGTTTGTAACATGTGCATTCCCAGGGTTGTGAGTTGAGGTGTGTGGTGTGTTCATTTGGTACTTACCAATGAGCACTGCATTTCCGTAGGTGCCATCCTGGAAGCGCCGGTTGATGATGGACTGTCGGAAGATGTATGAATCATGCACACTGCCTGGGTAGTTGGCGACGACATTGGTGAAGAGTCCCCGGTGGTCCACTATTGCCTGCACATTGATGGAATGCGTGTGCATTCTGTTGCGGTAATTGTGTGCATTGTCGGCAGGGGGCACGAGTAGGACATGTGTGCAGTCAATTGCCCCCAACACGTGCGGGAAGCCTGCTATGGCGTAGAAGCCTTGCTTGGTCTCCAGCTGTTCCTGCGCAGTGTGGGGGAAGTATAGGTACTGGGGTACCAAGCTGATGATGGCATCCATGACAGGCTTGAGGAACTTGGATAGGGCTGGCTGTGAGACTCCTCTGACTCTGGCGGTTGTTGGTTGGAATGTCCCAGAGGCCAACAGGTGCAGCACGGCCAGCAGCTTTGTCTGAGGTGGGATGTTGGTTGTCCGCTGTGTTGGTACCGTCAGCTTGTGGGCGATGATGGTCAGGAGGCGGAGGATGGTTGACCTTTTGAGTCTTTAGTGGGCAATGACATTATCTGGTGTCAAGTCTGTGAGGCTGGTGCATTTTCTGAAGGTTCGCTGTCTTTGTCCGTGGTGGTCTGGGGGGGCAGGGGGTCCGGGGGGGTGGCGGACCTGGGTGTGGTGGCGGTGGGTGTTGTGGCCCTGTTGGGGCTCCGAGCTGCATGATGAGTAGCTCCGTGGCATCTGTTGTTCTTCAGGTGTGGCTGTGGGCTGGGCTCCCTTTTCTGGTGCAGGTTGCCGTCTGACTTTGCACCAGGTCAGCGCAGGTGTTAATTTCCTGCTGCTAACGCGCAGTATCGCCTGCTTTGTGTTCTCATCGCCGATCTGGCTGGTCGTTGGGAATGTTGCGTTGTGGTGTTGCCGCGGATTTTTGCTTGGGAACGCCTACTCTGCATCTCATTAGCGATAGTTGCCGGGCTCATCTGTGGCGATGTTTTTTTGCGGCTGCTATCGCAGGTAAACTGGTGATATCGGCTGTTTGCACCAGCTTGTGAATGGGGCGATAATTTTATCATGACTTTGGCTGCGATAATGTGCCGTTAACTCTGCGATAGATCCTTGAGAATATGCCCCTCTGTTCGCTACTGTAAAAAAACTGGCAAAATTGCCAGCTGCACCTGATACCAATACAAGCCAAGATTTCTGCAATGCATTAGCTGAATCTTTTCAGAATAAAGTTAAGTCCGTTTTCAACTTGTTTGTCCAGCAGGATAACCACTCAGCTCAAACACTGACAGAGCTTAAAAAATTCCCTGTTACCACTCCTGTTACTATGCAGGCTCCCTCTTCTTTAATATCCCAGTCCCTCTCTTCTTTCACCACATTAACAGTGGAACAAACAACTAAACTCATTGCTGTTACGAAATCTGGCTCTCCCTCTGATCCTTGTCCTCCAGAAATCCTTCATATTTCCCCACAAATTATAGCTGTCCCTTTGACACGGATTTTTAATACAATGTTCACCTCAGGGTATTTTCCTATAGAGTGGAAAAAGGCCTCTATACTTCCTCTGTTAAAGAAAGATAACTTGGACGTCAAGGAACCCCTAAACTATAGACCAATCTCAAGACTTCCTTTTCCTGCAAAAGTAATTAAAAGAGCGATAAATACGGAACTCTCAGTATTTATTAAGGACAATAATATCTCGGATTACTCTCAATTTGGATTCCGTGCTCAACACAGTACAGAGCTGGCTCTCATCACCGCTACGGAGGAACTCAGACAGATTCTAGACAGCGGGGGGAACACAGCCCTGATCCTCCTGGGCCTGTCAGCCGCCTTTGATACGGTCAATCATGGGCTGCTGCGGGATCGGTTAAGTTCCATCTGTATCAAGGGCAAGGTGCTATCCCTGCTAGGCTCCTTTCTGCCTGAGCGATCTCAGGAAGTCGCTCTGGGGAACATGGTATCTCCCCCTTTCACACTACCTTGCGGGGTTCCCCAGGGCTCCTCATTGAGTCCAACGTTATTCAGTGTTTCTGTTACTCCTCTTGCTAGCCTAGTAAGAAGTTATGGCTTTGCCATCGTTTCTTATGCAGACGACACTCAGATCACCGTCTCTGTGAGCAGCTCTGTCAGTCAGACGGCAGCAAGGTTCTGTGACAGCATGAGCCACATAGCAAACTGGATGACTGACAACTGTTTGAAATTGAATTCCTCAAAGACCAAAGTCCTGTTGGTGGGGAATAATCCATCATTTTGGACAGATAAATGGTGGCCAGCTCAACTTGGCCCCTTACCTAACCCAGTGCATTATGCCAAAAACCTTGGTGTCTTTTTTGACACCATACTGTCTTTTGAAGCACAAATTAATTCGGTCACTTCTTCCTGCTTTTTTATCATGAAAATACTAAGGAAAATTCTCCCAGCTATACCCTTGGAACTAAGGAAGACGGTGGTGTCAGTGTTGATTTCCTCAAGACTGGACTATTGTAACGCCCTTTTCTCTAGCGCATCGAGGCGCAGTATAAACAAACTTCAAATGGTCCAGAATGCAGCAGTGAGAATATTTCTGGGCATTCCTAAATGCGACTCGGTCTCCACTGCCCGGGCTGAACTACACTGGCTACCGGTGGCCAAGAGGATACAATTTAAATCACTGTGTATCGCATTTAAATCCCTCAACAATATGGGACCTTTAACGCTAAAGAAATTTCTAAAGCCATACACTCCACCTAGAGCCCTTAGATCTGCTGATTTGGGAAACTTAATTGTCCCTAGAGTCAACAAGGTTAGATGGGGAGGAAAGTGTTTCGCGGCCATAACTACCAGCTTAAGGAACTCCCTGCCTACCACTTTGAAGAGAGAACCCAATCTTCTCAAATTTAGAAAAGGCCTAAAAACATGGCTGTTTATGGCATAAATCCATCTAGCTTCCTTCCGCTCAACATTTATCAAGGACAGCGCCTAGACACCCCAGGGTATTTGTCACGCTTTACAAATTTCAAATTAAATCAAATCAAATCATAACCCCCTGGTCCTTCTAATCTAGGGTCTTCAGGTTCTGCTAGCCCTGGTCCTTTCTGGTTGTGGTTTTCCTGATCCTGGTCCTTTGCTTCTGGCCCCTTGATCCTCCTTGATCTGATGTCTGTAGTCTTGGACCTCATGTCACTGGTCCTTTACTCCATTAGTCTACTGGTACTTGTCCTCTTTGGTCTATCTACTTGGGTCTGCTGCTCCTGGCCCTAGTTGCTCTTGTCCCTCTGGTCCTGGTCGGTGCACACAGGCTCTCATAGTCCTTATTGTCATTATAGTTGAGGGCCTTATGTTCCTTCTACCTCTTGTCCTTCTGTTCCTTTGGGCCTTTGTCCACTGGGTCCAGACCCTCCTGCTCCACATCCTCTTGGCCCTCCTAATTCTTTACTCACCCTGATCCCGGTATACCCCTAGGGCTGTTTTTTATTGTCCAGTTCCTCATTTGTTCCTGGTCCCCTCTGGTATTGGTAACCCTAGTACTCATAGATTAGGTTTCCTTGGGCCTGGTTCTTCTTGTCCTGGTCCTCTTGGCTCTAGTCGTCCTAACCCTCCTAGTGATCCACATCTTGGCCCTTATTCTCCTACTTTGCATACTCTTCCTCCTACTGCTTCCTTCCCTAGCACCCCCTCCACAATAACTTTAGTCAGGTACAGCCTCCAAGCCTGTCTCACAGATTTCTATTTTTTTTGGGCTTCCAGATTTCTTTTGCGAAGACAGCACTGTCAACTACAGGAATGATGACCCAGTACAGAAAGGACCTTGCCCGCTCAAAACACAGCTTAACATTTTAAAAATCAAAACTAACATTCCCAAGATGCATTGTGCAGGTGACTACAATCCCAGAGTGCAAAAGACACACAAGTGATGGATGGAATGCAGAACAAATCAAAACATTCACCCCCAGTCAAGAGATCTGGGTTAAATCCATCATTTTGTTTCCTCACCATTCCACCCCAGTTTAGACCCAGCTATATACAAATCAGTCTTGCCCAAGTTCCTCATGGAAACAGTCAAGCCCGAACTGCCAAGCCAGGTCCTCCCTGGAATGGAAACAAACACCCTAGGACTGCTTTCAGGGTTTTACCCCTCAAAAGCCAGACTAGCTTGAATCCAGTGGCACAGTGAGCCTGGGGCCCACGTCCGGGCAACCCAGCGCACTTAGGGCGAGAAAGCAAAAGACACAAGTGATGGACGGAATGCAGAACAAATCAAAACATTCACACCCAGTCGAGAGATCTGGGTTAAATCCATCATTCTTTTGCTCACCATGCCACCCCAGTTTAGACCCAGCTATATACAAATCAGTCTTGCCCAAGTTCCTCATGGGAACAGTCAAGCCAGAACTGCCAAGCCAGGTCCTCCCTGGACCGGAAACAAGCACTCTAGGATCGGTTTTGGGGTTTGCCTGGCTGATAAGGGGTGAAACCCTGAAAACGGTCCTAGGATGCTTGTTTTCCAGTCAAGGGAGAACCTGGCCTGGCAGTTCGGGGTGGACTGTTCCCATGGGGAACAGGGTCAAGACTGATTTGCATATGGCTGGGTTTAAACTGGAATGGCATGGGGAGCAAAAGAACAATGGATTTAGGCCCAGATCTCTGTACAGGGGTGAATCTTTGACATTGTTCAACATTCTGTCCATCACATGTTATTTTTGCATTTGTCACCCCAAGTGGGACAGGAATGCCCAGACGTGGGTCCCATGCTCTCCATGCCACTGGAGTCAAGTTAGCCTGGCTGATGAGTGGTGAAACCCCAAAACCGGTCCTAGGATGCTTGTTTTCCTGTCCAGGGAGAACCTGGCCTGGCAGTTCGGGCTGGACTGTTTCCATGAGGAACAGGGTCAAGACTGATTTGCATATGGCTGGGTTTAAAGTGAAATGGCATGGGGAGCAAAAAAGCGATGGATTTTGACCCAGATCTCTGTACTGGGGTAAATGTTTGACATTGTTCAACAGTCTGTCCATCACATGTTCTTTTTACAATGCCAGAGTGGCTGAAGGGCCGCTCATGATGACATGGGACCAATAAGCATCAGTGCCCTAAACCTACTTTGCTGAGTGAAAAAAATGTCTTCAGTTACAGGCAGCAGAGTTACCCAGATACATTATTTACCTGTCTCCTGGTTTCACTTCCCCATTCCACAAAAGCCCTATTAGAGTGTCTCACTCAATTTACCTCCTGCAAGTGCCCCAAGCACTGTGCTACCAAACACCAATCACCTACTGTACGTGTCCCTCCTTCTGCTTGCTGCTGCTTGTTGACTGCTGATTTGTTGCCAGATTTGAAATATTAAGCATGCACAATCCCCCTTAAAACAGAAGCCTAAAGCTAGCAGATGGCCTTCCACAAGAAGCCCCAAAAGAGACCCTTCAAAAGCCATCAAAAGGAACATCATGGACATTAAAAAAGCATGTATTCTTAGGACTGAAAAACACATACTCAGTATTCTTTGCTGACAGCCATATACACCCTGACTGAAGCACAAAATATCTGTGTGCAAAATACTGAAGCATCTGTTTGATTTCTGCATTTCTTATTTAAATAATAAAACAACGTAAATGTTTTTATTCAAAATTGACTTTTCATTTTTTTATCTATAAACAGCTTAGCTTAATTCATGCACTTACCTTTTCACAAACTATTGTACATTTATTTATGCACTTACTTTCAAATGCTTCACACATGTTGTGTCCCCAATAGAAGATGGCCACCATACTACGGTTGCCTGGACTCCCTTTTTTCATTATGGCTGGCTAAATAAAGACCTCCTTCACACTATTTGTCCAGCCTCTGGTCAAATTGTACATTCTCTCTACTATTTAGTCAATGGCCAGCTAAACAGCAGAGTAAATAGCAGAGATTTTGTACTATTTGGCCAGCGGCCGGATAAATAGACACTTCCTTTTAAAAAATAATTATCACAACTTAGGATCCATGACCCTGAGTGCCTGAGTCTTGTAATGGCTGCTACAACATATTGTTTATGCTGTGACCAGCAAATCAGGATTGACTAATCCCTTTTAAGTTGGCCTGTGAGACCATATTTGGACATCAGCTGTTCATGTATACCTAACTTTTTAACCTCTTTATGCCCAAGTCAAGTCTCTCTTTAAATGCAAATTTCTTGGAAACGGCTGAATGGATTTACATCAACTCCTAAAAAGTTTGCTTTCTGAGACAAGTTCTAACTTTTTTCTAGATTTGGTGCAATTCTGTTCAGCCATTTTTTCTTTATCAGAGAGAAAACATTCCTGTGCAAATTAATGTGGGAAATCACATTTTTTGCCCCACCTTGTTTGACCCCAGCTTGGCGGATCAACAGCCAACTTTTCATTAAGGAGCCGAGGTGGATGACATTTTTGGGGAATTCTTTGTGCAGATTTATCCAACGGTTTCAAAGTTATTAGTGAAACTAAAGATGCTTTTCCTATGAAAACTGAAATTCACATCAAAATTCACTGAGCAAAAAAGGATAGGAAAGACCAGCAGATACTAAGTGCCCCTGGACTGTTCATTCCCTTTTCATATACTGGCTAACCCACTCTTCAACATGCTTGGTTACCTTTTTTTTACATATGTTTTATTATAGGGGCCTGGCACTGCAAAGTGCTGCTGAGCACCTTGCTCCCTTGTTGCACTTTGTGTGACATGCTTTTTCTGTTTTTTTCCACCCACACCCTTGTGCACACACCATGACGCAGGCATGCACACTGGCGGCCATTTTGGAATGGGTTTTTGTAAGTTGAAAAAACATTGCCAGGCATGTATGCACATGCGTCTTGATGCATGTGCATATATGTGGTTGGAGAAAAGC
Source organism: Calotriton arnoldi (assembly GCA_963921515.1). Lineage (NCBI taxonomy): Eukaryota > Metazoa > Chordata > Amphibia > Caudata > Salamandridae > Calotriton > Calotriton arnoldi. Next base: position 2,479,364 of record CAWUFW010000494.1, on the reverse strand, counting down.
ACTACCAAATGCAATAGTTCAGCCTTTTAAAGCCAAGACCTATTGATTTTGTCAATGCTTGTAACTATCAATTACACTAACCTACTAAAACATGGGAATTCATTTGTAGCTGAATAGTTTCATAACTCTGAGATGTTTGCAATATCAGTAATGCATGTTGACATCAAGAGGTGAGTGAAAATATCGAAAAGCTGGTATAGGTGAATACCTTTTTTGTTTCCTCAAAGAGGTCAAATTATCATTAGCTTCTTATTATACATCATCTGTTCAGGCTTCACGCAGGTTCATCAACTATAAAAGAGTCCAGAAAAATGTGGGACTGTCCCCAATGTTTTAATTAGCTGACCAGGAGTCAATCAGACTCCTCAAACGTCAGCGACCAGTTACAATTAGATCAAAGACGATCAATAAAATTGACTGAAAAGCAAGTTATTTCTGCAGTTTTTATTTGCAGCCCTTTGACCACCCTGAATTTATCTCTTTAGTTATATTATTCTGTTTACCCGAAGGTCAGCCATTTAAAATAGGAGCGACAACAGACCCTTCCTGGATCACCTTGTAATCTAGGAAGCAGGACTCCCGAAATTTCACAGTGGGAATTTGGATCACAATTCACCACTAGTTCCTTGCCTTTGATGTGAAAGAGGATGCCGTAAAGAGCAAATCTACATGGTGACCTATTTTGTAAACCGGCAAAAGTAAAAATTGCATTTCTCCCGCTTTGTGTATCCCAGCAATAATTGCAGAATCATTACGCACCAGGAAGCTGGTGAAAAGACGGCCAAAAAAACGCGCAAAATTCACATATTTCAAAACAGCTTGTAAAGAGCTATACATATATATATGTGTGTGTGTGTGTGTATATATATATATATTTATCCAGGTTTTAGCCCACAATGTGGACACCGGCGCTCTTACTCTGGGGTGGTGCGTTGTCCTCCGGCAGGGCCACGCCGGTAAATATAAATCCGATTTCACCTCAGCAAAGATGGTCGCACATGCTCAAAATTCAAGTTTTATGGCGGTTAAATAATGCAAAAGGAGTTCTGCCATGCCCAACGCGTTTCGGTCCTACTACTCGGACCTTGATCACGGGATGATGTTACAATTGTTAAGGGCATCATTTATTTCCATAACCAACAATTACTTCCTGTCTTTTTTGCAATGCATTGTGGTCAATGTAGTATTTTGTGATTATTAAAGTGATCAGTGCTTTAATCTAAAAAACGTGTACAATTAGTGCCCTTTGTGTTGTGATTTAAAACAAATTGTGAGAGGCAAATATATCAAATTTGGTACATTCAAAATTTATATTTTATCTAATAAGTCCTTTTAATACTCTCCGGTGAGTTTATTTTGATGTTATTTCATTTGGATATTTCCAAAGGAAGTCCACTAGTGGATGGTCTCTTCTTATGAAGGAATGTCACTTTTTTAATTCTTAACATTTATTTATTTCCTATTAGCTTTATTTTCTTTCTCTTTTTAGGGTAGTCTTGAAGAATGTTTGTGGGATTTTTAGGAATTTTTTATGTTAATCCTTTGGTCCACCTCATTTTCTTTCATTGTCTTCTTATTCATTTTCTTTAGCTCTCTAGTGAGCTTCCTTCATAAGAAGAGACCATCCACTAGTGGACTTTCTATTGAAATATCCAAATATAAATTTTGAATGTACCCCCACACTGCCCCGGGGACCGCCACCTCCCGGGGCATTGTTAATTGGATGCAGGGGCACGTGGCCCCCTGCAGCCCTGGGGACCACCACCTCCCGGGGCTCTTGTTTTAAAAAAAAATAGATGTGCGGGGGCAAGAGCCCCCCCACACACCCCGGGGACCACCACTTCCCCGGGGCACATACTTTTTTTAATTCGGGGGTCCATAGCGGACCCCCAGCCCCGGGGACCACCACCTCCCTGGGGCAATTTTGACAAAGGGAGGGGGGCCGTGCGGCCCCCCTCCTGGAGCCCTTGATGGCCCTGGGGGCCGCCACACCCCAGGGCCGGCTCCTGCAGTGTCCCGGGGTGCCCACCCCGGGACACTGCTGTTTGCTTCATTGAAGCGAGAGCAGGAAAACCTGCTCTCGCTTCAACGAAGCAAAGCAGGATTGCTTTTCCACAAGGGGAGCTGCATGTCAGCAGCTCCCCTTGTGGAAAAGCAATGTCGGCTCCCGCAGGAGGCAGGGAGCTAGCAGGGACCGTGGGGGCATTGGGGCTGAATGGATGATTTAGTAGGTGCGTGACTGACTGTATTAGTGAGTGATTAAAGGTGTCTTACTGAATGCATGGGTTAGTGACTAAACTGTGTGAATGTCTGTATCAGTCTGTCAGTTGGTGTGTAAGTGGCTGCATGGGTTGGTGAGTAGCTACATGAGTGTCTATATGGGTTATTGATTGGTTGTCTGCATATCTGTATGGGTGCCTGTGTGTCTGTGTGGGTGGGTGGGTGACTCTGTGCATAGATGTGTGAGTGGGTGATTCACAGGGTGTATGGGTTTAAGTGTGTATCTGTGAAGGGCTGTATGGGTGGGTGAGTGTGTGTATGGGTATGTTGGTGAGTGAATGGATGTCTCAGTGGTACATGTGTGACTAACTACATATGTGAAAGGCAGTATATGTGAGTGTTGGAGTATATAAATGACTATTTGTGAGAGTGAGTGATTGTGAGAGTGGCTGTATGGATGAGTGTGTGCTTGTATCAGTGATTGTAAAAGAGAGTAAGTATGTGTTAGTATCTGTATGAATAAGTGAGGTGGTGTGTGTATAACTGTATAGGTGAATAAATAGGAGTGTGATTGATTCTTTGCATGACTGACTAGGTGTGTGAGTAACTCTATGGATGAGTGGTGGTGTGTGAGTATCTGTATAGGTGTATGAGTGCATATGATAGTGCTGTATTGATGAGTGACTGTATGGGTGAATGAGTGGATGTGTGTGTAGACCTAGGAATCAGTGAGTGGGTATGTAGTAACTGGTATTGGTGTGTCTAAGGTTTCGAAAATGGTAGTCTGTATTTTAAAGTGGGTGTATCAAAGGTTATATTAGGGTATGAGGAGGTGCATCAGATTATCACGTGGATGATGTCATCAGTGATGTCATCAGTAATGTCATTTGAGATGTCATCAGTGATGTTATCAGTGATGTCACTGACCATGTCATGAATGATGTAATATTTGACGTCATCAGCAGTGCATTGCGGGGCGCGAGTTATAGTTAGCTCAACTACTTATAACGGCCGAATATCTCTGGTTTTGTACAAGTGAAATGTCCAACTAACTATAACGTCCCTGAAACCTGTGGTTTTTTCAGTGAATTGCTAAGGTCTTTTAAATGCTAATTTCTAAGTATAACGTCCCTGAAACCTATGGTTTTTTCATTGAATTTCAAAGGTTTTTTAAATGCTAATTTCTAAATATAACGTCCCTGAAACCTATGGTTTTTTCAGTGAATTTCAAAGGTTTTTTAAATGCTAATTTCCAACTATAACGTCCCTCAAACCTATGGTAGGACATGTGCAGAAAGAGGAAGAAAAGCACAGAAAGAAGCAATAGAAATGCAGAAAGAGGCAACAGAAGTCCAGAAAGATGAAGAAAGGTACAGAAAGAAGCAAGAGATATGCAGAAAGAACCAACAGAGGTGCAGAAAGAGGCCTTGTTGCAAAGTCATCCTGTGCCCCAACTTTTTGCTGACTGGTACTGGTGGTAACTGACTCTGACTAACCAGGCCCGGAGACAGTGCTATGCTGAAAGACACTTAGATTACAGTGAAAACACCTACATACAATAGGGTACACTATGGGTTGGAGTACCCCTGTGATTGGCATGACCTCCCCTGTAAGGCCCTAGTACATAATAGGGGAGGGGGATTAAAACTACCTCTAAGTCAGAGGTACAGAAAGAGGCAACATAAGTGCAGAAAGAAGCAACAGAGGTGCCAAAACAGGCAAGAGAGGTACAGAAAGAAGCAAGAGAAGTGTAGAAAGAGGCAAGAGAGGTGAACAAAGAGGCAACAGAGGTGCACAAAGAGACAGGAGGGGTGCAGAAAAAAGGAAGGGAAGTGCAGAAAGAGGCAAGAGAATTGCTGAAAGAAGCAACAGAGGTGTAGAAAGAAGCAAGAGAAGTGCAGAAAGAGGCAAGTGAGGTGCAGAAAGAAGCAAAAGCAGTGCAGAAAGAAACAACAGAGGTGCAAAAAGAGGCAAGAGGGGTGCAGAAAAGTTAGGAGAGGTGCACAAAGAGGCAAGAGAGGTACAGAAAGAGGCAGGAGGGGTACAGAAAGAAGGAAGAGAAGTGCAGAAAGAAGGAACAGAGGTGCTGAAAGAGGCGCAAAGGGTGCAGAAAGAGCAAGGGAAGTGCAGAAAGAACCGACAGAGGAACAGAAAGAGGTAAGAGAGGTGCAGAAACAGGCAGGAAAGGTGCAGAAAGAGGGAACAGGTATACAGAAACAGGCAAGAGAGGAGCAGAAAGAGAAAAGAGGGGTGCAGAAAGAGGCTAGAGGGGTGCAGAAAGAAGCAAGCGCAGTGCAGAATTAACCAACTGAGGTGCAAAAAGAGGCAAGAGGAGTGCAGAAAGAGGTAGGAGAGCTGCACAAAGAGGCAAGAGAGGTACATAAAGAAGCAAAAGCAGTGCAGAAAGAAACAACAGAGGTGCAAAAGAGGCAAGAAGGGTGCAGAAAAAGTTAGGAGAGGTGCACAAAGAGGCAAGAGAGGTACAGAAAGAGGCAGGAGGGGTACAGAAAGAAGGAAGAGAAGTGCAGGAAGAAGGAACAGAGATGCTGAAAGAGGTGCAAAGGGTGCAGAAAGAGCAAGAGAAGTGCAGAAAGAACCGACAGAGGAACAGAAAGAGGTAAGAGAGGTGCAGAAACAGGCAGGAAAGGTGCAGAAAGAGGGAACAGGTATACAGAAACAGGCAAGAGAGGAGCAGAAAGAGAAAAGAGGGGTGCAGAAAGAAGCAAGCGCAGTGCAGAATTAACCAACTGAGGTGCAAAAAGAGGCAAGAGGAGTGCAGAAAGAGGTAGGAGAGCTGCGCAAAGGGTGCAGAAAGAGCAAGGGAAGTGCAGAAAGAACCGACAGAGGAACAGAAAGAGGTAAGAGAGGTGCAGAAACAGGCAGGAAAGGTGCAGAAAGAGGGAATAGGGGTGCAGAAAGAGGCAAGAGAGGTGCAGAAAGAGAAAAGAGGGGTGCAGAAAGAGGCTAGAGGGGTGCAGAAAGAAGCAAGCGCAGTGCAGAATTAACCAACTGAGGTGCAAAAAGAGGCAAGAGGAGTGCAGAAAGAGGTAGGAGAGCTGCACAAAGAGGCAAGAGAGGTACATAAAGAAGCAAAAGCAGTGCAGAAAGAAACAACAGAGGTGCAAAAGAGGCAAGAAGGGTGCAGAAAAAGTTAGGAGAGGTGCACAAAGAGGCAAGAGAGGTACAGAAAGAGGCAGGAGGGGTACAGAAAGAAGGAAGAGAAGTGCAGGAAGAAGGAACAGAGATGCTGAAAGAGGTGCAAAGGGTGCAGAAAGAGCAAGAGAAGTGCAGAAAGAACCGACAGAGGAACAGAAAGAGGTAAGAGAGGTGCAGAAACAGGCAGGAAAGGTGCAGAAAGAGGGAACAGGTATACAGAAACAGGCAAGAGAGGAGCAGAAAGAGAAAAGAGGGGTGCAGAAAGAGGCTAGAGGGGTGCACAAAGAGGCAAGAGAGGTACAGAAAGAGGTAGGAGGGGTGCAGAAAGAAGGAAGAGAAGTGCAGAAAGAGGCAAGAGAATTGCTGAAAGAATCAACAGAGGTGTAGAAAGAAGCAAGAGAAGTGCAGAAAGAGGCAAGTGAGGTGCAGAAAGAAGCAAGAGCAGTGCAGAAAGAACCAACAGAGGTTCAAAAAGAGGCAAGAGGGGTGCAGATAAAGGTTGGGGAGGTGCACAAAGAGGCAAGAGAGATATAGAAAGAGGCAGGAGGGGTGTAGAAAGATGGAAGAGAAGTGCAGAAGGAAGGAACAGAGGTGCTGAAAGAGGCGCAAAGGGTACAGAAAGAGGAAGAGAAGTGCAGAAAGAACCAACAGAGGTACAGAAAGAGGCAAGAGAAGTGCAGAAACAGGCAGGAAAGGTGCAGAAAGAGGGAACAGGGGTACAGAAAGAGGCAAGAGAGGTGCAGAAAGAGAAAAGAGGGGAGCAGAAAGAAGCAAGAGGGGTGCAGAAAGAAGCAAGTGCAGTGCAGAATAAACCAACAGAGGTGCAAAAAGAGGCAAGAGGAGTGCAGAAAGAGGTAGGAGAGGTGCACAAAGAGGCAAGAGAGGTACAGAAAGAGGCAGGAGGGGTGCGGAAAGAAGGAAGAGAAGTGCAGAAAGAGGCAAAAGAATTGCTGAAAGAAGCAACAGAGGTGTAGAAAGAAGCAAGAGAAGTGCAGAAAAAGGCAAGAGAGGTGCAGAAAGAGAAAAGAGGGGTGCAGAAAGAGGCTAGAGGGGTGCAGAAAGAAGCAAGAGGAGTGCAGAATGATCCAACAGAGGTGCAAAAAGAGGCAAGAGGAGTGCAGAAAGAGGTAGGAGAGGTGCACAAAGAGGCAAGAGAGGTACAGAAAGAAGCAAAAGCAGTGCAGAAAGAAACAACAGAGGTGCAAAAAGAGGCAAGAAGGGTGCAGAAAAAGTTAGGAGAGGTGCACAAAGAGGCAAGAGAGGTACAGAAAGAGGCAGGAGGGGGACAGAAAGAAGGAAGAGAAGTGCAGGAAGAAGGAACAAAGATGCTGAAAGAGGTGCAAAGGGTGCAGAAAGAGCAAGAAAAGTGCAGAAAGAACCAACAGAGGAACAGAAAGAGGTAAGAGAGGTGCAGAAACAGGCAGGAAAGGTGCAGAAAGAGGGAACAGGGGTACAGAAACAGGCAAGAGAGGTGCAGAAAGAGAAAAGAGGGGTGCAGAAAGAGGCTAGAGGGGTGCACAAAGAGGCAAGAGAGGTACAGAAAGAGGTAGGAGGGGTGCAGAAAGAAGGAAGAGAAGTGCAGAAAGAGGCAAGAGAATTGCTGAAAGAATCAACAGAGGTGTAGAAAGAAGCAAGAGAAGTGCAGAAAGAGGCAAGTGAGGTGCAGAAATAAGCAAGAGCAGTGCAGAAAGAACCAACAGAGGTGCAAAAAGAGGCAAGAGGGGTGCAGAAAAAGGTTGGGGAGGTGCACAAAGAGGCAAGAGAGATATAGAAAGAGGCAGGAGGGGTGTAGAAAGATGGAAGAGAAGTGCAGAAGGAAGGAACATAGGTGCTGAAAGAGGCGCAAAGGGTACAGAAAGAGGAAGAAAAGTGCAGAAAGAACCAACAGAGGTACAGAAAGAGGCAAGAGAAGTGCAGAAACAGGCAGGAAAGGTGCAGAAAGAGGGAACAGGGGTACAGAAAGAGGCAAGAGAGGTGCAGAAAGAGAAAAGAGGGGCGCAGAAAGAAGCAAGAGGGGTGCAGAAAGAAGCAAGTGCAGTGCAGAATAAACCAACAGAGGTGCAAAAGAGGCAAGAGGAGTGCAGAAAGAGGTAGGAGAGGTGCACAAAGAGGCAAGAGAGGTACAGAAAGAGGCAGGAGGGGTGCGGAAAGAAGGAAGAGAAGTGCAGAAAGAGGCAAAAGAATTGCTGAAAGAAGCAACAGAGGTGTAGAAAGAAGCAAGTGAAGTGCAGAAAGAGGCAAGTGAGGTGCAGAAAGAAGCAAGAGCAGTGCAGAAATTACCAACAGAGGTGCAAAAAGAAGCAAGAGCGGTACAGAAAAAGGTAGAAAAGGTGCACAAAGAGGCAAGAGAGGTACATAAAGAGGCAGTAGGGGTGCAGAAAGAAGGAAGAGAAGAGCAGAAAGAAGCAACAGAGGTGCTGAAAGAAGCAAGAGGAGTGCAGAAAGAGGTAGGAGAAGTGCAAAAAGAGGCAAGAGAGGTACAGAAAGAGGCAGGAGGGGTGCAGAAAGAAGGAAGTGATGTGAAGAAGAGGCAAGAGAATTGCTGAAAGAAGCAACAGAGGTGTAGAAAGAAGCAAGAGAAGTGCAGAAAGAGGCAAGCGAGGTGCAGAAAGAAGCAAAAGCAGTGCAGAAAGAACTAACAGAGGTGCAAAAAGAGGCAAGGGGGTACAGAAAAAGGTAGGAGAGGTGCACAAAGAAGCAAGAGAATTACAGAAAGAGGGAGGAGGGGTGCAGAAAGAAGGAAGAGAAGTGCAGGAAGAAGCAACAGAGGGGCTGAAAGAGGCGCAAAGCGTGTATAAAGAGCAAGAGAAGTGCAGAAAGAACCAACAGAGGCACAGAAAGATGCAAAAGAGGTGCATAAACAGGCAGGACAGGTGGAGAAAGAGGGAACAGCGGTGCAGAAAGAGGCAAGAGAGGTGCAACAAGAGAAAAGAGGGGTGCAGAAAGAGGTGGGAGAGATGCAGAAAGAGGCAGGAAAGGTGCAGAAAGAGGGAACAGGGTTGCAGAAAGAGGCAAGAGAGGTGCAGAAAGAGAAAAGAGGGGTGCAGAAAGAGGCATGAGGGGTGCAGAAAGAACCAAGAGCAGTGCAGAATGAACCAACAGAGGTGCAAAAAGAGGCAAGAGGAGTGCAGAAAGATGTAGTAGAGGTGCACAAAGAAGCAAGAGAGGTACAGAAAGAGGCGGGAGGGGTGCAGAAAGAAGGATGAGAAGTGCAGAAAGAGGCAAGAGAATTGCTGAAAGAAGCAACAGAGGTGTAGAAGGAAGCAAGAGAAGTGAAGAAAGAGGCAAGTGGGGTGCAGAAAGAAGCAAGGGCAGTGCAGAAAGAACCAACAGAGGTGCAAAAAGAGGCAAGGGAGTACAGAAAAAGGTAGTAGAGGTGCACAAAGAGGCAAGAGAAGTACATAAAGAGGCAGGAGGGGTGCAGAATGAAGGAAGAGAAGTGCAGGAAGAAGCAACAGAGGGGCTGAAAGAGGTGCAATGGGTGCATAAAGTGCAAGAGAAGTGCAGAAAGAACCAACAGAGGCACAGAAAGAGGCAAAAGAGGTGCAGAAAGAGGCAGGACAGGTGGAGAAAGAAGGAACAGGGGTGCAGAAAGAGGCAAGAGAGGTGCAACAAGAGAAAAGAGGGGTGCAGAAAGAGGTGGGAGAGGTACAGAAAGAGGCAGGAAAGGTGCAGAAAGAGGGAATAGGGGTGCAGAAAGAGGCAAGAGAGGTGCAGAAAGAGAAAAGAGGGGTGCAGAAAGAGGCAAGAGGGGTGCAGAAAGAACCAAGAGCAGTGCAGAATGAACCAACAGAGGTGCAAAAAGAGGCAAGAGGAGTGCAGAAAGATGTAGTAGAGGTGCACAAAGAAGCAAGAGAGGTACAGAAAGAGGCGGGAGGGGTGCAGAAAGAAGGATGAAAAGTGCAGAAAGAGGCATGAGAATTGCTGAAAGAAGCAACAGAGGTGTAGAAAGAAGCAAGAGAAGTGCAGAAAGAGGCAAGTGGGGTGCAGAAAGAAGCAAGGGCAGTGCAGAAAGAACCAACAGAGGTGCAAAAGAGGCAAGAGGGGTGCAGAAAAAGGTAGGAGAGGTGCAGAAAGGCAGGAGAGGTATAGAAAGAGGCAGGAGGGGTGCAGAAAGAAGGAAGAGAAGTGCAAGAAAGAGGAAACAGAGGTGCTGAAAGAGGCACGAAGGGTGCAGAAAGAGGAAGAGAAGTACAGAAAGAACCAACAGAGGTACAGAAAGAGGCAAGAGAGGTGCAGAAACAGGCAGGAAATGTGCAGAAAGAGAGAACAGGGGTGCAGAGAGACGCAAGAGAGGTGCTGAAAGAGAAAAGAGGGGTGCAGAAAGAGGCAAGAGGGGTGCAGAAAGAAGCAAGAGCAGTGCAGAATGAACCAACAGAGGTGCAAAAGAGGCAAGAGGAGTGCAGAAAGAGGTAGGAGAGGTGCGCAATGAAGGAAGAGAAGTGCAGAAAGAGGCAAAAGAATTGTGGAAAGAAGCAACAGAGGTGTAGAAAGAAGCAAGAAAAGTGCAGAAAGAGGCAAGTGAGGTGCAGAAAGAAGCAAGAGCAGTGCAGAAATTAACAACAGAGGTGCAAAAAGAAGCAAGAGCAGTACAGAAAAAGGTAGAAGAGGTGCACAAAGAGGCAAGAGAGGTACAGAAAGAGGCAGGAGGTGTGCAGAAACAAGCAAAGGAAGTGCAGAAAGAGACAAGAGAATTGCTGAAAGAAGCAACAGAGGTGTGGAAAGAAGCAAGAGAAGTGCAGAAAGAGGCAAGTGACGTACAGAAAGAGGCAAGAGAGGTGCAGAAAATGGCAAGAGAACAGCAGAAAGAGGCAAGAGGGATGCAAAAAAGGGAAGAAGGGTGTAGAAAGAAGCAAGAGAGGTGCAGAAAGAAGCAAGAGAAGTGCAGAAACAGGCAAGAGAAATGCACAAAGAGGCAAGAGAGGGGCAGAAAGAGGTAGGAGAGGTGCACAAAGAGGAAAGAGAGGTACAGAAAGAGGCAGGAGTGGTGCAGAAATAAAGGAAGAGAAGTGCAGAAAGAGGCAAGAGAATTGCTGAAAGAAACAACAGAGGTGTAGAAAGAAGCAAGAGAAGTGCAGAAAGAGGCAAGAGAGGTGCAGAAAGAAGCAAAAGCAGTGCAGAAAGAACCAACAGAGTTGCAAAAAGAGGCAAAAGGGGTGCAGAAAAAGGTAGGAGAGGTGCACAAAGAGGCAAGAGAGGGACAGAAAGAGGCAGGAGGGGTGCAGAAAGAAGGAAGAGAAGTGCAGAGAGAAGCAACAGAGGTGCTGAAAGAGGCGCAAAGGGTGCAGAAAGAGCAAGAGAAGTGCAGAAAGAACCAACAGAGGCACAGAAAGAGGCAAGAGAGGTGCAGAAAGAGAAAAGAGGGGTGCAGAAAGAGGCAAGAGGGGTGCAGAAAGAAGCAAGAGCAGTGCAGAATGAACCAACAGAGGTGAAAAAAGAGGCAAGGGAAGTGCAGAAAGATGTAGGAGAGGTGCACAAAGAGGCAAGAGAGGTACAGAAAGGGACAGGAGGGGTGCAGAAAGAAGGAAGAGAAGTGCAGAAAGAGGCAAGAGAATTGCTGAAAGAAGCAACAGAGGTGGAGAAAGAAGCAAGAGAAGTGCAGAAAGAGGCAAGAGAGGTGCAGAAAGAGAAAAGAGGGGTCCAGAAAGAGGCTAGAGGGGTGCAGAAAGAAGCAAGCGGAGTGCAGAATGAACCAACAGAGGTGCAAAAAGAGGCAAGAGGAGTGCAGAAAGAGGTAGGAGAGGTGCACAAAGAGGCAAGAGAGGTACAGAAAGAAGCAAAAGCAGTGCAGAAAGAAACAACAGAGGTGCAAAAAGAGGCAAGAAGGGTGCAGAAAAAGTTAGGAGAGGTGCACAAAGAGGCAAGAGAAGTACAGAAAGAGGCAGGAGGGGTACAGAAAGAAGGAAGAGAAGTGCAGAAAGAAGGAACAGAGGTACTGAAATAGGCGCAAAGGGTGCAGAAAGAGCAAGAGAAGTGCAGAAAGAACCAACAGAGGCACAGAAAGAGGCAAGAGAGGTGCAGAAACAGGCAGGAAGAGTGCAGAAAGAGGTAACATGGGTGCAGAAACAGGCAAGAGAGGTGCAGAAAGAGAAAAGAGGGGTGCAGAAAGAGGCTAGAGGGGTGGAGAAAGAAGCAAGAGCAGAATGAACCAACAGAGGTGCAAAAGAGGCAAGAGGAGTGCAGAAAGAGGTAGGAGAGGTACACAAAGAGGCAAGAGAGGTACAGAAAGAGGCAGGAGGGGTGCAGAAAGAAGGAAGAGAAGTGCAGAAAGAGGCAAGAGAATTGCTGAAAGAATCAACAGAGGTGTCGAAAGAAGCAAGAGAAGTGCAGAAAGAGGCAAGAGAGGTGCAGAAAGAAGCAAGAGCAGTGCAGAAAGAACCAACAGAGGTGCAAAAGAGGCAAGAGGGGTGCAGAAAAAGGTTGGGAGGTGCACAAAGAGGCAAAAGAGGTATAGAAAGAGGCAGGAGGGGTGCAGAAAGAAAGAAGAGAAGTGCAGAAAGAAGGAACAGAGGTGCTGAAAGAGGCGCGAAGGGTACAGAAAGAGGAAGAGAAGTGCAGAAAGAACCAACAGAGGTACAGAAAGAGGCAAGAGAAGTGCAGAAACAGGCAGGAAAGGTGCAGAAAGAGGGAACAGGGGTGCAGAAAGAGGCAAGAGTGGTACAGAAAGATAAAAGAGGGGTGCAGAAAGAAGCAAGAGGGGTGCAGAAAGAAGCAAGTGCAGTGCAGAATAAACCAACAGAGGTGCAAAAGAGGCAAGAGGAGTTCAGAAAGAGGTAGGAGAGGTGCACAAACAGGCAAGAGAGGTACAGAAAGAGGCAGGAGGGTGCGTAAAGAAGGAAGAGAAGTGCAGAAAGAGGCAAAAGAATTGCTGAAAGAAGCAACAGAGGTGTAGAAAGAAGCAAGTGAAGTGCAGAAAGAGGCAAGTGAGGTGCAGAAAGAAGCAAGAGCAGTGCAGAAATTACCAACAGAGGTGCAAAAAGAAGCAAGAGCGGTACAGAAAAAGGTAGAAAAGGTGCACAAAGAGGCAAGAGAGGTACATAAAGAGGCAGTAGGGGTGCAGAAAGAAGGAAGAGAAGAGCAGAAAGAAGCAACAGAGGTGCTGAAAGAAGCAAGAGGAGTGCAGAAAGAGGTAGGAGAAGTGCAAAAAGAGGCAAGAGAGGTACAGAAAGAGGCAGGAGGGGTGCAGAAAGAAGGAAGTGAAGTGAAGAAGAGGCAAGAGAATTGCTGAAAGAAGCAACAGAGGTGTAGAAAGAAGCAAGAGAAGTGCAGAAAGAGGCAAGCGAGGTGCAGAAAGAAGCAAAAGCAGTGCAGAAAGAACTAACAGAGGTGCAAAAAGAGGCAAGGGGGTACAGAAAAAGGTAGGAGAGGTGCACAAAGAAGCAAGAGAATTACAGAAAGAGGGAGGAGGGGTGCAGAAAGAAGGAAGAGAAGTGCAGGAAGAAGCAACAGAGGGGCTGAAAGAGGCGCAAAGCGTGTATAAAGAGCAAGAGAAGTGCAGAAAGAACCAACAGAGGCACAGAAAGATGCAAAAGAGGTGCATAAACAGGCAGGACAGGTGGAGAAAGAGGGAACAGCGGTGCAGAAAGAGGCAAGAGAGGTGCAACAAGAGAAAAGAGGGGTGCAGAAAGAGGTGGGAGAGATGCAGAAAGAGGCAGGAAAGGTGCAGAAAGAGGGAACAGGGTTGCAGAAAGAGGCAAGAGAGGTGCAGAAAGAGAAAAGAGGGTGCAGAAAGAGGCAAGAGGGTGCAGAAAGAACCAAGAGCAGTGCAGAATGAACCAACAGAGGTGCAAAAAGAGGCAAGAGGAGTGCAGAAAGATGTAGTAGAGGTGCACAAAGAAGCAAGAGAGGTACAGAAAGAGGCGGGAGGGGTGCAGAAAGAAGGATGAGAAGTGCAGAAAGAGGCAAGAGAATTGCTGAAAGAAGCAACAGAGGTGTAGAAGGAAGCAAGAGAAGTGAAGAAAGAGGCAAGCGAGGTGCAGAAAGAAGCAAAAGCAGTGCAGAAAGAACCAACAGAGGTGCAAAAAGAGGCAAGGGAGTACAGAAAAAGGTAGTAGAGGTGCACAAAGAGGCAAGAGAAGTACATAAAGAGGCAGGAGGGGTGCAGAATGAAGGAAGAGAAGTGCAGGAAGAAGCAACAGAGGGGCTGAAAGAGGTGCAATGGGTGCATAAAGTGCAAGAGAAGTGCAGAAAGAACCAACAGAGGCACAGAAAGAGGCAAAAGAGGTGCAGAAAGAGGCAGGACAGGTGGAGAAAGAAGGAACAGGGGTGCAGAAAGAGGCAAGAGAGGTGCAACAAGAGAAAAGAGGGGTGCAGAAAGAGGTGGGAGAGGTACAGAAAGAGGCAGGAAAGGTGCAGAAAGAGGGAATAGGGGTGCAGAAAGAGGCAAGAGAGGTGCAGAAAGAGAAAAGAGGGGTGCAGAAAGAGGCAAGAGGGTGCAGAAAGAACCAAGAGCAGTGCAGAATGAACCAACAGAGGTGCAAAAAGAGGCAAGAGGAGTGCAGAAAGATGTAGTAGAGGTGCACAAAGAAGCAAGAGAGGTACAGAAAGAGGCGGGAGGGGTGCAGAAAGAAGGATGAAAAGTGCAGAAAGAGGCATGAGAATTGCTGAAAGAAGCAACAGAGGTGTAGAAAGAAGCAAGAGAAGTGCAGAAAGAGGCAAGTGGGGTGCAGAAAGAAGCAAGGGCAGTGCAGAAAGAACCAACAGAGGTGCAAAAAGAGGCAAGAGGGGTGCAGAAAAAGGTAGGAGAGGTGCAGAAAGGCAGGAGAGGTATAGAAAGAGGCAGGAAGGGTGCAGAAAGAAGGAAGAGAAGTGCAAGAAAGAGGAAACAGAGGTGCTGAAAGAGGCACGAAGGGTGCAGAAAGAGGAAGAGAAGTACAGAAAGAACCAACAGAGGTACAGAAAGAGGCAAGAGAGGTGCAGAAACAGGCAGGAAATGTGCAGAAAGAGAGAACAGGGGTGCAGAGAGACGCAAGAGAGGTGCTGAAAGAGAAAAGAGGGGTGCAGAAAGAGGCAAGAGGGGTGCAGAAAGAAGCAAGAGCAGTGCAGAATGAACCAACAGAGGTGCAAAAAGAGGCAAGAGGAGTGCAGAAAGAGGTAGGAGAGGTGCGCAATGAAGGAAGAGAAGTGCAGAAAGAGGCAAAAGAATTGTGGAAAGAAGCAACAGAGGTGTAGAAAGAAGCAAGAAAAGTGCAGAAAGAGGCAAGTGAGGTGCAGAAAGAAGCAAGAGCAGTGCAGAAATTAACAACAGAGGTGCAAAAAGAAGCAAGAGCAGTACAGAAAAAGGTAGAAGAGGTGCACAAAGAGGCAAGAGAGGTACAGAAAGAGGCAGGAGGTGTGCAGAAACAAGCAAAGGAAGTGCAGAAAGAGACAAGAGAATTGCTGAAAGAAGCAACAGAGGTGTGGAAAGAAGCAAGAGAAGTGCAGAAAGAGGCAAGTGACGTACAGAAAGAGGCAAGAGAGGTGCAGAAAATGGCAAGAGAACAGCAGAAAGAGGCAAGAGGGATGCAAAAAAAGGGAAGAAGGGTGTAGAAAGAAGCAAGAGAGGTGCAGAAAGAAGCAAGAGAAGTGCAGAAACAGGCAAGAGAAATGCACAAAGAGGCAAGAGAGGGGCAGAAAGAGGTAGGAGAGGTGCACAAAGAGGAAAGAGAGGTACAGAAAGAGGCAGGAGTGGTGCAGAAATAAAGGAAGAGAAGTGCAGAAAGAGGCAAGAGAATTGCTGAAAGAAACAACAGAGGTGTAGAAAGAAGCAAGAGAAGTGCAGAAAGAGGCAAGAGAGGTGCAGAAAGAAGCAAAAGCAGTGCAGAAAGAACCAACAGAGTTGCAAAAAGAGGCAAAAGGGGTGCAGAAAAAGGTAGGAGAGGTGCACAAAGAGGCAAGAGAGGGACAGAAAGAGGCAGGAGGGGTGCAGAAAGAAGGAAGAGAAGTGCAGAGAGAAGCAACAGAGGTGCTGAAAGAGCGCAAAGGGTGCAGAAAGAGCAAGAGAAGTGCAGAAAGAACCAACAGAGGCACAGAAAGAGGCAAGAGAGGTGCAGAAAGAGAAAAGAGGGTGCAGAAAGAGGCAAGAGGGGTGCAGAAAGAAGCAAGAGCAGTGCAGAATGAACCAACAGAGGTGAAAAAGAGGCAAGGGAAGTGCAGAAAGATGTAGGAGAGGTGCACAAAGAGGCAAGAGAGGTACAGAAAGGGACAGGAGGGTGCAGAAAGAAGGAAGAGAAGTGCAGAAAGAGGCAAGAGAATTGCTGAAAGAAGCAACAGAGGTGGAGAAAGAAGCAAGAGAAGTGCAGAAAGAGGCAAGAGAGGTGCAGAAAGAGAAAAGAGGGGTCCAGAAAGAGGCTAGAGGGGTGCAGAAAGAAGCAAGCGGAGTGCAGAATGAACCAACAGAGGTGCAAAAAGAGGCAAGAGGAGTGCAGAAAGAGGTAGGAGAGGTGCACAAAGAGGCAAGAGAGGTACAGAAAGAAGCAAAAGCAGTGCAGAAAGAAACAACAGAGGTGCAAAAGAGGCAAGAAGGGTGCAGAAAAAGTTAGGAGAGGTGCACAAAGAGGCAAGAGAAGTACAGAAAGAGGCAGGAGGGGTACAGAAAGAAGGAAGAGAAGTGCAGAAAGAAGGAACAGAGGTACTGAAAGAGGCGCAAAGGGTGCAGAAAGAGCAAGAGAAGTGCAGAAAGAACCAACAGAGGCACAGAAAGAGGCAAGAGAGGTGCAGAAACAGGCAGGAAGAGTGCAGAAAGAGGTAACATGGGTGCAGAAACAGGCAAGAGAGGTGCAGAAAGAGAAAAGAGGGGTGCAGAAAGAGGCTAGAGGGGTGGAGAAAGAAGCAAGAGCAGAATGAACCAACAGAGGTGCAAAAAGAGGCAAGAGGAGTGCAGAAAGAGGTAGGAGAGGTACACAAAGAGGCAAGAGAGGTACAGAAAGAGGCAGGAGGGGTGCAGAAAGAAGGAAGAGAAGTGCAGAAAGAGGCAAGAGAATTGCTGAAAGAATCAACAGAGGTGTCGAAAGAAGCAAGAGAAGTGCAGAAAGAGGCAAGAGAGGTGCAGAAAGAAGCAAGAGCAGTGCAGAAAGAACCAACAGAGGTGCAAAAGAGGCAAGAGGGGTGCAGAAAAAGGTTGGGAGGTGCACAAAGAGGCAAAAGAGGTATAGAAAGAGGCAGGAGGGGTGCAGAAAGAAAGAAGAGAAGTGCAGAAAGAAGGAACAGAGGTGCTGAAAGAGGCGCGAAGGGTACAGAAAGAGGAAGAGAAGTGCAGAAAGAACCAACAGAGGTACAGAAAGAGGCAAGAGAAGTGCAGAAACAGGCAGGAAAGGTGCAGAAAGAGGGAACAGGGGTGCAGAAAGAGGCAAGAGTGGTACAGAAAGATAAAAGAGGGGTGCAGAAAGAAGCAAGAGGGGTGCAGAAAGAAGCAAGTGCAGTGCAGAATAAACCAACAGAGGTGCAAAAAGAGGCAAGAGGAGTTCAGAAAGAGGTAGGAGAGGTGCACAAACAGGCAAGAGAGGTACAGAAAGAGGCAGGAGGGGTGCGTAAAGAAGGAAGAGAAGTGCAGAAAGAGGCAAAAGAATTGCTGAAAGAAGCAACAGAGGTGTAGAAAGAAGCAAGTGAAGTGCAGAAAGAGGCAAGTGAGGTGCAGAAAGAAGCAAGAGCACTGCAGAAATTACCAACAGAGGTGCAAAAAGAAGCAAGAGCGGTACAGAAAAAGGTAGAAGAGGTGCACAAAGAGGCAAGAGAGGTACAGAAAGAGGCAGTAGGGGTGCAGAAAGAAGGAAGAGAAGCGCAGAAGGAAGCAACAGAGGTCCTGAAAAAAGCAAGAGGAGTGCAGAAAGAGGTAGGAGAAGTGCACAAAGAGGCAAGAGAGGTACAGAAAGAGGCAGGAGGGGTGCAGAAAGAAGGAAGTGAAGTGCAGAAAGAGGCAAGAGAATTGCTGAAAGAAGCAACAGAGGTGTAGAAAGAAGCAAGAGAAGTGCAGAAAAAGGCAAGCGAGTTCCAGAAAGAAGCAAAAGCAGTGCAGAAAGAACCAACAGAGGTGCAAAAAGAGGCAATGGGGTACAGAAAAAGGTAGGAGAGGTGCACAAAGAGGCAAGAGAAGTACAGAAAGAGGCAGGAGGGGTGCAGAAAGAAGGAAGAGAAGTGCAGGAAGAAGCAACAGAGGGGCTGAAAGAGGCACAAAGCATGTATAAAGAGCAAGAGAAGTGCAGAAAGAGCCAACAGAGGCACAGAAAGAGGCAAAAGAGGTGCAGAAACAGGCAGGACAAGTGGAGGAAGAGGGAACAGGGGTGCAGAAAGAGCCAAGAGAGGTGCAACAAGAGAAAAGAGGGGTGCAGAAAGAGGTGGGAGAGGTGCACAAAGAGGCAGGAAAGGTGCAGAAAGAGGGAACAGAGGTGCAGAAAGAGGCAAGAGAGGTGCAGAAAGAGAAAAGAAGGGAGCAGAAAGAGGCAAGAGGGGTGCAGAAAGAACCAAGAGCAGTTCAGAATGAACTAACAGAGGTGCAAAAAGAGGCAAGAGGAGTGCAGAAAGATGTAGTAGAGGTGCACAAAGAAGCAAGAGAGGTACAGAAAGAGGCGGGAGGGGTGCAGAAAGAAGGATGAGAAGTGCAGAAAGAAGCAAGAGAATTGCTGAAAGAAGCAACAGCGGTGTAGAAGGAAGCAAGGGAACTGCAGAAAGAGGCAAGCGAGGTGCAGAAAGAAGCAAAAGCAGTGCAGAAAGAACCAACAGAGGTGCAAAAAGAGGCAAGGGGGTACAGAAAAAGGTAGGAGAGGTGCACAAAGAAGCAAGAGAATTACAGAAAGAGGGAGGAGGGGTGCAGAAAGAAGGAAGAGAAGTGCAGGAAGAAGCAACAGAGGGGCTGAAAGAGGCGCAAAGCGTGTATAAAGAGCAAGAGAAGTGCAGAAAGAACCAACAGAGGCACAGAAAGAGGCAAAAGAGGTGCATAAACAGGCAGGACAGGTGGAGAAAGAACCAACAGAGGTGCAAAAAGAGGCAAGAGGGGTGTAGAAAGAGGTAGGAGAGGTGCACAAAGAGGAAAGAGAGGTATAGAAAGAAGCAGGAGGGGTGCAGAAAGAAGGAAGAGAAGTGCAGAAAGAAGGAACAGAGGTACAGAAAGAGGCAAGAGAAGTGCAGAAACAGGCAGGAAAGGTGCAGCAAGAGGGAACAGGGGTGCAGAAAGAGGCAAGAGAGGTGCAGAAAGATAAAAGAGGGGTGCAGAAAGAAGCAAGTGGGGTGCAGAAAGAATCAAGTGCAGTGCAGAATAAACCAACAGAGGTGCAAAAAGAGGCAAGAGGAGTGCAGAAAGAGGTAGGAGAGGTGCACAAAGAGACAAGAGAGGTACAGAAAGAGGCAGGAGGGGTGCGGAAAGAAGGAAGAGAAGTGCAGAAAGAGGCAAAAGAATTGCTGAAAGAAGCAACAGAGGTGTAGAAAGAAGCAAGTGAAGTGCAGAAAGAGGCAAGTGAGGTGCAGAAAGAAGCAAGAGCAGTGCAGAAATTACCAACAGAGGTGCAAAAAGAAGCAAGAGCGGTACAGAAAAAGGTAGAAGAGGTGCACAAAGAGGCAAGAGAGGTACAGAAAGAGGCAGTAGGGGTGCAGAAAGAAGGAAGAGAAGAGCAGAAGGAAGCAACAGAGGTGCTGAAAGAAGCAAGAGGAGTGCAGAAAGAGGTAGGAGAACTACACAAAGAGGCAAGAGAGGTAAAGAAAGAGGCAGGAGGGGTGCAGAAAGAAGGAAGTGAAGTGCAGAAAGAGGCAAGAGAATTGCTGAAAGAAGCAACAGAGGTGTAGAAAGAAGCAAGAGAAGTGCAGAAAGAGGCAAGCGAGGTGCAGAAAGAAGCAAAAGCAGTGCAGAAAGAACCAACAGAGGTGCAAAAAGAGGCAAGGGGGTACAGAAAAAGGTAGTAGAGGTGCACAAAGAGGCAAGAGAAGTACATAAAGAGGCAGGAGGGGTGCAGAAAGAAGGAAGAGAAGTGCAGGAAGAAGCAACAGAGGGGCTGAAAGAGGCGCAAAGCGTGTATAAAGAGCAAGAGAAGTGCAGAAAGAACCAACAGAGGCACAGAAAGAGGCAAAAGAGGTGCAGAAACAGGCAGGACAGGTGGAGGAAGAGGGAACAGGGGTGCAGAAAGAGGCAAGAGAGGTGCAACAAGAGAAAAGAGGGGTGCAGAAAGAGGTGGGAGAGGTGCACAAAGAGGCAGGAAAGGTGCAGAAAGAGGGAACAGAGGTGCAGAAAGAGGCAAGAGAGGTGCAGAAAGAGAAAAGAGGGGAGCAGAAAGAGGCAAGAGGGGTGCAGAAAGAACCAAGAGCAGTGCAGAATGAACCAACAGAGGTGCAAAAAGAGGCAAGAGGAGTGCAGAAAGATGTAGTAGAGGTGCACAAAGAAGCAAGAGAGGTACAGAAAGAGGCGGGAGGGGTGCAGAAAGAAGGATGAGAAGTGCAGAAAGAGGGAAGAGAATTGCTGAAAGAAGCAACAGAGGTGTAGAAGGAAGCAAGAGAAGTGCAGAAAGAGGCAAGCGAGGTGCAGAAAGAAGCAAAAGCAGTGCAGAAAGAACCAACAGAGGTGCAAAAAGAGGCAAGGGGGTACAGAAAATGGTAGTAGAGGTGCACAAAGAGGCAAGAGAAGTACATAAAGAGGCAGGAGGGGTGCAGAAAGAAGGAAAAGAAGTGCAGGAAGAAGCAACAGAGGGGCTGAAAGAGGTGCAAAGGGTGCATTAAGAGCAAGAGAAGTGCAGAAAGAACCAACAGAGGCACAGAAAGAGGCAAACGAGGTGCAGAAACAGGCAGGACAGGTGGAGAAAGAGGGAACAGGGGTGCAGAAAGAGGCAAGAGAGGTGCAACAAGAGAAAAGAGGGGTGCAGAAAGAGGTGGGAGAGGTGCACAAAGAGGCAGGAAAGGTGCACAAAGAGGGAACAGGGGTGCAGAAAGAGGCAAGAGAGGTGCAGAAAGAGAAAAAAGTGGTGCAGAAAGAGGCAAGAGGGTTGCAGAAAGAACCAAGAGCAGTGCAGAATGAACCAACAGAGGTGCAAAAAGAGGCAAGAGGAGTGCATAAAGATGTAGTAGAGGTGCACAAAGAAGCAAAAGAGGTACAGAAAGAGGCGGGAGGGGTGCAGAAAGAAGGATGAGAAGTGCAGAAAGAGGCAAGAGAATTGCTGAAAGAAGCAACAGAGGTGTAGAAAGAAGCAAGAGAAGTGCAGAAAGAGGCAAGTGAGGTGCAGAAAGAAGCAAGGGCAGTGCAGAAAGAACCAACAGAGGTGCAAAAAGAGGCAAGAGGGGTGCAGAAAAAGGTAGGAGAGGTGCAGAAAGAGGCAAGAGAGGTATAGAAAGAGGCAGGAGGGGTGCAGAAAGAAGGAAGAGAAGTGCAAGAAAGAGGAAACAGAGGTGCTGAAAGAGGCGCGAAGGGTGCAGAAAGAGGAAGAGAAGTGCAGAAAGAACCAACAGAAGTACAGAAAGAGGCAGGAGAGGTGCAGAAACAGGCAGGAAAGGTGCAGAAAGAGATAACAGGGGTGCAGAGAGAGGCAAGAGAGATGCTGAAAGAGAAAAGAGGGGTGCAGAAAGAGGCAAGAGGGGTGCAGAAAGAAGCAAGAGCAGTGCAGAATGAACCAACAGAGGTGCAAAAAGAGGCAAGAGGAGTGCAGAAAGAGGTAGGAGAGGTGCGCAAAGAAGGAAGAGATGTTCAGAAAGAGGCAAAAGAATTGCTGAAAGAAGCAACAGAGGTGTAGAAAGAAGCAAGAGAAGTGCAGAACGAGGCAAGTGAGGTGCAGAAAGAAGCAAGAGCAGTGCAGAAATTAACAACAGAGGTGCAAAAATAAGCAAGAGCAGTACAGAAAAAGGTAGAAGAGGTGCACAAAGAGGCAAGAGAGGTACAGAAAGAGGCAGTAGGGGTGCAGAAAGAAGGAAGAGAAGAGCAGAAAGGAGCAACAGAGGTGCTGAAAGAAGCAATAGGAATGCAGAAAGAGGTAGGAGAGGTGCAAAAAGAGGCAAGAGAGGTACAGAAAGAGGCAAGAGGGGTGCAGAAAGAAGGAAGAGAAGTGCAGAAAGAGGCAAGAGAATTGCTGAAAGAAGCAACAGAGGTGTAGAAATAAGCAATAGAAGTACAGCAAGAGGCAAGTGAGGTGCAGAAAGAAGCAAGAACAGTGCAGAAAGAACCAACAGAGGTGCAAAAAGAAGAAAGAGTGGTACAGAAAAATGTAGAAGAAGTGCACAAAGAGGCAAGAGAGGTACAGAAAGAGGCAGGAGGGTTGCAGAAAGAAAAAGAGAAGTGCAGAAAGAAGCAACAGAGGTGCTGAAAGAGGCACGAAGGGTGCAAAAAGAGCAAGAGAAGTGCAGAAAGAACCAACAGAGATACAGAAAGAGGCAGGAGAGGTGCAGGAACAGGCAGGAAAGGTGCAGAAAGAGGGAACAGGGGTACAGAAAGAGGCAAGAGAGGTGCAGAAAGAGAAAAGAGGGGTACAGAAAGAGGCAAGAGGGATGCAGAAAGAAGCAAGTGAGGTGTAGAAAGAGGCAACAGAGGTGCATAAAGACGCAAGAGAGGTGCAGAAACAAGCAAAAGAAGTGCAGAAAGAGACAAGAGAATTGCTGAAAGAAGCAACAGAGGTGTGGAAAGAAGCAAGAGAAGTGCAGAAAGAGGTAAATGAGGTGCAGAAAGAGGCAAGAAAGGTGCAGAAAATGGCAAGAGAACAGCAGAAAGAAGCAAGAGGGATGCAAAAAAAGGGAAGAAGGGTGTAGAAAGAAGCAAGAGAGGGCAGAAAGAAGCAAGAGAAGTGCAGAACGAGGCAAGAGAGGTGCAGAAAGAGGCAAGAGAGGTTCAGAAAGAGACAAGGGAAGTGCAGAAACAGGCAAGAGAAATGCACAAAGAGGCAAGAGAGGAGCAGAAAGAGGTAGGAGAGGTGCAGAAAGAGGAAAGAGAGGTACAGAAAGAGGTAGGAGGGGTACAGAAATAAAGGAAGAGAAGTGCAGAAAGAGGCAAGAGAATTGCTGAAAGAAGCAACAGAGGTGTAGAAAGAAGCAAGAGAAGTGCAGAAAGAGGCAAGTGAGGTGCAGAAAGAAGCAAGAGCAGTGCAGAAAGAACCAACAGAGGTGCAAAAAAAGGCAAGAGGGGTGCAGACAAATGTAGGAGAGGTGCACCAAGAGTCAAGAGGGGTATAGAAAGAGGCAGGAGGAGTGCAGAAAGAAGGAAGGGAAGTGCAGAAAGAAGCAACAGAGGTGCTGAAAGAGGCGCGAAGGGTGCAGAAAGAGGAAGAGAAGTGCAGAAAGAGAAAAGAGGGGTACAGAAAGAGGCAAGAGGGGTGCAGAAAGAAGCAAGAGCAGTGCAGAATGAACCAACAGAGGTGCAAAAAGAGGCAAGAGGAGTGCAGAAAGAGGTAGGAGAGGTGCAAAAAGGGGCAAGAGAGGTAGAGAAGGAGGCAGGAGGGATGCAGATAGAAGGAAGAGAAGTGCAGAAAGAGGCAAGAGAATTGCTGAAAGAAGCAACAGAGGTGTACAAAGAAGCAATAGAAGTACAGAAAGAGGCAAGTGAGGTGCAGAAAGAACCAAGAGCAGTGCAGTAAGAACCAACAGAGGTGCAAAAAGAAGCAAGAGCAGTACAGAAAAAGGTAAAAGAAGTGAACAAAGAGGCAAGAGAGGTACAGAAAGAGGCAGGAGGGGTACAGAAAGAAGAAAGAGAAGTGCAGGAAGAAGCAACAGAGGTGCTCAAAAAGGCGCGAAGGGTGCAGAAAGAGCAAGAGAAGTGTAGAAAGAACCAATAGAGGTACAGAAAGAGGCAAGAGTGGTGCAGAAACAGGCAGGAAAGGTGCAGAAATAGGGAACAGGGGTGCATAAAGAGGCTAGAGAGGTGCAGAAAGAGAAAAGAGGGGTGCAGAAAGAGGCAAGAGGGGTGCAGAAAGAAGCAAGTGAGGTGTAGAAAGAGGCAACAGAGCTGCATAAAGATGCAAAAGAGGTGCAGAAACAAGCAAAAGAAGTGCAGAAAGAGACAAGAGAATTGCTGAAAGAAGCAACAGAGGTGTGGAAAGAAGCAAGAGAAGTGCAGAAAGAGGCAAGTGTCGTGCTCAAAGAGGCAAGAGACTTGCAGAAAATGGCAAGAGAACAGCAGAAAGAGGCAAGAAAGATGCAAAAAAGGGAAGAAGGGTGCAGAAAAAAGCAAGAGATGTGCAGAAAGAAGCAAGAGAAGTGCAAAAGAGGCAAGAGAGGTGCAGAAAGAGGCAAGAGAGGTTCAGAAAGAGGCAAGGGAAGTGCAGAAAGAGGCAAGAGAAATGCACAAAGAGGCAGGAGAGGAGCAGAAAGAGGCAAGAGAGGTGCAAAAAGAAGCAAGAGAAGTAAAGAAAGAGGCAGGAGGGGTGCAGAAATAAGCAACAGATGTCTAAAAAGAACCAAGAGAAGTACAGAAAGAGGCAAGTGAGGTGCAGAAAGAAGCAAGAGCAGTGCAGAAAGAACCAACAGAGGTGCAAAAAGAGGCAAGAGGGGTGTAGAAAGAGGTAGGAGAGGTGCACAAAGAGGCAAGAGAGGTACAGAAAGGGGCAGGAGGGGTGCAGCAAGAAGGAAGAGAAGTGCAGAAAGAGGCAACAGAGGTGCTGAAAGAGGCGCGAAGGGTGCAGAAAGAGGAAGAGAAGTACAGAAAGAACCAACAGAGGTACAGAAAGAGGCAAGAGAGGTGCAGAAACAGGCAGGAAAGGTGCAGAAAGAGAGAACAGGGGTACAGAAAGAGGCAAGAGAGGTGCAGAAAGAGGCAAGAGAGGTGCAGAATGAGAAAAGAGGGGTGCAGAAAGAGGAAAGAGGGGTGCAGAAAGAAGCAAGAGCAGTGCAGAATGAACCAACTGAGGTGCAAAAAGAGGCTAGAGGAGTGCAGAAAGAGGTAGGAGAAGTGCGCAAAGAAGGAAGAGCAGAAAGAGGCAAGTGAGGTGCAGAAAGAAGCAAGAGCAGTGCAGAAATTAGCAACAGAGGTGCAAAAAGAAGCAAGAGCGGTACAGAAAAAGGTAGAAGAGGTGCACAAAGCGGCAAGAGAGGTACAGAAAGAGGCAGGAGGGGTGCAGAAAGAAGCAAGAGCAGTGCAGAATGAACCAACAGAGGTGCAAATAGAGGCAAGAGGAGTGCAGAAAGAGGTAGGAGAGGTACAAAAAGAGGCAAGAGAGGTAGAGAAAGAGGCAGGAGGGGTGCAGATAGAAGGAAGTGAAGTGCAGAAAGAGGCAAGTGAATTGCTAAAAGAAGCAACAGAGGTGTACAAAGAAGCAATAGAAGTACAGAAAGAGGCAAGTGAGGTGCAGAAAGAACGAAGAGCAGTGCAGAAAGAACCAACTGAGGTGCAAAAAGAGGCTAGAGGAGTGCAGAAAGAGGTAGGAGAAGTGCGCAAAGAAGGAAGAGCAGAAAGAGGCAAGTGAGGTGCAGAAAGAAGCAAGAGCAGTGCAGAAATTAGCAAGAGAGGTGCAAAAAGAAGCAAGAGCAGTACAGAAAAAGGTAGAAGAAGTGTACAAAGAGGCAAGAGAGGTACAGAAAGAGGCAGGAGGGGTGCAGAAAGAAGAAAGAGAAGTGCAGGAAGAAGCAACAGAGGTGCTCAAAAAGGCACGAAGGGTGCAGAAAGAGCAAGAGAAGTGCAGAAAGAACCAATAGAGGTAAAGAAAGAGGCAAGAGAGGTGCAGAAAGAGGCAGGAAAGGTGCAGAAAGAGGGAACAGGGGTACAGAAAGAGGCAAGAGAGGTGCAGAAAGAAGCAAGTGAGGTGTAGAAAGAGGCAACAGAGGTGCATAAAGATGCAAAAGAGGTGCAGAAACAAGCAAAAGAAGTGCAGAAAGAGACAAGAGAATTGCTGAAAGAAGCAACAGAGGTGTGGAAAGAAGCAAGAGAAGTGCAGAAAGAGGCAAGTGACGTGCACAAAGAGGCAAGAGACGTGCAGAAAATGGCAAGAGAACAGCAGAAAGAGGCAAGAAAGATGCAAAAAAGGGAAGAAGGGTGCAGAAAAAAGCAAGAGATGTGCAGAAAGAAGCAGGAGAAGTGCAAAAGAGGCAAGAGAGGTGCAGAAAGAGGCAAGAGAGGTTCAGAAAGAGGCAAGGGAAGTGCAGAAAGAGGCAAGAGAAATGCACAAAGAGGCAGGAGAGGAGCAGAAAGAGGCAAGAGAGGTGTAAAAAGAAGCAAGAGAAGTAAAGAAAGAGGCAGGAGGGGTGCAGAAATAAGCAACAGAGGTCTAAAAAGAACCAAGAGAAGTACAGAAAGAGGCAAGTGAGGTGCAGAAAGAAGCAAGAGCAGTGCAGAAAGAACCAACAGAGGTGCAAAAAGAGGCAAGAGGGGTGCAGAAAGAGGTAGGAGAGGTGCACAAAGAGGCAAGAGAGGTACAGAAAGAGGCAGGAGGGGTGCAGCAAGAAAGAAGAGAAGTGCAGAAAGAGACAACAGAGGTGCTGAAAGAGGCACGAAGGGTGCAGAAAGAGGAAGAGAAGTGCAGAAAGAACCAACAGAGGTAGAGAAATAGGCAAGAGAGGTGCAGAAACAGGCAGGAAAGGTGCAGAAAGAGAGAACAGGGGTGCAGAAAGAGGCAAGAGAGGTGCAGAAAGAGGCAAGAAAGGTGCAGAAAGAGAAAAGAGGGGTGCAGAAAGAGGAAAGAGGGGTGCAGAAAGAAGCAAGAGCAGTGCAGAATGAACCAACTGAGGTGCAAAAAGAGGCTAGAGAAGTGCAGAAAGAGGTAGGAGAGGTGCGCAAAGAAGGAAGAGAAGTGCAGAAAGAGGCAAAAAAATTGCTGAAAGAAGCAACAGAGGTGTAGAAAGAAGCAAGAGAAGTGCAGAAAGAGGCAAGTGCGGTGCAGAAAAAAGCAAGAGCAGTGCAGAAATTAGCAACAGAGGTGCAAAACGAAGCAAGAGCTGTACAGAAAAAGGTAGAAGAGGTGCACAAAGAGGCAAGAGAGGTACAGAAAGAGGCAGGAGTGGTGCAGAAAGAAGGAAGAGTAGTGCAGAAAGAAGCAACAGAGGTGCTGAAAGAAGCAAGAGGTGTGCAGAAAGAGGTAGGAGAGGTGCAAAAAGAGGCAAGAGAGGTACAGAAGGAGGCAGGAGGGGTGCAGAAAGAAGGAAGAGAAGTGCAGAAAGAGGCAAGAGAATAGTTGAAAGAAGCAACAGAGGTGTACAAATAAGCAATAGAAGTATAGAAAGAGGCAAGTGAGGTGCAGAAAGAAGCAAGAGCAGTGCAGAAAGAACCAACAGAGGTGCAAAAAGAAGCAAGAGCGTTACGGAAAAAGGTAGAAGAAGTGCACAAAGAGGCAAGAGAGGTACAAAAAGAGGCAGGAGGGGTGCAGAACGAGGCAAGAAAAATGTACAAAGAGGCAAGAGAGGAGCAGAAAGAGGCAGGAGGGGTGCAGCAAGAAGGAAGAGAAGTGCAGAAAGAGACAACAGAGGTGCTGAAAGAGGCGCGAAGGGTGCAGAAAGAGGAAGAGAAGTGCAGAAAGAACCAACAGAGGTACAGAAAGAGGCAAGAGAGGTGCAGAAACAGGCAGGAAAGGTACAGAGAGAGGGAACAGGGGTGCAGAAAGAGGCAAGAGAGGTGCAGAAAGAGGCAAGAGAGGTGCAGAAAGAGAAAAGAGGGGTGCAGAAAGAGGAAAGAGGGGTGCAGAAAGAAGCAAGAGCAGTGCAGAATGAACCAACTGATGTGCAAAAAGAGGCTAGAGGAGTGCAGAAATAGGTAGGAGAGGTGCGCAAAGAAGGAAGAGAAGTGCAGAAAAAGGCAAAAGAATTGCTGAAAGAAGCAACAGAGGTGCAAAAAGAAGCAAGAGCATTACGGAAAAAGGTAGAAGAAGTGCACAAAGGGGCAAGAGAGGTACAAAAAGAGGCAGGAGGGGTGCAGAAAGAAGAAAGAGAAGTGCAGAAAGAAGCAACAGAGGTGCTGAAAGAGGCACGAGGGTGCAGAAACAGGCAGTGAAAGTGCAGAAAGAGGGAACAGGGATGCAGAAAGAGGCGATAGAGGTGCAGAAAGAGGCAAGAGGGGTGCAGAAAGAAGCAAGTAAGGTGTAGAAAGAGGCAACAGAGGTGCATAAAGACGCAAGAGAGGTACAGAAACAAGCAAAAGAAGTGCAGAAAGAGACAAGAGAATTGCTGAAGAAGCAACAGAGGTGTGGAAAGAAGCAAGAGAAGTGCAGAAAGAGGCAAGTGAGGTGAAGAAAGAGGCAAGAGAGGTACAGAAAATGGCAAGAGAACAGCAGAAAGAGGCAAGAGGGATGCAAAAAAAGGGAAGAAGGGTGTAGAAAGAAGCAAGAGAGGTGCAGAAAGAAGCAAGAGAAGTGCAGAACGAGGCAAGAGAGGTGCAGAAAGAGGCAAGAGAGGTTCAGAAAGAGGCAAGGGAAGTGCAGAAACAGGCAAGAGAAATGCACAAAGAGGCAAGAGAGGAGCAGAAAGAGGCAGGAGGGGTGCAGCAAGAAGGAAGAGAAGTGCAGAAAGAGACAACAGAGGTGCTGAAAGAGGCGCGAAGGGTGCAGAAAGAGGAAGAGAAGTGCAGAATAACCAACAGAGGTACAGAAAGAGGCAAGAGAGGTGCAGAAACAGGCAGGAAAGGTGCAGAAAGAGAGAACAGGGGTGCAGAAAGAGGCAAGAGAGGTGCAGAAAGAGGTAAGAGAGGTGCAGAAAGAGAAAAGAGGGGTGCAGAAAGAGGAAAGAGGGGTGCAGAAAGAAGCAAGAGCAGTGCAGAATGAACCAACTGAGGTGCAAAAAGAGGCTAGAGGAGTGCAGAAAGAGGTAGGAGAGGTGCGCAAAGAAGGAAGAGAAGTGCAGAAAGAGGCAAAAGAATTGCTGAAAGAAGCAACAGAGGTGTAGAAAGAAGCAAGAAAAGTGCAGAAAGAGGCAAGTGAGGTGCAGAAAGAAGCAAGAGCAGTGCAGAAATTAGCAACAGAGGTGCAAGAGCTGTACAGAAAAAGGTAGAAGAGGTGCACAAAGAGGCAAGAGAGGTACAGAAAGAGGCAGGATTGGTGCAGAAAGAAGGAAGAGTAGTGCAGAAAGAAGCAACAGAGGTGCTGAAAGAAGCAAGAGGTGTGCAGAAAGAGGTAGGAGAGGTGCAAAAAGAGGCAAGAGAGGTACAGAAGGAGGCAGGAGGGGTGCAGAAAGAAGGAAGAGAAGTGCAGAAAGAGGCAAGAGAATAGTTGAAAGAAGCAACAGAGGTGTACAAATAAGCAATAGAAGTATAGAAAGAGGCAAGTGAGGTGCAGAAAGAAGCAAGGGCAGTGCAGAAAGAACCAACAGAGGTGCAAAAAGAAGCAAGAGCGTTATGGAAAAAGGTAGAATAAGTGCACAAAGAGGCAAGAGAGGTACAAAAAGAGGCAGGAGGGGTGCAGAAAGAAGAAAGAGAAGTGCAGAAAGAAGCAACAGAGGTGCTGAAAGAGGCACAAGGGTGCAGAAAGAGCAAGAGAAGTGCAGAAAGAACCAACAGAGGTACAGTAAGAGGCAAGAGATGTGCAGAAACAGGCAGTGAAAGTGCAGAAAGAGGGAACAGGGGTGCAGAAAGAGGCGATAGAGGTGCAGAAAGAGGCAAGAGGGGTGCAGAAAGAAGCAAGTAAGGTGTAGAAAGAGGCAACAGAGGTGCATAAAGACGCAAGAGAGGTACAGAAACAAGCAAAAGAAGTGCAGAAAGAGACAAGAGAATTGCTGAAGAAGCAACAGAGGTGTGGAAAGAAGAAAGAGAAGTGCAGAATAGACAAGTGAGGTGAAGAAAGAGGCAAGAGAGGTACAGAAAATGGCAAGAGAACAGCAGAAAGAGGCAAGAGGGATGCAAAAAAAGGGAAGAAGGGTGTAGAAAGAAGCAAGAGAGGTGCAGAAAGAAGCCAGAGAAGTGCAGAACGAGGCAAGAGAGGTGCAGAAAGAGGCAAGAGAGGTTCAGAAAGAGGCAAGGGAAGTTCAGAAACAGGCAAGAGAAATGCACAAAGAGGCAAGAGAGGAGCAGAAAGAGGTAGGAGAGGTGCCCAAAGAGGCAAGAGAGGTACAGAAAGAGGCAGGATGGGTGCAGAAATAAAGGAAGAGAAGTGCAGAAAGAGGCAAGAGAATTGCTGAATGAAGCAACAGAGGTGTAGAAAGATGCAAGAGAAGTGCAGAAAGAGGCAAGTGAGGTGCAGAAAGAAGCAAGAGCAGTGCAGAAAGAACCAACAGAGGTGCAAAAGGAGGCAAGATGGGTATAGAAAAAGGTAGGAGAGGTGCACAAAGAGGCAAGAGAGGTATAGAAAGAGGCAGGAGGGGTGCAGAAAGAAGGAAGAGAAGTGCAGAAAGAAGCAACAGAGATGCTGAAAGAGGCGCGAAGGCTGCAGAAAGAGGAAGAGAAGTATAAAGAACCAACAGAGGCACAGAAAGAGGCAAGAAAGGTGCAGAAACAGGCAGGATAGGTGCAGAAAGAGAGAACAGGGGTGCAGAAAGAGGCAAGAGAGGTGCAGAAAGAGAAAAGAGGGGTACAGAAAGAAGCAAGAGGGGAGCAGAAAGAAGCAAGAGCAGTGCAGAATGAACCAACAGAGGTGCAAAAAGAGGCAAGAGGAGTGCAGAAAGAGGTAGGAGAGGTGCACAAAGAGGCAAGAGAGGTACAGAAAGAGGCAGTAGGGGTGCAGAAAGAAGGAAGAGAAGTGCAGAAAGAAGCAACAGAGGTGCTGAAAGAAGCAAGAGGAGTGCAGAAAGAGGTAGGAGAGGTGCAAAAAGAGGCAAGAGAGGTACAGAAAGAGGCAGGAGGGGTGCAGAAAGAAGGAAGAGAAGTGCAGAAAGAGGCAAGAGAATTGCTGAAAGAAGCAACAGAGGTGTACAAATAAGCAATAGAAGTACAGAAAGAGGCAAGTGAGGTGTAGAAAGAAGCAAGAGCAGTGCAGAAAGAACCAACAGAGGTGCAAAAAGAAGCAAGAGCGGTACATAAAAAGGTAGAAGAAGTGTACAAAGAGGCAAGAGAGGTACAGAAAGAGGCAGGAGGGGTGCAGAAAGAAGAAAGAGAAGTGCAGAAAGAAGCAACATAGGTGCTGAAAGAGGCGCCAAGGGTACAGAAAGAGCAAGAGTAGTGCAGAAAGAACTAACAGAGGTACATAAAGAGGCAAGAGAGGTGCAGAAACAGGCAGGAAAGGTGCAGAAAGAGGGAACAGGGGTGCAGAAAGAGGCAAGAGAGGTACAGAATGAGGAAAGGGGGTGCAGAAAGAGGCAAGAGGGGTGCAGAAAGATGCAAGTGAGGTGTAGAAAGAGGCAACAGAGGTGCATAAAGACGCAAGAGAGGTGCAGAAACAAGCAAAAGAAGTAAAGAAAGAGACAAGAGAATTGCTGAAAGAAGCAACAGAGGTGTGGAAAGAAGCAAGAGAAGTGCAGAAAGAGGCAAGTGATGTGCTGAAAGAGGCAAGAGAGATGCAGAAAATGGCAAGAGAACAGCAGAAAGAGGCAAGAGGGATGTAAAAAAGGAAGAAGGGTGCAGAAAAGCAAGAGAGGTGCAGAAAGAAGCAAGAGAAGTGCAGAAAGAGGCAAGAGAGGTGCAGAAAGAGGCAAGAGAGGTTCAGAAAGAGGCAAGGGAAGTGCAGAAAGAGGCAAGAGAAATGCACAAAGAGGCGAGAGAGGAGCAGAAAGAGACAAGAGAGGTTTAGAAAGAAGCAAGAGAAGTAAAGAAAGAGGCAGGAGGGGTGCAGAAAGAAGCAACAGAGGTGTAAAAAGAACCAAGAGTAGTGCAGAAAGAGGCAAGTGAGGTGCAGAAAGAAGCAAGAGCAGCGCAGAAAGAACCAACAGAGGTGCAAAAAGAGGCAAGAGGGGTGCACAAAGAGGCAAGAGAGGTACAGAAAGAGGCAAGAGAATTGCTGAAAGAATCAACAGAGGTGTAGAAAGAAGCAATAGAAGTACAGAAAGAGGCAAGTGAGGTGCAGAAAGAAGCCAGAGCAGTGCAGGAAGAACCAACAGAGGTGCAAAAAGAGGCAAGAGGGGTGCAGAAAAAGGGTGGAGAGGTGCACAAAGAGGCAAGAGAAGTACAGAAAGAGGCAGCAGGGGTGCAGAAATAAGGAAAAGAAGTGCAGAAAGAAGCAACAGAAGTGCTGAAAGAGGCGCAAAGGGTGCAGAAAGAGCAAGAGAAATGCAGAAAAAAGCTACAGAGGTACAGAAAGAGGCAGGAGAGGTGCAGAAACAGGCAGGAAAGGTGCAGAAAGAGGGAACAGGGGAGCAGAAAGAGGCAAGAGGGGTGCAGAAAGATGGGAGAAGTATGCAGAAAGAGGCAAGAGGGGTGCAGAAAGAAGCAAGTGAGGTGCAGAAAGATGTAAGAGAGGTGCAGAAACAAGCAAGAGAAGTGCAGAAAGAGGCAAGAGAATTGCTGAAAGAAGCAACAGAGGTGCAGAAACAAGCAAGAGAAGTGCAGAAAGAGGCAAGAGAATTGCAGAAAGAAGCAAGAGCAGTGCAGAAAGAACCAACAGAGGTGCAAAAAGAAGCAAGGGTGGTACAGAAAAAGGTAGAAGAGGTTCACAAAGAGGCAAGAGAGGTACAGAAAGAGGCAGGAGGGGTGCAGAAAGAAGGAATATAAATGCAGAAAGAAGCAACAGAGGTGCTGAAAGAGGCGCGAAGGGTGCAGAAAGTGCAAGAGAAGTGCAGAAAGAACCAACAGAGGTATAGAAAGACGGAAGAGAGGTGCAGAAAGATGCAAGAGAGGTGCAGAAACAAGTAAGAGAAGTGCAGAAAGAAGCAACAGAGTTGTAGTAAGGGGGAAGTGGGGGTGGAGAAGGAGGCAAAAGGGATACAGAAAGAAACAAGAGAGGTGCAGAAAGAGGGAAGAGGGGTGCAGAAAGAGGCAAGAGAGGCGCAGAAAGAAGCAAGAGTGGTTTACACACCATTAGTACCAATTTAATACCCACATTTAGCAATAAGTAACAGGTGACCATTCTAGGTTTGCACAGGGCCTTCCACCACGCTGTAACACTTGTCGATGCATTTTTTGTAACGTTTGAGCCGTTTGAGCTAGAAACAATGTTTTTTTTGTTCAAATCTACAGATTATGCAGCAGATGATGGATTATCTGGCAAATGCGGTAAATGTATAATTGTGCAAAAGCCGGTGCAGCCAAATAGTCACATAATTCCAGTGGCCCTGCTCCTACCTCTGACTAGGTCCAGAAGTGCTCCTCAGTGGTTCCTTCTTTTTTTTTGTCTCATTGAGTTCATAGTCTAGCTTCTATGGAAACGAGGGAGTCTAAACCTGAGGTTACAACTCCACAACACAGATATCATACCACACAATTACTCTCCATAACACATAATCCCACTCAACATAATTCCTACACACTAAATACCACATACTTTCTATCCACATAATTTCACTGCACAACATACCACATAATTCCACTACACACAACCTATATCCACTCCACTCCAAGAAACATTATTAAAACACTTTTACATTTACAACGCCAACAGCACTAACTCTCGCAAATGCGAAACCTTTTACATTGCAAATGCTTCTTTAACTAGTAGTCGCGTTTGCAGAGTGGTGGAGAAAGGGTGCTGGGCCTCCGACCAGCGCTCAGGAATTCTGCTGCGTAGGACTTACCAGGTACCAGGAGGGCTTCTTAGCCCCCAAAGTCCCTCAGGAGTAAAGTGGACTTCATCCCCCATCCTGTAGTCTGCCAGGAGGCGTGTTTGCAGAGTGGTGGAGAAAGGGGGCGTGGCCTCCGAAGACGTCTTAGCAATCCCACCGTGTGGGACTTACTGGAGGTAACAAGAGGGGTAGTTGGCCCGAAGGACATCCTTGGGGGCCAACTACCCCTCCTATTACCTCCAGTAAGCCCCACACAGCAGGATTGCTAAGTTCTCATAGCAGGGCACGCCCCCTTTGCCCACCACTCTGCAAACGCACTCCCTGGCGTGCTCTTGGATGGGGATTGAAGTCCCCTTCGCTGCTGGGGGTGGTTAGGGGCCAACTAGCCTAGCTGTTACCTCCAGTAAGCCCCACACCGTGGGATTGCTGAGAGGTGGACACAGGCCATGCCCCCTTTCTCCATCACTCTGCAAACACACCTCCTGGCATGCTCTTGGTTGGGGGATGAAGTCCCCTTTCCTCCTGAGGGTCCCTGGGGGCCAACTAGCCCTCCTGTTACCTTCAGTAAGCCTCATACAGCTGGTTTGCTGAGAGTGCTCAAAGGCCACGCCCCCTTTTTACACCACTCTGCAAACGCGGCTCCTGGTGCACTGCTGCTCGGGGGATGAAGTCCACTTTAGTCCTGAGGTCCTCAGGACACAAGAGGACCTCATCGCCCCACCAGCAATGCGACAAGAGGTGCGTTTGCAGAGTGGTGTAAAAAAGGGGTGTGGCCTCGGACCACCTCTCAGCAATCCCACTGTGTGGGGCTTACTAGACATACCTGGTGGGCTAGTTGGCCCCTAAGGACCCATAAGACTCTAGGGAACTTCATCCCCAACCCAAAACGCGCCAGGAGGAGCGTTTGCAGAGTGGTGCAGGGAGGGGGCGGGGCCTCCGGCGAGATGCCGGCTTCTGTTTTGTTTTTCTTTTTTAGAAGGGGGGCTGTGTGGCCCCCCTTCTCTTAATATTTTTGGGGCCCTAGGGACCCCATCCCCCAGGGCTTGAGCCATATTTCATTTTTTTTTTAAATAAAAAAATGGAAAGGGGGCCGTGTGGCCCCCTTCCCGAGGCTGATTACGGCCCTGGGGACCCCATCCCCTGGGGAATGGCCAGCCTGGTTTTTTTTGGTGAGGGGGGCCACGTGGCCCCCCTCCTGAGGCCAATTATGGCCCCGGGGACCCCATCCCCCAGGGCCCGGCCTTATTTTTTATTTATTTATTTTTTTAAATTCCAAAAGGGAGAGGGGGCCGTGTGGCCCCCTTTCCCTGGGCCACTTCTGGCCCCAGGGACCCCATCCCCCGGGGCCTTGCCTCTTTGATAGGGACCGTGGGGGGAGCCCCAATGCCCCCACGGTCCCTGCCGGCTCCCCACCTCCTGCGGGAGACGGCATTGCTTTTGGGCAAGGGGAGCTGCTAACATGCAGCTCCCCTTGCCCAAAAGCAATTCTGTTTTGCTTCTTGGAAGCGAGACCAGGTTTCCTGCTCTTACTTCCAAGAAGCAAAGCAGTGTTTGCTATGGCAGGGCGGGAGCCGTGCTCCCGCCCTGCCATAGAAAATGGCAATGTCCCGGGGTGGGCACCCGGGACATTGCAGGAGCCGGCGCTGGGGGTGGTGGTCCCCAGGGCCATCTAGGACTCCAGGAGGGGTTTAAAGCCCCGGGGAGGTGGTGGTCCCCAGGGCCTGGGGTTCCGCAACAGACCCCCCTATTTAAATAATTATTGCCCCAGGGAGGTGATGGTCCCCGGGGCAGTGTGGGGGGGCAGGAGCCCCCGCCGCACCTTTAATTTAAAAAAAAGCCCCGGGGATGTGGCTGTCCCTGGGCTGTGGGGGGGCCGCAAGCCCCCCCGCATTTGAATAAGGATCGCCCCGTGGGCCCCCGCACCCTTATTAAATTTTGTCCATGGGACCTGGCCGACCCGGGGGCTTTAAGAAAACGAACTGCAGGAGACTGCACATCGTTTTTTTTTAAAACATTTCTTCTGGATTCGCTCACCCAGCGCGACTCCGGCTGAATTATTTTTAAAAAAAATGCTTTTTTGGGGCCTGGGTGTCCCTGTGGGACCCCCTGAGCAGACCTAGGGTGTCAGGGTGTTTCTACCCTGCCCCCTTTTCTTCATTTGTAACTTTTTTTTTCCTTTTTCTTGTGACTCGGTTTTACCGATTCACAAGATGGCTACCAACACTTCCTGGTTTGGAGTGTTGGCAACCAATCAGAATGAAGCTCCTGCTCGGGAGGGTTCGCAAATCCTCCTCGGTGCTCAGATATCAATATTTTTCTTTTTTGAATTTTCATTTTCTCAGCAACTACTGAACGGATTTACACCATTTAAAAAAAAGCACGCTTTCTAGACCAAGACCTACCTTTTTGCCAAATTTAGTGTAATTCCGTTCAGCAGTTCCGACTGTAGCTTTGTCTAAAGTTTCCTATGTAAATTAACATGGAGAAAACGTGTTATGGGACCCCCCTTTTTTCTCAGCCCCTGCTTGACGAATCACCCCCAAACATTCAAGACAGGAGCTGACCTGAGCTGGTCATTAGTTTGGAAAATGTTGCGAAGATTCGTCAAACGGTGCCAAAGATATTGTCAAAAGAAGAAAACGCTTTTCCTATGGAAACTAGGTCCTAACTATAACTACCTACTGGCGACCACCAGTAGGTAATATATATATATATATATATATATGTGTGTGTGTGTGTGTATATATGCACACCTCTAAATACTATTCAAAATGACCACCTGAAACTGCTTTGAGACCTTGTCAGACCACCCTGTCCTTGCTGCCATCAGTGTTGAATTTCCCATTCCATATATCTCTGAGCAGCTGTGTGCTTTTCAGGTCTTTGGCATTTCCCAGGAGGGACAGGCTTCGAAATCTCAATGCGCTAATCTCGGTTGAACTTGAGGTGTCCGTTTTATGAGATAAATTCGAATTGGATGAAGCTCCTTGCTCAATGTCTCTAATCCTCCAGAGGACTCAGCTATTTATCCTTTAAATTAACCATTAAATATAAAAGTAGACAGAATGCCAAACATTTTGTTTGCACATGACTCCACGACTGATGTCTTATTCTAGGCTAACTGATAAGCAGTCCATTATAGAGATTACATAGGGGAAGTTACTTCAAGATATTTGCACTGTGCTTTTTATAAGATACACAAAAGAATATAGCAGAACATAGGATTTGCTTAATAAACTGCCAGAACTCATACTGAAGGGCTATTTAGCACCATGCTGAGGGGCATATTTACAATAAACTGACGGAGCGTGGTGTTTCTCCAAAATTGGTAACACCGTACTCCAACAGTTTTCCGACAGTTTTAAAATGCAGAGATTAGCCGTATTTACAAAAATATTGTGCACCCCTGCATTTCCTCTAGTGCTGGTGCTAAAAAAGCTGCCTAGCGCCAGCGCAGGCACCCTAGCACCATTTTGCTAGGGTGCCTGTGCTGCAGGGGCAATTATTTATGTGCAGGAAGGGTCACCTTCCTGCACATAAACAATGTTAACAGGCAAGCTGTTCTATCCATGTGTGCTGCAGAATGCAGTACACGTGGAAAGAGCTATACACGAGGAGAAATGAAACATGCTGCGTAAATAGGGTGATATTTACAAGGCGGCGTTAAGCCACGTTAAGTGGCCTAACGCCGCCTTGTAAATAAGGTAAAGGACTTAACATCACCAGAACGTTGCAAAAAGTGATGTTCCAGTGGTGTTAACTCCTTGTAAATATGCCCCAGAGAATTTTAGGGTATGCTATTTTGCTCTATTTCCATTTGTGACTGTCAATACTTTTTTAAAGTACCTAAAACATCAGCATACACATTTGATTTATGTTCAGTATGCTCATTCGCATGTTGAAATGTGGCACTGGTTTAAAAATGTATGCCAGGGATGGGTTGGTTCCTATTTTGACCCTCTTGCTCACCACAAGAGAATGATGTCGGCCAATTGTGCTTTGAGCACTTGTTGTTAAGTAGTGACTGCATTTGTGTATGCTCTCCTTGCGTAAAGGCTATGCACAGCTACATTGGTCACGTTCCTCAGCCCTGAAGGCTGACAAAAGTATTTTTAGGTATACCTATAGACAGCTTTAGCTTGTTGACTAAGCTCATGTAATCAACTCAAAAATACAGAGTGGGTTTGGACCAGCCCCCATTATTCCTTGGTTGCTTTGGATCTGCTTTCCTAAGCCATTGCTTAATGAAAAGTTTATTCACTTTTTACATCAGAGCACAGAAGTGTTTCCTCTTCACAGTCTATACCCATTTAATTGTCACATTAGTTGTAGGTGTCTGTTTATTGAGTGTTTCCATTGCTTTGTATTCTAGACTGCGTGTAAACTCTCTGAGTACTCTGTGACGAAGGCACCCAGTCTCTAGGCTATGTGGATGTGTGAGTCCAGTTCATGAACCCACATTGTTATTGTTATTGGGGCTGTGGGGCAGGGGCTGTACTTTTTCCCTTATGACATATCACAGGTCCTTCATGCAGGACCCATGAACATCATAACAACAGCACCTAGCACAAGACTCTTGATAGGTTAGCTGTGACCTTCTGCTGATGATTGCCAGGAGATGCTTTGTTGACTGCTCACGCCCACTTGCCCATGTGTAAACTCTCACTGCACTGGATACCATGCTACACGGCTATTAGTAGAGCTGACAGAACCCTTTAGCAACATCCTGCTATAACGCACCACAAAGTACATGAGAAAACACAGGCCTTATAAAGATGGTATAGGTTAGATTAAAAGGCTTACATTTGAAAGGATACCTTACAAATATATTGTTTTACCTAAGTAAAAGGATACTATAAAAAATCCAGGATGGCACACTTTACTAGGCTGTTAAAGTATATAACACATTAAGGGGTCGATTACGATGCTGTTTGGAAGGGCTCTGAATCGGATTCGGCTTTGCCGAATCGGATTCGGAAGCCCTGTTTCCGAGCGATTCAAAAAAATTCCCAATGACCCATTACGATGTTCGGACTTTCCGAATCGGTTCCGAATCCAAACCGGACGGCATTTGAAAGTCTGAGTCGTTCGGAGCCGAAACGTGTGTGTCTATGGGCCGCGTTTCCGAATGACTCAGAAGCCTTCCAAACGAGTGATTACGATGAGAGATTCGGACAGCCCTTCCGAATCGGTTGTTCCGACTCGGATTGGCTGTCGGAAACTGACTTTGGGGGCCTGTAGAAGGCCCCCTTTCACCCTGGGCCTTCCAAATGGGGCCAGTGGGGGTACCCAAGGGACCCCTCTTTGCAACCATGCACAGTGTGGCAGGCACCAAGGGGTGCCCGCCACAGGGTGCACGATTTTCCCCAAGTGCATGGCATCAGCTGCAACATTTGAGCTTACCTGCTCTCTTTGCCTCGGCGGGGCTTGGCCAGAGGTTGATTGGTCTTGCATGGCATTCGTAAGGCCAGAGGAAGGTGTACAGGATGGGGGGGCACAAGCAGGGCCGCCTTTTCCTGACACAGGGCATTGAAAGAGGGTTCCAGTTCCTGGTGCCTTGTCACTAATAAGACTGGGGCACAAATGAGAAGCTGAGTTCTTGTACCTGTAAGTATTCCACTAGTCTTCATAGTTTAGGCACTGAGGACTGAAGTGCCTTCAACAATGTTTGCCCTCAGGTTGCAGTGAGTATGTGTTCAAGGAGCCGAGCAAGCATTTATCAGTGAGTTTAATTTTCTCATTGGGTTGTTTTGGACAGATTGAGATGTAGTGGTTCTTCCTGATCGGGGAATTCAGAAGATCAAGGCTCAAATCAATGCATTCTTTGGAGAAAAGGCCCCAAGAATTGAATGTTTTCTGCAGATCCATGGGAACATGGCAGCCTCTCATCGTAGGCCCTTGGTTAAGATTTCACCTACAAATCTTTGTAAGTGAAACACTGATGTCATGGAAACTGACATTCCTGAAATCTGATGTCTACAGCTCTGAAGAACCATTTGAACTACTGCCTGAATCCCAATCATCTGAGGCAGGAATATGCCTTTTGCCTCCAGATTGGATTGTAATAACAACAGACTCCAGCATATTAGGAGGGCTTTGGTACATGAATGGCAAACCATTTTCTTCATGGCAGATATTCTAATCAGGAGATGGAACACTCCTTGAAATGGAGAGAGTTAGAAGCAGTTCTTCTGAATTTTTAGATTTTACTTCAATGTTGTCAGGGATAGACGTTCTTGTAAGGACATACAATACAACTGCCAAGTCCTATATAAGCAGGAGGGTTCCAATTCTCTCTATCTTTTCAGAAATGTTACATCTAATTTTTTAGTGGGCAAAGGCAGTTCTGTTTTTTGACTCAGCTATTCACTTTCATGAACCCAGAATGTCCTTCCAACCATTCTCAACCTGAGGTTATCATCCTCTCATGATCTTTAAGATTATGCATCAGTGGTGGGAAGTTTCAGGTTTGGATCTGCTTACGACTCAAAAATTCTCTCCTTCCTCTTTTCTTTTCTAGGCTTTGTGAGGTGTCAGCATGGGGAATAAATGCTAATTCCTGCCCTTTGGACTCAGACTCTCTTTATGCCTTTCACCCACTCCCTCTGCTTTTGTAACTGTTGTTTAATTTAAGGGAAGAGGGAGCCTCAGTACTGCTGATTCTTCCAGCTTGGTCTTGCTTACTTTGGTTTCCTATTCTGCCTCAGATGAAAGTTTGTTCTGCTTGGGTTCTTCCAATCTAGCCATTTCCCCAGGCTTCTGCATGAAACTATAATCTGATTTTGCTTTTAGCCTCTAGGTTGAAGGGGTAGACTTGTACAGGAAAAGATAAACATGGGAATTATTGATGGCTGTGCAATTGTCTAGGAGACAATATGTTTATGTCTTATTGCCACCATTCATATTCTTTTAGTTCTTGCTGCGGCCCTAACTGGTAGGAACCTTTGAATTGTAAATACCTTTCTTCAGAAGAGTTAGATTTGAAGGTTTTTGCACTCAAGATACACTGAGCTTTTATTAAAGCTTTTAGGCAGTCCTCAAGTGGAGTGGAAGGTTGAGAAGCCTTTGCCCTTCACCTTGTTAAAGCTTTTTAATGGGAACATACTTCATGTAGATCCCCTGTTCCTAGTTGGGATTTACCCTTAGTCTTGGAGATGTTGTGTCATTCTCCATTTGAATCTCATCAGACTATTAGCCTTATGATTCTTACTTTGAAGACTTATTTTCTTGTAGGTATCACTTTGAGTAGGAGCTTGAGCGAGTCGGGTTCCTTTTCCTGTAATCACCCTTTTACAGAATCATTCTTCACAGTGTAGTTTTGAGGTCAGGAGCTTCAGTTATCAGAAACAAATTCTTATTATGCTTTTAATGGGGAGTGTGAAATTGTTCTATCATCTTCGCCTTGTTCTTTGGAGGAGGAGTGCCAGCATAAGAAAGACTATATTGATAACTTTGGCCTTACCAAGAAGGGAGGCAAGCCTTCTATTCAGTCTTTGGGTCATTTGATTGTCTCTTATTCATTGTACTTATCGGCATATAGGATGCTCTTTGTATTTTGTTTTTTAATTTAGGCAGTATTGAAGCATCACCAAATTCATTTATCAACCACAGAATAAAAAGGCCATATAAACCTCTTAATTAATATATCCAAGTGTTATTATTTGGTTTATTTGAGTCTTCCTCTCTTACATCATACATATTATCTTCAACACCCATTCTTATCAGTCCTCAATTACGTTCATCACCTTCACATGACCCCACACCTGTCTGTACCTTTATGATACTTCGGGCTTCATACATTTGCTCAAAATATAGAACATCTCTTAAATCCACAAAGCCTCATCTAGAGGACCAGAATTAAAAAAAAATTAGATTAGCTTTAAACTAACAATTAAAATAGTTAGAAATACAAATTAGAATTCATGTCATTGTTGAACCCCATCATATTCAATCAATGCACTATAATAATTCAAAGGAGAACAAACATCAAATAAGATTTTATAAAAAACTCTTCCCTAGTACAGCCAGATAGTTTTGCAAGTCGCAAGCATATAAACAATGTCTGCCTCCACTCTTTTGCATTTGGAAGGGAGAACTGTCAAAATAGTTCAAATTTTGACTGACGTGACATGAAAATCAAATAGATTAAAATAATGCTGAATCCTCATTTTAGCAATTTGGATTATTAAATACCCCTTAGCAGTGGATTAAGAGATTACCATTTATGTAATCTCCACCCACAGCCAAATCTTTATTTTGTACCCACATTTACAGTTGATCTTCCTCTAACTTCATGAGCATCTGGTGGTAACTACTGATTTTCAAAGAGTCTTGCTCCACAAAACTAGCACATATTTTCTACACACAACCCACATCTAGTTTTTAATTCATTTTGTTTATCTGACTTCTAATTTGTAAATCTATAATAAAAAAATCACTGTTGGATGTGCGGAAATGCTCTCTAATTGGAAGAAATGATCAAAAAAACACCAGAATATATCTGATGCAAAAACAGTATCTTTCTCCAAGAGGAAGTCTTAGATATTTGGATAATAGTGGGCAGGGTTTGTTGTCCAATATGGGTGTGTGTCCATGAAATGTGGGTGTTTGAAAATACTTGGACTTTGACATATGCTAGTACCAACTTAAATTTAACATTGCTAGGGTGCTGTTTGGGATTAGACAATCAAAGAGATTGTAAAGAATATATATAATATAATATATATCTATATATATATATATTCACTGAAAAAACCATAGGTTTCAGACACGTTATAGTTAGGAATTAGCATTTAAAAAACCTTTGAAATTCACTGAAAAAACCATAGGTTTCAGGCACGTTATAGTTAGAAATTAGCATTTAAAAAACCTTAGAAATTCACTGAAAAAACCATAAGGTTTTAGGGACAGTTATAGTTAGTTGGACATTGCACTCGTACAAAACCCGTGAAATTCCCCGTTATAGTTAGTTCAGGTAACTATAACTCGCGCCCCGTAATGCACTGCTGATGACGTCACATATTACATCACTCATGACATGGTCAGTAACATCACTCATGACATCACTGATGACATCTCAAATGACATCACTGATGACATCATCCAGTGACTGTGTGTTTCTGTAAAGTTTAAATATTTTTAATATATATAGGGAAAGGCGTATTGAAGAATGAGTGGGTGTATAAGTGTCTGTATGGATGATTTAGTAGGTGCGTGACTAACTCGATAAGTGAGTGATTAAACGTATCTTACTGAATGCATGGGTTAGTGACTAAACTGGGTGAATGTCTGTATCCGTCTGTCTGTTGCTGTGTAAGTGGTGCATGGGTTTGTGAATAGCTACATGAGTGTCTATATGAGTTATTGATTGGTTGTCTGAGTATCTGTATGGGTGCCTGAGTGTTTGTGTGGGTGGGGTGTGTGCGACTCTGTGCATAGATGTGTGAGTGGGTGATTCACTGGGTGGATGGTTTCAAGAGTGCATCTGTGATAGACTGTATGGGTGGGTAAGTGTGTGTAAGAGTGTGTTAGTGAGTGAATGTATGTCCCAGTGGTACATGTGTGAGTAACTACATATGTGAAAGGCAGTATATATGTGTGTTGGAGTATATAAATAGCTATAAGCGAGAGTGTGTGATTGTGAGAGTGACTGTATGGATGAGTGTGTGCTTGTATCATTTATTGTATAAGAGCGTAAGAATGTGCTAGTATTTGTATGAGTAAGTGAGCTGGTGTGTGTATAACTGTATAGGTGAGTAAATGGCAGTGTGTTTAATTATTTGCATGACTGACTAGGTGTGTGAGTACCTCTATGGATGAGTGGCGGTGTTTGAGTGTCTATATAGGAGTATGAGTGCATATGATAGTCCTGTACTGAGTGACCATAAGTATGAGTGACTGTACGGGTGAGTGAGTGGATTTGTGTGTGTAGACCTAAGAATCAGTGAGTGGGTATGTAGTTATTGGTGTTGGAGTGTCTATGGTTTTGAGAATGGCAGTCTGTAATTTAGAGTGGGTGTATCAAAGGTTATATTAGGGTGTGAGGAGGTGCATTAAATTCTCACATGGATGATGTCATCAGTGATGTCATTTGAGATGTCATCAGTGATGTCATCAGTGATGTCACTGACCATGTCATGAGTGATGTAATATGTGACGTCATCAGCAGTGCATTGCGGGGCGCGAGTTATAGTTACCTGAACTAACTATAACGGGGGAATTTCACGGGTTTTGTACGAGTGCAATGTCCAACTAACTATAACTGTCCCTAAAACCTTATGGTTTTTTCAGTGAATTTCTAAGGTTTTTAAATGCTAATTTCTAACTATAACGTGCCTGAAACCTATGGTTTTTTCAGTGAATTTCAAAGGTTTTTTAAATGCTAATTCCTAACTATAACGTGTCTGAAACCTATGGTTTTTCAGTGAATTTCAAAGGTTTTTTAAATGCTAATTCCTAACTATAACGTGTCTGAAACCTATGGTTTTTTCAGTGAATTTCAAAGGTTTTGTAAATGACAATTTTTAAATGTATTAATTGTTATATTTATTTTTTTGATACTGATTTACAACATTTTTTTAAACTATTTATTTTTAGATATTTTATTTTTAAATTACATTGTAATTACATTATACATTACATTACAAAATATACTTTCTCAGAATGAATTACTTTAGTTTAAATACTTTGCAAATAGGCAATAGACTTTTAAGTACAGTAGTTACAGTTGTTGCAATGGGCAACACAATTTCAAAAACAAAGCAACATTCAGCTCAATGTGAATTTCTAGTTAAATGCAATTAGTTACTTTATGGATTACTTTTCTAACCACAGGACTGGATCCTAGATTCAGTCCTGGGACATCTCCTGTAAACAGTTGAGTAAAAGCGTTTTGGTTACAGTAGGGATTTTTAAGGAATATTATTGTATTTTAAAAGTTGACACTTAGAAACTTTTTCATATAGAATCACCAATGTTATCCTATGGGAGGAAATTCACTTAGCAGGTAAGTAGTGTTATCGTTACTTTTTCTTACTCAGTGGTGGATCCTGGAACCAGCACTGGTGCATCTCCTGTAAACAGTTGAAAGAATGCGTTTAAGTCACACATGCGATTTTTAAGGAATATTTGTAGTTTGTGAAAATCGACACTTTGAAACTTTTCTGCTGAAAACCAGACAATGGATTCCTATGGAAGGAAATTCAAGTTACTGGTAAGTACGGTTAGAATTACTTTTCAGGATCAGTACTGGGCTCAAAGATGCAG
The DNA here is from genome assembly GCA_963921515.1 of Calotriton arnoldi. Classification (NCBI taxonomy): domain Eukaryota; kingdom Metazoa; phylum Chordata; class Amphibia; order Caudata; family Salamandridae; genus Calotriton; species Calotriton arnoldi. The sequence goes on along the minus strand of CAWUFW010000494.1, from coordinate 2,435,297 downwards.
CACTGAGGTCTCTCCTGATAACAGGTGAGTAAATCGGAATTCGTATTTCGACTGATTTTAGAGGAATATTATGAAGATCCAAAACTCCACACTTAGAAGAATTTTCAAGTGAAACCAGTCAATGTTAGCCTATGGAAGGAAATTCAAGTTACTGGTAAGTACGGTTAAAATTACTTTTCAGGACCAGTACTGGGCTGAAAGATGCAGCAATGAGGTCTCTCCTGATAGCAGGTGAGTAAATCGAAATTCGTATTTCGTCTGATTTTAGAGGAATATTTGTATGTTTCAAAAATCGACACAGAAACTTTTCAGCAAAAAGCAGGCAATGATATCCTATGGAAGGAAATTCAAGTTACTGGTAAGTACGGTTAGAATTACTTTTCAGGATCAGTACTGGGCTCAAAGATGCAGCACTGAGGTCTCTCCTGATAACAGGTGAGTAAATCGGAATTCGTAGTTCGGCTGATTTTAGAGGAATATTTGCACAATGGTGAAGGAAGGGGTGGGGCCTAAGGTGACATGTCTGCAAACATGCCCTGTGGCGCGTTTTAAGTTGGACAATTAATTCCTCCTCAATCCCGAGGGTCCCTAGGGGCCAACTAGCCCACCAGGTACCTCCAGTATGCGCCAGGGGCTGCGTTGCAGAGAGGTGTTCAGAGGCCACGCCCATTTTTACAACACTCTGCAACGCAGCTCCGTGGCGCTTACTGGAGGTACCTGGTGGGCTAGTTGGCCCCTAGGGACCCTCAGGATTGAAAAGGAATTTATTCCCCATCTTAAAACGCGCCATGGGGCCTGTTTGCACACATGTCACCTGAAGCCCCGCCCCCTCCTTTCACCACTGTGCAAACGCGCCCCGTGGCGCGTTTTAAGTTGGGGGATTAAGTCCCCTTGAATCCTGAGGGTCCCTGGAGTCCAACTAGCCCACCATATACCTCCAAAAAGCGCCACAGAGCTGCGTTGCAGAGAGGTGTAAAAAGTGGCGTGGCCTCTGTACACGTCTCTGCAACGCAGCCCCTGGCGCACTCTGGAGGTTCCTGGTGGGCTAGTTGGCCCCAGGGACCCCAGTATTCAAGGGGAATTCGTTCCCCTCTGCAAACGCGCCAGGGGCGCGTTTGCAGAGTACTGCAGGGAGGGCGGGGCCTCCGGCACGATGCCGGTCGTTTTTTTTTCTGTTTTTTTTTAATGGGATGGGGGCTGCATGGCCCCCTTCCCTTGCCCACTTTGGCCCCGGGGACCCCATCCCCGGGGCCTGAGCATTTTTCCTAAATTTAAAAAAAAAAAACGGGAAGGGGGCCGCGTGGCCCCCTTCCTGGGCCTGTATTGGCCCCGGGGATCCCATCCCCGGGGCATGGCCTCGATTTTTTTATTTTTATTTGGAGGGGGCTGCGTGGCCCCCTCCTCAGGCCATTTAAGGCCCCGGGGACCCCATCCCCGGGGCCGGCCTTGCACTTTTTTTTCTTTTTTTTTCTTTGTTTAAATTTGGGGAGGGGCTGCGTGGCCCCCTCCCTGGCCACTTATGGCCCCGGGGACCCCATCCCCCGGGGCCTGGCCTCTGGTTGGGGACTGTGGGGGGTCCCCAATCCCCCACAGTCCCAGCCGGCTCCCCACCTCCTGCGTGAGCCGGCATTGCTTTCCACATGGGGAGCAGCTAACATGCTGCTCCCCATGTGGAAAGCAATCAGCTTTGGATATTGGAAGCGAGAGCAGGTTTCCTGCTCTCTCTTCCAATATCCAAAGCAAGTTTGCAATGACAGGACGGGAGCCGCGAGGCTCCCGTCCTGTCATTGCAAACAGCAGTGTCCCGGGGGTAGGCACCCTGGGACACTGCAGGAGCCGGCCCTGGGGGGTGGCGGTCCCCAGGGCCATCACTGGCTCCAGGAGGGGGCCGCGCGGCCCCCTCCCCACATTTTCAAAGCCCGGGGAGGTGGTGGTCCCCGGGGCTTCGAGGGTCCAAAACGGACCCCCATTTTAAATTTTTTAGTGCCCCGGGGAGGTGGCGGTCCCCGGGGCATGTGGGGGGGCTGGTGCCCCCCCACACAGGTTAAAAAAATATAAAACAGAAGCCCCGGGGAGGTGGCGGTCCCCGGGGCAGCGGGAGGGCAAAGAGCCCTCCCGCACCATTTTGTTAAAGCCCCGGGGTGGTGGTCCCCGGGGCTTGGGGGCCCTTAGAGGCCCCTATACATAAATTTAACCCCCCCACCATGCCCCCGGGACTTGGCCCACCCGGGGGCAAATTACATCGAAGCGCGGGAGACCGCGCTTCGATTATTCTTTTTGGCAGGATCCGCGCACCCTGAGCGCATCCTGCCGATTTAAAAAAAAAATGCTTTTTGCCCAGGGGTCTTTGTGGGACCCCTGAGCAGGCCTAGGGGTTAGGGTGTTTCTACCCTGCCCCCTTTGTGCGCTTTGCGCACTTGTTTCTGTCCCTCGGTTCTACCGAGGGACAAAATGGCTGCCAACACTTCCTGAATCGGAATGTTGACAGCCAGCTGACAGCCAATTAGCATGCAGCTCGTGATCGGGAGGGTACGCGGACCCTACTCGGCCATAGATATATATGTGACTTTACTTGTGAATTTCTCAGGAACTACTAAACGGATTTACACCATTTAAGCAAAAGGCACCAGTCTGAACCAAGGGCTACCTCTTTGCCAAATTTGGTGTAATTCCGTTCAGCAGTTCGGGCTGTAGCTGCGACTAAAGGTTCCTATGGAAAAATGAATGGGGAAAACGCGTTTTGGGACCCCCTTTTTCTCGGCCCCCGCTTGACGAATCAACCCGAGACTTTCAGGGTAGGAGCGGAGCGCCCCAACAAGTTGGAAACTTTCGCGAAGATTCGTCAACCGGCGCCAACGTTATTTCAAATAGAATGTCGCAGATTTCCTATGGATAATAGGTCCTAACTATAACTATCTACTGGCGACCGCCAGTAGATAATATAAATATATATATTTATATATATATAGATAGATATAGATATGTAGATATATAGATATATATACAAATTACCTACTGGCGGTCTCCAGTAGGTAGTTATAGTTAGGACCTAGCTTCCATAGGAAGAGTGTTTTGTTTTGTCAATAACTTTGGCACCGTTTGACAATTCCTCGCGAAATTTTCAAAACTAGTTTGCCACTTACGTCAGCTGCTGGCCTTAAAATTTTGGCATGATCCGTCAAGTGGGGGCCAAGAATAAGGGGGGTTCCAAAATGCTTTTTCTCAATGGTAATCTCAAAAGTAAACTTTAGACACGGCTACAGCCCAAATTGCTGAACGGAATTACACCAAATTTGGCAGGAAAGTAGCTGCTGATCCAGAAAGTCCCCTTTTTGTTAAATGGTGTAAATCCTTTCAGTAGTTGCAGATACATTTGAAGAAATTTCCAGTTGTATATCTAGGGACGCAGAGGATCCGCGACCTCTTCTGATCTCGTGCTGAGATCTGATTGGCTGCCAACACTTCAAACCAGGAAGTGTTGGGAGCCATCATGTGACTCGGTTGAACCGAGTCACAGAAAACACATTAAGAAAAAAAGAAAAAGGGGCTGGGTAGAAACACCCTGACCCCATAGGCCTCTTAGGGAGGACCCAAAGGGACCGCGCAGGGACGAAAAAGCTTTTTTTTAAAAAAACATTTTGTGCGGGCTCTCGTACTTTGTTAATTATTGGCCCCTGGTTATTTAAATGGGGGACCTCCCAGACCCCCCCAGTCCTGGGGACCCCAGCAGCCCCAGGGGCCACCACCTTCCCGGAGCTTTACTTTGAAAAAATGCGTGCAGCCCCCCGCAGCCCTGGGGACCGCCACTTCCCGGGGCTTTTTAACATTGAGTGCGGGGGGCATCATTGCCCCTCCGCAGAACCGGGGACCACCACCTCCCTTTGGCAAAATTGAGAAAGAAGGGGGGCTGCACGGCCCCCCTTCTGGAGCCATAAAGGGCCTTAGGGACCACCACCCCCCAGGGCTGGCTCCTGATATGTCCCAGGGTGCCCACCCCCGGGATATAGCTGTTTGCTATGGCTTGGCGGGAGCTTTACTGGTCCTGCCAAACCATAGCAAACGCTGCTCAGCTTTCAGCAAGCGAGAGGATTAAAAATGCTCTTGCTTGCTGAAATCAAAGCAGAATTTGCTTTTGGTCAGAGCAAGCTGCATGGTCAGCAGCTCCCTCTGTCCAAAAGCAATGCCGGCTCCCGCAGGATGTGGGGAGCCGGCAGGGATTGTGGGGGCCTTCAGGCTCCCCCATGGACCCCAACAGTCTCTGGGTGCCCTAGGTGGGACCAGGGCACCCACAACAAAGGCCAGGCCCTTGGGGATGGGGTCCCTGGGGCTGAAATTGGCCCAGGAGGGGGGCCACGCTGCCCTCCTCCCCTATTCAAAATAGGCCTGGCCCCGGGGGATGGCATTCCGAGGGCCAAAATTGGCCAAGGGAAGAGGCAGCCACGCAGCCCCCCTCACCAAATGAATAGAAAATAAAAATAAAAGAATGGCAAGTCGCCGGAGGCCCTGCTCCCTTTCTCCACCACTCTGCAAATCCGCATCTTGGTGCACTTCTGGTTGGGGGAGGAAGTCCCCTTGGATGCCGAGGGTCCTTGGGGGCCAACACGCCCTCCTGTTACCTGCAATAAGTCCCACACAGCAGAATTGCTGAGAGGTGTATGTAGGCCACGCCCCCTTTCTCCACAACTCTGCAAATGCACCTCCTGGCACACTGCTAGTTGGGGCATAAAGTCCTTTTGGATGCTGAGGGTTCTTGGGGGCCCAGAAGCCCACCTGTTACCTCCAGTAAGTCCAACACAGTAAGATTCCTGAGAACTGGTCAGAGGCCCCACCCCTTTCTTTACCATTCTGTAAACGTGATTATTAGTTAAAAATCCATAGAAATTCACTTAAAAAAAATCCAGGGACTTTATAGTTAGGAAATAGAATTTGAAAAACCTTAGAAATTCACAACAAAAAAAACCAAAGGTTACAGGGTTGTGAAAGTTAGGCTCAGATTTCACTCGTACAAAACCAGTGAAATTCAGACATTATAGTTTGTGAGCTAACTATAACTCGTCGCCGCGATGCACTGCTTATGACCTCACATATTGCATTACTCATGACATGGTCAGGGACATCACCCATGATGATTTTTAAATTTTGTCACGAATCCGCGGATCCACCTGCGAATTCACAGCAAAATTACCTCCGGCAGGGTCCCTGTGGGACCCCCCTACCATATCTCGGGCATTATGGTATTCCTACCCAGCCCCCTTTTCATTATTTTTGACTTTTTCTGTCGGACTGGCTTCAAGCCGAGTCCCAAGATGGCTGCCAACACTTCCTGGTTGAAGTGTTGTCAGCCAATCAAATTTTTGTAGGATCCATGAGACCACTGCAAGGACTTGTGTCCCAAGATATCTATATTTTTTAAACTTTAATATCTCTGAAACTACTGAATGGATGTACACCAAATCACAAAAAGCAAGCTTTCTGGACCAACTTCTAGCTTTCTGCCAAATTTGGTGTAATTCCGTTCAGCGGTTCGGGCTGTAGTCATGTTCAAAAAATGAAAAATCCCGATACACATAACATGGGTAAAACGCATTTTGGGATCGCCCTTTTTTCTTGGCCCCTGCTGGACAGATCACCCCAAAACTTTCAACAAGGAAGCTAAACCCAAAAGGGTATGTTTTTGAAAATGTCATGATCCTTGGTCAAGCTGCGCCAAAGTTATTGGTAAAACAAAAAAAGCTTTTTTATATCTATAATTTTTCACTCAACAACATAAAACAGGGACAGCAAGCAACAAAGACACCTCAGAGTCAGAGGTGGAAGTCTCGGAGGGAGAACAAGGAATTGCAGAGGACAGCCATTCAGCCACTGGGTCCACTTATTTTCAGGAATACAAATTAATCCGGGAAAATCGCCAAAGACTGGCGCAACGAACTCACCCACCTGCCCAGCAGTCAAAAAGAAGCGAAAGACGAGAAGGGGCAGGAAAAGCAGTTGAAGAGGCACCATCTCCCAGAGTCACCAGAAGCAAGGGCAAGCGAGGCAGATGGTAACAACTAAAACAGTTATTAACCTCTCAGATAGAGTACTTAGTGAAGCAGAAACACAAGTACTACAACTAGGATTGACTTTCTGCCCCACCGCGGATTTTGACTTAGTTGAAACAAGAGTGGACCTGTTTAAATACACCCGAAAACTGAAGCTACAGAAAATACATCTACTACGTCCTCAAATGACTCCGAATCAAGAGACTGTTCCAACTAATGACATGGACTTACTTGTTGGCTCTGACCTAGATACTCTTTTGACTTTGCAAGTCCTAGAAACCTCTGAATCAGACACTGACACCTTCCAACAGCCAGTTAATGAGAATGTTCTACAAATAGCGGGCGTCACACAGACTGGCGGCAAAAGTGGCCTGAAGAGAAAGTCTAGAAGAATACCGCAAACAGCATTTGATGCAATCGATGTCTTCAGTGACGCTGTTGTCACTGACCTTAAGAAATTGAGAAATGATAAATCTAACAAAAATAATAAAGATTACAACATTCCAATTGAACAATGGCAGGCTATTCAATTACTCAGAAATGATGATTCAATAATAATAAAGCCCTCATAAAAGGGCTGTAACATTGTTGTTTTCTCTCAAGAGCACTATGTTACAGAAGCCTTAAGCCAATTGGGAGACACAGATTGCTATTTGCCAATGACTAGAACTGTTTATGCAAATTGTATAAAGACTTTTCACCAACTACTGATGACATGGAGGGAGGAGGGTATGATAGATACAGATGAATATAATGTTTTACTCTGTGAATATCCTGTAGTCCCCACTTTCTATCACCTCCCCAAGATCCATTAAAACACCAGTAGACCACCAGGGTGACCTATTGTTGCATCTATCAACAGTTTATTGGAGAATTATTCCATCTACATAGATTGTTTCCTTGCACCATGGGTCAGAAATCTTAGCTCCTACATAAAGGACACTAGTGATTTTTTTAGAATAATTGAGGGTGTCACCTGGGAGGAAGATATGCATCTCATTACATTAGACATCACCAGCCTCTACACATGTATTAATCATAAGGATGGTGTAGAGGCTGTCAAGTGGTTCCTGAACAAGCGACCCCTGAAATACATTAAGCACAATGAGATGCTTTTGGCCATGCTTACTTTCTGCCTTGAGAATAACATCTTCATCTTCTCTGGTCAACTTTACAAACAGCAACGGGGAACGGCGATGGGCACGTGCTTCGCCCCCAGCTATGCAAATCTTTTCGTTGGCTGGTGGGAGAAGCACGTGGCCTGGCGGGATTCACCCGAACGATGGTTAGACCACATCGTATTATGGGCCCGCTACATTGATGACCTGTTCATCGTGTGGAAGGGCACCCATCTTGCTGCAGAAGACTATGTTGCCTTTCTGAACTGTAATAACTTCAATTTGAAATGTAGTGGTCAAATCAGTAACACCAGTGTCTACTATCTTGATGTGGAAGTCTATAGAGACAACTCTAAAATCTTGACTCGCCTATACAGAAAACCCACAGCGGGGAATGCTCTGCTTCATGCTAGAAGTGCCCACCCAAGGAGCATGGTTAACAACATCCCCTATGGGGAACTCCTCCGTCTAAAAAGAAATTGCGCAAGCTCCAGAGAATATGAGAAAGTCAAAGATGAGGCTTTCCAGAGGTTTAGACATAGAGGTTACTCCCCGGGCATTTTGCATCAGGCATCCCAAAAAACAGAGAAAATAGATAGACTGCAACTATTGATACCCAAAACCTCTGAATCTGAAAGCACATCTACAGTCACCCCAGTGAGAATGATCACACGCTATAATGTAAAATCTCCAGAAGTGGTCCAAATTTTTAAGAGAAATTGACATATTCTTCGAACAGATACCATTCTAAAAAAAGCAATTGCAGAATATCCGTTGATTACATATAGACGTGGCAAATCGATTGGCGATCACCTTGTACATAGCCATTTCCAGTTACCGGTACCACAAATGAATGTGGTGAGAGGGTTTTTTCCATGCCTTAATTGTAAGGCCTGCAAACAAAGCCACAAAGTACTGGATTATGTAACTTTGGAAAGTGGGGCAAAGACAAGAAAAACAAGAAAGATCAATCGGCTTTTGAATTGCAACTCCGAATACACTGTATATGTATTAGAATGCCCGTGTCCAAAAAGATACGTAGGCAGTACCATCCATCCAGCAAAAAAACGGATACTGGAGCACATGCGAGCCACCACTAAGAAAGATCAGACCTATTCGATGGCTCGCCATTTCGAACAGATGCATAATAGTGATTCAAAACAACTAAAAAAATGTTGTATTGATCAGGTACCAAAGAGGGAAAGGGGAGGGGACAGGACAAGGGCTCTGAGGGCCCTAGATTCTAAACATATAATAGATATCCAGACTAGAGTTCCCCTAGGCCTCAATATTGATGAGGAGTTGTGGGCTCATTTAGAATAACTGGGGAGAAAAATCTCTTTGTTTTCCTTGTTTCCCTTGTTCCCTTTTCCTCCTTTCCTCTTTTCCTATTATCCTTTTGGCAAATGAGATAATTATTTGTGAGTTCTTAATCCCTGTAACTACTACAAAAATGAATTATTTCCAGGCTTCTCTTCACCTTTATAGTTTTATTGGCATGCCCATTCAGGGCGTAATTTTGTTAACTTACCAGTACTCCGAGTGGTTTGCCCATTCAGTTCATAACTATGTCAGTGTGCCATTACTTTGAGTGGTTACTAAGCGGAAATAATGAATATTAATTGAGACAGACTAAGAGGTATTTACCTCTGCCACAAGCTGCTTTTTCCAGTACTGACTGACTTCTTAGAATAATCCCATAATAATATGCCATTTTTCTAATCATGCTTAATTTTTGGATCTTCTAACCATGAAATGTATATATATGTATATATTTTTCTTTTTTAAACCACATGTAAATAGTTGTATATATTGATATATAACATTGGAGTACTGATTTGTTGTGAACCTATATTAACTCTGGAACAGATTCAAAGATGGCCGCTATGTATTCTGCATTATGTGGTGACTATACGAAGCCATCTTTTATTTCTATGTTTCTTTTCATTCACGTAATTCACGTTTAGCACTTTAAAAATGTGTCATACACTTGGGGAAACTGACATCGATAAAGGCAGATTGCCGAAACGCGTCTGTCAGTGCGGGGGGGGGGGTTTGTGCACAAATAAATAACTTTAATAAGGACCTGTGAGTGCTCTCCTGTTAACACTATTGGAATCGCTGGGTGTGTGGAGGAATATATCTATATATATATATATATATATATATATATATATATATATATATATATATATATATATATATATATATATATATATATATATATTTATATATGTGTGTGTGTATGTATAATTTATGTAAATGTGTATATATGTGTGTGTGTGTGTATATATGTATATATATATATATATATATATATATTCACTGAAAAAACCATAGGTTTCAGACACGTTATAGTTACAAATTAGCATTTAAAAAACCTTTGAAATTCACTGAAAAAACCATAGGTTTTAGGGACAGTTATAGTTACTTGGACATTGCACTCGTACAAAACCCGTGAAATTCCCCCGTTATAGTTAGTTCAGCTAACTATAACTCGCGCCCCGCAATGCACTGCTGATGACGTCACATATTACATCACTCATGACATGGTCAGTGACATCACTGATGACATCACTGATGACATCTCAAATGACATCACTGATGACATCACTGATGACATCACTGATGACATCAACCAGTGACTGTGTGTTTCTGTAAAGTTTAAATATTTTTAATATATATAGGAAAAGACGTATTGAAGAATGAGTGGGTGTGTAAGTGTCTGTATGGATGATTTAGTAGGTGCGTGACTGACTCTATAAGTGAGTGATTTAACGTATCTTACTGAATGCATGGGTTAGTGACTAAACTGGATGAATGTCTGTATCCGTCTGTCTGTTGCTGTGTAAGTGGCTGCATGTGTTTGTGAACAGCTACATGAGTGTCTATATGAGTTATTGAATGCTTGTCTGAGTATCTGTATGGGTGCCTGAGTGTTTGTGTGGGAGGGGTGTGTGCAACTCTGTGCATAGATGTGTGAGTGGGTGATTCACTGGGTGGATGGTTTCAAGAGTGCATCTGTGATAGACTGTATGGGTGGGTAAGTGTGTGTAAGAGTGTGTTAGTGAGTGAATGTATGTCCCAGTGGTACATGTGTGAGTAACTACATATGTGAAAGGCAGTATATATGTGTGTTGGAGTATATAAATAGCTATAAGCAAGAGTGAGTGATTGTGATAGTGGCTGTATGGATGAGTGTGTGCTTGTATCAGTGATTGTATAAGAGCGTAACAATGTGCTACTATTTGTATGAGTAAGTGAGCTGGTGTGTGTATAACTGTATAGGTGAGTAAATGGCAGTGTGTTTAATTATTTGCATGACTGACTAGGTGTGTGAGTATCTCTATGGATGAGTGGCGTTGTTTGAGTGTCTATATAGGAGTAAGAGTGCATATGATAGTCCTGTACTGAGTGACCGTAAGTATGAGTGACTGTACGGGTGAGTGAGTGGATGTGTGTGTGTAGACCTAAGAATCAGTGAGTGGGTATGTAGTTATTGGTGTTGGAGTGTCTATGGTTTTGCGAATGGCAGTCTGTAATTTAGAGTGGGTGTATCAAAGGTTATATTAGGGTGTGAGGAGGTGCATCAGATTATCACGTGGATGATGTCATCAGTGATGTCATTTGAGATGTCATCAGTGATGTCATCAGTGATGTCACTGACCATGTCATGAGTGATGTAATATGTGACGTCATCAGCAGTGCATTGCGTGGGCGCGAGTTATAGTTAGCTGAACTAACTATAACGGGGGAATTTCACGGGTTTTGTACGAGTGCAATGTCCAAGTAACTATAACTGTCCCTAAAACCTATGGTTTTTTCAGTGAATTTCAAAGGTTTTTTAAATGCTAATTTGTAACTATAACGTGTCTGAAACCTATGGTTTTTTCAGTGAATTTCAAAGGTTTTTTAAATGCTAATTTGTAACTATAACGTGTCTGAAACCTATGGTTTTTTCAGTGAATTTCAAAGGTTTTTTAAATGCTAATTTCTAACTATAACGTGCCTGAAACCTACGGTTTTTTCAGTGAATTTCAAAGGTTTTGTAAATGACAATTTTTAAATGTATTAATTGTTATATTAATTTTTTTCATACTGATTTACTAAATTTTTAGAAACAATTTTTTTTTACATATTTTATTTTTTAAATTACATTGTAATTACATTATACATTACATTACAAAAATACTTTCTCAGAATGAATTACTTTAGTTTAAATACTTTGCAGATAGGCAATAGACTTTTAAGTACAGTAGTTACAGTTGTTGCAATGGGCAACACATTTTCAAACACAATGCAACATTCAGCTCAATGTGAATTTCTAGTTAAATGCAATTAGTTACTTTATGGATTACTTTTGTAACCACAGGACTGGATCCTAGATTCAGTCCTGGTACATCTCCTGTAAACAGTTGAGTAAAAGCGTTTTGGTTACAGTCGTGATTTTTAAGGAATATTATTGTATTTTAAAAGTTGACACTTAGAAACTTTTTCTCATAGAATCACCAATGTTATCCTATGGAAGGAAATTCACTTAGCAGGTAAAAACTGTTATCGTTACTTTTTCTTACTCAGTGTTGGATCCTGGATCTAGCACTGGTGCATCTCCTGTAAACAGTTGAAAGAATGCGTTTAAGTCATACAGGCGATTTTTAAGGAATATTTGTAGTTTGTGAAAATCAACACTTTGAAACTTTTTGCTGAAAACCAGTCAATCTTAGCCTATGAAGGAAATTCAAGTTACCGGTAAGTACGGTTAAAATTACTTTTGAGGATCAGTACTGGGCTGAAAGATGCAGCACTGAGGTCTCTCCTGATAACAGGTGAGTAAATCGGAATTCGTATTTCGGCTGATTTTAGAGGAATATTTTAAAGTTCCAAAACTCCACACTTAGAAGAATTTCCAAGTGAAACCAGTCAATGTTAGCCTATGGAAGGAAATTCAAGTTACTGGTAAGTACGGTTAAAATTACTTTTCAGGACCAGTACTGGGCTGAAAGATGCAGCACTGAGGTCTCTCCTGATAACAGGTGAGTAAATCAGAATTCGGATTTCGGCTGATTTTAGAGGAATATTTGTATGTTTCAAAAATCAACACTTAGAAACTTTTTCAGCAAAAAGCAGGCAATGATATCCTATGGAAGGAAATTCAAGTTACTGGTAAGTACGGTTAAAATTACTTTTGAGGATCAGTACTGGGCTGAAAGATGCAGCACTGAGGTCTCTCCTGATAACAGGTGAGTAAATCGGAATTCGTATTTCGGCTGATTTTAGAGGAATATTTTAAAGTTCCAAAACTCCACACTTAGAAGAATTTCCAAGTGAAACCAGTCAATGTTAGCCTATGAAGGAAATTCAAGTTACCGGTAAGTACGGTTAAAATTACTTTTCAGGACCACTACTGGGCTGAAAGATACAGCACTGAGGTCTCTCCTGATAACAGGTGAGTAAATCGGAATTCGTATTTCGGCTGATTTTACAGGAATATTTGTATGTTTCAAAAATCAACACTTAGAAACTTTTTCAGCAAAAAGCAGGCAATAATATCCTATGGAAGGAAATTCAAGTTACTGGTAAGTACGGTTAAAATTACTTTTGAGAATCAGTACTGGGCTGAAAGATGCAGCACTGAGGTCTCTCCTGATAACAGGTGAGTAAATCGGAATTCGTATTTCGGCTGATTTTAGAGGAATATTTTAAAGTTCCAAAACTCCACACTTAGAAGAATTTCCAAGTGAAACCAGTCAATGTTAGCCTATGAAGGAAATTCAAGTTACCGGTAAGGACGGTTAAAATTACTTTTCAGGACCAGTACTGGGCTGAAAGATGCAGCACTGAGGTCTCTCCTGATAACAGGTGAGTAAATCGGAATTCGTATTTCGGCTGATTTTAGAGGAATATTTTAAAGTTCCAAAACTCCACACTTAGAAGAATTTCCAAGTGAAACCAGTCAATGTTAGCCTATGGAAGGAAATTCAAGTTACTGGTAAGTATGGTTAGAATTACTTTTCAGGACCAGTACTGGGCTGAAAGATACAGCACTGAGGTCTCTCCTGATAACAGGTGAGTAAATCGGAATTCGTATTTCGGCTGATTTTAGAGGAATATTTGCACAATGGTGAAGGGAGGGGCGGGGCCTGAGGTGACATCTGTGCAAACGCGCCCTGTTGCGCGTTTTAAGTTGGGGGATTAAGTCCCCTTGAATCCTGAGGGTCCCTAGGGGCCAACTAGCCCACCAGGAACCTCCAATATGCGCCAGGGGCTGCGTTGCAGAGACGTGTAGAGAGGCCACACCCCTTTTACACCTCTCTGCAACGCAGCTCTGTGGCGCTTTCTGGATGTACCTGTTGGGCTAGTTGGCCCCCAGGGACCCTCAGGATTGAAGGGGATTTAATTCCCCATCTTAAAACGCGCCACGGGGCCTGTTTGCACACATGTCACCTGAAGCCCCGCCCCTCCCTTCACCACTGTGCAAATGCGCCCGTGGCGCGTTTTATTTTGGGGATTAAGTCCCCTTGAATCCTGAGGGTCCCGGAGTCCAACTAGCCCACCATATACCTCCAAAAAGCGCCACAGAGCTGCGTTGCAGAGAGGTGTAAAAGGGGTGTGGCCTCTCTACACGTCTCTGCAACGCAGCCCCTGGCGCATATTGGAGGTTCCTGGTGGGCTAGTTGGCCCCCAGGGACCCCCAGTATTCAAGGGAATCGTTCCCTCTCTGCAAACGCGCCAGGGGCGCGTTTGCAGAGTGGTGAAGGAAGGGGGCGGGGCCTGCGGGCCCGATCGTTTAAAAAAAAAAAAATAATAATTTTGTCCCCTGAAGGGGGCTGTGTAGCCCCCTTCCTTTTTCCTGTTTTTATGCCCTGGGGACCCCATCCCCCAGGGCCTTACCCCTTTTTTTATTTTTTATTAAAAAAAAACGGGAAGGGGGCCGTGTGGCCCCCTTCCCTGGGCCTGTATTGGCCCCGGGGACCCCATCCCCCGGGGCATGGCCTTTTATTTTTATTCTTTGGAGGGGGCTGCGTGGCCCCCTCCTCTGGCCATTTAAGGCCCCGGGGACCCCATCTCCCGGGGCCGGCCTTTCCATTTTTTTAATTTTTTTAATTTTTCTTTTTTGGGGAGGGGGCCGCGTGGCCCCCCTCCTGGGCCACTACTTGCCCCGGGGACCCCATCCCCCGTGGCTGGCTCCTCTCCGTTGGGGACTGTGGGGGGTCCCCAATCCCCCACAGTCCCGCCGGCTCCCCACGTCCCTTGGGAGCCGGCATTTCAGTCCCACATGGGGAGCAGCTGACATGCTGCTCCCCATGTGGAAAGCAATGTGCTTTGGATATTGGAAGAGAGAGCAGGTTTCCTGCTCTCTCTTCCAATATCCACAGCAGTTGCTATGGCAGGACGGGAGCCGTGAGGCTCCCGTCCTGCCATAGCAAGCTACAGTGTCCCGGGGTAGGCACTCCGGGACACTGCAGGAGCCGGCCCTGGGGGTGGTGGTCCCCAGGGCCATCAAGGGCTCCAGGAGGGAGGCCGCGCGGCCCCCTCCCTACATCAGCACAGCCCCGGGGAGGTGGTGGTCCCCGGGCTTCGGGGTCCAAAACGGACCCCCATTTTAATTTGTTAGTGCCCCGGGGAGGTGGCGGTCCCGGGGCGTGTGGGGGCTGGAGCCCCCCACACAGGTTGTTAAATTAATTAAAAAAGCCCCGGGGAGGTGGTGGTCCTCGGGGCTGCGGGAGGGCTCAGAGCCCTCCCGCACCATTTTTTAAAAAGCCCCGGGGTGGCGGTCCCCGGGCTTGGGGGGCCCTTTGAGGCCCCCACACATTAAATTATCCCCCCACCATGCCCCCGGGACTTGGGCCACCCGGGGGCCACTAACATCGAGCGCGGGAGACCGCGCTTCGATTTTTTTTTCCGGCAGGGTTCGCGCTCCCTGAGCGCATCCTGCCGATTTTTTTTTTTTTTAAAATGCTTTTTTGCCCAGGGGGTCCTTGTGGGACCCCTGAGCAGGCCTAGGGGGTTAGGGTGTTTCTACCCTGCCCCTTTGTGCGTTTTGCGCACTTGTTTCTTTTTTTCTCGGCGGGATACGCGCACCCTAAGCGCATCCCGCCGATTTTAAAAATATATATATATTTTTTCTGCCCAGGGGGTCCTTGTGGGACCCCCTGAGCAGACCTAGGGGGTCAGGGTGTTTCTACCCTGCCCCCTTTTTGCGCTTTGCACACTTGTTTCTGTCCCTCGGTTCTACCGAGGACAAAATGGCTGCCAACACTTCTTGATTTGGAGTGTTGACAGCCAATTAGCATGCAGCTCGTGATCGGGAGGGTACGCGGATCCGATGCGCCCATAGATATATATGTGATTTTAATTGTGAATTTCTCAGGAACTACTGAACGGATTTACACCATTTTAGCAAAAGGCACCAGTCTGAACCAAGGGCTACCTCTTTGCCAAATTTGGGGTAATTCCGTTCAGCAGTTCGGGTTGTAGCTGCGACTAAAGGTTCCTATGGAAAAATGAATGGGGAAAACGCGTTTTGGGACCCCCCTTTTTTCTCGGCCCCCGCTTCACGTATCACCCCGAGACTTTCAGGGTAGGAGCGGAGCGGAGCGCCCCAACAAGTTGGAAACTTTCACGAAGATTCGTCAACCGGCGCCAACGTTATTTCAAATAGAATGTCGCGGATTTCCTATGGATAATAGGTTGTAACTATAACTATCTACTGGCGACCGCCAGTAGATAATATATATATATATATATGTGTATGGTGAACATGTCAGTTAAATCATGCTATTTTAAACATATATATTCAATGAAATTCACCAGTTATAGTTATCTCAAGTACCTCTGACTCATGCCCTGAGGCAAGTATAACTTGCTCCCCTGCTATGCAGTTTTCTCATCAATAATTCAACTGCAAACGTTACAGTGATATTATCTATGATGTCATAGTAGATATCACGAGTGATGGAATAAAGTGAGTTAATTAGACATGCATGGCAAGGGCATGAGTTACAGTTACCTTAGGACACAAGTTATAGTTACTTGATATAACGAAGGTAACTAAAGCTTGTGCCCGAGGCATGCACAGTTTTCTTATCAATGATTTCATTGCAATGTTGCAGTGATATTATCATTGATGTCATAGAAGATGTTATGAGTGATGTAATTTTTGGTGTAATAAGCAGTGCATGGTGAGGGCACCTTCGGCCATGCTGGCGGCCCTGCACACAGCCCCTCTCCATGGTATAGGGTTGGTCACGGGCCAGGACCTGTGCCCTGCTCCCTTGCACATAAGCCATGCTCAGTAAGTAAAGCAGACTTACTGACATTGTCGAAGGGTCAGAGCCCAAAAATATAAAAAGTGGACCTATTCGTTCGTAAAATAAATTTTCTATTAACTCACAACAATGCTTAGTAATCTAAATGTCATTAAAAATAATTTTTAAATAAAAAAGCATCAACATGTCTTTGAGTTTCTATTTTAACATTTTTTAAGCTACAATATGCAGCTATGAAACCTACCACATGATTGCTCTACACTCCAGCTGAAGAGCATAGAGCTCCAGCTAAGAGTGCTTTTAAAAATACAGCTCTCCTAGGGTCATGGTTTTAATGAACCAGGAGACTTACTATTTTTTTATATAAAATTGTTCCGGGGCTGCAGAATTCCTGGCAGCCCCTCACAAAACAAAAAAAAATGTTTGGTGATGCCCCTGCCTCTTCAAGGGGCACCACTAATTGAAAGATATCTTTCAAAATGCCGTAGGGCATTTTGGGGCAGTCCTTGGCACTACACAGCAGGACCCTCATTAAGGGCTGAGAGGGGAGGCACAGGGTGCCTGCAGCCCACCACCTCCCCTGCCTACACCCATCCCAGGTGCAGTAGGAACCAGCATTGCTCCCACCCCTCAGGAATAGTCTTCTATTGCTCCCGCTGGGTTTCAGCAATTCAGTGTATTTCCCTGCCCAAGAGCGCAGGTAGGGAAAACGTTTTGCTCTCCCACATGGCGGGATCTGCTTTCTGTTTTTTTACCTGGCTGCAAGGCCTCTGGACTGAGCCCCGAGTCCTAAGATGGCTGTCGCCACATCGTTGTTGATGTGGTGGCAGCCAATCAGATCCTTCCATGGTGTGAAATATCCAAAGTTTTCGAGCCTTAATTGCTCAAAAGCTAGTGAACAGATTTACACCAAACAAGAAAAAGCAGTCTTTCTGGACCAAGATCTAACTTTGTGCCACATTTGGTGTTAATCCGTTCAGCTGTTTCTGCGGTATTGCTGTTCAATTTTCCTATGGAAAAATCAATGGGAAAAATGTGTTTTGAGACCCCACTTTTTCTTGGCCCCCACTAGACTAATCACCCTGAAACTTTCCAAGAAGGAGGGTGGATGAGACGCTTTTGTGGAACGTTTCCTGAAGATTCATGTGCTTTTCCATAGACTGAGCTTTTTTTGGGTTTGCGAATAACTTTCCTAAAGACCTCTGCTGTAATCCTTCCTATGCTTGTTTCAAATGGAACGTCAAATCACTACTGATGGGCAAATATTTCAACTCGCTTCCCTGAACTTGCTACATCAACAATGAATATTCGATACAGTAATCCTGACCCAATGTAGCATTTTCAATCTTTCCTCAATACCTAAGAAGGAAAATGTTGTACTATGTGTTACTTTTTGATTTACTTTTATAATGTTTCACTTTTTACACTCATCCCAGATATATTATGTCAACTTTGAATAGCCTATTACTTGTCTTGTAATGCTGGCTGATGCCTTCGGGTCTAGCTAGCCCTATATAAAACTCTAAAATAAATAAATAAATAAATAAAAATATTTCATTCACCTTAGCTCTTCCCTTAAAAGTTTCGGGTTATCTGTCAAGCGGGGGCCGAGAAAAAGGGAGGGTTCCAAAGCACAAAATCTCCATGCATTTTCCATAGACTTCTTAAGGACAGGTTTTAGCAAAAACTGCTGAATGGGATTACTCCACATTTAGCATGAAGCTAGATCTTGGTTTGCAGATTTTGATTTTTGTGATTTGGTGTAAATCCGTTGAGTAGTTTTTGAGATATTAAGGGCAAAAAATAATTGAATATTTTGGCAGTTGGGCTCGTGAGAGGCCTGCGAGATCACAAAATCAAAAATGGAGCCCTGTGATTGGTCGAGAGGCCCATTTTTCCTCTGAGTCTTCAAGCTCTCGCAGCTATATTGCCCTTGTTCTTTAACAAGATTGATTATCCAGTTACATAGTGCAGCCAGTAGTGGAGCAGAAAGTTGGGAAAATCTCATCCTCCTCTGGCACTGGGACTGTGTAGGAATCTCTTGGCCAGTTTAGGCTGTTAATGTCCCCAAACGAAGGACATCACCACAGCGTCAATTCTTTTGACAAAAGGAGGATGGGAGATGGACTGGTAAAAGCCCGGAATAAACACGTTAAAATTGGCAGTAGAATCATTTAATTATATTCATAAGCTCTAAAAATATAGATAGTGGTAGACATTCCCGTTTATTAATTGTTTAATGAATCTCTTTTAAGATCCCTTTATAGTTCACATCTTTAGATAATTTTTGGGCGTGCGACAGATTTCTAATTATTTCAGTCTAGGCACTGTAAACTGTTCCTATGTTTAATATTTCAGTTTTATCTCTTTTTAATTTATGTCCTGAGACTTTTCTGAATAAGTTTGCAACCTCTTCAATAACCTGAGTGCTTGTTTAAAATCAGGGGTAGAAATCAAAACATCATTGGCATAAGCTAGGGCCTTGACTTCTATTTTGGGTAGTCTTTTAGGGTAAATATTAAAATGTTCAAGCAATAATTTCAGGAAAGGTTTAATGTGAAAGGCAAACACAGGGGGAAAGAGAGCATTTCTGCCTGGTACCTCAAGTGATTTTAAATGCGTTAGATATAATACCATTGATACTTAACCTAACTAGTGGTTGTTGTTATATGTCCTATATTCGCTTCATTACTAGCTCTCGGAGCACAAATTGATACATAACTTCCCAGAGAAATGGCCATTTAGCCTGATTGAATGCCTTTTCTGCGTTAAGGAAATTAATGATAGAGGTTATTGTTTTGTTCCTGCCCAGTAAACTAGTTCTGCTGCTTAACTGGTATTGGCAGTATTCTCCCTGTGTGGAATAAAACCATGTTGAAGTTGTGTAGTTGCACATAGAAGGATATGGTTGTTATGACTCTATGTGGCAGATTACGATGTCGTCAGGAAAGCATTCTGCCCAAATTGGTTCCGTAAGGCTTTCCGAACGACTCGGATCGGGGGAGTTTAACCGAGCGATTTGGATGCAGCCGGATGCTTCTGGATACAATTCAGTCGTACTCCCATTGACTTCAATGGGAGCTTGTGTTCCGAACGAATACACAGGCTCCCATTGAAGGAAGGGGTGGCTGGGGAAAATCATGAACCCTGTGTCGGGCACCCCATGGTGCCTGCCACATTGTGTATGGTTGGATAGGGGGGGCCCTTGGGTACCCCAACGGGCCCAATTAGGAAGGCCCCGGGTGAAGGGGGGCTTGCTACAGGCCACCAAAGTCAGATTCCGACAGCCGATTCGTTTCAGAACAACCGCTCGGTCAGAAACGCACTCCGTAGACCGCTACAATTCGGCCCTGACCGACTCGGTTACTCCCAATGCCTTTCGGAACCGAGTCGGACAGTTTGAACGCTTCCCAGCCATCATAATCGCTTGTTGGGAAACGTGTCCGAGTCGGTCCGAAAGGCAGGTTCCGAATCGGACTCAACTGAATCGAATGCTTTTCGGAGCCTTTCCTGACATCGTAATCGACCCATAAATGTAGCTGGCATTTACCTTTTTTACAGAAGGTCATCATATGCACATTTCTCCAATATTCTGGGGAAGGGACACCTGCCCTAACACCACTAATCATTTGGAGCATGGGTACATGCAAAAATGTTCCCAGGGGCCACAAAGTATGGCCCCCATGTTACCTGAGGGCCACATTGATGCCAGCAGGGTGTAAGTGGGGCTTTGCTGGAAGGGGTGTGAGGGGGTGCAGGAGAGGCAAAGTTGGCATTGGGGAAGCGAAGCATGCACATGGTCAGTGAATCATGGAGCTATTTTGAGGTTTTCATTCCATACTGCCCTCTAAATTAAACCCCTAGGGGCATATTCACAAGGAGCTATCGCCGAATGAACGGCACTTTATCGCAGCCAAAGTCGTGATAAATTTACCTCCCCATTCACAAGCCGGTGTTAACAGCCCACAGCACCAGTTTACCCACGATAGCAGCCACAAAAAACATCGCCACAGAGGACCCCCGCAAATATCGCTAATGAGATGCAGAGTGGGCGTTCCCGTGTCAAAAGTCGAGACAATATCACACCTCAACATTCACAACGACCAGCCACATCGGCGATAAGAACACAAAACAGGCGATAAGGCGCGGTAGCCACAGGTATTTAACACCTGCCTCAAGCAGGTGTAAAGACGGACGTCTACCTGCAGTAGGCAACGGAGTCCCGCACACAGCCATACCCGAAGAACAAACTACGCCATGGAGCTACTCTACATGCAGCTCGGAGCCCCAACAGGGCCACAACACCCACCGCCACCACCCCCAGGACTGCCACCACCCCCAGGACCCGGACCCGCTCCCCCCCGGACCACCACAGAGGCAGCATAGAGCAAGACAGCGGAGCTACCGTAAACGCACCACTCTCACAGACCTAACGCCCGCGGAAGTCATTGCCCACTACAGGCTCAAAATGACAACCATCCTCCGCATCCTGACCCACATTGCCCACAGGCTGACGGTCCCAACACAGCGGAGAACAAACATTCCTCCGCAGACAAAGCTGCTGGCAGTGCTGCACCTGTTGGCCTCTGGTACCTTCCAACCAACAACTGCCAGAGTCGGAGGGGTCTCACAGCCAGCCCTATCAAAGTTCATCACACCTGTCCTGGATGCCATCATCAGCTTCATATCCCAGTACCTTCGCTTCCCCAACACTGTGCAGGAACAGCTGGAGACTAAGCAAGGCTTCTACGCCATTTCCGGATTCCCAGCCGTGTTGGGGGCAATCGACTGCACACATGTCCCACTTGTGCCCCCTGTGGATACTGCACACCACTACCGCAACAGGAAGCACACGCATTCCATCAATGTGCAGACAATAGTGGACCACCGGGGAATGTTCACCAATGTCGTCGCCAACTACCCAGGCAGTGTGCATGATTCCTTCATCTTCCGACAGTCCATCATCAACCAGCGTTTCCAGGATGGCACATATGGAACGGGACTGCTCGTTGGTAAGTACCAAATCAACACAACACACATCCCACAGCCACCAACGCACAAAGCACAACTGTGGGGATGCACACGTGACCTAACCACATCCGACATGTCAAACTACACAGCCACCTACCAGACACGACTACACCACTCCATGGTCATCCTGGGCTACCCCTGCACCCAATACAGACTTCACATGGCACCACAGCCACACAACAGCTGAACGTGTGGAGATGCGGAATGCAGCCATGACACATGCGAGGCACTGCTCTGCCCTCATGACCCTACCCCAGTCTCCCGCAGGTCAGCGTCCCGTGGTGGCGGGCCCGTGTCGGCCGCTGTGCATCCGGGGTGACTAGCCCTGTGCGACTCGAGTCATCCCCCCTTGTTGTTCTGACATTGCATGTCTGTGTGCCTGATGACTGCTGGTGTAGTTGCCAGCACAAGCTACTCCCTGAGGGCTGGCTTACACTCACCCCACACACAGCCAGCACAGGCGTCACTGAATTGGTGGGCCTGCCATCACATCCTGCCGAACCAAGTATTGACTCTTTTCTCCCTGCACTGTGACAGGTGATCAAGGATATGCACTCTGCCCTTGGATGATGACACCCCTCCGGGACCCGAACACACCCGCCCAGAGGCAGTACAATGCGGCCCACATACGCACCAGGGGCATCGTTGAACGCACATTTGGCGTGTTGAAGTCACGTTTCAGGTGCCTGGACGGCACTGGTGGGAAGCTCCTGTACAGCCTGGACGTCGTGTGCAAGATGATCGTTGCATGTTGTGTGTTGCACAACATCTGTGTTCGCACCAGGGCCCCATGGATCCCAGTTCCAGAGGTACCGGACGATGATGGTGGTGATGGGGCAGGTGGCCCACATCCCACTGCAGCTGCGGCAGGAATGGCCCATGGGGACTCCATCATTGCCACTTACTTCTCATGAGCACGTCACATTGTGACCATCCGTGGCATTCATGGGACAGTAGTAGATGTCCAATTGCACTGCATGTGTGAATAAAACATATTTGCAGGTTAAAGGTTGGAATTGTACATTGTCATGTTACATATACCTGGGGTTTCAGATGTGATTTGCCATGTTGTGCACATTTTCCGAACCAGTTGTGTCCTGTGTTCAGTTGTGGAGGTGTTGCTGTTCGTACCGGGATGTTGTCAATGTCGGGGTTCACTTCTGCTTATGTGCGTATGCTGCACGGTGGGTGTGTCGCTCCTGCGGCTCTGATTTGTCTGCCACTGGTCTCTGTCATGAGGTGTGCCTGTAGGTTCTGTTCTTCCACGGTGCTTGGATGTTGTGGTGTGCATGTTGTCCTCTGCAGTTGGCCAGGGTGCATCCATGGTACTCCGCTGTTGATGTATTTTGTTCTGTGGCATTTTCCGTATGCTGTTCTTGTGCTTTTTCCCGCATTGCGCGTGAGTATTGCTGCCCTCGCGCTGGTTGTCACTGTTTTCTTATTGCGCTTTGGCCCATCGCAGCTTTTTTCGCGTTGTGGTTTGTGTTTTTATCTCCGTCGAGGTGGTTGTATCGCGAGCATTGGCCGCGGTGTCGGCCAACTATCGCATGCTACCGCCGTGTTGTGAATTCCACGTTGTCACAGGGTTATTTTCCCGCGATAGGCTGTGATGCTGAAAGTTGCGTTGCGCTACTCTTGTGGTAATTATCACACGTTCTTGTGAATATACCCCCTAGTCTCTAAAAGAGTCACAGATTTGACAATACTATGCTATGCTATTTTTGAATCGCTATCCCTCTACTGCACCTTAGGGTAAGCCTTATCTACTTGCTAGCACTACCTTGGGAGAGTCAAGTGTAAAAAAGAAGTAACTTCATTATTGATTGTAATGAAACTGGTAATTGCACAACGTGAAACCAGAAAACATATGTTAAATCCTGGCTTCCCCACCTGGCCAAATTGTGTGATCCTTGGCATTGTTTTATTTCACTTTGCCTCCCTTTTTCTCATTATCACATGTAAGAGCACATTGAAATGCATGCGTTCAGGATATGCACATACAAAAACGTCTTGTGTTTGATTTAAGAAACTATAATATTTTCCATGTATAACAACAACCCAGGCCACACAGAGGGGTCCAAATGACAATTGATTTAGCTCTAAGTTCACTATTGGCATTGTTGTCAAGGTGGGAGTAGGCACAAATGTTTCTTTGTTGATTTTTTTTAAACTATCACCTTAAAAAAATACTTTTCAGTGCACTGATATAATCTGATGTCCTAAGGTGAAAACTTATTCATGTTAATGAGATAAACTTTTTTGCATTTTGAAGAGAATTTGACATATTTTTAAATGTTTGTTGCAAGATGTCTTAAAAAATGAATGTGTTTCTAAAGGTATGTGCTGCAGCATACCTTATTTGCGTATTTTCTTCTACTTCAGTTAGCTTGTAAATAAATGATTCCCTGTTTATTTAATATATTGCTGAATGTTAGTTCTCTCTCAAGTAAAATGCATCCCAGTGCTGCTGTTGAGGAGGGGGCTGCATGTGAAGGTCAGGAGGGCCACTTGTGGCCCCCGGGATATACTTGAGTATCACTGATTTGGAGGAAGCCTGGCACACATCTTGGTTTAGTTTCTCATTCAATGCGGCATCAATATCGGAGGCTATTCCTAAAATAACTGTCCTAATTATTACCATAAGTTCTTCTAATGTTACCTGCCATCATATCTGCCTCCTGTTGCTGGCTCATTTTGGGAAAGGTTCTTTGTTGTATCAACCTACTGATATATTTTCCAAGGTCAAAATTGAAATGACTCATGGCTTTAGTGTATAGGTCTGCATAGTATTTATACAACGAGTTCACTAGCTCAGGTATGATGGTAAGTTTATTCCCAAACAACATTGTATCTATTTCTAGAATATTTTGAGCAGATAATCATTGACATGTTTGGGCAGCTGAAAGTGATCTTATTTTGTCTCGGTGTTTGAATCTCAAATATCTAAAGCTTTGAATCTGCACTGCCATTCCCTTAGTAATGTTCTTCAGAAAGGGACTCAAGACCTGCTATTCGACTGATCTCAGCAAGAGCCTTGTATCTGGATACCCTCGCAGGTGATTAGCCGTGCTTTACAAATCCAAGTTGATTTGGGCTTCGATTGCAAATATTTCCTGGCAAATTAACTATGCTTGAGGACAGTTAGTAGCTATTAACTGGACATGTATTTTTTCCTTCTCCTGCAGCAAAGTCCTCAGTTGTAGTTCCTTGCTTTGAGAATGCTTTTGTTTATTCATATTCTTGAATGAAGCATCTAATATAGGCATTCAAAGCATCCCATACTATCCTGTATTTTGCTGTTCCCTGGTTGATAGCTAAATATTATTTCATAAATATTTTAGGTTCTTGGATATAGGTTTTCTCTTAAATTAGGGTCTTAAAGAATGTTCATAACTTTTTATTACTTGATATGCTCCCATATCTGCATGATAGAGGCGTATGGCCAACTACACAAATAGGAAGGATATTGACTCTGGTATTGCAAACTATTATTTTACTAACCAAAAAATAGTCAATTATAGAATATTAAGAATGGGCTGTGGGGGAAAAGGGGTAGGCTCTAGTGCCTTGGTTTCTCCAGCTTCATGGGTGTACTAAATCTAAATGGTCAATTAATAAATAAATTGCTTGTCGAGCTCTGGATATCCAGAGCACTATTTAGTATTGTTGGTATCTTTAAGTGGGCTAAGTACATAATTAAAATCTCTTGCAAGGATGAAATATCCTGAGGAGGTCTGTAGTACTTCCCTAATCGCAGTAAAACATGTTAGTCTGTCTTCAGTAGGACCATATATTGAACATATGTACAGTATTTTATATTCATGTTTAAGTCCTACTATGAACCACTGCCTCAATCCTGTTTCATTATAAATAATGTGGTAGTTTGATTTGATAATTAATATTGCAGTGCCTTTGATAGAGGTGTTCAGTGAGCTATGAAAACAATCTGGCTCTCAATCTTCCATACACTGATATATATTTATGTGATATTCTGGTTTCCTGGAGACATGCTACAAAAGGTTTAGGATTAGCTAATTCTTTTTTAATCCTATTCTGATTGACTCACAATATTAGGGCCTTATTTAGAGTTTGGCAGGCAGGCTACATCATCACAAATGTGGATGATGTTTTGTCTTCAATATTAGAAGTGCATTATAACCAATTGCACTTGCAATATGATGAGTGAGGTATCAGCCAAGTAGTGACACATTAGTCTAACTACAAACTCTAAATAAGGCCCATAGTCCTTTAACAAAAAAGGACAGAGTAGCCTAAAGTACAAACTCTAAATAAGGCCCATAGTCCTTTAACAATAACAGTAACTACCTTTCATTATGGTATTTATCGTTATTTCCTTATTCTATGTTTTTTGTGCCTATTTTACTTTTCCCCCATTTGTTCTAACTTTGACCGCTCTCCCCTATTCCCATTCATTCCTAATCCCCTTCACCCAGGATGGGCCCTTCCTGCTGGTTGTTGGGCCTTTCCCTCTCTTTCCCACTTGTATGCAAAAAAATTCATAGAAACAAAGCTGGTCTGCTCCATAACCCTTTCTTATATCCCAGAAGATAGTTAATTCCAAAGAAATTAAGTCCATTTCCATATTCTTAGGACGCTTTCCACGGGAAAATAAATTTCGGAGCCTCTTTGCTGTTCGAAAAAGTATAGATAGAGACCTGCCAATTAATTTTGAATATCATACCATTTAATGTTACCAATATGGATAATGTTTGGAGTATGGAGAAAGAGTTGCCTTGTTTAAGGGGGTGAATTAATTGTAGTCTTGAAAATAGGCAATAATAGTCCTTTATTTACCTCCAGCTTTAGGTGCACTTGCAGATACTGTGTGTGCTCTAATTATTGAAACATCAGGGGCCTAGCAGGTGGTAGTAAAGTTTTCACCTTGGGGTGATCTTAGATAGCAAACTTTCAGAAAATGGACAGGCCACTTGCACAGTTGCGACCTGTTTCTGGCTTATAAGGAAGTTAAAGAAAATCTTCCCCTTCATTCATTTCTCGGCACAGAAACAGGTGGCCCTGGTATTGGTCATGTCCAGAATGCAGCATCCTATATTTGTACTCAAATGTAATACCCAGGCAAAATTGCAGGTAGCACAGAACGCTCTAGTCAGGGCTGTTCTTGATATTCTGAAGCACCAATCAGCTGCTATGGGGCTGAGTGAGCTGCACTGGCTCCCCATTAAAAAACTGATCATGGTCAAGTCTACCTGTACTCTACATAAGGCTCTCCATCAAGCGAGCCCAGCTGGACTGAGTGAGATCTCCCCATTCAGCCTATCATAATTTGGTTATCCTGCCTAGAGTCCGGAAGCAGAGATGGGGTGGGTAGATCCTTTTCAGTTGCTGCAGCCAGACTCTGGAACTTGCTCCCACAGTCTCTGACTCGGATCGATGGACACCTGCCTTTTAGAAAGGCACTTAGGGTAAGACGTGCATGAGGAGAAAAAACTAATCAGGCACATAATGGGGTACAGTAACAGATAACATCTGATTGTAGGATAGAACATATGAAAATTCAACCTAGAAGTCACAGTTATGTCAGTATTTTTTATTTTTTTGTCCTCATTCCGCAATAGATTGTATATGGAGTTATCGGGGACCCCTGCAATAACAGATCCGGCCCTTCACTGCCCCGTATGTTCACTTCGCATTTGGGGAGTTGATTTCTTGGAAGTTCCAGCAGGGGTCCCTTTATTTCCATTACCAATAAAGTATTTTTCGAGGAGGGGAGCTAGCCATCCTGGCTACTCAAACAAGCATTATGCTTGTTATTTATTGCTATCGCATAATCATTGGACTTTATATATTTATACATTTAAATCAATGCAATTACATTAACTGATATGACTGGATATACTGCTCCCAGATTTCCCAAAAGTTGTATTTTTTGCTAGGTCTCCTACTTCTATCCAACCTATTTATCCTTTGGATAGATGCTAGCCATTCCCAGTGTGTAGGTGGTGCGGGCTTATCCATTTAATACATACTTCCCTTCTAGCTAATAAAATCAATAGAAAGAGAAGGTTTTCTTGTTTCTTATTTAGCTTATGAAGGCCTGCTTCTACTTTACTCACCCCGAATATAACAAGGTCAATACTTACATCAAACGGTCGTTCTAGCAGATTCTCTAGTACCTTACCCACTTCGTGCCAGAAATCTTCGAGCTGGGGGCACTGCCGAAACATATGCAAGTCGTCAGCCTTTTCTTTTCCACATTTGGGACATTTTTTTGTTCTCTGCCCGCTGAACTTAGATAACCTCTTCGGAGACCAATAGGCTCTATGTGCGGTAAATAAATGGTTTCTTCTTAAAGCAGCAGATTTTACAACAGACCAACGTTTTTCCATAGATACTTGCCATGTTTTTTGGACGTCCAGTGTCGGCAGTTCTTTCCCCCAGATCTCTTCTGGAATTACATAGTCCTCCTCACCAGCTAATATCAGGGCCCAATACCATTGTGAAACTTCTTTTTTTTTAATTCCGCTCTCCTGCAATTCCTTTTCCAAATTGCTATTTCCCTGTATGCATTCAGTTTGGGTCTTTATCCAGCTTGAAAGTTGGTAGAATTTAAATTTTGATAATGAGCCATTTGTCATAATTGTAAGTTGGTCCCAGTTGATAATGTTATTTTCTATGATCAGTTGACCCCATTTAAGAATTCCAGCTTGCCTCAAAGGAACTGCTAGCCTGTCCATTAGGCACTCAGGGGTCCCTGGTGAGTCCCATATAGGGGCGTTTTCACTGTAATAAGGTATCTTTAAAGTACTTCTTATGTTGTACCATAATTTTGCTGCAGACCTGAGCACCTTCAGTTTGACCTTTTTAAAATACTTTGGATGGCTAAATTTATACAAATTGTTTCCTTCAGGACCTGTCATGGCTTGTAGGTAGGTGGGATACGATTCATAGTCATTTACGAGAACCCTCATTTATTTTAACTGAAAAGCTCTATAATATTCCAAGATGTCTGGACTTGCTATCCCACCTTGTTCTTTTTTCCTCCTTAGCTTTTTCCACGCTATTCTTATCCCTTTTGATGACCAGATGAACCTATTTAGCTCCCCTTGTAATTTCTTAATTAGTTCCCTCTTAAACTCAAGTGGAATTGCACTAAAAATATAAGTGAATTTGGGTAGAATTGACATTTTTATGATATTCGATCTTCCCATAAATGTCAAGGGAAGACCTCCCCATACTTTAAGTAGTCTTCTGACTTCTGTTAGAATCCTGTTGAAATTTATCTGGGCTATTTTATCTATATCTTTAACCAGTTCTATTCCTAGGTATCTTATCTTCTCTTTGACAAGTTGATTTTTACTATGGGAGTTCCACTCCATAATTTCCGTTTTTGATTGGTTGATCATATAACCGGAAACTCTCCCATATTGCCTTAGAGTATTTTCTATAGATTCGAAAGCTCCTGCCAAGTCATTCGTAAAAATCATTAGGTCGTCCGCATAAAGAGCAACTTTTTTCTCCCACCCTAGATAGGAAAAAGGGGAATTTCTGTATTATTTCTGAGGTTTTGCGCTAGAGGTTCTATGTAAAAATTAAAAAGCAGGGGAGACAATGGGCATCCCTGTCTCGTACCTCTCTTGATTTTTATTTTTTCTGTTAAGTTACCATTGATTAGAATTTTGGCCTTTGGATCTTTATATAATCTCTTAACCATTTCTTGAAAGTTATCCCCAAGTTTGTATTTTTCCAAAACACTATTCAGAAACAACCAGTTCACCCTATCGAATGCTTTGGCTGCATCGAAAGTGATGATAGATAGGGGTATCTTCTCTTGTGTAGCTATATCTATTGCTCCTACCACCTCATGAGTCAGTTCCTGGATCTGTCTCCCTTTCACAAAACCCTTTTGATTTATATTTATAAGGGATCCCGCAATTTTGCCTAACCTCTTTGCCATTATCTGCGTGAATATTTTATAATCGCAGTTCAAGAGGGATATAGGCCTGTATGATTCACATATTGCGGGATTCTTGCCGGGCTTTTGAAGAATGCTAATTACTGCATCATTCCATGATTCAGGAAGGTCTCCCCTGTCCAAGAAGATATCATTGATCAACTCTGTCAGGGGGGGAACCAAAACTTCTCTTAATTTAGTATACAGCTCGTTTGGAAGGGCGTCCGGGCCCGCAGCCTTTCCTTTCTTTAAACCTCTGACAACTTCCTCTACTTCTTCTTTGGTGATCCTTTCATTCAGTTCTTCCCTTTCCTGTTGTGTTAAAGAAGGGAAATCTAGTTTTTCTAAGTAGTTATGAAGTTGCTCTATTGTTGGTGTGATCTCTTCTGTATATAGCTCTTCAAAGAACTTCACAAATTCTTGCATGATCCTGGAATCTTCAGAGCTTATTTCTGCAGAGTTTCCGACCCGGATACCTACTATCTTATTTCTTGTTTGGTCTGTTTTTATCTTCCAGGCCAGCATCTTGCAGCATCCCCAGTTATGTCAGTATGTATGCACGGGTTGTTATAACATATACGGTCACCATTGAATTACCGGTTAAAAGGTGACTAACATAACATAACAATAAGTGGTAACGCAATGAGAATAGTGGACTGTACATGACTCTGGTCACCGCACATTGGTCAAACTATAACCTCATATATACAGCACAGGTCTCATTGACCATAAAATAGGGCATGAGAAAATGACTCTGTTTAACTGTCATATATTGTACATATTTTGCATGTATGCTTATGTCTTTTAGGAAGTATCCTACTACAGCTGAAGGACTCCGGCAAAACCAATTGGTAATCGGGTACTGTATGCGTGGATTGGGCACACATGTGTGAAGAGACCGTATAGGGGAACAGTGCAGGAGTGAATAAGGTCTGATTGGATCCTCACAAAAGTCCAGGACCCCCTTGGGGCCGTTAGAAGGGCTGAAACATGTTGATCAACTGTGGATACTAGCACCATAATAGAGCTGTTAGTGTCCCACCTTTGTTTTCAAGTGTCGCTCCTCCACCCATAAATAAAGAATTGAAAAGAGGAGGCGGTAGGAGACAGGGACTTTTATTAGACTCATTTCCCTTTTTTCCCTTAGTTTCCTTCTGATATCCAATATATAGCCCTAAATAAAGGGGCTCATTTTCCATTAGAGGATTCTTTGGCGAATGTGGGATGGCCGATGATGAAGCTAGACACCCGGGTGATGTGTGAGGCCATCCTGATCCATTTTTTGAACACTGATGTGAACTACAAAATACTGCAAGTAGAAAGTGACCAGTTAGCTTTTGCACTTTCTATTAAGGAAATACCTACATAGCAAAGTGCAGTAAGCCAGAAAGTAGGGGTCTGTTTGTTTTTGTGTGGTTATCGATATTGAGGAGGAGTCTGGCAGGGACATTCTGGATGCTCTGCAGTTTCTTGAGGAGTTTCTGGGTGATGCCGGCGTAGAGTGTGTTGCCATAGTCGAGCCTGCTGCTGATGAGTTCATGGGTGGCCGTCTTTCTGGACTTGATGGGGATCCACTTGAAGATTTTTCAGAGCTGGCATAGGATATGGAAGCAGGATGATGAGACGGCATTGATCTGGTGGTTCATGGTGAGCAAGGAGTCCAAGATGATGCTGAGATTTTGTGCATTGTTTGTGGGTTTGGGGGATCCAAGATCTGTAGGCCACCAGGAGTCATCAAAGGTGGAGAGGGTGGTACCCCAGGATGAGGACTTCGGTCTTCTCTGAGTTTAGCTTGAGGCAGCTGTATTTCATCTAGGTGGCAACAGCTTTCAACCCGTTGTGGAAGTTGTTCTTGGCACCTGTGGGTTTGTTGGTGAGGGAGAGGATCAGCTGAGTGTTGTCGGCATATGAGACAATGTTGAGTCCGTGGTTCCTGACGATGGCTGTGAATGGGCCATGTAGATTTTGAAGAAAGTGTGACTCAGGGAGGAGTCCTGAGGCACTCCACAGCTGATCTCTGTGGGTTCAGAGCGGAACGGTGGTAGCCTGACTCTCTATGTTTGGCCAGTGAGGAAGGAGAGGATCCATTCCAGGGCTTTTTCGCAGATGCCCGCATTGTGGAGTCTTGTGCATAGGGTGCGGTTGGAGATGGTGTTGAAGGCAGTCGAGAGGTCCAGGAGAATGAGGGCTGCAGTTTTGCCTCGGTCAAGGAGGGTGCAAATGTCGTCTGTTGCAGTGAGGAGGGCGGTCTCCGTACTGTGATTGCTTCGGAAGCCGGATTGGTAGAGGTCCAGGATGTGGTTCACTTTGATGAACTTGGAAAGGGTGGCGTTGATGGCATTCTCGATGACCTTGGCTGAGAAGGGGAGCAGAGAGATGGGCCTGAAGTTTTTGAGGTCCTTCGGGTCGGCAGAGGGTTTCTTCAGCAAGGGGTTGATCTCTGTGTATTTCCAGTCTTCTGGGAATGTGGCAGAGTTTATGGAGCAGTTGATGGTGCATCAGAGCTCGGGGGCAATGGAGGTGCCAGCTCTGTTGAAGATGTGGTGTGGGCAGGGGTCTGAGGGTGATCCAGAGTGGATGCTCTTCATGATTTTGAGGGTGTTGTCAGTGGTGAGGGGTGTCCAGCTGAGCAGGGTCTGCTGGGGTCAGGTGTCGTTGGGTGCGGTGGTTGCAATTAGGTTGAGAGGGTCTTGTGTATCAAGGCCATTAAAGCTGTCATAGATCTCCTTAATCTTGTGGTGGAAGAAGGTGCTGAAGTTGTTGCAGAGTTCTTGGAAGGGAGGGATGTCTACTGTGCCTGTGCTGGGTTTGGTGAATTCTTTGACCACGGGGAAAAGTTCTTTGCTATTGAGTGTGTTGGCATTGATCATTTCTTGTAGGGCCGCTTTCTTTGTTGTTCTAATGAGGTGGTGATGTGCGGTGACAGCGGTTTTGAAGGCTGAGCGGTCTTCCGGGGCCTTGCTGCTCCTCCATCTCTTTTCGAGCCGCCTACAGGTGCGTCTGGACTCATGAAGGGTGGGAGAGAACCAGCTAGCTTTTTTGGAGTATGGCTTGCCTGGCGCTTTCTTGAGGAGAGCCAGTGTGTCGGAGCAGTTGGATTTCCATTGTTGGAGGTTGTGAGCTGAGGTATTAGCATCCGTGGAAGTCGGAGGTGGGGTTTTGCGGAGGGAGATTGTGAGCTTTTCTTCTGTGACCTTGTTCCAGCTTTTGCAAGGGTAGCGGTGGGCGTCGTGGTGTACATTGGGTTTAGTGAAGGAGAAGTGGATGCAGCGGTGGTCAGTCCAAAGCAGCTCAGAGGTGTGGCTGAAGGAGATGTTTTCACTGGCAGAGAAGACAGGGTCCAGCGTGTGTCCTGGTGAGTGGGTTGGAGAGGTGACCAGTTGTCTGAGTCCGACGGTGGCGAGGTTTTCCATCAGGGATGATGTATTCTTGTCGTTGAGGTGGTCCAGGTGAAAGCTGAGGTCACCGAGGAGGATATAGGCTGAGGAGGCGAGAGCCTGGAGTGCGATGAACTCAATGATGGAGTCACTGAAGGGTGGACAGGATCTAGGGGTCTGTAGATGAGGGTGTTGCGGAGGGTGGTGTTCGGGTTGGTCTGAGCCTGGAAGTGTAGGTGGAGGTGCTCCATGTTGGTCACGTGGTTGTCTGAGGGGATGGTGAGGTGGAGGGGGCTTTTGTGTAAGATGGCGATTGTAGGAAAGTAGCTCCTGATTTCATGGTTACCCACACTTTTTGCTGGTGTCATTGTATTTTTCTGACTAGTCTGACTGCGATCCTGCTAATCAGGATCCCAGTCTATGTGCTTCCTCCCTAAATTGGACCATGCTGAGTACTTTGGTACCCCCCAGATTGGCTACTGGTGTACCCTTGTAAGTCCCTAGTCTATGATACTAAGGTACCCAGGGCATAGATACACCAAGGGTCCCCCATGGGCTGAAGCATGTATTATGCCATCCATGGGAGACCACTCAAATTGTGACTACAGGACTGCGATTGCAGCCTGTGTAAGCTGGTGCTAGCACTACTTACGACAGATATATGTTTTCTTATATCTGAGGTCACTACACTTAAAACCCATAAGTCACCCCTAAGGCAGGCCTTTCAATCCTGAAGGCAGGGTGCTTGGTTATAAGTGTGATGAAGGTGCCCCTGCATGAGCAGGACACCCCTACAAGTTCCAGAGTCCATTCTCCAGGCATTGTAAGTGCATCAGCCATTACGATACATAGAGTGGCCATGCGTCATTATGCGATGGTTAACTCTAAACTGACTGTAATGAACCCTGGCATGTTTGGTATCAAACATGTTGGAATCATACCCCAACACCATAAACGGTGTTGGAGGTATGATTCCATGCAACACAGTAAATGGTGTTAGAGGTATGATTCCATGCTCTGTTGGGCTCCTCCGGGAAGCCCTTCATGCTCCTGGTACCAGTCCTCCAGAGACTGACAGCAAGCTATGGCTGCTGCCGACCACAGACACGATTCTGCCCTCCTGCTGCTGAGCCAAGCTCAAGCAGGGGAAGGTAGGACAATAGGTTTCCTGTCACAGGGAGGTGTGACCACCTCCCAGACAGGACTTTTTGTATTGGGCCAGGGTGGGTGCTCTTGCCAGGGCCACTAGACTGCTTTGTAGGCACATTTGGTGCCCTCCTTGCATACTCCAGTTGGAACCAGTTCAGGGAGCTGTTGGCTCCAGCTCTGGCATGAAACAGGACAAAGGACATGGGAGTATCCTCCCCACTGTCCGGCCCCTCCTCTGGGAGGGACCCCTGAATTGTCACAACACTTTTCTTAGGGTACTTAAGGGCTTACCTGTGGGTGGGTCTTTAGATTCATCGTGGGATAAAACCACTTCATCTTCAACCGTCTGGGCACTTTGGACTTCATTGGACTTCGCTTTGGGAACTGCATCTGGAAGACTCTTGCTGCTCCTGGTCTTGTTGTCCTGTCAGTCTTCTGCGTCGTCTGTGCCTGTGCTCCATACAGGTTCTTCTACAGGTCTGTTGGCATCCAAGACAGCCAAAGGAATCTCCCTTGGAGTGAAGGAGTCACTTCCCTACATTTGCAGGCACAGCAACGAAGCTGACCAGTCTGCTGTTCTTGAGCTCCCATGGACTCCGAAAGGTTCAGCAACACAGGTTATGGTTCTGCAACTCCCTCGAGGCCTGCTTGACTCTCTTCACCAGAGATCTTCGGGCTCCAAGAATCTCCACCCTCCAGCATCTCTTGTTACCAAGATCTTTGTCCTCACCACATCCTCTGCACTGGTGGCCTCCATCATTGGTGAGCTGCTCGAGGTCCCTTTGCTACTCCTGTGCCTCCGGGATGTGGGTCCTCTTGAGGGCTTTCTTTGGCTCCAGTGGGCTCCCCTGTTTGTTCAGAGCCTACTCTGACTTACCTGCTCGTGGTGAGTCCCTTTGACCTTGCTGGTCCCGACAATGCACCTTTTTAATCTGTCATGTTTGTTGCCGCTTCCAAGGCTTGTTGGTGCTCCCGCCGGACACCGACCCCCTGGCTCTTGATATCCAATGTGGGACAGCTCATTAATGGCTCAGATACATCGCCAAGGTCACCGTCAACTCTCCTGCGTCTTCTGACATCGGTGGGCATTCGTCTTCCATACCTCCTGGTCACTCCTGAGTGGCATAGACTCTGTCCCCTCTGCTTGCAGGTACTTCTCTTTTCCTGAATCCACCTTTTTGTTTCACCAGACTAATTCGCCTTCTTCGCCAGCTGCATCTTTACTGAAGTCCTCCATTGTGGTCTATGGCGGTTTCCGACGTCACTACGCACCTATGCACCTAGCTTCCCTGGTGTAGCTATCCTGGTTCCCGGTGTATTCACGGGGGATGACTCTCCAAACTTCCATCTTCCACTGGGTTATTTCAGGGTCCTCTGGGAAGGGTCTTTCTTCTTGAAAACTGCAACTGCGACTTCCCCATTGACTTGTATTGAGCACGCCGTTGTGTTACCCCTCTGCACAGGGCCTCTGTGAGGCTCCTGAGAATTTACCTTCTAAGTCTTCTGGGTCCAGTCTCAACTTAGGTCCTGGTTGGCATTCCACTTTATTAGTATATGGTTTGGTCTCCCCCTGGGGATCACTGTGTATTTGTGCTACTTACGTGTTCTAATACAGAAGTATTGTGTGTATTGTGTTTAAATCTCCGGGTAGGAGATATTGCACTGTGTTAGTGAGTGTTTTTAATAAATACATATTTTTATAACTACACTGTGTGGTTCTTTTTCACTTAACCTACACTATATGATTAGTACTGGTAAAACAAGCTGCTTTACACTTCTGGACTAAGCCTGAAGGCTGCTCTCCATAGCTACCACTTAGAGAGCTCTCTATGGTTGTCTAAGACCACTAAAATCACCATAAGGGTTGTTTGGATTAGTGCAGGGAGCTTCACTTACATATATGTGCACCATATACTAAGCCAGCCTCCTACAGTGATGCCTCCACCCAGTTTGTTGATGCGGTTCTTGTGAAGGATCTTGTAGCCGCCTGGGATGGCAATGGCGATGTCTGAGACGGAGGTGGAGTTCATCTAGGTTTCTGTGGGGAAGGCGATGTCGGGGTGGATGGAGTAGAGTAGGTCCCAGATCTCCACAGCGTGTTTGTGTAGGGAGCATGTGTTGAGCAGGATACAGCTGAGGCAGTTAGGTCTGGTATTTGTTGGTCGTGAGGTGGGTGGGGTGGGTGTGCAGTGGCAGAAAAAGGGCCCTGGGTGTCAATCGGTGATGCCCGGCGAAGTGGTGTTGGGAGTTGAGGGTGCTAGTGTCATAGCGGTGGATGGTCCGAGGACCATGGTCTGTGATGCTGGGAGCGGTCCAGGCCCCTTCGATGCATCTGCTGTGCACCCGCTGTGCGCGCCTGCTGCGCGGCCGCACTGCAGGTACCATTGAGTAGCGTGAGGGGGAGGGCTGGACAGCTGGGAGGTGGGAAAAGTGGGAGAGCTGCCCTGGAGGGGCGGGGCTGCAGGGGATGAGCACCGGTGGGGACACAGCAAGGAAAAGGAGCAAAAGTGAATGGAGTGAAGAATGGAAAAAAGCAGAAAGCAGTAAGCGAAAGAATGTAACAAAAAAATCTGAAAATGCAGAAAGTGAAAGAAAGCGACAAAAACGCAGAAAATATGAAAGGAGGAAAAAAGAAGTCAAGAGAGGAGGCAGAAAGCAGAGAGACAGAGCAGTCAATGGCGGCAGTCCGAGTCAGTGCACCCCAGCCGCGTGTGTCAGCAGCCATTCACCGGCAGTCTCTGGTGGATATTCGGCCCTGCAGGGGGCAGCAGGAGAGGCCCACAACAGCCTACCAGGGGCCCAAGAAGGCAGTCTCGGGGCGGAAATTCAGCCCTTCAGGGGGCAGCATAATTCAATTCAATTTCAAGTTCTTTATTCAGCACATACATTGCCCTAACAGACACATAAATAAATAAACAACAAAGAGGTAAAAAGACTGATAAAAATACATGTAAAAATACAAAGATTAAGAATTGTCAAATCGCAACAACCCCTTGCCCTGAAACGCACTTGTGCTGATATGCCATTAAAATAAACAAAAAGGCAACCAATGTCACTGTTTATAAAAGAAGAAAGGATAGTACAGCCCCTTACCCTTCCATGGATCTTCTTAACCTTAAAGCAGCTTTTAGGAAGGCACAAACCACTTGACAAAATTCATAAGTATTTAACAGAAGGAGATAAAACAGTGCATCCTTACACTTCCTAAAACCTAAATGTTTTAATATCGGTTTCAAAAAAGCTTTAAAGTAAAATCTAAAAAAGGTGCAAAGAAACATAAAATGGATTATCGATTGCTCAGAATGAACATCGCAGGGACACACTGGTGCTGGCTCCTCCACCTGTGCGCCTAACCCCGGAAAACTCAGAAGTCTTACCACAGTACCAGCCCTAAAACGGAAATGAAGAGACCTTTCCCAACGTGACAAAGGACGGGTGAGATACAGAACATCATATTCAAGTTCATGGAAATCCTAATACAATTTAACTGTCTTTTTGCTTAATTCACATTCAAGCATCTGGGAGTGACAGTGATCTCAAAGCAATAGTTTGATCCTTTTCTTATCGGATTTCCTGATTCTTTCCAGGGACTGAAACACGGTTGACATATTCAAGACGTCACACATTTCACGTACCTATGTTAACCATGGGATAGCAGATTCGTTGGCTAAATCCAAGCAATCCAAAACGATTTCCCTATTTATCTTAGCCTCATGATTAGACTAGATACTGATCCATAATAAAAGTGGTGCCAGCTTAACCAAATCACTAATGTACAAACATTTGAGTTTCGAGTGCAAGATAAAATGGGGATCTGTCTACAGACATGCTTTTCTTCGACATGTATAGCTCCATATGATATGGCCCCATATAGAGCATTATAAATATAAAAAATTGGGGAGACGGTGCCCATTCCAACCCTCATAAGTAAATCAAAAATCACTCCAGCTGCTCTGCTAGGCTTTAATTGTGTGCTTTTGATCTGAGTGTGCAATGTCCCTGCGTTTCTGGAAGTAACCCCTAAATAGTTGAAACCACTAACTCCGCCTAGGGGACATCCCCTGACCACTATCTTAGCCAACGGTTTCTTTCCTGGTTCACGCTGCCATAATTTGAGATTTACTGTAGTTCAGTTTGTTCATAAAGGTGTCAAAAGGTTCTTCAAGTAAGCGAAGGGCACCAGGGGTCCATGCCATTAGAACTGTGTCCTCTGCGTAAAGCAGCGCTGTGAAGGAAGTGGCCCGATTAGGGTCACTCGGGTCACTCACGACCACCTCTCAGCCTTCCATACTAAAGGAAGAGTCGGTCAGACAGTAGAAAATACAAACCAATAACAGTTTATTCCAAGTACACTCAGAGCGGAGCCCTGTCTGCCCAGTCGCTAGGAGTGCTGCAGAGGGACTGACATCAGCAAGCATAACGATACATTATGTACACTTCGAAACCAATGAAAGCACGCCCACCATGGAATTTTCCAAGGAGATGCAGCTGGAAAGTAAATTACAAAGGAGTAAGTTTTGATTCTGAGGCCGGGCACACATTATCTACTATTCAAGGTCACTCTGCCTGTACCCACTACTAGACAAGTGGGAGAAGGCCTACGTCTAAAGGAAAGGTATGCGCTAATAAGAACAGTGCATTCATTAGTGTAGCAAAACTCAGCTCCGAAGAAATATAACCTAGAGATGGCCGTTTCTCGGAAATGGCAAAAGGATTAGTTTCGATCATGATACAAAATGGTGCCCTTACACAAAATGGCGCCCTTACACAAAATGGCGCTGCGAATGCTAACTTACGTAAAACAGTGGTAAAGCATATTTTTCTATTCTAACAGACCCTCCTTTTAGCATGAGCTAAACATTTTGTATAATAGCAAAAAGACATGTAATTCAATAAATCATGAATAAACTGTTTTAGGAGCACTCCATATCTTCACCTTCGGGAAAGGAAGTAGTAAGGAGGGAAGAAGTCTCAAAAATACCCTCATCTATTTGCATGAGGTCTTCTACTTCCTTTTGAATCATAATTGTTGCATTAGTATCATGAACCGATATTCTCTTAGGAGCAAGAAGGGTGGTGCAATTAGAGCAACATAGGGGGAGATACTGGACCAGGACACAACAAGAAATCAAAATCACAATGAAGTATATCACCTTCTCAAGGATACAACTCCAACTACCAAAAAGTGGCCAACTCCAGTTCCCACTCTCCATTCCTTTAACATTTTCTAGGATGTCTAAAATGTGTTGGGTAATGTTCTTTTCCATATTAGTGATCCTGACTACACACTGGTCTCCTACTACAGCGCACACACCACCACTCTTAGCTAGAATGAAATCAACAGCATATCTAGTCTGCTCGGAATATATTCGCATACTTTACAATTGGGTGGTAATGTCACGTAAAGCTGCAACTGTAGAGTAGACAATATCTGCAGCTTACATCCAAAATATTCTCTGGCTCTTTCACCCCTGGCCATTGCAGTACCACCGAAGGTAATAATGGAGGAAAGAATATACCCAAACGTGATTCCATTACTGTAATTGTTGACTTCCAAATTTGTTACTCCTTCACAAATCTCCGCAGTTAAAGTTCTTTTTACCCACCTTACATTTGGCTTACTATACTTGCAAGGCACGCCCAGAGGGAGCACCATTCCTAAAGCAACATCATCTGTACCATTATAAACATTCAAATGAGTACCATTAGACAGAAAATAAAATCTTGGGTGTGCATAAAGTGGACCATGATAATCTACAAGAGCATATCTGGTGTTCATTCCAAAAGTACTCAGATCCTTCTTCTTCACTAGAGACATTGAATTTTTGAACAATATTATTCCAGAACAATTGACATACAAAAATGCATCAGTACTATTTACTATCGGACAACATGCGGGGATAGTAACCAGCTTTTCGGGTAACCGTTAAATCTTGGTAATGCCAGCCCACTAAGGTAATGTTCTGCTCTCTCATGTACAAGTTATCACAATACGTGTTATTATCACACCCCGGATACCCCTTTCCTCGTGGCTTTCTGTAATACAAACAAGGACCAGGATACCCCATACCAAACTCACCCCTTACCTCTACGAAGTGGGCTGGGCGAGTATACGTATAATTGACAAGTGACAATGGGTAAGCAGTCCATAAACCTGTAACAGATTCAGTGGGATAACAAGCTGTACCTTCTCCAAAAAATCTTTTGTGTGTGTCTAGAAATACATTACTCGGGGCTGTCCTTTTTGTGCACATTTTAGAAACAACCTTATGTTTAGGACATGACGGTGCATCCTTATCGCATCCCAAAACCCAAGATACCCCACCCAAAATCAATAGCAGTAAAATCACAAAAACAGCACATAATATCTCTTTCTTGGTAGACCAAAATATACGTGTGTGAACAGGGGGAATCACTGGCTGCTCTTCATCAGCAACCATACTGCCAAAGGGATGCATAGCAAATGATGAAGCAAAGGAGCAAAATGCCAGCAAGAGGAATATACAAATTCCCAGTGTCCGTTAGAGCCTCACTGGTACAGGCTCCTATTGTCCATCAAAGCGTTGGCGCTCTTGAGCACTGGCGGTGGAGCTTGCTCTGTCCGAAGCTCGGGTTCCCACATCGACCAGGATAATGTACCCCCAAGGGGATACTTTCAATCTATCCTGTCCAATGTTCAAACAGTGCACAAATCTCACTTCACCCTAAACTAACTCCGTTGGTACTATAGCAAAGTACACCCTAACTTACACAGTCCATCCCTAACTAATCTGACTTCTCCTTAGGTGCACTGTCCCCCAGCCGAGGGCGCAAATTGTACCTAGTGACTCCAGGCACAGAGGGATCCGTGAAAAGGGGCTCCTGGATAGCCCGTATTTCCGGAGGAACTGCTGCATTCAGCACTTCATCATTTTCCTCATCTGTTTTGGTCCAGGTCAGCCTGGCATCGCTGAAGGAGACAAATCGAGGCACCGTCTCACACTCGGAGTCCCCTACTCCATCTTTTGTCCACTGATCATAGGGCAGAGGGATCCTGCGACAATGAGTCGCATGGATCCAGTTCTTTCGGCCGGCGACCTT
This sequence comes from Calotriton arnoldi, assembly GCA_963921515.1. NCBI lineage: Eukaryota > Metazoa > Chordata > Amphibia > Caudata > Salamandridae > Calotriton > Calotriton arnoldi. The sequence goes on along the minus strand of CAWUFW010000494.1, from coordinate 2,394,299 downwards.
GACTGCTGTGCGTGTTGATAGGAGGACCTGCTCCGGTCCCTTCCACCGTGGCTCCAAACTCTTCTTCCGCTGGAAGTTCTTCACCAACACAAAATCGCCAGGCTGAATATCATGTCCGGGCCCCTCTGGTGTAGCTGGCAGGGCTTCCTGGACCTGTTGATGAATAGAACGCAAACTTTCAGTTACCTGACAAAGATAGTCTATCAACAACGGGTACTCAATATCTGAAAACCGCAGAGGGTGCCCCAGACATTTGCCGGGCGTCCAAACACAACCTCGTACGGTGACAATCCTGTCCTAGAATGTGCTGTTGTTCTTGTTGATAAAAGAGCTAATGGTAAATCATCTGGCCATTGTAACCCTGTGATTTCCTGAATTTTTGCCAATTTGAGTTTGAGAGTACCATTGTACTTCTCAACTAAACCTGCTGACTGTGGATGACTGGCAGCATGGAACTTCTGCTTGATACTCAAACCATCACAAATCAATTGAACCACTTTGGCATTAAAATGACTTCCGTTATCACTCCAGATCAAACGGGCAAGCCGAAACGAGGAAAGAACTCCTTCAGGAGTACCTTTGCAGTCGTAATGGCTGTATTGTCTTTAGTAGGATAAGCCTCAACCCATTTACTGAATGCACAAACAACCACCAAGACATACTTCAAATTATTGCACCTGTCTAATTCTATATAGTCCATCTGAAGGACCTCAAAAGGGAAAGTGGGTGGTGCAAAATTACCGGGTGGTGTAGGGGTACCCTTTCCAGGATTGTGCATCATGCACACCATGCAGTTCTTCACTAAATGTGCCGCTGTTTTTGAAATGTTATCACTCTGCCATACAGGGTCTAACAACTTGCAAATACCCTTAGCACTAATATGGGCTGGGCCATGGGCCATTGTGACTACAGGAAGAACATATGCATCTGGCAACATCCATCTCTGCTTCCCTGACTTATCAATCCAACATCCCTCATCTTTCAATTGTGCTGTACTTTCTTGCCACATTGCTCATTCCTCTATCGTGGCCTCACTTTGTATCTCTTTCACATTCTCAAGTGTATCCTCAAACATGGTAACTTCAGGCACCCACATAGTGGGACCTGCTACAAACATTCTTTTCATTTTAGTCTGGGCTGTTTCCTTAGCTATATGATCTGCAAAAGCATTTCCCTTACCTACATCGTCAGTGACTTTCCGATGGGCACTACACTTTACTATGGCCAATTTCTTAGGGAGTGTCAAAGCAGACAAGCGCCTCAATATGAGGTGCCCATGCTGAATTTTTGTGCCATGTGAAGTAAGAAACCCTCTCTCTGCCCAGAGTCGCCCAAAGTTATGTGCGACTCCAAAGGCGTACTGGCTGTCAGTATAAATATTGACAACCAGTCCCTCACTCAATTTGCAAGCTCATATTAAGGCAACAAGCTCAGCAGCTTGGGCCGACTGATAAGAAACTCGTGATGTCTCAACTACTGTGGGCAGCGTGGTGATAGCATACGCAGCAGCTGTAGTGCCATCTGGTAATTTAAAACAAGAGCCATCGACATATAGGTCCCCTTGTGGGTCAGATAAGGGAACATCTGTCAAGTCTACCCGTTCTTTCGTCTCTTCTTCCGTCCAGAAGACACAGTCATGTTTATCAACCTCCTCACTCTCAGAAGGGAGGGGCAGTAACGTGGCTGTATTCAGAGTGGCACACCTTTTGATTGTAATATGTTTGGCGAACAATGTTAATTCATAGCCAGTCAGACGTGCACTGGTGAGGTGCTGTGTCTTTGTCTTGTTCAAAAGTGTATCCACAGCATGAGGTACCAACTTTGAGGTCAGCATCAAGTACGAGACCAGCCGATTGTCTTATCGAGGCGCCTACAGCCGCGACGGCTCTTAGACAGCTCAGGAGGGCTCTTGCAACAGGGTCAAGAACAGCAGAGAAATAAGCACACGGCCGTTGCCTATCTCCAAATGTTTGTGTTAAAACAGAAAGCGCGCAACCAGCCATCTCATGGACGAACAACGCAAATGGTTTTCTATAGTCAGGGGTGCCCAGTACTGGAGCTGAACAAAGCGCAGTTTTCAATTGCTCAAAAGACTGCTGACATTCAGGCGTCCAAGGCAAGGACTCATGCACATCTTTAGAGGGTAGCGCAAGCAAGGGTTTGAGAAGTATGGAGTGGTTAGGTATCCACTGCCAACAGTAGGAAGTGATCCCTATAAAAACACGCACATGTTTCTGAGTCTGTGGGATGGGCATTTTAACGATGGTACTGTTGCGCTCAGGGGTCAATCTCCTACCCTCCTTCGACAGTAGGTGACCTAAATAGGTGACCTCCTGTTGACAATACTGAAATTTAGAAAGAGTAACTTTATGTCCATGCTGAGCTAAATGTAGCAATAACTTAACTGTATTGTCTTTATAACCTTGCTCAGTATCAGAAGCAATAAGGAGGTCATTGACATACTGCACCAATACATTACCTGTGGGAAGTGATGAGGAATCCAACTGACCTTTTAGTGCCTGGCTATAAATGCTCGGACTCTCTGAATAGCCCTGAGGAGCTCGACAGAACCTAAAGCTCCTACCAGCTAGGGTGAACCCAAACAGATATCTGCTATCTGGATGAATAGGAATACTGAAGAACGTGTTTTTCAAATCGATGACAAAAAAGAATTTAGCAGAAGAAGGAATCATTGTCGAAAGAGTAGTAATGTCAGGAACCACTGGAAACTGGGGAACCACTATTTTATTAACTTTGCGCAAATCAATCACAAAACGATAAACATCTTCATGTTCATCAAGGAAACCTCAGGGCATCCGTTTAAGAATTGGAAGAATAGGGCTATTACAAATGTTAGCAGTCATCTCCTCAACCACTCCCTTCTTAATCAAATCCTGTATCATTTGCAATAAGGCACGCTCTCCTGCCTGTGGTATTTTATACTGAGGGATACGAGGCAAAATAGCACCATCCTTAACCTGTATCGAAACTGGTGGTATCTGCAGCAGTCCCACGTCTGTGTCGCCTGTCGCCCACAGAGTAGGTGGCACATCAGCAAATTTAACAGGAAGAGGCGCATCTTTGGACAAACACTGTTTAGAGCGTACTTCATCTGGACCTATTGTCATATAGACACCCGCCGGAGAACAATAAATCGTAGAATGCAATTTCTTCAACAAATCCAAACCCATCAAATTTTCACCACAATTAGATGTTAGCAAGTATGATGAATCCACAGTGAAAGGACCAATGGTCAACGCAAGGGGTCTTGAAATGGGGCTTACAACCGGTACACCAGAAAAACCTACCCAAATGTTATTATGGCCAGACAGAGCCGTCCCAGGGACCATATTTCGAGAAACAGAACTTTTCGTCGCGCCTGTATCCACCAAAAATTCCTTAGTCGAATCTTGCAGTTCCGCTGTTACATAAGGACCACACTGGTCTACAGGTATCGGAGCTGGTCCCCCACTCTGTCCCTGGCTGTCCTAGCTGTAAGACATCCCTGTCACTTCCTCCATATCATAATCATCATGATAGTACTGTCCATTCCGAGAGTCATCAACATAATTATTATCAGAACGGCCCTGTGAGGCTGCAGCATTCTGTGCCCTATCAGCCCCACCAGCTCCACGACCTAGTCCATGAGAACCTCATCCTCTAGGGACCGCCACCTTCTGCAAAAGCACAGGACACTTGCAACACCAATGTCCCCCCTCCTTACAGTACGCACACTGATTTGGACCCAGAGGCGTCGTATTTGACTGCCTACTAGTGCGTGGAAGCTGTCGGGCAGGACCACCACATCCTCTGCCGTTCCCTCTAAAAGCCTGCTGTAAAAACACCTTTGTCTTTAAATCCTTATGCTTTTTCTCTGTCTTCTCCTTTTCCTCATCATCCCTATGTTCATAATACTGTGCCATATTCAAAATAACAGAGGGGGAAAAGGTGGACCAAGTACTTTCAGAGACCTGCAATCGAATCGCAATTTCAGGAAGCAGATTAGAAACAGATCTATTAACAAACATCCGAACACCTCCCTCAACAGACAAATCCTGCCCACTGTAATCTAAAAACGTACCTTCAAACCGAGTGAAAAAATCAGACACACTCTCATCTTTCTTTTGTCGACAAGACAACAGTTTATACCAGTCTACTTTTCTTGGCGGAATAAGGGAATGCATATATGTAATAATACGGCCTGGCAACGCCAGAATTTCAGCTCGGGGCTTGTCACCTGGTTTTCTTTCCCGGTCCCATGCTTTAATTTGATCCCATGTACCTCCCAATCCCACAACATGATCATGCGTGTGCACCTGCCTCCAAATATCAACCGGAACCAATAAACCAAAAAACATTTCAATATCAGCAAGAGTCATTACAGTGGAAGAGGCAGCTGCAGTCAATTCTTTATAATATGCAGTAGAACTTTTCCTAGGGTCAGGCAAATGAGTCTTAAGAGACAAAACTTCACTTCTTTTCCACGGAGTATAAACCCATTGCTCCAGAAACCTGGCCGCCACTGCCGCTCGAGTAACATTACCACGTTGGTCCGTTAACTCCGGTATCTCTGGGTGATATATGGGATGAACCTCTCTCATCGGAAACTGAGACATCGACCTGGGACTTTTCTCATGTAGTCTTCCCCTGTAAGCTATTATTGTCGTGACATTAGCAAAAACTTGTTCTGACCCCAATTCACTAATATACACCCGATCTATTATGTCATATAAAATTTGAGGTGCTTCCGCTTCAAAACACTGTTGCCAAAGACCAATTAAAGTTGCACACATGTGTTTAAGGGCATGCTGCTGTATAAAGGGCTCAAAATCTCTCATAGTCGCCCAGACATCCTCTACACTATAAATAGGATTACGGGCCCACTGTGCAGCCTGATTGGCTATTACCTGTTTCTGATCATCTCCCACATCAGATCGCACTGTTGGTCCAATGCGCTCCTTAAATTTCGTCCAATCCCTATCCTCAAATCCACATACTGGAGTCCCGCTACCTACTAATGTTGGAGGATGAAAAACCATAGTGGGAGAAGCAACAGAAGTAACATGCACTATAGTCGCTAATTGCTGTGTCACAGGAGAAAGAGCTGGCGAGAGGGACGCTGAGACAATAGGTGTGGCAGGGGTACTAACAGTCACAGTTGCCACAGATGGCAAAGAAACAGAAGGAAGAGGAGGAGGAGGAGCCGAAGTCATAGCCATTGAAGTAACAGCAGTAGATACAGGGACAGAGACAGTGGAAACAACTGTGATAGGCGGCTGTGAGGGCACCGGAACAGTGGGATATATTCTTTGCGGGCATATGGAGGCGGGGTCGAGTATCTAACAATTCTTCCACAAAAGTGTCATCTTCTTCCTGAACCACATACGATTTATCAATGTGTAATCGAAACCTCCTGTCTTCACATTCAACACCCTTTTCCTGCTTTTCCCTGTCATACGCCACAGCTTTCTGAGTCAATGTCTGCATTCTTCCTTTCCGGGCCTCTTTTTCTGCCTTCAATCGCCTCTGTGTAGCTGCTTTCTGCCATGTTCTGAGGGAATCAAACATAGACTGCCTACTTCGTCTCTTAAACAACTGTTCTTGTAAATACTCAATCTTTTGTTCATCAAAAGTGCCCGTCAACGGCCACTGCAACTCGGCATTGTCCCTCATATATTTGTGCCATAATGTACTAAACATAATAGGGCCAAGACCATGCTTCACATACATATCAAAATTTGGAGGGCCTTCGGGAGGCACAGGCTGAGCTTCTTCCAATCGAGCATCAGCAGAACAACAGCGACAGCACAAGGAAAACAACTTACTGAATCTAGGCATTTTTCAAAAGAAAACAAGTTCACTATTTATGCCTACAAAACAATTGCAAATGCTCTTATCCAAAGGACAGCCCTTAGACCGTACCAAATACAAACCAAAATGGTACCATATCCACAAAGAACCAAAACAAACTCACCTGATATATGCAGGTCAAATTAATTTATTCTCCACTGCTGACTCTGCAGACCAAACGGTCAGATCCAAGGGTTTTGCCATTCAGGACTACAGTCGGGATGACCGCTGGGTGAGGCACCATCCGGCGGGACAGAAGGGGCAGCTGCGAGTACCAGGAACTCTTCGTGCAGGGATCCCTGATCCGTCCGCCCGACCCGACAATGGCCTCGACCTCCCCCGCGTCCGCGGAAGGGGATGGGTCACTCACCCGAAAGAGTCCCTGTTCGGGCACCAACTGAAGGAAGTGGCCCGATTTGGGTCACTCGGGTCACTCACGACCACCTTTCAGCTTTCCATACTAAATGAAGAGTCGGTCAGACAGTAGAGAATACAAACCAATAACAGTTTATTCAAAGTACACTCAGAGCGGAACCCTGTCTGCCCAGTCGCTAGGAGTGCTGCAGAGGGACTGACATCAGCAAGCATAACGATATAATATGTACACTTCGAAACCAATGAAAGCACGCCCACCATGGAATTTTCCAAGGAGATGCAGCTGGACAGTAAATTACAAAGGAGTAAGTTTTAATTCTGAGGCCGGGCACACATTATGTACTATTCAAGGTCACTCTGCCTGTACCCACTACTATTGTTGTTATATATCAATGGGGATACCCAATAGGCTACTAGACCTGGGTTACACATACAGAACAGTAGAAAAGTGGTCAAGTAGCACTAATTGCTCAAAACAAAAATTAAACAAATCAAATACAACGCATTCACAAAACCCAATTCTTGGATATCACATTTGCAAGTTAATGCAATTTATTTGAATTACTGTACTGATTCATAAATGTGGTAACACAGTTGCTTTCTCGTTGCAATTGAAACCAAAACACTTTTGCAAAATTAGGTGCTCAGGTTGGGGGAGAAGGGGATGGAGTGTGGAAGTGATTATGGTGAAAAAGTGGGGGTGGACAAGGACAGGGTAGGGTGACATATATACATCATCATCATATGTTGGTGCTGATCCGGCCTTTCTAAAAAAGGTCAATTGTTCCATAGAAAACACATAGCACTATATGAAAACTGCCGCATTGATTTCAGTTGTCCTGGCTTGTGTGTAGATTGTAGTCGACGTTTCGACCCCTTTGGGTGTGCTAGGTAGATTCAACCTTAGAATGGGGTCTTCATCAGGACTAGTGGAAAGTGGAGCACCTAGTTGAACATCCGATGTGTTCGTTGAAAATAGATGAATGAAGTGAGGTGGGGCTCAGCCGAGCTCTTATAAATAATGGAAGTACGGCCATCAGTGCACGTACAGTATAAGTGGAAAAATTGCAGGTCGAACGATCTCTGTCAATGCCTGAATCAATCTGGAAAAAGGAATCGCTCGGCTACGTGGCAATAGCAAGTACCCACTACTAGACAAGTGGGAGAAGGCCTACGTCTAAAGGAAAGGTATGGGCTAATAAGAACAGTGCATTCATTAGTGTAGCAAAACTCAGCTCTGAAGAAACATAACCTAGAGAAGGCCGTTTCTCGGAAATGGTAAAGTGATTAGTTTAGATCATGATACAAAATGGCGCCCTTACACAAAATGGCGCAGCGAATACTAACTTACGGAAAACAGTGCTAAAGCATATTTTTCTATTCTAACAGCTGGCACAAAGGTGTTCTTGATGTTTAGGATATCACTGGTGGCTATAACCAAAGTGGAACACAGCTTGTTGATGTAAACCACAAAAAGCAGTGGGGCAAGATACAGCCTTGGCGAACCCCTCTTGCCAACAGGAGTGAGTCTGATAGCTCTCCAGCCTTGCCATACCAAACCCTGCCAGCCAGATTACCATGCAGGGAATATAAGAAATTAACTAGCTCTACTTCAACCCTCCGATCTAATAACATCAGCCAGAGCTTGGTCCTGTTGACACTGTCAAAGGTGGTTGATAGTTCTATAAAGGCCAGGTACAGTGGAGAGTGCTTGGCAATGGTGTATTTACCAATTATCAATTGCAGATTTAGGCACTGTTCAGCTATACCCAGGCCCTTACGGAAACCAAATTTATAGGGGCATAAGATATTGTTACTTTTTGCGCAGAATATGAGACAGTTGAAAATCGCCCTTCCAATGATTTTCACTGAACTGTCAATTAAGGAGATGGGGCGGTAGTACTTAGGTGGATTGCAGTCCCCTTTCTTAAAAATCGACACAATTGTAGAGAGAGACCAAGATTTTGGAATCTGCCTAAACAGGGCTTTATTAAAAGTGTTTGTTAGCAGGGGCGCCCACAGCTCAACATTACACTTAATCAAGTCCATGGGAACTCCATCCAGGCACAGGGCTTTACCATTAGGGCTTTGCCTGATTGCCAAGTTAACTCCCTCCAAGGTGATATGCAGTTGGCGAATCAGCTAATCTTCCTCTCAACTGCCCCTTAAGACTCTCGTCATCATCGAGAAGATAGAAATTCTTAAAATGAGAGACCTATTTAGGACCGGTGATCTTACAGTACAGGAGGGAGTTTGCTGGAGTGTCTCTAGACTTAATCCTATTCTCCAACTCCCAAAAGTTCTTAGAATGTTTGGAATGAGAAAATAACTCTGAAAGATCCCAATCCTTCTTTAACAACTCCTTTTTTCTGCTCCTAATGGCACATGTGTACGCCCTTTGAGCCTGGCAACCACAATTGGGTTTTTAGGTTTATCAGACAGTGCTTTTCCGAGCCTGCGATTGGCTTCCAAATAAGCCGACATGGAAGCCTCAATACAACCCACCGCACGTACAGAAGCAGAGGGAGTTGGACATAAAGGTGTAGCTGTCTCTGAGGGAAGATATTGTGTGATCCGGGCAGTCTGGACTGACTGCGCTGCCTTGAAAGAATTTTGAACAGGTGCTTTTCCCCTCCGTGTCACCCGATTTGATTTGAACATTTATACCATAGTTAAAATGTCTTTTAACAAACTAACTCCCTAAAACCTAATTTTATGCCCTACTGTAGGAGAGAATGAAGTAGCATAACTTGCATCTAGAGCTTCTTAGGGAGAATAAACACACTACATACCTGTTTACAACAAAACACTGAAGAATTAGAATTTGGGGACACAGTGCTCCCTGCAAAAGGATAACATGAGTTGTATCATCTTCTCTCCTCCCAGATTTGGCTCTGGATCAGTTTTCAGCATAAAGCGCGATGTATCTGTCTCTCTGGCAGTCAAGATCTTCTTTGTCAGTATTTTGCATGATAATCTGGGGCAAAGGACCTCTCCTGACAAGTGGTCAAATGGCAGCCCTTTCATTCTGTATTTTATCTAAGAAGGGAATTTCTATCATACCTTAGGAATGTCTGATATATCCTAGGTGCATCAAGATATTAGTCATAGACACATTTGTTTAAGAAAATGAGGTAATATAATTTGAATGCAGACTGCACTGTTTATGTTCTTGTTCTTGTCTAAGCTTGAAATAGAGATAACAAGGCACTAGTCCCAGACTGATGTCGCATCAGGCTTTCTTATCAATGTCGTTGTCTGAGCGACACATTCACAGATTCTTGGAAAGATAAGGACTGACAACATCTACATCAACGTTTCTGCAAAAATAGAGAAAATGGAGTCTTGGCCAGCTCAAGATGGAGTCAGGCCTTATGGACTTTACGTCAGATTCTACTCCGGAATTTCAAGTACAAGAATATTGTGGCACCCTAATATCTTAACCAAGATATCGAGGGACAAAATAGCAAAGATAAGTGCATATTGGGAAGTATAGATTACCTATTCTTAACTCCACATCTATCTACCTCGAAGATATACATAGTTGACAGTAGATTGATGTAGAGTTAGGTATAGCAAATTTATACATATTTACCCTTCAATATTTTGGTGACTCACACTTTTGAAGTAGGGCACTGTCTCCATTATTATCTACGGAAAGTGTTGCAGGATCAGTGGTTGGCCGTATGTAGTGCTGGGGGAAAGTATCAGTAAACGTTAGAATTAGATATAGGCACTGAATCCTATTAGCACAGATCTAAATGCCATTCTAGAAGTCCCATTAAATCCAACACATAATGGTCTACTGGGAAGCAGTACAAGGGGAGAAAAACAATAGCAAGTGAATAACTCTCCGAAATATTTCAAAGTATATAGTTATTGACAATAGATCATGTACATACATACAAAAGAAAAACAGCAGATAGATCTCTCTCATGATTGGTATTTTTATTATTTCATGATATAATTTTTTTTGCATTATTTGTATACAAAAACTTTTTGGGGGATATATATATAGAATAATTATTTTGTTTAAGAAATATTAACAAACATAAATATGTCAACAATACAAACATATATTTACAAAACACACAATACAATAAAAATACAATTCATTAAGCAGTTTAGTTTCAGTTGAGATGTCCAATATCACTTTCAATCTTTGGAAGGCTAGCGGTAGATAAAACTACGCGTGTTTCGGCATATGTGCCTTCATCAGGGCACCATCTTAGCTATAACTGTGTGAAATACATAATAAGTATTAATAATGTTTTATATGTACATGAAAATGTAGTTGCTTAGAAACTAATTTATACATTTATTGATGCCATTTAAATCTTCTTTTCACATCAAGTTAAGTTTAGGTATATGGGGGGTGCAGAAAAATGAAAGTGCATAGATAAAGAAAGTTAAAGAATGTGGACAAAAATATAGGTAATAGTACGAGGCAGATGCCATATTTTTTCTCTTTCTTCTCTTCTCCCATTAATGGCATATCTTGTGATTGTCTCATAATATAGGAATTATTTTATATCCACATTAATAAAAGTCACATTTCATACCCACACCAAAGTGTTAATTTAGCTTGGTATAGTGGGCATGCTACACCTTTATGATGTTCAGAGATAGACCCAAGGTATAGATAGATCTATATACCTATTCATCATGAATGAAGAAATCAATTTTGCCGCAGTTCAGGCTCCGGATCTATAGATGAGAATATTAACTCTAATAAAAGACAAGACAAGGAAGGATTGATGTAGAGCATGATTTTATGATACTGCTTATCGATATTATCATGACTATAGGGTTTTTATATTACCTGTGGTGTTAATTCATTCAGAAGTTTAAAGAGACCAGAACTTCCGTTGGGGATTCCTCAATGGGTATGGATGGCGTCTCTATTTGAAAGGTTGGTAGTTGTTGCAACGATTTTATTCACAACGTGTTACCTAAATATAAGGAAACTAGTGAATGTTGTATCCTTTATTTGTTTAATAATTAATATCTTTATACAGATATATTTTAACCTTATTTAACAAATCCCTAGTTCTGAAAGATAAAGGTGTGTCTATGACGTAAGTCCCTTATTTGTTACTTACTTTAAAAAGGGCTGTTTAGTGGGTTGCCTTCATATAGGATACCAACAATGATTTGTGATTCCTAGCCCAGCTTTCTGATTTTCAATTCAAACCATCTGTATTTGAATAAAGGAAGAAGTATTTAAATAAATAAGGGGGTATTGGATGTCATACGAAATAGTAAATCCTAAGGGCTAAATTCAACAATATGCAGACACATAGCTTTCCGAGTTATTAACTCACATGATATGATCATGCACTTGGGGGTCAAATAACGGAACCGATGTATGTCGAGGCCCGTTTCGTAACCACTACATGGCAGTGTTTCTGTTATATATAAGAAAGAATACAGGGTAGTTAGTATCTAAATAATGGCCCTTAGATTAAGATAAAGAGAGGGGCAACAGCTTGTTCTGAACTTACCATGTCGTTGTCGAGTTCGGTTTCTGACACGGGATGCAGGTTCGGCAAGCTATACGTATCTGTGTTGGGAGCTTTTAAATACGCTGCTCCATGTTTCAATTTGCGTTGCTATGCGTGCCCTTAACGGAACCTCTGACAACATATTCAGGATAGCTTGGAGAAGTGCTCCCTCTCTGCCTGACCCTCTTAGATAACGTTGGGGCCTTGACCACTGAAGCTTCGACTTGGTCTAGGTCCTAGTGGGGCTGAGCTCGCCTAAGAGGAGATTGCTCTCGGAGTGCACACACCGGTCACGAGAGCTGGGATCAGAGCTCTCGATGCGGAAACCCCTCCGCCATGCACGGAAGTGAGGGGATCTGAAATCGGACGCCCCTGCCCCTGCCTGTTTTTGTGTTTTTGCCTTTGTTTTGTTTCTGCATTGGCCTAGAACTCGCCTATTATTCTTAGGGGGCGGCGAGACCAGAGCTCGCGTTTCGCGGCGGCCAGATATCATGGCTCCGCCCCGCAGGGGTCGCCGAGCTTAAAGAGACTGGAATGTAGCAGCCGTGAGCACAAGGCAGTGAGTGCTTAGACGGTTGCTCCGCTTATGCTGTGGTCCATTTATGTCTTGGGTCATGTATTTTATTGTGAAATCAGTTTTTACTGGGTAAGCGGCGAGTCTCCCTGGACTTGGGGGTTCTCTCACGCGCCAGGCATGCCACCTGCTCACCAACATAGGCAGACAGTGCCCCTAAGTTAAAGACTCACATCCACATGACAACTCACTTTGGGATTCCCTCTAGTCATATGCAGAGTGTCAGCAGTTTCCCCGATACTTGGCAAAATGGCGCCCACACCTTTCCCATGGTTTCCTTGCAGCTTACTGTTAGGCAGGAAGAGTCACGGATCTCCCCCGGATGCACACCAAGAAGGAAGTGGAAAAGGTCAAATCAATCACAATGCATATAGAAACTGAAGCAGGACTACTCCTTTAGTGGCCCAGGCAATGGAAAGTGCTATAGGACTACTTGTCTGACTCTGTTAACTGCTACAAATGGTGCGGCCATCTTGGACTGACTCCCTCACAATGGTTTAGCCCCTAGGCATACTTGACAACACACATCAGTTTACCTCTCCACCTGCCTACACAGGCAGGAAGAGCCACCGATCTTCCCCGGAAGCAAACGACATAGAAAGTGAAAAAATGACAAAACACTCACAGCTATATAGAAACTGAAACAGGACTACTACTTTAAGGGCCCAGCTAATTGAAAGAGACATAGGACTACTTTTCTGGCTATGACATCCACTACTAAAGACACGGCCATCTTGGACTGACTCCCTCACATTGGACTAGCCCCTGTATGTCGTCCGTTAACACCCTTCAGTTTACCTCTCCACATGCACACAGATGTCTCCATGTATTCGTCCAAAGATGGCACAGGACGTCCTGGAAAGTGACATCTTCTGCAGTGACTTCTGTGATGGCGATTAGATGTACAAGCTAGAGGACCACCTGATAAATACCCAGACATGTATGTGCAACATCACAATAAAGAGAGAAACAGAGAGTCCAACAGTGACACAGAATCACAGGAGGGATGATTTGATATTCCCGGCCCACATTAGCAGAAGACAATTCTTATCTGTTTGCATGTGAGCCACTGGCCCCTTGAGCTTTGCAAAAGTACTGAGACAGACATTCCACGCCCTCGCAAGCATTGGTGCTGTCTTCTACTGATCTGCGCATACTTGCCGATTGTTTATCTATTTGTTTGCAAACTTTGCTGCTGGTATACTGATCTGCTCCATTTGCGCCGACTGCTTATATATTAGATTTGCTCCATGTTGTCGATATAATTTGTTTATCTATTTGATCTGCTCCTTTTTGCCGATTTATAATTCCTCGCCTGTCTACCCTATTCCTTGTCTAGCCCCCAAATTTCTATCCCTCACTCTCCCAGTGCCCCCTTGGATCCCAATCCTCCTCTCCTGTTCTACCCCCATTTCCTTAACTTCCCTCTCTCCACTCTCTCTTCCTCTCACGTCTACCCAACATGCCCCCTCACAGCATTGACCATCACCCCCCAGGACCCTACTCTCTCTACCCCCCAATCTCTCCAAACATGCCAAGAAAAACTTCAAACATAAACTCCTTATCCGTAACCCTGAAACACTCATTGTTGATAACTACCTCAGCCTCACCTCCCCCATTATAACCAACTACATCTTTTGCTCCAAACGTCCTTCCAAATGGAAAAGCATCTTCCTACAACACCTCCCAATCTCTAAATCAACCAAAATACCATATGGATTCAAAATATCCACCACTCCCTCCCCAGCCTTTCTTGGTGATATTGATATCTCCATCTTCAAAACAGGTAACATCCTCATACAAGCCACGGTATCCCACCTTTCCATCTTCGAACACCACTTCAGCATTATTTCTCTCCTCCTTGACCACTCTGCGCCTAACACTCCTTCTCCCCTACTGAATAACGCCCCTCCAACCTCTCCCTCCCCTTCCCCTTCACTCCACCTCCACTCTCAACCATCCAGCTAACACCATCCTCCAACAATCGACTTCACCATCACCCTCCCTGGACCTCTCTACAGCAAATGACATCCCCCAACCACCGTTACCTATTTCTCATCCCCTCTAATTTCCCTCTCTCCCTAACTTCCGGAACTCACACTCCTCGGACCCCTCCACTAAAAACGGTTGCCCCCAATCCCTGCCATCTACTTATCATTCCCCTCCCATAACCCTGCCTCTGCCTGACCCCCCAACCTCTCTCCCCTACCCAATTACTCACGTACTCCACCGTCCTTGCCCTTCAATCCCCTAACACAACTCCTCACCCCCCTCCTCTTACCCATCCCGTACACCCTCTTCTCCTCCCTATCCCCCCTATTCTGCCCCTTCAGGCCCTCCTAACTCCGCCTCCCAATCCTTTATCCCAACCCCCGATAAATACACAACCCCTCCACCCCAATATATCCGCTCTCCACTCACTCTATGCCCTTTTATCCTCTCTGACCACATCTCCTGAAGTTTTTAACCTCCTGTCTAACCTAGCCCAACCCCTCACACCTAACAGCACCGACATCCCTCACTCCACACCCACTACCCTATCTCCCCCTCACACTTCAGTCCACCCTCCGCAACTAACCCAGACCATTCCCTACCCCCAGATCATTCCCTTCCCCCGCCCACGCCCCTTCAGTACCTCCCCTTACCCTAATTGCCCCGAGCCTACACAACAGTGAACTCGACCTATTTAATTTGATTACTGAACCCCTCTCATCTAACAGCCCCGTCACCCCTCACTCCACTCCCACTACCCTATCTCCCCCCTCACACATCAGTCCACCCTCTGCAACTAACTCAGATCATTCCCTACCCCCCGCCCATGCCCTTTCAGTACCCCCTTCACCCCAATTGACAGGAGCCTACACAACACTGAACTTGACCTATCCAATTTGATCACCGAACCCCTCACACCTAACAGCCCCATCACGCCTCACTCCACACCCACTACCCTATCTCCCCCTCACACATCAGTCCACCCTCCGTAACTAACCCAGACCACCCCCCCTCGGTACCTCCCCTTACCTTAATTGCCCAGAGCCTACACAACATCGAACTTGACCTATCTAATTTGATTACTAAACTCTCTCAATTCAGGAAAGACTTTATCTTCCCCTGCTCCAGAATCCTCCCTCACCATAAAATCCCCACCCAGCCTCTACCAAAAATCCCCCCCAAAAATTCCCCCCGAAAATCCCTAACACCAAACACAATCATTGGAGATCGACTCCTCTCCGCTGCCGTATACATAGACCTCGCCGCACCTCGAACCATCTCTCCCCATCCGACCTCTCCGACCTATGCAACTCTTACCTTCCTAGCTTACCAACCACCAATCCTCCACTCCCCTACCCCCACATCCCTGTTATCTTAGGGACTAATAGAATCCCCTCCTCCCCCGCTTCCCCCAGACCACCGCCCCCAACTCACGTCGATCCACACTTGCCCACCCACCATATGCAACCCCACACCACTTACATGTATGCTTGTCAACTGTCGCTCCGCAGTCCAACATGCCACGGAAATTTCGGAAACTATCCTGAGTGAATCCATTGACATTGCATTCCTCACAGAAACCTGGCTCAAAGACCACTCAACGAGCATACTTGACCTACTCTCCCCCGGGATACTCTATTCTTAGAAAAGATAGACCTGACAGAGTTGGGGGTGGTCTAGCCATTATCTTTAAAAATGAACTTCAGCTATCCCTTGTCAATAATTCTGGCTACTCCTCCTGCGAATACCTGGAAGCTGAACTGACAACTCAAAATGTCCCACCCAATTCGTCTACACAACATCTATCGCCCTCCGGCACTCCCCAGCCCTTCATCGAGGACTTATCTGAGCTCCTGACACAATCCTCATTATCCAACTCAAAAAATCTCTTTCTTGGGGATCTTAACCTCCATTGGAACGATACCGATGATCCCACTATCTCCCTCCTCACTAATCTACTTGAGATCAATGAACTCAAACAACTATGCCTGTCCCCGACACACACCAAAGGAGCCATCCTTGACGCCATTCTTTCCAACGAAGATCTGGCCTCCGTGACCAATATCGTCCCCATTGACTGGTCTGACCATCACCTTATACTGTTCACCATTGCTACCAATGCAAATCTCCCCACCTCCAAAATTAACAGACCTAAGAAACTGTCCAGAAATCTAAAACATATCCCCCCGGGTGTTCTTGAGTCTAAACTCCAAGCTCAACTTCTTCTCATTACCCCCTCACAAAATGCTAATGATGAGCTCACTGAACACTTTAACAACACTGTCACTGGTATTCTTGACCAATTAGCCCTGCCTAAACTCAAAAACCAAAGAATCACCCCCTCCAACTCTTGGTTTAATACCGAGCTTAATAACGAAAGACGGTCACTCAGACTGTCGGAAAGAACCTGGAGACACCATCCCTCTCCCTCTCATCTTGCACTCCTCAGACATGCTAGATCCACGTACAAAAAACACATCTTCAAGGAAAAGGCATCCTTCTTCCGCACTAAACTTGATCGTGCCAAAAACAGACCTAGGGAACTCTTCAAAATCATTCGTAACCAAACTTCCCCCGCACCCCCAAATCTGATCGCCTCCTCAGCCAGATGTGAAGAAATTTCCCACTTCTTCTCGGAAAAAATAGCCAAAATGGATCAATCCTTCCGTTCCACACAGCTCCCCTCCAACTCCCAATGCAAACCCGTCCTCACCTCTAATGCCTACTCCACATCCCCTCGACCAGTTGACCCCTTCTCTCTTCCGCCCACTATTCTACCGCTCCCCAGCGACTCTCCTCTCCCACCTACTTCCTCACCCCCCCTAACCACTCCCCACACCTATCCCCTGCTACTTCTCCGGAAACCAACTCCCCTAACTCACAATTAAAGAACAATGCCTCCTTGCTCAACTTCCTCCCTGTGACTGAGCTAGAAGTCCTTAAAATAATTGGTAATCTTAAACCATCCTCCCACACAAAAGACCCCTTACCCTCTAACCTTGTCCCTGCCCTTAAGCACATCATCACCCCATACTGGACCACAATCATCAACGCCTCTCTCTCCACTGGCTGTGTCCCCACCTCCCTTCAACTTGGACAAATCTCTCCCATAATCAAAAACCCCAATGCTGACCCCAATGACCTAAACAATCTCCGCCCCATCACTAACCTCCCCCTTCTCTCAAATGTCCTTGAAAAATGTGTCCTACTACAACTAGACAAACACATCGAAAACTTCAACCTACTCGACCCCTTTCAATCAGGCTTCAGGAAAGGCTGCAGCACCGAAACGGCAATGCTCAATGTCGTCGATGACATCCACCACTCACTTGATAATGGCGAGACCTGCCTTCTTATCCTCCTTGATCTCTCCGCAGCATTCGATACAGTCAACCATTCAGCCCTACTTAATGTGCTTAGGACCCGTTTCGGCCTTAATGATACTGCCTACAAATGGTTCGTCTCCTACTTACAACACCGAACTCAGCAAATCAAAATTCAAAACTGTCTTTCTAACCCCACTCCTGTCTCCCTTGCAGTCCCCCAAGGGTCTATCCTCTCTCCCTCCCTCTTTAACCTCTTTATGGAACCCCTCACCCTCATTCTTAAACAAGCAGGCATCAACTACCACCTCTACGCCGATGACACCCAAATCTATTACAAGATTAAAACTCATGCTGACATCTTACACCTAAACAACACCCTCACCAAGATCCAAACCTGGTTCCACTCCAATCATCTCAAACTTAACCCTAATAAAACTGAAATCATTCTCTTCTCCCCTAAAAATACCCTCTCCCCGTTCAATCATGGATCTCTGACCTTAACACACTCAACTGCTCACTCATCCTGTCCAACTCCATCAAATCTCTTGGTATTTCTATCGACAACACCCTAACCCTTAACGCCCACATCAAAAACTCTGCTAAAGGAGCCCTCTTTACTCTCCGTCACCTCAAGAAAATCAAACCCTTTATACCTACCGATGATTTTAAACTTGTAGTTCAGTCACTTATTCTTTCACGTATTGATTATGGTAACGCCATCCTCAACGGAATCCCCAAGGTCCACCTTGCTCCAATCAAAGCTGTGCTCAACCTTGCAGCCAGGCTCATTACAGACTGCAAGCGCTTCGATCACATATCCCCGGCTCTCAAATCTCTTAAATGGCTCCCTATTGAAGGCAGATCTGCCTACAAAACTGCCTGCATCACTCATAAAGTCCTCCACCAAAACACTCCGCAGTACCTCTCCAAGAAACTCCTCATTGCGGGCACCACACGACCTCTGAGAAGCACCAATTCCCTCCTCCTTATACCACCACTGCATAAAAGAAAGCCACACAATCACGCTCCTTCTCTGGTAATGCCCCTATCATCTGGAATGCCCTCCCAAAAACCTGCGCTGTAACCCCTCCTATTTCAGCTTCAAAAAGACCTCAAAATCCACCTCCTCAATTATTATTGGGGATCCTAACCTGTGACCTGCACTTGATCTCCAATTTCACCATGTTATATTAGTCCAGTAATATTTGTCCATTTCCTGAACATCATCTGCCTAATTACTTGATATGTATAGCTCCTGCCCCTGTTTATCTATTTGATTTGTTTATCTATTTGTTTGATTTGTTTAACTATTTGATTTGTATATTTCACATGTTGTTTTCATTATCTTTTATCTACTTATATGCCATGTTTGGGCCAATTATTATTGGGGGTCCTAACCTGTGACCTGCACCTGATCTCCAATCACCATGTTACATTGTGTCCAGTAATATCTGTCCATTTCCCGAACATCATATACCTAGTTACTTGAAGTGTATAGCTCTTGCACCTGTATATCTATTTTGATTTCTATATTTCACATGTTGTTTCATTCTCTTTTTATCTACTTGTATGCCATGTTTGCTTTATATTATCTTCTCATGTAAAGCGCTCTGATACCCTCTGGGTCTAGCCAGCGCTATATAAAACTTTTAAAATAAAAAAATAAAATAAAAAATAGCTCTAACATTAGAAGAAATAATGTCACCATCTTGGAGTAGTACAATAAGCTCTTATATTGAAAGTAGAAACGTTAAAAAGCGCAATTGATATTCGCTCCTATACTTATATAGCACTTGGATAAATTGTTTAACAGTATCATGAATGTGACATGGTGCCTGTAAATGACAAATTATTAAACTCCCTCTCAATTTAGGTGGTTTTGTAAGAATATATAATTGTTCGATCTTTTGATATTCACAGACCATAACTATCCAATTCGAGTTGCTTAGTTCGTGTATATATACATTTATCGATTCTAAGTATAGAATTCCATATTTTTAATGCTAGGTCTATATCAATCCCCCTTGTATTGTTTAATGGTGTGTTCAAACAGACCCCGGCCGCAGATAGAAATCAGGGCGGCCATTATTCAGTGGTAAGATGTATAGATGATAAACAGTCAATATTTATTTTGACTATTTGTATTAATTTCCTTAGACACCCATCTAGCGATCAATTGAATTTAATTGCCTGATCCCAAGGTATTTCTTGGTTCAGGCCCTTCTTAGCTGTATTTAATAGGACAATCCAATATACCTCGCGTTTTTTTTTCTTATGGGTTCCGAATCTTGGTTTTGCTTGGGTTGGATCTCTTCAATGATAAACCATTTAATCTCATCTACTGTATGATTCTTTTCTACATAATGTTCTACCATTGGTGCCGTCATTTTTTTGGTGCGAATTGCAGATCTGTGTTCTGTTAGCCTTGTGTTGAGAGTACGTGACGTCTCACCCACGTATCCCATACCACATGGACAGATTAGTAAATATATTATATCCTTTGTTTTACAGTTTGTCATTCCTTTGGTTTTAATAGTTTGTCCATTAAATTGTAGACTTGCTGTTTCCAATGCCATAGGGCAGACTTTGCAAGTTCCACATTTGTGGTTACCTGTGACTGGTTGTAGCCCATCAATACTTTTCTGTATTGGCTTTTGTTTTTGGGGCATTCGTGATCTAACCACTAGATCTTTAAGATTCTTGTTTTTGCGATAGGCAAACAAAGGTTTAGGTATTTTCTCCTGTGGCCCCTTGTTAGTATTAAGTATATGCCAGCTAGAACATATTATCTGACGTATTTGTTAATTCAGCATAGAGTGGTGTGTGACAAAGACTAGCTCCGAGATGTTCTTTTTGTTTGTTTCGGTTAAAAGATTTTGTCTATCATAATACCTAGCCCGTTTGCATGAGTCTCTCACCAGTCTATGCGGATAACCTCGTGCCAGAAATTTGTTTTTCATGTCGACTGCTTTCATGTCAAAATCATTTATGTCGGTACAGTTTCGGCGGAGCCTTAAAAACTGACCAAAATGTATACTGTTCTTTTGAGTAGCCGGATGAAAACTGTGATAATGCAATAGAGTATTGCGAGCTGTAGGTTTTATGTAAAGGTCAACCGCCAACTGTCCTGTCACATGCTTTATGGTGATGTCCAGAAATTCTATCTGTATGTTGCTTAAATTAGATGTGAAACGAAGATTTTGGTCACATAAATTTAGCCATGATAAGAATTCTCCTAAGACATCATAGGTGTCCACCCATATGAAGAAAATATCATCAATAAAGCGTGACCATTTCATGACAGACTCGAAGAATGGTGCTATTTCATTAAAGATAAACTTGTTCTCGAATTGGGCCATGTAGATATTGGCGATTGTAGGGGCGCAAGAAGTGCCCATACTTACGCCCTTTACTTGTTTATATAATTGGCCATTAAACTCGAAAACATTTTCCTCAAGAACTAATGTGAGACATTCTATAATGAAATTTTCATCACAATCGATGTTCCTTGTATCTATAAACCATTGAACTGCCTGTACAGCTCCCTGAATAGGGATGTTGCAATATTGGCTTTCAATGTCTAGAGTAACTAGCCATTGGGTTTCGGGATTGAAAGATGTACCCTCCAGTAAATTGATAATATGTCTCGTGTCTTGAACGTATGCCGGTGTATGACTGACATACGGGCGAAGAATTGCATCCAAATATTTAGACACTGGTTCTGTAATTGAACCTATAGTTGTAACAATAGGTCTAAAGGGTGGATTTGTTTCGCTTTTATGGATCTTTGGGACACCATATACACTGGCCATATTTGGGTGAGATATGTTCATATAAGCATGCTCTTTTTCGCATATGTGTCCTTCTCTTAGTGCTTTATTTGTTAGTCTCTGAATTTTGCCTTTAATTTTTTCTGTTGGATTCTTATTAATTTTTAGATAGAATTTGGTGTCATTTAACATCTCTTCCATTTTAGATGTATACACGGAAGTATCTAATACGGCAATGCCACCTCCTTTATCACAACTCTTTATAGTGATTTCTGAGGCTTGTTTCAGATCTGTAAGCACTTAATAGTCATCTTTATTAATGTTAAATGGAGTTCTCGGGACATTTTTAGTGGCTGCAGTCAATTTCTGGTAAACTATCTGTTCAAATATCTTTATTTCGGGTGGTATTTGTTCCGTGGTAGGGGTGAAGGTAGATTTGAATGCTAGACCTGATCTATTAGTGTCAGTGGCAATATAAGATAAGTTATTGAAGAAAAACTTTAATCGAATCTTTCTGAAGACTGACATTAAATCTCCAAATAACTAACATTTATTAATACCTGAGTGTGGTACAAATGAAAGTCCTTTCGTCAATAAGGAGCAAGTAGCTGGTGTCAACATGTTGGAAGTACTAAGATTGAATATAGGGATTTCCTCTGTTCCATTTATTCTCTCCAATATTGGGAGGCAGTATCAGAAGCAGTATCAGAAGTCCTTAGTAGAGATCCTTGTCCACTCTATAAGTAAACCCTCAGAGACAAATAGTGTCATAGTGTCCTGACCAGAGTCACTTATCACATAAAAAAGACAGCACAATAAACTATCCCTCCCTTCCTCTCCCATCCTCCACTCCAGCATGGAGTTGAAACATTGGGAACAGAACTGAGTCAAGTGTCATTCCCCTAAGGTACCCCCATTTGTCTTTGGGGCCCCCGCATTACAAAACATTAGCCCAGGGAGGTTGAGGTCCTCTGGGCTGTGTGAGGGGCTGGAGCCCCCCCTTCCATTCTATTATTTATATAGCCCGTGGGAGGTGGTGGTCCCCAGGGCGGCGTGGGGGGTTGGAGCCCCCCATGCATTCTATTATGTATTTAGCCCCGGGGAGGTGGCGGTCCCCAGGGTTGCGGGGGCCAGAGCGGTCCCCACATTATTAATTCAATTTCACCCGGGACCTGGCCCACCCGGGGGCCTTATTAAACGAAGCACGGGCTCTTTTTTAAATTTTCGGTGGGATTTGCGGATCCACCTGCCCCCTTTTCTTGCTTTTTAACCTTTTTTCTTGTGACTCGGTTCAACTGAGTCACAAGATGGCCACCAACACTTCTGGTTTGAAGTTTTGGCAGCCAATCAGATCTCAGACACGAGATTGGGAGGGTTCGCGGATCCACTGCGGCCACAGTTGTATGTCTGAGAAATGTTTACATTTCTCAGGAACTACTGAACTGGATTTACACCATTTAACAAAAAGAGTGCTTTCTGAACCAAGAGCTACCTTTTTGCCAAATTTTGAGTAATTCCATTCAGCTGATCGTGCTGTAGCCGTGTCTAAAATTTCCTATGGAAATTAACATGGAGATCACCCTGAAATTTTCAACACAGCAGCTGACCTGACCGTCCCATTAGTTTTGAAAATTTCGTGAAGATTGTTCAACCAACGCCAAAGATATAGGCAAAAGAAAAAACACTTTTCCTATAGAAACAAGGTCCTAACTATAGCTACCTACTGGTGACTGCCAGTAGGTAATATATAATATGGTATTTTCATTGTAATCTTGTATGACTTACTGATTTCTACCTAATTAAAAAAGTGTTTCTTGATAAGACACAAACAGTAGCAGTTGTCCCCAAAGTTGAAAATAAAATGTGCCTGTGTTCATTTGAGTGCATTGAGTTATCCATGAATATGCATATTATTAAAACCAGTCAGGCATATTTGTTAAATAAATGTGGAAATAGATTACATTCAGCTTGATGTTTTCAGCAAACCCATCATAAATGTGAATAAACACTGATACAATTAGAAAATTATAAACATGGATAAAAACAGGCGGTAATGAAAAAAATAAATGCCATAAAACAAGGATCCCTATATGTAATGCACTTGTAATAAGGTTGACTGGATACCTGTCACATGTGTGTCTCCTTTATAGATTCCACTTACATAAGTCACTAAATGTCTTATGCAGCTCAGTGTCATCTTAAGCATTTTCGGGGCACCGGGCAACACATATTTTAGGAACCCCTGTAAGGAACAACTTCGCATTTTAATACGCATTTTCCCCTATTTCAAGGACTATGATGCCAAATAATATTTTGTGAGCCTAATGTGAAGTTTAGTGTGCGGCTTACTCTGTAACAACATGATGGATATCCCATTTGCCTTTATTACAAGTTCATTGTCCCCCATGGTGCTTGTAATAGGGCAGAAAGAATATCCATCATGTTGTGGCGGAATAACCAATCCGCCAAACTCTAAACAGGCCCTGAATGGCTTGTGAAAGGCTGAGATGAGGAAATAAAAAGGTGTAAGAAAGAAAGCTCACTTTGCCAAGGGGGACCTCAGAAGGTGGAGTTCCCTGGGAATTTGCCTACTTGCTCATGCTATAAAACATCTCTGCCACAGCTCGTAACCATTCAATAATTTAAGGAGCTGCCGCCAAGCATTCATAGACTTCAATGTGAGTCTCAAGGAGGCAGAGTTGCCACTTTACTGCCCACTTTGCCATCAGACTTTTACAAATTGTTATTTGTGATTTTATATCAGACCACCACTTACCACACCACAGACTTTGCATATGCATAATGACTTAGTACTCCTGGCCAATGTTCCCCCTAATTTTTTTCCTCTGTGTGCGGAAGTGTATGGTCTCTGTGCACTGCAGCTAAGACTATGTGTGCCAAAAAAACGACCATGCATGAAATAGTTACATAGGGTTCCAGTTTAGGCCAAACAGGAATGCGCTCATGTGTTTATTTATTAGCATTAATTACGCTAAATGGGTTTATAAACCCATTGTGAGTTACACCTTTTGTGATTCAGCTTTTCCCTGGCATTCATACTGCATGAGGGGTGGACCTGGGTGGGCTACAAATTTCCTGGGGAAGAATGCGCCAGATACAATCCTTTAGAAGATTCAATATGAGAAGATAAAGCAGCAGGTGCAGTGCCACCAGGGCCGAGAGGCCTGAGGGGCCACTGAGAGCTGATTATTTCTGTATTTAACCATTCAAAATGGGCCAAGGGGCCCATTTTCTTCCTTGCACTAGCACCCATGCCATACTGGCTATGTCACTGGTGTTGTGCATCAGTGTAAATTCCTCTGGCTTTTTAAGATAATGATAGCAACAAAATTAACAATAATGCTAACCATCTGAGAAACGCAACTGTTGCCTCTCAATACAAACTGGGGAAAAACGAGTTGGCTTGAGGGAAGGAGATGGCACGCCTGTCTCTCCTGTACTTCTTAAGGAATGTGGAAATAATGCAAATAGAGTTCAACACAAAGCACCGACATTTGCGGTTAAACAGAGACCAATAGATATCCATTTAGTAGCTCATTGCACAAAGTGAAACCAGAAAGCCTGAGACTAATCCCAGCTTCCTCGCTTAACTAATCTGTGTGACCTTAGGCAAATATTTTATTTCAGCAATCTTCCATTTTCTTTATTATTGCCCATGAAAGTATCTTTACATATGTGAGTTTAGAGTATGAGGCATACAAACGTATTGGGTTTCATTTATTGTACTCTGTTTTTGTTTTGTTTTTTGTTTTTGTTTTATATAGCGCAAACAAGACCCGTAGGTATAAGAGCACTTTACATGAGCACCAGTTGCGTTATAGATGGACACATTCTTTTTTGTTAGGCACAGGGAGATTAAGTGATTTGACCAAAATCACAGGATGTTGAGTGTCCCTGCCGAGACTCGAACCCGGTTCCTCAGCTTCGAGGTCGACTTCCCAATCTGTTAGGCCAAATTCTCTCCCCAATGTTGCTACCTCTATAAGAATGTGGGCCACATTCAGTGTGCACATTACAATTTACTTGCCTCTTTTTTCACAAACATTTTTGCCATGACCAGTGCAGGAATGGTTCTAAGTTCATGCTTAAAAAAATCTCATTTCTAATGTGTGCCTCTAGGTGCAGGGATATCATTTCATGTATTAACATCAAAGATTCTGCATGTTAGGGAAAAGAGCTTTTATGAATTTAAAGAGACTTTATCATAGTTAGGTGATGTGATTTGCATGATTTACATGTGTGCATTTCAGCGCTCAGCCCAGAAAACATGCCAACCATTAAAGTGGTCTCGCATTTGCGAGAGTTTGAGCTATTAGCATTAGAAATGACAATGCCTTTTATATATGTGATGCCTTGAAAAACATATACATAAAAGGCATTATCATCAATTAAAATGTAAATAGCTTAAAATCTCGCAATTGCGAGACCTATTGAATTGAAAATGCTTGTGAAAACTTTGCTTCACGGACTAGCCTGTTTTTATACCTCTAATTCAAAAAAGAAACTACAGCTACAAAGCGGGATACTTTAGAACGGAACTTCAGCTCTGGACAAATAAATCTGTAGTGATCACAAAATGTTAGCCTCCTTCTCCCAGAATTGCCAGGGTGGTGTTGATGTAGCAGCAGGGAGACACTGAACTCTTAGTGCTGTCAAAATACTAAGGGGCATATTCTCAAGAACGTGTGATAACCATCGCAAAAGTTACTTAACGCAACCTCCAACATCGCAGTCTATCGCGGGAAATTTACGCCTTGTTAACCAAGTATTCACAACACGGCGGTACCATGCGATAGTCACCAGATAACGCGTCAAATGGCCGCGTAAAAATCAACGCCACGCCGCAGAAATGCGAAACACGAACGCAAAAAAAGCTGCGATGAGGCCAATCGCGATACAAAAAGCAGCGAAAACCAGCGGCAGGCCTGCAAATCCCACGCGTCTGGCGGGAAAATGCACTATAAAAGCAACAAAAACAACACACCAGAAACAATCCAAAGTGCGTAGCAACATGGATGCACCCTGACCGACGCAGAGGCCAACGCGAACCCCACAAGCCCCACAGACCACCAGCAAGGACCAACGGGGTCGGGGAAGGCCAAGGAGAAGAGGGAGAGGAAGACGGGGTGCAGTCCGTAGGAAAACAAGACCAGCGTCACGGATGTGACAGAACACTACCAGCAACAGACTACCTTGAATGCAGCCAGAGTGTCGAGGAGGCCAATGGAGGAGGCCAAGAGGCGCTGGCATGACGTGAAAACCTAAACCAGGCCCCAAGCCGCTGCCAACAGGAAGGCAGCAACGGCGACAGGAGGTGGGAGTCCTGCGCCACAGGAGGAGCTGGAGGAAATGGAGGCCAGTCATCAGTGTGGAGACGGTGCAAGGAGGTGGGAGTACGGACACAGCTCGAGAGGACCTGACACAACAACAACAGGGTGAGTAACCAACAGGGACTGGGGGACGGGTGGAGATGGGCACAATGGCACACATGCACAACGATGTGTAGCACACTGCACACCCACAATTACCCAGGGTCATGTCCCCCATCCCCGTGGCACACTGCAGCACACACACATGGCAATCACAGCACATCCCATGACAATGTGGCACAAAGTGCAACACCGACACTGCAGAACAGGGGACACAACTGGGTCCGCCCATGCGCAGAAACAGGCCAATCACATTTGACAGAGCAGGGAACTGTGAGATGCATATGTACGGGTACAACCTCACATCAGTCATGTAGTCCAAATGTCCACTGTCCCCCTCAAATTGCCAGCACCGCCCAAACAGTCACAATGTACATTGTCACACAGTCTGCATGTCTACAAGAACAATGCGCCAACATAAATGTCAACACAATGTCAACATGCATCTCCCCTTCACATTGAGGAGGCACAAACAACACCTCCAGCAGGTCAGACCAGACAACCCATCAGTGATGCAGGAGACGACCAACACACCTTCGACACCGACGCCCTACAACAGCCCATGGACATCCCACGCAACCCACCACCAGGACCAGGGCAGACAAGCTACTCAGAAGGAGAACCCAGCCCCTGCAACAGACCACACAGCATGAAGCACCCGCAAGCACGGCTGGCTCACAACACTTCACCTACCCACACATGGCACCCCAATGCCAGGTGTCAGAACACCAAAAGGAGGTGGCCGAACAGGTGCGGGTGTGGTCCGAACCCATGGAAGGCGAACTAGATCACATATGTGGGTGTCAATTACCCTTCAGGGACCACCTACACCCCACAAAGGAGACCCACACTGCCATAGAGACACATGCAGATGCACATTCCCAGTACAGAACCACGCCCAGGGGCACGCACATATCAGTCACACACCCACGTTGGCTCTGCGTACGACGGCACAGACCACTCCCCTTACGAATTGAGTGGGTGACGACAAAGCCACATGTCCAAGCTCTAACCCGCTGCCTGCGGTGACATGTCTGCGTCCGCTGTACACAGCACAATGTAATGTCGTAGGGCCCAGGGCCCTCATGCATACAACAAGACCACAGGGACACACACAGATATTATGTTGAACTGGCTACGGGCACGTGCGCCCGGCCCCTTTATTGGCAGGGCCACATGTACAGTGATGCCTGTGCTGGATGTGTGTGGGGTGAGCATAAGCCAGCCCGCACGGAGTGCTTGGTGCTGGCAACAACTTGAACAGTGGACACCAGTGCAATGGAAACAGAAAACACCTGCATAACAGAGTCAACTGCTGAGCAACATGGAGGGAGCCGGAGCAAGTACAGAGGTCACCCAAGATACAAACAGAAGTATCCGTGAGTTGCAGTGCACTGAGGTTGGGGCACTAGAGCTGAGCGCGCTCATGTGATGAAAATGACTAGGATTGTGTCCATTCGGGATATTCCTGATGCAGATGCAGTGGGGTGTGTTAGACTTGCATCAACTTCCCCATCAATGTCCCAGGTCCCCCACACTGCCTGAGGTGACATTGCTGCCCAACCTCTCCACAGCACAAAACTCAATCAGTAACGGTCCATGGGTTGCGGTGCACTGAGTCAGTGGCACCTGGAGTGCTGAGCAGGGGATCAGGCAGATGATGGCATCCACGACAGGTCTGAGCAACTCCGTTAGTCTGCCAGTACCACTGTTTTGACTCTGGCAGATGGTGGTTGGAGTTGGCCCTGGCGTGGTGGCGTGTGCCTCCTGCGGTGATGCGACGTCCGGGCCGGTCAGGACTGGATTTGATGTGTGAGCCCTGGTGGTCCGCAGTTGAGGCCGGAGGCAGCGGACAGCGCAGGGCCACATGCACATGGCGTCGATGACCCCAAGACCACCGTCACAGAGGTCATCCAATATTCATTCAGACAGGGTCCCTGACTTGAGCTGCACAGAGTTGGTGGCCCCGGATGCACAGCGGCAGGCACAGGCACACCGCCACGGGACGGTGACTTGCGGTCCACTGAGGTAGGGCCACGCAGACTGAGCGGGTCCTCGTCCATGTCGAAGGTGAATGTGGCGGAGGGTTGCGGGGGACAGTGGAAGGTGTCCTCCAGGGCATGATGCAGAGGGCAGAAGCTATCCGGAAGCAGCAAATGGAGGAGTGGAAAGCGACTGCCTCGTTGCCACCACCAATTCGGTATCAGCTGCATGAGGATGAAAACTACCCCCTAGTCCATAGACTCAGACGCCACCAATGTACGACCAGAGAGTGTCCATGAATGTCCGGGAACAGACTTAGTGGCACCGGGGCTGAGAGGGGATGCAGTCTGCGATGATGCCGGTACACTGATATGTACTCCGGCATTGCCGAATCAAGACTCTGTGACCTACTGGACCGCAGTGTAGGCCGGAGGCAGCGGTCAGCAGTGGGCCACAGCCACGTGTCGTAGGCTCGCGATGCACAGAGTTAGTGACATCAGGGCAGTTGTCGGTAGTGTTCGATCACCTCCGTAACGATGATCCTTTTTCCTCCCAAATGCAACGCGTCATCCTCTTATGCCTCTCCTTGCGTGCAATGATTCGTACTCTGCCTTTGAATAATCGATGTTCAGTTCCAATTCTGTGACCTACTCGAGCGCAGCATAGGCCGAGAGCAGTAGTCCGCGTGGGCCCACAGAATCTTGCGGCTGTGATGTAACACTAAGACCTGTTGGCACCACATCGAAGGGTGTATAGTGACATACACTCAGCCATGATTTATGTGCTCTGCCATGGTGTAATCAAGACTCAGTTCCAAATGTGTGACCTACTTGTCCCCTGTGCATGCCGGTGGAGTACGTCAACGTGAATGGAGTACTGCGGGCCTGTGTTGTGGAGGCTGTGATGGTCTGAGGAGGATGCCAAGGTCGCAGGCCTCGGGCTTGGAGAGTGCACCGGCACATGGTGGGCCATCTTTGACACACACCGGTGTCGGAAGGTGGGCATTGTGGCCTGGGTGTGCAGGGGCGGGCAGGACTGGTTCGGGGACCAGTGTCCCGGGGTGCAGCAGGTGCACAGGATCGCTGGCAACACCGCTCACGGCGTCGGCCTCGTGGCGGGGTGAGAGGCGCCGCCCTGGCAGAGACGTTGGGCATTCCGGGAAGAGGACCACGCCCAGAGTTACGTGCCTTTTATTCACACCCCTACACTGGCCTGGCGTATGCCGGGCCAGCCCACTCCGCTCACGCTTACGGGGGGACATCAAAAGCTACATTTCCGCGATCTTCCCCACTGGCTGGGGTGACATGGTTGCGTCCACTGTCCACTACACTCCAAACACCAGCTGTGTGTGTTGACATGGATATGTGTGTGGTCTGCATACTGCAGTCTGGCCAGCACATCCACGCCACACTTGGCATTGTGTACATTGTCATTCATCGGTCCCTTTCCTCCTTCGCACATGCCTGGTCCCCACCTCTTCCGACATTCTGCTATTGTGTGTCCGAGGTGCCATGCCGTTGATGGCTCATGTGCATGGCTGGCCCAGGTTCCCACAGTGAGTTGTGCTGTCGTGTCTGGTGGGTGTGCATGTTGTATGTGAGCTTGTGACGTGTGCATTTCCTGTGTTGTGTGTTGCATGATTGTGGAGTTGAGGTGTGTGGTGTGTGCATTTGGTATTGGCCAACGAGCAGTGCATTTCCGTGGGTGCCATCCTGGTGGCGCAGGTTGATGATGGACTGTCGGGAGGTGCAGGTATCATGCACACTGCCTGGGTGCTTGGCGGCGGCGTTGGCGGGGATTCCACGGTGGTCCACTATTGCCTGCACATTGGTGGGATACGTGCGCTTTCTGTTGCGCTTATTGTGTGCAGTGTCGCCAGGGGCCAGTAGTAGGACATGTGTGCAGTCAATTGCCCCCTGACACGTGCAGGAAGCCAGCTGTGGCGTACACGCCTTGCTTGGTCTCCGGCTGTTCCTGCGCAGTGTGTGTGAAGTATAGATAGTGGGGTACCAAGCTGATGGTGTCATCCATGACCGTTGTGGGGGACTTGGATTGGCCTGGCTGTGTGACTCCTCCGTCTCAGGCGGATGTTGGTTGGAGGGTACCAGAGGCCAACACGTGCAGCACGGCCAGCAGCTTTGTCTGCGGTGGGATGTTGGTTGTCCGCTGTGTTGGTACCGTCAGCCTGTGGGCAATGGTGGTCAGGATGCGGAGGAGGGTTGTCCCTTTGGGCATATAGTGGGCAATGACATTCTCTGGTGTTGGGTCTGTGAGGTTGGTGCATTTTCGGAGGCTCGCTGTCTTTGTCTGCGCTGCCTCAGTGTTGGTCCGGGGGGCAGTGGGTGTCCGGGGGTGTGGGGTGGTCCTGGGGGTGGTGGCGGTGGGTGTTGGGGCCCTCTTGGGTGTCCGGCCCGCATGTTCAGTGGCTCCATGGCATCTGTTGGTCTTCAGGTGTGGCTGTGGGCTGGGCTCCCTTTTGTGGTGCAGGCTGCCGTCCGACTTTACACCAGGTCAGAGCAGGTGTTAATTTCCTGCTGCTAACGCGCATTATCTCATGTTTCGTGGTCTTTTCGCCGATCTGGCTGGTCGTTGAGAATGTTGCGGAGTGGTGTTTTCGAGGCTTTTTGCACGGGTACGCCTACTCTGCATCTCATTAGCGATAGTTGCCGGGGTCATCTGTGGCGATGTTTTTTGCGGCTGCTATCGCGGGTAAACTGGTGTTATGGGCTGTTAACACCAGCTTGTGAATGGGGCGATGAATTTATCGCAACTTTGGCTGCGATAAAGTGCCGTTAACTCGGCGATAGCTCCTGAGAATATGCCCCTAAAGTGTTTATGCAGGATTTCTCAGAGGGAGTTCTCTACGCATCAAAAGGAGTCGTCATTCTTCTGTACATGTGTGTACAAAGTATGCTCTCTTAATTTTCTGATTCTTCCACTCGCTCGAAGCGCAGGAAAGTACTCGAGGGCTTTGTCTAAAATATTCCTCTGCTTTCGTCAGCATTACTTTCTTAGAAACGGCGACCACCGACTTACTCGTGGTTGCATATGAGGTACAAAAGCGATTCGAATCATGTAATTCCACTGAATATGCCGTTCGACTCAGGTAGCGACGGGCAGGCTGAATGAAGTGCATTAAGTGAAACACCTCTAGCGTTTCCTCATGAAGAGTCAGCAGAATAGTAAGATGTTTGTGAAATGTTAAAACAGAGGCCTTAGAATATTGATACGTTTCTACAACATTTTGTCCAGATTAAGTTAAATATGGGACTTGCCAAAATAAAGCAGAAGCAAAAAATATTTGGTGTTCCTAAGAGCATTAGTCAAATGTGATCATCCAGTTCAGGTTTTTCTTTTCAGCGAGGGGACACACTTTTTTAGTGTAACCATGCGCTTTATAAGAGTCATTATTATTTTTTTTTGCGTTCTGGTATGTGTAGTCCTTTTTCAACTAAGTCTAAATTCAGCACTACAATCACTAGAATGTAAACAAGCATTTGTAATACAATAGGTCTCGCATTTGCGAGAGTTTAAGCTATTGGCATTGTAAATGACAATGCCTTTTATTTATGTGTTTTAAAAAGCAACACTTATAAAAGGCATTGTTATTTACAATGCCAATAGCTCAAACTCTCGCAAATGCGTCACCTATTGCATTGCAAATGCTTGTTATTATCACCTCCATGAGTACAACGGGTGGCCCAAAAACAGCAGACACCCTCTCTGCAGGAGCATTAGCTGCCAATGCCCAGAGCACAGACTTTAAAGAAAACATCACCTGGGTGCCGAACAATGACAGTTAGTGCTGGGCAATAAAACATAGGGGCATATTAGCAAGACCGGCGACATCTAACCTGGGCTTCTATTGGAATTCTATAACGCATATTAGCAAGCCCATTATCGCCGTTTTAGCGGCAGTTTCCTGCCGCTAAAACGGCGATAATTTTATCGCCGGTCTTGCTAATATGCCCCATAGTTCTTCAAAGATGTACCGCCGCCTCCTAAACTAACGCAGCAAGTGGTATGTGCGGGAACTATTTGCTACTCCAGTTCTGACCCTCGGCAGTCCCACACACTGCCCTGGAAGAAAGTTAATGCTGCTCTTCCACCTCTCTTACTGTAAGTGAACATTTTTGCGCTGCTCGCTTTTAAAAGCAGCAGCTGCAAATGGTTTGACTTGCATGTGCAAAGTGTGTGGTTTCTCTGACGATGTGTAAAATGTGAGCGCTTCATAATAGTTATTGCGCGCTCCGGGAGGTTATGGTGCGCGCGCACGCAGGCCCGCAGGCTACAGGTAACACTGCTCCTGGCCCCTAGATACAGGGACCAATAACTGCACTGGAGGACGCAAGCCTTAGTTAAGAACCGGCAGGTTGTAAATAGCGGGTGCGTGCTGGCTTTTTGCAACTCGCAGCTATTTTTGTGATGCAGCCTATGCACCAGTAGGTCGCATCACCTAATGCCCATTCACAGTGCAGTCACAGAGCGATCTGCCTTATGAATATGAATTAGGTAGGGTGTTATTTGTGACTCCCTGTGATTGGCTATGAATGCAAGGGTGGTGGCCTCCAAGACCAGCAGAGCTCCTGCCCTGTGTTCATATTCCCAATTTTTTTTAATTTAAGAAAAAAGTGTTGCTGTTCAAATTATCAAGTTTGAGAAGACATCAGAGAAAGCAGGCATTGGCCCCCTAAACCACTCTCTGCTCCCCGAAGGCCAACCGATATGATTAGCAAATAGAATATTGTCCCACAGAGACAGCTTCCCCTTTCTGAAAGCTTCTACTTTGTGAATCAGTTACCACCCCCTTTAAGGCACTGGTAATTTTTTTAACGGTTTTCAAACACAATTGCAGTCACAAACCATTGATACATGCCTTTGTAAATCACCATTAACAAGGGACACCCTTTCATGGTTATGCATTTTATGCTATGTTATGTTGTCATGTCATTCAATGTTTCTAATAAAGCACAACACAAAAAATAAGTGGTATCTTGGTTAAAAACCTCCCACAACTATGCAATGAATGTGACTTACCACCAGTAAAAGTGGGTTAGAAAGTAAAACGTCATATTTCAGGCTTTTGTGGGAGTAGAGGAGCTCTTGGAATTGGTACACAATTGGCAATCTGGCAGAAACAATGCCAAGTGAAGGAGTGTACATGAATGTATATGAGTAATATGTCCAGAGGAAATGGGAACTAAGACCAAGATTTACTTTTTGTGTTGGGGCTGCTTTTGTGGTGCAGCTGGACGCAAAATCCATTTTGGGTATATACTAACCCACACTAATGTCGATTTGTGTGGCTTTCTAAAAATAAAATATAACGTAAATGCAGAGCATATTTCTGCCTTGCCTTAACTTGCGTCAGGTAGGTATTACATGGATGGTTCATGGACATTCCCATGCATCCACCTATGTATTTTGATTCAAACCAAGATTTACAAAGACTTGTAAACTTGGGTTTGTGCCAAAATGGTACGCCTACCCAACTGAGGTGTAGCAAGGAGAAATATCTTTATTTCTTCCTGTTATTTTCTCTTTGTGAGATAGTCTGAAAGGATAGTTTTTGTGCAGAAACGTATGCCTTCATGCACAAAAACGAACCCAACCCCAATGCCAGCACCTTTGCACCATGAAGCAAGCCTGAATTGGTGCTAAGCAGCCACAAGAGCGCCAGTGGTAGAAGACAGCAGAACTGAGCTATATCTTTGAAAATATGGCTCTGTTCTGCTCTCTTCCTTTCACACAATGCAGCTCAGCAACTTTACTTGCTGTGTTGCGTTAAAACGTGAGTAAAGATGTCCCTAAGTGTATTGAAACAGATCTTCCACTCAGACACTTCAAAATACATCAATAGTAGGCCTGGGTGAAATTTTAATTATGCCGGAGTAACTGGAGTAATTTCAGTAGTTATGTTAGATATGAAACGTAAAAGTGCCATATTACTCGTATTTTACCTAATGTTATATTAGCATTTCTATAGCTAATACATTATTATGAATACAGTATGTATACGCAACTAATATATATAGAACTTTATATCTGTTAGGTTAGCAATGGTGCTACCATTTTAGCTCTCGAGGACGCCATTTTGTATCATGATCGAAACTGTTACTTGCTCATTTACGAGAAATGGTCCTTGGTGAGTTTCGTTTCTTCAATGTTGAATCTTGCTTATTAGCGCATGCCTTTCCTATTACATGAAGGCCTTCTCCCACCTGTCTAGTGGGGAGGATAAGCCAGACGACCTTGGGTAGTAGATAGCTTGTGCTAGGCTGTGGAATCGAAACTTTTGCTCTGTACCCCCATTGTATTACAGCAGCTACCAGTATTTTTCCATGATAGGCGGAGTCTTAGTGGGCTTCGCAACCTACATAATGTAACTCTATGTTTGATAGAGTCAGTCCCTCGTCAGCCATCATAGGAGGCTGGTCAGACTGGACTCCACTGCAGTGTACTATGAGATAAACTAGTTTGCTTGCTTTTCTCTACTGTGTCATCGACTCTTCATTGAATAGAAGGCTAGAGGAGGTCGAGAGTGACCCGGGTGACCCTAATCGGATCACTTCCATCAGTTGGCGCCCAAACAGGGACCCCACCAGGTGACCCATCTCACCCGTAGTCGGGTTGTAAAGGTCGGGGTTTTGTCCGGTCGGGTGGGCGGATCGGGGTACCCCACACGATCGAGCCTGGTTCTCGCAGCTGCCCCGCCTGTCTGATCAGGCAGCTCCTCATCTAGTGGTATCCTTGGCTGGGGTCCTGAAAAGGCGAGACCCTTGGATCTGACCGTTTGGTCTGAAGAGTCGGCAGTGGAGAATAATCTTGTTTGACCTGTGTGCACCAGGTGAGTTTATCTTGATTTTTGGTAAGTGCAGCGCCGTCTTGGTTGACTTGGTGATATTTTAAGATGTATATATGCAAGGTATTAGCCTTTTTAAACAGTAGATTGTATATTCATTATTGTGTAACTTTTATGATTTTTTTCTACTAAAAATCGAATAAAGTTTATTTGATTTGATTTGATTTGATAAGGAGCAAGCAGAGAAAAGTATTGATTGTGCTGATAGGAGGTTCCGATTGCAATGTAATAAGTCTTATGTGGTTAGAGAGGACGAGGATCCTTTTGTGGAGGATCTGTTGGAAACTTGCCCCCTACCTCCTTATGCCCCACAGAGAATATATCCTGCGGTTCCGTCGTCTCAGTCTTCTAATGTTCCTCCATTTTCTTCGAGTCTCCCTGTGAGTTCAACAGCTTCGGCTCCAGTTTTGTCAGTCTCCTCTCTGGCTTCACAGACTGCGAGTGTGGTGACTGCAGGCACCAGCGGCATCTACTATTTCTGCTTCCGTTTCTCCTCCTTCTCTTACTTCTACTACGCAGCCATTATTGACACTGTCCCCTTCGTCTGTACCTCTTGTGTCTTCCCCAAGTCTTTCCCCTGTTGTGTTGAGTGGTGTAGAGACACCAGTGCGAGGGTCAAATGGAAGGAATTGGGCGGCAATACGGGAGTGAATGGAGCAGGTATTGACGCGATCTAATGTAGGTGAGGAGGAGAAAAGGATGGTTGCAAATCAGGCAGCGCAGTGGGCCTGGAATCCGATTTATAACGTGGAAGATATATGGAGTGTGATGAAAGATTTTGATCTGTTTGTACAGCAGCATGCCCTCCAGCAGATGTCAGCTACATTGATTAGTCTGTGGGAACAGTGTATCGGGGGCACGGCCCCTCAAATTATCTATGACATTCGAAATCGTGTATATTCAGCTGGTATGGCCCCTATGGAAGTTCTTGTTAATGTTGGGACGTTACTTAGTTATCGAGAAAGGTTACAGCATCGTACTCCAGCAGGTGTGTCCCAATATCCTATGAGGGAGGTGCACCCTATTTTTCACCCTGAGATTCCAGAGCAGCGGAACCAAAGGAATGAGGTGGTTCAACCACGAGTGGCAGCTCATTTTCAGGAGCAGTGGGTTTATACTCCATGGAAGAGGAGCGAGGTATTAGCCCTTAAAAGTCAGTTACCAGATCCAAGAAAAAATCCTACAGCGTATTATAAAGAGTTGACAGAGGCTGCCTCTTCGTCGGTTATGACTCTTGCAGATATAGAGATGTTCTTTGGGCTGTTGTTGCCGGTGAACATATGGAGGCAGGTACATACGCAGCACCACAGGGTGGAATTGGGTGGTTCTTGGGATGAGATTAAGGCCTGGGATGCAGAGCGAAAGCCTGGTGAGAAACCCAGAGCTGAGATCCTGGCTTTGCCGAGTCGTATCATCACTTATATGCATTCTCTCATTCCACCCAGGCGGGTGGATTGGGATAAGTTAACGGCGTGTCGTCAAAAGAAAGAAGAGAGTGTGTCTGATTTTTTTACTAGGTTTGAAGGGCTTTTCTTGGATTTTAGTGGGCAGGATTTATCAGTTGAAGGTGGTGTTCGTCTGTTTGTAAATAGGTTTGTTACCAATTTGCTTCCAGAGATTGCAGCCCGATTGCAGGTTTCAGAGAGCACTTGGACTACCTCCTCCCCTTCTGTGATATTGAATATGGCCCAGTATTATGAGCATCGAGAAAACAAAGAGAAGGATAAGGTGGATAAGAAAAGTAAGGATTTGAAAACGAGGGTGTTGCTGCAGCAAGTTGCAAGAGGGTCTGGAAGGGGACGGGGAAATGGTCCAGCTCAAAGGTCCCGAGGTGCTGGTAGAGGTGGTGCACCCCTGGGGCCAAATCAGTGTGCGTATTGTAAAAAGGAGGGACACTGGCGAAGTGAGTGCCCAGATCTATTACAAAAACTCGCAGTTCCTGGTGGGCGGGGTTCGAGAGGAAGGATCCGTTATGAGGCTGATCGGGATGGGGTTCAAGCGGGTGCATCCTCAGGGGGTCGTTCTGATCAGAATTATTTTGATGACCCTCGGGGAAGGCAGTACTATTATGATGATTATGATATGAATGACACAGCAGGGATGTCCTATTGTTAGGACAGCCAAGGACACGGAAAGGGACCAGTCCAAATTCCTGTAGATCAGCGTGGTCCTTATGTCACAGCAGATTTGCATGGTTTAGCACAGAAATATTTGGTGGATACAGGTGCGATGAATAGCTCTGTTTCTCATACGCTGGTCCCCGGGACAGCCCTGTCTGGCCGTAATAATGTTTCGGTAGGTTTTTCAGGCGTACCAGTCGTGAGCCCCATTTCCAAACCTCTTGCTTTGACTATCGGTCCCTTTACTGTGGACTCTCCATTTTTGTTGACGGCGAATTGTGGTGAAAATTTATTGGGATTGGATTTATTGAAGAAGTTGCATGCTACAATTTCTTGTTCCCCAGATGGTGTTTATATGACTATTGGACCTAATGTGGCTAGAGCAAAACAGTGTTTGGCAAAGGATGCCCCGCTTCCTGTTGAATTTAAGGATGTGCCGTCCTCATTGTCGGCCACAGGGGATACGGATGTGGGGATGTTACAGATATCACCAGTTTCTATACGGGTCAAGGAGAATGCTGTGCTCCCTCGTATTCCCCAGTATAAAATATCACAGGCAGAGGAACAGGCTTTGATGCAGATTATACAGGACTTGATCAAATGAGGGGTGGTTGAGGAGACAGTGGCAAATGTATGTAACAGCCCCATTCTTCCTATTCTTAAAACGGCACCTATGGATTCCCCTGATTCACATCCTGATGTTTATTGTTTTGTAATTGACCTTCGGGAAATAAATAAAATAGTGATTCCTCAGTTTCCGGTGGTGCCAGATATCACCGTCCTTTTGACAATGATTCCTTCCACAGCTAAGTTCTTTTCTTTGATCGATTTAAAAAATGCTTTTTTTAGTATCCCTATTCATCCAGACAGTAGACATCTTTTTGGCTTCGCCTTAGCTGGAAGGAGTTTCCAATTCTGTCGAGCTCCTCAGGGGTATACTGAAAGTCCCAGTATTTATAGTCAAGCTTTGAAAAGTTAATTGGACTCTCTCTCTCTTACCGCAGGTAATGTATTGTTGCAGTACGTGGATGACCTTTTGATAGCCTCCGATACGGAAGAGGGTTGTCGGGAGGCTACGGTTAAATTATTAAAGCATTTGGCGGATAAAGGGCATAAAGTGTCCCTTTCTAAATTCCAATATTGTCAACAGCAGGTCACCTATTTAGGTCACCTGCTGTCGAAGGAGGGTCGGAGGCTAACACCTGAACGAGTTAATGCCATTGTTAAGATGCCTGTCCCTGTGACACAGAGGGATGTGCGTACTTTCATAGGCATCACCTCGTATTGTCAACACTGGATTCCCGCTTATTCTTTATTAATACAGCCCTTGCTTTGCTTGACGACTAAAGATGTGCATGAACCCTTGCCCTGGACGCATGAATGCCAGCATGCTTTTGAGCAATTAAAAGTTGCGCTTTGCTCTGCACCTGTGCTTGGTACACCTGACTATAAGAAGCCTTTCGTGCTGTATGTACACGAAATGGCTGGGTGTGCGCTTTCAGTGTTAACACAAGACTTTGGAGGTAAGCAGAGGCCGTGTGCTTATTTTTTTTGCTACGCTTGACCCTGTCGCCAGGGCTCTCCCGAGTTGTTTAAGAGCCGCAGCAGCTGCAGAGGTCTCTATCCGACAGTCGGCAGGGCTCGTTCTTAATCATGATCTCACAGTAATGGTACCCCATGCTGTGGGTGTACTTTTAAACAAGACAAAGACGCAGCACCTCACCAGTGCTCGTCTGACTGGTTACGAATTAACGTTGTTTGCACCCCATATTACTATCAAAATATGTGCCATTCTGAACCCAGCCACGTTACTACCCCTCCCTTCAGATGAAAAGGACCCAGATGTCCAGGATTGTCTGTTCCGCACGGAAGAAGAGATGAAGGGACGGGTAGACTTGACTGATGTTCCCTTATCTGACCCACAAGGGGAACTATATGTTGATGGCTCTTGTTTCAAATTGTCAGATGGCACTACTACAGCTGCATGTGCTATTACTACGC
Source organism: Calotriton arnoldi (assembly GCA_963921515.1). Taxonomy (NCBI): domain Eukaryota; kingdom Metazoa; phylum Chordata; class Amphibia; order Caudata; family Salamandridae; genus Calotriton; species Calotriton arnoldi. Next base: position 2,354,492 of record CAWUFW010000494.1, on the reverse strand, counting down.
TGCACACTGTAGTTGAGACCTTACGCATTCCTTACAAATCTGCCCAAGCTGCGGAGTTGATAGCTCTTTTGCGAGCATGTGAACTAAGTGAAGGACTGACTGTCAATATCTATACTGACAGTCAGTATGCATTCGGGGTGGCCCATAATTTTGGACGCCTTTGGGCAGAGAGAGGATTCTTAACTTCACATGGAACTAAGATCCAAAATGGTCCGCTGATAGAAAGACTTTTGACAGCTTTGACCCTTCCAAAACGATTGGCAATAGTAAAGTGTAGTGCCCATAAAGCAATAACTGATAATGTTGGTAAAGGGAATGCCTTTGCAGATCAAACAGCAAAAGAGACAGCCAGATCGAAAATGACAAAAATGTTTGTAGCAGGACCTGCTAGGTGGGTACCAGATGTTACCATGTTTGAGAATACACTGGATAGTGTCAAGGAAATACAATCAGAGGCGACAATAGAGGAGTTAGCAGTGTGGCAGGAGCGTACAGGACATTTAGATGAGGACGGGTGCTGGACTGATAAGAGTGAGAAGCAGAGGTGGATGCTACCTGATGCATATGTTTTTCCTGTAGTTACAATGGCTCATGGTCCGGCCCATATTAGTGCAAAAGGAATTTGTAAGCTATTGGATCCTGTGTGGCAAAATGACAATATTTCCAAAGTTGCTGTACACTTAGTGAAGTATTGTATGATATGTCTGAAGCACATTCCTGGAAAGGGTACCCTACACCTTCTGGTAATTTTGCACCACCTTCTCTCCCTTTCGAGGTGCTCCAAATGGATTTCATTGAGATGCAGCGAGTTAATAATCTAAAATACGTATTGGTGGTGGTTTGTGCATTTAGTAAATGGATTGAGGCTTATCCGACAAGAGAGAATACAGCCATGGCGACGGCGAAAGCTCTTATAAAGGAGTTCTTCCTGCGCTACGGTTTGCCCCGTTTGATTTGGAGTGACAATGGCAGCCACTTCAATGCCAAATTGATTCAATTGGTATGTGAAGGTCTGCACATTAAACAAAAATTCCATGCAGCAAATCATCCTAAGTCAGCAGGTCTGGTTGAAAAATATAATGGTACTCTTAAGCTAAAGATGGCAAAGATTAAGGAAAGTACTGGCCTCCGATGGCCAGATGCATTACCCCTTGCCCTATTGTCCACTAGAGTGACAGCCCATTCCAGAACAGGATTATCGCCATATGAGGTTGTTTTCGGCCGCCCCGCCAATGTGTGGGGTGTCCCAAGGCCAAAAATATATTCGGAGATAAAATATCATCTGTTAGTCAATTATTTATATGATATTACTAAAAGTTTGCGTTCTATTCATCAACAGATTCATGAGGTGCTGCCTTCAGTGCCAGAGGGACCAGGGCATACCATACAGGCTGGTGACTTCGTTCTTGTGAAGAGCTTCCAGAGAAGGGACTGTTTGGAGCCCCGGTGGAAAGGACCCTATTTGGTACTTATCGCAACAAGGACAGCGGTAACAGTGGATGGCCCGAAGCACTGAATCCATACCTCACATTGCCGGCGTGTTCCGCTCCCCCTCCCCTATGATCGCTGGGTGCAGCAGGGGATAGGGGACCACGAAACTGAGAGACTTCCGAGATTCGTGCCCTTTTCGGATGCCCGGCTGACCTGGGCGCAAACGGAAGAAGAGAATGAGGCGATTCTGAATGAAGCAGTCCCTCCAGAAATTAGGGCTGCACAGGTTCCCTCTTCATCTGGTCAACAGGAACCTAAGCCTCGTTCTCCGACACCTCCCGAATTCCAAGTTCTTTTGCAAAGATGATACAGTGCCTGGAGTAGAAAGGTACCATTTGCGTCCTCGACAGAAGGGTAATGCACCAAAGGAGAAGTGAGTGTAGCAGGGATGGATTTCATGGACAAGATTAGTAGAATGCCTCTCTGTTTCTGTTCTCCTCCTTAGGTTAGGGATTGGACAAGTGGTGCACTGCTTGAGATACAGGACAGGATAAGCTGAGGGTGTTTTCCTTGGAGGGAAAGTGACCTATCCTGAGGATCGTGAACATTTGCTGAATGAGCCGCAACAGTGTGGCTCCACCGTACAGTCAGTGCTCAATAGCACCATCGAGGATTGAACAATAGAAGCCTGCTAGGGAGGCTTGTAACGGACCCTAATCTTTTTTATCGTTTTTATTTTTTTCCTTTTTTTGTGTGTCCTTTCCACTGTTGGTTCCATTATACAGCGTCTCTTTCTCTGGTGTTTTCATTTGTAGCTCTATAAGCAAAATGTATCTTTTTGGTCGACCTCGTGTAGCAGATGAACAATTACTTGCTGCTCTGAGACTGGGGCAAATTGGTCTTGACTGGTTCCTAAACAGAAAAAAATTTGGGCTGTAGTTACATCACTGTTTTTCTTGCTGGGAGAGGGGCTGTTCTGGATATTGGAGTGTTTTCCTGAAGCCACTACGTCATGTGTCTTATATCACACAGTTTCCTCCGATCGCAATAGGCGATCAATGCACGGTAATGTTTTCTTAGATACACATAGGAACTTCTTTGGAGATAATACAGCATGTTACCCCACTGATTCAGTCACAAGTCTAAGGACCGCTTATCCATTACCTTTGGTTAATTATACATATGTTCGTCCCCCCCCATTTCGTAGAAATAAAGGGTGAATTTGGCTTAGGATATCCTGGACCTTGTTTATACTATAGAAAGCCAAGAGGGACAGGGTACCCTGGGTGTATGCCTGATATGTATTGTGGCGATCTGTACTTAGCTAAGAAAAATATCCCCCTGACAGGTTGGCATTACCAAAATCTGACTGTCACTCAAGAAGCAGGTATTTATCCTGCGTGTTGCCCTGTAATAAACAGTACGGATGCTTATTTGTATCTCAATTGTTCTGGAGAAATAGTGTACAAAAACGTAATGCGCCTAGGGAGAACAGATGATCCTACTATGGAGGGGATGAATACTAGATATGCTCCACTAGATTATCAGGGTCCGCTTTATGCACATCCAGATTTTTATTTTCTGTCAAATGGTACATATACTAATATGTACAATGGTACGGAGGACGTGCCTTTGGGAATGGTATTGCCTCTTGGGGTGCCTTGTAAATACAGCAAGCCAAACATAAGATGGGTAAAAAGAACATTGACTAAGGAATTTTGTGAGGGCGTCACTGATTTGGAAGTAAATAATTACAGCAATGGTATTACTTTCGGATATATCCTCTCTTCTATCATTACCTTTGGTGGTACTGCCATGGCCAGGGGTGAGCGGGCCAGAGAGAATTTTGGGTGTAAATTACACATTTTTTCCAATTCTACAGTGGTAGCTTTACGGGACATTACTACTCAATTGGAAAGTATGCGCATATACTCTGAACAAACAAGATATGCGGTTGACTTTATTTTAGCTAAGAATGGTGGAGCATGCGCAGTGATAGGAGACCAATTTGTAGTTGGTATTACAAATATGGAAATAGAATATTACTAAACATATATTAGATATTTTGGAAAATGTTCGGGGAATGGAGAGTGGAAATTGGAGCTGGTCATTAGTTGGTGGTTGGGGTTGGATCCTAGAGAAGGTGATATATTTCATAGTCCTACTGATATGTTGCTGTATTTTAATTCAGTGTCTTCCCCTGTGTTGCTCATACTGTACTACTTATTTGTCCCCCAAGAGAATTTCCATTCATGATACTAATGCGAAGATCATGCTCCAACAGGAGATCGATGATATGCTGCAGATTGATGAAGGAGTTTTTGGTTCAATGGCATCTCTTGCAGGGTCAGTCCCTGAAGTTCCCTGTGTTGATAACGAAAAATGTTTTATTTTTCCTTATTGTGTTTGCTTATGCATATACCTGAAACATATATATATATATATTCGTTTTGACATATTATTACCTGTTCGTTTTCCATAATTTCTCAATCTTTAGAATCGTAAAGACCCTTACCTGATAGCACAAATAAAGATATATGTTTTTAGCTATAGACATGCTAAAAGAAGGGTCTGTTAGATTTGAAACGTAAAAGTGCCATATTACTCGTATTTTACCTAATGTTATATTAGCATTTCTATAGCTAATACATTATTATGCATACAGTATGTATACGCAACTAATATATGTAGAACTTTATATCTGTTAGGTTAGCAATGGTGCCACCATTTTAGCTCTCGAGGACGCCATTTTGTATCATGATCGAAACTGTTACTTGCTCATTTACGAGAAATGGTCCTTGGTGAGTTTCGTTTCTTCAATGTTGAATCTTGCTTATTAGCGCATGCCTTTCCTATTACATGAAGGCCTTCTTCCACCTGCCTAGTGAGGAGGATAAGCCAGATGACCTTGGGTAGTAGATAGCTTGTGCCAGGCTGTGGAATCGAAACTTGTGCTCTGTACCCCCATTGTATTACAGCAGCTACCAGTATTTTTCCATGATAGGCGGAGTCATAGTGGGCTTTGCAACCTACATAATGTAACTGTATGTTTGATAGATTCAGACCCTCGTCAGCCATCATAGGAGGCTGGTCAGACTGGACTCCACTGCAGTGTACTATGAGAATAAACTAGTTTGCTTGCTTTTCTCTACTGCGTCATCGACTCTTCATTGAATGGAAGGCTAGAGGAGGTCGAGAGTGACCCGGGTGACCCTAATCGGGTCACTTCCATAAGTTACACATCATGATTGTGATGCAAAATTACTGAAATTACGCAATTACGCCAGCTAGGGTAATTAATAGTAATATGGGGAAAACTCCTATGGCAGGAACACAGGAACAATGAACTAAGAGAGAGCGAGTGGCTGCTGGCTTCTGCTGTTCGTGTTCAATGTTCGTAGTGCAAAATGCATACACGGGCCAATTTTGGATACAAGGGTGCATTTTGCACTGAGAAAATAGCGCTTAATGCTGGATTATGCTTCTCACGTAATTATGCATAATTACGAGAAAGTTTGCAGTAATTATGCTAGAGAGAGCTACGCCAGTTACGCCCACCCATAATCAATAAATAGAACATAAGTAAAAAACATCAGAGTCCACTAGCAGTAGGCAAGATTAAATATCCTACACATACCAGGATGCCTCTGCAATCAAACACATTTTCAAGACTAGGTCTTGCACAGGAGCATCACAGGGCATCGTGCAAAAGGGACACACATTAACAAAATTAATAGACTCCTTTCTTATATTACTGAAAGATAACACAACATATGCAGCATTCACACATACGGGTACCCAGAGTAGGGCCAGACTGGCCTTTTATTCCATTGGGCATTTACCCAGTGGGCTGGAGCGATTGGAGGCTGGTTTTAAAGCCCAGGGCCGCTCCTGGTGCCTCCGTCACTTGCTCCAGTTCCCTGAGATTAAATGCAGGAGGCACTGGGAGCTACAAGAGAGAGTAAGAGAAGGAGTGGGGGAGAGGGGGAGAGGGATAAAGAGAGAGAGAGAGAGAAAGATCAAAGAGGGAGACGAGAGGAGAGAGATGTGAAGTGAGAGAAGGAGAGAGAGGTGAGGAAGGAAATGGGGCAGGTTTGAGCATTTTTGCAAGGGCTGCTTTTGATTCCCTTACCCCAAAGCATTCAGGTTTGTTACATTTTTGGAGTATGGAACTGAATTCAAATATAAGTTTAATGACTTTCTTGCAGCACTGAACCATCAACAGCTCTTGCTCCATTATAGCAACCCTTATATTATTGCTTGATGTTTACCATTGAAGGTGGTGGGCAAAGGCACTCGTATTTGTGGACAGGGATTTATTTTTATCATCAGGTTTTGACCGAGAAGAAAAGGGAATAGGCAGAAAAGGGAGAAAGATGGCAGAAGAAAAAGATTGAAAACCAATGACAAATAATGCAGGCTTGAAACAGATCCCTTAAATGGAAAGTGAAGAGACAGAAAGTATAGGGTGGAGAAGAAAGAGGCATGAAGTGGAATCAGATCTTGCAGTTCAGCTACACTGGCATTCAGCAAGGCCAGCTGCGGGATTCTAAGAAAAACTTGGGCCCTTGTGCTGATTTTTTTTAAAATAAATTCAGCACTGCTGCATATGCTATTGTTTCATCATTGCATAAAATGAATCAGTTAACCACACTATTTAACCAATTGGTTCGGAACTTCTCCTAGCTTCCAGTTTCTGATTTCATTGGGACACAGTTGCTTACATTTGGAGAAAGCTATGAATTTACATTTATGTTCTGATAAACATGATACTAATGTGAATTTGTTTCCTTCGTTCAGGAGGATGGGTGCTCCCAATTATTGGCCTATCAAATTTGGGCCCAGATTTATTAAGGTTTTGCATCGCTCTTGCGCCATGCATGGGGATGACGGACAGCACAAAACCTAGAATGAGATGTACCAAGCCATGCAATGCCACTTTAGGTGGCCCTGCATTGCTAGGTAAATCTGTAATAACGTAAGGCGCCAAGTCACTGCCTTGCGTTACTCTGCATGGTGGGGGCATTGCAAGGGTGGAGCGTGGGTGTTCCTACATATCCACCTATACATTCTGAAGCATTCCCAAATTTACCAACACTGGTAGACCCGGAAATGCATCAGTATTGTACGCCTTCCCACCAGAGGCGTAACGATCAGAAATATCTTTAATTCTCCTCGTTGTTTCATATTTCTATGGAAAATGCCTCTAAGGATTGTTTTTGTGCAGGAATGTCTCCCTTCCTGCACAAAAATAATCCTGCCTGTAACTCAGGCACCCTTGCTCCATGGTGCAAGGGTGCCTGTGTTGGCTCTATGCTGCCGACTGTGCGCCAGCACAGGCAGAGGACAGGGATGCGCCATATCTTGAGAGATATGGCACATTCCTGCCCTCTCCCTTTCACACAGTGCAGCCAGTTGTCTTGCTGTGTTGCGCTGCATGACATTTTCAAAATCTGGCCCTCGATATATATGCTTACAGATTTTCTTGTTTTTCCGCATTGGGGAGTTTTATTAGAGTTGGGTGTCAAGCCATTCTTACATTTTGTGACATGTAATATTTGAAATAGCACCTGTTACCATGGAAGGAGAATTTCTCTTTTCTCATTCAAACATTTGTAACCTTTGAACCATTATAAGGCAGAGGTGAAAGTAACCTTGAAAAGGAATATCTAACCTGAGCACATGGTTATGGGGACCTAGCAACACACATTTTTTTTAGAAGCAGCTATGAATTGGAATCCAGGGTGGAAACACATTTGTTCAGCAAGGTTTTGCTACTTATAGATACTTATAAACACCAATTAGCTCTGCAACTAAAACTATCTTAGCATTGTGGACACCAAAAAAACTGGATTTCACCACTAAGGCCTTCATTACCAGCGTCCTCCTAACTCCAATGGGGGAGTGACCGGCAGTACGGGAAGACCGCAACACCCCCGGTCTTCCCCCCAGTTACTGTAATGGCAACTTAAATTACTGTCAGCATTACGAGGCCCTAAATGGGAAAGAAATGCATTCCTTCAACCCGATGCTTCTTCAATACAAACATTATCTCTATAAAGATATTCACTATATAAAAGTGCTTAAAGTGCTTCTATTCTGACACATAGACAAAGAGTTGGAACATTATGCAATTCATCTAGTTTAAACAACACGATGTGAAGCGGTCCAGACTGGCAAAGTCAGTTTTCACGTGGCACAGGGTCTAGATAGTCATTAATCATACACTTTTCAGACCATCTGATTATATTGCTTTGCATACTAATTAAACCTTCCTTATAACCTGTAAATTGACATTTTGTACAATCGCACTTCGGATTTTAAGCACTTCTAATGGGCTGGAGAGGTGTAGCTTCCAACCCCTTAGTGATCCACTCTCGCACTTTCATGATCTGTTTTTGTAGCCCGTTTTTACGTGCCCATGTGATGATCAGTTTGATTGGTATTAACGTTATGGATGTAAAATGGGCAGTATTTCAGAATATTACACAGAAAATTGCATATAAAATGAAACACCAAATATCTAACATAACTGGGACAAAATATTTTATAAGCTATCAGTACAAGGATGCACTTTTTGAAAATGTCCTACCACTTCTAAAATTGTGCCAGATGTAATAACTGTCTCACAAACCAAATTTAATAGTTTAATTGCAATTCATTTCAATAGAAAACGTGGTTGGAAGAACTGCATCCGGCAGCACAATTTTAAGAGTAACTTGGAGAAGTCTAAAAGGTGGGCTTCTCAGTGCGGTGCATTTTATAAAAGGGCTTACGTGTCCATTTAAGACTAAGCAGTGCTTATTTTGAGCCAGTGGTTGCCTGTGTGGTCCACCAGCACTCACTTTTATGGACCAGCACTTATTTTTCCTCATCAGACATGGACAATGAGAGAGAGAGAGAGAGAAAACCACAAAAATACACAGGCTGAAATGAAGCACGAAAAGAAAGACGGAAAAAATGTTGCAAATGGAGACAGCAGGAGCCTGCACCAGTTACTTAATGGTTTAGTGAGTGTCTAATAGTGGATGGAAGAGCCATGAGGTTGATTCAAGACTATGCACAGGGATGTATAAATTTTCAGGAGCAGGGGGTGTTAGAGGTGTGAACCCCCCCCCCCTCAAAAACAAAATAAATGCATTCTCAGCCTGGTAGAAGGATATGGGGGCTCTGAGTCGGGTCTGCTATAACTGTGTTGTTTTTTCTTGTCATCCTGATTTCACTAGGGGGTTTTAACTTGTTCATTTCCTGGGTCAAGAACTTAAATATTATAACGACTGGTTTACCAAAAAAGTAGCACTATTACTCCCAGAGAAGTACTCCTTGAATAGATAAAAATTTTTGGAATTCACAAACATTGGATATAACAGGATTGAAAAGCTGTGCCACTCTCTGGTTTCCAGGCATACTACTGGAAATCAAACACCCAAACGGTGATGGATGAATGCTTGAAAATAGTTTAAACAATGGCAATGGCAATGCCTTGATGCAGCATTCCAAACCTATATTTCCCTCTCACTATGTCACTCTAAATAGAGGGTTTGATTTAGGGTTTGGCAGATGGGGTGAAGGTAGACAGGTAGTAAGGGACTTTACATCTGCCACCCTGCCTTTACTCCATCTGTCAAATTTAGATATATCTGCCAGCCCTGAGGGCATTTCTTACATTGGCAGGCTTCACAGTGGTGGCAGCTCCAGCCTATGTAGGAAAAGTTTGACCGTTTGACGGATAGCTCCGTCAAACTCCTTCAACACTTTCTTTTTCAAAAACAAATACGCAAAGAGGGAGTTTCCTCCCATGGTGCAGAGGTCATTTTTCTGTTTCTACCTTTCCTCACTCCCAGAAAAAGATATCCAACAGTCCACTCTAAATAGAGTAGATGGTCGGATTGCAGAGCCTACTCCATTTGGTCATTGGAGGAAGTTTTAAACCAACAGACTAAATTTTACTCCATTGGTGTATAATTTGCTGTCCGACCGACTCAAAATCAGATGGACAGAGCTTGAGTATGGTGGACAGGGTACTCTGTCATCATTGTAATGGAGTACCTGTCTGCAAAACTCTAAATCAGCCCCAGAGGTCCACCTAATACATATCAATACTGACATTGCTCTTCATGGGAACAGTCCACCATGAACCTTGGTCATCTCACTCATTCACCCTGTGGCCCACTTCTTTTTTTTGTTTGGAAATTGCAATTTAAACCCCCGAATCTCACTGACTAAACCACGCCCATGACTATATAGCCTTGGCATTCGATACACTGACATTTAAAATCACTGGCTGAGGGTTTCTGAGCAGAGTTTTGGGCACCGGATTTCCTTTTATTACAAATTAAGCAATGACACTACAGGATCCCCTGAGCAAAGGTATGGAGTCTGAGATAGCACTACACTGATTTATGCTCAAACGGAAGTAGGTGAGTTAGGGCTGAAAAGCGTGCCAGCACATATATATAGACCTGTAGCTAAAAACACAAAAATGTGGGTCCACATATTCACATTTCATGGTACATCATCATTCCACTCCATATATTCTTTGCTCACTGTGCCACTACAGTCAAGGGCCAACAATATACAATTTAGCTTTGGTTTCACCCTGATGAGAACAGTTCAGATTAAAATGCAAGGTTATATCCCATCAGAATGGGAACACAAGAAACCCTAGACCAGTTTCAGCTTTGTTGGACCAATAAGTCTTGAGGTGGGAGCAAAGTTGATTTGCACACAGCTGCTCTTTGTCTGTAATGACATAGACAAGCTAAAACTAGAGGCAGTTCAGATTTATAATCTCTAACTGAGATTAGTTTATGATTCCCATTCATATGTTTTTGTGTGACCTGTATACCTGTTACATCTGGCACGGAAGGACATCTGTGACTTGCACAACCTTTCAAGAATAGTCCAAATATTCTTTCAGCCATTGGTAATTACTCTGGGACACATTCCAATCATTCACATGTTATTTTCTCTAAGGGCGTGGTTGTGAGGTTCGGAAAGCCAGGTTTGACTGAATTTGGATTTATTTTGTTAATGTAACAGAATAAATTCAATTTTTTCAGGACTTAGCCACAGAAAGTCTAACCTCACCCCAGTTATGGAGATTCTGCAGACAGACTTCCAGGCTGGAAGGATATTTTCATATGCAATTGGCTGCCTTCAGCATATTGCTAAATCAAGACATTTGTTTCCTTCATGAAGATTATCACTGGGTCCATATATTAATTGTGCACTGTGAGTGTTGGTAGGGATCCCAGGGAGACCCCACAGGTTGGGTTCAGGTGAGATGTTTCCCAGACTAACCATTTTTTTGTGGTTGGCTAGGATGGAAAAAACAAATAAAAGAATGTATCTTTGAAGGAATTCTTGTTTTCCAGGTTGTGAATAAGTCTCTGATAGTAATTAGTATCAAAAGTCACTAAGCTGCAAAAGGATGAGGACGTAGGTATCTCCGTCATCCAATGATCTCTGAATATCATGTTGTATGTTTAATGCCACTATATCAAAGCTCCATGAAGCGTGCCGGTAAATTTCCATTATCAGTACAAAGGGTGAGGTGATTAGTCCCACATTTATCAATGTCTTTACCAAGCTATTTGAGGTTTGTCAGGGGTGGTCTGGAATCGTTGAGATAATTAGGATCTGCCTGAGTTTATTAGCAAAGGCACAACATAGTTAGTTTTCAGTCGGTCAGGAAAATGTTTACTTGTTGGAATGAATGTATTGATTGACCCCAAACATTTCTAAAGATGAGTGGATTTTAAAGCATTGATGAGCTTGTTTACATGTTCTACAGACACATAAAGTGAATTTGGAAAAATACTTGTCAAAGAGAGAAGTTAAGAAGTCTGTGTTTTGGTTTGAGGTTGTTGTGGTGATGGATTTCTATGCAAAGAAATAATGTTGATGAAAAGTCTTGAAATTCCTTCCATTTGGAATTACATTGCAGTAGAGTCAGCCTGGTTGCAGTTTGAAGTTGATACATACTTGGGAAGGGTCTTTAGGTCTGTTCTAGGTGCTTTAGACATTTGCTTGTACATACCACTCTTTGTTGTTGCAGATGTTGTCTTTGTACTTTTCATGGCCACTTTTAATGCAGAGCGAGATGTTGGTGATTTCTTGTATCAGTACTTTCTCTAAAACCTTTGAGGATATTCTTTTTAGAAGAGTTCATCAGAAAACCATGGTTTACAGATCTGAAATTATGTTTAATTTGATGGAGAGATTTTCTTGACAGTATTCAGTATGAGTAAGAAATCAGTGTCCGAGAGTCCCAGGCCAGGCTAGGAATACTGGACCCCCCCGATTGTAACAACTAGGGGACTGGTTTTGCATTTGGCGGAAGGGTACTCCATCACAGACATGACAGATACCCAGTCCACCTAATTAGAAGTGCATTATGATACAATGCACTTGTAATAAGGTCGACAGGATATCTATCATGTTTGTGATAGAGTATCCATCTGCCAAACTCTAAATCAGGCCCTATGTTATTTGCCAATGGTGACCGGGAGCCCCTGTCCTACAGGCCCCAACTGTGATCAAAGTGCCACTTTTTAGCACTTGACTCTCAAGGTAGTGAGTCAGAGCATTCCACTGCTTACTCAGAAAAAGAGTGGTGGGCTGAGACTCAACTTAGTATTGCAACAAATAATGCTTAATAATTCACTGTCCGATCAGTACTTTTTCTTACCTAAACTAAGAGGAAATGCCCATGGTGAAACCCTCTAAAGGTCGTCAAAACTAAAAAGGAGCTCACATTAATGAGAGATCACAGAAGTCTAGATACCCCTAAATATACCCGGAACCCCCTCTTATAGTCTTTCAACAAGCAAGCCATATCTCCAGAAACACCCCCCACCATATGCCAGAACCTGAAGGGTGCATTATTCAAACGTTAGGCCTACTGGCTTTGTCTAGATGTCCCCATAATAATCCCAAAGACAAAGAATTAACGCAAACACAACAAATCTCAATGCTTAAAACCTTTCAAGGTGATACCATCTTTCATTGACATAAAGAAATATAAGTAGCCACATATTGTCCAAAATACACTCCTCAATAATTGTTCAATGTTCAAAACAGTGCAGTGTTAGATTCTTTCTTCTATCTTAAACAAACATAGCGATCACTGACTCTATCAACAAAGGTCTATACACCTCTAAACCTGTAAGCAAAACCCCTAACAAAAGGACTGCTTGCAGTTCACCCTGAACTTTTACTATTTGAGCACAGTCAGAACTGATTTGCATAAAGCTGGGTAAAAAGAAACTGACGTGGCATGGTGGCAAAAAAATTATGGGTTGGAACGGTAACCTGAGCAATTGCCAGTGGTTAGACTTATTGCCAGCATTCTTCCCATCACTGTTATGTGTTTCATAGAACACCCTGAATGGCCAAAGGTATCACAGATGTTGATCCCATGCCCCTGCACTACATGAACAAAGTTATGCCCGACTGAAGAACACCAATCAGGGTGAAACTGGTCTTGAGTTGCATGTGTTCTGATTCAGGGAGGTTCTGGCCTGACAGTACAGGCTGGACTGTTCCTATTGGAGCAGGATTAAGACTGATTTTCTGTTGTATGGTGGGCAAAACAATGATGGGTTGGGATGCTACCTTGAGTGATGGTCAATAGTTAGACTCATTGCAAGCACTATAACCATTACTTTTTATGATTTTGATGTAACACCCTAGATGACCAAGGGTATACCCAGACATGGGTCCCATGCTCACTGTGCCACTGGAACCCAGGAACATTTCACTGAAGAGCCCCAATTAGGGCAAAATTGGTGATGGATTTCTTGTGGTCCTGTTAGCAGAGGACCTGCACTGGCAGTTTGAGCTGGACTATTCAGACTGGAGCAGGGTCAAGACTGATTTGCATATGGCTGGATCCAAACTGAAGTGGAATGATGGGAAAAAGAACAATGGGTTGGAATGCTTCTCTGCACAATAGCCAGTAGTTAGACTTATTGCAAGCATTCGTCCCATCACCTTTTGTGTGTTTACCCTAGGTGGCCAAGGGCATGCCCAGATGTGGATCCTGTGTTCACTGTGCCAGTGGAACCAAGCTACAACTGACTAAAGAGCCCCAAGCAGGGTAAAACCGGTCTTGGCTGTTTGTGATCTTGTTAGGGAAGAACCTTGCCTGGCACTTCTGGCTTGACTGTTTCTATTGGAGCAGGGTCGAGACTGATTTGTATATGCCTGGGTCAATACTGAGGTGGCATAGTGGGCAAACAAGCAATGGGTTGGAATGCTGCTCAGAGCAATTGCCAATGGTTAGGAGTATTGCTAACATTCTTCTAGTGACATGAGAGCTTTAGAGTGTCAGATTGCAAAACACATGGAGGAAACCAGTGGTGGCCTGCCACTCTTCGGGATGCTCCCAGAGCCAATTGAACTTATTGTTGTCACCCCTGCATGTCGTGGGGCACCACTTTGGATTATTATGCAAATGTTTTTTTTAGCCTTTCGGCCTTATAGAGTGATCCTTTACCACCCTTGGCAAGTCCTTTAAAGCAGTTGCAGTAAGAGGTTAAATTATCCTTTTGTTTATCTGACTGCCTTTCCATACCAGTAGGTGAGACAGCTTATTGCTCTCATCTCCTGCTTGAGCAGGAGCTCTTGAGCCACGGTCCTTGCGTAAGAGCAGGGAGGGAGGCAGCAAAGCCTTCTGTAGAGTGCTGCCTTGGGACCAGGGAAGTCTCACACCACAGCAGTCATGGGCACAGACCCTGTGAGTCCCCAGACAGGACACATATCCGTGGCCTTCCTCCCCAACTCCACAAGGAAAAAACAGTATGTAGCACCTCTAGGAAAGTGATTCCCCATGAGTCACTGACTCTCCTAGGGTTTTGCTAATGTGGGAGATTGTTGTGCTCCTTAAAGCCTGAGTCTCTGTGGCTCTTGTCCTCCCCAGGGAAGTAATAAGAAAAGCATGGGGTGAGGTTAGACTTTACTCATTTCATTAGCACTGTTGACATTCTGGGCCAGTTTTCCAAAAAACAAACTCTGCTTTTACGGGCCATGTTGGGCCAATTTGCCTGTTTTTTTTTTTTAGTATTTTACTCCCTGTGGAGAGCGTCAGCCATGAGGAGTGTTGATTTAAAGCCTCTAAATAGTTGCAAAATGTTCTGGTACTTGCTTTCAACTGCTCTCTCTCTGATGCAATAGAGCTCAGGAACCTGCTTTCCTGCACCTTCAGCTCCTCACCAGCCGTCCATGGCTCAGGGTCTTCCAGCAGTAGGACTTTTGGGGTTTTATGGAAGATTACACTGCCTGCCTCGACTACCCAGGTCCCTCACCCTCCTAGTCACTTGCAGGAAATGTCTGACTAGCAGCATTTGCGCGTACCCCCTCCTAGTGCACCACCAACCAGAAGTGGTCCACAGGAATTCCAAAGGAACTCTAGCCTCCAGGTCCACCGCAAGAACACACTCTGCTGTCTCTTGGAGGGAGTGGGCAGTCTACACAGTCCTTTGAAGGGCGCGCCTTAAGTCCTCTCGAGGCAGGGTTTCATTGGCAAGTTGATCTGTCCTCCTTACTTTGTAGTTCCATTTTCTTCTAAGAGTTTCTCCCTTGTGTAGGGCTTTAGAAGTAGAGGTGGGGAGTTCTAGAAAGTGGGTGTTACTTCCCAATTCTTAAGATGCCACTTCACCCCTCCATCCCTGTCTGACACTTTTTAGGATCAATGTAAATCAAAGGGGGGTGGTGAACCACATCTGTCTGTGTGCCAGAATCTCGAAGAAAATTGTGTGGGAGACCCTCAACCATGTTGTAGCAGCCAACAGCGTATATTATCTCCATTGGAGTGATGTAGTGGGTAGTATCATCATTGGGTCTCTCATTTGAGTGTTCATTTCTCCAAGTGAAATATACCTCCACCAGGAGGGAGATTGGGTAAGGACAGTGGCGGAATCTGTGTGACATAACATAAAATTATCTCCTATGCTGTGTACATGATTCATTTTTTAAAAAGAGAATAGGGTAGGGATAACACTAAAAACAGACAGATGTTGTACAGACCAGTTATTGGTCTTCAATATCTAGCTGCCAGGTCGACATGTTTCAACCATGTGTTGCCCTACGGGTCTGTGGCCTTCGTCAGGACCATGTGAATTGGATCCCCAATGTTTAGTGTCTTCCTTGGGCTGTATGAGTAAGTATATTAACTTATGGCTCTTTGTCAAGGGTCAATTTACTGTTTGTGACAGGTCATCATTATAGGTGCAGCCTGTAGCCTATAACTCTTAGGGGCCGATTACAATGTCGTTAGGAAGGGCTCCGGATAGGATTTGGTATTGCAGAATACGATTCGGAACCCTTGTTTCCTACCGAATCGGACACTTTTCCCAACGACCGATTATGACGTCCAGAAACCGTTCAAGCAGTCCGAATCGGTTCCAAAAGTCATTGGGTCAGTATGAGTCTTTCGGAGCTGAATCGTTCAGCTCAATGGGCACGGTTTCCGGACGAGCGATGACGATGACCGATTCGGACAGACGTTCCAATTCTGTTTGCCCGAGATGAAACGGCTTTCGGATCAGTCTTTGGGGGCCCGTTGCGGACACCCCATCACCCGGAGGCGACCGAATGTGGCCGGTGGAGATACCCAAGGACCAATAACACATCCGTACAACATCCTGTTGGAGGTAGGTCTCACTTGAGCCCCTGGAGTGACTGGTGCTAGAGGTCTGCCTGCCACCTTTGTCTCTGTGCAAAAGGCATACCAGGCTAATTAGTGATTTGACAGTTAATCGGTCTATGCATATTTTTTCCCTACCCTCTCCCTCTACCAGGAAGACACGTAATCCCCTCTAAATGGACCTAATGTCTGAAAAAGGCTTTGATGTATTTTTATGTAATTCCTAGCCAGCAGAGTAATTAACTTGGCCCGCAGGGTAGGTCAAAGTCCAAATCTCATTCAGGGCTATCGCAAGAAAAGAATGTAAAATCAAAAAGTATATGATGGAGCAAAAACATGGCTCCATTAATATGATATATGTGCTTGGGCACTTTTTTAACATTGACAAAGCATCATTAAAAGGTTCTCTATGTTGAGCCACAGGAAAGTTAATACTTTGATGCAGTTTGTTTTCACCTAGATTGTTTACATACTAATACACTATATACTCACACTAACGCACTAGAGACCCATACTGTAATCAAAAGGAAATGGGGACATTTCTATCTGGATGTCCAATTAAGTTATAAGGCCTATACTGGCCATAACCAATTAACTCAAGGTAATCTGAGACAGGCTACCTGCGTGCAGATACTATACAGAGTTTAGAGAGCAGTCAGACTCACCAGCCCTCACATGTGTACACTGGCGTTTGCGCACATGTTTGCAGGTAACTAGTGCAGCACCCTTTACCACAGCTGATCAGCAGTGATCTGCATTTTAAAAGTCAAGTACTAGTGGTTAGCACTCAAGTCCTTGTTAGCAAACGCTTGAAGTGAGTGAGACTCAGTTAGTGAGACTCACTCAATGAGATCCAAAAACCTAGAGGTCCAAATATCTAAAGTGGGGTTGAAAGAGAATTGGAACCCATTGCCCTACAGTTTGACATTTATAAACATGCTAAAAATAAAATTCACATTGATTCTCATAGTAATCATGCAGTATCATTTCTTATCACTTGAGCTAGTGATTGCTTTCTTCCACTCACTCTTCAAACTGATGGTTCAAGCAAGAGCACCATGTCTATTCATTTACATTTGCAGCAGACAAACATGGATACAGTTTTATCCACTTGCATCCAATGCTTTTGAAAGAGCTTAATTAATGCACCTTTTATTACATCTGAGTATCATCATTTTACTGGTAGTCCTGTAGAGTACAAAGTAGTTCATAATTTGTTTCATCATTTTAACTGTTTTTTTCTGTTGTTCACGTTTTTAGTGCTTGTTTATCAAAGATTCATGCACATAAATATAAGGAAACCAAAAGTTCAATTGGTTTCTGGGGCAAACGAAATTAGAGATAGTCAACGAGTATAAATATCTCGGAATATGGTTCGACAAATCTCTAAAATGGGGCACGCACCTGGAAGCCCAGAAAGTAAAAGCCTTGGCTTCAATTTGCGGGTTGAAAAATGTTAATCGCAGCTATGGCTCCATGTCCCATAGACCATTGCTGAAGGCTTACAATGCAATGATATCCCCACAATTGCAGTATGGATCGGAGATCATATGCCTAGGGGGGAAAAGTACCTGGGACAGCGAGGAAGGGAAATGTCTAAAGGCATTGATGTCATTGCCTAGCTCATCAATGCTACAGGCAATTAGACAAGAGCTAGACATGACCTCATGGAATGTCCAAGTGCAAGTGAGCCTAACTAAATTCTGGAAAAGGCTGGGGACAGGTGAAGAATCAAAAGTGTCACAATGGTGTATGAAGGAGATCCAGATGAGCGAATTAAAGTGGGCGAAAGTAGCAAGAAAAACACTATATACCATTTGTGATAAGTTAAAGGCGACTATTGACCCACAGTCCCTGCATATTGATGAATCAAAAAGTGAACTTAAAGCCTTAGGGAAGGAATTATCTAAATTGAAGGACATGGAGTATTTGATAAATAAAGAGTCTGTGCGATTTATGATAAATAGCTGGAGGAGAGAGAAGTGGTACCCTTACTTAGATTTTTTACCAAACTCAAGGCTTAGAATGGAATTATTAAGGGTAAGAATTGGCATCAATCCTGTGTGGTCAAATGACAAATTGAAAAGGGAACTGATGTATCCAGATGGTAGATGCACATGCAGGATTGGTATGAAATGCAATTGCTTACATATTTTAATGGACTGTCAAAAATTGTTAGTCCAACGAAAAATGTTTTTGCGACCGATCTTTTTAAAATATGACACCAGGTCCCGAGCGCAAGCAATTGAGCTCCTTACAGACATGCATTATTTTGATATTACAATAGCTGTGGCAAAGTTTGTTCAGGCTGTTAAAAGGATGTTTTTGGAAGAGGGATCTGAGGGATAGACTGAGTAAAGAAGAATTGAGATTTTAAGCTTTATCTTTTAATGTTTTAAAATAGGATTTCAGTATATTTATCATTTAAAAAAAATAAAAAATGTGTATGCTTTATATGGTTTATAGATCTACGGTCTAAATAAACTTTATTTTTGACTTTGACTTTGACATAAATATAAGTATAAAAAGAAGCAACCACCCAGAACTCATATATTTGTGAGCATTCAAAACATGTTTTGTAGTTTCCCACTGTTGAGACACACAAATATCTCATCTCCTGTTAAGACTGAAATAAATGAATGCATGTTTATTTAGAGTGTGAAAGTAAAGGAAAACTATTGTGTTTCATGGAGGTCTAGGAGATTTGGTTTCTCAAAGGGAAAAATATGGTATCCTTGGAGACAAAATACATATTTAAAACCTGCCAATGTCCATTATTACATAATTTACTCATAGTGGTTTTCCACCTAATGGAAAATCAACATGAGAATATTTCAGGAAGTATGAATATTTTGAGACACCTTTTCCTTTTGTAGATTTCCAGGCGTACTACTAAGAATCATCAAAAGTTTGAAATGTACTCCAAATGTAGGAGAAATCCTTTAGGGGTATGTTTCTGATATTTTCCAGAAGTGCATTGTGTTTCAGGCACATAGGGCCTCATTACGATGGCGGTGGGACCGCCACTGTCAGCCCGTCGGTGGCAGTCCCACTGCCATCGGACCCAGCATTACTGCCCGCCACGTTATGATGGCGGGTGGATGCTTGTCGGTCAGAGAGACTGACCACCATGGATCTGACCGTCGGAGGGTCTTGTATCCCTACAAAAGTGGCGGTGCCTGCTCAGGAACCGCTGTAGGGATTACGAAGTCCCTTTCTGCTGGCCGTTTCAGGGCAGTTAACCTTCCATGAAAGGGCAGGCGGAAAGGGACTTTTAGTGCCCCTAGAGGGCCCACCTTGCCCTCAGCCTTATATCCCTAATATCCCTGCACCGCATGGTGCCTGCCACATAGTGCAGGGATATGCAATATGTGTATATTTTGCACTGCGGCGTGTGCTGCAGCCCGCAGCACATGCCACAATATAACATATACACATTGCGACCGCCTTGAAGGTGGTCACATTGTAATGCCTATGGAGGGACCGCCGACAGCTAGTCGGGCGTTCCCATTCCCGATAGGATGGCAGTCAGACGAAAGTCCGACTGCCATCATAATCAGGCCCTAAGTGATGCATCATTTACTGTGCAGATTCATGTTATGTTATGTTAAATATACTATGCCTAAGTCTCTTGGCACTATAACCTATTTTGGAGATCATATGACTGGTTCAGCTGGCTTACGCTACTGAACAAAAAGTGTCAGAGATTTCATTTGGCCATTATCTGCCCCCAATTTTAGTGCAATTGTCTTCTTTTGTATCTTGACTTAAACCCTTCTCTTCTGATTCTAGCTTGCCATAATCCAGCAATACAGGTGGAATGTATAGCAATACAGTCCACCTTGATCTTTGTTTTGTTTACTGCAAGACAGCTAGCATTTGAGATTATTTCTTAAAAAACTGGTGTTGACTTAATATTAAAATCGATATCAAAGGCAAACCAATTTAAACAGCGCTTTTCTGCAAACTTAGATCCAGTGATGGGATGCGAGAGTCAGATTGCTGTGTTGAATTTGTGCTGTGCAGGAAGTAGCTTAGTTGTTGTAGTTTTGACCAGGTGCATGGACCAGGTGCGGTCGGAATATTATTTTGTCTGAGGCACTTAAAGAGATATGCTGCCACAATTTAGCATGGACAGGATGAAGGTATTTGCAGAAAGTATTACTTGGTAAAATTCATACAAATGGTAGCATGCAAACCAGAAAGTAAACAATGAATTACACTCTAAGGGCCTCATTACGATGTTGGTCTAGTTGCCTCTGACCGACACCGTCGCGGTCTCCGGACCGACCGACCTCTGGTTGGCGGTTCCGACCGCATGGTTACGTTGCGACCGAACACAGTTTGATCACATACTCCCTTTTCTATATGGGAGCTTGTGTTACAGCCGTACACCGGTCGTAACACAAGCTCCCATAGAGAAATGGGTGTTGTGGAAAATCCTACACCCTGTGGCAGGCACCTCATGGTGCCTGCCATACAGTGCAGGGATTTACAGGGGGGCACCCTGGGTACCCCCTTGGCCACCAACCGTAGGCAGCGGAGGCAAGAGGGCCCTTCTAGTGGCCCCCAAAGTTGCTTTCTGACAGCCTTTCCATGTCAGAAAGACCGGCACGGAAAGGCTGTCGGAAACCTGCATCATAATCCTGATGGCGGAAACATCGTCTATAGGGGATTACGGTACGGTTCCAAGTAGCCAGAAGACTCCGAGAGCAGGTCGGAACCGCATCGGAATGCCTGGCCGGTTTAAGCTTCCTACCAGCGATCGGAGGCTTTGGACCAACATCGTAATCAGCCCCTTAGGCTCAATCTCATTGAGCTCACTTTGAGGTGAGACAAAAACTAATTAAGGCAAAATACAAATTAAAAGTATCTTTCACAAAAAAGACATGGTATGGTAAGGAAGAATAGACATTTTCTCAATGATCCTAGTAGGGCATATTAAATATTTACATCAATAAACACATTAAGCTATTGAACCCTTATGGCATTGCTGGTCAGACTTAAAATTTTTATAATTCATTCTAGGGGCAACTTCTATCAGTACTGGGCAAGGTATTCATTGCTTCAATTCACACGAAATAATTCGATGTGTAGATTGACCTAAAAATTAAAGAACTGTTCACCAAGATCAGTCAGTTTTTATAAACAAGAGAAATGGTTCAAATAATAATAGAGAAGAAGTTGATGTTATTCAGATTACTAAGAACAGATTTGAACATCATTTACTACTCAATCTGGAAGCAAAAAGGGTACACTGACAAAATATTGACCCTCAAAATATCCCAATACCAAAATATCGTGACCAAAATATAGATGTCAACATTTTTGTCATCCTACTTATAATGGTAAGTACAAAAATATCGATGTTGTTTATACAGTTTTATTAAATATCGATTTTTAAATATATATATATATATATATATATATATATATATATATATATATATGTCTTCGTTTTTGCTCCTTCTGCCTTCCCTCGCCCTGTGCAGTAGATCGCTGGTAGTTGGCGGAGCACGCCAAACGTAAAATTCCCAGGCAAACAATAAAGCGATCACTCAGAGGTTTATGCAAAAACACCAGAAGTTGGTTTAATCCAGGTAACACGTTTCGCTTGCACAGCAAGCTTGGTCACACACTGACTTGTGGGATAGGCTAGCAATACATAGGAAGTTTAGAAACCAAGGAGGGACTGCAAGATACATTTCTCCCTTCAGCCAAATGGCAACCATTTTGTAGTATTCAATTCTACAGGTAAATGTATTCAAATCATACATAAATAACAGTCAAAGTGACAGCTTGTATTCAAATCATACAATAATATCAGAAATTGGATTGTGAATTCCACCCACTAGGTTTGCAAAACAGGACTGGGGGTTAGAACCAGCGGTTTCACCAGGGAACAAGATTTACATGAGTCACACAATTAACAGCGGCATCCATTTTGTAACATGCACATGATCAAATGATGCTATAAGAGTACATGATAATAACCATATTGGATTTCAGATAGTTATAACCGTCAGTTCCCTATTGTGCAGGATGCAGAGAAAGGATGAACAATGTACATTCAATTGTATTGTATATAAAGCAAAATGCCAAAACACCTATGTATGTTGATTGTTCATCATGATTATATCTCTCGGTGATCGTTCTACTCGGCCTAGTGCCCTCGATAACCTCTGAACAGACTGTATATGGATGAAATCAGTCTGATATGAAAAACCATGGTATGTGGGAAGATTCTTCACCAGAATTCTCTGCATGATTATTCTACTCGGCATGGTGCACATGGATAAAAATATGAATAAAAACCTCTAGAAAAACCTTATGATTCTACAGGCCAATCTAGTCAAGCCACAGACGGAACCCGTAGTGTGCATGACCCCTATGTAATGGTTCACTCGGCAAAGTGCCTAAAATCCACATCAGACATTCCCTGCCCCAATACGAAATGTAAGTATTGCTGTTAGACCCTACCCACTTAACCAAAACCAAACCCAGTAGTCCACAAAAGAAACATGTGAAAAGGTGTGAATGTGAAAAGATCTACATATTAAATGATGACATAAGACGTCAAGAGAAAGTTAAGTTATGGAAACAAGTCTCTTATCTGTCTGGTCATGTCCTCCACCATGGTGGTTGAAGAAAAGGTTAGGGGGGTCCAATGGAGTCGATTCTCTGAGTCAGCCCCTTCCTTTTCTCCTGTGTAAAAGAAAATATAAACATCCATGAGATTTCTCACAGTATGAATTAAAATCTTATGTCAAAAACAAACTTAACTCTAGTATATAGCATGCATACTTGAGTAATATATACAGATGGACGGCCAGGATAACAACTAACAATAATTAGCATTATTCATGTAAATGGATGCTCATTTCTTCGTCTTGGTTAAGCCCTTCCGGGCTTTTGGTTTGAAGATTGATTATGTGCCAGGATTCTTTTTTGCGTAGCTGTAAAACTCTATTCCCCCCTCTATGTGTGTACTCGATCTGTTCTATTGCAAAGAAGGTTAGTAGGGAATTGTTGGAGAGGTGATACTCTGCAAAATGTCTGGCCACCGGGTAGTGAGGGTCTTTATTTGTAATAGCCCTCATATGTTCCAACACTCTTTTCTTGGTGCCTAGTGTGGTGCTGCCTACGTATCTTTTCTTACAGGGACATTCAAGGATATAGATAGTAAATGTGGTACCACATGTAAGGAATTGTTTAATCATCTTTTCTCCTGTTGGTGTCTGGTATGATTTTTTCATCGCGCTATTCCTGCAGGCCTTGCAGTGGCCACAGGGAAAGAAGCCCTGTAGGTTAATCTGTGTGTTCAGGTGTCTGTTGGTAATGTCCCCTTTCACAAGGAAATCCCTAAGATTTCTTCCCTTTCTATATGTTATCTGTGGTCTGTCTTGTATCGTGTGGCCTATGATTGGGTTGCTTGTAAGGATATTCCAATTCCGTGTCAGGATTTTAGCTATTTGCTTAGATTCTCTGTTGTAAGTAAGGATCACTCTAGTTGTAGTGTCTTCCTCAGTGTTTGGTTTGTCTGTCAGTGTTTCCTCTCTTCTAATTTTACTTACTTTCTCTTTTGCTCTAGACAGGACCCAATTGTGATATCCTCTCTCTCTAAACCTGGTCATCATGTTTTCTTGTTCCATTAGGAAACTTTCTTGTGTGCTTCAGTTTCTCCTTGCTCGCAGTAGTTCGCCAAAGGGAATGCTCCATTTCAGTGTATCAGGGTGGCTACTGAAAGCATGGAGAAGACTGTTCCCTGCTGTGGTTTTCCTATGTAGTTTAGTGGTTATATTGTTGTTCTCTATTTCTACCATTACATCGAGGAATTCAATTTGTTTCTTGCTTATGGTGTATGTGAGGTTCAGATTGAAAGTGTTGTTGTTGAGTTCAGTGATCATTTGTATAGCACTTTCCTCACTTCCTTTCCACACCACAAACAGGTCATCGATATACCTGTACCATCTGATCACCTTGTTGTTATTGGGATCTGCCTTAAGTTTTCTGAGCACTTCTTCTTCCCATACCCCCAGGAAAAGATTGGCAACACTGGGGGCAAAGCAAGTGCCCATAGCTGTACCAAGGATTTGCTTGTACATGGTGCCATTAAATAAAAACATATTGTTCAAAAGACAAAATTTCATAAGTTTCAATAACATTTCCGTATGTTCCAGGTAACAGATTCTGCGGGTATTAAGGAAATAGGGAACTGACGGTTATAACTATCTGAAATCCAATATGGTTATTATCATGTACTCTTATAGCATCATTTGATCATGTGCATGTTACAAAATGGATGCCGCTGTTAATTGTGTGACTCATGTAAATCTTGTTCCCTGGTGAAACCGCTGGTTCTAACCCCCAGTCCTGTTTTGCAAACCTAGTGGGTGGAATTCACAATCCAATTTCTGATATTATTGTATGATTTGAATACAAGCTGTCACTTTGACTGTTATTTATGTATGATTTGAATACATTTACCTGTAGAATTGAATACTACAAAATGGTTGCCATTTGGCTGAAGGGAGAAATGTATCTTGCAGTCCCTCCTTGGTTTCTAAACTTCCTATGTATTGCTAGCCTATCCCACAAGTCAGTGTGTGACCAAACTTGCTGTGCAAGCGAAACGCGTTACCTGGATTAAACCAACTTCTGGTGTTTTTGCATAAACCTCTGAGTGATCGCTTTATTGTTTGCCTGGGAATATATATATATATATATATGTATTAAATAGTAACATTAATTTAAAAAAAAAAATGTAATATATATCTTAACAAATATAACAAATAAACTTAATTTAAAAAAGCTAAACACACATATATAGTAATGAATACATATATTTATATATATCTACTTACAAAAAAAATTATTAAACCAATAATTTTAATTTATATTATAATTTAAAAATAATATAAAACCAAGTATATATATATATATATATATATATTCAGCTCCAAGGTTGTCCACCAGTAGAGCAGCACTCGGGCAACAGCAGCAAGACAACAGCCTTTAATTGGTATGGACGGATTCCTCCTGCAGTACTTGAAACAGCCGTTCCGGTATAGGATTGCCTGACGCGTTTCGAAGTTCCTCATCTTCTCCTCAGAGGCTTTAACGGAACGGATGTGTGCATAAGGACAAGATTTGTGTGCTATCCGGACCACATTTCCCACAATGCACAGTCTCATTCGAGCTTCCCATTGGTGGGTGTGCAATATGAAAATGGCGAAGTGGGTTCAGCGTTTGCACACACTGTCTCCATTCAAGCCTCTGAAGAGAAGCATATGGAGCTTCGAAATGCGTCAGGCATTTCCATTACGGAGCAGCTTCTACAAGCGGATCCTCGTCCCTGCCTATCATAAACAAAGCTGTTGATTGAGTGCTACTCACCAGGTGGACAACCTTTTGAGCAGAATGTAATACGCGGCCGTCCTGCCGCAGAGTGTGCACCACCCCGTAATGTTATGGGGGCCACCCGACATGGTAACTATCATGTCGGCTATTTGGGCCAGCAGCCGCAAACAGGATTGAGGACGAGTCCACTTGCAGGGTCCATACAGGACAAGATTTGTGTGCTATCCGGACCACATTTCCCACAATGCACAGTCTCATTCGAGTTTCCCATTGGTGGGTGTGCAATATGAAAATGGCGAAGTGGGTTCAGCGTTTGCACACACTGTCTCCGTTCAAGCCTCTGAAGAGAAGCATATGGAGCTTCGAAACGCATCAGGCATTTCCATTACGGAGCAGCTTCTACAAGCGGATCCTCGTCCCTGCCTATCATAAACAAAGCTGTTGATCGAGTGCTACTCACCAGGTGGACAACCTTTGGAGCAGAGTATATATATATATATGCTGCAGACTTCGTCGCAAACTTCCTCTTGCTAGGAACAGACGAAACAGCCCCAGTTGTCAGTGCAAAATGGTTAGTTTATTTCTCCATATATATATATAGATTTATAAAGCGCGCAGCTACCCAAGTTTTCCCGGCGCTGGACAAGTGGAGGGCGGGCCATGCAGGTGCTAGGCAACAGGCTGGAATGAGAGTCAGGCCAGGTCGCTAAAAAGCAGAGTCTTTAAGTGCTTATGGAAAGCTAACAAAGAGTGACAATTCCTGAGATCAATAGGGAGAGCATTCCAGAGCTTGGGGCCCAGGTAAGAAAAGGAGCGGCCCCTCATACGGACAAGACAAAACCTGGGAACTGAAAACAGTGAGAGACTGGAGGATCTCAACTGTCGAGCCGGCACATAAAGTGTTACTAATCTTTGAATATAGGAGGGAGCAAGGCCACATCTGACCCGAAACATGTAACATAGGGCCTTAAACTCAATGCGCTTCTTGACTTTAAGCCAATGAAGTTGGTGGAGCAGAGGAGACGCAGAGCGCATCTAGGCAGATGGAAAAAAACACGTGCAGCTGCATTCTGAATAACCAGCAACCGGTGGACTGAGGCTTTCTCTGCACCCAAATACAGCACATTGCCATAGTCCAGCCTGGATATCACCAGAGCCTGCAAAACCATTCTCTGAGCTGCCGGTGGAATTAGCCAGAGGATTTTTTTGACCCATTTAAGAACAGCAAAACAGGATGCCATGACCCTGGACACCTGAGGTTTGAGGGAAAGATTGTTATCAATAATGAAACCCAGGTTTTTGACTTTGGAGACAGAGGCAGGCAAAGGGCCCAGAGTGTCAGGCCAATGTTTATTTCCCCAAAGCTCAGGGTTATTACCCAGTACGAGCACCTCAGTTTTAGTGCCGTTTAGCTTCAGGGCATTACTGGACATCCACAAGGAGACATTACTCAAGCCCTGCTGAAGCAGGGAGGAATCGTATACCTTTAACATAATTTTTTTAAAGCAAACCATTCTAATTATATAAAAAAAAATCAACAATTTAAAATTCTTTAAATTGAACACTTATTTTACACATTAAGAATATTAATAATTACTAATTTTATAATTTTAAATAAACAAAAACATAGTAATAAAAATTATAACAGCATAAAATAAATTATAAAATATCAATTGTAATACATATACTATTCCCACTACAATTTATACAAAACTACGCAAACTATTAAAATAAATATATAAAAAATGTACCACTCCCACTTAACACAACACAAAAATATAAAAACTGGGTAAAAATTACAAATCTCCCTCCAATAAATGCAACAGTAGTAAAAGTGTTGGATTGCGGATAGGTAATATTTACTGCACCCATTCCAGCCAGTACAACAGTGGGAAAACTGTTGGAGCGCGAAGGGGTAAAATATACTATTCCCACTCCAATCACTACAACAGTAGGGAAAGTGTTATATTGCAGCGGGGTAAAATTTACTATTCCCACCCCAATGAGTGTAACAGTAGGGAAAGTGTTGGACTGCGGAGGGGTACAATTTTCTATTCCTACTCCAGTTAGTACAACAGTAGGGAAAGTGTTGGATAGCAGAGGATTAAAATTTACTATTCCCACTCCAGTCAGTAGAAAAGTTGGGAAAGTGTACTATTCCCACTCCAATCAGTGCAACAGTAGGGAAAGTGTTGGATTGCGGATTGGTAATATTTCCTAGACCCATTCCAGCCAGTACAACAGTGGGAAAACTGTTGGAGAGTGAAGGGGTAAAATTTACCATTCCCACGCCAATCACTACAACAGTAGGGAAAGTGTTATATTGCAGCGGGGTAAAATTTACTATTCCCACCCCAATGAGTGTAACAGTAGGGAAAGTGTTGGACTGCGGAGGGGTAAAATTTACTATTCCCACTCCAGTTAGTACAACAGTAGGGAAAGTGTTGGATAGCAGAGGAGTAAAATTTACTATTCCCACTCCAGTCAGTAGAAAAGTTGGGAAAGTGTACTATTCCCACTCCAATCAGTGCAACAGTAGGGAAAGTGTTGGATTGCAGAGGGGTAAAATTTTCTATTCACACTCCAGTCAGTGCAAAAGTAAGGAAAGTGTTGGATAGCGAAGGGGTAAAATTTACTATTCCCACTCCAATAAATACAACAGTAGGGAAAGTGTTGGATAGCAGAGGGGCACAATTTACTATTCCCACTCCAGTCAGTACAACAGTAGGGAAAATGTTGGATTGCGGAGGGGTAACATTTTCTATTCCTAATCCAATACATGCAACAGTAGGGAAAGTGTTGGATAGCGGAAGGGAAAGATTTACTATTCCCACTCCAATAAAGCGCAACAGTAGGGAAAGTGTTGGATAGCGGTGGGGTAAGATTCACTATTCTCAATCCAATAAATACAACAGTAGGGAAAGTGTTGGATAGTGGAGGGTAAAATATACTATTCCAACTCCAGTCAGTTCAACATTAAAAACAAACAAAATATCTTCAACAAACTAACATTATTTTAAAAACAAAGTAAATATACAAATATGTTGAAAAATTAAAATACAAATAGAATTAATATTAAACAATTTAAAAGATAAAAACATATTACAATGTTAAATACGTATCGCAAATACCTGCAAATATTATAGACTACAAAAATAATTTTCATGCAAATAAATGTTTAAATTTAGAAATGATTTATTAACAAAAACATTATTTATACATACATTTAGTTTAGTTACTTCCCACCCTATAACACCACAAAACTCACAACCTGCACCTAAAAAACTTATTTACACTATTAATATACATTTTCATCAATAAACTAATTTTCATTAATTAAATAGTAATTACTAATTAATTATAATTATTGTACTTCTCACAATATACCCCCACAAGCACACTGTGGGGGTATAAACTGGCTGCAATACATGCTCCCTTAGGGAAATGGGAGGTGCAGTTCATCCCTGCACCCTGTGGCAGGCACCTCAAGGTGCCTGCCACAGTGTGCAGGGATCAACAGGGGGGCACCCCTCGGCCCCAAACCTGGGGCCGCACACCCAAGAGAGCCCTGCTGGTTTCCATGTCAGACAGGCAGTCCAAGACAACATGCCGGAAACCATGCATCATAATCCCAAGGGCAGAAAGGCCCGCCCTTTGTGATTACTAGCCGGTTCCAACTGCCCAACGGGCTCAGCCCGTCAGAAGCCAGCCGGCCAGAAAGTAAATCGAGGGGCCAATTACAATGCGGCGCGTGGGCCGCATCTTGATCGGCTCCTACATATCAATTAAATAAAAAATATTAAATAAAACAATATTAATTAATTTATTATAAATAAATTACTCCCCATCCTATACCCTTATAAACTCACAACCTGCTACGAAACTAAAAAAGACAAAATTGAATTAAATTAAATTTAGTAACAACTAAAAATTTGATACATATATTAAAATCATAAATAGTTATACAAAAAAATTACATCACATACATTTAAAATATATACTAAAATACAAAACACTAATTAAAAAACAAAATTTTAAACAACTATATTTTTGAAAACGATATTACTTACCTTAAAATCGATATTCTTGACATCGATATTCTTGCTGATGATATTTCCATATCACGATATTTTAGACTCGATATTTTGATATTTGGAGATTTTATTTCGCGATATTCTGTCTAAATACCGCAAAAAAGTACTTGACAATGTGAAGTGGAATTTTGTGATTGAATTATTTAAGCAAATGAATCTAGGGGCAGAATTTTGCTTTGTCATACCAGTACTTTAGAAGTATCTATAGCCAAAGTAAACTCTAAGGGACTGTTTTTGGGAAATTTTGGTATATACATATTTACTAAACAGGGGTGTCCCTTGTCACTTTTACTATTCAATCCGCCCCTGGAACCTTTAGCCCTTTTAATTATACAAAATGATAACATTAAAATGATAGGGGTTTGTTCCAGAGATCGCAAATTATGAATGATTTCTGATGATATGTTGCTAACTCTAACAGATCTAACACACTGAGCTGCCTAATGATGCTTTTAGAGCAATTTAGGGCTGTTTCTGGGAAATTGGATTCTGAAAAAAGAAAGAAATACTATGAGGTCATCCATTGTTAGTTAACATACCAACATAATTATATACAGACCGAAATGTTTTTCCTTCACAAAGTAGTATATTTGAATACTTAACAATAAAAATGCAGGATACAAATAGGTAAAGAAAAGACATTTTCCAAAATCTCTAGTAAATGACATTATATAATCTGGCTATAGATAACAAGGTATGACATTAAACAGTAGTAATCATCATCCTACATAGATGGGATAATGACTACCCAAACAGAGTCTCACAGAACCAATACTCTGAGAGGTGAGAGAAGATAGAATACTATTACATATTTTTAGCAGATCTGCCATTTCTGCATGTTCCCCAAAGATTTTTTCCATTTTCTGGACCCTATTTTTACTTGCTTTAGAACTCTGTGCACTTAACTACTGCTAAACAATAGTAATGTGTCTTGGGCTCCCCACTAAATGTGCTGTACACTGGTACTCCCTATTTGGCCTAATTAAGTTCCATATAAATCCATTGTAAATGCTGCCTAACCTACACCTCTGGCATGTAACGTTAACTGTTGTATATAGTTGCTGCAGTATATATTTACACCACCCAATATAAGACAAAAATAAATGCCTGCTATATGCTATTTCCCATTAGGGAACCTCTGAAGAGAATTCCATATCCCAGTGAGGAGCACTACGAATTATCCAAAGTCATAACTATGTTTGTAATGACAGAGACGATTATCCAGGATATGGACAATAATACTGATGAACAGTGCAGGTGTTTAGCCTATCAAGGAATGCTTTGAAGAACTTTCTTTAGTCTAGGAGAAAGGTATACTTAAAAGTATATGTCTACCAGGAGAACCACTGTGCTCTTGTAAGACTGTAGTCTTACAAGACTGCAGTGACACATGGCAGGTAAAAATGCCTTTTAGTAGGAATACCCTATTTTAATATATTTATAAATCCCCCTAACCTGTATCTTATAAGCCCATAAGACAGGGTGCTTATATATTTAAATTATGGCACACTACATATTAGGGTTTGTGTGCCCTTGCAGTGAAAGAAAACCAAACAGCTATTTCACTATGTACGCTTGGTGAACGATTCTTTGAGTTAGCTTAAATCGGATTAAAACCTTAATTCCCTAACCCTGTTTAGGAAAAGGCTATAAAATTGCTTCAAAGCTATTTTCTGCTTGGTTTTCAAAATCAGATTTAATGATGAAATCCATTTCTGATAACTAAAGTAGAAAAGTAACTTTATGAAAATGTAATTTAGGATTCTTTGATCACAACTAACATAAAACCAGTTTTGCCACTCATGACACCTCCAGATCTGGACTATACATCCTTGGCTAGGAGAGTTAATGAATATGGCTCAGAGAACAAATATCTCCCACTGAACCCAGGAATTACCAATGGATGTCAACTTCTGATGAGTAAGCAGGGATTAGCAACAGATAGCAGCACAAAGGGCAGCTTTACACTTCCTCTTTTGACTTGGAGATGCCAAGGATGACTTTTCCTATTCATCCCCAGGATCCTCGCAGGCAGCCATACTTCAGTCACAGTAGGGGGAAAAACCAGTGTTGCCCCTGTCAGGTGGGAGTAGAACTCATCTAAATAGGTGAGTGGCTTAGGAGCTGAAGACAGGTCGACCTGACAGCAACTGGCTTTTCCCATGTTGAAACAGGCTTCTGAGTAATCTGAAAGTATGACAAAATTGAAGTACTGCTAAAGGAGTTGGGGAGACTGTGAGAAAGTATTTCAGATTGGTGGTAGAATTCCTTCAATCACTGGCTAGTGCACAGGATTAATTTGGTACCTCTACCAATAGCTCATGGAACATTCTTGGACCTGGTAGACTCATCAGAAGAACACCCTGCTTAAAGAAAACTCCAGCATCCTGTTTGAAGAAGAGGACTTACACCAGGACTTAAGAACTCCTAACTCTTACAGGCACCCATGGCTGGAACTACTCTCCAAGGATCAAGAGGTTGGCCTCCTGTTTTCCATTTCAGAGACACAAAGCAGAGGGACCCCAAGAAGGCCCAGCTTACCACTGAAAACTGGGCCCAGAAGAAACCCTGACTCGAGACCTTGAGCCTAGAAGCCTGTCCTGTGGTGCTGCAACACTGAACAATAGGACATTTCCCAGAACTCTGAAAAAGTCAGCACTTAGTCATTATTTTGACATCTGGAAGACTGGACAGGGTGCTAAAGTGTGCCCAGTGTCGCAAGAAATTCAGGTGTACCCTGCACAGAAATTCTTGCCATGCTGAAAAATGGTTTAGCAGATGGGTTACTCCATTACAAACGTGACGAGTGTCCTGTCTGCCATATTTCAAGTGCATTATATTCTTTAGCAGTTGTATTAAGGAAGATAAGATATCCATCACATTTGTGATATTGTAAACCATCTACCAAACTATAAATCAGGTCTAAAGTGTGAAGGTAGAATTTTGGACTGGGTAAAGTAGCAAATCTGTCAGATCCACAAAGCAACCTCATTGGCAACAAAATCCAGATATGCCCTGCTCGGAGCTTTTGGTGCCAAAAGAAACAGCTTCAGCGGGTGCTCAATAACAATGTATCAGACTTTGAGGGCCCCTCGTTGACGCATAAAAAAGACTAGATTAGACACTAAAAACCGTGACCGAGTGTAGGAGGCTGGCTTAGTATATGGTGCTCATTTATTCAAGTGGTGCACCTTGCACTAATCCAGGCAGCCCTTATGGTGGTTTTTAGTGGTCTTTGCAGCTCTCAAAGTGGTAGCTGTGGAGAGCAGCCTTCAGGCTTATCTTGAAGGACTGTTAAGCAGCTTGTTTTACCAGTTTAATCTGTAGTGTACATTAGATGAAAAGAAATCACACAATGTTTAGCAAAAATAAGTCTATGTGTTACAACACAGTATCACTATCACATTGGTATATCTCCTACCCGGAGATATCAACTCAATACACAAAAATACTTCAAAAGCAATCAGGTAAGCAGCACAAAATACAGTGGTCTCCAGTGGGTGACCAAACCATATATTGGGAAAGGAGAATGAGAGTTGTAAAGGGGAAAGGGACTTGGACCAGAAGACCCGGAGGAGCAGGGTACACAAGGAACCACCCAGGGTAATTACCCAGTAACCACACGGAGGCTGTGTGCAGAGTCAGAATACAGCCACGTGCCCAATGGAAGTTAATGGAAAAGTCGCGTTTGCAGCTTTGAAGAAGAAGGACCCTTTCCAGAGGACCCCGAAAAACCCTTTGGAAGACAGAATGTTGGAGAGCCACCCCACCCATGGATGCACCGGGAACCAGGTTACCTACACCAAGGAAGCCGGGTGCATAGGGGTGAATTGATGTTGGAACCTGCCGAAGACAACAATGGAAGACTTCAAAGAAGATGCTTCTGGAGTAGACTGCGAAGGAGTCCGGTGGAATCCAAGGGTGGATTCTGGAAGTAAAGAACCTGCAAGCAGAGGGGACAGAGTCTATGCCACTCAGAGGTAACCAGGAGACACGGAGACACAATGCCCACAGATGTCTGGAGGTTCTGAAGAGTCGATTGTGACTTTTTCACTGCAGTTCTGAGGACGAGGCAATGCTGAGGAAGACCAGGGTATATTGACGAGCTGTACCACATTGGATGTCGGTGACTTGGTGGTTGGTGACCGGCGGGATCACCAACAAGCCTTGGTAGCCGCAACTGCCGTGGAAGACGAGAAAGGAGCAGTGTTGGGACCAGCAAGGCCCAAGGAACTACCCAACAGCAGGAAAGTCAGAGCAGGCCCTGAGCAAGCAGAGGAACCCACTGAAGCAGTAGAAGACCCTCAGGAGGACCCACAGGCTGAAGGCACAGGAGTCGCAAGAGGACTTTGAGCAGTTCATGAAAGATGAAGGCCCATGGTACAGAGGATGTGGTGAGGATGCTGATCTTGGAGGACAGAGATGATGGAGGCTTGACCTTCTTGTAGAACAAAGATCTCTGGAGTGCACAGCCAAGAATGCCTTGGCAATGGCAAGTCGACACAGTGCACACAGGTTTGGTCCCATAGGTTCTTATGAAGGATACTGGCCTCAAAGTTGCAGAGAGGACAGGCCAGACCTCGAGGGAGATGCAGAACCACCACTTGTGTTGCTGAGCCTTGGGAAGTCCGTAGGATGATAGGAGCAGTAGACAGGTCAGCTTCATTGCAGTGCCTGCAGATGCAGAGGAGTGACTCCTTCACTCCAAGGAAGATTTCTTTCAGTGTCCTTGATGCCCACAGGTCTGTTGAAGAACCTGAATGAAGCACAGACACCAACAATGAAGACTTGAAGAACAGTGAGACCAGGAGCAGCCAGAGTCTTCCTTGGTAAAGTCTCAGTTCCAGTCGAAGTCCAACCAAGTCCAAGTGTCCAGACAAGTGAAGAGTGACATAGTTTCAGGGTTGAGTCTTGTCCCACAATGAATCCAAGGAACCACCCACAGGTAAGCCCTTAAGTATCCTAAGGAAAGGGTTGGAACAACTTGGGGTCCCTCCCAGAGGAGGGGCTGGACAGAGTGGAGGATACTCCCATGTCCTTTGTCCAGTTCCACGCCAGAGAGGGAGCCAAGGGCTCCCTGAACTGGCTCAAACTGGAGTATGCAAAGAGGGCACCAAATGTGCCCTTCAAAGCAGTCTGGTGGTGCTGGCTAGGGCCCCACCCCAGCCCAATACACTAATTCCTGTCTGGGAGGTGGTCACACCTCCCTGTGACAGGAAACCTATTGTTCTACCTTCCCCTGCTTGAGCTGGTCTTAGCAGCAGGAGGGCAGAATCATGTCTGTGGTCAGCAGCAGAACTAGCTTGCTGGCAGACCCTGAAAGGCTGTTACCAGGAGTACAGGGGGGTACCCAAGGTGCCCCCCAGTACATGGGATCATACTTCCAACACTGGAATCGGCATTGGGGTATGATTCCAACATGTTTGATACCAAACATGGCCTGGTTCGGTGCAGCCACGATATAGTTAGACGTTTCGTAATGACTGATGCAACTATATGTATTAAAATGGCTGACCGCACTTTCAAAGCCTGGAGAATTGACTCCGGGGTTTGTAGGGGTGTCCTTCTGCTCATGCAGGGGCACCCTCACACTTATAACCAAACACCCTGCCCTCAGGACTGAAGAGCCTGCCATTGGGAGACCTATAGGTTTTAAGTGCAGTGACCTCAGATACAAGGAAACTTATATCTGTTGTGAGAGGTGCAAGCACCAACTCACATAGGCTGCAATGGCAGGCCTGTAGTCACAGTTTAAGTGGACTCCCATGGGTGGCACAATACAGGCTGCAGCCGATGGGAGACCCCTGGTGTATCTATGTCCTGTGTACCTCAGTAACATATACTAGAGACTTACAAGGGTACACCAGTAGCCAATTGTGGCGGTACCAAATACTTATTTTTGTCAATTTGGGGAGAAAGCACACTAGGTAAAAAACACACTGACACCAGGCACAATGGGGAGGTAACCATGCTAGAATGATCCTACCTTCCTACACCAAAATTACCCATGTGGTGTATCTGACCCCCATTCAAAGGCCTAAAGTTGCACCTACATTCCAGTCAACCTTGGACAGTGACGTTAATTGAGGTTCTATTTTTGTTAGTGCATGGTAAATACACATATTTCTATATAGGACTTGTGTTACATGTTATTTAAAACATTGAAAGCTGAATCTTGTTTAATGTTTAAAAGTGTATATTGACCAAGGAGTTTGACATTCTTATATGGGACACATTTCAAATCTGCTTTAGGACTATAATTAATGTTTTATAAATGATCATACTGACCAGAATGCTATACGTTTTAAGCTTAAAAATGTATTTTCGGGTTTGTGAGAGGTTTCAAAACAGTTGACTTATTTGTAATACTGTATTCAATATGCCTCCGTCTCAAGGTGGTTTCGGATTTATGGACGCTATATTGTACCCTAGGTCATTTGTAATTTTTAATATAAATCAGTGGTTAAATTCCCATGGCTCAGGAACATCCAGCTAGGTACATACACAATCGGAATATTCTGTTGTGATGTCTTTGAAAATTTCACTTCCCACCAACAAGCAGGATGAAATCCAAAACATGACTATTTGAATCATTAAACAAATCTTGTTTTGTACTGAATCAAGCATGTCTGATGTGGGATATAAGCTCAAAAAGACTGACATCTCTACTTCATGAAACTCAATCTTCAAAACCCGAGGGAAACATCTGTTTTTGTTGACTTGGACTGGAAATAGAGTTGTAAGGTTAGCCAGTTGCTTCAAGGTCATTTAATCCTTTCATTTGAAGAGAGTAAATTAATGTATCATCTGCTTAAAGCTGAGATTTTGAATTATTTAAAGATTTGCTGAGTAATCTGTCACACTCTCGAAGTACTCATGACAAAATATGACCAAGATAAACAATGTTCTTGCTAACTATTCCAATAGAATATTTGTTCTCTCTATATCGAAAATCTACAAATACATCAGTATTAATGACATATCATGTTTTAGTAAAATACATTATAACTAACAAAAAAGACTAGATTAGGTGACCACTGATGAAATGTGGGTGAATAATGCCAAACAATTTCAAAGATAAGTTCCTCTCTGGGAACAGCGTACACTCAACAAAGGATAGTCTTCAGATTACACTTGGCTCTGAAACAATATCAATAAATGATAAATAATTTCTAACGTTTGGAGATGTAATTCTAGAAATGTGATTCTATCTCACATGTTCATAAATTGCCCTGTTGCTTGGGAGTTCTGGAATGATTTTTTTTCTGTTTCTCCATAACATCTCATGATGTTATTCAATGATATCTCAGCTGCAAAAACCTAAATCTTTGACTGGTAAATGCTTTGATGATATCCAAATTCATGTTTCTCAAAATTAGAAAGCTACAAAGAAAATATCTTTTGACAATTGGCTACTACACATTTCATCAGCAGTAATACTGGAAAGGACTTTTTCTCGCCTTGAAGGTAAGCAAGGTATGTTCTTAAAAGTGTGGGTTACATTCCTGGTCATGTATAATTGATGCCTCATTATTAATAAGATGCTGAAACCTATGCCTTACTTTAGCATGTTTTGCTTTGTATTTGTGTGCCCCATCTTTTTGCATCATGTTTGTGCTCTTATTTTGTGATCCTTTAATTTATTGTACAAAAGTTTAATTTGAATTTGAACCTGTAAAAATTAAAAACTATTGTGGAAAACATATGCTTTAAAAATAGACTGATATTTATGGATATAAAGTGGCTGATTGGCCATGTATGCTTCTGTTGATTAGCTGCTTGCACCTGTAAATGCTTTTAGGCTTGTGATGGTGGCATATGACTTGAAGCAAAAGAGACATGCCTTTAATATATCATGGGTATGTTTTAAAGTCATATGGTGAATGTTAGTGATGGCATTATGTTAATGTTTGTAATTTGTTGTGCACTAACGTGTTTGTGTAACCATTATTCTGAATGTATCCACTGTTATAGGTTGTTTGTATGCCTCTTTGATTTCCAATGGGTACTGTACACCAGCTGTTACTGTACACCAGCAGAAAATACGTTTCTAATAATCTGCATAGATAATGTCAGTATTTGTGATTATGGTTAGAATTTAGAATTTTTTTTGCTTATCAATATTGAAATTCATCATCACCAGCTTCTGTTTGTGAGCTATGAAACTGCTGTGCTGAGTATGGTGCATGTTTAATGCATATTACTTTTGTTGAATGTTTGTGTACATCTATTGTCTTTTTCAGCTAAAATTAACATCTCCAAATGCCATGTCGCACCTTCGCCTGAATGTGACATGGATATCCAGCAACTCAGATTGCATTGCAACATTCATTGTGCTGCTTCTGCTTTTCTCAGCTTAGCACACATCTTTTTTAGTATGTTCTGTGAACATTTTGTGAAGATTTGTAATTGACATCTTGCTCCATGGTACGTTTATTGTAATTTGAGTCCATTGCAGGGCAGAGACCCGTCACTGCTCATATATATATATTCGCAAACTGTTCCACCAGCCAGCGCTCCACACGCCGCGGGTGCCGCTCTCCTTGAGGGTGGATCACAATATTGATTGCAGGTAAATGAGCTTGAATCCAGGCCGCACAAAAAGTAGAGCGCACTCTGGAGTTTATTCTTAATTCAAATTTATTTCACAGTGCATTGATTTAAGTTTGAGAGACGCGTTTCGGCACGGTCGCCTTTATCAATGTCAAATGCGTTTGTACGTAAACAATTCATTTAAATAAAGAGAGCAGTAATTCATTCAAAAATTCTAACAAAACAGAAGAGGGTTGACAATTAAGTACAAATAAGTATTTTTGTGGTGGCCATCTTTAAACATGTAGGCTCATCCACTAATTTTAGGGAAGAAGGGGTCCCCTGCATACCAATGGCTTGCCAAGAGCAGGGAGAAACGTACAATTTTGAAAAATTCTTGAGCAAGGTACTATACAATAGAAAATGCGGGCATATGAGTTTCCTAACAAGTAGTACAATGAAAATTTAACAAAAATTAACCATGTACCAGAATGTGGTATATTCAAGATAGTAAAAAAATATATTTTATTAATTATACCATGGTTAAGAAGGTTCAAATGTCAGTCCGTACTAGTTTAAATAATTATTTAGGACGCAGAGCCTGAAAAAATATTCGTTCTATGAGCCTCCGAAATCCCCCCCCCCTCTGGACTGTGTGGACCATTTACCTTGCCCTGAAGAAGCCCGCATGGGTGAAACGCGTTGGCTGCTGTGTTTTAAATATTGAATAAAAAGAATTTACAACACCATCAATGTGAAAGAACTACTATTTCTGTCATCACAGTCATCCTTTTGCTGTGGGATTTAAACCCTATGAATGTTTGCCCATATATCAATGCCTCTCTCATCTTTTGTGTTCATGTATTGTATTTGAAACTAATTTTGGGTGGCTGGTTTCGGGAGGTGGGCATTGACTATTAGCAAACCATACGCAGCTTTTCTGAATTCATTAGATCTTTATTTATTTAGTGAGAAACACTGGTAGTTGATGCAGCAAGATATACCCTGCCACCGTGTCTGTATGCAGTAGATAGATCATAACCAGTCTAGGGTTGCCTCTGTTCCCATCTGGAGTAGACCAGGCCTGGCAGTTTGGTCTGAACTCCCCATATATAGACAAACTGTGCGGGATCAAAAGAAGGGTGCAGAGAAAATAATTTAAAACTGACCTCGGGATCTGCAAAATTACCCTTTATTACTGGACTCCCTAGTCAGATTAAAAAGGTCATTGAGTAACCTGTGGATGGTGGTAAGGTGGGCTGTAATGAACCCCCTACCCCTCCAATCTGCAAACTGTTTGCAGATTGGAGGGGTAGGGGGTTAATTACATCCCATTACGTCTTCCCCTCCCTCTTGCTCCACCTCCGACGTTGGCTTGCGCGGAGGTGTGTTAGCAGCCCTATGATGAAGCATGCCACAGATTTCTGTGGGTGAGGGCAGTTTTACAACATGTGTCTTGTCCAGTTTCCTCTATAGTACAGCGACATATTTTGCTTAGCCCCATTTCTATGTGTGTGTAGAGTTGAATCTTAGGAGGTCGGAGTGGGGCGTTTTCCTCCTACCCCTTATCTACTGTGTGTGTGTAAGGAGTTTTGTAAATCAGACCCTCAGTGAATAAATCAAAATCACTTGCAGAAGAGGTAGGAAACATAAAGAAGTATGAAGGACATTTTTATTAACAACCTCTGTTTATGGGGTAACAATTTGATTGGCTACACTGCACACATAAGCATGACATTTGAGCAGCAAAATTTTGGCTCTACCTTTTTACATCTTGACTATGTCATATTTACATGTATGCAGTATCATATATTTGTGTACTTTAATATCATTAATGCAAAGTGGTGCACTTGACGGAAATACTGAAGGTGCATTTGCTGTATAATTCAGACACTTACATGAGTGTGCATACTAATGCTTTCTTATAAGTGATATCAAATTGCAGTTTTCATATATATCTGCATTTGTGTACTTTGAGTAATTTGCTGACTCTAAATATATAATCACATATTCATTTGAATAGTATCCTGCCTTTACTTTATAATTGTATATGTATCTAAAACCATGCATTTAGAATGTGTATTGAAGTGTTTTGCTATGTTAACTTGACCAAAGGCCTTAAGAGTTTTTACTCTAATATTTAACCTTCAACATGAAAGTTTGCTCAGTTACAAAGTTTTCTTCTTCTTTGCAGGTGCGTTCAAATGATCTCATAGCTAATGAAAGGCACATTGTGTATGAAGGATAGTGAGGCTTGGGAGGAGAACTTTTGGCAAAGACGAGAGGCGCCTACGAACAAAGGGGAGACCCCGATTCATGTTAATATCAGGAGACTGGAGGAATCCAAGGAAGTTCTGTTGTTCAGATCAAGAGAGGGGAATATTAAATAAAACAGCCAAGTTCTAAAACTTAAAGTAAAGTATTGAGACGTGATGTGGGATTTTTCCAAATGTTCTGTGAAGTTGTAATTAGTAGTCACACTTTAGCTTCAGTCAGATTCCCTTGAGACTTAGAGGGGTACAGACCGATTTGCTGTATTTCTGTTGTGTGGCTTTACGCTATACAATACTACCGAATTTGGAGAACTTCTACAGAAGTCTCTGCAATGCTGACACCTTCCAGCTTTACTGGATCTAATTAGGGTTTCCCCAATTAGAGCTACTACTTAAGGCTTAGTTTCGGAAATTTAGATTTACTCCTGCAAAGGCAAGAGGACCGGAAATCATATACTGATCATCAGATTTTATTCCTTATTTTTTGCATTGCTATTATTGAATTCCTTGTCTGCGTTATGCAATTAAGGTTAAACTTTGTCAGACAATTTGGACTACCAGTAGTGATCCAGTCTTTTTGCAATGTATTCTTGAGACTTGTATACATCAGTTTGGCTTTGAATCTGAAATAAACCTACATTTATTCCCATTTATCGTCTTTTGGTTCCTCACTGTGTACCTAAATGAGTTACATTGTAAATTGAACTTTTGGATGATGTTAACTCCTCTTTATTTCTCAGGCATCTGAAAAGGTCCATCGAAGGGAAGTTTTGATATTTGACTCATGGCAACGTTATACTGTATTTAAATAGGAGATGCCAGATATTCATTGGGTTTTTTATCCACTTATTATTTACATCCGCAAAAAGTCATACCCTGCAGGCAAAATCTTGTACCTGTTTCAGGAGGTCATGATTTACACTGGCATGAATGTGAAAGTTTTGTATGTAGGTGTTAGCCATGCACATAGACGTTTCAGAAAACTGACAGATTTTCAGCACTGGCATATAAAACATAAAAGATTGCCAGTGGGTGCTCCCATTGGATAATTTGTTTACACTTCTAATAATAAACCTAAAAATCAGGTGTAAGTGCCCAAAAAGTGTGTGAAAGTGATTTCAAAACCACAGTTTTCTTTAGAGTGAGTGTATAAAAAGAACATTTTGTATAAATGTTTTCCATGCAAATAAAAAATGAAAATAAAAGGTTTATCCAAAATGTAATTATACAGCAATCTTACTAACCATAAGCATGCAGAGTTTCTGTAAAGGGAGGCCTCTTTCAAATAGGAAAAACAGGTATTTAACAGTAATGTGTGTAAACACACAATCACATATGTAAATTCCAGATCCCAGAGGCACTGCATACCTATACTTCTATTTTGCGAATCTAGGCCCTTATTTACTAAAGGTTATATGGGCGCACACACAATGGAATGCACAAGTGGGTCTTTAAAATGTTTTTTAAATTGAGGCAGTGCTCTGTGTTGCATTGCGTTGTCTTGTGTTGCACGAGTTCCTGAGAGCTTTAGCGAATAGAGGCGCTAATTTGTAGTCAAAATCTCCACAATACAACAAAAAGCCTTAACATTACTCAGCTCAGTAACGTCGCACCAAGCACAAATCCCTCTGTACTTGGGCTAGAATGCAGTCTTTTCAGGTATATGTGTGACACTGTAGCAATGAATCCTGTTAGGAGCCAATTGCACAAACATGTAACACTGGCAGAAACCAGTGCTTAATTTGTGCCTGTGTTTTCCGGTGCTTGTCACCGGCACTTATTTGTAAACACTAACAAATATTAATGAGAAACCACCACATGGTGGCGCTGTGTGTGCATTTTTAAGCAATGTTCATTAGTAGAGCATTAAACTATTTAATATAGCTTTAAAAAATGCTAAAACTTGAGCTTAAACCTAAAGTTAAAAAGTGACTTGGGTTGTGCCAATTGAAGTGAACCAGTGATTAATACCTTGGGCCCTGGCATTTAATTTTTATACAAATTAAGCACTGGCAGAAACAATGTAAGGGGTGGAACTGCAGCCCTAATGTTGTTACCTACCTCCAGCTTCAGACTGCTGCAGTTAGCTATGCTCAGAATGGCAAATAAACTTGCAGACTAAAAACCAAGCAAAACAGCAGTGAAAAATGTACCAATTTGCAAAAACAAACTAGACCACTGGCACCTTCATGGTCTTGTGCATGAATATCAAATGTCAGAGAAATTCAACAATTGGAAGCCCCTAATCTTGAAACAGGGCCTACGTCAAGGGACCCCTACTGAAGAGATCGATAGGTAACAAAGATCAAAGATTCAAATAGCGTTTTTTGTTAAAATGTACCTACAATGAGAGCTGTTCAGCTGGGTAATAGTAACGAATGCTATTTACAGTGGTGCGGAAAGATACAGGCAAATCAGCTGTAGCAGATTATAGTGCTTTTGTAGAGGATTGGTGGTAACCTTGCCGGATTAGCAAATAGATAATAACAATGTGCAGGGAGGAGCAAGGGATGGGTTAGTGATAGCAAAACCTCTATTTAATATAGCATTAAATAGCGCTGCTGAGGGCACTAATGGTTATTAGAACATTGGAATGTTGGGAGCTCCATTGAAAACAATGGAGTCGCTCCGGGCTTATAATGGCTGGTATAAGCCCGAGCTGCAACATTCCAATGTTTCTTTGTTCACAACTGTGGCTGTGAACAAAGGCTTCAGGGAGCCTGAGGGGATTTCAATCCCCTCGCGCTCCCTGAAGCCTTTGTTTTATTTGTTAGAACATTCTGCCCTCTAGTGGCAGAATGTTCTAATAGCCTTATAGCCCTTCGTAGCTGGGCTATACCGGCTATTAAAGTCCCGCTCCCTTGTTAAAGGCCCTCACCTTCGGCTCGGGCCTTTAACGCTGGAGCGGGCCTTTAATAGCCGGCATAGCCCGCTACAGCGGGCTATAAGGCTATATTAAAAGCCCTCTTCCTGATTTATAGGCCCGATCCAAAGGCAGGGACCTCTAATCATAAAGAGCATATTTAATAAATGGTATTTGCCAAAAGCAGAAGAGCTACGTTGCTGTTATAACATTCCACCTATTGAGTGTACATTGTTCTAAAATAAAGAGGGAGAAACACAAGGACACGCTTTGAAATGTTGGAGCAGTAGGTCTATACCAGTCATTATTGTCTCTAAGTCACTTCATTGTCTTCAATGGAGCTCCCAACATTCCACTGTTTCAATAACTGAAACAAAGGAATTCCATAATAACCGTCTCACAGGCAACAACAGACGAAGGATGCAGTTAACCAGAGGATCCCATTGCCCTTTCAAATATTGATAAGGCTATATGAAGGTTCCCCGGGGAACAATAAAGAGGCCTCCCTCAGTCATGCTTACCTGAGAACATTTCAAGGCATATGTATTACGGTCAGGGATGCTGTGGTGGTGCGATTCATTTCGGTGCTCAAGGCCTGTTGGTGTTTTTTCAGATTTTAAGGGATATAGATCATTGACTGATTTATTATTTCAGGACGATTGCAAATGCACTGATTAGTTCTGAAGAGTTGGTGTAGTTGATTCTTTGTATGCATCGTGTTGGATTTGTTTCATTTCCATTTACAGTGGTGGTGCTTATTTCGTTGGTATTTGTTCCCAAAGTAATGTAATTTCTTCCGCATTAGCATGTGTGCTAAATGTTGGGTCTGTATGCAGAAAAGTACAGTTGGTTGTGTGAAAGTGTCCTTTAGAATCTAATCATGAGCATTTGCTTTAAATCTTTCAAAGCTCAGGAGGTTGTTTATTAAATATTTGCAAGGGTGTACTAATGGCGCAAAATGGCACAAAGTGACGCAAAACATTCCGTCAAATTACTAACCATTAACAAAGCACGTGGGCACAGCACAAACTTGTGCAGCAACGCTGCGAGTGTAGTAAGTATAGGACTAGGTGTACTTCTATGTTTATTTACTGCATTGTTTTGTGGGTTCTGAGTTTGCCTGCAGTGGGGGAAAAAATCATGTAAATGTTTTTATCTTTTAGAATAAAAAGTGCAATTAAAAAAGTTATTTTATAAAGAATAGGAAGGAAAAAGAGTATTATGCCTGATGGAGACATTTAATATTATGGGTGTGTCAAGTTAGTTCAACATCTAGCACAATTTTAGGGCTTTGTTGAGAGTTTTGCAGAACAGGAGGCTAGCTGTAAAGCAAAA
Organism: Calotriton arnoldi; assembly: GCA_963921515.1. Classification (NCBI taxonomy): domain Eukaryota; kingdom Metazoa; phylum Chordata; class Amphibia; order Caudata; family Salamandridae; genus Calotriton; species Calotriton arnoldi. The sequence continues at coordinate 2,309,954 of CAWUFW010000494.1, read as the reverse complement.
GGGCACCTGTTAAGCCAATCTCATGATTCCCTACTTCATTTAGTGGTGGGGATACATCGGTTTTACACCAGTGGCTCTGTTGGCATAAGCCTCTGAACTTGTGACCTGATATCCCGTTTGCTCTGGACCACTAAGTCTTAGTTATGGTCGCCCCACTATAATTACAGGAGGGCAGCCACCAAAAAAAGTCCTTTGCCCAGAATGATCTTTGAGGTTTGGCAGTCTGGACAGGGAAATCAAACAACGACTGTGACATGGAGAGAAAAAACACTCCTTTTGGTGCTTTCCAGAAACAAACTCTGGCTTTGGGAGTTTGTTTATTCGGAATATGAAACCTCTGTCAAGAAGATGAAATAAGTATAGCACTCGCTTAGCAAAGTTCAGTGCTGCTAGGAAGGCATAAAGATTCAGAAGTGCCTGACAGTGATCTTTAAAACTGTCTGGTGGTCCTTCACCAGAGGAGAAGAGTCAAATGCCCCGCGGACCTCGTGGATTGCCCGACAGTGTCCAAATGTCTATGGGCCATATTATCAAGAATGGGCGATAACATTATCGCCGCTTTAGCGGCAGGAAACTGCCGCTAAAGTGGCGATAAGGGGCTTGATAATATGCCCTATAGAATTCCAATAGAAGCCCAGGTTCTGGTGTGAAGGACATCAAACCTGGGCTTCTTTTGGAATTCTATAGGGCATATTATCAAGCCCCTTATCACCGCTTTAGCAGCAGTTTCCTGCCGCTAAAGCGGCGATAATGTTTTCGCCCGTTCTTGATAATATGGTCCCATGTTTCTAAAGTAAAATGGTTACTTTTAAAAACAATGAACATTTTCATTGTGAAGTAGCTAAAATCTAGCACTTTTACGGTGCCTTCTGTTTGTTTTATTCATGGATTTTTTTATTTGCCTTTTGGGTCCAATGCTGGAACCATTTGCAATACAAGAAGACAAGATTCAAATCTTTTCTATGCCTTCTTTCACATGAATTCTTCAGCTGTTTGAATGGTGAACTTTTTTGTTTTTTATTCAGTGTTTTATGGCGGATTACATCTTACCTCAGATGTGGCAGGTCTCAGTGTGATGTGCCACAGCATTATCAATACAGGTACTGCCAGCCACTTTAAGCTTAAGTCTTGTAGTGTCTGTGGCTATCCATTACTCATCCTGTCACCTCACCCTCTCCCCTCTTGTATCTGTGTGGGGTTGGGTGAGGAGCATCACTGGTCCAATCCCCATGTGATGAGATGGAGGAGGACAGAGTGAAAAAGCAAGAAGCTGGAGGTTGGAGGCTGTGCATCACTATGTAGGTTCCAGTTTTCAGTTTCCGTCATCAGTGTTTGAGGTTGAACAGAACTGTGTTCCTGCCCATGGGCTCCTCCAGCAGCTACAGTTGCATGTAAGTACAAAAACAAATCTGTCAAATGCTGTTGCGTGGTTGCAGGAGAGAGAGAGAAAGAGTCTGTGTGTGTGTGTGTGTGTGTGTGAATGATTGACAATGATTTTAAGTGTGATTGAGTATAAGTAAGTCAGTGAGAGAATAAGTGAGACTGAGAGAAAACCTGTGAGGTGAGTAAGAGTGAGTGTAAGTGAGTATGAATGTGCAAGCGAGAGTGAATGTAATTGAATAAGCATGGAGAATTGTGAGGAATTGAGAAAGAGTGAATGAGGGAATGTGAGTGTGCGAATGTAAGCAGTGGTCGAAGTGGGGGAAAAAATGTAGAGGAACTGTGGGCGGAGAATCAGAGGGTGGGAGTAACCTGAGGATTAGTTCAGTGGGCGGAGTCAGGGGTGTGGCCAGAGAAAGCAAAACATCCCAATTTTTTGTTTTTGTTTGGCATGTCACTGACTAGTTACAACTTATTACTTTATTTAATTCAACCAATGCACACACATGTTTATTTAAGGTTTAATATAAGTTATTAACATTAAAATACATTCACAAAGTGGGATACGTTTCTGATCACAGAATGTCCCAAATACGCTTAAAAGTGGAATCACAAGCCATTTGTCTCTAAGCCATGCAGTTTCTGTCATCAGCACTTCTCCCTTTCTCCACAAGAGCGGTTAAAACATGAATGGCAAAATATCCAAGTTTGCAAATGTTTACCACTTAATTATGGCTCAGTCAAATTTGCCACATGATACATCATCTGCTGCATAATCTGACGATTTTAATGAAAAAATTGCTTGCAGCTCAAACTGATCAAAAGTACCTAAAAATGTGACTTGTGTTGCTGGAAAGTGGAGGGCCTTTTGCAAAGGTTGACTGGTCATTTTTCTCAATGCTGCATTTGTATGTTACATTGTACTAATGAGGCAAAATATTTAGAGACACTGTTAATATGTGTAAAAATGTAAAGATAATAAAGTATCAGAAAATTTATCGCATTATGCTGCTGCCTTTATTTTGCTTCATAATTTAGTCACCAGTGTGACATCATTTTGCCCTCCATTGCTGCATAACTACATTGGCCCCAAAGCAGGCAGCACATGTTAAAAGTGCTTGTGGATGAAGCAGAGAACCTTAGGGGCTCATTACGATGGCGAGCGGACATCAGTCCGCCCGCCATCATTGCAGTGCTGGGACCGCCCGCCGGTAAGGCGGCGGTCCCGCTGAGTGAATTAGGATGTGCCCGCCACTATGGTGGGCGCATCCAGGGCCCTGATCATTGCGGACGGTGCTGCTGGCAGCAGCACCGTTCACAATGCCAAAATGCCACGTAGTGCATTTCCATGCACAACGTGGCAGGCACCACGCGGTGCCTGCCACCTTGTGCATGGAAATGTAGGGGTGCACCATGGGTACCCCCCCAGTGCACATACACCCTCCCCCCACACAGAGGGGGCCCGCAACAGGCCCCCGAACCCAGCCTCCGCCAGCCGTTCCCTGGCTGACGCCAGCATTGTATTCTGGCAGGCGGTGCCTGCTAGGCACCGCCGCCATTTTACCCATGTTGACCGTTCCGCCAGGCAATCGTGATGATTGCCTGTGGCGAAAGCGTGGAGGGCGGTCTTTGCGACCGCCACGGTCACAAAGCGATTCCCCCCGCCATCCTAATGTGGCGGGGGGAAATGAGAGTCAGATGGCGGAGGGACCGCCACCGCCGGCCCGGCGGTGGCGGTCTCTCCGCCATCATAATGAGCCCCTTAGTTTGGTGTGCGTGCAAATCCTGCATTGCTAATCTATGGTGGGTTGCACTACTACTGCTGAAACAAGGCCAATGGAGGTACCAATGGGTGAGGCGGACTGGCATCAAGGGCCCTTTGACCTCAGTGACAGAGTCACTGTTGCTCTAGGGTGTGCTGCTTCTGAGGCCTGCCCGCAAGACTGGAGGTGAACTTCAGTATGGATTGTGGTAGACAGGCCTTCAAGGTTAACCCACACTTGTCACCGCTAGGGTCCACCTGCTGGTCCTAAGACACCAGGCTTCTAAGGTCTAGTTGGGCCTTCTAAGGTCTAGCGTGAGAATGTGCTCCCTCAGGAGAGTGGTCTGGTGGACTGGTCATGAAGGCTGAACCTGGTTTCCTAGTTCCAAATTTGGCAGCTCTGGCCATAGTACCACATCCTCTCCCCCACTGAACACTATATTTATTACCCCATTGAAAGAAACTCACACAGTCTTCAGCTACAACCCAATTGTGCCCGCTATAAACACCTGGATGCGACTCACTTCAAATTATGCACTAGCTAAGAGTAATATGCTGCCTGAAAAAAAAAGTAACAACATTCTGGAAAAAGTAAACACTCATAGGGAATGCAAAATTAAGTAAAGCATGTGAAATGTAGGCAGGGACACCATGGTTACCTTAACACATTTACACTTCTACACTCATAATTCAGAAATCAAAGAGTGATTTTGCCTGAAAAGTTAAGGACATGACTACAGGACCCTGAAGCGACCTGTTTCAATGTCCATTGCTTATATCCTTACAAAAAAGAAGCAGTATGTTTTAAAAAGACCATATCCCTGAACAAAAGAGCTGCAGTACACATTTTATCAACTAAAATAAGGAAAACAGCTTATAAGGATCACATTAGACGTGTTCCACTCCATGCATAAACCAGGTATTGCGGTACCTCCAGGAGTGGTACACTTCCCCACCCGGGGAAAACAATGCAGTTCAAAGAAAGACAAGAAAAAGAAAGTAACGCTTCATGGCAAACTCTGTAAAGTGGCATTAATGTGTTTGGGTGTGAATAAAATCAATCTGGCTACTTTGCAACCACTCTGTCTTGCTTTATTTAGTTATTTATTTTACGTATTTTGAACCTTTTTTTCTCTCCATTCTGAGGCTGCACTTTGGAATAGAAAAATGCCAGAAAGAGACGACATTTCCAGCAAAAGTGTTTTCTTTCTTTTTTGGATCCATTTCACAGGGGAACAAATGAAGGAAAGGAGAGGAAAGAGACAGTAAGAGCCGTTTCTTGAAGTCACGGGTTTCTGCAAGTAAGGAGGAGGGAGACAGAGACAGAAAGAGAGGGAATAAGAGGAAGAAAAAGAAAGCGAGGGGGGGTGCAGCTGCCAGTGGCAGAGCAGGAGAACTGGACACTGTCCTTGTCTTCTCTGGGCTAGAAGGAAAAGACAGAGTCCTTTTCCTTCTCTGCCCACCACGCCCGTCCCCGAACAGCCACAACTGCCAAACCTTATCTATAGGCCTTGGCTATTTCTTCTGTCCTGTGACGCATTTTTAAAATACAAAAGTAGAGGAACGGATTCTATTCATTTAAAGAAATAGGGGTACGGTGTGCCCTGCCGATCCCACCCACTTTGACCACTGAATGTAAGTGAGCATGAGTGTGTGTAAATGTGTTTGTGAGTGTGTTACTCTTGCAAGTTTGGCTCTGGCCTCGACATACTTGAGCTAATCATTGTTACATGGTGCACCCACTGGTTAGCGCTGGTATATTGGACATAATTCTTGGCATAATGGCGCCCATGGCAAAATGCTGACGCTGCTACACAACAAATAATTCTTGGCCTATGGGGCACCTGTGACAAACTATTGTGGCAAAACATTGGTGCTGGTAAACTGGAGGTATTTTTTCAATTAGAGAGGAAAAGCATAGTATATATGGGAGTGGAGGGGATGCAGAAGACCATGGCGTAAGGTTGTCCATACCACATGTGACACATTTCTGACATATGGGTCACCTATGGTTCTTGGCATCTGGGACCACCCATGGCATATTGGGCTACCGAAGACAAAATGCTAGCCCTGTTACAATGGAGGTAGTTGTTGACACAGCGGTGCACACACTTTACACTAAAACTGCAGTTAACTCCAGGAAAGCATCACACTTCATTGGGTTGGTGCACCATTGTCTTAAGAGCAAATATGAGTAAAAATGGGGATTTACATTTATAATTTGACCCCACTGGAAGACGTTGTGCTTGCTTGCTTTGCTTGTAGGAATTGGAGCCAGTATTACACCCCACAATTTAAAAGATCCACCTGGATCACAGTATAAAAGCAAATAGGTCAAAGTCTTTGAGAAGCTGACGAACAGGTGATGTCATTTTTTCCCTGACTTCTGCTAAAGTCATTTCCTTTGTTAATCATGATCATGTTATTCTGTGCATTACTCACCTATTTATATTTCCTGCATTTCTTTAAGTCATCCAATAAGCCTAAAGGAGTCAGTGACTCTTTTATATTTCAAATTCTCAACCATGTGTCTGATACAATGATCCAGTGAGGACCCACTGCTTTCTTTCAACAAAAAGATAATGATTCATTTGTTGCTATTGTATTTAAGGGCCCTGATTTTGATTAGGAGCTTATGATCCAGCATATGTTTTAGGCCCAGTAAAGTTTCCTTTACACTGCTATAATCGCACATAATTTTGTGAAGTTTACATTGCGCTTGCTTTGAAAAAATACCTGAATGGTGTTTTGCAGTATAAATATGCAGCAAACGTTTTGGCATGTCAACAAATGAAACAACCAGAACGTAAGTGACTATTGCTTGCATCACTTGTGTATTTTGTACTACTTTTTGTTAGTGCAAACTGCTCCTCGCATCCAAAATGGATGCAAGGACACATTTTATACTATAATGGAGCTCAAAATGCTGTTTTTGCCTTTTGTGCAATTTTGCTGAATTTTTGCAGGATTTCGTGCATAACGTGAAAGCAAATTTCATGAATTTCACACAGCACTAATATTCTGTTGCTGCCATAACTGCACCAGTAGTGTGCCAATTGGTAAAATGTCGTCTAAAAAACAACTGCAACTGTTTTCAGCCAATCATACCTAGTATACATTTTCAGACCCCTGACGCTGAAAGCAGGAGAGAAGGGTTGTGTCGTGGGCTGCTTTCACTCATTTCTGCTTCTTACAGTGGCATTGTGAGCCCCCCACTTTTAAAGCTTAAATGGGGGTTCCCCACTGGCCCCCTGTTTTATAAACTGTCTCACCAAAATGTTTATTTGTTTCATCTTCTCTCTATAGGTCTGCAGAGAAAACCTCATAAAACGCTCTGTAGGGAATACCTGCTAAACAAAACCATGCTTAAAAGTACAGAACTTACTTGTTTTTCCCACTCCGTGCCATTAAAGGTTCAAAGTGGCGGACAATTTAATTTTCTGGCTACTCCCTTGGCTGCTTACCTCAAAACTGCTTCTGGATATTTGTGGATATCAGGGAATGTGGAACCGCATTTGTGAGACATTGCAAACACATATGAGCAGCCCTTCACTGCCCATGTGTTCATAATTACAAAAAGAACAATTGATGGAAGAAATGTTGAACAATGTCAAACATTCACCCCCAGTCAAAGATCTGGGCCTAAATCCATTGTTTTTTTGCTCACCATGCCATTCTAGTTTGCACCCCGTCATATGCAAATCGGTCTTCACTCTGTTCCCCATTGGAATAGTCCAGCCTGAAATGCCAGGCCAGGTTCTCCCTGGTCTGGAAAAAAAATCCTAGGACTGGTTTCGGGATATCACTCCTCACCAGCCAGGATAGCCTGAATCTAGTGGCATGTCAAGCACAGGACCAACATCTGGGCATACCCGTCCCAATCAGGGTGACAAATGCAGAAAGAACTGATGGACAGAATGCTGAACAATGTTCAGTAATTCCCGATTTATTTAGCCGTTGATAGTATTTTTGCAAAACTAACAGGCATGACATATTTACACGTAAATTCATATTGACAGTTCATAAATAATACCACATACCTTTGTCATTGTGCACCCTTAACTAAGTGGCTATGTTAACTTGAGACACTTTTATTTCCCAAATCGTTCATCTGCCTCTTGAATGTCCCTTTTTGCCTAGAATGTTTTATCCATGATTTGTGTGGCTGTATCTTTTATGGTTTTGCTAACTGAAATAAAGAGAATTTGTTGTATAAGTGGCTTTGTCTTGCCATCATAACATCTGAGAATCCATCAGGTTTAAATGATATTTTCACTCTCATCTGGAATATGCAGATGATAATATAACAATTTTTCTAAAACCTAATTGTCCCATTACTTTATTTAGCTTTAACTGTCTGCATAAGACATGGACACAAAAAGTAACCAAATTTCAACCGCCAAGATGTTCCTGAATCCTTGAACACATTACTCTTGCACCACAATCACACCATTGTATCGTATACATGGCATTCTGGGAAAGAAGCCAACTTTAACAAGCTTATTTAACTGTCAAAGTTGACTTCTTGTTATGTACCCTAGGAAGAACCACTCTTAGGGCCTGTTCACAAAGGTATGTAAGAGTACTTAAAAGAGTACTCCTGTAGTTCTCTCTTATGTACTCTTACATGCCTTTTTGAATTGCCCCAAAGCACCTAAAATGTTACTAATAGGGTATAAAATAGGAATGTTCATTTATAAATAGTGCAAATTGAAAGGATTGTGGCCTCTGTGCAATTTTACTAATAGAGAGTTGGACTCTTCAGGTCCGATTCACAAAGACATGAGCAAGTATGTAAAAGGGTACTCCTAATACTAATGCTTTTTGTACTCATAAATGCTTTTGCTAGTCAGGCCCTTATAGCCCTGCAATCCCACTAAAGGATTCAACCTTGAAATGTGAAGCAAGTCCCTAAAGGTTCAGAAAAATACTCGAAACACATGTCTTCAATGGAGCTTATTGAGTCGGATAGCTGGACTGGAACTATCCCAATCACCACTTTCAAGGATCTGCTACAAGCACCCAACAAGTGCTTAATCAAGACCTGCCACTACTCCTATGCCTTCTATAGCTGCAAAGATCTGCTTCACATTTAAAATTACAACACATCAACCAAACACCACAGTCCTGAGGAAACAAGCTAAGTGTCATGCCACAAAGGGACAATTCTGCACTTGTGTTACTACTTATTCAATCACAAGCATAAAGGTTAAAGAGCGATTATAATTAGGTTTTGAAATAAGATAAAAACTAATATTTAAAAACAAAAAACTCTGACATTCACCAGTTATAGTGCTGGTGTTGAAAGTGCATGCTTTAGTCTACGTGTCAAAATGTTTTACTGACATGGATGAGAAAAATACTTGAGAACTGGTAGAAAATGTGTCATTATTGTAGCTTTCTAGGGCACTAACTATAATTTACTTGACAAAAGAACCCTCCTCATTTTGTTCATTTTTAAAGAAACACTTTAGTTTTTACAAGTTTGATTTTATCAAGAAGATTACAGGTGTGCCACAGTTTTATCATAAATACAGAATGCTAATACTCTAGCTATTCATTAGAAAACTGAGGAAAGCTGCAGTAGATCACTGGGGAATCAACTGATATGATGCTGCTGCTATTGGAAGTACATGTTTACTCAGAAGATCATATTTATTCTTACATGGCTGAGGAAGATAGTGTGAATGTAGAGAAAATATGCTCTCATTTTAGCTTCTGGAGCACTCTCCATAAACTCTATGAAAAAAGCATGAGAACAGTTTCCACTCAAAAATGGTTTATCAAATCCCAACAGGATATAATTATTTTTCACAGGGTAACATCAGCTGAGAACACACCACAGTTCCTAATCATAGTATGCTGCACCAACAATTGATTTATATTGAGACTAAAATCTGTTATATCTCTTTACATGTGCTCCTTTTTATGACCCTGAAAAACAGGCATTCACTAAATGCAACAACCAAAATGACAAAAATCCAATCAGTAGGACCAGAAATATGCAGGTTTAAAGATTTCAGTGAAAATAACGCCAACAAGCACAAAGCACCAACAAGTGCAGGCCAGCTACAGGGACCCAGTTAGATATGCTGAACAGAGTAATTTAAATCCTGGTTCCTGGAGCGCTGTGAGGAAATGCGCTGAAGATGTACCGTGCAGCAGAAGCGATGCCTTGGTACCGAGATGTGATGAGGCTGTGATGCGAGGTCCTGCGTCATCGTCGGGTATCCCATAGATGAGAGCTTGCGATGTGAAGTCCTGCATTGGGGAAGCGTTGGGCAGTCACAGTGATGCATCAGTTCTGAGGAGCTGCAAGGCTGCTTTAGAGAGTCCAGTGTCGTAGAGGCTCCAGTCGGCACAGGATACAATGGTCTGCGCCGAGGATGAGTCGCATAGCAGCATTTCCGATGGGTCGACAGGCTGCAATGCTATGTGGGTCTTTGTGGCTGTACTGATCCATGCAGCAGTGGTGAGGCGTCAGATTTGCTCTGGGTTGCTCTGTGCAGCAAAGGTGATACATCATTCTGCTGGATCCACAGAGGCTGGCCATGCACCTTAGACCCACTTCCAAGGGTCCAGGACTTCGGTGGCACCACCTGGCAGTGTAAACTCACGGATGGCAGAGTCCAGGTGTTCTGCCCCTGAGACTCAAGTCAGGAGGCCAGCAAACTAGCCCTTGAAGTCAGTCTGGTGGCCCTGGGTTCAACAGATGGAGGTCCAGTCCTTCTCACCCAGGCAAGAGGGCAGCAGGCATAGGGCTGGCTTTAGGAGTGTGTGATTGGTATGGCCGCACTGGGTGCTGACCTGGGGAGGGGGGCACTGACCTCTGGGAGCTGAGTGGATTACTGCTTTTGCCACAGAGATCCTTTTGTCACCGCAGTTCATAAGGTACAACCCTAATATCGGACAGTGAGTGTTACGAACTGTAGTCAAAGAGCTGCATATATATAAACTGCATAACATAGGTTTGGATGTTATGTTCCCCCTTTCCCCAGTCTTTCATTATCTGTTCCTAATGTTGCTGAAAAGGATTTGTTTGGGTAAATAATAATTCTTTTTAGTAAAGTCAGCCTTTACCAGTGCTTTAAAACAAATTAAATAGATGTGAAAGAGTGTCTATGGAGAGATGAGGGGAAGTTTTGCCCGGTGATCATGAGGGAATCCGGGGAGGAGGTCATTGGGGGGCGCCAAAAATGATTGTTGCACCAGGTGCCAACAGTGCTATAGCAGGCCCTGAACAGGCAGCTCAGCAGGGCAGCAGTCCAGAAGAATGGCAGTCCTTTCAGCAGCACAGCAGCCATTCTTCCTGGCAGAATATTCACAGGCCCAGAAGTATGCAGAAGAGTTGGTGTCTAAGGTCCAGTATTTATACCCACTTGTGAGATGAGGAGAAGTTTCTAAAGGCATGCCTTTGAAGTACACAGGTGTCCCCCCCCCTTCCATGACCTGGCTCCAGACTAGCTACAGGAGGAATGCAACTCTTTGTGTGGGGCAGGACACAGCCTATTCAAGTGTAAATGGAGCTGTTCCCAGCCATCCAGGCAACCCTAAGCTTTTGACTGTCTGGGAGGAATACACAAAGCCGAGTTGTCAACTGCACCCAGTCATATGACTGAGAGACAGGTTGCAGGTACCAATTGGCTAAGGTAGGCAAATGCCAACTTTCTAAAAGTGGCATTTTCAAAATTGCAATTTAAAATCCGACTTCACTGTAAGTTAGGATTTTTCATTACAATGCCAAAGAAACCAAACATGAAATGGTCACCTGTTCCAATTTGGAAAGTACAGATTATTAAGTGTGATAAGGTAATTCCAATGTTATCAAATGGGAGAGGTAAGCCTTGCAGCAGTGAAAAATGAATGTAAGAGTTTTTTTTTTTTACTACCAGGACATGTAAAACTAAAATGTAATGTCCCACTTTCTAAGTACATTGCACCCTTCCTTCTTTGCTGTCTAGGACCTACCCCAGGGGTTTATTTTTTCAAGTCAGCATGACACATTAGGCTGAATCTTAAAGCATTTTTTATTGGCCCTATTATAGTTATTCAGACCCCCCAGGATATAGCGGCATGGATTAGCAAATTTAGCGGCACAAATATGGAAATTTAGCAGCACAAATATGGAAATTTAGCTGCATTTTTGCGGCACTTTATTTTACTCATAATCATTCATTTTCAGCCTTAAATCAATGGAAACTGTTTTGGCAGAGTATTCCGCTTTGAAATAGGCATCCTGGGATATGGAACAGAGGAAGCAGCCCACAGGTGAAGGCTGTTATCCCTTGGAAATGCAATCCTCCATTTGCTTTAGTATAGGTTCTGAGAAGCCCATCAAAGATGGCCTGGTAGCATCCCATAGGAAATGGCATTTCAGAACCTACCTTAGTGAAATTAAATATTTGCCTAGGATCACACAATTTCAGCATGGAAGCCACGATTTTATCCAGATTTTCTGGTTTCACTCTGTACAAATCAGCAAGTAAGTGGGTATCTATTTGTCTTTCCTTATGTTAAGACTTTGTTTTTAGTTTTAACCTCCTAGTGCATTCTTCTGTAGTTTTTTAAATTATAGCCCCAACTTGACCCGAAGGTATTGAAGCGCTTCACATGCGCACCAGTCACACTACACAATTACAACACAAACACATGCACTGTTTATAGGCATAGGGAGATTAAGTGACTTGCCCAGAATCACAGGATGACGAGCCAACGTCGAGACTCGAACCTGCCTCCCCAGCTCCACAGTCAGCAGCTCTGGCCTTTACATCACATACCGGTAGTCTAGAGAGAGAGAAGCTGCAGTCACATGAGAGCTCTGCTCGTCGAGGTTCCAGTATGACCTCGGCTGTGGCTCATAATTGACCTCAAAAGGAACGTAACTTCGCCCCCTCTCCCCCCCTTTGCTGGAGAGTGCTGATTTGCTTATATGGAAAGGCAACACCTTCTGGTCATATGTAAGAGCATTGGTGGCCACAAAAGACCAAGCTTCTCTAATAAAATGTTCTCACATTGGCTTTCTAAATGAACGAGGGCTATTTGATGGCACAGGTCTAAAGAAAATGTAAATGGCTGCCGCTATAATACAGGCTGTGAGAAAGTAGTTGGTGTATGATTGATGATATTGCAAGGCTTGAATTCATACGGAGCGAGCGGCAAATCAAGGTCGGGAAGGGGCAGAGGATGGGATAATGGTGTGCTTTGAGAAAGAAAGTGGTGATGTGCAAGGACAAGGAACCATGATACAGGGGAGCACGAGAAAGTGTTTTGGAGTGGACAGTGAGTTTGTTGAGGGGTCACACTGACTTGCTTGGTAAGTTGTTTGGGCTATATGGGAGATGTAAGCATAGAGGGCGTTAGGTACATTTGATGTATTAGTGAGGTGGGGGTCATGGTTTGTGTAATGTTTTATGTATTGACATACAGACCTGTCCTAGTAAAGTGGCCTTTTTTTCCTTTAAATATCTGGGCTGTGGCGTATTGCTCCTGTTAACCACCTGATGCTGTGTCTTTCCACATAGTAGAAAGTTCATTACGTGACCTTGAGTGGATTGGAACCTTTACTTGACATTGCCCAGTGTGTGCTGAAGCAGTGCAGCTGCTCTTCCCGTACTGCGGACAGGAAGAGCTGCACTTTGTAACAACCCAATGCTGATTTTAACTCACCATTTCAAACAGGAATAATGTAGTGTTGGTTTCTTGAATTCAGCGACCCCATTTGTTTCAAAAGAGCATGCACAAAAATAGTTTGATTCGGAATAGCCGAAACACAGACCATTTTTGATAAATTTAGAGGTTTTTTTTTAATACCAGCATACAAATAGATTTATTGAAAAACAACATTCCAAATGACCAGTGCATGCGTTTTACATCGACAGTGTTCTGATGTATTTTTGTTGTCTTCACTTTTCGGAGTTGTTTTACCATAGAAATGTAACAACCTTTTCCCTGCATTCCTTCAATTTGCCAGGCACTTTTGTAAAAATCGCGGAATTTTTACAAAAGTGCCGATTTCGCGGGCACTTTTGTAAAAATCGCAGCACTTTTACAAAAGTGCCGATTTCGCGAAATCCTGGAGGGTCTGGTTATTGATTGCAAGTTAAATCATTGCTTGGTGCAAACACCTTTTACCACCATATGATGAAAGCCGGTTTCTTTAGGTGTTAATGTTTGCTGATGCATGACAAGGTTTGTGCATATTTATGTGCCATTTTGTTTTTTGTGCTGCTGTGTTTTTGTGCTGTACTGGGCTGTGTTGTATTCTGTGTTGACTGTTGTGCCTGTTATGTTTTCATTATGCTTTTTTGTGGTGCTATTGTGTTGTGGTCTGTTGTTTACTTCAGATGTCAGCAAATGCTGCTACCTTTTCCAGCCAAAAGCAGTGGATGGCTTTATAGTTCCTGTGATAAACAACTATATACCATTGTCTAAGGTGGTAAATTAGCTATACTGCAGTTCATCAACTATTTTAGAAACCAGTCAGCTGAAATGGCAAAGACTGCTGGCTATATCACAGAAAGTGAGCACTGGATGTGCTAATTGAAGACAAGTCTCTGCCACACTTTTAGCATTACTGGTGTTTTAAATAGTTGGAGACCTGTAACCTTGGCATTTTACAACTTTAGATAGTGGTAAATAGTTCATTCTCACTGCAAGTTAAAAAGCATTTGCTACTTTTGGTTGGAAGTGTAGAAGCATTTGTTGACCTCTTTAAAGTAAATAACAGAACATAACAACATCATAGACAAAGCAACATAATCAAAACATATGAGAGCTCATCAAAGCAAAAAGTCTAAAAGTGAATGTGAAGAAAACAACCATAGCATAACACAACAATATGACATTGCAATATTACAGTACAGAAATACAATAGCAAATAGTCCAACAAAACACATCACCTGCATAACAAACTGTCCCATAACAAAGATGCACAAATATGCTTGTCACACATTATCACCTCTAGAAATGTGTATTCATAATAAGCACCGTCTTAACTTACCACCAAGGACATGAAATAGCGCCAGTCAGAATTGTTTTGTGATCCGACCTGCAGTCTTAAATGAGCACTTGTAGTGCTCACTTTATGTGATACAGCTCGATGTGTTTTCCCATGAAGCAACCACTTTAACCCATTCTGAGAAGAGAAAAACTTTGACAGAGTTTTCTTTTCAACAACTGTCACAGACATTTCTCGCTTCTCCACACTGCAGAATTGTTTGTGACGGTTAAGCACCACAGGCATTTTTTATGTTCAGAAATAGAAAATGAAATCACCTAGGCATGGCATCAAACTCAAGCTCAAGGACTCTGCCACAACAAAGCATGCTACTGCGTCGAGCCTCCTTTGTTACAACTGGGCGTTGCTATGGGAATTGATGCAGAGAAGCTTAAAAGGTTCATATGGAGGCTGAAGGGGACGAGAAGGGGGAGAGCAGTAACGACAGTGTGTGGGGGGGGCATGCACATCGTTTGCGCTGACAGATGGGACAGAATTTCATGGGTGTTACAATTTCCTTAGAAATAATGGCAAATAATGTGAGGATTCAAGGTGTTCATCAAAAATTCATGTGACAAAGCACCGCTCTCAGCGTGCACTTATTATACCTGGATCGTGTTTACCAATGAAGAACCAAAAACGCTATTCAGTCTCCACTACACATGATGCCCCTCAATTGCCTGTCATTGTTATCTAATTATAATAGGAACTACATTTTTCCACACCATGCAGGCTGAAAACAAAAGGAACTTATTAGAGCTTATTGTTACTTTTTAGTTACAAAAGGATCCAAAATGGATAAATAAATACTGTTGCACATTGTGAAGTAGATTTTATTTTTATAATGGAGCTACAGTTGTCATCTCCTCACGGTACGCCCTCAACGCTGGATGCAGTATGGGTTTGCGGGACTATTTGTTTTCATTTGAAATCCAAGGTGTGTCATTTATATAACATCATGGGGAAGTCAATTTATCTCATGGTTCCTCCCTGCGCTCTTTTTTTGCTGATTCATTGTGCAGTTTGTCAGCAGTTTGTTGCGGCTTCACTACAATAAAGCTGTTTCACGTTGTTGCATTCGCTTTTTCATAAACATTATCCTGAAGGAGAAGCTGTACAGCTGCAATGAACGCATGCAGGAAATTACACATATGTTTAATAAACCCCCAGAGATATTAATTCCTCAACTGTTTGCTTGCTAATAACTTTGCCATCATTTGATAAGTCTGCAGAAACTTTGGAGACCTATTTCTTTTTCTACACTGGCTGATGATGCAAAGTTTCATGGTTATTGGTAAAGGAGGTGCAAAGAAAAAGAGTGGTTTCAAAATGCATTTTTCCACCAATGCATTTTCCAACGACTTTTTAGACAGATGTAACGGCAAAACGGCCAGACAGATTTTAGAAAATATTGGCAGGAATATATATTATGGTGAAGAAAGGGTCCTTTTTGTTGCTAGAGCAAAATTGGTTCAGTAGTTAAAAAGTTATAGGGCACAAAATCTTTGTGATATTTGGCCCACAGTATACCGTTCTAATTTCATAGTATACCCCAGTACATGCAAAAAACATTAAATGACTGGTATGTAAAAAGGTTTAAAAATACACTGTATTACACTGTATCTCCCCTTAAAACCCAGAACGCAGACTTAGGGCCCGATTCTGATGCGGGTTGGAAAAGCTTCCCGACCGAGGGCCTGATTCTGATGCGGTTAGGAAGGCCTCCTAACGGCATTTGCTCCTTCCAAATCGGATCGGGAACGTGTCTTCCCGACCGAGGGCCCAATTCTGATGCGGTTAGGAACAAATGTTCCCATTGAAGTCAATGGGAGTTCAACCAAATCGTATCTGAAAGCATCCGGATGCATCCTACTCCGCCGGTCGGACTTTCCCGATCCGAGTGGGTCGGACACCATTTCCCAACCGATTCGGTCGGGAAGCTTTTCCAACCCGCATCAGAATCGGCCCCTAAGTGTAGTCTACACAATTCTTTGCCCTTACAAAATTAAAAGACAGCCATATTGATTCGACCACACCTAGTCTGCATTCGGATATGTAAGAGGAAATATAGGGGGATATTCACAAGGACCTACCGCCGATTTATCCCCACCTTAACCCATCAAAAGTGGAGATAGATTTAACACCCCATTCACAAGCGGGTGCAAACTGCAGACATCGCCAGTATTCCCGCGACAACTGCCCCAAAATTTAACACCACGGTGGACACCACCAACTAACCCTAATGAGATGCAGAGTAGGCGTTCCCGTGCAAAAACACACGAAAAAACCACAACACCACTTTCACAACGAACTGCCAGATCTGCAAAGCAAACCAAAAACAGGCGATAAGCCGCGGTAGCACCAGTGATTTAACACCTGCCTTTTGCTGGTGTTAAGCAGGACGACTACCTGCAGCATGAAAGGGAGCCCAGCCAAGAGCCACACCCGAAGACCCACAGATGCCATGGAGACAATGACCATGCAGCTCTGAGACCCATGAGGGACACAACACCCACCCCCACCCACCCCAGGCCCGGCACCACCCCCAGGACCCGTCTCGCCCCCCCCCCGGGAACACCACAGAGGCAGCGTACACAAAGACAGCGGACACACCTGAAACGCACCTGCCACCCTGACCCAACGCCAGAGGAGGACATTGCCCGCTACAGGCCCAAAAGGACAACCATCCCCCGCATCCTGACCCACATCCCCCACCTGCTGACGGTACCAACCCAGCGGACTACCAACATCCCTCCGCAGACAAAGCTGCCGGCTGCGCAGCACATGTCGGCCTCTGGTACCATCCAACCCACAACTGCCAGAGTTGGAGGAGTCACACAGCCAGCCCCATAAAGGTCAACACACCTGTCCTGGATGCCAACAACAGCCTGGTACCCCAGCACCTCCACTTCACCCACACTGCGCAGGAGCTGCTGGAGACCAAGCAAGGCCCCTACGCCATAGCTGGATTCCCTCACGTGTCAGGGCCAATCAACTGCAAACATGTACCCCTCGTGCCCCCTGCCGACACTGCACACAACTACCACAACAGAAAGCACACACATTTCATGAATGTGCAGGCAACAGTGGACCGCCCGGGACTCCTCAACAATGTCGTGGCCAACTCCCCAGGCAGAGTGCATGATTCTCACATCTCCGGACAGTCCAGCATCACCCAGCGCTCCCAGGATGGCACCCATGGAAATGCAGTGCCCGTTGGTAAGACCAAAATGAACACACCACACACCTCCAGCCCACAGTCATGCAACTCACGACACTGGCAATGGGCATGCAGCACAACTACATTCAACATGACACACAACATGCCAACCAACCAGACATGACAACACGACTCCATTGTGAAGCTGGCCTTGCCATGCCCACAACCCAGCCACAGCATGGCACCACAGACACACAATAGCAGGATGCGAGGAGAGGCATGGAGCAGGCATGTGCGAGAGCGGCAAGTGATCAAGGAATGTGAACCCACCCAATGCCAGGTGTGGCGTGGAGGTGCCGGACAGACCACAGAGTGCAAACCATGGAAATGGCCATGTGGAGATCAACTGCTGGTGAATGGAGTGCAGTGGCCAGTGGACGCTACCATGTCCCCACAGGCTGTGGGGCAGAACGCGGAAATGTCGCACGTTATGTCCCCCCCTGCATGCGCGTGCGTAGTGAGTTGGACCTGCGTACGCCAGGCCCGCATAGGGGTGTGAACAAAAACCCCGTTGCACTGGGCGTGGTTCTCATTCGGAATGGACAACGCGTCTGCCAGTGCAGCAGCTCTCGGCCCGCCACGAGTCCTGCGCCGAGCATGACGGGGCCTGCGTCCCTGTGCGCCTGCTGCACCCCAGGCCGCTGGCCCCCCGACCAGTCATGCCGGCCACAGCGCACCAACGAGGCTCCGCTCACCTGCCTACACCGGCGTGTGTCGATGAGGGCCCACCACGTGCCGGTGCAAGCTCCAAGCACCAGTCCTGCGACCTCTGCAGCCTCTGCAGACCATCGCTGACCCCCCCGACGCTGGCCCACATTACTCCTTTCCCATTTACATACTCCACCTGCGTCCTCCTGGGCCCAGTAGGTCCAACATGTGGAACTGTGTCCTGAGTCTTGAATGGCAGTGACCCCAAGTCTGTGGCAGCGGCCACAGCAACAGACTCCCTTCGATCAGTGAGGCATAATTCCATATCGCAAGCCGGCGACAAGTGGTGCCACTAACCCTGTTCAATGCCAGCCGGTGACATGTGGTGCCACTAACCCTGTTCAACGCAAGCCGGCGACACGTGGTGCCACTAACCCTGTTCAACGCAAGCCGGCGACACGTGGTGCCACTAACCCTGTTCAATGCAAGCCGGTGACACGTGGTGCCACTAACCCTGTTCAACGCAAGCCGGCGACACGTGGTGCCACTAACCCTGTTCAACACAAGCCAGCGACACGTGGATGAGGGCTCAGGCCTACCCTGCGGACCAGTAGGTCCCACATCCAGCACTTAGTCGCCAATCATGAATGGCAGATTCCACACCAGTGAACGCACGGAGAGGAGTAAGAGGAAGATGCGGCTCAGTCCGGAGGAAAGCCGGATCAGAGTCACGGAGGTGATCGAACACTATCAACAACTGACCTGGTGCCATCAACCCTGTTCACCGCAAGTCTGCGTCCCGTGGTGCCACTGAACCTGAACTACGCAGGCCGGTGGGACCATCCAACCTAAGCCGGCGACACTCGGTGAATGGCCCATGCTGACCGCTGCCTCAGGCCAACACTGCGGTCCAGTAGGTCACACTTGTGGAACTGTGTCTTGGGTAAGATGTGGAAGAGTCCACACCATTGGACACGCCTCATCGCAGGCGGCATCCCCTAACAGCACTGGTGCCACTAACTCTGTGCGCAATGAGTCATGGGCACTATCTGGTTGGACCTTGGTGGCATCTGAGTCCATGGCCTGGTGGTTTTCTGCATCTTCATCTGGCTGGACTGGACTTGGTGTCCGACATGTGTCTGATCCATCCATCTCCACCATAGTGACTGTTTCAGCGTGGTTTTGCTCTCTGCATCATGCCCTGGGGGCACACCTTCCACTGTCCACCGAGACACTCCGCGACAAGCCCCTTTGTCATCTACGGAAACCTGCTCTGCACTCGTGACCCTGCCCCAGTGCCCCGCAAGTCAGCGGCCCGTGGCGGTAGGCCCGTGCAGGACGCTGTGCATCCGGGGCCACTAACTCTGTGCAGCACAAGTCATGGGGCCTTTACGGTTGAATGGTTGTGTCCTTTATGATGTTGTCGATTTCTGACTGCACCAGGCAGCCCTTGCCGGCTGGTGTGCACACCTCACACACATCCAACACAGGTGTCACTCGATATGTGTGCCTGCTAATAAATGTGGCCGGGCGCACGTGCCCATAGCCATTCACACCATCTGAGCAAGTGTGTCCGTGTGGTCATTGTGTCAGCATGATGGGCACGGCACTGCAACATCACAGTGTGCTATCCTCAGCGGACGATACCATGTCACCTCAGCGTTGGCAGTGACCTTGGATATGTAGCTTTGCCCGGCCCCCCCTGCATGCACAAGCGGCGTGTGCTGGTCCGGCGTACGTCAGTTCAGCGCAGGGGTGTGCTGAATCGGCAGGGGGAGCAGAGCGTGGCTCGGACCTGGCCTTGGGCAGGATGTGCGGTAAGTGTGTCTCTGTGTTGGGGTGTTGTCGCCACCAGGGCCACAGTAGATGATGTTGCAATGTAACATGCACCAGGAGGGCAGGCCCGCATGGACGGGGAAATGTAGGAGAGCAAGACCGCTCGGGGTCTTGGCAAATGCATGTCAAGTGTTATGTGTATCAGTCCTGCGGCTGCATGAGTCAGTTGCCTAGCCTCATTCGCAGCGTGATCACAGCCAGCCATGGACTGTACACTTGTGTCCGCCCTGTCCGGACCATTGGCCTACACTCACTTGGCCACACACCTTCAAAGGCCAGCGTCCTGTTGTTGGTGGCATGCCGCTGGACATGCGCGAACATGCATTACAATGGTGTGCCGTAGGAGTGCACGTGAAACAACCACGCAGGGCACACAAGTGTTGGGGCTCGTGGGAGGGTGGAGCAGCTGTGAGGCAACGTAACACACAGTGAGGCCGCACATGTGCCACGTGCTGGGCATATCATCCATGATTCCCAGGGTCGTAGACATCCCACCACACCCACAGCAGGCCTCTGTACGTCTCCTGAATGCATGCAGATGGTGAAGTTACTGTAGGGATGAAGGGTCCTTTGTCTGTACTATCAGGCGGTGGCACATCTGCAGCTCCGAGCTGGGACTTGCATGTGGCCAGCACCCCCTGACAGATATGATAGCATTTACTTGCGACTCCCACACTACGTACTGCCCGACGTGAGACCAACATGTACATATCCCACACACAGAAGTCCTTGGTCGTAGTTAGCGTGCGTGAGATGGCCTTCACACGTACTCCCACCCCACCCCAGGCCTGCACCCATTGCACACAGACACTGCGCATTGCTCCGACCTGTGCCATTTCATCCACAGGACTGGCGCAGGGCAAGCCAGTGCCGCTTCAAGCAGAGCCACTGACGCAATGGCAGACCGTCCCAGACACATGCTCGAGTCCAGTCACGTGGACCTGTACTGTGCACGTCTGCTGCATGTACTGGGGGCACTGCTGTTGGCAGTGCTGTGGATCAGTTACCAGCTGAGCTTCCGCCTTGCGAACGTCACCTGCGTTCAGCCTGTGTTGCATTGTCGCTCGTGCATATTAGAGTGGACCATGAATGTCTGCCTCTCCAACGTGACTGTAGCTGACCTGGATTTTGATGTGTGTGTGCGCCCCCTGTTAGCACACGACCAGGAGTGTCACCGTGATGCCCGTTTATGGCATGCATGGATGTTTGGCATGCATGCTGGCAACTGGACCTGGGAGATTGCACGAGTCATCGTGTGCAGGGAGCACATTGAGCCGCTACCCGATTGGGCTTTGGTGCACATTGGGGCCAGGGGTTGGAGTCAGCACATCTGTCCGGGTCAGCTGATGGATTATGTCGACGACATGTCAGATGTGGTGGACAACGATCTCTAATTGGAGATGTTGGCCTACGCTGCTGCACTGGTGTTCATGGACGAGTGACAAGGTACCTGCAGCCACAACTGGATGTGACCCACTGCACGTGTCCCGACGCCTGGTTGCATGTTGGGAATCTGGTCACATGTCCCAAGAGGACAGTGGACATGGCTGCATTGGCCTGGACTCCTGATTCATGCACGGACAACCAATGAGGGTTGGCACTGACTTGTGTTGGTGATGGACTCCCCCGGGGTGGACATGGGCGCTTTCCTAAGTTCCTCATTCAGACATGCGGCTGCATTGGTCTGCATTTCGTGGCACTTCTCTTGGCCGTACTGACACTCACTTGTTGATAAAGTTTCCGCAGTTTCACTTGTCTCCAACTGTGTTGTGTCTTGATTTGTATGCCAATGTGTGTGTCACGGACTCTCTGGATCCCTGCCATATGTGCATTGCTAGCCCATCAGGGCTGTGGGTTTGTACTTGTGCATTGTCATGTCCCTGTTTCGTGCTTTGCCAGATGCGTATGGCCATTTAGCGGCCACAGGCGGTGCACTTGTGTCCTGTGTTAGGTTGTGCAAATGTTGCTGGTCGTACCACATTGTGTTGGATGTTGGGGTGCTCTGCTTCCTATATGTGTGTGCTGCATTGTGTGTGAGATGTCCCTTCAGCTCTGCTTTTGCTCACCCTTCACACTTTCAGGCAGTGTGGTTTTCACTTCTTTGCTTGTTCAGTGGTGTGATATTGCCGGGTTGTGTGACTTGTGCTCTTGGTTGGTGTTGTTACTCTTGAGCATGGTTTGTCTGCAGTTGTGCTGTGCTTAATTGTGCATGTGTGCCATTGTGCCCATCTCCCCCCGTCCCCCCAGTCCCTGGTCATTCCTCTCCCTGTTGCTGTGGTGTCTGTTGTTTTGGGCAGTTTCCGGTCCCCGACTCCTGCCACCATATCCAGACTGATGTGGTGGACACCATTTCCTCCATGTCACCCAGCTCCTGGTGTGGCGCTGGACTCCCACCTCGGGTGTGCATTGCTGCCTTCTTGTTGTTGGCGTATTTCCTCTTGTTTGTGCGTTTCGCATCATTCCGGCCGTCCGGGTTTTCTTCCATTGTCCTCCTCCGCTCTCCGGCTGCATTGACCTTGTCCATGATGGCCTGCCATGTACAATGTTTTGTTGCCAATGGGGCTTGTGGGGTTGTATACTGGCTCAGGTTGCCTCCATTGTGCTTGGCTGCTATTTTCTGTTTGGTTTGTCTATTTTTTCCTACTTTTGTTGTGCTTATTCCCGCCTGCCGTGGGTGTGTCGCGGGCCTGGAGGTGCTTTTCGCTGCTTTCCTCATCAAGGATGGGCTCATTGCACGTTTTTTTGTGTTGTGGATTGTGTTTTTATCTCAGTCGAGGTGGTTGTATCGCGGACATTGGCCGCGTTTTCGGCGGACTATCGCATGGTACCGCCGTGTTGTGAATTCCTGGTTGACAAGGGGTTATTTTCCCGCGATAGGCTGCGATGTGTAAAGCTGCGTTAACATTTTTTGGAGATGTTTAGCACACGTTCTTGTGAATATACCCCATAGTGTACTACAGTGCATTTAATTTTTTTTACTTATTTGATTTTTTTGTTTGATTTCTGTAACTACTGCAGCATTTTGTAGGTACTAGTATGGTACTCCATTAACATTTTTTTAAATATATATAAAGTATTAAAACTTCTTTTCCCTACCTTTACACACTTACCTAAACTGCTTCATTCATTTGTAGGCACTTATATTACAGTGGTACACTACATTTCCACTTAAAAGCCAGATCACAGACTAAGTGTTGGCTAAATAATATGGCGGCCTTTTAATTTTGCAAGAGCTTTCATTACCCAATCATAAGATGCTTTATGAATGCGGTATACTCTTAAATTACTGTGGTATACTGTGGCACAATATATAACTAAAAGCCAATCCATGTCACCTAACTCCACTTTCCTCTATGAAACACTGCTGCACTATACTCCACTGTCCTACAGTACTCCACTCTATGCCACAACACTCTACACCACTGTATGACACTCTATGCCACTCCACTCTAACACACTGTACAGCACACCTCTCCACTCTACTCCTCTCCACTCTACAACACTCTACTCGGCTCTATGATTCTCCACTGTATTCCACTCTAATCCACTCTACGACACTCTACAATACACCAGTCCACAGTACGATCCCCCACTTCACTCTACGACACGCTACTCCACTCTATTACACTCCACTCTACAACACTCCACACCACTCCACTCTATAACACCATTGCACTTTATGGCACACCACTCGACTGTACACCACTCCACTCTCTGCCACTCCACTCTACGCCTCTCAACTGTACACTATGACACTGTATGCCACAACACTCTACATCGAAACTGTATGCCATGACACTCTACAACAAATCACTCTACGACACTCAACTCTATGGCACTGCACTCTACTACACTGCACTCCACTCTATGCCACTCCACAACACTATACTCCACTCTACGGAACTCCATATATGCCACTCCATGCCACTTTACTCCGCTGTACTCTATGACACACTGCTCCACTCTACTCCACTCTATGCCACTCCACTCTACACCACTCCACTCTAACCCACTGTACTGCATGACACTCTATGACACGCCACTCCACTCTCCTCTACAACTCTTACACTGCTCTCTGCCCCTCCACTCTATGCTAATCTACTCCACTATAACCAGTTTCTCCACCTTTAAGGCCCCTTCAGATGAACAACTCATAGAGTTAATCCCACTTATTAAATCAGGTGCGCCACAAGACCCCTGCCCCCAAGTATTATGCACATGATCCCTGCTTAAGTGGCACAATACCTGGGGCAAATTTTAGATAACAAGTTTGCAGAAGGGTTTTTCCCCTCTCACTGGAAACTGGCCTCAATTCTCCACCTATTAAAAAAAGACAATCTGAACACCCAGGACCCGAATAACTATCGTCCTATATCAAGACTCCCTTTCGCCGCCAAGCTGGTAGAGAAAGTAATGAATCAACAACTTTCAGAATACTTAGAGGAAAACTCTCTGCTGGACAACACACAACATGGGTGTGAGCGTGTGGGGAGTGCGGGCCGGATACACAGATGCGGAGGCTGGATGTAGTGTGCAATTTTTAGTGGGTTTATTGATAACAACAGAAAGTCTTGGAGATTTATATGAAAAAAACAAGGTCTGTGTCCTTTCGGTATTCCCTCTCCTTCTTGTGGGCCTCCTCTGGTCGTCTCGGTGGTTCGTCTTCTCCCGGGGTGAGTCTTGACAAGGCGGTGGGCTTGCGGAGGCTCATACAAGGGTGAAGAAACAAGAAGGAGCCGTCAGCTTTGTCTCTATAGAGTGCAGTGCCTAGTGCTAACCGTCACCACACCCGGTCGATACGAGATTGAACACAATGGACAAGGAAGGGAGGTGCAATAAGTGAAAGGGGAGAGGAGCTGGGGTAGGGAAAAATACGGTATCCTAGAGGAAAGGGTTGAGGAATAAAGGCGGGTTGGTCTCGGGTGCCTAGAAGGGGATGTGCAGATGTTGAAGGCAATTCAGTGCTCGTGTCTTTAGTGCTGTACACCCCGACGCTCCCTAACCCACCCCTGGTATGCGTTCCCCTCCCGCCTCCCCTGTTCCCACTACCCCGTTCTCTTCTTCTTGAGGACTCACCGGCTCCGCCGCAACTCTCCAGAGTAGCGGCCGCTCTCCAGCGTCCTCCGGTGGGCTCCACCAGTCCTCGCTCCACTCTTCCTCTCCTTCTGGGCCGTCCGCTTCCTCTGCTCGACTCGCGCTTTTCTCCGTATCCTCTCTGCTCTGGCTCTCCTGCTCGTCCTCCTCGCTCTCTGCAGATGCGCCCCCTTCCGTCCGCCTTCGGGTTCTATTTACCGGCCTCGGGTTTCTAGTTCCGGGGTCAGTTCCGCCCCCTTCCTCCGACTCCCACCTCGAGACTGGCTCCTGTAAGGACACATGACAAGGGGGCGTGGTTATCCTCAACGGCTTCGGATGGTAGTCCTCGAGGCTTCGTGGGGATTTCGGAATGTTTTGACCGGGGCGTAAATGTAAATCCGTATTTGTAAAGCGCGAACTACTCACCCTTACGGGTCTCAAGGCGCTGGGGGCCGTCGTGGAAATTAAGTGAGCTATTGCCCAGAGTCACATGGTGCTGAGCTGAGCTGCCGCCGGAGCCGGGGATCGAACCGTGAGCCCTGTGCTCCGAAGTCAGCTGCCCTGGCCGCTGCACCACACCTCTCCACGTTCGTGATGAGGAGGTATCGTACTGTCATTGTCAGGAATCGCCTCACAATGGGTTTAGAAAAAACCACAGTACAGAGTCTGCCCTGGTGGTAGCAACAGAGGATATACGAGAATTGCTCGACAGGGAGGGACAGCGGCTCTGATTCTGCTCGATCTCTCCGCTGCTTTTGATGCGGTCAGCCATGAGATCTTGGCTGACCATATGCGTAGTCTGGGGATAGAGGGTACAGCATTGGATCTCCTGCAATCTTTCTTGGCAAAAAGACAACATAATGTGTTGTATTCCGCTTTAGGTGTCCGTATATAGGTTTTCCTGAAACATGTCCTTATATAGGCACAATTCGCATTGCCCTTATATAGGCATAAGATCCCAGTCCTTATTTAGGCATTAGCCATGCTATCCAAATACAGGCATGGTCACTTACATCCGTCCACCCTAACGTCACAACGAGTTCTTAGAAACCAGACCCTTAAGCTCTTGGGAGTTCCCCTAGCACAGGATTATTGATTTCTCCAAGAACTCATTTATTATGCATGAACCGCTACACCTTAAGGGTTCATTCCTGACGTCTTCCTCTGCCCGACTTTTTGTCAATGCTAACATTCCAAGGCACCTACCGGGTATAAATATACCTTCCCTTGCCCAAGCAAGTGGGAGGAGACCTCGACTTTAGAGGAGCCCGTGTCCCGGCCTGATGCACTGACAAGAGACGCTGTCATCCCTGCACGCAGAGAATCCAGCTTCCAGTGTTCTGACTCCCTTCGCGGGGTGTTAGAGTTCGAGACCCGGAAGGAGATTCCCACCTCTCTCATTCTCAAGGTATGGAGCTGACTAGAACCTAGAGGGACTCTTGGCATACCAGACTCTTGGCATAGTAGACAATAGCATACCATACTATAGAATACTTCACCTACTTCTCACCTTGCACTACACTTCGGTTAGGTTAGGTACACTGGGGTAGAACTAGCTTAGAGAAGCATCTTATGAGTACTCGCATTTTTAGCTTATGTTATTTATGTATATGAATATATGTGTCATAGCTAAAAGATAATGCTAGCGCAGTATTATTTCTTTCTACTGCTTATGCTGTACATTATATATCTCGCATACTGTCTTGTGATCATAACAGCTCATATCTGGAGAAGTGTGGCTCAATGGTTAGAGCGGCAGACCCTGATGCAGAGATCTGGCCTGGGACCAGGGTTCAATTCCCGCCTCGGCGGGTCTTGGGCTCAATTTCCTCGGACCTGATAATTCTCGCCTCGGTGCCTATTCTAATCATGGGTCCCACTCTGCAACTCTGGGCAATAGCTTGCTTAATCTCCACAACGGCCCCAACAGCGCTGGGATGCCTGGCTTCACCCTGGGGGTGCCCAGGAGTGGACATTTCACAGGGAAAAGCCAGGAAGGGTTCCACAGCGGTATGCGTACAGCGCCAGGACACCCCTTTGGGGGTATAAGTGCGCTTTACAAGTACAAATTTCATTTCATATCTCTTACACGAGAAACAAGACTGTTCAATAAATCCTTTTATTGAAACGCCCGTCTATTCTTTCTGTGTAACTCTGAAAAAACTAAGCATGCACGATTAGCTGAGTGAAACTGTTATCTATTGTTTCCACGATTCTAAGAGTGTTCCGATTCTAAAGGGAAACAAAGTTGGCATGTTTATGCGGTTACCAGAAACTACTCCATTCTTGTTTACAAGGAGTTTCTAGTGGCCTCTGAGTTAGCTGGCACAAAGTAATTAAGTTTAATATACTCGATAGGCACATACTGACCTCAGTCCTATGTCAAATCTATAGGGTATATTATTCCAATACGCAGAGCCTATTAGGGAAATAGGAACTACACTACATGGCGCCCAACGGTTTGGTAAGGCACTAATTTAACGCTAGATACTGAGTAACTCAGTCGTGCTTTTCTCTCAGAGACCCCTACTCACATACTCCATAAGACGTCTGGAGTGGGTAGGGTTAAGTATCCGCCAAAGCTAAATAGGACAAAAATCCTATATATTAGCTGTTTGGTTTATTCAACGTTGAAGGATACAGTGTTCCAAAATATTGTGCACCTTAATCTTTTGTTTCCTTGAAACTTGTTCTACATTTTAAAAAAAACAATGTCTGACACCGAGAACGGTGTAGCTGCGGCTGATCCAGTCGTAACAGTTTTTAACTTTACAGGTTTAAATGAAACCGATGAGGGTGTTATAAACATCCCTCCAAACTTAAGGAGAGCCATCACTCTAAAACTTATAAAACATGGCCTAACACCAAGAGGTGGTAGAGCAGTTTTCGTGATAGAGGCACACAAATCCTTTCAGACAGGGGTATTCTATTCATGGATAGTATCCCCAGAATCAAATCCAGTAACAAAACTATTTCACTTCTTTAAAGAAGATGAACCACCAGAGGAATATATTCCTTTCAAGGATATTGAAATTCCACTCACATACCAGGAGCATAATCTCTGGTTTAAAGGCGCCCTAAAACATCACAAAAACATTACCAGGCTTGGTCCACTAGGTAGACCAGGAGCAGCATGGCCGATTCTAGCTGGCTACACACCTCATCCTGACATCGATGTAATGTCAGACGAGGAATTACTTACTCAACTACAAGAGTTAATAAAAATTTACAGACAATTAGTCCAATATGTCATGCGGAATTTCACAGTCCAACCACCAATGACCATTCCAAATCAAACCCCTCAACAGGGGAATACACTAAAAATTACTCCACAGACTTTACACGCAGTCATGGGTAAAATGCCCACAAAACGTGAGCAAATTCCATTCTGGATAGCTCAAAAAATTACTCAAATCAAAGCAGTATTTCCTAATACTAGCCCTTATGAGAAACACAGAATCCTAACAATCTGTTTACCAATGGGGATCACACCACAACTGGAAGATTGCACCACTTGGGGCGCAGTCTTTGCTGCCATCTATACTAAAACACATGGTGTTCCGTCAATTGCAGTAATACCAGATATCCTGAAACAAATTCAAAACGAATACGGGGCAGAGCCTGCTCTGAATTTAGGTATGAAATTACTGAAAATCTTCGACCAGGTCTCAACAATAATATTATCTAATATTAAAGGGGAGGCAGCATCAGTGGCGATCTGCCAACGCTTAAGGGAATTTGATGTAACAGAACATCAACATGAACTACCCAGAATAATAGAACAATCTTATGCAGAATTAGGCAGAGATAGTTTTGGGTGGAAAACCTTTGAAGCCAAAACTATCTGAAAGTCCTGAGAAGGACTCTATTAAACAAACTCCTACATCTTCTAAAAAGAAGTGGGAAACTAATAAACAAAATTCAAACGAGACACGTTATCAATCCCGAGGTAGGTCTCCTCAAAAGGAGCTCTCTGAAAGGAGGTATAACCTTAGGAATAGGGATAATTTAAGAAAACCTGACAGGTATCAAGATACTGATACATGTTCCTCTCGTACCTTTCAAATATCGTCACAGACATCGGAAAGAAGAGGACGGTCAGAACATAGAGAAGAACGCGTGAAATCCAAAGACGATAAACACGTTCAGAAAAATAAATCAAAACCTCAATTCACAAAAGAAGGTAGCAGGTCTGAAGATCAGACATGCCGAGAATACTGAGAACACAGCTCAAGAACGGAGAATGGGCTCAGACAATGCTGGACAGTGCAGCAGAAGTCACAATAGCTCGCCAGAACCTGAAGGAACTTCTGGAGATAGTAGACTTGAATGAGTACATCACAGTAGAAACTGTAGATACCAGGGTTAGTACTCCACAAAAGTTATATGAAATAACACTCCGAATGGAGGGAGACATACCAAGAAAAGTGAAAATACTCTTTTGGGAGAAACTTTCAAGGGGTTATGATATACTTCTAGCAGAAAAAGACTGGCCACCGCACTTTGTCAGGGAGTGCCCACATGGCGAAGACATTATTATGCCTGCCTTCTCCAACCATATTCCAATTCACCTAAAATATACTTATGCCAGGAAATAGGCAGTTGCCCAGGCCCCAGCATTATACAAAAATCATGTAGGATGGGATGAGGACTCACCTCACCACAAAATACAGCTAAAAATTACCCTACTGCACAAAGGCAGTACCCAATAAAGCAAGAAGCTAAAAAACAGGTCAGGGAGATCTTAGATCAACTTGAATACCAAGGGGTGATTGAAACATGCACCTCCTCAATGAACAATCCTTTGTTTCCTGTATCCAAACCAGACAATACATATCGTCTAGTTTTGGATTACAGACACTTGAACACTTGTTCCAAAACATTTGCAGTGCAAAATGCACATAGTACAGCATTAATGAATAACATTGTGCGTAAAAAATATAAAACCACATTGGACATTTCAAATGGTTTCTTTTGTCAAAACATAGCACCTGAAAGCAGGTACTTAACAGCTTTCTCAATAATGGGGACCCAGCGTCAATTTTGTAGACTCCCACAAGGGTTCAAAAACAGCCCGGGGTTATTCTCAGCGAGGGTAACAGAGTTACTACAAATTTATGATAATGAGGCATTGTCATATGTCGATGACATCTATCTGACAGACGATGACCTAGATAGGCACTTGAACAGGGTGAGTACCATTATATTGGGCTTCGCCTCTGAAGGCTATAAGTTCAACTTTAAAAAATCCAGAATTGCCCATCTCAATGTCCTTTTCCTAGGATATGAGCTTTCAAGTGAAGGCAAGAGCCTGGCAGCTAACTTTTTAGAAAAGTGCGCGCTGCTCCATCCTCCAAAAACGCTGAAAAATTTACAATCCATCTTGGGTTTCCTAAATTTTGGAAGAACTTACATTTTAAATTACGCAGAAAGGGTTAAACCTCTCTACGAATTAATCAAACCTGATTTTTCAACAAAACATTGGACACAGGAACACACAGAAATCCTGCGTTCACTCCAAGCTAACATATTAGCAACAAATCACTTACAAACATGCGTAAATCAACGCAATTTGGTGATCCGAATAATTTTGGGTCAATGCGGATTCATCTATTTAACATTTAATGAGGGTGAAAAAGTACCAATAGCATACAAATCACATTTGTATACACAAGCAGAAATGCGCTTCACTTCAACAGAAAAAATACTGACAGCAGTTCAAACCGCTGTAGCAAAAGAAAGAGCTCTAGCTCAAGGAAAACGCATTATTGTCGTAACCCCAGTACCAGCCTTAGAGGCGGTTACCAAAGCGAGCATTCCAAATGCAAAAACTTTACATCCTAGATGGATACAATGGGTTAATTCTCTTGCTGAAACAGATGTTGAATATGTTTTTGATCCTGATTTAAAAACACAAGCGTTCCTGCAATAAGAACATGAATGTCCTCTGCCCACTGAAATTTTGCCTCTAGATCAGTACGAATTTATAATTTATACTGACGGATCAGCACAACACGCTACAGAAAGTAAGCAAGCTTACAGTGCAGCGTGCGCAATCGTTAAAGGTCGCATGCAAGATGGTAACTTCAGACCAATGGTCACTAAAACTCAAGCTCTAGGAGATTGTACAGCTCAGCGAGCTGAACTACAAGCATTCAAACTGGCACTTGAAAATACAGATCGCGAATTCCCCACACTTATAGTGTGCGATTCTTTTTACTGTGTTCAGTCGTATAATGAATATATATACAAAATTGGCTTGAAAACGGGTTCAAAGATGCAAAAGGTGGCACAATCAAGCATAAAACGCTTTGGGAACAAATAGTTCAGTTGAAAAACGAACTACCAAAAGCTCACGTGATACACACGCTGAGTCATCAACGTGATGGCGTTCACGTTGCAGGGAATTCATTGGCTGACGAAGCCGCAAAGCGGGCTGTTCAGACGGCTTCCCTAGCTGCGATCACTCGTTCAAAAACGAGAATAGACAGTGAGATTTTGTTGGCTGTCAATGCTTCAAGCAAAGGCAGTGGTGCAGCGTTACCAAAGAAATTTCCACTCAAGTACTCTTATGTAATTGATGCGAACAACGTTCCTTTTGCTCGAATCCCTGGAGTGGGGGATAGGGTAATTCCAAACATGGAATGTAGAGCAGCTTTGATTTATGAAGCACATCTGGGGGAGGGTCTGTCACATCAAGGGATCTCTAAAACAATATTGACCTTAAAAGAGATGTACTGGTGGCCTGGAATGAATACACAGATTCACATCTTCATCGATGACTGCATAGACTGCAATAGACAGCGTGGTGCAGAAAGCCATCAGACACCAGACTACGAAGTAGCCTGCCCAGTACAGACACCATTGTTAAACAGCATTAGACTATCTATGCGCAGGCGTCCTTATGGACGAATGCAATCCCACAAATACTAAGTCAAGGTTCCTATGGATATGGCCTCAGCGCTCGGCTGACGCTCGAACTGTTCTAAAAGATTTGCGAGTCTTTATCGGCACATATGCAATTGGCACACTACATTCTGACCAGGGCCCTGCGTTTAGCTCTCGGGCTTACAAAGAAGCCATGGCCAGTTTGGGCGTAGCATTGCGGTACTCCTCTCCGTTTCATCCTGAGGGAAATTCTGTTGTGGAAAGGAAAAACCGGGACATAAAGCAGTCTATAACAGCTAGAATATTAGGTTCGGGTGATGGGTGGGTCAAACATCTTTATGGGGTCCAACGCTCATTAAATAATTTGCCAAGAAGTTCTCTAGGGGGGGGTCACTCCATATGAGGTCCTATTTGGGACAAGAATGTGGGTTCCTGATCTCGAATGTAAAGGCACAGTGGTGGAAAATAAACCCTTTGATATCAAAGATCGTTTGGCGGTTTTACAGGATCTAAATGAACTAAGATCGAAACAAAGCAACGTGTTCCTGAAGCCAACCACCACTGGGGAAAAACAGGCAGTCCCAGCAAGGCCTGTCTGGATCCCAAAAGTTGGGGATCTAGTCAGAGAGAAGATTGCGGACAAGAAGGAATTTGGACCTTCTTACAGACAACTAGTACCTGTCCTAGCCGTCCACGGACCAAGAACAGTACTTCTGCCGCCCCTTGCTGGAAAAAAGGAGAAAAGATTTGTGTCAATCGACCTCATCAAACCACAGTATGTGGCCAATACTAAATAGTAGGCCTCATGGACTCCGACCTAGTAGCAGATGCACTCCTTTCGCTACTATCCAAGAGGTTCAGACTGAAAGACTCATAACCATCGAGAATTCAGCAGTAACAGATGAAGGTCTAAGCAACAATGCTATGGAACTCATCCCTCTTGAAACTCAAGTAACAGTTCGTCCAGATACACCTGTCTACACCAACGTAACACGTGATCAACTGGCTCCAGCGATTTCAACGAATCCTGATGCAATTTCAACAATTGACCGAACTGCTTTTGGCTATTTCATTAACTTTGATACGTTTTCTGAGGATCCGAGTGAGCCTGAAACGACGCCAGCCCTAAAAACTTTCAAGCAACAAGTACAAGACCTTTTTCATTTCCTGAAGGAGACTTATCTGGTTTCACCATGGATTGAAATATGGATTATTTCTGGAATATTTTTCTTTCTGTTTTGGCTAGCTTTGGTTATGACTCTTAGCATGCTTATAAATGGCAGATACATTCGTATGAACACTGAAAGTAAAAATGTGAACTTACTTTTAAAACCACACAAATCTTCCCATTGTGAAACAAGAGACTTGTCAGCAGTGAACATCACAGCCGTTCCTATACAGGATGGTATAGTTTGGGACAAAACCGTTTTCGACATATTCGGCCCGACTGAACTTTTGAAGATTCCACATTTATTTAAAATTTTATTAAGTGACTTTATTACCTCCAGTACCTATTCTGATGATTGGGACTTTGAGACTGTTAATGATATGATGTCTGATCTAGAAAGGTCTGCTGCGTTCTCTAACAATGAATACTTAGAGGGTTCATCAGACTACGAACAGCTTTATTGTTACAACCACTATGGTCATCATTTCTTGCATAAATCTGCAACACCTAGAAATGTGTTTATGTTTAACCAATGGGAACATTGTCCTACACCACCAAAGGGTAGTTCAAAAACGTTTGCAAATAAGTTTCCATATTTTTCAGGGTACAATACATCTGATCCAGAAACATTTTACTATAAAAATGTAAACAAAACAGGACAGAAAATTATGTTAACTAATACAAAACAGATTTATTCTGCAGCCTTTATTACCCAATTGTCTTGACAAGGATTTGACTTTTTGAAAGACACAATTGACACAAAATCTGTCTGGGGTTCTAAAGATTGGCAAGTGCAGGGGATAGAAGCTTTGTTTAGAGCCTGTATCATCCCACATCAAATAAAGTTTTTGAATGACACTGTGCAACAAACATCTTGCCTTGGTTTAGCCAAGATCAAAGACATGAACACACCTTCTGTACCAACACCTGCAAGTAATAGGACTACACAGGGAGTGGTCACAGTAGACACAATACTACAAAACAACAGATCAGATCCTGATTGGAAAAAATGGTTACTCTGGCCCACAGACACAAACATCTGTCAAGAAAGATTCCTGAATAGAATACAGGGCTTTACTATCAATAGGCCAGACCCACGTTATGTTCAACGACAACATCCAGGGGTAGTAACAACATACAGAGTAGGGAAATTGTGCCTCGACTGGTTACAAAAATCTACACTCAAGGATGTGAAACAACACTTATCTTTACTTAAAGAAGACGCAGACCTTAGGGAATTCTTGCTAGGACCAAGAAAACCACATCAAAAACATTTCATATATGCCGGCATTTATGCTGCTTATAATGAAATATGGAAGGTTTCACAGGCAGAGCCCGCAGAAAGAATACATGAACTTGATCGTATTAACTTAGAGAAATCTCTCACTGTGGTCGACAATGGGTTAACAACTTTGTCATCTAGAATTTATTCATTGGACAACATTGTATCCTCTGCTATTGACATACTGGAACAAGATTTAGCCATGTTATAACAAGGCCAATCTCAGTTACGTTCTATTATGTTATTCGGCTGGACGCTACAATCCTTGCGTGCAGGCTATGTGCCTTGGCGTTTTATCAACACATCGTCTCTGTTTGCAGAATACAATCTAACAGATAAACAGATCGAACTGGCACAAAGGGGAGCAAAGTATACAGTGCTGAGCATTGCAAAACTGGAAAAATTACCATTTACGGTAGCAGAAAAACCAGCTACAGAATGGCTTATTCATGGCAAAATAACTCTGCCTGTCACTACTTTTCATTTTCAGTATTGCCTCAAACAAATGCAAGCAGGCAAATATGAAAGGTTGGGTAAGGAGTACATTAAGACATCCTGGGATTTACCTTACGATTACAGATGTTGGAGTGGGGATCGTGAAGTGTTCTAAGCGGTACACACTGTGAAAATGCACTAAACGGTTCACTCATATGTCAGGACATTTCTTTACACGGGGCTTGTAATGGTTCTGTGGAAAACTTGTCCTGCCACCAGCAGGGTACACCAGCTACTGTGATTAATCCAACGTTTGGCCAACTTTCTAACGGGAGTTACCTCATGTTGAATGATCAGAGTTGCTGTGGCATGTTGCCAGGCATCCCACATCTGGTAACGGTCGGCTCCAGGGTTACTTGTTGTATGCAAGTATAGTTCCCCCCAATAGACACAGTCAGGGAGTCGCCTCTATGGCCTTCATTGAATGTTTCTTTTATACGTTTTGATACTTTAAGCAGAATGAAAGTCATGCTTTTGCAACAGACCGTGCCTTTGACCTCGGCCAAAGAAATCTATGATTTACAAATTGCAAGGACTTCGGCTGAGATACAGGCTTTAATTCGTACAAACTGCCCTATACATCTAGTGGAAATGATGGGACGTATCTTAAACATGTCTGAAACGAGCGGGATTGTACATGTTATTAAGACCATCTGTTCAGGACTGTTAACACCTTTTCAGGCAGTCCTCGGAATCATTCCAAACTTCGCACATTCGGTGTTTGCTGGTGTGCCATTAATTCTAGCACTGGTTGCGGGAATCCTGTTTTTATTCCTACTACTATGCTATGGCCAGCCTATCAACCGGCGTCACTCCCAGCAATTTGGAGAAAGCTCTCCTAGAACGGAAGTGCCGTGAGCACATAGTGCAACTTTTGGGCATACCTCGTCTACGGGAACTTAATACAACATGGTTTCTGTCATTTAGACCAATCTGGCAAGATTGCATCTTACCTGTTCTACGCTGCCTGCTTTGCGGTGAAGAATGCGTGCTAGACACCTGTCTAACACGCCCATCAGTCATGCCAACGGATATCAATACTCTGCTGGACCCGATAACGGCCCATGCTCTGTGTTGTCCCCAGAGGCTACCAATCCTGATGACGGCATTCCTTGAGATCTCACAGACGCTTCCTGCTGCTGCTGAGGTACGAGATGGATCAACAGGCACACAGGTAACAACTGACACGAACATTGCTGCGGCATCCTATGCTGAAGGCGATGCTTCACATCTCTGTGCAGTTAACCTTCTAAATGAGGTATTCCAACTGTCACCGAAATCGGTAGACGATATTTTGTCTATAGAAATAGATGATTTCATGTTTACACCAGACCCATACACTGACTTTGATTCGGCTCACAGTGTACCGGGGACGCAATGAATTTGGCCTCCATATTTTCAAAACAGAACAAAACTTGGAACTCTTCCTAAAATTGAACTTTTTTCTCTCTCTATTTTTGTAAATACATGGCAATTCAATCTGCTTACAGTAGAACTATTCATATAGAACGAACTTCTTTGAATACTTCCAGGGACACATTGTCACCTTATTTACCACAATTTCATGATATGCAATGGCTTTGATTTTTGAAAACTTGTCAACCATTTCGTCATATGTATATATTTCTGTTTATTCATTCATGTTGCATTTATTTCCAATATATGCTTAGAATGAAAAAATGCTTTAAAATGTACAGTACCTATTGCATTCGACAGTTTATTTTAAACTTCTTTTAATATGCTTTTAGAAATGTTTTTAGCAACATGTGGTACTCAGTTTAATGTTTAGCATTTAATGTTTAGCATTTAGTACTATCGTTCATTCGAAAGTGGAGTGGGTGTTGTATTCCGCTTTAGGTGTCCGTATGTAGGTTTTCCTGAAACATGTCCTTATATAGGCACAATTCGCATTGCCCTTATATATGCATAAGATCCCAGTCCTTATTTAGGCATTAGGCATGCTATCCAAATACAGGCATGGTCACTTACATCCGTCCACCCTAACGTCACAACGAGTTCTTAGAAACCAGACCCTTAAGCTCTTGGGAGTTCCCCCAGCACAGGATTATTGATTTCTCCAAGAACTTATTTATTATGCATGAACCGCTACACCTTAAGGGTTCATTCCTGACGTCTTCCACTGCCCGACTTTACGTTAATGCTAACATTCCAAGGCACCTACCGGGTATAAATATACCTTCCCTTGCCCAAGCAAGTGGGAGGAGACCTCGACATTAGAGGAGCCCGTGTCCTGGCCTGACGCACTGACAAGAGAAGCTGTCATCCCTGCTCGCAGAGAATCCAGTTTCAAGTGTTCTGACTCCCTTCGCGGGGTGTTAGAGTTCGAGACCCGGAAGGAGATTCCCACCTCTCTCATTCTCAAGGTATGGAGCTGACTAGAACCTAGAGGGACTCTTGGCATACCAGACTCTTGGCATACTAGACTATAGCATGCCATATTATAGAATACTTCACCTACTTCTCACCTTGCACTACACTTCGGTTAGGTTAGGTACACTGGGGTAGAACTAGCTTAGAGAAGCATCTTATGAGTACTCGCATTTTTAGCTTATGTTATTTATGTATATGAATATATGTGTCATAGCTAAAAGATAATGCTAGCGCAGTATTATTTCTTTCTACTGCTTACGCTGTACATTATATATCTCGCATACTGTCTTGTGATCATAGCAGCTCATATCTCTTACATGAGAAACAAGACTGTTCAATAAATCCTTTTATTGAAAGGCCCGTCTATTCTTTCTGTGCAACTCTGAAGAAACTAAGCATGCACGATTAGCTGAGTGAAACTGTTATCTATTGTTTCCACGATTCTGAGAGTGTTCCGATTCTAAAGGGAAACAAAGTTGGCATGTTTATGCAGTTTCCAGAAACTACTCCCTTCTTGTTTACAAGGAGTTTCTAGTGGCCTCTGAGTTAGCTGGCACAAAGTAATTAAGTTTAATATACTCGATAGGGACATACTGACCTCAGTCGTATGTCAAATCTATAGGGTATATTATTCCAATGTGCAGAGCCTATTAGGGAAATAGGAACTACACTACAAATGTGACGATGGGCAAGTTTGTTTCTAGGTCTTTCTCCCTGCCCTGTGGAGTTCCCCAGAGCTCGGCATTGAGCCCAACTCTGTTTAACCTCTATGTTACGCCACTTGCCTCAATTATTAAAAATTCTGGTTTCTCCTTGGCGTCTTATGCTGATGACACCCGAATTGTGGTATCATTGGCAAATCCTGAAAGTAATCTGGGTGCGTCATTCAGCTCATGTATGAGTAAGGTGAGCAATTGGATGGACTGCAATTGCCTTAAACTGAATGCCAAAAAAACTGAGGTCATCATCTTCAGCAATAATCCCTCTTTCTGGACACCGGACTGGTGGCCACCAGAGCTGGACTCACTGCCTGAACCCTCAAATAAAGTAAAAAACTTAGGCTTCCTGGTAGATAAAGAAATGAAGTTTAAGGACCAAGTAAACAAAATAACATCTGCCTCTTTCTGCTCTCTAAGGCCTATAAAAAAGATCGAAACTTTCTGCCCCCCCAAACTTCTGAAAACAGTAACCATGGCATTGGTTCTCACAAGGATTGATTATTGCAATAGTCTCTATCTTACTCTTGCAACGGGTCTCCTGAAGAGGCTTCAGACATTGCAAAACGCTGGTGCTTGTTCTTTTTTAAAATTCCAACATACGAGTCGGCTACAGAAGCCATCACGAAGTTGCACTGGTGGCCAGTCAAGCAACGCTGTAGATTCAAGGCTCTCTGTCTGGCCTATAAATCACTGCACGGACTCGGGCCAGACCATTTTAAGAAGAAACTTAAATGGTACGTCCCAGCAAGGACGCTTTGTTCAGGCTCTGCCAGGAACCTGATTGTGCCCCCATTTAGGAAGGCTACTTGGGGTGGAAAGAGCTTTTTTAGGACCACTGCCATGCTTTGGAACAGTCTCCCACTGACACTAAAAGCTGCCCCTCTCCACTTACCCTCAGAAAAGCCTTTAAGACCTGGCTCTTCACACAGGAGTAGAAGGTATTTGCGCACCTGCTTGATCCGACACTGACATTGCTGCAGCTAAAATCAGACTTTGATAGCGCCAAGATGCCCTCGGGCATGAGTTAGCGCTTTATAAATCACATTTACATTACATTACATTACAATCTACAACATTGTATAACAAGCCACTTTATAACGCCACTTCACTCTAGTGTACAACACGCCATTCCACTCTAGGCCACTGCACTCTACAAAACTCTATTCCACTGTATGCCCTTATACTCTACGCCACTCTCCTCTCCTCTACAACACTGTACAACACATGACCCCACTCCACTCTACAACATGGCACTCCAGTGCATGACATGCTACTCCACTTTATGACCCCAGACTCCCTTCTATGACGCACCTCTCCACTCTATGACACACCACTCTATGACACGCCACTCCAATATATGACACTCCGCTCTATGGCATGCCACTACACTGTACGCCACTCCACTCTACTCTATGCCACTTTGCTCTACTCCACTCTACGCACCTTCACTCTACAACACTCTACTCCACTCTATGCAGTCTATGAGCCTGTACTCCACTGTACGACACTCTACACAACTCCCTCTAAGCCACTATGTGCTTCTTTACTCCACTGTACTCTATGACACACTACTCGACTCTACTCCTCTCTACTCTACACCATCCACTCTATGAGTCCACTATAACACAGTGAACAACATGCCACTCTATGGCATGCCATTCCACTGTACTCCATAAGACACCACTCAATTCTACACCACTCCACTCTACAACACTCTACTCCACTCTATGCACCTCCACTGTACACCAGTCTACTTCACTGTATGACAGTGTACGTCATGTCACTCTATGACATGCCACTCCACTCTACTGTACAACACGCCCCTCCACTCTCTGCCACTGCATTCTATAGCACTCTACTCCACTGTCTGCCTCCACACTCTACACCACTCTACTCCACTCTACGTACAACATGCCACTCCACTCTGTGACATAACACTCCACTGTATGACACGCTACTTCACTCTACAACACATCACTCCACTCTACAACATGACGGCTCCACTCTATACCATTCCACTACACTGTAAGCTTCTCCACTCCACGCGCATCCAGTCTAGGACACTGTACGACATAACACGCCACTCCACCCTACTCTATGATACACCACTCCACTGTACGCTACTCAACTCTACTCCTTGCCACTCTACTCTAATCCATTCTATGCCCATCCACTCTATGACACTCTACACCACTGTATGCCAGTGTACAACACTGTACTCCACTGTATAACACTCTATGTAACTCCCTCCATGCCACTACTTGCTATTTACTTCACTGTACTCTATGGCACACTACTCAACACTGTTCCATTACTCTACTCTATGCCACTCCACTCTACGCCACTCCACTGTAACATAGTGTACAACATGCCCCTTTATGACACGCCACTTCACTCCACTCCGTAAGACACCACAGCACTGTACGCCACCCAATTCTACAAAACTCTACTCCATTCCATGCTAATCTACTCCATTATACATCACTGTACAACACGACTCTGTATGACACGCCA
The DNA here is from genome assembly GCA_963921515.1 of Calotriton arnoldi. Classification (NCBI taxonomy): domain Eukaryota; kingdom Metazoa; phylum Chordata; class Amphibia; order Caudata; family Salamandridae; genus Calotriton; species Calotriton arnoldi. The sequence goes on along the minus strand of CAWUFW010000494.1, from coordinate 2,269,582 downwards.
TTCTAATCTACTGTAAAATAGTCCACTCCACTCTATGCCACTGCATTCTACAACATTCTACTTCACTGTATACCCCTACACCCTATGCCACTCTACTCCACTCTCCAACAAAGTATGACATGCCACTCCACTCTACAACCCAGCACTCCACTGTATGACACCCCACTCCACTGTATGACACAGTGCTCCACTCTACGATATGCCAATCCACACCATGTCACTACACTCTATGTCATGCCACTCCACTCCACTCTACAACCCAGCACTCCACTGTATGACACCCCACTCCACTTTATGACACAGTGCTCCACTCTACGATACACCACTCCACACCATGTCACTACACTCTATGACACGCCACTCCACTCTTTGACATGCCACTATACTGTATGCCATATTACTCTATTTGCCCCCTACTCTAAGACACTCTATGACACACCACTTTATCACACAGCACTCCACTGTACTCTACGACACACCACTCAACTCCACTCTATGCCATTCCACTGTACTGTACCACATGTCACTCTACTGTACGACACACCATTCCACTCTACGACACTCCACTCTACTCTATGCCAGTCTAAGACACTGTACTCCACTCTATGCCAGTCCACGACACTGTACTCCACTCTACAACACAAAACGCTACTCCCTCTATGCAACTACATGCTATGTTACTCCACTATACTCTATGGCACACTACTTAATTCTGCTCCACTCTTCTCCACTGCTCTACTCTATGCAACTCTACTCTATGCCACTCCACTGTAACACAGTGTACAGCACCCCAATCTATGACACTCCACTATATGAGATAGCACTCCACTCTATGCCATCCCACTCTATAACACTCTACTTCATTCTTTGCCCCTCCACTCAATGCCAATAAACTCCTCTATATGACACTGTACAACACGCCACTCTATGACACATCCCTCTATGTTATGTTATGTTATCTAGGTACTTGTAAAGCGCGCAGCTACTCAATCGAGTACTACTCTACTGTACAACACGCCACTCCACTCCACACCTGTGCACTCTACAACATTGTACTCCACTGTATACTAAGCCTGGGCAGAGTTCGCGGAGGTTCACTCCACGGAACTCCGCGAAGTGGCAGAAAAACTCTGCCGCGCTCCGTGGAGTTCCGTCAACACTGATTTTTAGTGCTAGAAGTTTGTCCCACGCTCTAAAATCAGCCCGAATGGCACTACGCATAGCACCAGAGGGCGCTGCTGCTTTCTGCCACTCGAGTAGACATTCTACTCAAACGGCAGCTTCCTCAACGCAAATGGCAGACTTCTCAACGAGAGCGGTCGCAACTTGCCACCACTGCCCATGCTGGGAAATCTCGCCAGGATGAGGTCTAGCGCGTTATTTTTTCTCGCAAGCGCTCATGAATTTACCGTTGGCGAGCTGCTTGAGAGAAAAAACTCAGCTTGGCGTCACTTTGCGGACTTTTTCGGAACTCCGCATGGAGAGCAAAGTGGGCATAACTCTGTGAACTCCGCTGGTGGAGCGGAATTCTTCGCCCATCCCTACTGCACACTCTTACACTCTATGCCACTCTACTCCACTTTATGACACTGTACAACATGCCACTCCACTTCACTCCACTGTATAACACACCACACCACTCCACTCTCCCACACTCCACTCTATGAAACTTCACACCACTCACTCTATGACTTGCTACTACTCTGTGCGATATTCCACTCTGTGACCCTCCACTCCAAGGCACTCTACGACATGCCACTCTATGACACACCACCCCACTGTACTCTACTCTATGCCACTCCACCCTACTGTACCACATGCCACTCCACTCTATGACATGGCACTCAACTCTGACACTCCATTCCAGTGACACTCCACTCCACTGTACTACATACAACACCACTCCACTCTCTGACACGTTACCCCACTCTAAGCTATGCCACTCCACTGTGCTCCACTCAACTCTACTTCACTCTACGATACTCCACTGTACGACACTACACTCTATGACACTCTCCTCCAATGTACTCTATGACACTCCACTCAACGACATTCCACACTACATTTTAAAACACTTTTTATTAAAAAATGAAAACCATTGAGATTCAATGAAAAATCCAAAGGTTAAAGCTAAGTTATAGTTGGCAAAACTGTATTTCTTCTTTCTATACAAACCCAATTTACACTACACAAACCTTAGAAAATAAAACGTTATGGTATAACTTAAATTTCTAACTTATGCACCACCTTCAAACTACTATTGCTCACGCACCTCCGTACACAGTGTTATCAACTCACTAGACACACTACATTAACTATGATTTGTGTTTTTATGATGCACTGCTTATACCCTTTCATATTAAATCACTTATGTCATGTGAAATCATAGCATTCATAACAACACTTATGACATCGCAAATTACATCATATGTGAGAACACGGTGCATGGTAGAGTGGCGAGTCATAGTTAATGTAGGGTGGCTAGGGAGCTGAGAACACTGTGTACAGAGATGTTTGAGTTATTGTAATTTGAAGGTGGTGCATAAATTAGAAAGTCGGTACATTTTAGAAAGCAGGTAGGGGAAGCCCCATTCACCGTGCTGTGCCACCACCACAGAAAGGATGCAACAGTCTTTCTGCATCCCAATCTGCCCCCATGGGGACAGAAAACACAGACAACAGGGAAAAATATGGCCAAAATGAAAGGGGGAAAGATGGGGCAGTTCACCCAGGCATTGTGCCGTGTCCCTACACCAGAACATGTGAGGTCTCCCATTGTCCCATTCCTGTCGTGGGTACTGGGCCGAGTCACACATGTGAGGTACTTTTTTTTATCGAGATGAATGGAGGAACGCTGGTCAATAGGAATTTTGTGGATCCTAATAGATTCTGGAAGTTTGTCATAGAAATGCAAGGAAAATGCACAATTTAGGCAAAGCTCCAGGTTTACAGGGCACTGTGGGTAAGAAAACATTATGGGATTTGTGCAAGGCACACCACCCTGAACTCCCCTGGGTGTTTAGTTTTCAGAAATGTCTGACTTTGGAAGGTTTGCTTGGGTAGCCGCACAACCCAGTCCCAAATGCCACAGCTACCTCCATTGCCAAATGAGGTCATTTTCTTTTTACAGGAACAGTTAATTTCTACTCATTGTGTTTTGGACCCACTTCCATTACGGGAGCTAAGCCTATCCATGCAAGTGAAGCAGCATTTTTATAGGGAGATTTGGGCAGTGGTGGCCGGCACGGCTCACGGGTGGCGGGCGGGCACGGGGGAGAGGGAGCATGGGAGGCGCAATGTAAATTAAAAAAAATGAATAAACACTTACCTTGCTGCCGGGTCCTGCACCTCTGCTCCTGCTCTCCTCCGTCGGACTCCAGGAACAGGAAGCACAGCCAGGCTTCCCCTGACCAATCACAATGCTGCAATGCAGCGTTGTGATTGGTAAGCACCCAGATTCCCCTGACCAATCACAACGCTGCAATGCAGCATTGTGATTGGTTAGAGAGTCGTGGTTCGACGCTCAGCCAGGGATGGGGACCTGGGCATGTTCACTATTCAGGCTGTAATGCAGCCTGCCTAGAGAACAGGGAAAGCGTGTGCAACTGTTTGGCTGGACACATAGGGCCAGCCAAACAGTCAAGTGCACTTAGGAGTGGGCAAACCACTCCTCCCCTGTTCTGCTCTGAGAGCAGAGCAGCCCCGCCCTCAAAGCAGCACGGAAACATAAAATGGTAGTAACTCAAAGTTATTATCATTTTATGTTTCCTTTTTTTTGCACTGCTTAAAAGCTGTGAGGCGACACTCCTCCTCCATAGCCGAGGAGCCGCCACTGGATGTGGGCCTGGGTTGTATGAAATTTGTAGATCCCTGCATATTCCAAAACATTTCCTAACAGAAATGTGAGGAAAATATATGTTTTTATCCACAGGTTGAGGTTTGCAAGGGCTTCTTGGAAAGAAAATCTCATGAGAACCACACAATTGACATCACCCTTGATTCCCCCAGGTGTCTAGTTTTACAGAAATGTGTGGGATTGGTAGGTTTCCATAGTTGTTGATTTATCTTGGCCCCAAAATCCACAGCTATCCAAATGGTAAAAAAAGGATCGGTTTTGAGTGGAAAAATTCGATCTGGACCCTTTGGGCCCTTTTATGGGTGATCACAAATGTATAGCCTTATGCAGATTCCAGAACTTTCACCCTGAAAATGTATGAAATGTGTGTTTTTAGCCAAAGTTTGGGGTACGCAAGGTCTTCTGGATAAGAAAGCCTTGTGAAATCCACCTAAGTCATGCCACCCTGGACACCATCAGGTGACTAGTTTTCAGAAATGTGCAGGTTCAGTCGGTTTTCCTGAATGTCAGCTGAGTTGCGGTCCAAAATCCTTAGCTACCCATATTATAAAAAAAAACATATATTCTTCTCGATGAAATATGTCTCCCGGTCGTCTTTTGGGGTGTTTTGTGTCACAGGCACTAGAACCAGACACACAAGTGAGGTGCTGTTTTTTTATGGAAGACATGTGCGAACACAGAATAGTAGAACATTTTTTATTATAAATTGTATTTCTCTGTATTTGTGCCCTCTAAATGTAAGCTAGTGTGTAAGAAATAAGTCATTTCACAAAACGACCTTGAATCACATGATAGTATGGGTAACCACAGAGTTACAGAAGTACAAATAACCAATGTTTTTTAACTAAGTATTTTGTAGACATTTCAAAAATACATAAGTTTCCTTCACACCTATTTTTAATTTTTTATGTTTTACCATATGAATTACTGTATAGTCAGTACACAATGAAACATCATTGTAAGGTACAGCTCAGTTGTTGGCTCTTTGAAATGCATGTTTTAGGGGGAACACATAAACCCTGTATATAACCATGAGCAGAGGGTCTGTCTGACTTACCGGTCTATTGCTTTTGTGAATCAGCAGTAGTGATACGAAGTTACAGTCTTTGTTTGCCTGCCCGTTATCCTGTTGTGCCGCAACACTAAGTCCTGAGATGGGGAGAGGAACTACAGCCCCCAAGGACCACTGAGCGGCGCCCACGCGGCACACGTCATGCCTACGCGTCAAGAGGCGCTACAACTGCGGCCGGGGCTCCCGCGTTAGTCTTTGTTTGCCTGCCCGTTATCCTGTTGTGCCGAAACACTACGTCCTGAGACGGGGAGAGGAACTACAACCCCCAAGGACCACCGAGCGGCGCCCAACCCGCACACGTCATGCCTACGCGCCAGGAGGCGCTACAATTGCGGCCGGGGCTCCCGCAGCGCGGGACGAGCGTGAGCGTGCCCGGGCCGTGCCCGGGCAAAGCCCGGGCCAAGGGTGAACCCATCTGCGCCTCTCCGCAGCAGGGTGAGGCTGGGCTGGGCCACCCCCCTTGCATTTTAAGGAGCTGAGTTCTATAGCTACTCACTGGTAAGGAGACCTTGTAATTTACCAGCTTTCTAATCTCTCCTACTTTTACCTGAATATACTACTGTTGAAGAATGGGCAAAAGGAAATTACCGTCTGTGGGAAAAATGCCCATGAAGAGCGCACCCATCACTAAGTACCTGCAAAATGCTGTGGGGCTGCTTAACAGCGAGATCGTGCATGTTGAGGAACAATTGGCAGCTACCAAAACTGCACTAGACTCTGCTCTAAAAGATTCCTTACCAGAGGGTGTGCCAGACCCCTCAGTACTCACCAATAATGAGAGAGACAAGGTCATTGTGATAGAGCCACCACTAATTAATGATGTTATTGATAAGGGAACTGTATTTAATTTGGTTAATCCATGTATTCTTACAACCCCCCTGGAAATTTCAGCATTATCATATGATTCTGACCTGTTACCTCCGCCAGCTAAAAAAGTGAAACAGCTCTTTATAAAGGATAATGGCCTTGTGGAGAACCAGTCAGTAAAGGTTAAAACTAAACCCAAGCAGAAAAAGGGAGGTAAAAATGCAGGGGCGACAAAGGGGGATAGCGATCCCACGAACCACGCACAGAGACCGCAAGATCTGGAAACGCTGTTTAAAAAACTACATGGCAAGTTAGATAGCATTGAGCGACGCCTGATGACAGAAATCAAATCGGTCCAAAAGGACGTGACATTTTTAACAGATCTGGTTTGTGAATTATTGCCCTCTAAAACTCTGATCAAGATCACTAATACTCAGAAACCAGCGGAAAGATCAAAAGAAGGAGCAGGTTCGTCTATCTGCGTTGGTAAAAACAAGCAAAGGGAGCCTTTTCCCGCATCGTCTTTAAGGGACTGCTCGACTACTCGATCTACTCAAATTTTAAGGTCATGCAAAGACGATGTGGCCCCTTCTTTGAGTCCTGTAAAAACTCGCATGGAGGATAAAATGAATAGCATTACGCAACTTGCTAAAAACACTGAGGAGCCGCTACATCTCCCCTCTCAGGTGACCCCGTACGTCATTGTTCTCAATAATGTTCCTATACTCCCAGAAAACCAGAGCAAACCATATGAGACATTAAAAATCAAGTAGTTCACTGGATTTCGATAAAGTCCAATTTTGGTATAAATATGTTACATCAGAATATTATAATGTTAAGGAGAGTGAAATGGGTGGGTAACTCTAGAAAATTATACCAGGGCGATTGTGTCGTGGTGAATTTCCGTAGCAGGGAATTGGTAGGTAACTTGGTGGAAGTTCTTTCCAATTACCATACCGAACCTGGTTTTAACCACAACCATCATATTACCACTGTTCCACTTGGCTTCTTTTATAGGCCTAGATATAGTAATGCTAACATAAACCCTAGGTATAACCCGTTTCCAATTGTCCCACTGTTTAATAAGTATGCACCCCTGAGAAGTTGCAGTGAAACTGATTGACAGCTAGAGGGTGTGGTTGCCCCACTAGCTAGGAAAATAGATCATATTCTAACTTGCAAGCAGTTAGATGCTGATTCAAGCGAACACACTCAGAAATGGGTTACGGGACAGTCAAGGGGCGCGGTTGCCCCAATAGCTGAGAATATGGCTCATAGCCTAACTTGTAAGCCGATAGATGCTGACCCAAGTATACAAGCTCAGAACGGGGTCGTGGGAGAGCTAGTGATTAAAGACACGGGTTATATTTCCACCTGTAACCAGTTGGAAGTTGGACCTCGTATTCGACCTGATGAGTTTTTTAGTATTATGTCATGGAATGTTGCAGGTATTAAAAATAAAATCAATGATGAGGAATGGCTAAAAACGCTAGAGGGGTGTGCTTTAATCCTAATACAGGAAACTTCGCTTACTGAGCCCTTTTTTATTAATGGTTTTCAAACTGTCTGTACAAATGCTAGACCCTCTAGAATGGGGAGAGCAAAAGGAGGTTTAGCGGCGTTAATTGCGGTAACTTCGCCGCTAACGTTAAGGAAAGCCAACACTATGTCACAGTTTTATCAACTTTTATATTTCTATTCGGAGGGAAAACAGTCTATTATTGTGATACATTTTTATAATAACATTTTTGATAAAACAAGAAATAGGGCTATTAAACATTTAGAAGAAGATTTGGATTACTTTTTGGAGGGAGTGGGAGGGGATTATGTATTAATTTGGGCGGGTGATTTAAACTGTGAAAAATGTGATATTGAAGTGGGAGAACCATGTGGATATTGTGACCATTTTGGAGACCGTATTCCCCATTTCCTACATGATTCTCATGGGGAAGCGAATAATAATGCAGTTCATAAATACAACTTAGTTGTTATGGATCCTGTCACCCCTGTTGGAGAGACAACCACACAAACACATGTAGGGGCTAGGTCATCTTCGAACATCGATCATTTTATCATGTCTGGAAACTGTAGGGATCTGGTAGATAAACTTTTGATCCACGTGAGTCTCCTTAGCGACCATTACCCGCTAATAATGACCTTGAGGCTTATTTTGAAACATCAGGAAAGGGGGAAGGCAGTGGGCACAAATATTAAGACTCAAGGTAACAATGGAGTCTCCATAAGGTGGTCTGGTGTAGATCCCACCACCTTTATGGAAAATCTTAAGGGGAAAAAACAGAGAGATTTAGACATATGTCTGGATAGCTCCGCTATAAATTCGGCAATTATAACTGCTTTTTGCAATATCACTACTGAAATAGCAGGTGACCTAACCTCCAAGAGGAAAAAGAATGTCTGTGATTTTAACCCCAGATGATTTAACCAGGAGTGCTCAAGTTTAAATGGGGAATTAAAAACAGCCTTGAAAGTAAAACCAAGAGACAGCGCTAGGATTACATCCTTGAGGAAAGCTTATAAAAATACTCTGAAAGAAAGGAAATCGGAGATCCGTGAGGAGGCCTGGAGAAAACTAATACAGGCTGCCGAGACACGAGATGCAGCCCTTTTCTGGAAAACAATCGATCATCCCTTTTTTAAGGAGAATACTGCAGTAAAAATTGATATCGTTGTCCATCCAGAAGATTGGATACTGCAATTCGAGAGTATTTTTAACCCCGATGCCGTCAAATCAACTAAGGGAAATAATGGAAATGATATACTAGTGGAGCCTGTAAAATTATCCCCAATAATGCCAGAGGCAATCCTAACTGCCCTACAAAAAAGCGCTAATGGCAAAGCTGCAGGACCTGACGGGGTACCCATTGATGTTTTTAAACATAACACTGATTTTTGGATCCCAATTTTATTAAATGTTTTTAATGCCACATTAGGGGGAGTGCTGCCTGTATCCTGGGTGGGAAGTGTCATTGTACCAATTTTTAAAAAGGGGGACAGAGGTAAGGCCAATTGCTACCGTCCCATATCCCTTCTCGATCCCTCCTCCAAACTAATGGGGAGAATAATGTTGGGGAGGTTAGAAAATTGGGCCACTGAGAATAACATCTTAACAGAGGCCCAATATGGTTTTAGAAGGGGTATTGGGATGGTGGAACAATGTGTAAATCTGGAACTATTGATAGGGAAGTACACATTAGCCAAGAAAGGGGTTTTACATCTTTGTTTTGTTGACCTCACTAGCGCCTTCGATCTCGTGAATCATGCCAAATTATGGCAGACACTGAAAGGGCTAGGTGCTCTTATCGATATAATCATATATTTATCCCAGATTTACAATTTTTTAGCTTCTAGAGTCCGGTTTGGTGCATTAGGGGAATGCACCCAGGACTTCAGACTAATGCGTGGAATTCGACAAGGCTGCGTTTTAGCGCCTCTTTTATTTTCCCTATATATTAATAATGTAGACACTTCTTTACAAAACCAAGCTGCTGATGCCCCAAAAGTTGGGGCACGCCCCACCCCCGTACGTTTATATGCAGACGACGCTGTCCTGTTATCAAGGACAGTGAACGGTCTGCAATGCCTAATAGATAACTTCGCCCTGTATATGTCCGAAAAAGATCTTCAATTAAATCTTAAAAAACTTTTGTTATGACATGTGGGAGCAATTGGCTGAAGGATAGACAACATCACGTGGGAGGGGTAGTCATAAATAGAGTTTTAACTTTTTCATACTTAGGTCTGATTTTTAATAGGAGCGGCGCTTGGAACACACACTTAGAATCTTGTAACTTAAAATTTTTAAGGTCCACCGAAGGTATTTACAGATTTTCAGCAAAAATAGGAAATAAACCCATACGGGAAATTCTCGCCCTTTATCGAAGCAAGTGTGTTCAGGTGTATGGGGGAGAGCCAATACTGCTTCCCTACAAATCCAAGAAAATAAATTCTTGAAAAGACTGTTGGCAGTCCCTTGTACTACAGCGAATTACATAGTACACAAAGAATTATCCGTACCATACTTAAGTGATTTAATAAATATGGCAGGGATCACTTTTTGGCAAGGGATATGGGCCAAAGATGAGACCAAATTTACAAGGGATTTAGGGCCATATGTATCAAGCTAAATTCGCAGAATTTCTGCGTTTGCGATCGCAATTTAGCTGTGTGCAATGTATGAAAGGAAAACCCACTCGCAAAATAAGGAATCGCAAAATTTGCGATTCCCTATTTTGCGAATGCATTTAAGGAATCGCAAATTGCGATTCCTTAAATGCAATGTAGGAAGCACCCAAGTTGTGCCATTTTGGATTAAGGAATCGCAAATTACCACCAACTTCAGGTTGGTGGTAATTTGCGATTTCTTTGAAAAATGCACTTTTTTGCATTTTTGAAAGTGCCATTGGCGCACATACATGCATTTAGGGCATGTATGTGCGCCACATCTGCAGCCATGCTTATTTCAGGGGTGCAACAGGGTGTCCTTTTGACACCCTTGCATCCTTGAAATTGCATTCGCAATTTGTGAGTACCTAATGGGTACTCGCAAATTGCGAATGTCTCCCCATTCATTCCTATGGGCCTCTAGGCCCATAGGAATGAATGGGGAGGTATTCCCTAATTGCAATCGCAATTTGCGATTCGCAAATAAGGAATATGTAGGTTTCGCAAAAGTATTTTGCAAATCCTACATACATCGTGTTTTGCGATTCTCAAATAGCGATTCGCAAAAAATCGCTATTTGAGAATCGCAAAACAACATTTTGATACATATGGCCCTTAATCCTGGACTGCCTGGCCCTCGACCACAGTAGGAAAATCCCCTGGTTAGAGCACATTTATACCCTTTTAACATGCTGTAAGGTAGACACTGATAGAAAGAACCCTGCATCTATCCAGGACTACAGCAAAAGTGATCTGAAGTTAAGATATATGAATGCTAGGGAATGCATAAGAGAGGTTGAAGTTAGCCAAAAACACAGTGTTGTCTCTTACTGCGAATGCCCATCTGTAAGGGGCATACAAATATATTTAACGCAGGTAAGAAATATTCAACACAGGTTTTACTTAACGAGGCTTAGGTTTGGCACACTTCACTATATTATAGCATTCCCTAAAATGGAAAAATGGTGTCATAAACTCCCAAATTGCCCGTGTGATGGAAAGTCCCCCAATCCACGCTGCATTTTATACTCTTTTGTAGTTTTTATAGGGATATCCGAAAATCAGTTTTAAAACCTCTATTTTTATCCAATATGCTTTTTCATTATAAACATGCTTTTAATTTGGTATGTGGCCTGGAAAATGAGAAAATTATGAACGCTGTCATCTTGTTTATATTATTGGCAATAAGAAGAAGAAAGATCTATTTACATTTGGACGCACTGTTATATGAAAAGCCAGACGAGTGTATGTAGTTACGTCATGTATCGTTTACTGGGACATTCAACAGCACTATGCGCTTTATGTATCTATATGATACAGGTTACCTTGCTTATTTTGTACTGTGTATTATACTGGGACATACAATAGCACTTTGCACTTTTTGTATCTATATGACATAGGTCATTTTGCTTATTTGCACTATGTATTAATCAAATGTGTACTGTACCTTGATGTATTGATTGAGCATGAAGTTTTGCTGTTTTTAAATTTGATTGTATACTTCTATTTTTAAAAATTGTAACCGTTCCCTCTGATTAGAATGCTTTTATGGTGATATATTTTGCACCGCATAAAGCTTGTTTGATTTGATTTGATTTACAGATGAAAATGTTGTCAAAATTGACAGTTTTTTTCTACTCTTTTTCATTATTTTTTTTTTTTTAACAGTTACTTTCTTCAGAAAAACCTTGTGGGATCTACACAAGCAACCAGGTACTGCATACAGAATGTTACCTACTTTTCCGGGATCACCCATGAGTTTTGCATCTGTTTCCACCACGAACTGTAGGTAGTTTGAAACCACAAAAATAGAAAAAATGGACTACCTTTTAGAAAAATGCATAAACTGTGGTACTCAAAAATGTTTTTGATACTACTGTGCTTGTTCCTGAAAGCTTGGAAGATGGTGATCCTATCACAGCACACAAGAAAAGAATTCAAGGTTCCCTCAGGGGAATACACAAACCCTGGGTACCTTTAGAATCCACAGGAATTTGGAAAAAGAGGACACACATTTGGTGTGGAAATAATTTGTATAAAAAATGTTGTGAAGGCTTAAACATGAGCTACCCCAACATCCAAAAAGGGGCGTAGCACTGGAGCTGAGGGGGAACTTTGAAGTCAGGGGGTACAGCAGCATATGGGAGCTCGATTTTACCCCTTAATGAAGGCTTAAAATATTTCTTGTGCTGCAATATGCGTGACGAATGACTCCACCTCGCTGTGCGCCTTCACAAGACCCACTTGTGATAAGGTTGCCTTGGTGTTTATAATGTGAGTGCCTCACTTTTTGTAGATATTTGAATAAGATATGTACTGCCATTGTACTTTTTGATAGGCAGAGAATAGCTTGTCTTTACCAATATATACATGGTAGATTGTCACAGAGTAATTCTAATTTTTCTTTTTCGTTCAGTTTCTAAACATTACACTTTGTCACCATTGTATAGTCTGTTTGACAACTGAGAAAGATACTGTTTTCTGAACTGAAGAACACACTTGGGTGCTTCACTATCTCTTTTTTGACTTAGAAGTGACCAACACTTGCAACAACTTGTTGTGTATATTACTTAACATACCAATATGGACAAATTACAAACCTTCGGATTTTCGGATGAAGTTATGCCTCTCTGGTAGGAGAATCAGCTCGAGGGGGAAACTTAACTAATACTGCCACGATAGGTAGTGAAGATATACAAAAATTAACAGCCCTCAGGAAAAAAATTAAACAGATAGAGCTGCATGGGCATTTTATGCTCGAATATTTAAAAGCAGGGGTAATCCCACATGGGCGCCGAGTAAAGAACATACCGGGGCTGTTTGTACAGTTACGAAAATTTCTCGAACGCTGGGCTCTGATAGCGAACAGATGTTCCCGAGATCTCATGATCTTAATAGTGGAGACAGCTAAGGAACTAGTTCAAACCCTCTTTAGATTTACCAGCCAAGAGAAAATATATCCGTATTTAGCGGATAATAATTACCAACAAGAGCCCAGCTACATGGAGCAACATAATCCAACATATAATCGACCACCTAGAAAGATCACTACCTTCTCCGATACCTCAGACTCAGAGGGAGAAGTATATACTAACACCTTTGATCAGGGCCCAGGCAGGAACATGTCCGGAAGAGTTAGGGGAGATCGTCTCCCTTTTTTAGCAGGTGAGGGAACCAAAGGAACCGATGGCGCACGAGATATCAACCAAAGTTCCGCGGGAATTACCAACAACCTCAGAACCAGTACCAGAACGAGAACCAGTATCTGGTGACCAGACATGGCCAGTACTGGCGAGATTAAACCAAATACCTATTTTTAATCTCAGAAACCAAACAACAGATCCGTTCACTGAATCCCTCCTCACCAAAGGTTTATCCTTTGTTCCCCACACCAGAGCTAATACATTTGAAATCTTCCAAGACATAATGACCTTCTTTAGGAAAATCAGGCTTCAAGTCTTCTTTGAAGGCCACAATGACCAAACATTGACTACTAACAACAAGTCAGGACTCACCCCTATATCGACTTTTCTCCCTACATTAGAGCAAGTAGGTCCAGAGATAGCAATCTTTGAACATGTAGTGTTCAAAAAAATTAAAGCAGCCATGAAATATATTCCTGCACCTGCATACAATATATCTTGTGAAGAACACACAGCGTTGCAGAAACTAATTCAAAATAAAAACTTAACTATCAAAAGTTGCGACAAGGGGGGTGGGAAAGTCCTATTGGACAGTGACCAATATGTCCTTAAAATGCAGGACATGTTACAAAATAGAGAGCACTACATACTGATTAAAATCGATCCTACTAAACGTGCACAAAAATTAATCCTAGATATAACTACACAGGCGCTGACAGAGAACCAGATTTGTGAGAAGGAATGGGAATATCTGAACGTTGAAAAACCTAAAATGGCAGCAATTTATGGAGTCCCGAAGATCCATAAACACAGCAAGGATCCACCTTACAGACCCATAGTCACCACCATTAGGTCTGTAACAGAGCCCCTATCAAAATATGTGGATGCTATACTTAGACCTTACATCCACAAAACACAGTCATACATCTGGGACACATGTGATATCATCAATAAAGTGGAACATCTACCATTTAATGCTAAGAGACACACCATGGTAACCATGGACATTGAAGCCCTCTACAGCAACATCCCCCAAATAGGGGCTATTGAGGCTGTGACATGGTTCATGGATGTGTGGCATATCGATTGCCCTAGGATGTTCATTGTGGAATGTCTAAAGATCGTTTTACAAGAGAACACCTTTGAGTTTAATGGGTCATTATATAAGCAAACCAAGGGAGTCAGCATGGGGGCGTCGTATGCCCCCACAGTTGCAAATATATATATGGCTCAATTTGAATCCAGATATGTCTATAATGAGATTGCCCCGTTCAGTGAATCCATCAGTAATTGGTCCAGATTCACAGACGATGAATTTTTTTATCTGGACAGCTGACCAAGAAGAGCTTCCTGAATTCATACCTGGCTTAACTTGTGCGATAGAAATCTTTCCTTTACAGCAAATTCCAGTAACACCAGTGTAGAATTTTTGGACATAATCATTAAACATAATGCACAGCATTTGGAAGTGGATCTTTATACAAAACCCACGGCTCGCAACACACTGTTGCACTTTAACAGCTACCACCCCAAATCACAGAAAACAAGTATTCCCTTTGGACAGTTGCTGCGTCTCCGCAGGAACTGCACCAACCTTGAGGATTTTGACACACAAGCCATCGAAATGAAAGCAAAATTTGTCACCAGGGGCTACCCAAGAAGGTTAGTACGCGACTCTTATAAGAGAGCACGTTACTTTGACAGGCAACATCTTTTAACCCAACGTAACGCCAAACAGAATTCTAATTTGGTATTCGTTACACGTCATTCTACTATGAATGAAAAAATTTGTCAGATCGTCAATTCCAACTGGCACATTGTGAATGCAACCAGAGAAAAAGAGACCCACATACCAAAACCTCTCTTTGCACACAGAAAGAATAAAAACCTCAAAGACCTCATAGTACGATCCCGTATGACTAATACACACAAAAATACCATCCAAACATCAATACTGGGCAATAAACACCTGATTGGGAACTACAAATGTATGGGGTGCGTCGCATGCCAATTTGCTATAGAGACCGAAACATACACCCTTAATGGTACAAATTTCTCTCTTAAAACCCTGACTAACTGTAAGACTACCAACATTATATACTTAATCTCGTGTCCCTGTAATCAGGGATATGTGGGGGAAACCTCCCGCTCCATGACAACAAGGCTTACAGAACATAGGTCAGCCTTATGAACTAAGAAAATTAATGCCCCATTAGTAAAACACTTTATGGAGGCACAGCATACCACCCAAGACATAAGATGGCTTATCCTTGAGAAAATACGTATTAACACAGGGAGATTGCTGATTTGCACGGCGAACACGCCACGGCCTGGAGATCCGAAGGGTTCTACCTAATACTGCCGGATGGGGCAGCTCTTCTAAAAGAAACTCCCTTACATTTGGAAGCATATTTAGCTTTCCGGACACGAGACTAATTAGTCTACCTCTCCAGGAGCAGAACTTATAGGAACCCCTTCCGGGTTGGAATTATCACCGGAACTAAGAGAATACTTGAAACTGACCTCAGCCCTGAAGAAGTCGCGGGGTAATCCCCTGTAACAGCGACGAAACAGGTGTTGGCTAAGAAGGCTTAAAGATCTTGAATTAAAGACATCTGAAAATATAAAGACAAGCATCATTGTGATATTTTATGTAACTTGATGTATTTACTTTTGAACGTGTGCAGATGATTTGTATACACAGGGAGTTTAAGTTCAGAAATGCGGAAACGGAGAGAGGTCTATTGGATTTTCATGTTAGACACCTATAAAAATGGGATGAACAACAAAATCCCATGGGATCAGGCCATCAGATATAATAAAATCTAAATATTTGCCAGAAATTTGCCTGTATTGCTTCAGATTCTGGCTACTCATAGTGTCTTTACACATCCTTTAGTTTGTTAATATGGTTGCCACAATAAATAGAACACGATCTTATAGTAGCTACACATTGCCACTAGTTCAAAGTATTATGAATAGGCTGTTTATCTTACACGGTTCTCTTTTTAAAAGAAGCAGGGATATCTGGCTTTGTTATCATTTAGTAACACTGGGATAAAGATCGTTCATATCACCTGTATAGAAAGATACCGTAATAATAATTTAAAAAAAACTTTTTCTCCGTAGGTCATAACTTTATAAATATATTCATCTTAAGGAGAAACCATACAATCTCAGTTATGCAGAACATCTATCTACCCCGAGATATGGAAAGTCATTTAAACTTTAAACACCATGTTAAGATGGCCGCCATTGTATACCATAATATTCAAAGACATGAAAGCATCAATATGGCCCCACTCATACCATCCAGCCAATCAGGGCACATGCCTTCATTTTAAACAACACACCCCCTTCCAACGGCGTGTGCACGCCATGCGATCCGATTATGAGACAGGACTATGCTGCATGCTCACGGACAGGAGCTACGCATGCCCGCGTGTTGAACGCGGCTGCACTCATCCAACCCTCTGTTACGTCTAGGACGGGCAGAGCAAAGGACCCCTGGTACCGGAGCAATCTCGTCTTTTCCGGTGCAGCATTCACATCCTACCATTTTTAAAAAGGGACGAAAATCTCGGGTAAGCACCTCCCGCAGATCAGTGGCTATCACTTGGTTACTTTAAAAAGCGATCAGGAATTTTAATAAGCGGAACGTGGGCCATCATATCTTTAACTTGGAAATTAGAACTAAGAGAATTTAGTACCGTCGCTAATATCATTCATTTGCTTTTTTTGGAGGGGACATATTCTTGCACCCCCTTCAGTGATGGATGCACTCTTATGTTCTTTATACCGGTAAGCACTTCTGCCTTGGCCCATATTTGCTCAGCACCAAAAATATATAAGGTCACTCAAAAGCCATCTCTCTTCTGTCAGGTTACACAGACAGATTTAGAACACCAACTAGTAAAACATCTCCCTTAAGACCATATGATCAGCCGACTGTCATAAGGTAACAGTGTGTTAGAACTAAAAGGCATGTTGCACATACAACTTGGGAGTAATGACTCTCTATTCTGAATTTCCTTCCTTCTTTTCAATAGTCTTTACCTGGATTTTATTGCATGCATAGAATATGCATGGATCTGGCACTTTAAAAACTTTTTTGTTCACATACCTGTATTGGATTCTTTTGGTGAGCACGATATGGGCTATAATTGGGCTCTATTTTACTTTCATTCACTATTGATAGAGGAACTTACACCATATTCCTCTTTCTTCTGTGACACACCATGTCTTTATTTTATTTTATAGTGAAGTATATATTTAAGTAGGACCAATAATTGGTAACCCAGATGTTTTTTACATGTTTTTAGGATTCATATCACACATGGCTTCCTGATGAAGGCTCAAAGCCGAAACACGCGTAGGACATGACTTATTCCAGCCATGATTATTATGAAGGCTCTTTTCGATTGAAATAAAGGCCATACCTCAATTGGTGATAATAAATCCTCAACAAATCATCAGATACTCCATATGAAGAAATTCCTAAAATATTTTTAGCAATGATTATAGGCTACTTGCAATGAATACACTGGACAACCCATGTTTTGCCTAAGTATAAAAACTGTTCAGAATTTCTGTATCATATCTGTATAAAACCCATGACAAGATAGGCATTGGATGAATGTGGGAGTATGCTTGAAAGGATCTAGTGAGAACCATTATAGAAATAGATCAATCATGTGGTATGTAATGAACTAAATAAGAGCGTGTGTATATGTAAATAATGTATTTGTACTGATTTTTAACAAAAAAGATAAGAAAAATGAAATATTGTTGAATGAATAAAAATATTTTTGATAACAATTAGCATCTGGTTACTGATACATTGATTTGAAATTTTGAAGGTCCACTCCATATTGAATTTCCTAAAGATTTGTGCACACCTGCCATTGTGACTGACCATCCTCTCATATTTTTACTTAAATGTTCAAAAGTATGATCTACAGCATTTATGGTAGCACCACTTTACGTGTGCAACCAAACGCATTTTGTGAATTCATATTATGTGCTTTTTGTACGCAAATTGTGATTTTTGTCTCCACAATATTCATTTGTTCAGATGTAAATGCTTTAATAAGAGGGATTCAAGTAAGGTCTTCCCAAAATCTCTATAAAGTGATGGTAATTTGCATTTAGAACAGTCACGAGTTTTTTATGTTTAAACGACAAGTATTGCACATATTTTAATTATGATGAAAAACAAATAGATACCTAAACTCAATTTCATCTTATTCAGTACTCAAGTATTGCTTCTGCCCTGACAGGAAAATTATGGTCAAAGTAGAAAGGATAATTCAAAATAAATTTTTGTTTTATTTAGTTATGATTAATAATCAAAGATGATATACAGATTCTCTACTTCTGCAGCTATGAACCAGTTTATAACAGATCTAACCTGAGATTATTAACAGTAGGGGCTGGTGACATTGGAAAGTGGTGGGGTATAAAATTTCGGGTTTCAGGCTCTATGGCAAACCAGCGTGATGAGTGAGCCCGACCATTATACGAGGGTTTCAGGGTAGTTCTCTTCCCGAGATAATTTTGAAAAAAGAGTGGGCAAATTTGCATTTTCAAGCAAATTTGAGCAAGCAAGAAGGATAATAAGGCAATTGTGCAAGTGTAGTTATGACATCAATTAAGAGATTTCATATGATAATGACGTAAGTAGCTGCTAATTCAGTATAGCCACAGAGCTTCAAAACAGACTTTGAGATAACTATGCTGAGTACCTCACAGATTTCTTTATTTATTGATATACCTTTACAAATGAAATTGACTGAGGAAATACAAGTTATTGTGATTTGTCAGGCTGGACACAATGAGACAGCAAGGAATAAACGTAAAAAGGCTGTAGGGCACCTTGTGTTAGGAATGGATTGCTAGTGACAAAAAAAGTTCTGAGGCACTGAGCGCCAAAGACTGGGAGTAAAACACAGCACACGGCAGGGAGGGGGAATATGAACAACTTACATTACATTAACAAACCAAATTGTCCACTTCACTGACCAAGACAGACACATGTAGAGATGTCACTGTGTCCCACTCTGGAGAGAGACTCTGGGAGGCATCAAAGGCAGCCGCAAGCTGCCACACCACTGCCCAGCCTTGTCTCTGGGCCCTAGGGTGTTGTTCAGTGTTTTATTCAGTGAGTGTGAAAATCATGGTAGGAAGGTGGCTGAACACCTCTTAGCAAACCATTTCTTGATGGTCTGTGATGAGGTGATTACCAAAGCAGAACAGAGCCAAAAGGAGGCATAATAATAAAAATCCAGTACTACATTTAAAGTGAATTGTATTGTATTGTATCGTAGATTTATATAGCGCAAAAAACTGTCACCCTGCGGGTATCCTGGCGCTGCGACTTACCAAGTTGTCACTAGGCAGAACAGATAGCCTGTACGCTGATTTAGAGAGCTCATATTACTTATCCCTAGGGAAGAGCCAGGTCTTTAAGCTTTTTCTGAATGAGAGCAGCGAGTTGGTTTGTCTAATATGCAGGGGGAGGTCGTTCCAGAGTCGTGAGGCTGCTATACCGAATGCTCTGCCACCCATCCTAGTCTTCTTAAATCTAGTAGTAGTTACCAGACTTGCACTGGAAGAGCGAAGATTTCTCCCAGGGTTGTACCATGTGAGTTTCTCCTGCATGGAAATTGGACCCAAACCATGCACTGCCCTGAACACGATGCAGAGAGATTTAAATTGAATTCTCTCCTTGACGGGTAGCCAATGGAGGTCTTTTAATGCTGCCGTCGTCGAGGACCTGCGCTGCCTGTTTAAGGCCAGTTTGGCTGCTATAGACTGGATCCTCTGCAGCTTCAATAGCACTGAGTGCGGTGCTCCCAAATACAGAGAGTTACAGTAATCCAGTCTACTTAAAATTATGCTCCTCACTACTAAGGGTCTGGTAGCACTAGGCAGTAGTGGGAGAATTGGACTAAGTAAAAGGAAGGAAATGCAAGGTCCAATGCCTGCGTGACTTACTGCAGTGCTACTGCCTTTTTAAAACCCAGGAAGTGCCACATGCTAGTTCAATCAGCCACAGAACAGAAACCAAATTATATTATAAAGTAAACACAAAGGGGCTCATTATGATGGCGGGCGGACCTGAGTCCGCCCGCCATTGCTGCGGTGTTTGGGACCGCCCGCCAGATATGCGGCGGTCCCACCACTGCAATTAGGATGCGCCCGCCATACTGGCGGGCGCATCTAGGGCATTTAACATTGCGGACGGTGCTGCTGGCTGCAGCACCGTACGCAATGTTAAATAGCAAAGATGTGCATTTCCCTGCACTACGTGGCAGACACCACGCGGTGCCTGCCACGCAGTGCAGGGAAATGCAGGGGGGTACCATGGGTAACCCCCAGTGCAGCTACACCTCTCCCCAAGACAAGGGGGGCCTGCAACGGGCCCCCAAACCCAATCCCTGCCAGCCTTTCCATGGCGGCATCGCTGCCATGGAAAGGCCATTTTCTACCACAATCCTAATTTGGTGGACGGTGCCTGCTAGGCACCGCCACCATTTTAGGCACCCTGCACCGTCCGCCAGGCAATCGGTATGATTGCCTTTGGCGGTGAAGTGGCAGACGGACTTTACGTCCGCCGCGGTACCCACGCCATCCTAATTGGGCGGTGGGTAAATCGCTTTGTGATGGCGGAAGGACCGCCACCGCTGGCCCTGCGGTGGTGGTCCTTCCGCCATACTAATCGCCCCCAAAGTTTTTACATTCTCATGATATTATTATTATTATTTTTTACACTGCGCACCACTACTGTGGCCTCTTCTTCAACTCCAAGAGAGTGCTTGTAGAGAGGAAGGGGAATGTCGTGCCTGGAGATGTGCAGGAAAAAGAGAGCCTTGAGGGAGCTGTGTGGGAGCTGAGGGGCAGTGCCTGGGTGAGTAACCGCTGCCAGGCTCTAGAGAGGATCTCACTCCAAGGAGATGGATGTTCGATGCCCAAGCTGGAAGGGCCGGGTGGGGCCAGAAAGCAGTCTTCACTGGATGATGGCCGGATCACTGGAGATTCGATACATGCTCCATGGATGATGAGCACAGCGCAGTGCATAACACTGGTGTGGCGCAAGATGACGCCCTGCTACCCCGACCCAGCAGAAGGTGTTGAGGGACTCCTAAGGTTCCCTAAATGACAGATAACCTCATGCTGCTTTTTGGTGAATGGGGGCCCTGGGGATGCCCCTCTCCCCGCACCCCACTAGTGCAGGGGACAGCATTACGCCCCTGGTATCGCACTCTCAGTGAGATCTGGTTCCTGCCTTCAGTGGCTTCCTTCGACCTTTAGCTAACACCATAACAGCACCACTGGTGCCTTTGAAACTTTGAAAATAGTGGGGCACTAATACCCACCCCGAATTTTGCCGAAAGAACATGATAGCAAGGAACCCAACATTCTTCAGTTGGCTTTCCCAAGAATATTTTTAGAAATAGTGCACACTAAACTCGCTAAAAATTAGTAGGTCTAATAGACAGTTCTAAATAAGTATTTCAGAAATCTTCCAGCATGTTAAGGATTACCACAGTAAAAATCCTGCATATGACTTTGTCAATAAGGCAACTGTGTACCAAGAGGAAAACAGGGTGCAGTACAACTATGTCAATCTTCTCTCAATTCACCAGTCCATGAGGTGGAGAGACAATATTTTGGTGTCTGGTGTTAAGAATGGATTGTTAGTGACAGAACCATACAGTGATTGGTCAGGGTCCACGAACAAGAGGCTCCCATCCCTGCATTGCCTCAAGAGCAAACACTGCACCAGAGAGGCCTATTTACGGCCTCTCTTGAGCCAATGCATACACTGCTTCCATGCTGTTATGTTATCAGTACAGCATGCAGGCAACCTCACCACTCATTAGGAGACTGGGGGGCTACGGTTGTGTTTCTACCTGAGCTCAGTAATGGCACAGGTGGAGAGGCCTCTAGTGCGCATGTCAAGCTGACCGGAGAAAGGCAGCCGTCCAACCCAACATGCACACTTTGGACCCAAGCACTGAGCATGGTGACCGTTTCTGCTGTCACTAATATTTTTTACCCCTACCTCAGGCGCAAATCATCGTGCACTGGCTCCCTGACTTGGGCAAGAGAACCTGGCCTGCGACTGAAAGCTGACAGCCATGGGCAGATAAAAAAGAAAGTGTACAAATAGTTTGCAAATTTTATAAACGTATCCATGTTTAATAGGGGGGTTGAGGGGGCCAAAAATATAAGCGGGGCAGTGCCCCAATGCCCTAAAATATTAATAATAATAATAATAATAATAATAATAATAATACATATTGCTCTTCAGACATTTTTTGAGTGAACATTTCTTAATGATTAAAGATTGCCATCCAATTGACTGAAACCCTCCGAAAAAGTTGGTGTTTCTGTATGAAATGCTTTCTATATATCTATTTTTCCCAACCTATTTTAGATAAAGATTCCTGATTCCCATCACTGTTAATCCCTCCATGATACACGACATGATGTTTAAGGTTAACTCTTTCAAGCAAATTAGTCCCTTTGTGTGGGTCGTATTTTTGACACCAATGGATAAGATGGATGTGCACCAGAAGAGCCGCGTAATTACCTTTCAATTTTCACCTTTAACCACCAACTCCTTGTCAGGTCGCATCCTGAGCTTTTTGACACTATCGGATGGCTTATCACCAGCTAGCGCTCAATTTATGTACTGGCTGCCTTCATAGAGAAGATGGAGAGATATTTATTATGGATTAATTTCAGACCAAACACCATATTTTTCTCTAGCTGCTTAATTGAAAAGATTTCTTTATTGCAAAAAATTGGTGAGATGTGTGGTCTTTGTTTCTGGCGCATAGCCTCATAGTCCATGTTTGATTGGATAACTTGAAATTAAATAAGACGTTGCTTTACTCTGTGAGTGGAATTAACAGATAAATGCCTTGTGTCACCGTACCTGGGGCGCCTAGTACTCAAAGAGTGGTTATTCTGGTTGAAAGAAAAAAGTTCTAAAAAAAGAATTTGACTGCTGTGAGACCAAATTAGAGTTTATCCATTGAATAAAGAAATATATAGGAGACTTTGCAATTGCTTCTCTCTCCTGAATGGAGCTACATTCCTCTTGAGAAGCTAGCCACTAGGAAAAAATGTGAAATACCCTGCTTAGACCAATTGAGTGGAAATGGCAAAAAAAGCTGCGCTTAATTTGTAAAAAAAGGGCAAACTTTTTCTTCGGACCTTACTGCTGCTGAACGCTGGTGCTGCAGAATCCCACGCTGCACTTACTGTACTCTATTTTACTCTTGCGAGTATTTTGTTTTATCCCTGCTTTCTTTCTTCATCAGCATTTTTTAATCTTTCTCTTTCATTTCTCCCTTTTCTCTATTTCTTTCTTTTACTCTTGTGCAAACTCTAATAATGAAAAATATGGCCAGTTCCACAAAAATAAGTACACATGCGGACCTCCTGGTACCCTACCAGAAATTAAGGGCTGCAATAAGTCTTTAGAGATGATTTTCTTTTGATCTCCAAAAGATTGCAGGAAGACCCTTGAGCCCTATAAACGTATTTGTTAATAAAGTATAGGTCATGTTTAGATATAAGGAAAGGTTCCTACTGCAATGACATAGGCCACTCCAAAGGCGCATGGGTGACATTCTATGTTCATGTAATTAGCATGTACATTGCACATTTGTACCATGTCTAAAGCCAGGACTTTTTTTCGATTAATGCATATTACTCATGGAATGTTTCAAAATATGTTGGCTTAATGATTATTGAACGGTCTAATCTAGTGTTAATTGCTGGCATTTAATCATTCATTGAAATTAATATGACGCGCCTTTCTTTTTATTGTACCATGTGTATTGAATTAAGTGCCACAGATCTTAGCCATTTAATTAATTTATCAAAGGTAAAACCTTGTCCAAAGCCTCGCCTGAAAAGTGTGTACTTTTGGAACCCTGTATAATGGATGTTTGAGCAGAATCTGTGTATCTTCTAAACAATTTTGTTACATGTGAGTGCAGTATAGATTGACTGAGGATTATTTTACGTACTGTGAGGAGTATGTGAGGTGTGTTGTTGGGCATGCTTCATGAGGACTTGGTTACTGTGAATCTATACACATTTTCAACAAAGGAGAGAAGCATGGCACATGTGGCTAAGAAAGATACCGCTGCATTTGAGCAAATAATTCAATCCTGATTCTGGGACCTTCTTTGCCTTGTCCACAGAAAATTCAATGTGTTTATGGGGAGCAGAGGGTGTAACCACACCTGGTAAAACTTGGAATTGTATAGAGTGGTGTGCCGCCCTTGGGGATGCTGCTTCACCTCAATGTTAAAGAAGGCATAGGTGTTATTTGGAGCCTACTTGAAAGGGTGCCTAATGTATAAAATTAGGTCAATCTAAATATTAAGGAAGGCATGTCTCTACATTGAACTGTTATAAAACGTTTTCAGTGTATAAGTAAATGTGCCATTTCCCTATGGAGCTGTTTGGCTATGATAAAAAAAAAGGTGACTTTTCAAAAAAAATATTGTTTAGAAAAATTCTACAAAGTTAATTCATAGTATCTTTTTAGGGTATATTAAAAAATTGAGGGGCATACTAGCAAGACCCACGTTAAAATTATCGCCGTTTTAGCGGCAGGAAACTGCCGCTAAAACGGCGATAATGGGCTTGCTAATATGCGTTATGGAATTCCAATAGAAGCCCAGGTTAGATGTGCAGGACGTCTAACCTGGGCTTCTATTGGAATTCCATAACGCATATTAGCAAGCCCATTATCGCCGTTTTAGCGGCAGTTTCCTGTCACCTTGGACCATTGACTGAAAGTTTGGTTACTGTGGGAGAGACCAAGAGTAACTTTGCCAGCATCTTCACGAAATTGGGACTCAGGGTTGTTGCAGAAACTAGAAGCAGAGGGGTCTGTCTTAACCTGATTGTATACCTCCAGAAGAGTGCCAGAAAGATCAAAAGCATTTGAGTGTACTAGCCTGCATTGTCACTAACTCTGTCCCTTGCAGCTTTTTCTTGTTTTTGGTGCAAAAGTGGTACCTGGTGCCCTTTTTTGGTAACACATATAGATTAACAGCAACATTTTAAATATGCATACTTATGGTACATTTAACAGAAGTGTACCAATTTTGTATCATTTTGCTTACTAACTTTATCTTAATTTTTAGTTGGGTTGACAACTGTTATTTTTTTATTTTCATGCTATATGGCATTGTTTCTTGTTAAATATTTCTCTTTGGAAAAGCGTGCAGCCTGTCCAGCTTATCTTATGACAACCAGAGGCTGAGCAGAATTTTTTCTGTGAGCTGTGTTGTAACCTAGCAAGATATTGCCATACTATGTTGGTAGTAATCCTGGGCGGAGTTTGCAGGGTTCCGCATAAGCGGAACTCTGCAAAGTGCAAAAAAAACTCTGACGGGCTACGTGGAGTGCGTTAGATAAATGCTGTTCAGGGTGATTTTCAATGCCAGGTGCTTGTCCGCACTGTGCAATCATCGCGAACGGCACCATGCACAGCTCAAGCTGGTGCTGCTTCCTTTCTGCCGCTCGAGTAGATTTTTACTCGAGCGGCAGCTTTCTCAACGCGAACGGACGGTTTCTCAACGCCAGCAGTCGCGAGCAGTCGTGAGCATACGCGACCACTCGCAATGAGAAATCTGACCGCCAGCGTTGAGAAATCTTGCCGGGAAGTTGATTTTCCTCGTGCTCGCTCGCCAACTTGACATTGACGAACGCGAGCAAGGGAAAACACTCTGCTCCACCACAGGAGCGGAGTTTTTTGGAACTCCGCGAGCTCTGCGTAACGCTGTGTGCGGAAAACTCCGCGAGTGGAGTGGAGTTCACCGCCCAGACTTAGTTGGTAGGATATTTCCTTCTGTATTATTGATCCAATTTCTCACAATTTCTGTCTGTGTATGAGTCTGGATCTTCCTTCCAGTGCACGAACATTGATTTCCTCTGCCTGGCTGCAGGCATTCAGCCCTTCCATTTACCATATTCTTTACACCCAGAGAGCCACCATCAGTCATGTAGACATTAAACCTAAACCAAAGAAATAGAAAACCCTGTTCCCACATGAACCCAAACTTGTAAAGTGGCCTTTACAGAGATTGTTTTGGAACTCGGGGAAAGATCAGCAGGTTTTGGGGGCTCGTTTATTTTAAATGAGCCTGTCATATTGGACAACATTCGGTCAGTTTTTGTCTAATTTTAACAATCAGCTACATCAGGGGTCTACAAAGAGAGCAAGCAAACTGTAGCAACCGGCATGTTTGTGTTTTAGAAAGAGTGATAGTAAAAGATGAATAAATACACAAATCACCATAATGAATAATGCCTAGAACATATATCATATGGATAGTACATTTGAATGAAGAGGATAGCCAGGGTAATCCTGTTCTCTTTTTCGCATTATCTGTGCTGTTGTACGAGGTGTAGCCAAAAACTGATCTGTATCATTCTTTCTATTGCCAAATTGTATTCATTGCAAAAATTGGTTGATGGAGGATAGTCCAGTTATACTCAGCTGGATAGCAACAATTAAAGTGGTGGGTAAGAATGAAGCATACTTTTTGGGCTTTCAACATTGTGTGAGACAACAAACACTGGATTGCAACTCTGTTCTGTTTTTGTTTACAAACAGCATTGATGGTATGCTTCAGTTTTTGCTTTCAATGTTTCATTTACATGATTTGCCAGCAAAAGATAGTGTGGGTGACATAAAATAAGGACCATTATCAAAATAAAGTGTATTTCATTTGTGGCGGGACCACTGCTGCTGCGTTTTTGTTACAAGGGGCCAATTTTGCATCACAGTAACAAAATCGCCCCCCTCAGGTAGAAAACCAGCCCCCACCCTTCCGACCCACCGCGAAACGCCCAGTGCCCGCTACAGCTAGTACAGCCCTGCCCCAGATGGCACCACCAACAGCCCTGCCTCTGCTGCCGTATGCCAGTCCGAGCATTACCTATGTGCTAGATTTATCAGTTTAAAATAAACAGTGTACCAATATATTCAGTACAAGAATAGACACACATCGCCACAAAGTGTTATAGTCCCATGATAGGTGCTGGTGTTTAGAAATAAGTGCTGGTACTGAGCACCAGAAAAGACTGGCACAAATTAAGCACTGGTATCTCTTCCTAGCAAACTATGAAACTGGATAGTTTCTCTCTTTCTGAGATTTATTCTTTGAACACATGTGCTGCAAAAGGTCGATGAGGAACACTGAAGATTCATGCACATTCAAAAGTCTCAAGGATTTCAGCATCAGACAAATCCAGGTTTTATGGTGAAGCCCACAAACAAAATGCTTGAACATATAAACAAATGTATAAATAAGCAGTTTTAAATGCACCTTCTAAGAAAAATACAGCTCCTAATTCCAAAAGAAGAATTTGAACATGTGGTTCAAGTCCTGGGTTAGTTTTTTCTGAACTAAGAAGCTGTCTCCCTAGTGGGTCCATAAAAGATGCAATAGGCCGTTCAGTGGCAGGGTAAAGAAAAGCTACTTTTTCATGCTGATACTCATCAATCACATGAATCTCTTTGACATCTATGGCTCTTTACAAGGTTTGTGGTTATAAGTGAGGTAATGCCAACCCCAGGTTAGTATCACACACTTACTATAAGTTTCCAAGCCCAAAAATCGGAATGACTGCAAGAATCAGTATTTATTTGCATGCCAGCTTTTTCAGTTTTTCCTCAGACTTGGGGCACTTCTCCTTATTCACGTTTCACCAGGTTTCCTAGAGAAACTGATGAGTGAAACCTCTGCATGTCTGGTAATTCCTCTCGCAATTCCAATTTGGATGGAAACTCAGGGGCAGATTTACTAACAAGTCATGCAACCCAATGCAGCAAGACAACTTGCATGAGAGGGAGAGGGCAGGAATGTGCCATACCTACTAAGATATGGTGCATTCCTGCTCTCTTCCTGTGCTGGCGCACAAGGGGGCCCGTATTACAGCCAGGATTGTTTTTCCTGCACGAAGGAACACTTTCCAGCAAAAAAACAATCCTCTCAGGCTTTTTCCTCTTTCAGTATGGGCTGCAGAATGCAGCACACGTAGAAAGGGAAAACAAATATGAGACATAAAAATATTTCTCCATGTTATGCCTCACCTGAGAAGGCATAGCATTTTGATGGATTCCCAGGTTTACTAGTCATAGTAAATTGGGAAATGTGCCAAAATCCATGGGTGGATGCATGGGAACAGCCACGCTCTGCTCATCGAATGCCTTCCTAGGGCAAGATACAGCCCTACCAAGTACCACGCATCAGGCGTTATACTAACTCATTTCTGAAATACAAAGTTACACATTATAGCACCTCCTCAGCTGTCAAGCCGGAGTGCTGCTATAATGCACCATACCATGCTGACTGAAAGCTGCAGTGGCAACGCGCTGCTCCTGTTCAGCTTGGGGGGCTGGCTGAGCTGCTCACAGCTCAAGCTGTTAATCTGCTACAATATAACAATAGGACACACTGTGTGGCATTACATTCACTGACTCAGGAGTCAGACACAGTTTAATCATGAGAGTGAATAAAGTTTTGGCTGGTGCTGGCAATGGCGGTGGAAAATGATCCTGACAGGGGAAGGAGAGGTGTCAGTGACCTTTAAGTACACAGTCAAAAGAAGGAGAGCTGTCAGCAACCATGAATATAGCCACAGACGAGAAGGAAAGGTGTCAGCAGCCTGTAAGCACAGCCACAGTCAGGGGGAGGTGCGCTGTCAGCAGCCTGTGAGTTCAGGTAGGGGAAGGAGAGCATTTACCTGCCTAAATTACTTGACAGGGCTGCCTAGATTAACACACTGTATATCGGTCTCTCAAATAATGGAAAAATACCCATTGCCAATAAAGTCAGTGTAATGCCACTGTGACGTCACTTCCTGGGACAGTGTAGTGAATTGCCTATGGAGAAGTACTGTTACTAGTATCCTGATGTCTTTGCATAGTGCAGAGTACGGAGTGTAGTGGAGAGCCTAGGGCATGGCCTGGCATGTCCTCGGGCAGATAGCTTTAGTGCACTGCATGTACAGGATGCGAGCCATACGGGACGTACACTGCACACAGGACACGCACTTGTACCTGCCGTCAAGTTTCTATCCTTGCACACACTATAGTAACTGTTTCAATGGTTTTAAGTAATCACGCAATAAAGATTGACTTATTGTAACTGTTTCTGTACCTGCAACCCTTGTGCCATGCTGTTGTGTGATATTTTATGTTATTTGTATTTTGTATGGCACATTCTTCCGTTGGTATGTAGGCCTGCTCTGCCTTTTCTCTCTGTTCCTAGTTTCCCATCACAGACTAGTGTCTGGTTCGGCTTGTGAAGGTGCGCTATCAGTGGGGTGAATGGGTCGGTGCCACTTTCTGTATTTGGTGAATGTGTCGGCTTCAGTGAGCTTTGAGTGAATTTTCCTGGTGTCCGTGTGTGAGCCCTGACTGGACTGCTGAAGACGTTTATGCAGATTATGTGCACACACTGTCTTTCTGTGCCTGATATGTGCACTCCTCGCTTCTTTGAGTGTGTGCCTGTTTCTGTGCCCACTGCTTCTACCGGGCCTCTTGTTTGCATACTCTATGCCCTGCCTGCTCTTGTGCACACAGTCATTTTGCACATGTTTCTATACTCCTGCCTTGCAGGGGTGTGTGCCTGTTTCTGTGCACACAGTTTGCATGACGGACCTCTTGTGTACATACACTTTGCGCTGTCTGCTCTTGTGCACACAGCTTGGATGCTGGGCCTCTTGTGTACATACACTATGCTCTTGTGCACACACTTTGCATCCAGCCTGTTTGACTCCTGTGGTTAAACTTTGCACATGACTGTCACTGCATGTAATGCGATCCCCAGGGGCTCTTTGCTGTAGGAAAGCTCCTTGACCGGCCTGTTGTGAGTAGTCCCAGGTCGTGTGTGCGTTCACACGTCACAGAGGGCAGGGGCAGTGGTTGTGTTCATTGTTTAATTTGGAGTGTTGTAGTTTTACCTCGTGCTGGTGCACAGTGTTGGAATCAATAGCCCTCTGTACACGAGCGCTAAACAAGCATTTCACAAGCAACAGTTTGTGCTGTTGTATAGTGACAGGTTCTTGCTGTATCCTCAAGAATGCCTAGGTGTAGGCACAAAGAGGCGCTGGAGGCCAGTCAGACTCAAGCTCTAGTGCAAAACATAGGCACAAACATTTTTTGCACAAGAGCAATCTTAGTTGGCCATGGTTAGGTGTGGACTACCCTCCCGACTGCGAGGGCCCCAGGGTGGTGAACTGTTCTGAGCATCCGATAAAATTCTGTGTCCCAAGGATTGAACTTAGCAGGTGTAACAAATGGTACCAATTACAAGTTCTGCCTCAAATAACAGGAACTAACTTGGGGATTTTGGAGCTTTCTGCACCAAAATCTGCATATTTAGGTATTTACTGTGCCTCATTTATGAGGCCACTTGCGCCGCAAGAATGTCACTTTTTGTGACGTTCCGTGGCACAGGAGCCTGTCCATATTTATGAGGCAGCACAAAGCCACTTTTTTTAGCTTAATGCTGCCTTGTAAATATAGTTCCCTTTAACGCACTTTTCTGCATTAAAGGGGAGTGGAATGGGTGTTGCTAGGGGCGTTCCCAGCATTATAAATGGCTTTTGACACTGTCCCAGATTTACAAGAAATCGTAAATCTGAGGCAGTGCCAAAAACGTGCGCCTCCCCAGGGTATGTGTAAGGGAGGCACAATGAGGAGAAATATCTTTATTTCTTCTCGTTTTTCCTTTTTCTATGTGTGCTGGATACTGTAGCACACATAAAAAGAGGAAAAAGCCTCTTCTGATTGTTTTTGTGCAGGAAGGTTTTCCATGGGCTCCGATGTGACCCTGCTGCGCCAAGACATACGCAATGTCCCCGGGAGAGTGAGCCAAACAGAACATCGCATTTCCGAAGTAGAAGACACGTCACACAACCTGCGTAAGAAGGTCTCCGGTGTAACAGCAGCACTGAAAGAACCTGGAGAGTGGATGACGCCGAAAACAGAGCTCACAGAAATAATTGGGTTTCTGGAGGATACAGAGTGATCAGACCCCGGAGCCTACATAATCATGTGGCTTAAAAACTCCCTCCTGGCGGTGCAGTTTTCAACCTGTTTCATAATCGAACAAGCCCACAGGATGTCTGGTGTGAGGCCCCCCCTGGGGCGCCTCTGCAGCTGCTGATTACATGATTCCTCAACTTCCAAGACCGAGATTTAATACTCCAGGAGTTGAGGAGGCTTGGGAAAATTAAACAAGCCAATACTAAGATAATGGTGTTTCCCAACTACTCCGCGAAGTGCAAAAACTTGGACGCACGTTTGATTCGGTCAAGATGAGATTGAGAGCCCTCCGGATTCAGTGTATGCTGCTCTTTCCAGCAAAACTTAAAGTCATCTTCCAAGGCAGCTCCCATTTTTTCCAGACCCCAGAGGAGGCATGGACATGAATATAGGAGCGCCGCCCACAAGACATAGACAGGGAACATGAGTCACCCCATACATAGATGTTCATAAAGGAGTGGGCCCCAAGCAACAGAACAAGAAGAGGAGACTCTTACCCGCTATGACACTGTGGGCACGTATGGGGACCCCATTCCGCACACCATACTGGACAAGAGAAAGAGCTCATTCTCGGACTGAGATGATGACTCCACATATGTTAAAACTAGAAAGAAACAGCCCAGTGACAGGGAACGGAACACCTCCGATCCTTCAGAAAGGAAATGCTCAGCTGATGGAGATAGCTATCACCCACTCCTCCACATCATCAACCATATGGAACAGGTGAGCGCGGAGGCCACCAACCAAGAGACTTTGCAACAACAGCCTCTCATAACTGGCGAGAAAGGATGAGATGTGGGACTAACTGGCTGCTGAGAAACAGCAGAGCATCATAGAAGGCCCCCATAGGTGACTGCGCCAAGCTCTGGTGGGCATATAGACTGGTTTCGAGTTAATATCCTTTTCACTGTTCATAACAAACTGACGTAGGGGGAGGGAGGGGAAACAGACCTCTCGGGATTTACCTACGCCACTGTTGTCATGTTGACCACTTGGGAGATAGGCGTGGGAAGTGGGAGCGTGTGGGGAGGTGGGATCAGGTTGGGGGTTAGGGGATACATAGAAATGTATAACAGAATATTTTTCATGTTTTCGGCCACCCATTGGGACCCCAACATCAATTATGTGCAGATGAACACCCAGAATCGACACAAGACATATCCGAGCAATGACCGGGAGATCATACACATCCCTCATGGGTGAGAGAAGTTACTCTGTGTTGATGTGGAATGTCAGTGGAATGGGGAACAAGGTTAAGAGGGGTTTAGTCACTAGGTCCTCAAAAGACTTAAACCTGACGTTGTCCTTCTACAGGAGACACACTTGCTCGGTGCATGCTGCACTTTCCTGGGGAGGGGGCCAGACACTACACTGGTGCACCCCAGATTCTCTTCCGGATCCAGGGGATTCGCCATATTAATCGAAAAAACAACCTCTTTTCACATGACCAGAACATGGACAGACTTCAATGGCACATTTGTCGCAGTACAGGGGACATGGGGCTGGAGGGCACTTACCCTAATTAGCGTCTACGCTCCGCCATGACTACAAAACCAGACACTCAGCAAAATAGCCAAGATACTCCTTGGGTCCTACCCTACCACACATATAATTGGTGGTGACATTAACAAAGTGCTAGATCCAAAATTAGTGCGGGGACATGTATACCTACCCCATTAACTAACTTTGTGAACTCCCTTGGATTAACTGACCTCTGGTGCTGACACCACCCCATTGATTGCAGCTACTTATACTTCTTAGGTGCTCATAGAGTCTTTTCTAGGCTGGACTACCTCTTTGGAGCAGACGGAGAGGTGAGGTGGAGGCAGTGGAGAGGGCAGAGTACCTAGCTAGGGGCATATCGGACCACTCGCCTCTTTGGCTGATGTTGGGAGGGGGTGCAAGTAGGCCTAGACAGGAATGGAGACTGAATGTTTGGGACCTTCACGACCAAACAGTCGCTAAGGAGATCCGGACAGACACAGAGCTATACTTTCATGAAAACGAGGTACCTGTACCCTCAGCAGTCACTTTGTGGGAGGCATACAAGACAGTGCTGCGGGACAGAGCACAAAATATAATAGCCCACAAAAGAAAGGATGAAACTTGCCAGGTTGACGCCGTAGAACATAAACTCCTAGGCCTGGAGAGACATATGAACCCCAACATCTACGTTCATTTACTTCGCCAGATCGAGATAACACAAGAGGTATATCGGACGCTGGTGGAGCGTGAAGTTCGAACCCAGCTCCAGGCCACACAACACCAACTTTACAAGTCTGGGGACAGAGCCGGGAAGCTCCTGGCCTGGCTGGGTGGTTATGATCAGCGAAAAAGAGGAAACACACACAACAGCACCTGTTCTAGCTGACACCTTTGCCTGCTATTACAGGGACCTCTATAAAGTCTGGCCCCTAGCAGATGACACTCAAATAAATAGTTACATTAATGCCATAGACATCCCCACTCTTACCCGAAAAGACCGGACGACCCTTGAAAAAGACCTCACTCTGACGGAAGTGATAGATGTCTTTAGCAGGCAAAAATCAGGGAAAACCCCGGGTCCAAATGGGCTGCCAAATGAATTTTTTAAACCCAATGCTAACCTGCTAGTCCCACATCTCCTGAATATGTTTCGGGCAGTGCTGGAGGAAGGGACACTTCCACCAGATCTCTGTCTGGTGACTGTAGTTGTGATCCATAAGCCTGGGAATCCCCCCCACGGATTGCGGATCATACCACCCAATATCACCACTTAACGTAGAAACAAAAATCCTGGCCTCTATCCTGGCTGCACGCTTGCTGCTAGTGATCTCATCCCTTATTCACTGTGACCAATCTGGCTTTATGCCTAAACTCGCTACGCTCTTCATCTTCCGTCGCCTGGCCAATTGGTTAGACACGTCAAGGACAGATCAGCCCCACATGTACTCCTCTCTTTAGACACCAAAAAGGCCTTTGATGCAGTA
Organism: Calotriton arnoldi; assembly: GCA_963921515.1. Taxonomy (NCBI): domain Eukaryota; kingdom Metazoa; phylum Chordata; class Amphibia; order Caudata; family Salamandridae; genus Calotriton; species Calotriton arnoldi. Next base: position 2,235,456 of record CAWUFW010000494.1, on the reverse strand, counting down.
CACCGGCCATTCATGCGTCAAGCCCTGTTAAAGTTTGGATTCAGCCCTGCCTTCATGGCATGGGTGGAACTGCTATACACCAACCCAAGAGCAAGAGTGCACGCTAATGGGGTGATCTCGGCAGAATTCCCAGTGAAGAGAGGCACTAAACAGGCTTGCCTCCTATCCCTGCTATTATTCGCCCTGATACTAGAGCCGCTGGCGTGCCTGATCAGGGCGCACCGAAAATTGAGTGGGTTTAGAGATGACACAGGGCTCCTCAGGGACGAGCGGATTTCGTTATACGCAGATGACATACTACTATATGTCACCGACCCTGACAAGACACTTCCTGTGATTTTGCAATTATTCAAAGACTACAGTATTCAGTCAGGATACAACATCAACTGGGACAAGTCAAGCCTTTACGTGGCGGAGGGATTAACAGATACATCAAGACTAACAAGGCAATTTACAGTGGTCAAAGAGGGCTTCCGCTACCTGGGGCTCTATATCTCCATTAATGAAGAAATGTGTCTCAACCGCAACATCAAACGAGTTCTAACGGAATTCCATGAAGATGTTGTGAGGTGGAAACGGCTCTCTTTGACACTACTCGGCAGGGCCGCCTTGTACAAAATGATCATACTCCCGAAATTGCTTTATATGTTGCAAAACACATACTGCAGAATATCAGAGATGATCTTCACTGCTATTAACAAGGAAATACGCACACTCCTATGGAATGTGAAGGAAGTGGCCCGATCAGGGTCACCCGGGTTCACTCACGACCACCTCTCAGCCTTCCATACCAAATGAAGAGTTGGTCAGACAGTAGTGAATACAAACCAATATCTGTTTATTCAGGTACACTCAGAGTGGAGCCCAGTCTGCCCAGTCGCTTAGGAGTGCTGCAGAGGGACTGACTTCAGCAAGCATAAAGATACATTATGTACATTTCAGAACCAATGAAGGCACGCCCACTGTGAATGTTTTCCAAGCAGATGCAGCAAAACAGTGAAGTACAGAAAATAAGTTTTGATTCTGAGGCCGGGCACACACTATCTATTACTCAAGGTCGCTCTGCTCGTGCCTGCCACTAGATAAGTGAGAAAAAGCCTCTATCTAAAGGGAAAGGTATGCGCTAATAAGGACAGTGTATTCATTAGTGAAGCAAAACTTAGCCTTGGAGAAACACAACTCAACAGAGGCCTTTTCTCGGCAATAGCAGAGAATAAGTTTCGATTATAACTCAACATGGCGCTGACATAGAAAATGGCGCTTCGAATGCTAACATAAATAGAACAATGCGCAAACATAAATTTTTCTATTCTAACAAATGTGGGCCACCCGAGAATAGCATTACAGATGCTACAGTGCAACCAATATAACGGGGAGATCGCCCTACCCGACATACAGTCCAACTACCGGGTGGCCCACCTAGTGGTCATCAACGAATGGGGAAACATACCCAGTGACCACCCCACGTACGCCACGGAAAGGCTCCAATTCCGGCACCACACATATCTTCATTATAGATATGGGGGCAAGTGAAACCTTTAGACTAATGCCTGCCACCCAGAGGGCTGTAGAGACCTGGAAGGGGGCAGAATACCAAATGAAATGGGACAAAAGACTGGCGAAGGAAACACCACTCTGGGAGGGCACAAGATTACCAGACATAAACGGGCATCAAGGCTTCAGACACTGCAATAGACACCTCTGACATCCCTGCATTTACACCACTTGAAGGCAGACTATTGTAGGAAGAAATTCCCGATAAATCTGTCTCCTGGACCTACAAAACACTAATCAATAATATCCCAGATAAGCTGCTATCCCTTAGGTCCAAATGGGAAATCACTACAGGGCAGTTGGAAGATATTGACTGTGAAGCGGCCTTAATGAACCCGAGAGAAGTAGCGATCAGGTTACAGCTACGATTGATTCAGTTCAAACTCCTACTTAGAGTATATTTGATAGGGTGCGCCTACACGCCAAGGGGAGAGCAGGATCGCCTAACTGCCTGCGGTGCAAAACGGAACACGGTGCATATATACACACCATGTGAGAATGTCAACATATAGAGAATTATTGGTTCCAGATATTACGGGAGCAAACAGGATACTAGAGGCCCAACTTCACATGGACGCCAAACATGTAATGCTGGGTGTTTCAACGGAAGTCTACCTCCCTCGCAGCAAACTCCTACTATCTAACTTAGCGCTTGTGGTAGCCAAAAGGGACATCCCCTGATACTGGGGAGCCCCTGATCTCCCCACATTGGCAGAGTGGAGAGTGAGTATGGACCTATGCATGGTTGCAGAAAGGGTGACATATAAAGCCAGGGGATGCCTGAAAAAGTGTACCAAAATCTGGACCCCCTGGTTGAGTTACTATGGTCTTGAGATGGAGAGTGAGGAAATGAGAGATAGCCACTCACGTGCCTGAGCCAGAGGTTTGGGAGGAGATGGGGGCGGCCTACCTCTACCCGGCCCGGAGCCTACACAGCATAGAGGGGTGTGATATGACACTTTGGCTCATGCTTGATAACTTGGTGAATGGTTGTATTTACATTGATGCTGCTCAATAATGTTGTAATTCATTCTTGAAACGACAAGTATACTATGTGCAATGTATGTGTCCCAATGAACTGGCTAACTTTGTGTTAATAAAAAACGTTTAAAAAAAAAAAAGATAATGGTGGACTAGCCCAGGAAGGACTTAAAACATATGAAGCAATGTAGACCTACATTTAAAAAGCAATAAAAGGCAAAACTGCAAAACAGATATCTTGCTGCCAAACACTCAGGCTCAGATTAACTAACCTTCTCGTAGTGCAGCCCTGAGTGAAAATCAGATTCCTACATTGCACCAATGCGAAAAATTGTGCAGCACCATATTTAGCACAACTTGCGAGCCAATTGTTTTTGGCTTCACTCATGCTGAAAGCGGCATTTTAGAGCAACACTGTGCAGTATGCCATGGTGCCAACACATAAGTGCCCTGTGTGAGATCTGTAGTCGAGATATACCTTACATTGCAAAGTTGAATGCAAAGACAACCAATCAAGAGTAAGGTGCATAAATTGTGCACTAACATGTTGAAATGGCATGCAATATTCGTCTTGTCTATGTGATGTTATGTTATGTTATGTTATGGTATGTTACGTTGTGGTATGTTATGTTAAGTGTATTTGTATAGCACACAACTCACCCGGGAGGGTATCCTGGTGATGAAGAAGGAGCTGTATGAACCAAACAAGGGTGGAGGCTAGGTGAAAAGCCAGATCTTCAGTTTCTTGTGGAACTCAAGAACTGAGGAGGAGGCCCTGACATGCAGGGGCAGGTTGTTTCAAGCTTTATGAGCAAGGCAGGAGAAAGCATGACTTTCAGATCTGGTCTGCGTAGGCAAGGGATTGTGCTGGTTTCTTTTCGCATTAGGACTTCATAAAAATTGAACTCTTATTTTGTGCTAGAATGTATGTGTGTTTATGCTGTTCCTACTCACTATGTTCTTTTTGCATAGATCACTGGGGGTGTGGCACACCATTGTGAAGAGCGATTATGACACTGTGTTCACATCAACCTTCAGTGTAAAATAGTTTTCAATTTGAAAATTGCTCAGCCTCTGTTTGCACTGCTATGAGCTGCAAAGTGTGGAAATCTATCACACGAACACACATGCAAAGCTATAGGAAATCTGCACCCAGACTTTGCTCCTAAATCACCAAGGCAAGTTCTTACCACTCTTGCGTCCAGATGGTCCCTGAAGACCTCCCTCTATAAAACCACCCGCACACCTAACATTTATGTATGTGATTTACTGCATGCTCTCAGTTCTTTTTTTGTTCCCCAATGTACTTACTTTCCTATTCTACCGTTTTGCATGTTAGCCTATTGTTCACTATAAATTAATACAGTGGAAAAGTCTCCATTAAATAAATTCACAAATAATCACCTACATCAAGATATACTATTATTTTAGCGACTGTTACAGTAAACATACAGTAAAAATACTGCAGCAACATCTGAAGAGGTGAATGTCCACTCAGTGGAGTTTAAACTTCCACAATATATTTACCAGCCTGCTTGAGTAACAAACAGTGATAACATTAGCATCTGCCCACAGCCATTGACAGATGCTTTGTAAGACCAAGTCAGTGACAGCTTGTGAGTGGTATGTGCACTTTTCTATAAACAATTGACGAAGCCACCTTATTACTAAGACAGATGCAAGACTCAGGAAAATCCACAATGAATGCACTTGCTAGTTAGGCTGTACAGAATGGAAGTAGGTGTGTGAAATATTTGTATAATTTGCGTTTTCCTAATTATAGCAAATTTTGAGAAAATTGGAGGAAATTGCAGTTTTTATGAAAAATATGAAACTGGAGTTGCTATATTTTATGGTAAAATGGGTCCTTCTGTCCTTTTGAAGCACCGATACATTTTCCCCCTTAGTAACACACACAAACATGCACTGTGCAAACAGCAGCCACTTACGTCCTGGTCATTCACATAGTTCCTGTGCACTAGCAGTATTTGTTTGCTAAGAATGGCAGATGACTATGTAACTTGGCCTAATAGCATCATTTTGTGACACTAAGGGGCCGATTCCGATCTCGGCCGGTAGGGCACCGAATCGGATTCGGCTTAACCGGATCAGATTCGGAGCCCTATTTCCCGACCGAGTCGTACGTGCGTCCGGGCGAGCGAGTACGATGCGTGCGCTCGCGAAATCTCCGACCGACTCGCTCGCAGGACCCGACCGCTCCGACCGACTCGCATGGGGACGACGCGCACCTTGCAATGGAGACGTTCCCCGGCCGGGTAAGTACGATGCGCACCTCGACCGCTCCGACCGACTCGCGCAGTCCGGCTCCAAGGAGCTGTCGGAGCCGCACTTTGGGGGTCCGTGTCGGACCCCCCTGGAAGCGTAGGCGTGCGAGTCGCACACAGGGGGGACCCATGGGTCCCCCCTACACGTGCATGTACGGTGCGACCCGCATCGACGCGAACACGCTGTAGGGGGCGCCCTTATTCGCGTCGTGCCCATTGAGTCAATGGGAGCCCGTGTACGCGTCGTACGACTGGCTCCCATTGACTTCAATGGGAGTCCAACCAGATCGAGCCCGATAGCATACGTGCGCATCGTACTCGTTCGGTCGGACTGCTAGGGTCAGATTCGGTCGGAAATCTCTCCGGGTCCGGCTCGGTCGAGGATATTTCCGGCCTGAATCGGAATCGGCCCCTAAATTATGAAAGATTGTGGTGACATAACAGAAATTTCACCCCAGCCTTAATGGAAGGAAAGATGAACATGTAGGTGATTTCACTCAGCAGAGCTAATGAAATAATTACACTTTTAATTTTGTTGAAGATAACTAGATAATCTATTGGTGGCCTACATTGTTTCTCCCTTATAGTGAAATTTGAAGTTTTTTCTAATGTAAGTTTCATAACTTGGCAATCTTTGGCAGACAAATTAACTATAAGTATGAATAGTTTCTAGTTCTGCCAAGAAACGTTTGAGTCATGTATTCAGTGATGCATCACACAAGGGTGGTCCTTGTGTCAAGGAGATGGTAGTGATGGTAGTGACATACACACAAGTCACGGAGGCGTTCAGCTAAAGTATATCATGAAACACGAATAATGTGTTTTAAATACTGTCAAAGTCAGAAAGTTTGTCGGACAGATTATTGCAGGTGATAATATTGGGGCTGATTTGGATGGCAGGGAGACAGCCTCCGACAGGGTGTCTGTGGCAGTCTCCCCGCCTTCCTAAGCAGCTTTTCCGACCGCCAGTTTTTGATGGTGGGCAGTGTGCAGGCGGGCGGAAAACCCAACCGCCACACATCCGACGGGCTCCTTGTGCCCGCAGGTGCGGCGGAGGACGTCCCAATCGCTAAAATGGTGGCGGTGCCTACCAGGCACCGCCATACAGATTAGGATTCTCCCTCCCCGCCAGCCTTTCCATGCCAGTTCACCTGCCATGAAAAGGCTGGCAGGGATGGATATTGGGGGCCCGTAGCGGGCCCCCCTTCAACCCTCGCCCTTTTCTTTGGGAGTGGGGGGGCACTACATATCCCTGTACAAAGTGACAGGCACCCCATGGTGCCTGTCATGTAGTACAGGGATATGTAAAACATCCCTTTTTAACATTGCGGCGGGTGCCTCAGCCAGCAGCACCCGCCTCAATGTTAAAGGTGGGTGATGCGACCACCACGGTGGCGGTCGCATCCTAATTCCTATTGTGGGACTGCCGCCTTGTTGGAAGGCGGTCCCAAATAGGAGACGACGACGTACTGACTGAAGTCCATCCGCCATCGTAATCAGGCCCATTGTTCTTTTTCACTATTTTTTAATATCATTGTTAAAATATCACTGTGTGTTAGATCTTTGTAATTTATATCGTATTTAAGTGTATTTGTTGCATGTTATTTTTTATTGATATATTGTATTTGTTTTTTAAGTTTTCAACTTTTTAAAAGCAGCGGGATGTTGGATTTATAGTGGAAAAGGGTGGGGAGTAATTATGAATAACTGTATGTAACTGTGTTGTATTTCACATTCTTTTTGTGTGGTTTATTTTTTAATTGCAAATTTTAAAATGTTAAATTTTAAAGCATGGTTTACTTGTGATTTTTTCATTCAATAAATAAATGTAAATGTGATTTATTTTGTATATTTGTTTGAATAATATTTTTATACTTTCATTTAAAAAAATATATATATGTAAATGTAATTATTATTATGAATGCAATTTTATTTTTAAAAAGTGTTTCTTGCTACTCACCCAAAAATGATTTTTAATATTACATTTTATTCATAATTAGATGCATTCACTAATTTATGTATATCATGTTTATCTGAAAATAATAGTGTTATTGTAATGTTTTTTTTAAATATTAGGTAACAGTTTTTTAAAAATGTGGTTATTGTAAAAATATTTTTCCATACTTAAATGGCTTATGTTTCCTACATTTTTCAATTTTTTAAATATTTTTTAATTTCAATTTATATGTATAATTCACTCATTTTCCTTATTTGTTTAAGAGTGTTATTTGGTATATTGTCACAATTTGATTTCTGTATTTGTTTTTGCTTAAGTAAAATGGATTCCTTAAAAGTATTATTTTAAGTAACATATGCTTTTCAGAATTTTGTAACAGAAGTTAATTACAAACTTTCAAAGTCCAACATTTTCCCAAATGTGACTAAATTTGAAGTCTGACTAGTAAATTTGGCTCTCTCAAAATCCAATGCTTTCCAGAATGTAGTTACATTTGGAGTAGTAATAATAAATTTGCCACAACCCCAAAGTACAATACATTTCTCAATGTTGGTTGAGGTCGGAGTATTAATAACAAATATGTCCCCCTACAACAATGTCCAAACCTTCCCCAGTGTTAATAAGTTTGGAGTGGGGATAGTATACTCCCCCACCCAAATTCCAACACTTTCTCCAATGTGCTTAGGTTTGGAGTGAGAATAGTAAATGTGACCCTTGCCCCCAAAGTCCAACACATAACCAATAGGGTAACGTTTGGAGTGAAATAACAAATTAGACCTTCTTCAAAGCCCAACAATTTCTCCATGGTGGGAATAGTAAATCTGATATCAATCAAGTATTCACATTCGGTTGAAATTCTTAATTTGTACCATAAAAATGTAAAGTTATTATATACATTTTCTAAACATCCTTTAACATATAGATTTTTTACTGTACATTATTTTACAATAAAAACATTTTTTGTAGTATTATTTATCAACACATTTTTTTAATTAAGTTCGAAATATTTACCATTAAATATGATATTACTGCAGCATACAAATAGTCTTTATTGCAGGTATACATTTTTACATTAATTTAAACATTAAAATATATTTTCAATTACTAAAAAATAAAGGATATAATTTTTGCTAGTATTTTTTAGCTAACCATAACATAACATTTTATACATGTTTTCAACATAGAATTTTTTATTAGTTATTTAAGGCCTGATTATGACCTCAGCATTCCGATGAACCGCCGTAGCCATGGTGGCAGTGCGGGCACCGCCACACCCATGGTACAGCCGCCCTATTACAAGTTGGGAACTCGGACTGCCATGGGACCGCTGCTACCGCCAGGGATCGCAGTCTTGCAGTGGTCTGAGGCCTGCAATATGCTGGCAGTTCTGCGGTACCACCAAGCATATTACAAACTTCCTCACCACCACAGTTTTCATGGCAGTGAGCCCACCATGAAAACTGTGGCAGTGAGGGAATTAACGTTGCCCTACAGAGCCCCCTAGTGTCTCAAGGCCATGGGGAAACATTCAGGGGGGCACATGGTGTGCCCCCCTGCCTGCATGCTTGCCCAGTTCCTGCATGACATGGACTTAATAGTCCATGTCATGTAGTAACTTGCTTTGGCATTTCCATTGCAGTGGCTTTCTAAGGCTCTCCACCTGAGACCATCAAAGCACCGCCCGCCAGAGCAGGAGAAATCTCCTAATCTGGTGGGTTTTGTCAGTATGGATTTGGCGGTGTGACAGCGAGGCGCTGGCGTGGCAGACTGCTGCCACACTGCCAAAGTTATAATCTGGCCCTTAGCTTTTTATAAACATTAATAAATTAAATTAAAAAACATGTCATTGTTTTTTTTCTAGTTTCTTCGAATTTGTAGCTTTTCTGCATAATTCTGGGCTCTTTTTGGAGTTTGTGACTGTGGTTTCCAATTGCTGGTCTCTGGTTCAGGTCAGACTATTTACACTTATTTTTTAAGGATTTAGTGACTGGTGGTGCTTCTAACAGTTAGTTTGGCTAGTCTTTGTTAGTGAATGTTATTTAGTGTGCTGTTTGTTAGTGCAATATGTGATCATTTAGAGTGGCATTGTAAGCTTCATTGTAAAGTGTAATATTTATATGTATTTAATATGTGTTTTCCCTGTATTTAATATTGTCTTTACTGTTTTTCTATAGAGTTGTGTTAGGTTATTTTTCAACCAAAATACATTTGTACTTTTTCTTTGATTTTTCAGTTTTCCTGGAGTGTTTATTCATTTTCTTTTTTAGTTTTCAGGCTTTGGACAATTTCAAAGGATTACTGGAGTCATATTGGATGTTCTATTTATATATGGTTCATTTTTGCATTTTTTTGGGAGGGGAGATTTTGTATCGATACATTCTTGTATTTTTTTGGATAGCTACAGAATTATGTCTTTTTATTTTTATATATGTAGGTTTTTGAGTGGGGAATGTTTATTTGTTGATGGGAAATATGTTGATTTATTATGCATATCTATGACTTTTTTGTCTTAGAGTGTATGTATAAGTGAGAGAAGAGGGCTGGTTGTCTAAAATAATTTTGGTTAGGTTTGGTTTGTATATTTATTTATTTTGAAATATTTATTATAGAAATTTGTAATTATTAATCTGAACATGTGTCTTTTATATAATGTACTTATTTAGATTGGCAGTTAAGAATTGTTTTAATATTATAAAAAATCAATTTAGTAAAGTATGAATGTCCAATGTTTAGGGAAGTTAAAAGGTATTGTTGTTTAGTATGGTTCTTTCAGAGTAGGTTTCTTGCTGTTGAGCCTAGGTATGATAAGCATTGGTTAGCAAAAAGTGTTGATTTGCATGCTAGGAATTCATGCATTTCTTTAGTTTGTTTGAGCGATGGGTTAGGTATTGTTTATTTCTGAGTTCCTGGTTGATTTTCTCTGTTTTGCGTATTTATAGGAATTTGTAAAGTGTAGGGTGGCTTCTTTCAAGAGTTCCTTGAAAGAAACTGTGCCTCTCTTCCACTGTGTTATATGTGTTAGCTTCTTGGGACATGGTGCTGTTGCAGACATTCCATCATGGGGGCAGATTTACAAGCCCCTTGCGCCACTTTTGCGTCACTTTTCCCATGTTAAAAATGACGCAAAAGTGGCGCAAGGGCCTTGTAAATAAGCCCCATGGAATGTAATACTTTGGTGGGCATCTGTGTCCTGATCAGTGCAGGCGACCAACCCAAGTATCCTCAAAATAATCCATTAGTGGGACTAGTTTTGTTTCATGATTTTGATAATAGAGTCATGTTATAAAATGTAGTGACTTCTGTTACAGGACCGTATGCTAGAGCTATCAGTTTTTTATTTTGTGTACACATTCTACGTGAGTTGGGTATTGTATACTCAGGGTGGATTTTTGGAGGTGTCTAGATATGCTTTGATTAAAAACGGTGCTAGCACCCGATTTGCAATGTATGGGTAGATTTTAAGTATAGTGGAAATCATTGCCTCTTCAATATTGCCATGTAGTTCCTATAACTCTATATAGGATCTGTGCGTTTAGACAACATAAACTAAGGGATTGGTGTTCAGACTGATTCCAGACACCCCCAAAGGATATGTTAGTCTTTAGACCAGCTAGCTCACAGTGTCACTATAAGCCCCATAATCTTACCAAGGAGCTCATAGTTTCTGGCAATTATTGAACATGACAACCCTTGATCCTGCAGGGATCATGGAAACAGTGCAGTACTTTTCACTCAGTCACTTGTGCTTAGTTTTTCTCAGAGAAATACACAGAATAAACGATGGGGACATTTTCAATAAGCATTTATTGAACCAGCGTCATTCTAGTATAAAATAATTGTGCTGCGACAACCATTAGACAGAAACAGATATATACGATTACAAGCACCAACAGAGTAAATAAAAGGTAGAATTCTACCATGGTGCTAAAACAATTAATATATGCAGGCATATGGATACATGGCAGTAATCATGCGTATGCCTAAGATGCTAACCCTATCTAAGTGTACCTAAATGTACCTAGCATGTATGTAGGTGTAAAGACAAGAATCCCCTAGGAAAGAGCCAACCCCATTACCTGATGGGAGAGAATGAAGGACCTTGTCTTGGTCTCGAATTGGACACCACCAAGGGATGTCAGACCATTGCGTGCTGGAGTTTCTGCGTGCAGGAATCCCAGCGTCTTATATCAGCATGGAAGCTTCTCTTCTGGTTTGCCCAGTGAAGATCTGATGCTTATATACCCAAAATGTACTCTCCGGGGTCCTACCTAGATGCGTAATGGTACTGTGGGCCTCTCGTCCAAGGATGACGATAGCGGTGACTTTTGTACAGAGTTATTATACAGAAGATGGTAATCCTGCTGTGTGATACTAAGAATTCTCATGTATAATAAATGAGGATAGTTTTCGAGGAAAACCACGCAACATTTGTTCGGCACATAACTAGGCAAAAGGTCAGCGCTAGAGCCGGTATGTAGAGCCAGGTAAGAACAATGTAGGTAAAAGGTTGTTCAGGTACCTAGGCCTATATTGGGGTACATTGAGGCTCATAACACCCACTCCTCATCCGAAGGATGATATTAATAAATACTAAAATATGCCTGTCGTAAAAAGCATCTAAAAACGTGGTACATGTGAAAAAATGATGCTCTATAAGTCCTCTAAATAGTCAATATACTGTTAGACCAACTGAGCACTCTGGAAGCCATGGTGCCCAGTGAGAGTAGGAGAGAAAAATAAAACAAAAATTATGTTTATGAATTTCAATTTGACTTGTTTTGGAAAAAGGGCTAATTGTTCCCATCACACGGAGAGCCAAATGTTTATGTGTCCTGTGTGGGGGACGCAACATCACTGTCATGGTCCCTGTAACACCTCTTGGATCAGGTCAATGGAGCAAAGGTGATCTTGTCCAGTTCCCACAGTGGCCGCTGAGGAAGCACTTGACACCTGTGAGCCAGTTGCAAAGCTGGTGGCTATTCCGGCAGGAGCTGAAGCATCCTGTGGTGGCTCTAGGAATGCCGACATCAACATGGGAATACGCTGAGGACACTGTAATACATGGGCCTTTAACTGGTCCAGTAGTATGTCTATGTCCGATGGCGCAACCAATGGAAGAGTTAGACATATGTCCAACAGGCATTCAAATCCTTAGAATAGGCAGCGGAGCACAGGCAAGACGCAGTCAACCCAGACTGGTCTGAACCATAGCAACCAATGCTCGCTTAGCTCCCGAAGCCGAGGTGTGCCCAGATGGAGTACCATACGTTCAAAGGAATGTCGCACCAGGAGTGCCTTTTACATCTCTTTGGCGGCAGGGACGTCCATTGCGTAGCAGGAAAATTAAAACCAGGATACCCACTACAAGGAGTAGGACCAGCGGAACGCTTCCTACTACAGAGTGTATAAATGATGGAATAACTCCAAAGATTGTCTGAAAGGTGCTCAATAGTCCAGAACCTATGCTCTTAAATAGGTGCACAATCCCATTAGTATTAGACATGTTAATGATACGATGTACCATTTCCCCGAAATGGAGCTGGAAGTTCGTTCGGGCTAGTTCTTGTATCTCAGCTGAAGACCTTGCAACCTGGAGATCAAAAGTCTCTCGGGCTGAGGTTAAGGCCACATCCTTCTGTAAAAGCATGGCTTTCATTCTGCACTTAGAATCAAACTGTATAAGGGAAACATTCAATGAAGGCCATAGAGGCGCCTCCCTGACTATGTGGGTCGGTGGAAACAGTACTTACATACAACAAGTAACCCTGGAAGTTACTGTGACCAGATATGCGATGCCTGGCAGCATCCCACAACAACCTTGATTATTGAACATCAAATAACTCCCATTCAAGAGCAGTTTGAACTCCGGATGAATCACGGCAGCTGGAGATCCTTTTAAGTGACACAATAAGTTTGCAACTGAAGCATTACACACTGATGCATAATATCCTGACAAATTTGAGACCCACTTAAAGAATTCTCACAGTCTGAACCACTGAGAAAACCTTCAGTGTCCCCATTCCTGCATCTAAATCTGTACTGCAATTCCCAAGATTCATGTATGTATCCCTTACCCAACGCTTCATACCTGCCTACTTGGTGCTACTGTACACAGTATTGAAATTGGAATGTCATGACTGGCAGTGTAATATGGCCATGGATTAACCATTCTGTGTAAGGTGACTCAGCCACGGTAAAAGGTCATTGGTACAATTTTTCAAGGTGCAGCATTGTATAATATTGCATCTCTTCGTGCTATAGTTGTATGCCATTCTGTTAGATTGTATGCAGAAAACAGAGACATACTGTTGTTATACCGCAAGGGCACGTGACCAGAGCGCAATGATTGTAGCATCCAGCTCAATAATAGAATGGATCGCAATTGCGATTGTCCATGTTGAAGAATAGACAAATCCTGTTCTATTATATGTATTGCAGAAGACACAATGTTGCCCAATTAATAAATTCTGGATGTTAGTGTGGTCATGCCATTGTCGACCACTGCCAAAGCCTTTTCTAGGTTAACCCTGTCAATCTCATGCAATCTCTCAGCAGCCTCTGGATGAGAGATTTTCCATACTTCGTTGTAAATGGCGTAAAGGAAGCGCTTCTGACATGGCTTTTGGGGACCTAACAAAAAATCCCTAAGATCCATGTCTTCTGAGAGTAAGGATGTTTTACCTGGGACAGTGTTGAGGTTTCTAGCCACTCTAGGCATAACTTTCCAACACTGTAGGATGTCACCACCCCGAGTGTTCTGTTTGTACGTAACATTGGTCAGGCCTATCGATACTAAACCCTTCGGTGGTACCCCTGAATCTTGACTGACACCTATTTGTGTCGATAGGCCAAACCAACCATCCCTTCCAATTAAGTTCTGATGAATTGTACGAACCATCATGTAGAATGTCATCTAGTGTATCCACACTATGTTGTGTGTAATTTTGCCATCCCTCAAAGTGTGTAGATGAGGGAATCCAAGGTGTGTTCAAGTCCTTGATCTTGGCTAACCCAAGACAGAAAGTCTGTTGCACTGTGTTGTTCAGGAAGATAATTTGCTGTGGTATGAGGCATTCTCTAAATAAGACCTCAGTTCCCTGAACTTGCCAATCTTTAGTCCTTCAGACAGTTTTTGTATCTATGGTGTCCTTCCAAAAGTCAAAACCCTGTAAGCACAGCTGGGAAATAATGGAAGCAGAGCATTTCTGTTTTGAGTTAGTGAGCATATTTTTCTTTGTAGGTGTAGGTGCAAGCTTATAATAATAAGATCTCGGGTGTGAAGTGTTCAACCTAGAAAAATAAGCAAACTTTTGTGCAAACATTTTTGAACTACCTTATGGAGGTGTCGGGCAATGTTCCCATTTTTTTTTTACAGAGTTTTATAAAGCGCGAACTGGACCAGAATCGGGTATCAGAGCACTTTACATAGCACCAGATGCGTTACATGAGGACACATTCATTTTTGTTAGGCACGGGTAGATTAAGTGATTTGCCCAGAATCACAGGATGTTCAGCATCATTGCCGAGACTCGAACCCAGTTCCCCAGATTCGAGGTCGACCGCCCTAGCCGTTAGGTGGTTGATGGTAAGTGAAAATGTTATGTTGGATACTTGTTTTGTGCAGGAAATGATGATGACATAGTGTTGGTAACAATACATTGTGTCAAAATCAGATGTATCATCATACAATTCTTTACTGGAAAATGCAGCAGATTGTTACAAATGAGACAGCATAGTATTTACAGTTTCAAAGTCCCAATCATCAGAGAAAGTACTGGAGGTGATGATATCACTTAAAGAAATTTTAAACAAGTGTGGTATTTTTAAAAGGTCAGTTGGACCATATACATCATATGAAACCCTATCCCAAACTATTCCTTCTTGAACTGGAACTGCTGTAATGTTCACTGAGGACAGGTCTCTTCGATGATGCATGAGGTTTTAGGACCAAGTTCACATTTTGTACTGCGGAGCGCTCTGGGAGATAGTGTCCATTCAAGAGCAGGAAAAAGACAGTAACTACACCTGTCCAAAGGACTAGGAAAAGTAGACCAAGTGCAATCCAGAGCTGTAGCCAGGGAGAAACAAAGTAAGTCTTTTTCAGCCAAAGGTAGGAATCACATAGTTTTTATTTGTGGGAAACAGGATTTGGGTTCACTTGGATCCAAAGAGACAGTATCGAAATTGATGAAGTACCCAGACGCAGTTCGATCTATCTTTGGTAGCTCAGCAGGTTTTGTAGAACTGGCAGATGACTCATTTCGAGACAAATACACGGAATTCATTGAGTTCCTGTAAAACAGCCCAACGATCTTTGATGTCAAATGGTTTTCATCCTCCACTGTGCTGCCACAATCCGGGTCGGGTACCCACATTGTTATGTGCTGGATTGAGGCCCTAACATAGGTGCGCTGTTTCAGAGGCTCAAATCCTTCGTGCCACAGAGACAGGCAGGACCTTTCACCTACATTGGCCCTCCCTTTACAAATAACGAGCAACAGAGTCTGTCCCTTATCTGACGTGTGCTCTGGGTGCAGAAGACGGTCCATTCTAAATATGTCATATCCATGTCCAACAGTGACTAACCTATGTCACAACGAGTTCTTAGACAAAGACCCTTCGCTCTTGGGATTTTCCCTAGCACAGGATTATTGATTTCTCCAAGGACTCATTAAATATGCATGAACCACTATTTCCTAAGGGTTCATTCCTGACGTCTTCCTCTGACCGACTGTACGTCAATACTAACATTCCACGGCATCTATCAGGTATAAATATACCTCCCTTTGCCCAAGCAAACGAGAGAGGACCGAGACTTTCCATGCCGACACTCTGACGTGAGACGCTGCAACCTGCATCATGCCACAGCTCCAGCTGGCAGAGGTCCATCCACCCATCCTGGGGTGTCCAGCTCAACACCAGGATGAAGTCCCACTGAGGTAATGGGGTTAGACTAAATCCTAGGTGGATTCTTGGCTCTCTAAGACCTACACACATGCTAGGTACACTTAGGTACATCTAGTTAGGCATCATAGGGGTATAGGCTTTATCTTAATGCATTCTGCATTTCATGTATGTGTTCATTACTATTGCACAATGGTAAAACTATACCATGCATTTTTATTTAACTGCACTGCTGGCCATATTTCTCTGCTACTGTCCAACAGTTGTCGCAGCACATATAACCAGTACTAGAACAACAACTGTGCAATAAATTTTATTGTAAACACACCCAACTGTTTCTTCTATGTACTTCTCTGAGATGAGTGACTGAATGAAAAGTAGTATATTGTTTCCACGATCCTGAGGGATCAGGGTTTTATGTTATGTGGTTGCCAGAAACTATTCCCTTCTTGTCTTCAAGAAGTTTCTAGTGGCCTCTGAGCTAGCTGGCACAGGTAATTAAGTTTAATATAATCGATAGGGACATACCGACCTTAGTCCTATGTCAAACCTATAGGTTATATTATTCCAATGCGCAGAGCCTATTAGGGAAATAGGAACTACACTACATGATGCCAAACGTGAATTTGGCACTTATTTAACAGTAGAATCTGAGTAGTTCAGTCATGCTTATTCTCAGAGACCCCTACTCACAAAACGCTAGAGACGTCTGGAGTGGGTAGGCACAAAATTCCGCCACAGCTGAGTAGGCAATCTTCCTATGTATTGGCTGTAGGTTAATCAAGCTTGAAGAAAAAAGTTCCCGAACAATTGTGCCTTTTAAAACCTTATCTTAAAATCTTTTTTTTAGGACATTTTGTTTTCACAACACAATGTCTGTCGAGGCAGCTGCTCCTGTCACTGGGACACAGGTCTCAAACGACGAAGAGGAAGCAAATGCAATACATTTTGCACCCAAAATCAGGCATACACTCACACAAAAACCCCTCAGACATGGTTTAACAGACCGAGAGGGTACAGTGATATTAATAGAGGCACACAAAGATTATCAAACAGATGTGTTCTATTCTTGGGTTACATTCCCAGCAGTAAATGCAACAACTCAGACTTTTCATTCTTACATACATGAAAAAGTCCCAGCGGTTTACACTCCGTTCGAGGAGATTAAGATTCCGCACACTGACCAGGACCACAATTTCTGGTTTAATGGCGCCCTACAACAAATAAATAAAACCAGGTTCGGTCCACTAGGTAGACCAGGAGCTACAAGGCCAATATTAGCTGGCTACACACCACATCCTGACATTGACATAATGCCACAAGATGCACTGCTCTTACAACACAAAGAGTTGGTAAAACTCTTAAAGAGCCATGACGCAACTCGTCATGAGGACACTTGGTGTCCAGCCCACAGTAGCTACAAATAACACGGCTCCAACACAGAGCACCGCTACTAAAATCACTCCACAAACATTACACACAGTAATGGGCAAACTGCCCACAAAATGTGAACAGATTCCTTTCTGGGTAGCTTAGAAAATTACCCAGTTAGAAGCAGTATTTCCAAATACCACACCATTTGAAAGCATATAATGCTAACACTCTGCTTGCCCATGGGGATCACATCACAGTTAGAGGACTACACCACTTGGGGTACAGTCTTTGCTGCCATATATACCAGGACTCATGGTATTCCTTCCTTAGCGGTAATTCCAGATGTCTTACGAAAGATACAGGACAAGTATGGAGCTGAACCAGCTCTGACCTTAGGTATGAAATTACTAGGTAATTACGACCAAGTATCAAAGATAATACTAGCTAACATTAAAGGGGAAGCAGCTTCAGTGGCGATCCGCCAACACCTAAGAGAGGTCAGTCTTATAGACCAACCACAAGAACTTCCCAAAATAATTGAAACTGCATATGCAGAACTGGGAAGGGACAGTTTGGGTGGGAAAGCTTTTAAAACCACAGCTAATGGGCAGTCCTGAGAAGGACAATTCTAAGCAGACACCTACTTCTTCTAAAAAGAAGTGGGATAATAATAAAAAACAAAAGTTTTCAGCAAAGATTCTCAGTCCCGAGGTAGGTCTCCTCAACAGGGGCCCTCTGCAAAGAGGTATAACCTTAGGAATAGGGATAATATTAGGAAACCTGACAGGTATCAGGATACTGATACACATTCCTCTCGACAAACAACACAGGGAGAGAAGGAAAGTCAGCACACAAAGAAGAGCGCAAGCAGTCCAGGGACAAGCACGCTCAGGACTCTTCTAAAAACAGGAGACAAGCCACAATCCAAACCTCAATTTAAAAAGAAGAAAGTTGCAGGTCTCAAAGTTAGACATGCACAGAATCCTAAGGACTCAAATTCTGAAAGGGGAATGGGCTCAGACAATGCTAGACAGAGCGGCAGAAGTAACAATAGCTAGCCAGAACCTGAAGGAATTTCTGGACAGCAAAATTGAATGATTACATCACGGTGGAAACACCAGACAAAAGGGTGAACGTCCCACACAAGTTATATGAAATAACACTCCGCATGGAGGAGGACAAACACAGGAAAGTAAAAGGTCTCTTTGCGAAGAACCTATTGTCTGGTTTTGACATACTGTTAGCAGAACAAGATTAGCCGCCAGCATTCGTCAGGGAGCGCCCAAAGGGAGAAAGTATATTTTTCCTGCATTTTCCAACCATGTTCCACTTCACCTTAAACATACATATGCACAGGAGTGGGCAGTAGCCCAAGCTCCAGCATTGTATAAAAATCACGCTGGATGGGATGATGCCTCAACCCACCATGTGATCCTATTAATAGTTTCACCACATGCTCAAAGACAATATCGTATTAAGCAAGAAGCTAAAAACACAGGTCAGGGAGATCTTAGATCAACTTGAATACCAGGAGATCATTGAAAAATGCACTTCACAAAAGAACAATCCCTTGTTTCACTTATCAAAACATGATAATACATTTCGTCTAGTTTTCATTTACAGACACTTGAACACTTGCACAAAGACATATGCTGTCCAACAAGCAGATAGTGCCGCATTAATGAATAACATTATGCGGGAAAAAATACAAAACGACACTTGTTGTCTCAAATTGATTTTTCTGTCAAACTATAGCACCTGAAAACAGGTACCTAACAGCATTTAGTATATTAGAGTCCCAGCGACAATTTTTGTCATCTCCCCGTGGGTATGAGAACAGCTCAGGGGTATTTTCTGAAAGAGTTACTGAATGGCTAAAGCACTTTGATGAAGAAGCGTTGTCCTATTTGGATGATATTTATCTAACGGACGACCTATTGGGGAACACTTGACCAGGCTGAGCACCATTATTATGGGATTCGCCTCTGGGGGCTACAAATTTAATTTTGAGAAATCAAAAATTGCCCACCTCTGTGTCCTATTTTTGGGATACTAGTTTTCAAGTGAAGGGAAAAGCCTGGCAGCTAACTTTTTAGAAAAGTGTGCGCTGCTCCAGCCTCCAAAGACATTAAAACAACTTCCAATCAGTACTGGGATTCCTAGATTTTGGCAGAACATACATTTTTGATTTCGCAGAGAGAGTAAAACCTTTCTACGACCTTTTTCAAACCTGACTTTTCAGTCAAACACTGGACACAAGAACACACCAATATTCTTTGTTCACTCCAGGAAGATATTATTGCTTCCAAACACATACACACACGTGTAAACTTGCACCACTTGGTACTCAGTATCATTTATGGTCAATGCGGGTACACTTATTAAACCTTTAATGAAGGTGAAACTGTACCAATCGCATACAAATCTCATCTGTACACAAACACAGAAATTAGTTTTAATTCAACAGGAAAAAATTCTGACAACCATTCAGACTGCTGTAGCAAAAGAAAGAGCACTGGCTCATGGGATGATGCATTATTGTCGTCACCCCAGTACCGGGGCTAGCATTCCTAATGCCAAAGCCTTACATCCAGAATGGATACAAAGGGCTAATTCTTTTGCTGCATCAGACTTTGAATCCAGATTTGATCCAAGTTTAAAAACACAGGCATTCCTGCAATATGAGAAAGAACATCATCTACCAAATGAAATCTTGCCTCTAGACCAGTATGAATTTTTTAAAATTTACACTGATGGGTCTGCCCCACCGGCCGCCTTTGTTAAAGAACAGATGCTGGATGGCAAGTTCCGTCCTCAATGCACCAAAAAACTACCTCTAGGTAATAGCACGGCCCGGTTGGCAGCTTTAAAAGCCCTCATACTTGCACTTGTAAACACGGATCGCGAATTCCCCACACTTATAGTGTGCGATTCCTTTTACTGTGTGCAACCATGTAATAAATATTTACACCATTGGGAACAAAATGGGTTTAAAGATGAAAAAGGTGGCATAATTAAACACAAATATTATGGGAACAGGTAGTGGAGTTGAAAAATACGACCTACCAAACAAAAACTCACGTGATTAACACACTGAATAATCAACGTGATGGCGTGCACGTTGCAGGGAATTCATTGGCTGTGGAAGCCACACAGGGGGCTGTTCACATAACTTCCGTAGCTGCGCACACTCGTTCAACAACGAGAATAGACGGTTAGAATATGGTGGCTGTAATTGCTTCATGCAAAGGCAGCACAGCAGTGCCTAAGAAATTTCCACTTATATACTCCTACAAGTTAGGTGCAAACAACATTCCATATGCTCAGATTCCTGGAGTGGGGGATAGAGTATTTCCAAATATGGATGGTAGGCAGGAATTAATCATTTAAAGCACACAAGGCCTTGGGCTCTGCACATTCAGGGGTAATAGCTACTATTTCTTCATTGCAAACAGTGCTATTGGTGGCCAGGGTTCAGAAGTCAGACTATTGGCTTTGTCTTGAACTGCAAAATCTGCAAACAAATGCCAGGCTACACCATCACAAGACCCGCGCAGGTCCCATTGCTAGACAGCATCAGACTGTCCACTTGATTGTGTCATGTAACAGGACCACTGTGGCCCCTCAAATTTTGAGGTGGCTTAAAAATATATCTTGGTGGCAGTGGATCCGTGCTCAAGTTTCCTATAGGTATGGCCTTAGCGCTCGGCTGACGCTCAAAACTGTTATAAAAAGATTTGCGAGTCCATAACAGGAGATACGCAATCAACATTACACCCTGACTGTGGCTCCACACTTAGCTCTCGGGCTGACAAAGAGGCCATGGAAGGGATGGACGTAATATTGCGGTACTCCTCTCCAACGCCATTCTGAGGGAATTTAGGTAGAGGAGAGGAAGGACTGGGGCATAGAGCAATCCTTAACAGCTAGGGTATTAGGCGGGGCGCTAGTGAGGTCAAACACTTATATGGATTCAGGGGGCAATACACACCCAGCCAAGAAGCTCTCTAGGAGGTCTGACTCCATTTACGAATGTGGGAACCTGATCATAAATGTGAAGGCACAGTGGCGGATGAAAACCATTCTGTATCTATGATCGTTTGGCTGTTTTACAGGAACTAAAGGAAACAAAGAAACAAACAAAGATTCTGTCAAAGTGAAGCAGGCCGCCACTGGGAAGTCGAGGTAATCACTGCAAGACCTGTCTGAATCCCAAATGTCGGGGATCTGGGCAGAGAGAGATAAAGATCGCGGACACAAAGGAATTTGGCCCCTCATACAGGAAATCCTGTGCCATTCCTTGAAGTGAAAGGAACAAGAACTGTACTTTTGCCGCATCTTGCCGTGAAAAGGAAAACAGATTCATTTCAAATGAAAGAATCAACCAAAACTATGTGGCCAATACTGAGCCGTAGGCCTCGTGAACTCCACAGTAGTAGACCTCCCTCTCACTACTATTCAAGAACTTCAAACTGAAAAGCTCATCACGTTTGAGTAATCAAATCCATGGAGTGGGGGACTATGCAACTATGCAATGGAACTAGTTCTCCTTGAACCAACATTTCAAATTCAAAATAAAAGTCAAGACAACACTCAAGTTGCAATTTGGCCAAAAACAAATGTGTACACCAACGTTTTTCAAGGAAAACATCAAATAATAAAAGCTTCAACGTTTTTCAACAAAAACATCAAATAATAAAAGCTTCAACGTTTTTCAACAAAAACATCAAATAATAAATGCTTCAACGTTTTTCAACAAAAGCATCAAATAATAAATGCATCAACGTTTTTCAACAAAAGCAACAACTAATACATGCTTCAATGTTTTTCAACCAAAACATAAAATATTAACTTCACCATCTGAAAGTTTTTCAGCAAAGACATCAACTATTAATTTCAACATTTCAAACGTTTTTCAACAAAAACAGCAGAAATAACTTCAACTAAACACGATGCAATTTCAACAATTAATCATACTGGCTATTTCATTAACTGTGATACGTTTACCATGGCTCCACGGAACAGGAAACGAAGCCTGCCAAAAACAAACAACGAACATACAAGTACAAACTTTTGAACCTTTTCTTTTTCCAAAAAGATACAGACCTGGCTTCACCATGGGTAGAACTATGGAGTATTTCTGGGTTCATCTTTTTCTGTTCTAGCTTTGCTTAGAGCTAGCTTTTAGTATGACTTTTAGTGGACACTTTCTACAACACAGGATCAACATAAAACTGAAGCCACATCCATTTTAAATTCAAATGCAAAAGAGACTTATAAATGTGTTCGGCCTGCACAAGCCTTTGTATTCTAAATGATGTATTTAATCATCCGGTTTTTAATTCTGATTAATGTATTTTGAACTTTCATTCATTTTCATTCATTTTATCATTCATTCAGTGATGTCATTACCTGCAGTACATTTTTCTGAAAATTGGGTTACTGATACAGTGAATAATATGCTGTCTGTTTTAGGAATAATTGTTACATTTTCAGATCATGAAATGTTAGAGATTTATTCTTATTGTGACGCTTTATACCTGTTACCTTCATTAAGGTTATCAACTCCTACACAATTGTAATGCATCTAGAAATGTGGTTGTTTAAACACCAGTAGGAACGTTGCAAAACACTACCAAACACCATCACACGGGGGTGGAATAGTTGACATACATCAGCAGGGGCAACATTAGATGCCATTTACAAAACAACAAGACAGACCCAGTTAGGAAAGTATGGATGGTTTGGCCCTTTGACACAAATACCTGTCACAAAAATGATTCCTGAACATCACCAAGGGACTCAGTATACATAAGCCAGACCTACGTTATGTACAGATAACATCCAGAGATAGGGAAGTTGTGCCCTTTTTGGCTAGAAGCCCAACACTGACAGTAGTGAAACAAAAGTTTCCTTTATAAAGTTCAAATGCTTTGAGCAATCTGAAAACCATGCTTGTGCAGCACTTTTATTTTTCATTTTCACATCAGCTAAAGAAATATTTTTTCTTTTTTGCAAAATAGCACTCTTAAATACAGACTGCCCCTCTTTCCTTTTTGATAAATGTTATCTTTCACACACAAGCAGTGTGATGCACCTTGGGAATACCTTGCAAACAGGAACCATGCTTTTCATGGTTTCTAATATTTAAAAGACCAGTCTGAAAAGACTGCAACATACCAGTTCTCTGATGCCTGTTTTTTGCAGTGAAGAATGCGTGGTCATCATCTGTCTGATACTTCCAAAGGAAACGCCAGCGGCATTTACCACCAGGCTGGAACTGCTGAAGTCCCATGCTTGGCTGTGTCCCAAGCGTATTCCCATCAAACCCAAGCATTCCTTGCAAATCCAAGGTATCGATTACAGCACCGGCTGCCTCAGAACCAGCAACTGGCAGCACTGCTCATTCTGTGCTCTGATTCTGCGAGGTATTACAGAGGTCCGTCCCCTGCAGTAACTATCAACAGAAATGTTATGTCTCTCAGCCACTTGTTATCTCTCATTTTGCTAAAACATGTCCTGAAACACATTTTTTCTCTTATTGTTTCAACTCTGACCGAGTGCTTGGAGCATTCCCTCTAAAATGACCTTTCTTTTTCTTTTTTTTTTTTTTCTAAAGAAAGCATGGTCTTCTGAACAGCTTGTAAGAGTTTTCAATTTTATAAACAGGAACTTTTATAAGTAACTACTGACTCTAAGAGAGTATTTTTTATTGACACTATAGTAATTTTACATATTTTAACATCTGCTATTTTTTCAGCTCATAAACAACACTCTCGTGCAACTACCTGCCAATCATATGCAAATGCCTATTTAAGTCACGTAGGTTGCTTTTAATGGGTTATTCACGATTGTCCATAGATAGGAGTGGGTGTTATGTGCTGGATTGAGGCCCTAACATAGGTGCGCTGTTTCAGAGGCTCAAATCCTTCGTGCCACAGAGACAGGCAGGACCTTTCACCTACATTGGCCCTCCCTTTACAAATAATGAGCAACAGAGTCTGTCCCTTATCTGACGTGTGCTCTGGGTGCAGAAGATGGTCCATTCTAAATACGTCATATCCATGTCCAACAGTGACTAACCTATGTCACAACGAGTTCTTAGACAAAGGCCCTTCGCTCTTGGGATTTTCCCTAGCACAGCATTATTGATTTCTCCAAGGACTCATTAAATATGCATGAACCACTATTTCCTAAGGGTTCATTCCTGACGTCTTCCTCTGACCGACTGTACGTCAATACTAACATTCCACGGCATCTATCAGGTATAAATATACCTCCCTTTGCCCAAGCAAACGAGAGAGGACCGAGACTTTTCATGCCGACACTCTGACGTGAGACGCTGCAACCTGCATCATGCCACAGCTCCAGCTGGCAGAGGTCCATCCACCCATCCTGGGGTGTCCAGCTCAACACCAGGATGAAGTCCCACTGAGGTAATGGGGTTAGACTAAATCCTAGGGGGATTCTTGGCTCTCTAAGACCTACACACATGCTAGGTACACTTAGGTACATCTAGTTAGGCATCATAGGGATATAGGCTTTATCTTAATGCATTCTGCATTTCATGTATGTGTTCATTACTATTGCACAATGGTAAAACTGTACCATGCATTTTTATTTAACTGCACTGCTGGCCATATTTCTCTGCTACTGTCCAACAGTTGTCGCAGCACATATAACCAGTACTAGAACAACAACTGTGCAATAAATTTTATTGTAAACACACCCGACTGTTTCTTCTATGTACTTCTCTGAGATGAGTGACTGAATGAAAAGTAGTATATTGTTTCCACGATCCTGAGGGATCAGGGTTTTATGTTATGTGGTTGCCAGAAACTATTCCCTTCTTGTCTTCAAGAAGTTTCTAGTGGCCTCTGAGCTAGCTGGCACAGGTAATTAAGTTTAATATAATCGATAGGGACATACCGACCTTAGTCCTATGTCAAACCTATAGGTTATATTATTCCAATGTGCAGAGCCTATTAGGGAAATAGGAACTACACTACAACATTCTAGTCCCAAACAGGACTTCATATGGAGTGCAATCTCCTAGGGAACTTCTTGGCATGTTGTTAAGTGCCCTCTGGATTCCATATAGTGTTTGACCCAACTGCCACACAAGCCTAATACCCTTGCTGTTAAGGATTGCTTTAAGTCCTGGTCTTTCCTCTCCACAATTGAATTTCCCTCGGGATGATATGGAGAGGAGCACTGCAAGACCACACCCAAACTTCCCATAGCTTCTTTGTAAGCCTGTGAGCTAAACGCAGGGCCACGGGCAGAATGTAATGTGCCGATTGCGTATGTCCCTATGAAGACTCGCAAATCCTTTATACCAGTTCGAGCATCAGCCGAGTGCTGGGGCAAAACCCACAGGAATCTGGAGCATGAATCTACTACCACCAAGAAGTACTTTTAAGACCCATCAGATTGTATGGGGCCACAGTGGTCCAAATAGACACATGCGAGAGGGCTGTCTGATATCAGTAGTTATGTTTGTGGTGGGCATGCTACGGTGGAACCTTTCATCTTCTGACAGATGTCGCACTTAAGGACAAAGCCCTTTATCTGCTTGGTAAGACCTGGCCACCAATAACGTTGTTTCAATAGTGAAACCGTTGCAGTAATACCTGCTTGCGCTGAACCCAGTCCCTCGTGTGCAGCTAAAATTAAACCTAATCTGCGATCAATGTTTGGTATTACTCTATCCCCCGCTCCTGGAATTTGAGCATACAGAATGTTGTGCGCATCACACTTGTAGGAGTACTTGAGTGGAAAACCTTTTGGCAAGGCTGAGCTGTTGCTGCGGGTAGCGTTCACAGCTATCATTATCTCGTATTAGAACAAGTGATTACAGCAATGGCAGCAGTTCTCCCTATCGCCTTGGCGGCTTCATCAGCCACTGAATTCTCTTTCAACGTGCACACCAACATGCTAGTGACTCAATGTGTAAATTACATGAGTCCGTGGCAACCCTTTTTTCAGCTCTGCCACTTGTTCCTAAAGCAGCTTGTGCTTTAACGTGCAACCTTTGGAATCTCTAAACCCATTCTGGCCCCAATAGTGCTGATATTCATTGTAAGACTGGACACAGTAAAAGGAATCGCACACAAGGTGTGTGGGGAATTCACAATCCATGTTTTTTAGTGCCAGTATCAGGGCTTTTAGTTCTGCCACCTGTGCCATGAAATCTCCTAGAGACTGCGTCTGCGTATTGCTGGGACAGAACTTGCCATCCTGTATATGTCCCTTTACAATTACACATACCACGCTGTATTGCTGTTTGCTTCCTTTGGCAGGCTGAGCAGGTACGTCAGTGTAAATGATGTATTCATACTGATCTAGAGGCATTATTTCAATCGGGAGAGGGTATTCTTGTTCCTACTCCAGGAATGTTTGTGTTTTTAATGTAGAATCAAATTTGCAGTCTACATCTGTTGCAGTGAGAGAATTAGCCCATCGTATCCATCGTGGATGCAGGGCTTTCACGTTTGGAACGCTTGCTTTTGTAACAGCCTCTAAGGTTGGTACAGGAGTCACAACAATTATTCGTTTCCCCTGAGCTAGTGCTCTTTCTCTCACAACAGCAATCTGTACTGCTGTCAATATTTGTTTCCTGTGGATGCAAAACGCATTTCAGCATTTGTGTACAGATAAAATTTGTATGCAATGAGTAGCGTTTTGCCTTCATTGAAGGTTAGGTAAGTATACCCTGATTGACCCGCAACTACATGGATCACCAAGTTCAGAGTATTTACACATGTATGTAAGTGTTTGAAAGCTATCATGCCAGCTTGTAAGGAGCAGAGAATTTCTGTGTGTTCCTGAGTCCAATGTCGAACTGAAAATTCAGGTCTAAGGAAGTCGTAGAAAGGTTTTACATTTTCTGCGTAATCCAAAATGTATGTTTTGCCACCATTTAGGAATACTAAAATGGACTGTAAGTTTTTCAGAGTTTTTGGAGGTTGGAGCAGTGCATATTTTTCAAAAAATTTGCTGCTAGGCTTTTTCCTGCACTTGAGAGCTCATATCCTAAAAATAGGACATTGAAGTGGGCAATGTTTGATTTTTTTAATTAAAATTTGTAGCCCTCAGCGGCGAACCCCAAAATTATGTTGTTCACCCTGTTGAAATGGTCCAATAATTCATCATCCATCAAATAAATATTATCTACAGAGGACAATGCCTCCTCATCATAATTTTGAAGTAACTCTGAACCTCTTGAGGAGAACAAACTGGGGCTATTCTTATACCCTTGAGGCAGTCCACAGAATTGGCGTTGAGAGCCTAGGGCCGAAACTACTATCAAATATCTGCTTTCAGATGCTATATTTTGGCAAAAGAATCCATTAGAGATATCTAGTGTTGTTTTGTATTTCTTCCGCACAATGTTGTTGGTTAAAGAGGCACTGTGTGCATTTTGTACTGCAAATGTTTTTATGCATGTGTTCAAATGCCTGTAGTCTAAAACTAGACGGTATGAATTGTCAAGTTTCATTATGGGAAACAAAGGATTATTCAAGGAAGAGGTGCAATTTTCAATAACACCTTGATATTCAAGTTGATCTAAGATCTCCCTGACTTGCTTTTTTGAGTCATGTTTTAATGGGTACTGTGTCTGTGGTGTTGGAGTCATTTTTACTGGGATTTCATGGTGAGGTGACTCAGCATCCCACCCTACATGATTGCAGTATACTGCAGGAGCTAGTGCTACTGCCCACTCCTGTGCGTATGTATTTTTTAATGACTGTGGAACAAGTGTATCTGCAACAAATGATGGACGGAATGCTGAATGATTTAGACATTCTCCCCCAGTCAAGAGATCTGGGTTAAATCCATCGTTCTTTTGCCCACTACGCCACCCCAGTTTGGACACAGCCATAAGCAAATCAGTCTTGACCCTGTGCCTCATGGGAACAGTCCAGACCGAACTGCCAAGCCAGGTCCTCCCTGGACCAGAAACAAGCATCCTGGGACCGGTCGGAGAAGGCTGGTAATATTACGTCTTCCCATTTAGGGCAGTCCATAACGAGCTCAGGCAGCCAATCTCTTTCAGCCAAAAGGATATTGTATCCATAAGTCAGGTTCTTCCAAAAGAGACCTTTAACTTTTCTGAGTATGTCCCTCTCCATTTAGAGCATTATTTTGTGTAACTGATGTGGGACACTGACCCTTGTATTAGGTGTCTCCAGCCGTGATATGGTCATTCAATGCTGCTGCCACCAAAAATTCCATCAGGTTCTGGCGAGCTATTGTTACTTCTGCTGCACTGTCTAGCATCGTCAGAGCCCATTCCCTGTTCAATAGTTGAGTCCTCAGGAGCCTGGACATTTCTTACATTAAGGCCAGCTACCTTCTTTTTAAGTTGAGGTTTAGATTTTGGTTTATCTTCTTATTGATAATGTAGTCTGAAGTGCGATGTATGTCTCTTGGCTTGGCTTGCTCTTCTGATCTGCGTTCTGACCGCCCTTCCCTCTCCGTGTTTTTTGATGAACCCTGAAAGGAATGAGAGGAAAGTGTATCAGTATCCTGATACCTGTCAGGTTTTTTAATATTGTCACGGTTCCTGAGGTTATATTTCCTGTCAGAGGGCTCCTGTTGAGGAGACCCACCCCGTGATTGTGATGTATTCTGCTTGTTTTTTTACTGTTTATTATCCCATTTCTTTTTTGAAGAATCGGGTGCTTGCTTTGACCTGTCCTTTTCAGGAATACCCATTAATTGTGGTTTCACTGGTCTAGTTCACAAATTATCTCTACCCAGTGAAGCAGAGGTATCTTTGATAATTTTAGGTAATTCTCACTCTTGTTGTGCAGGAATGCATTCCCCCAGGCATTGACGTATAGCCACCGCTATTGCCTCCCCTTTTATGTTGGCTGACATAATTGTAGATACCTGGGGAAAATTGCCTATCAATTTCATCCCTAAAAGCAGGGCAGGCTCTGCCTCATACTCATTCTGTATTTGTTTCAATACTTCTAGCATTACTGCTATTGAGGGGGTACCATGCGTTCTGGAACTAGCAGCAGCAAAAACTGTACCAGAAGTGGTACAATCCTCTATTGGGGGAGCTATCCCCATTGGCAAGCAAATAGTCACTATTCTGTGTTTTTCTTGTGGGCCTGTGTGGGTAAACACTGCCTCAAGCTGTGCTATTCTCTGTGCTATCCAGAACGGCATCTGCGCATGTTTAGTGGGCATTCTTCCCATAATCGCGTTCAGCATTTGTGGGGTGATTTTTGTTGCGGTCCCTTGTAGTTGGCCAGCTTGAGTGACCCTTTTAGGTTGAATTGTAAGTGTTTGCATCACGAACTGTGTAAGATTTCTGTATAGCTTTATTATTTCTTTGAAAGTGGACATAAGTCTGCTGCTGGCAATGTATCAATCTCTGGATGCTGTGTGTATGCAGGTAGGACCAGCCAAGTTGCTCCGTCTCTGCTGAGCGCACTGAGTCTCACTTTTTCTGTGGTATGTGGGAGGGTGCCTCTAAACCAATTTATATGTTCTTGGTAGGTTAACAGGACTTCTATTTCCTCATATGGAGAGTATTCTTCTGGTGTTTCATCTGGAATGTAACTATGAAATACATGTGTGTGCATCTGCAGGTGGGAATTTAACCCAAGAATAGAACACCTCTGTCCTGTATGCCTCGTGTGCCTCAATTACGAAGGTAACAGTCCCACCTAATGATGAGAGACCATAATCTGCAAATTTTATAGTAAGTGCATTTCTGCAATTTTCTGAAATGTTTAGAGCACCTTTCTGCTCAGCTGCCTCCGTCCTAGCACTGCTTGTATCAGCGTCTGCTGCTTGAGAACATTATGAGAGGAAGTATTTGAAAAAGAGAGAATATTTTGCACAATGTGGGGAACTATAATCCTTCAAGCCTGAACAAACCTACAGCCAATACATAGGATATACCTACTCAGCTGCAGCAGATTTTTCCTCCCCACTCCAGACGTCTCTTGGTAAATGTGAGTAGAGGTCTCTGAGAAAGCACAACTGAACTACTCAGATTCGACCATTAAATAAGAACCAAACCAATGTTGAGCGCCATGTCATGTAGTTCCTATAAATCTATATAGGATCTGCGCGTTTAGACAACATAAACTAAGGGATTGATACCCAGACTGATTCCAGACACCCCCAAAGATTCTGTTAGTCTTTAGACCAGCTAGCTCACAGTGCCACTATAAGCCCCCTAATCTTACCAAGGAGCAAATAGTTTCTGGCACTCTCGAACATGACAACCCTTGATCCTGCAGGGATCGTGGACAGTACAGTACTTTTCACTCAGTCACTTGTGCTCACTTTGTCTCAAAGAAATACCCAGAATAAACAAAGGGGACATTTTCAATAAGCATTTATTGAACCAGCGTTATTCTAGTATAAAATATGTGTGCTACGACAACCATTAGACAGAAACAGATATATACGATTACAGCACCAACAGAGTAAATAAAAGGTAGAAATCTACCATGGCGCTAAAACAGTGAATATATGCAGGCATATAGATACATGGCAGTAATCATGCGTACTCCTAAGATGCTAACCCTATCTAAGTGTACCTAAATGTACCTCACGTATGTAGGTGTACAGCCAAGAATCCCCTAGGAAAGAGTCAACCCCATTACCTGATGGAAGAGAACAAAGGACCCCGTCTTGGTCTCACGGTGGACACCCCCAAGGGATGTCAGACCACTGTGTGCTGGAGTTTCTGCGTGCAGGAATCTCAGGGGCATATTTACAGCAGAATGGAGAAGCTTGGCGTTAAGCAAACATTGCTAACACCATGCTT
This sequence comes from Calotriton arnoldi, assembly GCA_963921515.1. NCBI lineage: Eukaryota > Metazoa > Chordata > Amphibia > Caudata > Salamandridae > Calotriton > Calotriton arnoldi. The sequence continues at coordinate 2,204,600 of CAWUFW010000494.1, read as the reverse complement.
CTCTATTCTGAAAATGCAGGGTTGTGCTGTATTCACAAGAATATTGCGCACCCCTGCATTTACCCTAGCACTGGTGCTGAGTTCAGCTGTCTAGCGCCAATGCAGGCACCCTTGCACTATAGTGCAAGGGTGTCTGCATTGCGGGAAATGATTGTTTATGTACAGGAAGGTCCCCGTTCCTGCACATCAACAATCTTTAAATGCCATTTTATAACTTCTATATGTGCTGCTTAATGCACTTATTTGTCAATTCAGTTTTTCAATTCAAGTTTGTTAATTTGAATTTCTTTTTTAATTATGTCTAACTGCTATTTTTACTTTAAATGTTAGCTTCCTTCTTTAGCTACAATATTTACTTTTGAAGTTATGCATTTGGTAATTTTAGGTATTCTGGTGTCAATGCCTTCATTTTATTTTCCTTTTAGCATTTTTGTCTTATATTAAATGCACCTGTAGGTTGCAGAAGTAAATATGTAGCATACTTTTATTATTTAATTTAAAATTGCTTTAGCTTTTTTTTTCAGTTCTTATTTGTTGTCAAACTTGCTTTGTTAGTATTGTTTAGTAGTTCTTTGAAGTCTTTAAACCTCCTGTTGTAGAGTTGCAATCCAGCAGAGTGGCACTGTGCAGCTGTAATTGATGTTTATGGTAAATGCAAATTATTGTGTTTTTGTTATATTTTTGGTGTAAATTAAATTTATTTATAATTATTTGTGTATGCAATTTAATATAATTTTGTTGGTTTTATTTTTAATTGTTTTCAGCTGCTTAATATTTTGGTTTTAATCATTATTGTTATGTTTCCTTAGTTTTAATGTATTGCAATATTTGGTATTATTTTTTTATTTTTTTCGATACTGTTGTATGTTACAAAATATTTTTATGTGATATTTATGTCTTTAGTGAGCACTGATTTTTAGGCTGTTGATATCTTATGGACAATATTTGAGTATGTCAATATTGTTTTTCTTGATACAGTGCCATACACCGACATGGATGAGCAAAGGGTTCTTTCCAGTTTGGGATCAGCAAGTGTTGTGTGCATCCTGCATGTTTGCCCATCATTAGTGATCTGATAATTGGGCCACAATTTCTGCATCCGATAACTAACAGTTCCAGAAATATTGATAATTTCCATGTATGGCATTCCCTCCTGGTCCAAGGTTTTTGTAATAGAAGTGGCGAATAGCCCTGAAAATCAGCATTTCTGATATGATTTTTGCATTTATTCTCAAATTGCTGGGCACATTTTAGGTGTTACTAGGCGAAAGGTGACTGGGAAATTCCCATTGTGTGGGTTTTCCTGCATTACTAGCCTATCTGTAATTCTGTGTTTCTCTTAATAATGGCCACACAGTGTGATAATTAAAAAACGGAATTGCTTTCTGTTAGTGTTCAAGCTTTATATGTTTTTACTGAAATAAAGGGCTAAGATCATATTGCAGGGCAGGTGTTTTCGCTTCTGAGGCTAAGAAACTCATATTCTTCAAAAAAAATGATCACTACATTGTGCTTGTTATGAGAAGACATATTAAATGCAAAAAACACATTTGATGATAAAAGACTTTTGAAATCTATGAGGGACATAGTCAACTGCAGCTTTGCAAACTGGCGTGGTGGTGGTGGTTGTGATGACTGACGGCATGATAGGGCTCACAGATCACAGTATTGCACTAGTGTGCCTATTCTTTGCATAGAGGATTTTTGCAAATTCATGTTCACTTTTGAAACAAACTAACATGCTTCTGTAATGTAACTGTTGAAGACTATGATTTATTTATAGGAACAATTCTCTCCTTATTCTGGCTATTCTTGTAAATCTGAGATGGAGCAAAGATTTTGGATTCCATGCTGGTGCAAAGTTTGGATTGATCCAGGGTATTTTCTCTGCCCTAAACTACCTGGAGGAATTTGTACTGGCAAAGCGGAGGGGAAAGAGCCAAAACATCTTTTTGTTACTCTGGGAACAACAATGTCATATGTTATCCATAGTTTCAAACTGTGAAATTTGGAAGAAAAGCTGCTGAATGGAAATAGCTCATGGGACAGTAACAATATGTCCTCTCAGAGGTTTTACCCCCAATAATTACATCCAGATTGGAATGTCCCTGTTTTGTGGAGACCATTCAATATCACAATCCACAAACTCACGTTTACATAACTGATGATTCATGGTCTTCTCAGGTCCTTTCTTTGAAGCACATTTAGGGCCTGATTACGAGTTTGGCGGTCCGTGAACCACTGTACCTGCGGTCCGACCGCCGTGAGTTCTGCTGTCCGTTGCCGTATTATGAGATGGGCAGATTGCTATTTGAAAGATTGCAGCTGAACGGCTTGCACTACCAGCATACCGCAGGCTGCCGGGGTCGCAGTTAGGGAAAAGCAGCTGCCATGGGGCGGTACAGAGGAGTTTTACTGCTGTCCATATTACGAGTTGGCTTTCTGATGAGCCGACCACAGTGGTGGGACCACCAGCATCAAGTCGGAAGAAACGAAAGATTTGGGGTGCGTACTGAGCCCTTTACTGTTCTTTACATCAGAGTTCAACGTAGATCCCTTTCTTCAGGTCGCCCATTCACAGCAGCATTTTCACCTCAAGGATTACAACCCTGTTTGCTGCGATATACAGGCGAGTCCTTTTTGTACCATATACCTATTGACTGGACTGCCCACATATTGGCCAGACTCCGGCAATGGGTAGGTGGTATTTCTCCACACTTATCATGCTTATCTGTACATTCGACACATATGCAGTTGAAATGTTCACACAGGCATCGATACATTGGAAAACAAATCACCACCGCTGCAAGATCTCCTGCTGCCCCATCGCAGACACAATGGTAAACTCGTAATAAGGCGGTCTGAAGATCGCCAGCGCAGTGGTCTTCTGGCAGCTGTGGCCCTGGCGTTCAGGCAATTGGACTGTTAAACTCATAATCAGGCCCTTAGCCTATTTATGGCTGCCGCTAATGCATGATCTTACCAGTCAATCAGGGAGTGCTTGGTGTAAAAACATTTACCACCATATTATGAAAGCTTTGTGTAATGGTAAAGCGTGACAAGAATGCTTATGGGTATTTAAGCAGGCACATGGAATTTAGGGATAGCACCCCCAAACAACATAACACCAGATTACAAAAACAAACCACAGTAACCGTGGTGTAGCACAGAGAACAAAAATGCTCAATTGCAAAACAACAAATATACATGATAACGATACAATATAATGCACCCACAAAATGGAACAGCATAGCAACACAGTGAAAACACAAGTCACAACTCTACAATGCAGCACGAATCCTATATGTCACAGAATGCCAACACAACACTTTAACAACTCCACAAAAATGCACTAACACAAAAAATGACAGCACAAAAATGGCACCTGGGTTATGCTCAGGTGTCTTGTGCTGTTGTGTTCTGATGGTGCGGATTCATGGCACTGTGTTGTAGGCATGCTTTTGCTCCCAGCACCTCTTGCGTTTCTCTGCAGCACATGGTTATGTTGTTGTTAATGTGTGCTACAGTCTAAATATGGTGTAGTCTGTTGATATATTTGTAGTGTTACTATGTTTTGTTGTTATTGTTGCTATTATCTTACTTGTGTGGTAGTTTCATATCTTATGGTGGTGTAGTGTGTTGTTTTTGTCTTTCACTTCTGTGTTGTGTTTTTGTGATGTGTTTTAGTTTACACTGCTCACTTTCATTTGTTGTGCAGGTGATGTGTGGTTTTGTGCTCTCTTCTGTAGAATTATTGCATTCATTGTTTTGCCGTGTTGTTCTGTGTTTGTTGTGTTCTGTTCTATTTTCAGTGTTTCCTTTGCTGTGTGTTCCCTGTTATGTTTTTATTGTCTTCTTATTTTGTGTTGTGTTACATGGTTGTGTAGTACTCTCCAGTTACTTAAGAAAAGCAAACAAATGGCATTACATTTCCAGCAAAAACAGCAAATTCCTTAATGTTTCGCTGACAAACAACCTTTTACCATTGTCATTGTCTAAGGTGATACCATACCTCTGCCAAGCACTAGAATTATTAAAGACACCTGTTAGCCCAAAAGTGTGACACAGATCATGCCTTAGATTAGCACTTCTAGTACTTACTTTAAATGATTTGACTCTGAAATGGTGTTCCCTCGCCACCCTCGTAAACTGTTTGGGCTACATCCAAGGAAAGAAAAGAGCAGGCGAAGGGTCCAATCTCTAGCTTTGTGGTTCGTGCTGGCAAATGCAGGATGGACTGGCAAAGAAAAACATCTGAACCACTTTATCAGTTTGGTTGCAGGCTGTAACATAGATTGATGTAAGCCAACCCTTGCAGATGGATGTTCTGCTGTACTGTGAAAACAGCATGGTGTTATCTGAATTCTGTAAGGTGCATTCCCTATTCCAGTGCTCATCAAGCTGTAACTGCTTGTCATATGTTTTACTGATGGAATGAATGTTTATTGTTAACTATTACACGATTGGCCTATTGAAAATAATAAATAAACTCAAAAACATATGTTGTACATTGAAGGGGTCAAAAACCCCAGAACCAGAATTGAAGTTAAAATAATTTATAATGGTTAGATTCTGGCTAACATTGAAAATCATAACTTTAAGGTAAAAATTATCTAAAGTTATTTCAGAATTTTGAAGGTTGCATTATTTGTTCGAAATTTTTAAGCAATGAACTTTTAAAATAGTTGGTTATAGTAGATGTCTATATATCTTTAGCATTTTAACATTTTTTTTAAATGATTAAACGCATTAATGTTTAGCAAGCAATCTCACCCTTTTAATACTTCCAAATTAATTGTACAGAATTTTTTAATGATTTCCTCTCTTTTGATCAGACACGACAACAGCGCCACGAGTAAAATGCTAAAAAGTGCTTCTCGATTTTGGAGTTATGTTCGAGTGTGTTTCAACTAATTTCGACATCACACTAAAGGTGTGCCAGAACATTAATAACATTATTCTACTATAGGTTAAAATGATGAAACTCAGGGCCTTATTTAGAGTTTGGCAGAAAGGATACTCCGTCACCAATGTAGTGGCGGCGGACTGGGTATTCGCCATGTTTGCGGCAGAGTACCCTCTCCCCCAAACTGAAAATAAGGCCTTTAGGGCCTTATTTGAATTTTGCAGAGAGTAACATCCGAGTAATGTTCCCTCTGCTGTATTTAGTGTGGCATTTAGACCAATGCACTCATAAAACATTTGAGGGGATCGGCCATTGTTGGTTGATGTCCTACATTCGCACCAACTCTGAAAAAGGCCCCGAGTCTAAAACCAACATAAATTAAATATAGACATTATCATAAGCACATCGAACATATAAATGTAAAATAGTTTGTGAATTCTTCTTATATTTGGGCCAGTCAACTTTCAACTGTGATGTTAGAGATAGACAGGGCATTTAAGGTAATCTTATGCTATCAATGTATCTTCATGATGCTCATAAAACTGCAGGTAATTGCATGCAGCAGGGATTGACATCATTACATGACTACATTGCATGCCATAGAGAGGAAAATCAACTTGATATTCAAGGCAGTGAAGGAGAATACAAGGATGATGGCATTGGTGACAGGGTGCTGGTATGAAAATCTGATGATTCTGCATGAAATGAGTGATGCTATGTAGCAACAGCATACTGGGCTTAAGTCACAAGGATTGAAAGCAGCTATAGGCTGCCCATGCATCAAGTGATGTGCCCCCTAAACAGACTGTATAGAGAATACAAATACTTGATAATATGCTTTTGGGTCTGTCCTGTTTCTCGCTGAGACCTTTGAAGCGACTCTGTTAAGCGAAGCCCTTGTACACAGTGTGCTGGTTGCAACAGCTGTTAAGAAAACTCTTCGACATGCAGCATTTTTGATACTGTCTTTTCTGGTTGGTCTCAGCAATGCTGTACTGAATGTACCTACTGATAACCCCCAAGACATCCCAATGTAAACTGCTGTGAGAGTGAGTTGATTTATGGAGATGATTGTCAATTCTAGCATTTTGGTAGTAGCTGGGATTTTCCATCAGGAGTCAGTCACCTGGAAAAACTACAGGGGTTGCAGTACCCCCTGTGCTGTGGTAAAATACCTTATCGCGCTGTGACATGCATATATATGCATGTGCCAGAGTTGCAATACTAAGTCTAGTTTGCATTTTCTGTGCTCAACAACTGTCTCCAATCACTGGTGTAGCAATGTTGCTCTGATGCCCCATGCCACAGTAGATGCCGAATTGGTCCAGGCAGAGTAGATCTAAGGCCATTCAAGATTGGTAGTCCTCTGTTCATGGCAATGTTGTGATGCTTGCGTTGGTCCGGCATCAGGACACCTGGTTTGACTGGATTGATTAGGCTCCAACAGATTTAATGATGAAGACACATCAATCTCTGTTTGAGTTCTCTCATTGGATCTTTGGTTTTGCATCATGACAAGATATGTATTGTTTTGTACTTAGCCTGATCCATACTGATTGTGTTTTTGCTCCATATCATTTACACCGGTTTCAAGGGATAACTGCTTTGACATGCTGGGGAACGTAAGGAGTCATGAGTAGTTGGGGCAGTGAGTAAAGGTCCTGATGCAGGTGGCTGCGCACAAACTTTAGGCCATATGTACAAGGACTGGCGAAAACTACCGCTAACGCTAATTAGCGGCAGTTTTCTTACCGCTGTGTACCGCTGAAAACTATCGCCTTGTTAGCGACGTATGTACAAGACATCGCTACATGGCGATAGCTTCAGGGATCAGCGGTGAAAACTGCTGCTAACATTAGGGTGATGGCGATAGGAATTCCAGCGTTAGCGGGCGAAAACCAACGAAAGGCCCATTAGCGGCAAAAAAACGCACGTTAGTTAGCCCAACGTGAGTTTGTTTGCCTCTAATGGAAAAAATAGCCTATCAGTCGACCTCCAATAGAAAATAGGCAAAAAAAAACAACGAAATGCAGAATAGAGCAGTCAGGGCCAAGTGCAGCACACATCAACAACCCTCTCAAGCCACCCAACATCCAGGATAACCAGGATGAGAGCCTGGATGCCTCGCAGGACCTGCGTCTGGAGCCTGGATGCCTCGCAGGAACTGCGTCTGGAGCCTGGATGCCTCGCTGGACCTGTGTCTGGAGCCTGGATGCCTCGCTGGACCTGCTTCTGGAGCCTGGATGCCTCGCTGGACCTGCGTCTGGAGCCTGGATGCCTCGCTGGACCTGCGTCAGGATCCTGGAGTGGGATGTGGAGGTGCTGTGGAGTCGATGAGCCGTGGCGGTAGACATTGAGGCGCAGCGATCACCCGTGCCTGGTGGGGAAGTCTGGCAGGTCGCATGGAGACACGTTGCTGACCTGTGTGAGAAGACCACCTTGAGCCCCTTGGAGCTGTAAATGGTAGAGGCGCCCTGCGCACCAACGTAGGGAGGTCTGCATTGCATACTACGATCCACCACTACTCTGGGGTGCATGTAGGGGATTACCAACGGTGGGTGATGCCTCTCTGCATCACAAGCCGGATGATGCTGCGCTGGCCCGACGCTGTGAAGGGTGAGGCCCCTGAGCTGCACCGAACTTGTGTGGCGGGAGCGTTGCATCCTCACGCATAAGTGGGCCCTGTTGCATCACCTGCATCGGGAGGTTCCCCAGCGGACTTGGCGGTGACTGCTGTACCCAGGCTTGTGAAATCCTGCCTGGCTGAGGCTCCTGCTGGCTGAGTCACAGATTTGGAGAGAGTGCAGCGGTTTGCGCCACGGTGTCAATGTCTAGGTAAGGAGAAGGTGGGATGCGTAGCAGAGGAGGCCCGGGGGATGAGTCGCCCAGGCCTAGCACCTGTAGATGACGCACCCCCAGTGGCGGCTCATCTGCTATGGCAGAAGAGCATCGCCCCACTGCTTTCAAGCAGTGCAAGAAGAGGAAAAATCATCACATGATGATAACTTCCTGATGTAATCATGCCATGTTTCCTTTGCGGGCGGGAGGGTGGGTTGGGCAGCTCCAACCATGGAGCAGGGCAGGGGCGGAGTGGCATGCCCACTCAAGTGCGCAGTGACTGTTTGGTTGGCCCACTCAGGCCGCCCAAAGCAGTCATGCGCACTGTCCTGTTCGCAATGCAGGCTGCATTACAGCCTGCATGGAGAACATGCCCACCCCTCCAGCCCCTGGCCGAATGCCTTGTCCCGGCGCCAATGACCAATCCCAACGCCGCATTGCAGCGTTGTGATTGGCTTAGGGGAGTGAGCCTGGCTGCCTACTTCCTGTTCCTGGAAGCAGACTCAGGAGAGCAGGAGTAACGAAGACACGTGACCCTGCCGCTCACACACACGCCCACGCCCCATCCAGTGTTCTTTCCGGCGTTACCCACCTCCCAGCTGTCCAGTCCCCCCCGCAGCACTTCTCAATGGCGGCCGCTGTGCGGCCATGTGCAGCGGACGTACCACTGGTGTGCCAAAGGTATATATGAAGTTACGACGCATACCATTACATCGCATTCCATTACAATGCATAATAATACTAGGCAAATTGCAACAGTAGGGAAGTAGTGAAATAGGGAAGGTGTTGGATAGTGGAGATGAGATGTGAGTGCAACCCTAAAACTAACCTTTGCACCCCAAAGCAAACACTGGACCCTAAAATTCATCTTTGAGCCCCCAAAACACACCATAAAAATCATATTTGACCCAAATGCACACCCCAATTTTCATAATTGACCCCAAAACACACCCCAAATTTCAAATTTTACCCCATAATACCACCCAAATTTCATCTCCGACACACGAAACCCATACCCACCCTAAAACTTAAAAATACCCCATCACTGACCTCACAATGCGTTGTAATGGAATGCGATGTGAAAGGCACCTGCATTGTTGGAGTAGCATTGTAAAGGCATTACGATGTAATGCCTGCGTTGTAATGGATGTCTCCATGCCAAAGGCAAGCCATAGGCAAGCCCATCTGCGTCCGTCTGTCCCTGGATCACGCTCAGCACCAAGGACCCTTCATCTCGGACACTCCACCGCTACGACGCCAGCACCCTCCTCGCCATCAACCCTGGACGCCACATCGCCTGCCAGGACCAACCTCTGCTCTGGGCCGGACATCGCCATTGCCATCACTGACGGCTTCTGAATCACCCAAACGGACCACCCCGACCGTCCAGGCGGAGGCACTGCCATCACCTACAGAAGCACACTCCGACTGACCACGCACTCTAATGACCCAACAGTGACCATGGAACACCTCAACTTCCAGCTCCGGACCAACCCCATGCCCATCCTCTGCGGCACCCTCATCTGAAGGCCCCCCATGCAATGGAGCCCGATTATCAGATACCATTGTAGACCTCATTGCACCCCAGGCTCTCCCATCCACCGATGACATCCTTCTCTGTGAACTCAAGTTGCACCTGGACAACCACAGTGACCAGAACACCACCCCCTCCTCGGGAAGCTCCCCAACATCAGACTCAAGCAGCTAGTCACCGCAGCAAGCCACATAGCAGGACACACGGTCGAGCACGTCTCCTCCGCCGGCATGAACTTCAACTACAGCCATGCCACTAGACTCTCCTGGACCGACCATCATTGTATACATCACGTCTTCACCATGCCCACCGTACACCACCGCCATCATCGCCCCCCCTCGCAGCTGGATCAAGGCCACCGAAGAACGTCTCCTCAACTCCCTCAGCGCCACCACTCCGCCAACGCTTACAGACAATGACACCGCAGCGCGCAACCGCCACCGATGGATCTCCAACTGCCACGACACCCGGGCACCCCTCAAGAACGGCACTTCCTGATGGCAGGCGTAAGGGTGACGCAGTGCCACAGGGATAGGCTGGCCCCATGCATTGCTGGAGTTGCGTCATGCTTGTGACACAACTACAGCAATGCATGACTTTAGCGCTGACAGATACGTCAGGATTCCAGACGTATCTGTCATTACTTGCGACATGGAGTGCTGTCCAGTGAATCCAGCGCATCCATGGTGTCACAAGAAGGGCATAGTGAAAAGTGTTGCAACGCTGTCTTGTCGCAGCGCTGCAACACTTTTCATGAGTGAGGCCCAGGAATGCGCACTATCTTATTGATGGTGTGCATTCCTGCCCTGTAGTTTTGTCGCAGGGCAGAGCAGCGACATTGCTTCCAGCGCGGTCCAGCAAAAAAACTTGCTGAAATGAGGCCCCAAGTGTTTTCTCCATTTTTAAGGCCAGCTATTTTCTGGTCTTAAAAAACTGCCTCTAACTGCAGTTAGAGGCAGTTTTTTGGTCTTCCACACTTCAAGAATTCCCTTGTAAATATCGCGAAGTGGGGTTAGCAGCCGTTTTTGCACGGGAACGCCTCCCTTGCATGTCATTATCGCTAACAGAAGTGGCAATCTTTAAAATGGATGTTTTTGCCGGAAAACTGCCGCTAACAGAGGTTAACGACAGCTTGTACATACAGCGATAGAAATATCGCCGCAAAACCGTTGGAAAAGTGCCGCTAAAGCCGCGTTAACTCCTTGTACATATGCCCCTTTATGTCTTAAGATATGTTTCCTAGATTCCAGATTTTGATTTGTTGCCAAGAATTTACTGGCAACAAGGATGGCTGCTTACTACTAGGAACCCAGGAATCATTTGGAGTATGAAGGGAAATATAGTTGTGTATCACAAACCTGTTGGAGGCCTGTGTCTTATCTTTGGTATAGAAGAGATTACAGTTGAACACTCCTATCATAAAAAAAAGCTGCTAATGGTCAGAGGTCAGTCTGTGCTTGTCATATCTGTGATGGTGTATGATGAAATGCTGGAATGTGCCATACGTATGCCTGATGGCATTTGATTGCATCAGTGACTTACAGTAGTGTAGTGCAGATAGTTAAAATATGTCAATGGTGTCTCTTATGGCAATCTTGAGGGTCCCTATGTGTAGTATCCGAGAAATGCAATGGTAATTGTCTTTTCTTTTGAGTGTTGTCAGGTGTGGTGAGACTTGTGTATCTTTTGTGAGGTGTTTCAAAGTTCCCCAATTATTTTGTGAAGTTATCCTTCTAGAATGAAATGTAGTGTGCATATATCTCACATGATTTTTTTCACACGAGTACACACTTTAAAAAAAGTCTAGCAAGAAACCAGCTGAAAACCAGTTTGAGGAGAAAATCTCTCTTGGTGACATACATTTTCTGCATCAATGCACTTCTAGCATGGAAAAAACTATGCAAATTTGGGTAATATGAAATTTTGAGAAATTTTGCAAATTTCGAGAAACACGAATTTCAGAAATAAGGAAAATTTCACTGCCATAATTCACATTTCTATGAAATGGGAGATTTATCATACATTCTCTTCATCAAAATTTTCTTTGGCTTTGTTTTGCATGATCAAACCATATATCCTAGGCATGCCCTCAAGCAAAGAGTCTTAAATTGTAGCAAATGCCAGTGGTTTCAAAAGTAAGAGATGTTGTATACCAGGAGAAATACTTGTTTCCTATGCGTTAGGCCTATCAGAAAGTGCTAATAATATTGTTAATCTTGTACATTGTAACAGCAAGACTGTCTTCAGCACCACAGAAGTTAAAATGGCAAAGGAGAAGCTAGAGCTTGAGTTCTTGTCAGAGTGGGTCTCAGTATGTTCTCTAGTTTGTACCTTATTACAAGTTTTCCTTTTTTAACTTATTCTCCTTTCTCTGAGAAATCAGATATGGCAAGTAATTAAGACACTATGCTGTTCATTTGATGAATTAAATAACTGAGGGGCATATTAGCAAGCGGCAGCAATAATCATCGCTGACCGCGCTTAGCGTGAATATTAATATCGCCGGCTATCGCTGGTATTTATCGCCATTGCAGCGCTGTATTACCAACGAATAGCGCAATGGCGATAATTATACCAGCGATAGCGGGGGAAATTGGCCAACATCGCTGTAAAACCAGCGATGTTGCAGTACAAACGGTGATGACCTTGCTGATACGACCCTGTGGTCGTATCACAATAATCCACCCCCCCATGTAATGAATACATAAGTCAGGAATTTAGCAGTTCTTAAATTCCTGCGTTAATGGGGGCTTAGCGTGCGTTTCATTGTCGCTACGCGGGTCCGGGACATCCTTGTTAATAGCCCGGAGCCGCGTTACCGATGATTTTCCTTGAAGTTATGTCAGGAACGCCTACTTCGCATCTCATTAGCGATGCGAAGCAAGGCGTTCGTAAAACGGGCGCTATCACCAGGGAACACGCGCTAAGGCCTGTTAGCGTGTCCTTGGTGATACCGCAATATAATTATCGCCGCTTTTCGGCCGAAAACGGCCGCAAGAGCGGCGATAAGGGGCTTGCTAATATGCCCCTGAATTTTTCTTAGGCCCTCTTTATGAGTTCAGTGCTAAATTCCGATCAGAGCTTGGGGGTCGTGGCCTGGAAACATGGCCGACAGGATGTGAGCTCCCGGCCAGCCACAATTAACAATCCTGTGTAATCCTCTTCAAACGAAGTTTGCTTCCATCTCGCATCACGTCTCGGGACGATAGTGGCTGGCATCCAGTAAGCTCAAGTGGCCAATACAACCCGGGAGTTCCAACTGCGAGGCCCCACACACAGCCTGGTCCTTCTGGAGCCAGGTACACAGAGACTCCCCACAGCCTGTTGATGGCAGATGGAGAATCCTGTGGGGCTGCTGAACATTGCTTGAATCGTCGGAGGCGGCCGCTGCCTGCAGGAGCCATACGCCTGCAGCCCCTGGACCTGAGTGTCTTGTGAGGGTGCCAGGGACCCACAGCAGCACTTTCGTGACCCGGCCGACTGTCAGGCCTGACCCAGCCGAGACCAGGGTGCGTGGCTGCTGGGCCCTGAGCAGAAAACACTGCAGTGGATGTTCCGGTGTGGCTGGGCACCTTACTGGATGATGTTGGGGGAACGACTTCTGCCACGTGCCCAGAGCACACAGAGAGAAGGGGCCCACTAAGCAGTTCTGTTCTGGCAGAAATGCAGCTGTGACCCTAACCCCAGTAATGGTGGCATCGACGCTGTGATCATGGTGGGCACATCTGTTGCGGGCCCGAGGGGCAGCACAGTCACCCGGAGGTGCTATCAGCTGCAGTGAAGGGTGGTCAGGGCAGGATCTACATGCAACCACCTTCAACTTTGAGGGCCGGAGTGTGATCGCTGGTACCTGCCCTGCAGAGACACCACTGCCATACTGCCGTTTGCGTGCATAGAGACCCAGACGGCGGTTGCTACTGAAAATGGTGTGAGGCCTGGATTTCCCCCCCAAACGAGCGAGTGTTACTGAGAGCCATTAGAGATGCACAAGACACATGAGATGTCTTGCAGAATGAAGTGCACGAGCGCCAGGTGAGGAGACCCTGCGAAGTGGAAGGGGTTGTAGGTTCCCTGGACTTCCTGAGAACGGGGCCTGCTACGGCTGGGCCCAATTCTGAATGATACTGAGGGGCATTCCTCGTGCGGCCCTGATGAGACCCATCACCCTCTTCGGTATATGCATCTGGTGGTACACTCCCCCAGGAGAGCCTGGCAGGGGCCGCTTTGATTACTTGGACATGCACCTGGACTAACAGCTCTTGATGCGCCAGTCTGCTTGGACCTGGCAGGTGTTGGTTGCCTGATGACCTGTGAGGTGAACACCATGGAGCAGATGGGTCCTCCACTGGGTGATTTTTCCTCCTCTGCAGGTCTGGCAAGGCTCCTCCCCAGGAGGTGCCAAGGGGGCACTCTCTCTGCGGGATCTAGAAGGGCTCCAATATGCAACTGCTGGGGCTTTAGAGTATAGACCAGCACCACGGCCCGCCTCAGGGCTTCTGCTGACTAGGGGGTAGCAGCCCATGGCCAACCCTGACCCCAGAATATAACTCCATAGGCATGGGATTTACGCCACAAATCATCAGCTGTCACCTATTACCAGAAGGAAGGACTCTCTGCATTGCAGACCACAAAACATTGTGTCACCACTTTAGACTCGTCCCATAGGATCTCAGGCAGAGGTCTCAGATGTACAGTCTGTCGATCGCTTTGGCGCTGATAATCTGTGTCCGAGGCTGCTGTTGAGGGATTTATTTGGTACCATGGGTAAGGACAAACTGGCCTGGGCCCACGTGGCGAATGCTATAATGCAATACACCACGCCAGGCCATCCCACCCAGAGGATAACGAGGCAAACAGGTTCTCCAGACCCTGAGAGTCTGCCAGATGGCGATATAGAGCCGTCCAGACCTGACTTGTTGGCAACTATGAAGGGGTCTCGTTCCACCCTTGACCATAACAGAAGCTGTCTCCATCTACGTCAACCTCCTCAGGAAGGACTTGAGGAAAGTCACAGACAAAGTCAAGTCGGCAGAGGGCAACTTAACCAAACAGCAGGAGGAGGTTGCTGTGTTCTCAAATGCCAGATGGCCCAGATGACCACCACCACTGCAGAGCAAGACAGGCTGAAGACAGAGTAATATCCGAGTCCTGGGGTTCCCAGAGAGAGAGGAAGGGTCCTCCACAGAATAATTCCTGGAAAACTGGGAATAGAGTGAATACAAGCCGCAGGGCTTTTTAGAACTCTTTGAGGTAGAAAGGGTGCACTGGGTCCTGGTTCCACCACCACGATCGGGCCCCCCACCTCGGGCCATCATAGCTAAGATCCTAAACTACCACAACAGAGACTGCATCCTCCATGCAGCCTGGGAGTAACCGGTCCCACCTTTTGAATAACTAAAGGATCACCATTTACCCAGATTATGAAACAAGTACAGGATCAGCGAAAGACCTATCTAAATGTCAAACAGAAATTGAGGGCCCTCAATCTTTGATATATGCTCTTCTACCCTGCAAAGCTCAAAGTCCTGCACCAGGGGAAAGCACATTTCTTTGATTGCCCCAAAGTAGTATGGGAATGGCTCGAACTCAGAGGTGACAACACAGACTCCCTAGAGGGTTCCAGTTGGTGCCAGATGAGGTAGACACCCTCCCATGGAAATGCACAGCAAAATCATTCAAGGGCGTCGAGCCCCAATTCTCATCCACTGGGTCCCCGAAAAGTGACAATTAGCAATGATGGCACCATGCAATTAAACACACTTGAACTGCCCGCTACAGATTAGGGATTGGATCTACAATCATAGTCAAATGACATGGGGACAGGGGCTTCTAGCCCAGCAACACACTTTGTGTCTGATACCATAGTTGAAATGGCGGAGGGGATGGAGGGGGCTACTGAGTCTTGCAGCCTGAAGAATTCATAGTTGAGGTGCTTTGACTAGGAGTTGGATGGGCACCAGTCCAAGGGTCGTATGTCAGTGGTATGTGACAAAAAGAAATCTGTTGGACATATGTCTCCATTTTGGGGACGGAGGGCGAGTGAGATACGAGAATTTGCTGAAAATGAGGCTGACGGCACCTGAGGCCCTAGCACCAGGTAAGCAGTCTCATAGGTTGAATGTACTGGAATGAGAACAGCATGGTGAGGGGGTTGAAAGTCAGTGGATCAGAGTGACTGGCCGGGAAGCTGATCAAACGTTAGTACTAGCCGGTCCCCGTTGGACAGGCGGAGATGCAGTGCAAGTCCAAGCACATGTACTGGGCCAGCATCAATAGTCAATTGGTTGCTCTATGTTTGCCTGAGGGAGGGTGGGGGGTATTGTTTACAATGTTTTCATTGCTTGTTTGCCTTGGTAGTTTCTCAGCAGCGGGATGGAGTTGCATGGATGAGAAGGATGTGCACACTACAACACCAGATATGGGATGGGGGTGACTACAAGCTCCTAACCTGGAACACCGGGGATTCGACACTTACATCAAACACCACAGAGTACTCACCTTCATCAAACGTCATAACATTGGCATAGCATGCCTGCAAGAAACACATCTAGATGATGCTGGAGCCTCTAGATTGGCCAAGAAATGGCCAGGCCCGTTCTATCATGCCTCCTATTCTACTTATACTAGAGGGGTACGGATATGGGTAGCTCCGAGGGTTCCTTTCTCTCTCACATATATGGAGGCAGATGTGAGGGGTAGGTATGTCGTGATTCAGGGCACTCTCGGACAAGACCGATTTTGAATACATATTCCCCAATACTGATGACCCCTCGTTCTTTTTTGCTGTACGGGACCTGATCACACAAGAGGTCCATCTACCCCTACTGTGGTTAGGGGACTTAAACCATATGTTAGGCTCGGATTTACATAGAACCACCGCCAGGGCAGGCACTAAACCATGAATGACGGCAGCACTCAAGGAGGACATGACAAACATAGGACTGGAGGATGCATGGTGCCAACAGCACTCCCCGCAGAGGGTATTTACCTGCCACTCTGCATCCCATAACACATGTAGCAGACTGGGCAGAGTGTTGACAGCTGGGTTTCCTAGGCTGGAAGATATCAGGATAACCCACTTGGCATGTGTTTTGTATGATCATTCCCCCTTCATCTGTACAGTACGGTGGCAATTGGAGGCCCACTACAAGGACCGAGGTCCTGGCGGATGCCCGTAGAAATCCTTGAGAATCTGGTGGGATGTGAGGCACTCTCTAAGTCCTTGACAGGCAACTTTGAATTGAGCTGGGACTCCACTGTGAGTAGATCCATGGAATGGGAGACTCCTAAAGCTGTACTGTGGGGTATGTGCATGGGATTGACTTGCGGGGTATGGCGACAACTGCAGGCTGAATTAACCCGGGAGGAGATAGCACTTGCCGTGGTGCAGATGACACACCCATTTATAGCAGACACACTTAGGGAGGAGCACACTGTTCGGGGGCACATAACGGACATTTGGAACCGTCTCGATTAGTAGACCTTAAAACATTATCGACATTGTCTACATCGAGAGGACAACAAATCTGGGTGCCTTCTGGCCTGAATCCTCCATAGAGAGCATACCCCACAACTCACAACATGCCTGTCCACTCCGGGTGGTGACAGTGCCACTTCCAAAGCAGGTATTGTGGAAGCATTTCACACACACATCTACAAAGAGTCTACACCTCAGACCTAACCATAGACACTCATATACACACACCATTTCTGGAAAGCTTAGACCTCCCCAGGCTTGGGATGCTCACGATAGAGAGCAATTAGCTCTGGAAGAGATCAACGGCCTTGAAATCACTTCTGCGATCTAAGGCATCTGGGAGCGATGGGTTCTCTTTGTAATTCTATCAGGCATACTCAACCCCTTAATGCAGGGACTCCTGGAGGTCTTTCTAGAGGCCATGGAGGTGGAGATATTGCCACCAACCATGCGGTAGGGCGAAATATGCATGTCACATAAACCAGGAGGAGCCGCAGAAAACCCCGCTGCTTATAGGCCGCTCACAATGATTAATTCTGATGTGAAGGTGCTTTGCAACCATTGGCCTACTGCTTAATGCCCCATATGGTGCAGTTGGTCCACGAGGGCCAGTGCAGCTTCACTCCTGGTCAATCCACCAGTATGAACATTCGACGACTGACCCATGTCCTTCACAAGGTTGGACACTGTGAAGACGAACTGTCCCCGGTTGTCATCGACCTGGAGAAAGCCTTCAATATGGTGGTCTGGGGCTGCCTACTCGAGGTGCTGCGACTTATGGGCTTTGCCCATGGTTCTGTGGCTGGGTCCGGCTGCTTTACACTGACCCAATATCAAGAGTGCGCATAGTGTGAAGTCACTCAGAACCATGTAAGCTGGGCTATAAAACATGGCAGGGCTGCCCATTGTTGCTGCTTTTATTTTCACTCGCAATAGAACCCATCGCGATTTGGGTACGCAGGGAACTGCATGACTGTGGCATACTGATAGGTGACGCTCCACATGCCATTTCGCTTTATGCGGATGATGCCCTGTTCTATCTCTCCTCCCCTTGAGATTCCTTGCTGAGACTGTTACGGATGACTTTATGAAGCCTTCAGGTCTCTGTCTTAACCAAGACAAATACCTGCTGTTCCCCCTTTCCTCACTAGTCGATACCCCGATAGACCGCTTACCAGTACTGGGCCTGCACTGGGAGCTGACGCATTTCAGGTACCTTGGGATTTGAGATGTCATCAGTGATGCCATCAGTGATGTCACTGACCATGTCATGAGTGATGTAATATGTGAGGTCATAAGCAGTACATTGCGGGGGTGTGAGTTATAGTGAGGGAGCTGCTAAAATGCAGTTCCCCTAGACTAAAAGCAATTCTGCTTCACTACATGGAAGCGAGAGCATCTTTTCCGCTCTCGCTTCTCTGAAGCGAAGCAGAGTTTGCTATGGTTTGGCAGGAGCATTTCAACATCCAACATGATTAAAGTCCTGGGGCTGTGTGGGGGGTCTCAAGCCCCCCACACTTTATTTTTCAATATAGCCCCGGGGAGGTGGTGGTCCCCAGGGCTCTGTCCTCGGAGCTGCAAAGGGGCCGTGTGGACCCCCCGCATTTAACAAAATTAGCCCCTGGGAGGTGGGAGGTGGCGGTCCCCAGGGCTGCATGGGGGGCAAGATGGCCGACAGAGGGGTTTCACCAAGATGACCTCCTGAGGGACGGGATTGCCTTTCGGCGAATAATCCAGGATTTCCCCATATACAAGGCCATGCAACAATCGGATTCACTGCGACAAATACAACACACATGCAACTGCGATTTCTTACCATAGAAAGAGCCACTGAAACCGCCTGATCAGATCTGACGAGCTCACACCAGGCTGCTCTGAGGGGCGGCGAGCGAGGAGTGTGTTTGGAAGGGTCGCGCTGCGAGAGGGCTGTCCCGGTTTGCCAGAGGCTCCGCAACGTCAACGTTACGCTGATGAAATCGCCTCATCGGATGTCCCGAATTTGCCACTAGCTCCGTCGCGTCCGCCCGAGGCAGTTTCTGAGACAAGACGATCAAGGTGAGGAGCCGGAAGGATCACGCTGCCGGGAGAGGGTTATCCCGGTTCACCTCGGCTCCCTCGAGACCCCAGAGGCAATACTGAGGTGCGGCTTTAGAGACGAGGTGTGGGAGGGTCGCACCGCAGAGAACAGACTGCCTGATCTGCAGGAGGCAAAGCGATGCCATTAAGGGCAAGGAGGAGGGCTACTGGAGAGCTCTCCTGCCTAGCTGCAGCTATCGGTGGCGAGGAATGGAAAGGTCGCGCTGCTGGGGGAGGGCTGCTCCTGATCTGAAGAGAGTTTAATTTAATTTAAAGCCAAATCGGAAGGCTTCTGGGGGGTTTATCTCGCACAGCAGCAGTCTCAGCCGGTGGTTAGCCAGACACCGCAGAGACCCCGCCTCCGTACAGAACGTGAGGATGCGGCTGCACTCTGTCTGAGCTCAAATTGAAGAGTTTTTGAAACCGCGATGCAATAACAAAGACGGTCTTACAAAGCAACAGACCGAAAAAGCTGCGGAGATTCATTTGGGAATTGACCTGAATTATTGCCCCAGACATCTTTCCTCCAAACATTACCCTCAAGAAACAAAATGGTCTCTGTGATCTGACCAAGGACACGCCCCTTCCAATAGCAACAGTAGTAGAAAGAGGACTTATACCCTCAGGGAGCTAGGAAAACTGCTGAACAAAGAAACAGGACTCCATGGTAAGTTCCCATGAACTGACGAAGGTCACACCCCCTCCAATAATAACAGTAATAGAAAAAGGACATATTCCAGTGAACTGAACAATGCCACGCCCCCTCCAATTAGTGCCTTCCCAGTGTGTTCTCAGTGACTGCCACTTATTGCAGTATTATGCCTCTATTTGTATTTTGTATCTTATGTATCATGCACACCTGTCACTATTTCCTTTTGTAACGTATCATTTGTTACCTCTTTTTGTATCTTGTTTGTTTTTGTTATTTGCACAATTGTCACTTTTTCCTCATGTAATGTAACGCTTGCTTTTGTATTATGCTCACTTGTAATTTTCTCCGCATGTAATGTTACTGTTCCTATTGTGAAGCGCTCTGACACCTTCGGGTAAAGTCTGCGCTAAATAAAAAACGCATAAAATAAATTAATAAATAAATAAATTAGTAACAGTAGTAAAAAGAGGACATATACCCTCTGGGAGATAGGAAAGCTGCTGATCATAGAAATAGGACTGCACTGTAATGATTCCAACAAGCTCAATATATCAGCCTGGGAAACAAGTTCAATATATCTCCCTAATTCTACCTCCTGCCACAAGACAGTCACTACATCTCTTCAAACTCTACAAAATGGAGATGCCTCCGACCCCACACTATGTTGTCCCCCAACATTGCTTATGTATCTGTTCTGTGAATCTTATGTGACCCTTCCTGCATTCCCTTTCCAACACTGACCTTCCTCGCCCTCGCAAGTATTGTTGTTGTTTCTACTGATTGTCAACTCTATCCTCTTACTCTAACTTTTTACCGCTTATTATTTTGCTTTGTTCATTGATTTATTCATATATCTCTATAACTCTTCTATATTTATGCTCTGGTATTACTCTCTCTTCAGGTATTCCCTTTCTAATTGTTTCTATTGATTGTTGACTCTATTCTTCTTACTCAAACTTTATTACCGCTTAGTATTTTCTTGGCTCATTGATTTATTCATATGTCCCTCTAACTCTTTCTATATTTTTGCTCTTGTATTACTCTCTCTTCCGGTATTCCCTCTCTAATTTAGACATTCCACGCCCTCGCAAGCATTGTTGCTGTCTTCTATTGATCTGCGCGTACTTGCCGATTGTTTATCTATTTGTTTGCAAACTTTGCTGCTGGTATCCTGTTCTGCTCCATTTGTGCCGACTGCTTATATATTAGATTTGCTCCATGTTGTCGATATAATTTGTTTATCTAGTTGATCTGCTCCTTTTGCCGATTTATAATTCCTCGCCTGTCTATCCTATTCCTTGTCTAGCCCCCATATTTCCACCCCCACTCTCCCAGTGCCCCCTTGGTTCCCAATTCTCCTCTCCTGTTCTACCCCCCATTTCCTTAACTTCCCTCTCTCCACTCTCTTTTCCTCTCACGTCTACCCAACATGCCCCCTCACAGCATTGACCATCACCCCCAGGACCCTACTCTCTCCAAACATGGCCCCAACTCATGGACCATTCTCTACCCCCCCAATCTCTCCAAACATGCCAAGAAAACTTCAAACATAAACTCCTTATCCGTAACCCTGAAACACTCATTGTTGATAACTACCTCAGCCTCACCTCCCCCATTATAACCAACTACATCTTTTACTCCAAACGTCCTTCCAAATGAAAAAGCATCTTCCTACAACACCTCCCAATCTCTAAATCAACCAAAATACCATATGGATTCAAAATATCCACCACTCCTTCCCCAGCCTTTCTTGGTGATATTGATATCTCCATCTTCAAAACAGGTAACATCCTCATACAAGCCACGGTATCCCACCTTTCCATCTTCGAACACCACTTCAGCATTATGTCTCTCCTCCTTGACCACTCTGCGCATAACACTCCTTCTCCCCTACTGAATAACGCCCCTCCAACCTCTCCCTCCCCCTTCCCCCTCACTCTACCTCCACCCTCAACCATCCAGCTAACACCATCCTCCAACAATCGACGTCACCATCACCCTCCCTGGACCTCTCTACAGCAAATGACATCCCCCAACCACCGTTACCTATTTCTCATCCCCCTCTAATTTCCCTCTCTCCCCCTAACTCCCGGAACACACACTCCTCGGACCCCTCCACTAAAAACGGTTGCCCCCAATCCCTGCCATCTACTTATCATTCCCCTCCCATAACCCCGCCTCTGCCTGACCCCCAACCTCTCTCCCCCCTACCCAACTACTCACGTACTCCACCGTCCTTGCCCTTCAATCCCTAACACAACTCCGCACCCCCCTCCTCTTACCCATCCCGTACACCCTCTTCTCCTCCCCATCCCCCTGATCCTGCCCCTTCAGGCCCTCCTAACTCCGCCTCCCAATCCTTTATCCCAACCCCCAAAAAATACACAACCCCTCCACCCCAATATATCCGCTCTCCACTCACTCTATGCCCTTTTATCCTCTCTGACCACATCCCCTGAAGTACTTAACCTCCTGTCTAACCTAGCCCAACCCCTCACACCTAACAGCACCGACACCCCTCACTCCACTCCTACTACCCTATCTCCCCCCTCACACTTCAGTCCACTCTCCGCAACTAACCCAGACCATTCCCTACCCCCAGATCATTCCCTTCCCTCTGCCCACACCCCTTCAGTACCTCCCCTTACCCTAATTGCCCCGAGTCTACACAACAGTGAACTTGACATATCTAATTTGATTACTGAACCCCTCTCATCTAACAGCCCCGTCACCCCTCACTCCACTTCCACCACCCTATCTCCCCCCTCACACATCAGTCCACCCTCTGCAACTAACCCAGATCATTCCCTACCCCCCGCCCACGCCCCTTCAGTACCCCCCTCCACCCCAATTGACATGAGCCTACACAACACTGAACTTGACCTATCCAATTTGATTACCGAACCCCTCACACCTACCAGCCCCGTCACCCCCATTCCACACCCACTACCCTATCTCCCCCTCACACATCAGTCCACCCTCCATAACTAACCCAGACCACCCCCCTCGGTACCTCCCTCACCTTAATTGCCCAGAGCCTACACAACATCGAACTTGACCTATCTAATTTGATTACTAAACTCTCTCAATTCAGGAAAGACTTTATCTTCCCCAGCTCCAGAACCCTCCCTCACCATAAAATCCCCACCCAGCCCCACCAAAAATCCCCCCAAAAATTCCCCCGAAAATCCCTAACACCAAACACAATCAATGGAGATCGACTCCTCTCCGCTGCCGTACACATAGACCTTGCCGCACCTCGAACCATCTCTCCCCGTCCGACCTCTCCGACCTATGCAACTCTTACCTTCCTAGCTTACCAACCACCTATCCTCCACTCCCCTACTCCCACATCCCTGTTATCTTAGGGACTAATAGAATCCCCTCCTCCCCCGCTTCCCCCAGACCACCGCCCCAACTCACGTCGATCCACACTTGCCTACCCACCACATGCAACCCCACACCACTTACATGTATGCTTGTCAACTGTCGCTCCGCAGTCCAACATGCCACGGAAATTTCGGAAACTATCCTGAGTGAATCCATTGACATTGCATTCCTCACAGAAACCTGGCTCAAAGACCACTCAATGAGCATACTTGACCTACTCTCCCCCCGGGATACTCCTGACAGAGTTGGGGGTGGTCTAGCCATTATCTTTAAAAATGAACTTCAGCTATCCCTTGTCAATAATTCTGGATACTCTGGGGACCGCCACCTCCCCAGGGCTTTAATTTTTAAATAAAGGCATTTTATTTTTTATTTTATTTTAAAAGTTTTATATAGCGCTGGCTAGACCCAGAGGTATCAGAGCGCTTTACATGAGAAGATAATATAAAGCAAACATGGCATACAAGTAGATAAAAAGATAATGAAACAATGTGTGAAATATACAAATCAAAATAGATATACAGGTGCAAGAGCTATACACTTCAAGTAACTAGGTATATGATGTTCGGGAAATGGACAGATATTACTGGACACAATGTAACATGGTGATTGGAGATCAGGTGCAGGTCACAGGTTAGGACCCCCACTGGGGATTTTGCACTTTGTCCAACAAGGAACTGCAAATACCATAATGCTCCCTGATGACGCCTAGATGGGCGGGACTTAATTTTCTTAATAAATCATGTGCAAGTAATCAGCCTATGTCTCCTGTTGTTTCAGCCAGTGATCAAGGGCGGGAGATACGCCCGAAACGCGTTTGGCACGAGATGGAGTAAAGCATGGTGAACTGCGGTGCCACTACCGGCGGCAAACGAGTGTGCAAACCCCCTCGAGTGAGGCCTTCCAATGGGGCCACCTTTGGTCTTGATGTTATGCGGCTGGTCCGGTCGCGGAAGGCCCCGCCGCTTTGATAATAGCGAATCTACATTGCCCGGGACTTTGAGCAGTGAACTGAACGAGGGGGGCCAGAGCCGCGGGTAAATATTGGTGTCATTGCGGTTCTTACCACGTTGTACTCTGCCCACTGGGGCTTGACATTTTCAACAACGGGGAATACTGGCAACCACTGGGGATTTTGCACTTTGTCCAACAAGGAACTGCAAATACCATAATGCTCCCTGATGACGCCTAGATGGGCGGGACTTAATTTTCTTAATAAATCATGTGCAAGTAATCAGCCTATGTCTCCTGTTGTTTCAGCCAGTGATCAAGGGCGGGAGATACGCCCGAAACGCGTTTGGCACGAGATGGAGTAAAGCATGGCGAACTGCCGTGCCACTACCGGCGGCAAACGAGTGTGCAAACCCCCTCGAGTGAGGCCTTCCAATGGGGCAACCTTTGGTCTTGATGTTATACGGCTGGTCCGGTCGCGGAAGGCCCAGCCGCTTTGATAATAGCGGATCTACATTGCCCGGGACTTTGAGCAGTGAACTGAACGAGGGGGGCCTGAGCCGCGGGTAAATATTGGTGTCATTGCGGCTTTTACCACGTTGTACTCTGCCCACTGGGGCTTGACATTTTCAACAACGGGGAATACTGGCAACCACTGGGGATTTTGCACTTTGTCCAACAAGGAACTGCAAATACCATAATGCTCCCTGATGACGCCTAGATGGGCGGGACTTAATTTTCTTAATAAATCATGTGCAAGTAATCAGCCTATGTCTCCTGTTGTTTCAGCCAGTGATCAAGGGCGGGAGATACGCCCGAAACGCGTTTGGCACGAGATGGAGTAAAGCATGGCAAACTGCGGTGCCACTACCGGCGGCAAACGAGTGTGCAAACCCCCTCGAGTGAGGCCTTCCAATGGGGCAACCTTTGGTCTTGATGTTATGCGGCTGGTCCGGTCGCGGAAGGCCCCGCCGCTTTGATAATAGCGGATCTACATTGCCCGGGACTTTGAGCAGTGAACTGAACGAGGGGGCCTGAGCCGCGGGTAAATATTGGTGTCATTGCGGCTCTTACCACGTTGTACTCTGCCCACTGGGGCTTGACATTTTCAACAACGGGAATACTGGCAACCACTGGGGATTTTGCACTTTGTCCAACAAGGAACTGCAAATACCATAATGCTCCCTGATGACGCCTAGATGGGCGGGACTTAATTTTCTTAATAAATCATGTGCAAGTAATCAGCCTATGTCTCCTGTTGTTTCAGCCAGTGATCAAGGGCGGGAGATACGCCCGAAACGCGTTTGGCACGAGATGGAGTAAAGCATGGCGAACTGCGGTGCCACTACCGGCGGCAAACGAGGGTGCAAACCCCCTCGAGTGAGGCCTTCCAATGGGGCAACCTTTGGTCTTGATATATATATATATATATATATATAGCTTCACTCCGTGTACCACCGGATTCTGCTCCAAACACGGACACGGACCCAGACTTTCAGTTGCTTTAATTTATTGTTGCTGTGCCGCCATAACGAGCCTTGATCACATTACTGATGTGGCATGCCTACTGATATATTAATTAAAAGTGTGTTTTAATAGCCCCCGAGAGTGCCTATGCGTGCATAATTTTTGCAAGCGTCGGAGCTGGTATTAAATGTGAGTTCCATCCTCACAGTTTTCATGGCACCCGCCTTAGGAGTTCGTCGAAAACCTGCTTTTGGTGGAAATTGGAGCAGAAATATATATATATATATATATATATATATATATATATATATATATATATGCATATATTCAATGAAAAAACCATAGGTTTCAGGGACGTTATAGTTACTTGCACATTTCACTTGTACAAAACCATAGAAATTCGGCCGTTATAGTTAGTTGAGCTAACTATAACTCACGCCCCCACAATGCACTGCTGATGACGTTACATATTACATCATTCATGACATGGTCAGTGACATCACTGATGACATCACTGATGACATCTCAAATGACATCACTGATGACTTCACTGATGACATCATCCAGTGACTGTGTGTTTCTGTAGAGTTTAAATATGTTTTATAAATATATTGCAAAAACAACAATTGATGGACAGAATGCAGAACAATGTCATACATTCACCCCAGTACAGAGATCTGGGCCTAAATCCATCGTTTTTTGCTCACCATGCCATTCCAGTTTGAACCCAGCCATATGCAAATCAGTCTTGACCCTGTGCCTCATGGGAACAGTCCAGCCCGAACTGCCAAACCAGGTCCTTCCTGGACTGGAAACAAGCATCCTAGGACCGGTTTCGGGTTTCACCCCTCTTCAGCCAGGATAGCTTGATTCCAGTGGCATGGAGAGCACGGGACCCACGTCTGGGCATACCCGTCCCACTCGGGATGACAAATGCAAAAACAACAATTGATGGACAGAATGCAGAACAATGTCATACATTCACCCCAGTACAGAGATGTGGGCCTAAATCCATTGTTTTTTTGCTCACCATGCCATTCCAGTTTGAACCCAGCCATATGCAAATCAGTCTTGACCCTGTGCCTCATGGGAACAGTCCTGCCCGAACTGCCAAGCCAGGTCCTCCCTGGACTGGAAACAAGCATCCTAGGACCGGTTTCGGGGTTTCACCCCTCTTCAGCCAGGATAGCTTGATTCCAGTGGCATGGAGAGCACGGGACCCACGTCTGGGCATACCCGTCCCACTCGGGGTGACAAATGCAAAAACAACAATTGATGGACAGATTGCAGATCAATGTCATACATTCACCCCAGTACAGAGATCTGGGCCTAAATCCATCGTTTTTATGCTCACCATGCCATTCCAGTTTGAACCCAGCCATATGCAAATCAGTCTTGACCCTGTGCCTCATGGGAACAGTCCAGCCGGAACTGCCAAGCCAGGTCCTCCCTGGACTGGAAACAAGCATCCTAGGACTGGTTTCGGGGTTTCACCCCTCTTCAGCCAGGATAGCTTGATTCCAGTGGCATGGAGAGCACGGGACCCACGTCTGGGCATACCCGTCCCACTCGGGGTGACAAATGCAAAAACAACAATTGATGGACAGAATGCAGAACAATGTCATACCTTCACCCCAGTACAGAGATCTGGGCCTAAATCCATTGTTTTTTTGCTCACAATGCCATTCCAGTTTGAACCCAGCCATATGCAAATCAGTCTTGACCCTGTGCCTCATGGGAACAGTCCAGCCCGAACTGCCAAGCCAGGTCCTCCCTGGACTGGAAACAAGCATCCTAGGACCGGTTTCGGGGTTTCACCCTCTTCAGCCAGGATAGCTTGATTCCAGTGGCATGGAGAGCACGGGACCCACGTCTGGGCATACCCGTCCCACTCGGGGTGACAAATGCAAAAACAACAATTGATGGACAGAATGAAGAACAATGTCATACATTCACCCCAGTACAGAGATCTGGGCCTAAATCCATCGTTTTTTGCTCACCATGCCATTCCAGTTTGAACCCAGCCATATGCAAATCAGTCTTGACCCTGTGCCTCATGGGAACAGTCCAGCCCGAACTGCCAAGCCAGGTCCTCCCTGGAAACAAGCATCCTAGGACCGGTTTCGGGGTTTCACCCCTCTTCAGCCAGGATAGCTTGATTCCAGTGGCATGGAGAGCACGGGACCCACGTCTGGGCATACCCGTCCCACTCGGGGTGACAAATGCAAAAACAACAATTGATGGACAGAATGCAGAACAATGTCATACATTCACCCCAGTACAGAGATCTGGGCCTAAATCCATTGTTTTTTGCTCACCATGCCATTCCAGTTTGAACCCAGCCATATGCAAATCAGTCTTGACCCTGTGCCTCATGGGAACAGTCCAGCCCGAACTGCCAAGCCAGGTCCTCCCTGGACTGAAAAACAAGCATCCTAGGACCGGTTTCGGGGTTTCACCCCTCTTCAGTCAGGATAGCTTGATTCCAGTGGCATGGAGAGCACGGGACCCACGTCTGGGCATACCCGTCCCACTCGGGGTGACAAATGCCAAAACAACAATTGATGGACAGAATGCAGAACAATGTCATACATTCACCCCAGTACAGAGATCTGGGCCTAAATCCATCGTTTTTTGCTCACCATGCCATTCTAGTTTGAACCCAGCCATATGCAAATCAGTCTTGACCCTGTGCCTCATGGGAACAGTCCAGCCCGAACTGCCAAGCCAGGTCCTCCCTGGACTGGAAACAAGCATCCTAGGACTGGTTTCGGGGTTTCACCCCTCTTCAGCCAGGATAGCTTGATTCCAGTGGCATTGAGAGCACGGGACCCACGTCTGGGCATACCCGTCCCACTCGGGGTGACAAATGCAAAAACAACAATTGATGGACAGAATGCAGAACAATGTCATAGCTTCACCCCAGTACAGAGATCTGGGCCTAAATCCATTGTTTTTTTGCTCACCATGCCATTTCAGTTTGAACCCAGCCATATGCAAATCAGTCTTGACCCTGTGCCTCATGGGAACAGTCCAGATCAGTTGACTGGGGGTTAGTGTTTGATTTGCTCTAACGCTCCGTCCATCATCCCCTTTGGTATCGCTTTGTTCGCCCTAAGTTGGCAGGGTATGCCCAGACGTGGGTCCCTTGCTCACTTTGCCACTGGATTCAAGCTAGCCTGGCTGATGACGGCTGAATAGCCAGAAACCGGTCCCAGGATGCTTGTTTCCGGTCCAGGGAAGACATGGCTTGGCAGTTCGGGCTGGACTGTTCCCATGAGGCACAGGGTCAGACTGATTTGCATTTGGCCATGTCTGAACTGGGGTGGTGGAGTGAGCTAAATGATGATGGATTAAACCCAGATCAGTTGACTGGGGCTGAGTGTTTGATATGCTTAAGCGCTCCGTCCATCATCCCCTTTGGTATCGCTTTGTTCGCCCTAAGTTGGCAGGGTATGCCCAGACGTGGGTCCCTTGCTCACTTTGCCACTGGATTCAAGCTAGCCTGGCTGATGATGGCTGAATAGCCAGAAACCGGTCCCAGGATGCTTGTTTCCGGTCCAGGGAAGACATGGCTTGGCAGTTCGGGCTGGACTGTTCCCATGAGGCACAGGGTCAGACTGATTTGCATTTGGCCATGTCTGAACTGGGGTGGTGGAGTGAGCTAAAGAATGATGATGGATTAAACCCAGATCAGTTGACTGGGGGTGAGTGTTTGATTTGCTCAAGCGCTCCGTCCATCATCCCCTTTGGTATCGCTTTGTTCGCCCTAAGTTGACAGGGTATGCCCAGACGTGGGTCCCTTGCTCACTTTGCCACTGGATTCAAGCTAGCCTGGCTGATGACGGCTGAATAGCCAGAAACCGGTCCCAGGATGACTGTTTCCGGTCCAGGGAAGACATGGCTTGGCAGTTCGGGCTGGACTGTTCCCATGAGGCACAGGGTCAGACTGATTTGCATTTGGCCATGTCTGAACTGGGGTGGTGGAGTGAGCTAAAGAATGATGATGGATTAAACCCAGATCAGTTGACTGGGGATGAGTGTTTGATTTGCTCAAGCGCTCCGTCCATCATCCCCTTTGGTATCGCTTTGTTCGCCCTAAGTTGGCAGGGTATGCCCAGACGTGGGTCCCTTGCTCACTTTGCCACTGGATTCAAGCTAGCCTGGCTGATGACGGCTGAATAGCCAGAAACCGGTCCCAGGATGCTTGTTTCCGGTCCAGGGAAGACATGGCTTGGCAGTTCGGGCTGGACTGTTCCCATGAGGCATAGGGTCAGACTGATTTGCATATGGCCATGTCTGAACTGGGGTGGTGGAGTGAGCTAAAGAATGATGATGGATTAAACCCAGATCAGTTGACTGGGGGTGAGTGTTTGATTTGCTCAAGCGCTCCGTCCATCATCCCCTTTGGTATCGCTTTGTTCGCCCTACATTGGCAGGGTATGCCCAGACGTCGGTCCCTTGCTCACTTTGCCACTGGATTCAAGCTAGCCTGGCTGATGATGGCTGAATAGCCAGAAACCGGTCCCAGGATGCTTGTTTCCGGTCCAGGGAAGACATGGCTTGGCAGTTCGGGCTGGACTGTTCCCATGAGGCACAGGGTCAGACTGATTTGCATTTGGCCATGTCTGAACTGGGGTGGTGGAGTGAGCTAAAGAATGATGATGGATTAAACCCAGATCAGTTGACTGGGGGTTAGTGTTTGATTTGCTCAAGCGCTCCGTCCATCATCCCCTTTGGTATCGCTTTGTTCGCCCTAAGTTGGCAGGGTATGCCCAGACGTGGGTCCCTTGCTCACTTTGCCACTGGATTCAAGCTAGCCTGGCTGATGACGGCTGAATAGCCAGAAACCGGGCCCAGGATGCTTGTTTCCGGTCCAGGGAAGACATGGCTTGGCAGTTCGGGCTGGACTGTTCCCATGAGGCAAAGGGTCAGACTGATTTGCATAGGGCCATGTCTGAACTGGGGTGGTGGAGTGAGCTAAAGAATGATGATGGATTAAACCCAGATCAGTTGACTGGGGGTGAGTGTTTGATTTGCTCAAGCGCTCCGTCCATCATCCCCTTTGGTATCGCTTTGTTCGCCCTAAGTTGGCAGGGTATGCCCAGATGTGGGTCCCTTGCTCACTTTGCCACTGGATTCAAGCTAGCCTGGCTGATGACGGCTGAATAGCCAGAAACCGGTCCCAGGATGCTTGTTTCCGGTCCAGGGAAGACATGGCTTGGCAGTTCGGGCTGGACTGTTCCCATGAGGCACAGGGTCAGACTGATTTGCATATGGCCATGTCTGAACTGGGGTGGTGGAGTGAGCTAAAGAATGATGATGGATTAAACCCAGATTAGTTGACTGGGGGTGAGTGTTTTATTTGCTCAAGCGCTCCGTCCATCATCCCCTTTGGTATCGCTTTGTTCGCCGTAAGTTGGCAGGGTATGCCCAGACATGGGTCCCTTGCTCACTTTGCCACTGGATTCAAGCTAGCCTGGCTGATGACGGCTGAATAGCCAGAAACCGGTCCCAGGATGCTTGTTTCCGGTCCAGGGAAGACATGGCTTGGCAGTTCGGGCTGGACTGTTCCCATGAGGCACAGGGTCAGACTGATTTGCATATGGCCATGTCTGAACTGGGGTGGTGGAGGGAGCTAAAGAATGATGATGGATTAAACCCAGATCAGTTGACTGGGGGTGAGTGTTTGATTTGCTCAAGCGCTCCGTCCATCATCCCCTTTGGTATCGCTTTATAAATATATTGGCCAGGGTATATTGTAGAATGAGTGGCTGTATAAGTGTGTGGATGGAGGATTTAGTAGGTGTGTGACTGACTGTATAAGTGAGTGATTAAATGTCTCTTACTGAATTCATGGGTTAGTGACTAAACTGTGTGAATGTCTGTATCAGTCTGTCTATTGCTGTGTAAACTGCTGCATTGGTTGATGAGTAGCTACATAAGTGTCTATATGGGTTATTGATTGGTTGCCTGAGTATTTGTATGGGTGCCTGAGTGTGTGTGTGAGTGGGTGGGAGGTGTGTGACTTTGTGCATAGATGTGTGAGTTCTTTATTCACTGGGTGTATGGGTTCAAGACTGCATGTGGAAACAGCTGTATGGGTGGGTGAGTCTGTGTATGGGTGTGTTGGTGAGTGAATGGATATCTCAGTGCTACATGTCCAAGTAACTACATATGTAAAACGCAGTGCATGAGAGAGTTGGAGTATATAAATGACTATACGTGAGAGTCAGTGATTGTGAGAGTGCTGTATGGATGAGTGTGTACTTGTATCAGTGATTGTATGAGAGTAAGTATATGTTAATATCACTATGAATAAGTGAGGTTGTGTGTGTATAACTGTATAGCTGAGTAAATAGAAGTGTGATTGATTCTTTGCATGACTGTCTAGATGTGTGAGTAACTCTGGATGAGTGGCGGTGTGTGAGTATTTGTATAGGTGTATGAGTGCCTATAATAGTGTTGTATTGATGAGTCACTGCATGTATGAGTGACTTTATGGGTGAATGAGTGGATGTGTGTGTAGACCTAGGAATCAGTGTGTGCGTATGTAGTAACTGGTATTGGTGTCTGTATTGTTTCGAAAATGGTAGTCTGTATTTTAGAAAGGGTGTATCAAAGGTTTTATTAAGGTATGAGGAGGTGCATCAGATTTTCACATGGATGATGTCTTCAGTGATGTCATCAGTGATGTCATTTGAGATGTCATCAGTGATGTCACTGACCATGTCATGAATGATGTAATTTGTGACGTCATCAGCAGTGCATTGTGGGGGCGTGAGTTATAGTTAGCTCAACTACTATAACGGCCGAATTTCTATGGTTTTGTACGAGTGAAATGTGCAAGTAACTATAACGTCCCTGAAACCTATGGTTTTTTCAGTGAATTTCAACGGTTTTTAACATGATAATTTGTAACTATAACGTCCCTGAAACCTATGGTTTTTTCAGTGAATTTCAAAGGTTTTTTAAATGCTAATTTCTAATTATAATGTTCATTAAACCTATCTGCTGTGCGATCCAAAAACAAGCTGGTGCTTGTAGTGTTGTGGACAGTGGACGCAACCATGTTACCTCAGGCAATGGGGAAGATCTCGGTCATGAACCTGTGTCGTCGCCCCCTGGAAGCGGAAGCGCAGTGGGCTGGTCCAACGTACGCCACTCCAGCGTAGAATGGGGAATAAATAGGCCGGGGTTCTGGGCGTGGTTCACTTGTGTGAAAGCCAACGCATCTGCCAGAGCGGCGACCCTCACCCTGCCACGTGGCTGCCGCCATGACCGCGGGCCTCCTCGACACAAGCCCCCTGCGAACACAGCGGCACAGCACTGCAGAGTTATGTCTGTACAGACTACTGCCTTTGATCTACACTGCGGACAGCAGGGCTCACAATTCAGATTGAGTCGCGATTGCAGTTGATGCAGTCCAGTAGGCAAGACACATTGCTCCCAGTGCGGCCCGCCCGGACCACGCATCATCGCAGGCTGCGTACACGCTGAGCGCCAGAGGTACCACTAACTCAGTGCACCACAAGTAAACGCCACATGGCCTTATTAAGGCAGAATTAATTAAACAAAACACATTGCTACCAGTGCGGCCCACACGGACCACGCATCATCGCAGGATGCGCACACGCTGAGTGCTTCAGGTGCCACTAGCTCACTGCACCATGTCATCGCCACGTACACTTAAACCTACATAATATCCTTTTAGTATCCTTGCTTCAAGAACTTTTTTGATATCAATTATAGCTTTAGTACAATGACCAAATTCATCTTGCAAGTCCAAAGGAACACTGAATGGCAGTCTACACTGGGGATAGCAGAGCCCACAATTCGGATTCAATTTTGATTTATTTATTGCAGAGTGAACTGTACTCTATGTCGTTGGATTTTCTCAAGAGGAAGTCACAAAAAGCATTCCTCGATGTCTGTGCTGACTACTGCCTTCGATCTACACTGCGGTCAGCAGAGCTCACCATTCAAATTCAGCCTTGATTTATTAATTGGACAGAGAATTGTACTCTATGTCATTGGATTTTCTCAAGAGGAAGTGACAAAAAGCTTTCCTCGATGTCTGTGCTGACTACTGCCTTCGATCTACACTGCGGACAGCAGGGCTCACAATTCAGATGGAGTTGCGATTGCAGATGACGCAGTCCAGTAGGCAACCGACATTGCTACCAGTGCGGCCCTCCCAGACCACGCATCATCGCTAGCTGTGCACACGCGGAATGCTCCTGATGCTCCTACCTCAGTCCACCACAACTGATGGACCCTTTATGACAGAATCTTTTGTGTATGATTTCAGATCTGGTGCCCCTAACTTAGTGTAGCACAAGTCATGGACCCTTTATGATTGAATCTCTGTGTGTGATCCGATGATTACTGTTGTACTTGTTACCAGCACCAACCATTCCCGGAGGACTGGCTTACGCTCACCCCACACCCATCCAGCACAGACGTCACTGGACATGTGACCCTGGTAATAAAAAGGAGTCGAGTGCACGTGCTCGTACCCAGTTCCACTATCTATCTATGTCCGTGTGTTCATGTTGTATGCAACATGCTGCCCCTGGGCCCTACCACATTACATTGTGCTATGGACAGCGTATGCAACCAACTTACCTTTGACAGTGGGAGAAAACTTTGGTTATGTAACTTTGTCTCGGTCATTGTACAAGTACGTACGTAGAGACTGGATGATTAGAGTACTGCAAGGAGAGTGTATAGTGAATTTATAAGTACGTGGGGATTGGCGGAGTGATTGTATAAGTACATATGTTGGCGCACCCTAACTCCAACAACGAGCTTGTCTCTAATTGGCTGCCCTCCATGTCCCAAAAACTGAAATTTGGATTTTGCATGGCCCAGTATTGCTACAGCTGCAACACTCCACTGAATGTGCAATAAACATTCACACCCACACAGATGTGTCATGTCCACCATCTTTCTTGTGTGGAACTATGGATGAATGTAGGGTCAGTGATTCCCCGTACCTTCCATGTTGGCCATGTTCAGGGACTTGGCTCACAGAATGACACATTGACGCTTGCGACCCGGGTGACGGCAGCACTACAACAAGAACACCCGCATGCCAGTGTTGCAAGATTTTTTAAGCATTCTCTAGCCCAAAGACAACCAAAAAGTAGCCCAAACTAGCCAAATATTGCTACTTTAAGGAAGGAGGGGCAGGGACATCGTCAAGCAGGCGGTGAATGGATTTTTTATTTGTTTTTATTTGAAAAGTTTTATATAGCGCTGGCTAGACCCGGAGGTATCAGAGCGCTTTACATGAGGATCAGCGAGTTACAGGTTACATAGTTACATCAATTAAATCAAAGAATCACGGAGGGAGGAGGAGGGGGAGGGAAGGAAACACAACAGGGAAACGAGGAAAAACAATGTCAGATGACCGGCTAGGTAGGTGACGGCCAAGGGGGTGAAACGAGGGCCAGACTCCTCTATAGCTGCATGTGACAGCTCCACCGGGCATCGGCCAAGGTTGCTTGTGCACCGAGGTAAGTACAAACAGTTTTGGTATCCGCCCAGAGTTACAGGTTACATAGTTACATCAATTAAATCAGTGAATCACAGAGGGAGGAGGAGGGGGAGGGAAGGAAACACAGCGGGGAAACAAAAAAAAACAATGTCAGATGACCGGCTGGGTAGGTGACGGCCGAGGGGGTGAAACCAGGACCAGACTCCTCTATAGCTGCATATGACAGCTCCACCGGGCATCGGCCAAGGTTGCTCGGATTGGAATTGATGTTGCAGCAGGCTGCCAAGTAAATATTTGTCTAATAAAGCACTTTAACATACTAGTTTGCTGGAGCGCTGTATATATATTTATAATCTGGCAACTAGCACAAACCAATATTTTACCGCACAACCGGGAAAAATATAGCCCAATTGTGCGTGATCTAGCCCAATCTGGCAACAGTGCCGCATCAGTTGATTCCTCATACAGCTCACGATGGAGCCACGCCCATAGCTCCGGAGTCATTCTTCACAGCTTCACCCAGGACTGGCTTACGCCAGGCCAGCCCACTCTGCTTACGCTTACAGAGAAAGACAACAACGCTACATGGCCCAGATTTTCATTGTAGTGATCTGCTGGTCACAAGTCTAGTTGTCAGTATGCCACAGCCCACTCCCTCATGGCTGGCATACACCCACACCACACCCATCCAGCACAGGCGTCACAGGACACGTGACCCTACCAATAAAAAAGACCGGGCACACTTTGCTCTAAACCATTTTAGAGTTGCTCCCACCGCATGCACTGTGATGGCCCATCTCGGTGGTTCGGACACCTCATGTAGGCCTGAGCCACCGAACAGGGAGGCCTACCACCACGTGCGTGGCCTCACTGTTCACTGAGTTAGTGGCACCGCAAGGACTGAGCGGGTGTGCAACCTGCGATGATGATAGGTGCACTAGTATGTCCTCTGCCACGGCAAAATAAAGACGCAGCACCAAATGTGAGACCTGTTGGACTGCGGAGCAGGACTGCATGATGCGGAGGGTGCCCTGTCCGCGAAAAGGTGAGCAGTGAGGCCTGGGTGCGCAGCGGTGGGCAAATACGTCTGGGCGGCGGGAGTGGATACACAAAGGCAGCACAGCGATTTAGGCGTACGCAGTCGTATATATTCTCCCATCACTAATTCTGTACTATGTTTAGATGTGGGAGCTTGAGGGCTCCACTAGGTCCCGGCACGTGGTTGGAGACACAGCACTCACTGTCCCTCTTCATCTCTTCCTTTCTCTCCTTCACACTCTTTCTCTCTCTCTTCTTCTCACACTGTTTCTCTCTTTCTCTTCCTCTTTCTCACACTCTTTTTCTCTCTCTCTTCCTCTCTCTCTCTGTTTCTCTCTCTCTTCGTCTCTCTCACTCTTTCTCTCTTTCTCTTTGTCTTCCTCTGACTCTTTCTTTCTTTTTCTCTCTCTCTTCCTCTTCCTCTCACTCTCACTGTTTCTCTTTTTCTCTCTGTCTTCCTCTCACTCTTTCTTTCTCTCTCTCTATCTCTCTTTCTCTCTCCTTTGATGGACGCATGACGCACAATCTTATCTTGCTTTTTCTCTTGCAGGCCTGCGATGAAGCGTGGCCATCCTGCAATCAACACTCAACCTGAATTGTGAGCTCCGCTCTCCGCGTGTACACAACGGGTGAGGAGGTTTCTTCGGCACGTGGTGGACCCTCTTCGACACACGCCGGTGGTGTAAGGTGAGCAGAGAGGCTTGTTTGCGCAGCGGCGGGCAGTCACCTCCGGGCAGTGGGAGTGGATGGGGTGCAGCAGCCTCGGTGCGCAGCGGCACGCAGTCACCTCCGGGCAGTGGGAGTGCATGGGGTACAGCAGCCTGGGTGCGCAGCGGCTGTCATACACCTCTGGGCAGTGGGAGTGGATGGAGTGCAGCAGCCTGGGTGTACAGGGTAGACACCTCTGGGCAGTGGAAGTGGATGGGGTACACTAGCCTGGATACACAAAGGCGGGTCAGCGATTTAGGCATACGCAGTTGTATGTACTCATCCATTACTGATTCCATTTTTATGTTTCAGATGACTAAGCTTGAGGGCTGCCCTATATCCCGGCACGTGGTTGGAGACACACCGGTGACAGAAAGGTGAACTGTGAGGATTTTCTCCACAGTGTCAACACTCACTCTCCCTCTCCATCTCTTCCTTTCTGTCACTCACACTCTTTCTCTCTCTCTCACTCTCTCTCACTCTCTATCTCTTCCTTTCTCTCTCTCACACTCTTTCTCTCTTTCTCTGTCTCTTCCTCTCTCTCTCATTCTTTCTTTCTCTCTTCCTCTCTCTCACTCTTTCTCTCTCTCTCTTCCTCTCTCTCACACTATTTTTCTCTTTCTCTCTTCCTTGTATCTCACTCTTTCTCTCTCACTCTTTCTCTCTTTCTCTGTCTTCCTCTCTCTCTCACTCTTTCTTTCTTTCTCTCTCGCTTCCTCTCTCTCACTCTTTCTCTCTTTCTCTCTCTCTCTCTCCTTTGCTGGACGCATGACGCACCATCTTATCTTTCTTTTTGTCTTGCAGGCTGTGATTCACAAATTGTGCAGTTGTATGTACTCATCCATTACTGATTCCATACTATGTTTCAGATGACTAAGCTTGAGGGCTGCCCTATATCCCGGCACGTGGTTGGAGACACACCGGTGGCACAAAGGTGAGCTGTGATGATTTTCTCCACAGTGTCAACACTCACTCTCCCTCTCCATCTCTTCCTTTCTGTCACTCTTTCTCTTTCTCTCTCTCTCACTCTCTATCTCTTCCTTTCTCTCTCTCACACTCTCTCTCTTTCTCTGTCTCTTCCTCCCTCTCTCATTCTTTCTTTCTCTCTCTTCCTCTCTCACTCTTTCTCTGTCTCTTCCTCTCTCTCATACTGTTTCTCTCTCTCTTCCTCTCTCTCACACTGTTTCTCTCTTCCTTGTATCTCACTCTTTCTCTCTTTCTCTGTCTTCCTCTCTCTCACACTTTCTCTCTTCCTCACTCTCACTCTTTCTCTCTCTCTCTTCCTCACTCTCACTCTTTCTCTCTCTCTCTTCCTTTCTCTCACTCTTTCTCTCTCTCTTCCTCTCTCTCACTCTTTCTCTCTCTCTTCCTCTCTCTCACTCTTTCTCTCTCTTTCTCTCTCTCACTGTTTCTCTCTCTCTTCGTCTCTCTCACTCTTTCTCTCTGTCTTCCTGTCACTCTTTCTTTCTTTTTCTCTTCCTGTCACTCCCACTGTTTCTCTCTTTCTCTCTGTCTTCCTCTCACTCCTTCTTTCTTTTTCTCTCTGTCTTCCTCTCACTCTTTCTTTCTCTCTCTCTCTCTCTCTCTTTCTTTCTCTTTTGATGGACGAATGACGCACAATCCTATCTTGCTTTTTATCTAACAGGCTGTGATTCACGAATCGACGTCCCCCCCCACACCACCACAGCTGAACGCGTGTACAAACTGCGATGATGCGTGGACATCCTGACAACGCCTGACAAAGTTGCTTCAGCACGTGGTGCACCCTCTTACACACACGCCGGTGGCGGAAGGTGAGCAGAGATACTTCTTTCCGCAGCAGCGGGCAGTCACCTCTAGGCGGTGGGAGTGGATAGTGTGCAGCAGCCTGGGCGCACAAGAGCGCACAGACACCTCCGAGCAGTGGGAGTGGATGGGCTGCAGCAGCCTGAGTGCGCATTGCCAAAACAGATAATTAGGCGTGTGCAGTTGTATGTACTCTGCAATTACTAATTCTATACTATCTTTCAGATCACTAAACTTAAGGGTGCACTATGTCCCGGCACGTGGTTGGAGACACACCGGAGGCACAAAGGTAAGCTGCGAAGATTTTCTCCAGTGTCAACACTCCCTCTCCATCTCTTCCTTTCTCTCTCTCACACTTTCTCTCTTTCTCTGTCTGTTCCTCTCTCTCATTCTTTCTTTCTCTCTCTTCCTCGCTCTCACTCTTTCTCTCTCTCTTTCTCTCTTTCTCTCTACCTCTCTCTCACACTGTTTCTCTCTCTCTCTTTTCCTTGTATCTTACTCTTTCTCTCTCTCACTCTTTCTCTTTCTCTGTCTTTCTCTGTCTTCCTCTCTCTCACTCTTTCTCTCCTCTTTCTCACTCTTCCTCTCTCTCTTCCTCTCTCTCACTCTCTTACTCTTTCTCTCTCTCTTCCTCTCTCTCACTCTTTCTCTCTCTCTCTCACACTATTTCTCTCTTTCTCTCTCTCACTCTTTCTCTATTTCTTTGTCTTCCTCTCTCTCTCACTCTTTCTTTGTTTCTCTCCTTCTCCCTCACTCTTTCTCTCTTTCTCTTTCTCCTTTGCTGGACGCATGACGCACCATCTTATCTTTCTTTTTGTCTTACAGGCTGTGATTCACAAATGGTCCAGCGATGACACGACATGGCTGTACATAGTTTTATTTGTTGTTGTTTTGTTTTAATAAAATGTTTTATATGTAAATCCATACATGACTAAGATTCTTATTTGTCCAACCTAACGTGACTGTCACATTTGTTCCTGGGGGGTGGGGGTGAGGGGAGATGGCGGACAAGGAGCTCCTACTGGGGGATGTCGGAGCAGTGTTGGGTGTCTGACCTGCATGATCGTTGTCTCCATTACATCTGTTCTCAGACACTTAAGAGCCGGCGGTCTGGCTCGTAGATGAAGAACTGCGAGCCGACTAGCAAGCTCATAGAGGGAGAACCGCGGCCCGTCAGTTCGCAGAGGAAGAGCTGCAGGCCAGCTCGCAGAGGAACACCTGTGGGCCGACTAGTATAGGGAAAGGTGCGGGCCATCGGCTTCCAAAGGGATAGTTGCGGAACACTGATGTGGGGAGAGGGAGCGTGAAGAGCGTATCTCGCAGAGAGACACCTCCGGTATATTTCCAGTATTGGCTTCACAGATACAACTGTGGGCCCGAGAACTCACACCCGAAGAGCTGTGAGCCGACAAGTGGTTCGCAGAGGCAGACTTGCGGGCCCAAGTATGTTGTTGGAGGTATGCTGTTGATGGTGGAAAAGGGTGCGTTACCTGCTGATGTAGGGAGACGCAGCGTGAAAGCGGTATCTCGCACAGACAGAGCTCCGGTATATTAAATTGCCCCGGGACCTTTCTTTTATATTTTCACTCGATGCGAGGCACAAGATGGCTGCTAACACTTCCTGGTTTGAATTGTTAGCAGCCAATCAGAGGCAAGCTCGTGCTTGGGAGTTAGGCACAGTCCAGATATATATATCTTTTTTTCCTTTAATATCTCAAAAACTACTGAACGGATTTACACCATTTCCAAAAACTGCGCTTTCTGCACCGAGACCTTTCTCCCTGCCAAATTTGGCGTAATTCTGTTCAGCAGTTTGACCTATGGAAAATGCATTGCGAAAACACTTTTTCGGACCCCCCATTTTTTCTCAGCCCGCCTTCACCAATCACCCTGTAATATGTCTTCGCAGCTCAATACACCCCTAAACTTTCAAGATACGAGCTGATCAAAAAAGAGAAACTTTCTGGAATATTTAGTAAAGATTCGTCAAACGACGCCAAAGTTATAAGCACATGGAGGTCTCCAGGAGGGGGGCCGCGCAATCCCCCTCCCAACATGAGTGAAGCCCCGGGTCTGCGGGGACCCCAGCAAGCCCCCGCAGCCCCACTGAGCCCCCGCTATTATTTTTTAAGAAATGCCCCCGGGACATAGCCCACCCCGGGGTCTCATTAAAATAGAACGCGGGACCCCGCGACCCCAGCGCAAATTACGCCGTTTTTAAAAAAATGCTTTTTTTGGCCCTGGGGTCTTTCTGGGACCCCCTGAGCAGGCCTAGGGGGGTCACAGTGTTTCTACCCTGCCCCCTTCTCTTGTTTTATACCTTTGTTTCTCTGTTTTCTAGTGACTCACTTCTACCGAGCCACAAGATGGCTGCCAACACTTCCTGGTTTGGAGTGTTCGCAGCCAATCACAGTGAAACTCGTGCACGGGACTTAGGCTCCGCCCAGATATCGAAACTTTTATTTTTCTAATTTCTTAGCAACTACTGAACGGATTTACACAATTTAAAAAAAAGGTCGCTTTCTGATCCAAGCACTACTTTTTTGCCAAATTTGGGGTAATTCCGTTCAGTAGTTTCGGCTCTAGCCTTGCACAAAGTTTCCTATGGGAAATTGATGTTTTGACTCTTATTCTTTGAATTTCTCAAAAACTACTGAACGGATTTACACCATTTAAAAAAGGTCGCTTTCTGAACCAAGCTCTACCTTTCTGCCAAATTTGAGGTAATTCCGTTCAGCAGTTCAGGCTGTAGCTCGTCGCAAAATTTCCTATGGAAATGAACATGAAGAAAACGCGTTTTGGGACCACCCTTTTTTCTCAGCCCCCGCTTGACAAATCACCCCCAAACTTTCAAAATAAGAGCTGACCTAAAAAGTGCAACTTTTTGGAAAATTTCATAAAGATTCGTCAAACGATGCCAAAGTTATTAGCAAATCAAAAAACACTTTTCCTATGGAAACTAGGTTGTAACTATAACTACCTAATGGCGACCGCCAGTAGGTAATATATATATATATATATATATATATATATATATATATATATATATATATATATATATATATATATATATATATATATATATATATATATATATATATATATAAAAATACCACTTAATACTTACCTGCAAAATACTTACATATGCCTTTAGCATTCATGTCTTAACAATGATATTCATTGTAAAGACATCCGTGGTAAAGGCATACTCCTGGTAAAAGTGGTTGTTGTTAAAACAGTTGTGGTATGAACTGTTTAGTTGTAAAGCCTTCATTGTAAAGGCATTCATTGTTCTGCCCTCGTTGTAAACAATGTTTCACATCCTGGTCTGGCTGTGAGTTTGGGTTTCATTGCTACTCTCCAGTGGCTTTCAGCTCTCAGGCAGTGGACACCAAATCTGGGAGGAAGAGAGTGGCAGGAATCAAGGTGCCACAATTAGAAGTGCGGACAGGGGGGCCATTATGGGCCACCATCATGCTCTGCTGTTGGCTGTCAGGCTGATCGGATTTTCAGTTAAATATATCAAGGGGAGGCAGCTTGCAGGGCGTCAGAGGCCATTGCGATAAGCTGAACATGCTCAGTAGTTTTTGGGCAGCTATAATACACAGTGCTGCTGATTCTTTACACCACCACCACCTCGTTGACACCTTCCTTTCCTAGTCTTTCGGAAATCAGAGGATTTTCCATTACCATCCAACTTTAAAAGATTCCCTTAGGATTGTAGTATTCAATATCGAGGCTACGAAAATTGAAATACACTAATATCGGGGACAGAATATCGAGGAACAAAATATTGAAAGGTAAGTGCATATAAATGAAATATAGAGTTAACTTTTCCTACCTCCACATTCATGTACGTTGAAAATATGCATATTGGTAAGGTATGGAGTTAGGCATAGAAAATCTATACTTACTGACCTTTCTATATTGTGTCCTTCGATATTGTGTCCGTGATTTTGGTGCTATCAAGATTATTATCTCGATATTCCGGGGCACACCATCACTTAGTACTTGCTGCTAGAAGACAATTTCTTTACTCCCTAGTTCGCCTTAATTATTACAGTCACAGTATGTTTGGACACAGGTGTTCATCACAATTCATGTTCTCTTGAAGGAAACAAACTAGACTACCTCACAAATGAAAATTTGCTATGTCGCATTTTGATTGGTTTCCTATACAAGCACTAAAGGAAACTATGGGATACAGTATGTCCTAATTTCCTGAAATTTAGACTTCATCAGATTACAATACCAAATTGATTACAGCTGAAAAGGGCATTACTTAACTAAAATGTTTGTCTACCTAGTTTGAAACGGGTTTCCAACATGGCCCCTGCCAATCTTCACAGTCTAGTGGTGGCCGTCATGGTGATCTCGCTGGACTATGATAAAAGCCTACATTTGCAAACTGCTAAGAAACATCTTGACAAATTGCAGCATGCAGAGTAAATTTATATCTGCATTAAGAAAGGGGTCCCATTTCTGCTGCTTGCTGCAAGTTTCACTAGCTTCTCATGACTCCCATAATTGTTTTTAGCGTTCTCTGGATTATTTTTAGGTTTTGTGCGGTGTGTCTACATGAGTTTTATAAGAGACATTGTTTTATTAGCCAGTCCAGCTCTTTCCGTAGGCAGTCACTATTTGTGTGTTCAATTACAGGTTATTCAGCAACAATGGGTTGCTTTGACTGCCTTTTGCTGGGGTTTGCATTTGAAATGTGTTACCACTGAGGGTTCAATAATGACATAGATCACTTATCATTATTCCAAAATGTATAAATACAGTTGTCATGAAAATTAATAAATCCAGAATGTGGAAACACCACAGTATTCGAGTTGGACATTTAGGGTGCTCTTAAAAACAGGGCTCTTCAGTGGAAGACAATATTTCCACACCCGATTCTCACTGAAATTCCCCAAGTTTTGTCAGTTCCGTCCTGGAGAAATGGCCATGGGAAACCCTGGAAAGCAGTATTCCTGCACCTCTTGTGCAGTTACTTTGAAACTCGAAATGGAATCCTGTCTCGGAGAAATGAGCTCCCTTTCAGTAGTCCCATTTCAGATTAACTGTAATCTATTCTAACTGTTGCACAAAGAGGCACAGCCCCGAGAAAAGGCTTTGCAGCAAGGTGCACAATACAGATGTTTTAATTTACTCATCCTTTAGCACAAAGTGTTATTATACAAAACGTGTTTTAGATTCTTGTGGTATGGTACCAGAATGTCATAATCAAAATGTCGTCTGACTGCGAATGCCACCGCGACCGAGTGGAGATCGAGCCTGAAGCTTCCGAATGCCCGCGAGACACATCCTCCTACTATGCGGGGTGAGGAACAACGCTCTTTTTTGCCTGTTTAGACGGGAAGTGGAGGCTCCTTCTCCGACGCTAACCACGCCACCTCGTTTGGCCTCATTATATTGTGCACGGCTCCATTTCTTCCAAACGTTTAGATGCCAAATGTGCTGCGATCACAGTGATCCTGTACCCTGCTAGAATACATCGCTTTTTTACCTATCCTTGCACTCACTGGGTCCCAGTTCGCCCCACAGATAAAGGCGGCCGGTACAAATTCGTTTCTGGGCCAGCAGCGCTAGTGAACGGGAGTACGATCGGCTGAACCGGTGAGTGCTCCAGCTACAGCGCGGAGGCGGGGGAACCGGCCATGCGGGAGAGTGACCACCCTCCTATCGCTGCCTTCTACCTGCCCCCTCCTCCCTGAGAAGTAACGGACAATGGGGCCTCCCGGGCCGAAGTAGATGCCCCATGCTGCCTGACCCTAAAATGGCGCCCAGGCAGGACACTTTATTACAGCGGAGTACGGGGCAACACTGGGAAAATTTTAATTTAATTATAGCGCCAGACCAGCAATAGGAGCGGCGAAAAGGCAGACACATCAGCAGAGTACCTCCTCACACACTGACCAACAGACTGTCTGTTACTCTCATGATCTCGAGTCGACTTGCTGCAGCCCCTCTGCCCCTGTTGGTGGCGATGCTGTGGCTGCAGAGGCTAGTAAGGCACGGTTAGTGCCAGGCCTTTCACT
Source organism: Calotriton arnoldi (assembly GCA_963921515.1). Lineage (NCBI taxonomy): Eukaryota > Metazoa > Chordata > Amphibia > Caudata > Salamandridae > Calotriton > Calotriton arnoldi. The sequence continues at coordinate 2,160,232 of CAWUFW010000494.1, read as the reverse complement.
TCACAGCTGCCCAGCAAGTAGTGGGAAGCTGCACCGTTTAGGCTAATGTTGAGTTGGGCAGTTAGGAGTGAAATGCCCTCCCTTAGCCCTGACCTTCACAGCTGCGCAGCACTTAGTGCCAGCTGCAACGCTTAGACCTGGGTTGGGGGTCATACCTTGGCTGTTAGAAGTGAGATGCCCTCCTTTAGCCCTGACCTTCACAGCTGTGCAGCACTTAGTGCCAGCTGCAACAGTTAGACCTGCGCAGATTGCGCACTCTTGACTTTCGCTGCTTAGGCAGCGCGCCCGGACCTTCACAGCTGCGCAGCACTTAGTGCCAGCTGCAACGCTTAGACCTGCGCAGATTGCGCACCCTTGACCTCCGCTGCCTGGGCAGCGCGCCTGGTCCTTCACAGCTGCGCAGCACATAGTGCCAGCTGCAACATTGAGACCTGCGCAGATTGCGCACCCTTGACCTTCGCTGCTTAGGCAGCGCGCCCGGAACTTTTGGGTCATAGGACATTTGAGCCCCTCTTTGAGATTGCCAGTTTCCGATTGGGCTGTCCTGGCTCGATCGGTGGCCCATGGGATGAGTAATGCACATAATTGTCGTTCACTTGGCTCTCCTCTAACTGTGCTCTTGGTTGAGGTATGGTGTCCATTTGGGCCTCCTCCCTGGGGAGCCAAAGAATGTCCCTCCCCATCACTGCGATCCTATAGGCGACTCCCATTTCCATGCGGGTTTCCACACTGGGAGGTCCCAATCCCGGGTGGTAGGGTTTGCCCCGGTATGATCCCACACCCTCTCCACTGCTGGAGACAAGCCAGCCTTCTATCCCACCGGTACGATGTCTTATTAGGGAGTAAGACCAGAGGCCCTGGCCCTGCATGTCTAGTAGCCTCCTGACCGCTCTCATTGGATTATCCTCACTCATCTTCCGGCTTATGTGCCCTCCTCTTCATATTATTCTTTTCTGATCCATCGCTACCCTAGTGGCCCTCCTCTCCCTACCATGGCTTCCATTCGAATTAAGTCGGGAGTTAACTGCTTCAAAGTCATCTATCCCCCAACCTGTCCAAAGCAGCAGCAAAACGGTTCAAACACAACACCATTGAACACTTCCCTGATTCCCTCTTTGTTGATCAATTCCATAATGGGCACCTAGGGAAGCTAAAAAATGACTTAATTTTTTTCACCCATGACATCCCTTCCTGGTCCACCAGCTTCTTCAATTTCTTCAACGTCTCCTCCTCCGCACCTATCCCGCATGGACAGCGACTAAAAATTTCCCCTCCACGAGCTTTAAGGGCTCGCTCACCATAACACTCTACAACAATGGCACCGTCATGATTCAAGCGACAGACTCCTGTCTCTCCTCTTCGACCATCTCTTCCACTCCCTTCGTCCAACCCACACAACTATGATCTCCCCAACTCTTCTTTGAACTCCTCTCCTTTCTCCCTTTCTCCCCCCAGACCCCCCGATACTCCAGCAGGCCGCTATCCCGGGAGGCGCAGGTCTACCCTTTGCTCCCCCAGGCACTGCTCCCTCATCTCCCTCTCTTCCCCCTTCCAAAATGCCCCTCCCCTATCTTATCTTTCCGGCCTCTGGCCTCCACCCCCCTCCCCACCCTACACCTGCTCGATTCTCCAACATTTTATCCGCCCCCTAATCCCACTAAATCTGCCCTCCGCCCCCTCTTAATTCACCTCTCTTACAACCTGGTCTTCCCATCAACTGTCCTTACCTTCCCCTTACCTCCCCCTTTCGCCTCATCCCTTTCCGCTCTTCCCCGTCCCCTGTACTCTAAATTCTCCTCTTCCACCTCCCATCTATCCTCAACCCCACCTTCCTCTTCCCTTGCTTCCCAACCTTATCTCCCTCCCTGACAATTCCTTCCTCGTCTCTCCCTCCGACGTTGCAGTCCCTTGCTTCTCCCTCAGTTTCCCTCTAGTCAATTCCCCCACTCCACCTGGTACCTGTCCCCCTACATTCGCCTTGCATAGCCTACAGTACCTATCTTGCACCATCCTCTCCTTTCTCCCCATTCCTCTGGCCCTCCTCGGACCCCCTGCCCTCCCCCTCCTTTACAGCCCCTTTTCTTTCGGATCCACGCACATTCGGACCTCATCTGTCCCCCCGCCCACCCCGCCCGGGTCAGTCTCGTCTCCCCTCTTCTCCCCTTACCTCCGGCCCTCTTTTATCCCCCTCCTACTCCTCAACTTCCTCCTCGGACGTATGCCCTCTTCTCTTCCCCTCTGTTCAACTCCAGTAAAAATATTTCTCTTCCCACCACTGTTTCTCCTTCCACTCCCTCTGTTCACCATCGTTCCTCACCCTCTTCCCTTGCTCCCCAACCCCCACCCATTCCCCCTCCCCTCCCCTCCCTCCCTCACCCTCTGCACTCCCTCACTTATCCCATTCCACCACCCCCGCCCCGTCCTCCCTCACCATCTGCACTCCATCTCATATCCGGCTCCTCCAGCCCGCCCTGTCCTCCCTTACCTTCTGCACCAACGCCCTCTACTCGCTCTCCCCACCCCTCCCCGTCCCTCCCTCACCCTCTGCACTCCCTTCTTTATCCACCGAGCCACCTAACACTCCATGCTCAGCTCTCCTCTCTCTGGAAAATAAACTGGATTCTCTCATCTATTCCATCTCCCAGCTGGTAGCGTCCATCTCACGTTTAAGCGCCAAGTTATCCCCTGTCCCTAACACCCTCCCGAGGAGTCCCTTGCTCCCGCACCCCAATAAAACCAATCACAGTCTGCCCTCTGCAGACATCACCAATTTACGGGCCAGCCTCAAGACCACCAACGTCACTCCTCTCCGCCCTCCTCTCCTAAGAATTTTACGCAGTTTCCTATTCAGGTCATCTCCTCTGTCAGACCTCACCAACCTCCCTCTTGCCGGGCTCCCTCATTCAAGAATCCTATCCCTATCTCCCTGAACAACCCTAACACCCCTTCACCAAAACATCTGCGGTCAGAGCTGCACTGTTTGCTCCACAACTGCAGATCTGCAGTCAAACACAAAGTGGAAATCTCTGATACTATCACTCACCAAAATCTTGACATGATCTTCCTCACTGAGACCTGGTTTAATGACTCCTCTCATACTTTGTTTGATCTGTTGGTACCCACTGACTATTCTATCCTCAGAAATGACAGGGCAGACAAAACTGGAGGAGGTGTCGCTATCATCTTCAGAAACTCCCTTCAAATTAAAGCGGTCCCAACCACCCTCTTCCATACATTCGAATGCCTTTCCCTAGAACTTCAAATACATCACGGCTCACCCTTTAGATTCCATGCCATCTACCACCCGCCTGGTTACTGCTCTTCCTTTGTGGAGGAACTGACTGACTTCATCAGTGACCAACTCTCTCAAAGTGACAGACAGATCTTCCTGGGTGACTTTAATCTCCACTGGGGCTCCTTGGAAGACTCGGCTGCCAACAAGCTTGCCTCCTTTCTCTCAGCCAATGATCTCCTCCAACATTGCTCGGAAACCACACATTCTAAGGGCTCTATTCTGGACCTTGTCATATCCAAAGAAGACCTGCTGACCACTGCTCCCCCATCCATGTAGACTGGTCTGACCACCTCCTCATTCCCTTCCGCTTTCACCTCTCGCACGTTATAACTCTCGGCCAACCTAAAAGAGCTACTACCTGGTTCCGTAACACTAAGAACATTGATCTTGACACTTTTTGTGATTCCGCTATGCAGGCACTTCCTAGACTAGACCCTAGCGTGGATGTCAACGATCTCACTTCTCAGTGCCTCTCAGTACTAGCAGTCGAAATCGACATTGTTGCTCCTCTCCAAAGCAAAAGGAAAAGACCCACCCCCTCAGCACCTTGGTTCAATAAAGCGCTCTACGATGAAAGGAAAAACCTTAGATTCCTGGAGAAGCACTGGAGAAAATCTCCTTCCACCGCTAATCTCTCTTTTACGCTCAGCAAGATCCATATATCACAATCACATCTTCCTGGAAAAAGCATCACATTTCAGATCCCTCCTTGACTCGGCTAAAAACAGACCCAAAAACTTTTTGACCTCTTCAAAAACCCAAACTGTTCTCCTCCAACCATTAAGCCTGAGGATTCCTCAAAGAAAGCAGCAGATTTCGCTATATTCTTCGATGAAAAGGTCAAAGCTCTGGTGGATAAGGTCGCCCACCCCCCCATGGAGGAGCGGAAATCCTTGGTCACCTGGCAGAACTTTGACGTCATCTCGGAAGATGACCTCCTCAAATGCATCCGCGAAACTAAACCCTCCAACCATTCCTCCGACCCCATCCCTAGCGACATCGCCATCGATTTCTATACCTATACTCTCTCTTACTGGACCAGGCTAGTCAATCTCTTCCTCAGTCAAGGCTCCCTCCCAGTTACCCTCAAATCAGGTCAGGTCACCCCTCTTCTAAAAAACCCGCGCGGATGCGAACGACCTCAACAACTTCCGCCCTATCTCCAACCTCCCTTTTCTGTCGAAAATCACCGAAAAATGTGTTGCGAAACAACTTTCCTCACATATTATGGACAATAACCTCCTCGACGTCTTCCAGTCGGGCTTCATCCAAAACTGCAGCACTGAAACAGCCATGCTGCAAGTGATTGACGATGCGCTGCATATACTCGATGCTGGGGATTCATGTCTTCTGATTCTTCTAGACCTCTCTGCAGCCTTTGACACGGTTAATCATAGCACCCTCCTCAACACTCTTCAACAGAGAATGGGACTGGATGGCACAGTGCTCAAATGGTTTGCCTCTTTCCTCTCGGACAGATCCCAAATGATCAAGATAGGGAACAGTCTTTCATCTCCTGTTGCCGTAGGTCAAGGCGTCCCTCAAGGTTCTATCTTGGCACCCACCTTGTTTAATCTCTACCTGGAACCTTTAGGGAACCTCCTAAGCAAATCTGGGATCCTTTACCATCTGTATGCGGACGACACGCAAATCTACCTTAAGGTGTCCTCCGCACACGATCTCTCCCTACTCAATTCTACCCTCAACTCTATTCACAACTGGATGTCTGCTCACCAACTCATTCTGAATCCCGCCAAAACTGAATTCCTCCTCCTCTCTACCTCTCTCTCACCTCCTCCTGTTCAATCTTGGATGGATCAGCTGAACCTTCTCAACAACAAACCCATCATTGTTGACAGTGCTAAATCCCTAGGTGTCATTCTCGACAAAAGACTCAACCTAATCGCCCACATCAACTCTATTGCTAAGAATGCACGGTACCAGCTGCGCCTTCTGTGGGGGATCCGTCGGTTCTTCCCGGAGAAAGACTTAAAAACCTTGGTTCAATCTCTGGTTCTCTCAAGACTGGATTACTGCAATTCTCTTCTGACTGGCCTACCCAAATCCCACCTCTCCCCTCTCAAATCCATCCTCCATTCAGCAGCTCGCTTCATTTCAGGGTCTAAACGGAGCGACCACATCACTCCTATCCTGTCCTCTCTGCGATGGCTTCCGATCGAGGCAAGATCTATTTACAAAACTGCCTGCATCACACACAAAGCCTTACACACGTCCTCCCCTCGTTACCTGGCGAATAAACTGAAATTGTCCGGTGGCTCTCGCCCTTCTCGCAATGCGGAAAAGCTTCTGCTTGAGCCCCCGTCTTCAAAAGGGAAAGATCGATGGCTCAATCCTTCTCGGGCAATGCGGTGAGAATCTGGAACTCGCTTCCCCCACTGCTCCGTGCCACCTCCCTCTACCCGGATCTTCAAAGCTGACCTCAAGTCTCTTCTATTCCAAAGACACTTCCAGAACTAATACGTTCGGTCTTAGGCCCCTCTAGGAAGTCCGCTCGTCAGTATAAAGTTGTACTTGTGTCTGTTCATTCCTTATTTTATGTGTTGTGTTGGTTTTTATGTGCGTGTTCCCCCATTATAAGTCCCCTGTGAAGTCACGCCCTCTCTACTACCTCAAGGAAGCTCTTCCATGATAGGAATTCTGTATTCCAAGCCTATAGAAGGGCCTTCTTAGTGTGCTTCGAGTTACTGCCACTTATTACAGTATTTTGCCTTTAGTGTATTTTGTACCCCATGTATCATATATTTTGTACCCCATGTACCCCTGTTGAATCCACGCCCTCTCTACTACCTCAAGGAAGTTCTTCCACTATAGGAAATTCTGTACTCCAAGCCTATAGAAGCGCCTTCCCAGTGTGTCATGTGTGACTGCCATTTATTGCAGTATTATACCTCCATTTGTATTTGGTATCCCATGTTTCATGCACATCTGTCACTTTTTCCTATTGGAACTCATTCCTCTTTTGTATTTGGTTTGTTTGTTTTTGCACAATTGTCACTTTTTCCTCATGCAATGTAACGCTTGTCTTTGTATTATGCTCATTTGTATCCTCCTCCTTATGTAATGTTGCTGATCCTGTTGTGAAGCGCTCTGACACCCTCGGGTAAAGTCCGCGCTATATAAAAACGCATAAATAAATAATTTCTTAAAGGTTGTTTAAAAAATATATACCCTTTGGGGTTAAAAGTTGAAAACCTGCACCCAATTGGGCGGTATTTTTGTGAATGCCTGCCCTGAGCAGCTGCCCTCCATGCCTAGAAAACTGCCCACAGGACGCCAACCTGCAAGTCTCGGCATGGATAGAGAAAGCATTGGAAGTGATAGCACCCCGAAAAACATACAATTTCTCTTGTTCCAGACCCTCGGCAGGATGGTTTACAGAGGACCTCTCACAAACTAAAAGGTTATACAAGCGTCTAGAATGAAATTGGTGGAAGAATTACTGCTCTCTAGACAAAGAGACTAACCTGCTTCCACTAAAGGAATACCATAGGAAAATTAGGTTGGCTTGGACTGTATTTTACATACAAATGATTGACAAGGCTAAGAATGCTCCCCGCGAGATCTTCAGAATTGTTAAATCTCTTACATCCTTGGACACTGTATTAGCTGTCAGGGTGCCTAATGTGAGTAGTTGTAATGAGATTGCCCACTTTTTCTCTGAAAAAATCTCATCGCTATATGCATCTTTCCCTGAAACTGCTAGCCTCCTTCCTTCAATTAGGAATTCTGATCTCTTCCCAGAGGGCTCGTTTAAGATTAAGAGCATCTCAGTGGAAAACCTATGCTCCGTGGTGGCTAAAATCAAATCTGGCTCCCCGCTAAACACTGTGCCTCTGGCTATCTTGAAACTGGGGGCTTACTGTCCTTCCTCCAAGATTATGTTCCGTGCTTAATCTGTCGTTTGAAGCCGGGTCACTTCCTGCTGAGTGGAAACATGCAATGGTGATTCCTCTCCTCAAAAAACCATCTCTTGATTCTTCTAAACCAGAAACTTTTCGCCCTATCTCCTTGCTTCCGTTCTCGGCAAAACTGTCTGAAAAGCAGGTCAATTCTCAACTGACAAAGTTCATTATAGAGAACAATCTCCTTCATGAGACTCAATCGGGTTTCAGGCCACAGTATAGTACGGAATCTGCATTGCTTCTGGCCTCAGAGACGCTATGCAGGGTAGCCGACGAAGGGAAAACTGGGGCTCTCATCATGCTGGATCTTTGCGCAGCATTCGACACAGTCTCGCACACTGTGCTACTAGAATGACTGTGGTCACAGGGCATAAAGGGAAGAGCTTTTGACTGGATTGCAGACTTCCTCCATAAGCACTCTTTCCAGGTAATTCAGAAGCCATATACCTCTGACATTATCCCCTTGCAGCATGGAGTGCCTCAGAGATCGGCACTGAGTCCTACTCTTTTTAACATATATCTTCGCCCATTGGCTGGCGTTACAGAGGGCCATGGAGTGAGAATGGTGTCATATGCTGCTGATGACACTCAACTAGTTATCACACTAGCAAACGATGATGACAGGGCTGCAGCAAATTTCAAATCTTGTTTAACTGACCTGACGACATGGATGCAGGATAGCTGCCTGAAGTTAAATGCAGACAAAACAAGGTGTTGGTGGTGGGGAAACAGCCCTCAATCTGGTCTTCTGCATGGCCGCCTGCTGAATGGGCCCCACCCCGATTCCAAAACTTAAAGTGAAAAGTCTAGGCATCCTCTTTGATGCTCAGCTATCATTTGAAAGTCAAATCAAGGCCGCAGTGGGCACCTGTTTTGGAGTGCTGAGACTGTTCAGGACGTTTTTGAGGCTAATACCGGACTCAGCACAAAAAACAGTAACCCAGGCCCTGCTGGTGTCCCGGCTTGACTACTGCAATGTGCTCTACTTAGGGACTTCTAAAGGCAGACTGGCAATGCTTCAAAGAGTACAAAATGCAGCAGCCCGGATGCTATTAAGAACTCTGAAATGGATTACCATTAGCCCCAGTCTGGCTGAACTTCACTGGCTTCCTATTAAGCATAGAATCTCATTCAAAGCTCTCTGTTTTACGCACAGGATACTGAATCGGAGGGGTCCTAGCTACCTTTTCCCCTTGATCAATGCTTATACCCCTTCCAGAGTACTTAGATCGGGGGAAGCAGCTCTGGCAGTGATTCCTAGAGTGCGTCGTGCGTAACTGGGGGGATGCTCTTTTGGTCTCCGTGCAGCCAAGCTGTGGAACTCAATGCCACTCAACCTGAGACTTGAACCTTCGCAGACAAGTTTCCGTAAAAAATTGAAGACCTGGCTCTTTAGACAGAGTTAGTAGGAGTAGGAGTAGGACCTACCTGCCTCTGACTTTATTTCTGACTTTGATATGTGGCTACTGCTTAGCGCGGGGACACTCCGTTGGAGTTACCAGGCACTCTATAAATTCCAAATACATACATACATACATGCAATGATATTTCAGACACAATAGGCCATATTTATTACCCGTTTTGCGTCGCTCTTGCACCACAAAAAGTGATGCAAGAAGGACGCAAACTTAAAGTCATATTTTTGAAACCACGCAAAGCCACTTTGCCAAGCTTTCAATTGCTTAAAAGATATGGCCTCGTCCTACATTCCCAGGGGGGTCCTCTGTTTCTACTAGATTCGATGAGAGTCAGATTAAAATGAGAAGGCCATCCTTAATGGAAGAGGATGTCTCACACACATAGTAGTGTCATGCTTTATCATCGGCATCCTCTCCCCACACCAGTAAGATGGTACTACCAGGGCGGACTCAACCTCCACAAAGACTTGGGGGTAAGAGGGAGTTCTTACATAAAGCTTACTGGACAGGGTGGGATCCAGAAAATCTAAAAATACCTCAAAGTTCCTCGTTGTCACCTTTATTTGTGAGGACTTTGCATATGGCTAAAAACACTTAGCTCGGCAGGTAGGAAGAGCACAATGGCTCACACCCGTCTGTCAATTACCAACATGTTTCTGCCCTCTATGGTTAGCCTATCTGGGGCATTTGTCATGGTTAAAGGATCCATACAACAACAGCCACTAGTCTTAGTATGATTTTCTTGGTAATGCGGGTACATCTAATGCGGGTACATCACCAAACAACATAATCACCCAGGTGAGTCCTACCTGGGTTTTTCAAACATATTCTTGTAGAAAACCCTAGACTTTAGGGCTTACCGGTAGGCTGGTCAGGGAGGGGGTGGTGTCCTTTGTAGTCACACTTGGACCAAAAGGTTCACCACTGCAGTAAGCCTAAGTGTTCACACTCCATGCTGTTGGGCCGTTGCACTTCAATTAGTTTGATTTTAAGGGATAAATACACTTCAGATTAGTGAAAATCATGATTTAAGGATTATGATGCGATAGTGGATAATTTACTTATAATATGCGCCTGTGATGATGCGTACTGAGATTGAATATTTATTTTATAGTTTAAATATGCCTTTTGTTAGGGTTGTGGATGTTTAAATGCAAAGTGTCAAATTAGATGCAAGCTGGATCATTACAAAACAATTAAATACATTAAAATATGCACTTTAGTCTTTTTATCTCATGAAAATACAAATAAAATAATTGTAAAACTTGATTTAGCTTTGAGTGCAAACAGACTCTTCATTCTAAACCACTCATTTACATAAAACCAATGCAGGCATCAGTTAAACCTTTCAGAATATTCCTTACATGTACACAACTTGAGGGGTGTATGAAATTAGTCTAATTTGCTTTGCGAAATTACACAAAATCACGGAAACATTTTAGCATGAAATGCATCCTTGCGTAAATTTTTGGTGTGAGAATGCATTTAAACAAGAGCAAGCGCAAACAACAACCAGTTGAATCCATATGTTCCTGCATTTGTAGTAAATTGACACCAGAAATTACTGTGAATTGCGCCATTTCACCATGAATGGTGCATAATTACGTGAAGTGGCGTATGGCGTAATTTTGCATCAGAAGCGCAACATTAAATTCCCGCAATTATGCCGGTGTAATTTTAATTTTGCCCAGTCCTTCACAACTTCTCCACCTTTTTGTCTGTATTAATCATAACACATTGCCTAGACCTGGACAGATTTTAAAGTCCCTCTTTCTAAGTTCAATCAGAAACCCCCACTCCGATCGCCTGTGAATATCTATGCATCACCATTTCGTGCAAAACCCACCCGGTCTGCAAATTACATACATTCTACCACCCCCCGGGAGACAATCTTCCCTTCATTGAGCACTTAATGGAAATCATCTCTTCCAATGACGACCCTCCAGTGTCCCAAATCTTCCTGAGAGACTTTAACCTACACTGGTCTAACCCGAATGATCATGTAGTGAATTGTCTCAAATCCTTCCTTTTGGATCAAGAACTGACACAATTCTGTGATAGCTCAACTCACAACAAGGGTGAAACTCTGGACCTCAATATAGCTAAAGGTAACACCATCACACTGGACTCCATTACCCCATGCGATTGGTTCAACTACTAATGCATCCTCTTCTTCATCAACAGGAAGGTGTCGGTAAAGGGGGTCCAGCCTATGAAAACAAAGCAATGGAAAAGGAACCTCCGAGATATAAACACTGAAGAAATAGCTACCCGTTGTAAAAATGCCTTGTCTCCCCAAGCAGACTTGAAGGATGTTCATATCCTCACTGATTTTTATAATTCCTCTATTTCTAGTGTCATGGATGCTATAGCCCCTTTTCAGCACAAAAATGCCTCCCACAAAATTTCCAAACCTTGGTTCAACTCCAACCTAAACTCGGAACGCCGTAAATTGAGGGCGGCCGAAAGATCATGGAGATCCATACCATCCACCGAACATTTAATCCTTCTTAGAGCTATCAGGAATTCTTACAACAAAAAAATCAAGACTGCTAAAGCCGACTTCTTCAGATCCCAACTTAATCAAGCTAACAACCGCCCTAAGAAACCTTTTGAACTCATTAAACAACAATTGGTCAAGGCACCCAACTGCCATGACCTTGGTGACAGCTCTCCTACGTGTGACAATTTAGCCGCCTTCTTCTCCCAGAAAACTGACAGCATCAATATGGACATTGAATCAAAGAGGGCTCTTCTCCCAATTTATGAAACCAAGGCCCCACCTACCCCCCTAGTTTAAGCCTCAAAAACAATGCATCCTGGCACACCTTTACTCACCTCAGTGAAAGTGACATTTACAACACTCTTCTTGCAATCAATCCATTTAACACTTCAGCGACCCTCTTCCACCTCCTATCTTCAAGGAAATAAAAACCTCCATCCTCCCCTTATGGTCCAAGATCGTCTACGCTTCACTAATGAAAGGCACGATCCCCAACTGTCTAAAAAACAGCACAGGTTTCCCCCATTCTAAAAAAACCTAACGCAGACACCTCCGATCTGAACAACTTCCATCCCATTTCCAACATCCCCACTCTGGCAAAACTTCTTGAAAAATGCGTGCTAATTCAACTCTGTTCACACATCGAGAAATTCCAATTGTTGGATTATCATCAATCTGGTTTCAGGAGAGGGTACAGCACCGAATCTGCACTCACGCACATCATGGACGACATCTTAAAGTTCCTAGACCATAATGAATCTTGCTTATTGATCCTCCTTGACTTAACTTCTGCCTTCGACACTGTGAACCATATCAAACTACTATCTACTCTAGAACACAGGATGGGCTTATCAGGGTTGGTATTGAATTGGTTCACTTCCTTCCTTCAAAACAGATCCCAATGAATCAAGATGAATCAATCTCTTTCTCAGCCCCGTACAGTAACTATGGGGGCTCCATAGGGGTCCGCCCTATCACCCATGCTGTTCAATTTATTCTTGGAACCGCTAGCAAATGCCTTGAATTCCGCAAACATTCTTTTTCATATGTATGCGGATGACACTCAACTTTATCTGAAAATCACCTCCCCAGAAGACATCATCTCACTCAACTCAATCCTGATGAACACTCAAAACTGGCTCACTGACAACTACCTCATGCTCAACACATCCAAAACTGAATTCCTTCTAATCGCTTCCCCTAATCACATTCCCAAGATTGACCTTTGGATGAAACACCTCACAGCCTTCAACTGCTTCCCCCACATTATTGATTCAGCTAAATCCCTCGGAATCACGCTAGACATGCACTTGAATATGAATAACCATATCAGCAATGCAACTAAGGGACCTAAACATCAGTTGAGTTTACTAAGGAATCTCAAACCATTCCTTCCACAGAAAGACTTCAAATTGGCGGTACAAGCTCTAGTTTTGCCAAGACTAAACTACTGTAGTTCCACGCTATGTGGTCTCCCCAAACAGAGCCTTGCCCGACTAAGGGCTTCCCTTAATGCCGCAGCTAGACTGATTACTGGGACAAAAAGAAAAGAACACACATCCCCAGCCCTAAAATCCCTAAACTGGTTACCCTACAAGGCCAGAATTAAGGTAAAAATTGCCTGCATGACGCAAAAGCCCTTCATTTCAAGACCCCCATCTATCTGGCTCAAAAACTAGAACTATCAGGGGGCTGCAGAGTGTCACGAAGTGCAAGTACAATGCTCCTGAAACCACAGAATTTCCACAAAAAGAGATCGAGTAACAGAGCCTTCTCTGGCATGGCCCCAAAGATTTGGAACTCTCCTCCTCTGGAAATCCGTAAAATCTCCTCCACTGCTTCCTTCATAAAGTTCCTGCCCGAATAGGCCTTGCTACTAGACTCCATTACTGCCCTCTATTCGGTCATCTTGATTGACTTGTGACATGGTTATATACCTGGGAATAACATCATTAGCATGCATTGTACATACATATGTTCGAGTGTTCCTCACCCATTACTGTACCCTTATGTGAAGAGTTCCGATACCTACAGGAGTCTTGCACGTGTCTTGCATAATTATGTAACGATTATTTTGCCTCCAATACTGTATCCCTCTTACCCAAAATTGTGAAGCGTTCTGATACCCGTAAGGTTCACGTTCGCGCTATACAAAACTTTATAAATAAAAAAAATAAAAATTATAAGCCTGAGCTGCCATTGAGGGCTTCCAATGAAAGCAACACACTTTAATGACTGATTTAACCTGGAAGAAAGGGGTTATAAAGCTATTAGAACATTCGAATCATCAAGAGTATAATCGCTGAAATTAAAAAGGGTGAAACAGAAAGTGAAGCCTTTGAACTTCTGCAAAAATATTCACTTGAGGCCTACACCAGATCTTATTGGCTTGTTGCCGCTTTGTTGTCTTCAGTGGAGCTACAACATTCAGAGCTTGATTCACAAAGGTAAACTTAAACTTACATGTAAGTTTACTATTGTTTGGTATTCGAAAATTTCGTGTGCAGTTGTATGACTCTTCAGTCCCTGTTCTTATGCTAGAGCAATGGGCTGGTCTCGCCATTAATCCTGTGATTAATCTTTTTTAGCTGCCTGAGAGGTAAAGGGGAGTTATTATCAATTTACAGTGTAGCCCATTTGGCCACTCATTCAGGACTAGGAATCAGTAAGTAAAGTTAGGTAGAGTTTATTACAAAATGAGGGCCAAACTGATGTATATAAATCGCAAAAACATTTTGTAAAGATACAAGATCATCACGGGTATGCCAAAACGTCGAATGAAATTAAGTCTTAGTAGCATAAAGCATGCAAGAAATTCAATTGTGGCATTACAGAAGATAATAAAGAGGATTTGATGATCCGTGTACAGGTTTTGATCCTCCTGTCTATCCATGAATACATCTAAAGTCACCTAAACCAGTCTTATCCTAAAGTTGGGAAAACTAGTTTAATCAGCGATAGCAGGAAGGTGCCAGTGTAGTGGTGACTTCAGTAGAAGTTCTCCAAATCTCAGCAATGCATAGCATACAGCCACACAGACAGAATAAAAGTAGAGAGCTCTGTAACCCTTAAAGTTCAATAAAATCTGCCCTAAAGACTAACAGTGTGAACACAAATTAAACTCACAGAACCTTCGAGAAGTCCACCTCATTGACTCAAATAGTTTTCTACCTTCTCACAGTAGAAATTGGCAACTTTACTCGATTTTCCCATCCTACGTTTTGAACATCAGGAAAACCTTGGATGTCTCCCTGCTCCTGATACGACATGAATAGGAAGGAGTCTTTTGTTAGTGCCTCTCATTTTTGCCAGAATTTCTCCTCCCGATCCTCACTATCTTTAATATACATATATACGAACAGAAAACAGGTAGTAGTGGAAAGAAAATCACACCTCATACTAACAATACACTATTGAGTGGGCATATAAGTAGACATTGAGTACATGTAATCAGTTGATTAGGGAGATGGTGCTAAAGAGGTAGTTCCACACCCTACTACCAGGGGTGTGAGTACACGTTGGAACTAGGGCCCAATATGCCAACATACAAAACAGAATACCACAGCACTCAAATCAAAGTGTTCCAAATATAAATAAGATCCAAATAGTAAGGATTCATCCTGAAGACAGAAGTTTTCTTTATTTTGTCCCAAAGGTCAAGTTTCTCCAGTTTTCGGAGTATGGAAGACATGGCTGTCTTCCATATACTGAAAACTGGGGAAACTTGATCTATGGGACATAGCTGTCTTCCATATACTGAAAACTGGAGGAACAAGACTTGTGGGACAAAATAAAGAAAGTGTCTGTCTTCAGGACGAATCCTTACTGTTTGGAACTTATTTTCATTTGGAACACTTTGATTTGAGTGCTGTGGAATTCTGTTTTGTATCTTTAATACACAATATTCATTTCTCTAACTATGCAATCATGTGAACGCAGCTGCAAAGAAAGAACATTGTAGCACAAGCAAAACTTTCACGTTAAAGATTAAACATTACGGACCAAATGCTTAAGGCATTTGGATTAGCTAACTTAGTAAGACAGTTAGTGTACACTTTAAATACTTGATTATAGGTGCACCTACAATTATAAAATAAATGCAAAACATTAAAAAATGAACACATAAGAATGAAATTCCAATAAATGCAGTATAACGCAAAATGTGCAAGAGTGAATGTGAAAGAGAACTACAATATTTAACATTATAATGAAAATATTAGAGCATACACCTATATGTATGACTACTTCCTACAGATAATACACTCCAGCAGTATGTTTGCTGCTTCACTTTACATTAACAGGGTTAGGGCACACAGTAAATATATTGTACTAATGCATGTGAGTATCATTCTTCTGTAACATATAGAGGTGGAGCTTAGATTGGACATTTCCAGTCCCCCTCTGGAGGCAAATTTAGCCATCAGAATCAAGGTATAGATCTTATCAGATGAACCAGTTTAAACCTTGTAGTTTTCATCATTTTATGTCTAGACTCCTGCAGACATTTCATGTCATCATAGTATCCACACTGACTCTCTTCTAACTCTACATTTGATCTCTTCCTTTTCCCTCCCTGCCTTGTTTTTATACAGTTATATCCCTTAAAGGTCACTACTAGGAATATCACACAAATGATGATTATCACAAGAAGTTTCAAGATAGCGCCGAAAAACTCCACTTCCGAGGTTTCCAAACCATTTGCCCACTGAAGCAAATTTACTTCCAATTACTTCCCAGGCACCTGTTGCTTCCGACTCCATCAAATCTTTGTTTAGGTCAGTGATTTTCTTAATGTATTTTCTCAAGTCCTTACTGTTGTCAGGGATGTAGGTGCAGCATTGCTGGATCTTTAACATCCGACAGAATCCACCCTCTTTTGACAGAAGGATGTCTAAAGCAAGCCTGTTCTGCAAAACAATGGATCTTATGGCTACCATTTCAGTATAACAAGTGATAAAGCTTCTGGAGTACTAGTGGACAACTTTTCAACTACAGTACTTTATAATCTCCGTTTCATTCAGTATCACCCCTACAGATTGGATCATTGCATCAAAAATATCTCCTACAATTTCACCAGGATCATCGAAATGTTCCACATGATAAATCTTTGGAAAGATTACACATAAATAGCATATACTATACCATTTTTGGGGCAATTTGAAATAGGCATACTCTCCACAAATAAAATAAACTCCAAGAATCGCAGGATTGTTTCCATCAAAAAATAGTTCCCAATTTCCTCTAACTTCAAGTGTGTGGTCCTATTCACTCTTTCCCATGAATAGAACGTCATATTCATTCTTGTCAGTCTGCACAAACAATTTCCTTTTATATTGCCAATCTAAAGCTAATGCAGCTGTATTTTCTGCTGCTTGATGATCAAACTCTTCTTTAGTCCATTTAGGTACCCGAGTTAGATTTGTTGCTTTAACTTTTACCTCCCTCCTCCTATCTGCCACCAGGTTTATAAATTTATTCTCAGCATTTGTTAATACGCAAGTTCAATTATACCTACGAGCATAGGCAGCATCTAGTGTCATGGTAGGTGTAAAATACCTTTTAGCTGTATCAGGGATTTTGGAATAAGAATGACTATTCTAATGTTTAAACAAAGGATCTTCTGAAAGGACCAAATCATAATTTGAAAAAAAATATTGAAAGCGACCCTGTCCATAGAAAAGGCTCAGCAAAAACCTACAAGTGACACCATACTTTGAAGGTATGTGGTGAAAGGTGATACCTTCTGCAACTGATGCGGGTAACTGCATGCAGACATAACAGTCCCTCACATTCGTAGTGTCAACATATTCATAAAGCAATTTAGCATGAGCGTTTAAAGAGTAATCTCCTTCAGATAAATCTACATAGAGTTCTTTGTCATCAAGCGAGTACTGACTATTATCAGCAGAGTGTGAGATTTTGGGGTTAAACTAGGGCTTATCTTCCACTGAACTAGATGTAAGTGGGAATAATCCTACAAGCAAATCAATTAGTACTACAACTTCAACTATTAATGTGCCTCCTATTATGCACCTGCATCTACTGGGGTAAGGGTTCATTTCCATTACTTCTCTAAAATCAGACCGTCGGGTGGAATATAGCAATATCAGTCTTCTCTGTCAGTTTCCAACTGTGCTGAAATTTATTCACACAATCTTCGTTAGACTTCCTTTAGCGCCCTACTCCATATTTTTTTTTAAATGACACCCTTGCGCTCCTTCAGCAGAATCGGGCCTAGGTACTCCTCATGCTTCGCCTACAAACCTATATAAATGTCTCTAATTAATGCACAGTTTAAATTTACTGATAATCACATCCAGAATGAAATGTCTCAGTCTGTTACATGGTAAAGCAAATTCAAAATGCAGTTTGAACAAAATGTTCAGTTCAATGCGGTTCAGTTGGATCTGCACTGTTATCCCAAAATTCCCAGAACTGTCTCTCTGTCATTGGCAGCAAAGTATGCCCATTCAGGAGATGAGTACCTCCGACCGGGCACTCTAGCTCTTTTTGATCTCCTGAGTAAAAGTCATTCACCTTCTACGTCACTCAAATCAGAATCCTCAGTATCCTCTGGATTAGCTTGGAGCCCACATTCATCTGGCGGATTCAGTCTCCCTCTCTCTTGACTTCTCAGCCAATGTTCTCCAGCTGCCACTTGTGGTTCTACAGCACTAGGCACTTCGTTGGGGTCTAGATCTGCCTCAGTCGTCACCACAGCACAAGCCTCTCCTGTTTTATCTCCAACTGTTGACTCATCAAGACCCCCTAAGGCTGAACAAGTGCTGTTTCAAAATCTTGCTGGTCCCCTAGAGCTTGGCCAACCTACTTCCAAGGTTGCTCAACCTCCACTGGCGCTTCTGGGAGAGATGCGGTTACATCATCAAGGGGATATGGAACTCTGCAAGTGCGGGCAGTATGCACCCAAATTGGGAAGACCAACGCATTTCACAGCAGTTGTGGTGACTAGTATCACCTGGTAAGGGCCATGCCAGCGGGGCTCAAGACAACTGCTCCTCACATGTTTCTTCACCAAGACCCAGTCACTGCGACTGAGGTCATGGCACTGCTCCTGGTGAGGCAGGACTGTGGCTGCTTCAACGTGGTATGACACAGAGGACACAACATCAGCCAATCCTTTGCGGTAATCAAGAATCATGTCATTGGTAATGTTCACAAGAGCATTTGCAGGTACAGCTGGTAGTCTCATTGCTCTGCCCATGGTTATTTCATGGGGGTAAAATCCTGTCCTCCGATCAGGAAGACTGTGGAGAATAATCAACACAAGAGGAAAAGCATCAGGCCACTTCAAGGATGTGGAAACACACATTTTTGCTATTCTGGATTTCGGTGTGTCATTAATTTGCTCCACTAGACCTGAAGCCTCAGGTTGATAGCTACAATCTAGTCTCTGTTCCACTCGTAAGGCTGCACATAACATTCTCAGGATTTCATTATTGAAGTATGTCCCTCGGCCTGACTCAACAGAAGTCAGGAACCTTAAATGAGGTATGAACTCTCTAAAATACAGTTTAGCTACTCTAACACTGTTATTTCTCCTGGTTGGGTAAGTTTCAAACCATCTGAAATGATGCACACAATAACCAGGCCATACCTCAGCCCGTCGCATACAGGCATCCCAATAAAATCCAACTGCATCCTATTGAATGGACCACCTCATCTCCCTATGTGGCTCAGTGTTACTGTGGTACTCTTCCCTACATTAATCTGTTGACAAACAACACATCAGTGGAACAATACCTCAGCCATCAATCTGAATCTGGTGTTAAACCAAGTCTATCTAAACAATCGAACCATGGCATCCCTCCCTAAATGAACAGGATTGTGATAATGCTCAGCCATTGGTGGCAAAAGAATGTTTGGCAACACAGGTTTTCCATCTCCTGATACCCAATTGTCATCATCTCTCACGACACAACCTGCTCTGACCCAACTTTCCTGTTCTGCCTCTGACATCTCTTCCTGAAGCCTCTTTAACTCCTCCCATGTATCAGCAGTTGTTAACAAAAGGTTGTAGTTGTCCTCATCTGTTCCCTCACTTGTATACTCCCCATTACAGGTACAAACATTATGGGCATAATACTTTGCCACTTCATCAGCATACCTGTTGCACACTGTTACAAAGTCATCTCCACTGCAATATGCAGAGCATTTCACAACCACAACTTGGGGCAGGCATTTGAAGTGCTTCAAGAGGTTTCCTCAATAAGTCACCATTTCTTAATGGGGACCCTGAAGAGGTCATGGACCTCTTTTGCGACCATAACTGTCTGAAGTCATGCATGACACCAAAGCCATGATGGTTATCAGTGAAAATTGTCACCTTCAACTGGTATAAAAAACAGCAGGCTCTGGTAAGAGCAATCAATTCAGCCACTTGTGCGAGGAATACTCCTTGAAGCCAGGAAGCTTCAACTACTCCTAAAACTGTACAAACTGCAAAGGCAATTCTCAAATTTCCAGACTCTTTTGAAGGAACTGGTTGAAAATGGACTGACTCTTCTTATACCATTGTGGGACTCAGCACCATGTCAAAACTTGGTTGCCGAACCGAAATACAAAGAGGAACTGAATGTCCTCATGCAACGGTATGGAGAAAAAGGCCTGGCAAAGGTCAATGACAGTGCACCATTCAGCCTCACATGGAAGCTGAAATAAAATCACTGCTGTATTAAGTACCACGGGGCAACAGGGAACTACAATGGTGTTTATCTTTTGGAGACCCTGAACTATGTAGTACTTACCACTAGGCTTCTGTGAGCCCGTGATGGTTGAATTACATGGGCTCCCCATAATCTCCTTTAAAATGTCTTGTTGGATCATTGACTCAATCACTGGAGAAAACCCAGCAATAGGTTCAGGAGTCAGATTATATTGTGGGGTTCCCAAGAATTTAGGATTTGGCATTATTTGTATATGGACAGGCTCAACTCCTTTGATGAGTCTAATGTCCTTTCCTGAAAAAATCCCAAACTTCCAGCTTCACAGTGTCTTTAAGATTTAGGGGTAACCCTTCACTTCTCATCATAAGAAATAGTTCAATTATTGAGCTCTGATTTGCCAATTTAAAAGCAACGTACTAACCATGAGTCTGGAACTCCATGTCTTTGGCGTGCAATAAATGGTACAATTCAACTTGCAAAACAAATCGTGTGCCAACAGACTAACAGGACTCAAATCACATATCACAAATTGGTGATTCTCCTCAAATGACCCTATCTTCACCAGTACTTCCTCTTGTTATGGGGCTTGTCATTTTCTTCTTTGTGACTGCTACATCTTGGATTGTCTGTTCAGAGAGGGGTAGGTTTGGAACTTCCACTGCTCTAACAATAGAGCCGGTAGCACCAGTGTTGATCAAAAATGGCCCGGGTGGCCATTTACCTCACCATCTACAAATGAACCACTCTGGTCTACCTCCAAGACTGAGTCAAGCACACAAATTTCCTACCCTCTCAGGCACTGTGAGGCAGACTGATTGGAGCCATAGTTCTTGAATGTATCAAACTCGGGATACTGTTGGAACGGGTTATTGTTCTGGAAGGCATTCTGATTCATATTTGGAACTTGGTTAGAATTGAATCTTGGGCCATTCGCATTTTGCTGTGGCATCGGGAGTTGTGGAACTTGCATCAATGGAGCTTGAGGCACATTAAAATTCTGTACTCTCAGTCTCTGCACATTCTGTGACTGCATGGGGTTATTAGTCTGGGGCTGTACAAACCCTGAATTTTAAACCTGATTAGCAAGATTAAGACGACATTCCTGCTTCCAATTACCAAACTTATTGCAATAGTGACATGGATTGCTTTTCTTCAAAGTAGCTACATCAATCCCAGTACACAGATCAATCAGAACACCACAACCTCTACATTGTGGTTGGAATCCACCTCCACCTTGCATCACAGTAGCTCCCTGCTGATACACTGCTTGCATAGGAGCAACATTCACTACAAAAGGCGGATTCTGACTGCTTTTCTGAGCAGCTTTAATTTGTGCAAACATCAATTTCTCTTTCAATTTCTTTTACTTCATTTCTATTTCACCTTTACAATACTTTGCATACCTCAGGATCTCATCAACCAACTTATTCTGCTAACAAATCAAACACTGCTGAATCATCATGCTAATTCCAGGTCTCAATCCTGTTATACTAGGCATGAACTGACTCTTTGTGTTCTTGGGTCCTCCGATCAATCATGACCTAATCAATGTCTTTGGGCGATACCTTTGATTTTAGAGATGTCATCACCTGCTGGTACTTTTTGATCACCAAGGGCGAGGGACCTTTAATCACTGGATTTCTCATATGCTCATTCTCTGGCCATTCTGTGGCTATTTTACATTCTGCCCACAAATCACTCGGTACCACAAAATGGAACAAAGCATTCAGATCAACCCACAAGACCTTTGAGATTTTCACAAACTGCTCAACCTGCTTGTACCACTCCGCTGTTTATTCTCTCAATTTTGGAAAATCATTTGTGAATGACGCAAGATCCCTTCGACTCCAAGGCACATGAACGTAATCTCCACTGGGCACTTACCTCAAGGGGAAACTTGAAGCACCCGCTCCCTCTTCTATAGAAGGAGGTAGTTCTCCAGTAGGTCTCTTTGGGTCTTTCTTTTTAACCCATTTACCTTCCCAGTTATTTAGCTCACTCCATTTTCAAATTTTTTAAACATGTTTCTAATCTGTATTTTCTTTCCTGATGTTCTAATGCAGGTTATGTCCCCCTCATTAAAACATACATGGTGTATCTTCTGCAAGGCTTTGGTCCCACTAAAATCAACCTCATATTTCTGAGCTAACTCAGATAATCGGTCATAAACTTATCTTGCACGTCTGGTAACATCCTTACACATAATCACAAGTTCATTTTCTTGGTAGGAATCTAATCAAGCCAATTCAATATTTCCACTAATCATTTCATCCAATCCTAACTTTATACAAAAAAAGAGAGAGCAATTCCAAGCACACCCTATTCCAATTGAGGCCACCCCAAATATTGGCGCTGTGCAAATTCTTTCAAATACCAGCTGGTAAAGATGCCTAATATTTTTACGTCAACCTGGTACATATAGTAACACACTATTCCTGATTATACAGAATATACAGAGTCCACAATGTTCGGTTTCTTCAGAAAGTTAGCATTTTTATTCATATTCTTATTTCATCCAGCACGAAAATCAGCCAACACATGTTTCGTCTTCCCTTAGACTTTTTCAAGGCTGGAACAATATACATCAATACATTATTATGGTGCTTGATCCTACAAGATATCACCCATAATTATCTGAGTTAAAAAACAACCACATATATCTTTATGCAGTTGTAACATGATTTAAACTGTAGAACAATATCCTAAAATTACATCTTCCAAATATTATTAATCTCATAACAACAGAGAAGAGGTCTAGATCATAGAATAGAACCTAAACAAAACCCCAAGGAAATATTTATACTTCATAGAAAGAGTCACCCAGTGCATAAAGAAAAAAACAAAAAAACACCTGAGACATGTGTTAGAGAACATCTATCTTTTTAGATCTAGTGGAAAACCAGACCCAGAAGAAATATAATAACTGGACAGTTTCACCCACCGATTGACAAGAAGTATGTCGTCCAACGTGTTGCATGTGGACAAGAATTGAAACGTCCCTCATGTGGACAAAGTCTCACAAACTGTGTAGAATAAAACAACATTTGTAAAAAAGTCCCTTATCCAAACCAAGCACAGGCAGATAAAAAACCTGTGTCAGAAAGAAAAACATGCTTATAATATATTCGATCAAACCCTGCCGTTCATCAAATATCATGCATTAAGTATATGACATCCATGTAGTAATGTGTGGCAAGTATAGTAGTACCCAAAACACACAAATGCAGCAAATAAGCACCCACCTAACCTTCTACTGGTTAATGGTTTGTATAACGTGTTGGTTCTGGATGCGGCCCAGAAAAATGAGAAATCACAATGACTCCCTATAATTTAGAGAGAACTAGTTACTCAAATAATAGGCGACACATCTTAAAACATATGCGGTACAACGCGCAAAACATAGTGTTAATTTAAATAATAAGCAACATGTTCTAAAACATTGGAATACAGCGCGCAAATCATAATGGCTAAAAAAGCAAAGACCCAATTACTTTGCTATAGTTGCCGAGTGCCAAAAGAAAACATGGCCTATAACCGAAGATTGCTCACTCACCCAATAAATGGTGATGATATGTAGACACTCGACGAAAATTATTTCAATCCATCTCCCGCATTTTGCAATAAAACCAATAGTGTACTGGAGGACAACCCTGATAAGTATCACTCCTATAAAACAAAATATTCGTTTTCACGGAAACTATCTCGAATACTAGTAGGCTAAGAAAAATGAAACGCCAATGGTTCTAAGAATCTCGTCATAGGGGCCACTGATATTTGAATCACAGAAACTCACCGCAAGTACGTGGAGATACGTCCTCCACCTCGTCTCGGCTCTTAGCTACTGCGTGTTTCACTAATGCACCCACCATTGTCCATTTAAACGAAGAGTTCATGGCAGCGTAGAAACGTCAAAGACGTACAAGTATCAGCTGACCTCCCACGTGACAAGGTCGGACAGCGTTACTTTCGCTGAACGTTTAGTCTTAAAAAATCGCCATCTTGAAACGGAGGAAATATTAAGAAACGATGCCCAATGTGGATGAGAATAAACTAATCCTACAGTCATATAGTGACTATCACTATAAATCATGGCGACAATTCCACTGTACATTCGCCATTATATATTAAACATGAGACTCATAATAGGGTAACAGAGCATTAAAAGCATATAAACATCAGTCGCTAGTTGTTGTAAAAACATCCCTTCCCTTATCTCCTTTTCTTTCCTGCTCTTCTCTTCCTACTCATTCTTTCTTTGTAAATAAACAGGGAGTAACCATGACTCCCCTGTCAGACATTAACAGTTCTATATCCTTGACGAATGAAGCAGTCGGTAAGACGAGTATCAACCCTTAACCAGAATCGATGTTATTACGAGTGTTGCCAGAACTTAGAAGTCCATCGTCAAGGGAAACAATCCATAACTATTATCAAATACAGTCATAAACAAGTTTTGTTTTAAACCCACACCCTTTAGTATGGAAAAAGAAAAAAGTTGATTAGGAGATAGGAAGAAAAGAGAGAAGGAGAAAACAAGAAAAAATATATATGTAAGGGGATAAAAAAAGGGAGATGAAACTTCCTAATCATTAAAAAATGTGCATTCTACATCTAATTTTTTGCAGTATCGCTACTCATTATGTGTACAGATCTAAATAATGCATCAATTGTCAAACATTATATCATTATATAAAAAGGTACATGTCACTTTACAAGATCCTAGGACCTAACCAAATTACAAATTTGAAAACAGAGCATAAAGAGAGTGCAGACCAATAGACAGTGCACCATCCTAGATAATGAGTTGCTTCTCATAGAGTGTATTATGTATTCCATGATTAGTGATTGGTTATAATATATGTCTAATCAGTCTTAATCTTGTAGGAAGACATGAAGCTCTCTATCTTTATTTAATCCTAAATCTACTGATCTTAATTTAATCAGCCACCTAGTTTCCAATTTTCTCAGAGCTAATGTTCGATTGCCACTCCTCGGATTTTCTTCTGCCAACGCAATACCATGGAATCTGATTTTCATTATTTCAGAAGCTGGGTGTACACTATTGTAGTGTACTGCCAGTGAATAATTCGAATTATTATTTCGAATGGCCCTAATATGCTCTTGTACACGTTCTTTTAGTGGTCGGATCGTACTCCCAACGTAGATCAAGCCACATTGACAGATAATACAGTAAACTGTGAATTTTGTGTTACAATTCATAAAGTGGCAGATTTTATGTGTTTGACCCGTATTGTAGCTAAAGCTGGTAATTTTGTTCATGGCAAATTGGCAAATGTTGCATGTAGTACACCTATAGAAACCTAATGGTTTCTGCGGTAACCAACTTAATGTGGATGCTATCTTGTTATTTACAATAGATGGACAAAGTAGGTTTCTCAACGTCCTACCTCTACTGTATGTCACTTGAGGCTTCTTTGTTGTATATGCATCCAAACTATGATCTAATCTTCAAATAATTTTCGTCGAGTGTCTGCATATCATCACCATTTATCGGGTGAGTGAGCAATCTTCGGTTATAGGCCATGTTTTCTTTTGGCACTCGGCAACTATAGCAAAGTAATTGGCTCTTTGCTTTTTCAGCTATTATGATTTGTGTGCTGAATTCCAATGTTTTAGAACATGTTGCTTATTATTTAAATTAACACTATGTTTTGCGCGTTGTACCGCATATGTTTTAAGATGTGTCGCCTATTATTTGAGTAATTAGTGTTCTCTCTAAATTTTAGGGAGTCATTGTGATTTCCCATTTTTTCTGGGCCGCATCCAGAACCAACACGTTATACAAACCCCTAACCAGTAGAAGGTTAGGTGGGTGCTTATTTGCTGCATTTGTGTGTTTTGGGTATTACTATACTCGCCACACATTACTACATGGATGTCATATACTTAATGCATGATATTTGATGAACAAATATATTATAAGCATGTTTTTCTTTCTGGCACAGGTTTTTTATCCGCCTGTGCTTGGTTTGGATAAGGGACTTTTTTACAAATGTTGTTTTATTCTACACAGTTTGTGAGACTTTGTCCACATGAGGGACGTTTCAATTCTTGTCCACATGCAACACGTTGGACGACATACTTCTTGTCAATCGGTGGGTGAAACTGTCCAGTTATTATATTTCTTCTGGGTCTGGTTTTCCACTAGATCTAAAAAGATAGATGTTCTCTAACACATGTCTCAGGTGTTTTTTTGTTTTTCTTTATGCACTGGGTGACTCTTTCTATGAAGTATAAATATCTCCTTGGGGTTTTGTTTAGGTTCTATTCTATGATCTAGACCTCTTCTCTGTTGTTATGAGATTAATAATATTTGGAAGATGTAATTTTAGAATATTGTTTTACAGTTTAAATCATGTTACAACTGCATAAAGATATATGTGGTTGTTTTTTAACTCAGATAATTATGGGTGATATCTTGTAGGATCAAGCACCATAATAATGTATTGATGTATATTGTTCCAGCCTTGAAAAAGTCTAAGGGAAGACGAAACACGTGTTGGCTGATTTTCGTGCTGGATGAAATAAGAATATGAATAAAAATGCTAACTTTCTGAAGAAACCGAACATTGTGGACTCTGTATATTCTGTATAATCAGGAATAGTGTGTTACTATATGTACCAGGTTGACGTAAAAATATTAGGCATCTTTACCAGCTGGTATTTGAAAGAATTTGCACAGCGCCAATATTTGGAGTGGCCTCAATTGGAATAGGGTGTGCTTGGAATTGCTCTCTCTTTTTTTGTATATTGTATACACAGTAGGTTACTTCTGTGATAATAGCATCTTTTGGTAGTAGGTGCTAGTGAGCTAAATTAGCACCCCGTGTTAGAACAAAACTGGAACATTGATTGTGTATCGATTCACACTATATAAAGTTTTTAGCTGATACTTACTCTTACTGATTGTGCGGTGTTTTCCCGAGCCTGGGAACTGCTACTACCAATATACATTTTTTTTCAATCCTAACTTTAATTAAGCCACATCCATCCCATCAAATCTACTCTCACTGTTGACTGAGTCATTTCTTGACTCAATTCTGAGCTTCCACTTTCACTCGAAGGGGCACTGAGAATCTCCATCTATTCATCTAATTCCTGAGCACTAAAACCATGTTGCACTATAGGGGCATTATATAATGTCCCTTCTTTCGGGTGCTACGGTTAGCATTTGGGGGTGGCTCCCAAACAGGTGTACCAAGATTTGGCGGTCTCTGGAATGACCCTATGGTGCCAAATCTCATCTGATTCAAAGTTGAATCTGTACTCGCAGCACAAGGAGAAGTCGCATTTGTTGGAATCAGAGAAACATTTCCTCCCATATTCGGCATCACAGGAGTATTACCTGGGGGATTCAGTCCACTAGGGACAGTCAAATTATGTGTTGTATTTCCTGTCGAACAAGGTTTATATACAGGAACCAGCAGGAACAATTGTGACTGGGACAGTGAGAGCATCTGGAGCATTAAGGGCTGTGGAGTTAACAGGGGGGACAAATCCCCAAACTCTCTCCCATCGGGTTGTAGTTCACACTCACTGGGATGACTCCCATCAAAATAGAATTTTTGATGCGGTAGCCACTCCAAGGTTCCCACAAACACCAGTGCCACTTCCTCCTTCCACTCGGGTCTCATTATACAGAGGTGGGTGGTCTGACAACAATGCATCCAAGAGACTGGCACTAGAATCACTATCACTGACCTCACTCATATCATTTTGTTCCTTTGGCTTTCTCTCTTTTCTTTTCCTTCTCTTCTCCTTCCCTTTCGCAAATTCTTCGCTTGTTACGGCAGGGGGATAATATGACTCCCTCGATCATGTCAGTTCTCCATTTCTTCTGTTCAGCATCCCACCTATCATCAGCATAAGTGCCCACTGACTTTTGGGCTCATCCCTGATGCTTTTCTTATTCCTTGGCATGAGCCGCATGCTCCAAAGCATTAAGCGCTACAAACTGTGCATGTCTAGGAGGGGGTTTCATCTGATATAATATCTTCCTCATATTTTCAATGATTCTCAAATTAAATGTACCATAGCCTGGAAACGCCAGTGCACCTTCTTTCTCTGTGATCTTGTGCCATTGGTTAAGTCAAATACATGTGTGAAGCCCTACATTTATCATCATATAGCAACCTGGGGTATCTTTGGGTGATGCCTTTTCTCCCTCGCTAACAGGTATTGTCACATCCCCTCTGAATAAATCCCGCACGACTTTAAAACATTTTTTTTTCAGCATAAATAATCACAGATAGAATCTTGTTTCAGACCAGGAAATAACTGTTTATCCACAATTCCCATCAGTTGTTCATAAACAATACCAGCGCGGCACCACACTAATCGACCAATATCAGCACAGTACACTGTGTCGTCAATCTCACTCCTCTCAGCAGTTTGCACTCCTTTTCACTTTCACAAACCCTCTCTTCTCAACGCTAAGCACACAAAACAAAACACAAAAGCAATTTCAACAAATAACTTTGCCTTCTCCACTAAAGAATCAAGAGCATTCAAGCACACAAGAATCAGTCCAAAACAGCACCTTCAATCCTCTTCTGATTCATACTTGAATGTAACCTCGACCTGCGGGGTATCACCCGGATTGGTACAGCTTCTCCCTTTGTGCTGAGATTCACTATACCAACCACACCTCACATGCACACAAAGATAAATGGCCCTGTATCAACTGTGCGTCAACAACATCTCACAACAAGCACTACAAAACATAGTTGAAAATTACAATATAGTGTCTTCTACACTTTTTTAATGCCATTCGGGGACTTTAGGCCACGTCGGACCCAATAACAACTTCAAATTCTCCGCAATAAGCGACACACTCACACAACATCCAAAAGATCTTTACAAAACACCATGCGTTCTCTGCAAAAACACAGCAAGCGAAGCACAAAACAACTGCAACATGCAACACTATTGATACTCTCCTGAACCGCTGGAACTCCGCCAATTCTCCAAACAGAAACATGGGCTCTAGGAACTGGGGCTCGGTCTGAACTGATCTAGAATGGGCTATTCGAACTCTCCCTACTTCAGTAACTAACCATCCTCATTCTGCTAACATCTGCTAAAGCACTAGGCTGATCTTACCATTTATCCTGCGATTAATCTTTTTTAGTTGCCTGAGAGGTAAAGGCAGTGCTAATTTGCAACAAAATAAGTGCCAGAGCTCTAGTCAGGAGGCCACCTGATCTTCCACCACCTATTGACTCTGCCTGTGGTGCTAATGACAGTGCCAACACAACTAATAACCATCACACTGCTACCAGAATGACAATTCAGACTATTCAAGGCCCCAAAGCTATAAGAATGGCTTCTGCAGCAGGTATTAGGTTTTGTTTAAAAAATGTATATTAATTTATTAAACAACTGTTGTTCAGCACATCTCTAAATTACACAAACTGTGCCCCCATGTGGCAGCAGTCATAAGTGCCAGTGTTGGCGATTAAGTGCCGGTGCCGAGCACCAGAAACCACCAGCTCAAATTAAGCACTGGGTAAAGGGGAGTTAATATCAATCAAACAATTCAATTTACACTGCAGCTCATTTGGCCACCCATTAGGGACCAGGCATCAGCAAGTAAGGTTAAGTAGGGTTTATTACAGATGAAGGGCCAAACTGATATATATATATAAATCTCAAAAACTTATTGAAAAGATACAAGATCATTACAGGTATGCCAAAGCGTCAAATGAAGTTAAGTCTTAGTAGCATAAAGCATACAAGAAATTCAGTTGCGGCAATACAGAAGATATGAAATAGGATTTGATGATCTGCGTACAGGTTTTGATCCTCCTGTCTATGCATGAATAAATCTAAAGTCATCTAAACCAGCCTGAAACCACAGTTGGGAAAACTGGGGAAAGCTAATTAAATCAGCGATAGCAGTGAGGTGTCAGCAGAGTGGAGACTTCAGTAGAAGTTCTCCAAACCTAAGAAATGCATAGCATTAAGCCCCACAAAGAGAATAAAACCAGAGAGGTCTGTACCCCTCCAAGTCCAAGAATATCTGCCCTAAAGACGAACAGTGTGAACACCAATTTAACCCACAGAACATTTGAGAATTCCACGTCATCAACTTCAGTAGTTTTCCAACTTCTCACAGTAAAAATTAGCAACCTAACTCGATTTTCCCATTCTATGGTTTGAACATCAGGACTACCTTGGATGTCTTCCTGCTCCTGGAACAACATGAATAGGAAGAAGTCTTCTCTTAGGTCATTAGCACCTCTCATTCTTTCCAAACATTGGCCCCCGGACCTCACTATCTCTAATACACAATATGCCTTTCTCTGACTATGAGATCATGTGAACGCACCTGCAAAGAAAGATTGCAGCGTAAGCAAAACTTTCAAGTTGAAGGTTAAACATTAGGGACCAAATGCTAAAGGCCTGTGGTTAAGCTAACTTAGTAAGACAATCAATGCACACTTTAAATGCATGATTATATTACAGCATCTACGATTATAGAATAAATGCAAAACATTAATAAATGAATACATGAGTACATAAGAATGAAATTCCAGTGAAAGCAGTATCATGTAAAATGCACAAGTGTAAATGTGAATGAGAACTACAATTTGCAACTTTATAATAAAAATATTAGTGCACACACCTATATGAATGACTACTTTCTACAGAGAATACACTCCAGTGGTATGTTCGGTGCTTCACTTTACATTATTAGGGTTGAGGCACACACTAAATATATTGTGCTAATGCATGTAAGTATTGTTCTTCCATAACATATAGGGGTGAGCTTAAATTGTGTTTCCACTTATGTGTACAGAATTCTCTGCACCCAAAGACTCCCCAGTCAAGGCAGAGAACTCCTCACACATAAGTATAGACCCGTGGTACTCAAAGTACGGCCCGCGGGCCACTTGCGACCCGATAGACCTTTCCATGCGGCCCCCGTGTAGAAAACAACAGCAAACACAGACCACAGCCATTATTCTGGCCGTTGTTCCTCGGGGGCCGCATTTACAGTGGAAAAACAGCATCAAAGGAGCATGCTCCGAAAATCAGTCTCTCTCCTGCTCACATGCGGCCCCCTCCCCATTTCTTGCTCAGTGACGTCATTAGTTTGCAGCGGGAAGGAGGATTTTAAAATGCAAGCAGGTTGCTGGCTTTCCTTTCCAGCCCTGCATAGAAATCCCTCAGCCTTTCCTCGCCACCCGGGTTTAGCTTCATTGCCAGCCTGCCTTGCCTCTGGAATCATCCTGAATTCGGACTACCCTCTCCTCAGCCTGGGGGCCGCACACAGCATTTCCTTTCACCTGATCAGCATCATCCACCCTGAGCTCCTCTGACACCAAGCTGCCTACAGAAGGGCAGCTCGTGCACATCACTGAGGATCTGCAGACGGAGTTTCATTTTTGAAAGTAAGCCAGTTTGCAGGAGACGGGGGGCCCAGAGTAGTGTGAGGCCTTTTGATGAAGCGAGGGTGGAAGCAATTTGGTTGTCTCGCAGTGCTTAGTATCTGAAACGAACTTTTGTTTCCAAGTGCATATACCTTCATCCCTACTCTGGGTACGATTATGGAAACTTTAAATATATAGAAGCTATCATCCCCTACCCCTTGGTAACACTTTGAAAAATGATATCTGTTGGAAGGAGGCCCATACCTACTTGGGGATGCTAAGGCACACCACAGTTACTTGCAATTGAGAAAAGGCAATTCAGTAGAACACCTGAGTCTGCCAGGCCCTTTCTCTCTCCTACATTTCACACCATCCCCATTTGCTGGAAGTTTGGGCAGATCAGGGATCATTGATGAACACTGGCCTTGGGGTTTGGGAATCTGGCTTTCATCTGCGTCCTGGTTTACTTGTTATAAACAACAGCGAACAGCTGTCTCTATTGACTGCACTTTGGAACAAACACCCAGTTTGGGTGTTCAGAGCGAAGTGCATGAGGTGCATTACTAGCTGTGCATATGAGACTGGGTTGTTGTCCTAATCCCATGTGGGTGGGGTAAACAGTATGATAAAGAGTGAGAATAGGAGAGAGAGACAGAGACAGACAGACACACAGACAGCTACAAAGGGATACCGTGCACGAGAGAGAGTGAAGGGCTGAGAATCTCATACTGTCTGATGGCTGGCTTAATCTGTTTTCCGTTAGGCCATCTAGACCCAAGCCAAGGAACACATCATTCATTTGCAAAATCTGTGCCAACATTTCATGACGGTATCTGCTGTGGCAGTACTGACACTGAACACACACAGCATGTGTGATCAGGTTCCTAGCAGGAGCAATTTTCTAGTAGCTGCGCCGTTCCATAGCATGGGGGGTGCAAAATGTGGTGCCCTATGGACATTTAAAGGTGAAGTTTGGCTGTATCTGCCAAGTACAGATTTTAGTTGTGCTACATACATCCAAGCGCTTTACTCTGCATGTTAGCAGAACACAGACTACAATAGTTACTGTTTCGTTGTACTTAAATATTGTCTGTTATTGCCACCCAACATGCATATTATCAACCATATGAATTTGAAAGCCTCGGTGCATTTTGTCCATAACCTATGATCTGTACATGGGGAGTTGAACTCCTGTGCACTGCCACAAGCCTACCTCACAAACACACAAAGCTCCCACACAACTCAGTTTGAAAGTAACAAAAGAGATAGCTGTGAATCTGCAACTGGATACAGCATGCCCTCTAAGAACTATGCCTCTTGGGTTAGCACAGCACATTTTAGTGCTGGTGTCCACATCAGCGCACTAACATGCTTTGCCACACATTATAAAGTAAATGGTGCACTGCAGCAGTTCAAAGCTTGGTGACCGGTTTTTAGTTAACAGCTTGCTAATCGTCAGAGTGTGTTAGCTGTGCCCAGGTCCAGATGTGAGTGCTTTTGCTATGGTGATCTCAGTTTTAGCCTGGCTAAGCTGTTTACTTAATTTTCTTAAAATTCAGTTACATGCAACTGCCTCTGGGCCCAGGTCAGTCCACGTCTCTTCACACGGTACTTAGAAAATGTTCCTAGCACCCTCAGCCCTCCTGTAGCTAGCCCCCTGTGCTGATTGCCATGCATGGTTTTACTCCACGTGGTAGAATTTGTCCACCAGACTCCCCACCATGCCATGTCCCACCTCAGCTTAGCCCCACCCCTGATCCCGAATCACTCTGCCCCAACCCCACCACGGTCATATGTGCGGCCCCCGGTGATACCCCAGACTGTGCATTTCGGCCCCCGAGAAAATGTTTGCGAGTACCCCTGGTATAGACAGTGCAGAGCCGTAAAACTCTGAGCGCATTTCGAAGCGCTGAAAGCGCCAACACACAAAAACAGATGCATGTAAAACAGAATTGATTCCATCATCCTTTCCTCAATGCTTGGAACTCCACTCATTTAGTATCTCAGAGCATGTGCAGAATTTTTAGGTGCCTTTCATCAGCCATCTTTAAAGTCTACTAGTTTCAGCAGGCATAGTCTTTCTAAATGGAGATTGCTTTCAATGTTTTATTTGACAGGTGAAACTGGAAGAGACCTTGTTCAGAAAATGGAAAACAACTTGTGTAAATTAGATGAGGCAGCTGTCTCCTATCTCCTCCTCTCTCTCTCTCTCTCTGCAAGCGAAAGATAGCGCCATTTTAATAAAATCTGTAGACTATTCCGTGAATATTGCTGAGCTTCATAGATGTCTCGATACACTTCTCTTCCGTTTAAGGTCAAAAGTCATGGAATTGCTTGGGAACATTTTTAGTTCACAGATTCTTCCGAAATGGATGTCTTAATGGTGATGGCACACTGACAGCTGACAGCTGCTGTCACTTCACAATACATTAGGCGTTCATTGGTGGCTATTGTCAGTTTAATATGAGCTAATTGGTGCATTATTATATTGCAAAGTGTTATAGACTCTGTGAGTTGTCAGTTATGTGATAAATGTCATATATTTGTACAACATTATGGGCTTCTTGGGATTCCAACTGGCTTGCAGGCGTTAAATCTCTAGTTTGCTTGGTTGTGCCCCAACAACAAACACCAGAAATAAATCTGTTCCATGAAAGAACCTCATATTATCTAATATTTGGGAGTTTACTTCAGCGAAGGGTGGCAGGGTACGGGCTTTGGTCATACTTCTTTCTTCAAAAAGCGCAATCCCTGTTTGCATCTCAGTCCCGTCCACAGAGCTTTCATTCATCTTTAACTTCTATACCTGCCGGTACCCCTTGCACTGCTCCTGCCAGCCCTGGTCTCAGGGGTCATGAAGGATGAAGAAGGAACACAAACTCGGTTTAATTTCTATTATTTCCATGCATTCCGTGTCCCTAGCCAGTCAGCATCAGATAATAGGCTGTTGAGGGGCTAAAGTATGACATTGGGTCAACCCTGTGCTGTAATCAGAGGTCAGAGGGTGTGCGATACTCCTTTAACATTTTGGTGAATTGATGTCCATGGTGAGACAGGCAGTGCTGCTGCATAGGTGTTGTCGGGAAGAGAAAGTCCTCTGCATGGTGCACAGGCATGCTGCTTTGCCATGAGTGTCAGACTGTGGGTGAATCTGGAGTCCTGGATTTTATTTTTGGCCCTGTTGTCATGCTATCCTGGAGTGTGTTCAGAGGCCTAGGAATGTCTCTGACAATGGTATGTCCAAGACCTGTTCTGTGACCCGGACAGGTGCACTGAGCATGCATCATAGTGGACAGAGGACAACTGCCCCTGTCCTGCGTGTGCACATAAAGTGTGGTGGCAGCATACCATGATTGGAGATTAATAGGGTGACTATACTCTTTATCTGAGTCAGTAACAGAGTGGCCTGCAGGCCCTCTCATGGAAAGGTCCACTGTTGGTTGAAACCCAGAAAATTGAGGTGATAGGCTGTGTGCATATTGAGTGTATGTAGTGTGCCCGGGCATATGTGCAGGAGCAAAGACTGTGTGTTTGTATGAGTCTGAGGACTGAAGCCAATAAGATCCACTATGGATGCCACTGGTTTGGCATGCACACAATGGAGGATGTGGACAGCTTCCAAAGGAAGTGAAGGGTCATTGTCTGCATTCCTGCGGATGGAGGGTGGAGATCAAGACACTGAAGCGAGGAGGATGGAGACAGTGTTACCATTAGATATTTCGTAAGGCTCAGTGTTGTCATCATTTAGTTGTTTGATTTTGGGATGGAACTGATGGTCCAATTCATGAATCCTAAGCTACACTGTACCCCTCTTATTACTGAACAATTTTATTGTATCTAATCTTAAACCAGAACTTAAAAACTCTACTTCTGAAGTGCTCTTGATTGATTTGGAGAATTTTAAATCAATGTTAAAATGTTTAAGCCCCGAAAAAAGCAATAGTGTTGCGTTCAGTAAACGTTAGTTAGCGATGAGATATAAGTTGATGCTGGTATATATTTTAATTTGTTCGTCTATGAAATATATTGATGAAGTAACAGTGTTGTGCCTCCAATTTACTTTTTGCTGAATTTAATGGAACATCTTCGAGCAGAATTATATGATCCATGGCAAAATAGTGACAGCAAATTAAATTGTAGGTCTGGCCTAGAAATTGCCTCAGATTTCCCGCCTACCTATTGTCTTCCCAAAAACGAAGACAATATAGTATTGGTAATAATAAATACGGAATGAGATTTTGGGTTAGCTTTTTTTTTGTTGCTTCTTAAAATTGGCAATCAAATATTGATTCAGCCCACAGTAAGACATACATAGAATGCTTGAGTGAATCAGCCCCCTGCAGCCATGTGCTTCATTGGCACTGCCAGGCTAAGGCTGGATCTGGCCAGAGTACAGCTGTTTGGTAACAGGAGTACAAGTCATGTTGAGTGATCATATTATGCCTCTTTACATGTACATCTGCATCACGAGCACAGAGAGGCAAGGAAGTCTCTCTTTGAGACATCCCATTGGCACTCACGCATGCAGCATACCAATTTGCTTTGTCAATCCATATTCTTCTGAGAGAACCATGGCTTTTAGCTTTACACGACCTTGAAGCACCCGACAACATTCTGAGGTCAGCAATAGTCTGCTTAGTGGAAACAATGTTTATGTTGTGTCGTGATAACAGTGCAAAAATATGGTTCAGTCCCAAAGGAAAAGGCACTGATAGTTTCATGGTTGGTAAAAGGGTGCACAAAGGGTGTATGATTGCCCTATTTTGTTCGGCATGTTTATAAATGAAGTATCGTCCTTTCTTCTGTCTTCCATAGGTGGTCCCTTATGTCCCCTCTTTGGGTAAAACCCAAATACGGTGCCTATTGTACGACGTTAATTGCACGCCCTGGGAACGCTCTACAACAACTCGTATTTTAATTTGGACAGTTTTGTATTATGAAACTCTTGAATTCAACTGTCAATAAATGCAAAATAAGGATGATTGACACTCACTATATCTAAGCTAAAAGTTATAAAAGTTAATTCTGTACGGTAAGCCAGACTGTCCAAAAATATCACTATCTAGGTCTAAGATTTAATTCACTTTGGATCTCAAAGACTGAGAAAAGGCAACAGATCATGCTTGATGCCACTCATGTCTCGAGTATCTTGAAATGTGATATGAGAGTTCCTTTTGCTCTATCTTTCTCCATTTCCACAGATTTACGTATGGCAGGTCTCTGCCTAGGGTGACACAGTGAACACACAATGGTTTGGTAAATGGTCCGAGTGATTGCCAATGGCTGAAGTTAATTGAAGCATTCCTTCCATCACTTTATTGTTTTGGCACTTATTCCATTTTGCAGGCACATGGAGAAACCTGCCTCTCTACTAACGCCTCGGAATAATATTCTAAGATGACTAACATGGTTACCTAAATCTCCCCCCTCCCTGTACTCACTAAGGAGCTGTGGAATGCTTATTTTTTGTTTTATGCTCTGGTTGGCTATACTATACCAGGAGGGCTTGAAATAGGTGATTAGCTGCAACAATGATTTAAAATTAATACATGATAGTGCCGATTGCAGTATGGCAGCTGGCAAGTAAATCTCCTTCTCCATGGCCACTACTGGGCAAATCAACTTGACTGCTAACCCTAAACATGGAATTAATGGTAGAATTGGGGGTGAAGGTGCCTTGCCGGAGTCCTTAAAGGCTGCCTGAGAATGAGAGTGGCCTAGGAAAAACTGATTGCTATCCTTGGTGGCTTGCGGGGAGGACCCAGAGGGAGGGGACAAGATGGCTGGGCCCTGAGTTCATCCCTGAGTTCAGCAAGGAGAAGATGCTGCCACTTCTGACACCAGGAGCTGCCACTGCAACCCATCAGCACTGATTAACCAGGAGCGGTGAGTTCCAAAGAGAATAGTGTTGCAGTTGACAAGGCAACTCTTCATTACCACACATAGAGGCGGGTGGCATGCCATCATCCTAATGGTGAAAATTATGCTGGCGTAAGGAGAGCGACAGCAAAGGTCCTATTGGGCCTTGGGCAGCAAGTAGCTTGGCATCCTGCCTGATGATTGGCCCAGCAAGAAGAAGGAAAAATTGGTTATGTCACGCCATCCAAACTCCTAACAGCATTACAACACATACCTTGAAATGTGAGCACTCTGATTGGCTACAAGCAACATCAGAAAAATGTTGCTGACAGCCATTCCAGGACTCAGGGACTTCG
Organism: Calotriton arnoldi; assembly: GCA_963921515.1. Classification (NCBI taxonomy): domain Eukaryota; kingdom Metazoa; phylum Chordata; class Amphibia; order Caudata; family Salamandridae; genus Calotriton; species Calotriton arnoldi. The sequence continues at coordinate 2,122,798 of CAWUFW010000494.1, read as the reverse complement.
TCCCCTGTCCTAAAGGTTTAGAAAAAATAAAGATATAAGGGGGCAGGGAAGGAATATCCTGCCCCCCTAAGCCCAATGGGGAACCCAGAGGGACCACCGGCACAAAAATTGAATAGAAACTGGCAATTTTTGGACAAAAATAGCAGCCCAGTTCCACATTGGTAAACTAAGAGACGGGGGCGGGGGACCCCCCTCCCCGAGTCATTATAGGCCCCGGGGAGCCTACCCCGAGGTAGCTTTTCATAAAGGGAGGGCAGTATGCTACCCTACTCCCCGTGCGATATAAGCTGTATTTCATAAGAAGAAGTGGGTGCAAGCCCCCTTCCCAAGCCATTATAGGCCCGGGGAGCCCAATCTCTGGGGTCGCAATGTTAACAAACATCATGTGTACAAAAAGGCAGCCCCCCTGACTGAGCCTTCAAAGACCCATTTGAGTTTAAAGAGGCAAGGGGGACCGCAGGGTCCTCTTCCCCAAGCCATTGTAAGGGCCTTGGGAGCCCATACCCGGGGCTGAAACTTACAAAAAAGGAAGGAGCGCCACTTGGCCCCCTCCCTGAGCCATTAATGGCCACTAGATCCCATTTTCCGGGGTCAGCTCACTTGCTGTGTGCCTGGGTCCCACACCTGGGACGAATCAGTTTCTCTGGTCACACTGGTGCAGGCAGAAAAACTTGTCTTTGCTCCCACCTGAGGGGAGCATTTTTTAAAACTCCTGCAAAATGGGAGCAAACACAAAGTCTGCTCCCAGCAGTCAGGAGCGTTAAAAATGCTGCTTCCAGATTGGAGCAGACTTTTTATATGTTTCCCAGCCCTTCACTGATGCGGGCAGGGAAACGGATCAAAAGATTGCCCCTGCCCAGAGGGAGCAGCATAAATAAATGCTCCTTGTGGGTGGGAGCAATGCTGGCTCCCACATTATGTGGGGAGCTGGATTAAGCCGCGGGGGCCATCGGGCTCCACCTGCGGCCCACAACGTTGTGTATGGTGGGTGCCCTGGATTGGCCCCTGAGTATGCAAAGGTGCCAAATCACCTACAAGCTCTGCCCATTTGGCCCCACCCTTTCCATGTTAATAGTTTGCTAGAGTGCTGGCTCCGGGTGGGTTGGCCACAGGGCTGACAGCAAGCCAGGCCCTGTTACTAAACCCCTGCTGGGGTTGGCTGCCTGTTGTGGGTTTGCCACAGGGCCTGGCTGCAGTCCAGTCCTGCAGACAACCCCCATCATGCACGGCCTTCGAGGGGTTGGCTTTGGATATGGTAATAAAATATGACTTTATGATAAAATACACCCTAGAAATTCACTGACAAAACCAAAGGTTAAAGTAACATTATAATTAGGTGTGATAAAAGATCTATTTTTGTTTAAAACAAAAACAACGTGGGGGAAGGTGTTGGTGGTCCTGATTATGTTTAGTTTTGTCTTTAGCTCCTTTTTTCCGAGCAATCAGTTCAACACTAGATGCATTATTAGCAAACTGTTGGGTGGTTTGAGACTGCAAAGTAACTGACTGATATTCTCCTCTGTTACTTAATGTACCTCTGTGAAGTGCCTTAGCCAAAGATTGAATTTTATCTGATAAAAGTTTAATCTAGACCAACATTTCTTCCCAAAAAGAAGTTAACATAGTCTCCGCATAACCAATGGTAGGTTGACAACTTATTTTAAGGACACTTTTGATAATATCCATGGTTATATAATTATTGACCACTTGTTGTATAGGTCCAGGGGGTGAAGATTCCATTTTGATCCACACACCAAAATCTAAAGACACACAGGGGGATATTACCAAAGAATAGCGATAAGCGCGCTTAGCGCTGTTTTTTTTATCGCCGGCTATCACTGGATTTCATCGCGGAGATAACGCGTTATTATCAACGCTTATCTCCAAGGCGATAAAAAATCCAGCGATAGCGGCGAAACCCAGCAATAGCGCGAGGAATCCAGCGATAAATTCTCTGCGCTAATGAAAAGCTTGCTAATCAGGTGAGGACTTAACTTAACAATCCACCTCCCATTGACAAGAATGGTTAAGTCAAGTTTTTAGCAGGTGTTAAAATCCAGCGATAATCGCGGTTAGCGCGACTTTTTTTATCGCTTCGCGGGCATTGCTAATAGGGGGAAGTTGTGTTTGCGACTGTTTCCAGTCGCTTTTAGTTGGGAACGCCTACTTTGCATGTCATTAGTGATAATTATCGCTGACATGCAAAGCGGCACCAAAACGGTCGCTTTCGCCATAAAGCTGTCGCTAACAGCTGTTAGCGACAGCTTGCTAATAGGGCGATAGAAATATCGCCGCTTTAGCGGCAAAAAGTGCCGCTAAAGCGGCGATACCGCCCTTGCTAATATGCCCCTCAGTCTTTTTGAGGTGGGCCAATTCTTCTTCTCTCACCTCACTTGCTTTTTGATGGTGGCAGCCTTTTTAGTAAGGTGGGACTAAGTGATTCCGAGATTGTGGCGCTGATATCATCATGCACTACACACAGATTTTTTGTTTTGCCTTTGTCCTGCTTCATGACTTTCTAGTTAGAGGGGATACATGGAATACCATCTTTGTGCTAAATAACAGTTAAGGCCAAATTGGATTCCACATCGGGGGCCTTCAGTTGGGTCTTGATCAGTGGGGGGAGGAGGGTTGGTGATCAACTTTTTTACACCCTCTATGTGGTCTTCAGCCAGATTAGGTTTATTGGAAATTGCCCCCATAGCTGAGGTAAGGTAAGTAGTTATTGAGGGGGTAGAGCAAAAGCCCTTGTTGCCCCTTCAGGACCCTAGAGACTTTTCTTCCCCCTCACACTGTAAAAATCCCCTCAAGGATGTAGTGAGGGAAGAAAGGCAAAGGAAAACCAGTCACGCTCTGTGGTTGTCCCTGATATAATAGAAACACAAAAGAGAAAGATGACTGGCCTTGCTGTATGTGATGATGCTCTCTCAGGACTTAAATCAATAAAACCGCTACCAAACATACAGAGCCATGAGACAGGGCCCAGCCCAGTCTTGTTCAGCTGCAGACGGCGCAGATGGCCCCACTTTAGAGCATGTTGGGTGCTGCCAGGCCCCTCCTCACCCAAGGGGAGGCTGGGGGACATATTCCCACCCCAGCTAGGGCCTCTGAAAAGTCAGAGAAACAGGGAAACCGCTCAGATTGAAGAGCCTGCACTGCAGGACTGGATCAGCACTTAAGAGTATGTCGGGTGCTGCAGCGCGTGCATGGAGCGTAGTAAAGTCTTGGAGAGAGAAGTGTATAGGGTAGAGTAGAACGTCATAGAGTGGAGCAGTGTAGAGTGAGTGTGATACAGTGGAGTAGAGTGAGATAAAGAATCATACAGTGGAGTAGAGTTGGGTGGCATAGCAAAGAGTGGAATAAATTGTTATAGAGTGGAGTGTCTTGTCATACAGGGTAGTGGACTGGGGTGTTGCAGAGTGTCAGAAGCTGTTGTAGATTAGAGTATTGTAGAGTGGACCGGCGTGGAGTAGAGTGTGGTACAGTGTTGCAGGGTGGAGTGGAATAGAGTGTCAAACAATTGAGTGGCATAGGATAGTGTAGCATGGAGTGGTGTTGAGTGGAGTAGTGGAGTACAGTAGAGTAGAGTGGAGTAGTGTGCCAAAGAGTACAGTGCAGTAAAGTGGGGTGGAGTGGCACAGAGGGAGTTGTGTAGAGTGTTGTAGAGTGTCAAACACTGGAAAAGAGTAAAGCAGAGTGCCCTATACTTTCATAGACTGGAGTACACTGTTGTACAGTGGAGTGCTATAGAGTGTAGTATGGTAGAGTCGAGGGGTTTAGAGTTTTGATGAGTGGATCAGAGCGGAGTAGAGTGGAGTGGCATGGAGTGGAGTTGGGTGGAGTGCAGTGGCATACACATGAATAATGTAGAGTGGAATGCTTTAGACTGGCGTGACATACAGTGGAGTAGCATGTCGTAGAGTAGAGTGGAATGGCGTAGAGGGAAGTGGCATGTCCTGCAATAGAGTGGAATGGCATACACTGGAGTGGGGTAGAGGGGAGTGGGGTAGAGTTGAGTAGCATGTCATAAAGTAGAATGGAGTGCCATAGAGTGGAATAGTGTAGGCTGGAGTTGCTTACAGTGGAGTGGCATAGAGTTGAGTGCTATACAGTGGAATAGCCTAGAGTGGATTGGCAGAGAGTGGAGTGGCATACAGTGGAATAGCGTAGAGTGGAGAGGCATAGAGTGGATTGTCATAAAGGAGAGTCAAGTGTCATCACCTAGAGTAGAGAGGCATAGAGTGCAGTGGCATAGAGTGGAATAGTGTATAGTGGAGTGGGGTAGAGTGCAGTGGCATAGAGTAGAGTGGTGTACAGTGGTGTTGCATAAAGTGGAGTGGCGTACAGTGGAGTGTAAAATATAGTGTATTACAATTAAGGCTCCCTGTATTCCATTTTTTACTGATTTTTACAGATAAATACAGAGAGAAAACCATTTATTTTCTTGTCTGTATTTATTTTTAAATGTGGATAAAAACGGAAATTGGGTTGCTTTTTGAGTGATTCTAAATACACTTTGCCATGACTGCCAGGCCAATAACTGTTTGTATTGTTAGGTAAGGGGGTTAAAAAAAGGAATTTTAGTAAAGAGGCTTAAGCAGCAGTAGATATGCACAAGGCTGATACTGAAATCTGCATATTTTCAAGTGCATTGATTTATCTTCTGCAGGTGTTCATATCACTGAAGCCTGGCAGGCATTCTAGCATGACTGCATATTTATTGGTTAAATAAATGTGGAAATATACCAGTTTCAGCCTTATTTTTTTCACAAAACCCATAATAAAAATGGATAAATACAGATAAAGTTGACAAAAAATAAATATGGATAAATACAGACAGAAATGTCCCAAAATAAATACCATAAAACCGGGAGCCCTAATTACAATGTTAACATATTTATTTTTGTTTAATTTATATTAAGTACTGCGGTACTCCTGTTGCAGTACTGCAGTACGGATCACTGACAGAATATCGATAACAAGAATATCGACCTACAACAATATCGAAGTAAAAATATCGAATGCCAAAATATCGACTCCCTATCTACAAACAGGTAAGTACAAAAATATCGACTCCAAAATATAGTTGTAAAAATATATATAGTCAGTCAAAATATCGAATTTTTAAATGTATGAAAAGTAATGTAAAATTAATGAAATAATATATATAATTAACTAAAACATACTTAAAAATACTTAAATAACTTTAAAATTAATAAATAATTAATGTAACTTAAAAAAATAAACATACATTTTAATTTTTTAATACATAAATATATTAACGTAATATTTATAAAAAATATTCAATATTTTTAGCGTAGGATAGCGGGACGGTAAAATTTACTATTACCACTTTAGTCAGTGCAACAGTAGGGAAAGCGTTGGATAGCGGGAGGGTAAAAATTACTATTCCCACTCCAGACAGTGCAACAGTAGGGAAAGCATTGGATAGCGTAGGAGTAAAAATTACTATTCCCACTCCAGAGAGTGCAACAGTAGGGAAGCGTTGGATAGCGTAGGGGTAAAAATTACTATTCCCACTCCAGTGAGTGCAACAGTAGGGAAAGCGTTGGATAGCGTAGGGGTAATAATTACTATTCCAACTCCAGAGAGTGCAACAGTAGGGAAAGAGTTGGATAGCGTAGGGGTAAAAATTACTATTCCCACTCCAGTGAGTGCAACAGTAGGGAAAGCGTTGGATAGCGTAGGGCTAATAATTACTATTCCCACTCCAGAGAGTGCAACAGTAGGGAAAGTAATATTTTAATATTTTACTAAAAAATAATTAATTATCAATACTAATAAATATTATTAATAACACTAATTACCAATTAATGAATTAAAAAAATTATTACCAATTATCAAAATGTAATTACCAATTAATAATTAATTAACAATGAAGTAATTATCAATACCAATTAATATTTATTAATATGTACTTAATTTCAATTAAATTACTTCCCACCCTATTCCCCTATAAACCCACATCCCGCTACAACTATTTAATTAATAGAATTAACATAATTACCATTTAATCAATTTAAAAAAATTACCAATTAATAAAATTTAATTACCAATTAATAATTAATTAACAATAAATTAATTATCAATACCAATTAATATTTATTAATATGTACTTAATTTTAATTAAATTACTTCCCACCCTATTCCCCTATAAACCCACATCCCGCTACAACTATTTAATTAATTGAATTAACGTAATTACCATTTAATCAATTAAAAAAATTCCAATTAATAAAATTTAATTACCAATTAATAATTAATTAACAATAAATTAATTATCAATACCAATTAATATTTATTAATATGTACTTAATTTTAATTAAATTACTTCCCACCCTATTCCCCTATAAACCCACTACCCGCTACGGAATTAAATTACGCAAAAATTAAATAACATAAAATTCATTGCTTTTAAAAAATTAAACATACATTACAACAACTAATATACACTTTTAACACATATACTAACATACAATACACTTAGAAAAATTCGATATTATTAAAAATTCGATATTTTTTAATGCCTATATTATGTACTTCGATATTTTAACTATCGATATTACTTACCTTAATTTCGATATTTTTAACGACTATATTATGTCCATTCGATATTATGTCCATTCTATATTTTAGACTCGATATTGTGTCCATTCGATATTTTTGTTTCGATATTATGTCTGTTTACCCTGCAGTACTCCATACATTTTTTTAAAAATATATCCAGACTAATAAATATTTTGCCTACCTATTACCACATACTAAAATGGTGATAGGTAAGGGAAAATATAAAACTGAATACTTACCTGTATCTGAAGGCGCAACACAGAACACAGTCAAACTGTACCTAAAAACAACACAGCTGCCTTTAACTTTTGTAAAGACAGTCATTAGCTAATCACATAATGACTTGTCATTGCTATGCACTACGCACGGTACATGTGTGAAATATTGCAAACTTTTGCGACAATACTTAACAACAAATATCACTAACTTAAAATGCCTTATAACTGAAGGAACACATCAGCCGGGGCCCACCCTTTAAATATATCAATTTTTAGTGGGATAGGGGGTGCGCGGCCCCCCTCCCCAGGCTGATTTTGGCACATGGGACCACATCCCCAGTGGCTTGGCCATAAACAAATGGGGAGGGGTCCCTCTTGGCCCCCCTCTCCCAGTCGATTTCGGCACTGAAGACCCTATCCCTCAGGTCCCAGTCCTAATTTATATGTATTAAAAAGGGAGGGATTAACGTGGTCTCCCTCCCTGGGCCTAATTTACTTTGACAGCTCCCGCCCACTGGAACCAGAGTGTTTGCTTCTGCTCAGCGGGAACTGTCAAAGCTCCCACCAAGCAAAAGCAAACAGCTATGTCCCAACGGTGGGCACTCCGGGACATAGCAGGAGCCTGTCCTGGGGATGGCGTTCTCCAGGGCCATGTATGGCTCCAGGATGGGGACTGTGCAGCCCCCCTTCTTCTGTTTGCACGGGCTGTCCTGAAGAGGTTCTAGTCCCCTGGGCTAAAACAACATGGTCGGGGGGCTGCGTGGCCCCCCTCCTTCTTAAAATGAGAAAGTCCCAGGGGGATGGTGGTGCCTGAGGTGTGGGGGGCAGTGCAGCCCCTGCTCCATATTTAAGTTAGCCCCGGGGAGGTGGTGGTCCCCGGGGCATGGGGGTGATCCACTTGGCCCCCTCTAAACATTTTATTTGTAGCCCTGGGGAGGTGCTGTTCTCCAGGGGCCGTGCAGCCTCTGTGGTCCCCTGGGCATTTATAAGCCTTTGGAAAGGGGCCCGTGTGACCCACTCTATTTTTTTTATTAAACCTTGGATTCCCCCATTACTGGCCCACCCAGGAGCTACAATTAAAACAATAGTTGGAGCCCATGCTTTTTTTAAAATTCACGGCGATATTTGTGAATATTTAGTGAAAATCACAGTGACTTTTTAAAAAAATGGTTTTATGCCGTGGCAGGATCCCAGGGAAACCCAACGACCAAGGCTTGGGGTCAGGACATTCCTAACCTGCCCCATTTTCTTTTGTTTCCTTTTTTTGTGGGACTCGCCTGAAGCTGAGTCCCAAAATTGCTGCCAACACTCCAGACATCCGATATTCAATTTTTATTACATATGTAACGCTTCACCAACGCGTTTCAGCCTTCCAAGGCCTTAATCACTGTAAGTGAGTCTTTTTTCTATGGCACTATTCATACATATCACATTATCCTGTTATGCGGCATTGTGGGTAATGTAGTGCTTTTCGAGTACACCGATATATATACAATATTTACAAAGCTAATGTATTGACTGTTGTTAGTTTATATTGTCACATTTTCTTGAGACATCCATGATCATTAAAAGTCTCGTACTTTTACTTTTTAATGTATACATTTGTTGACATAGTCTCTTTTTTATAGGATCTACAGCTTATAGTTAAGCTGTTTTTCCATGTCCATTGGTTTGTTCGGAAAGTCCATTTCACTTTGTTTACAGAACCTTCCCCCATGTTCTCTCGTAATTGCCTGACCTTGGCTTTGGATTTATTGTATATATATTGGTGTACTCAAAAAGCACTACATTACCCACAATGCTGCATAACAGGATAATGTGATATGTATAAATAGTGCCATAGAAAAAGACTCACTTACCGCGATTAAGGCCTTGGAAGGCTGAAACATGTTGGTGAAGCATTGTATTACATATGTAATAAAAATGTAATATCGAATGGCTGGATTGCAGCGTTTCTTTGTGTTGAAATATATATATATATATTATCTACTGGCGGTCGCCAGTAGATAGTTATAGTTAGGACCTATTTTCCATAGGAAATCCGCAACATTCTATTTGAAATAACTTTGGCGCCGGTTGACGAATCTTCGCGAAATATTCAAACTTTGTGGCCCGCTCCGGTCTGCTCCTATATTGAAAGTCTCGGGGTGATTCGTCAAGCGGGGGCCGAGAAAAAAGGGGGGTTCCCAAAATGTGTTTTCCCCATGCAATTTTCCATAGGAACGTTTCATCGCAGCTACAGCCCGAACGGCTGAACGGAATTACACCAAATTTGGCAAAAAGGTAGCCCTTGGTTCAGAGTCGTGCCTTTTGCTTAAATGGTGTAAATCCGTTCAGTAGTTCCTGAGAAAATCAAAAGTAAAGTCACATATATATCTATGGCCGAGTAGGGTCCGCGTACCCTCTCGATCACGAGCTGCATGCTAATTGGCTGTCAAGTGGCTGTCAACACTCCAAATCAGGAAGTGTTGGCAGCCATTTTATCCCTCGGTAGAACCGAGGCACAGAAACAACTGCGCAAAACGCACAAGGGGGCAGGGTAGAAACACCCTGACCCCTAGGTCTGCTCAGGGGTCCCACAAGGACCCCCTGGGCAGAAAAAAGCAATAAAAAAAAAAAAAAATCGGTGGGATGCGCTTAGGGTGTGCGGATCCCGCCGATAAAAAAAAAAATCGAAGCGCTGTCTCCCGCGTTTCGATGCTATTTTGCTCCCGGGTGGGCCAAGTCCCGGGGGCATGCGAGGGGTGGGTTTATAGTTTATGGTGGGGCCTCTAAGGCCCCCCAAGCCCCGGGGACTGCCACCCCCTGGGGCTTTCAAATAAAAATGGTGCGGGAGGGCACTTTGCCCTCCAGCAGCCCCGGGGACCGCCACCCCCCCGGGCTTCTTTTTTTTAAAAGTAATGACCTGTGTGGGGGGGCTCGAGCCCCCCCACACGCCTTGGGGACCGCCACCTCCCCGGGGCACTAAGATTTTTAAAATGGGGGTCCGTTTTGGACCCCGAAGCCCAGGACCACCACCTCCCTGGGGCTTTGCAGAAGTGGGGAGGGGGCTGCGCGGCCCCCTCCTGGAGCCTGTGGTGGCCCTGGGGACCGCCACCCCCAGGGCCGGCTCCTGCAGTGTCCCGGGGTGCCTACCCCGGGACACTGCTGTTTGCAATGGCAGGACGGGAGCCTCGCGGCTCCCGTCCTGTCATTACAAACTGCTGCTTCATTGAAGCGAGAGCAGGAAACCTGCTCTCGCTTCAATGAAGCAAAGCAGATTGCCTTTCCATAAGGGGAGCTGCATGTCAGCAGCTCCCTTATGGAAAGCATGCCGGCTCCCGCAGGACGCGGGAAGCCGGCGGGACCGTGCGAGGATTGGGGACCCCCACGGTCCACAGCAGTGGCCAGGCCCGGGGGATGGGGTCCCGGGGCCATTAGTGGCCCGGGAAGGGGCCACGCAGCCCCCTCCCCAAGAAGAATTAAAAAAAAAAAAAAAAACATAAAGGCCGGCCCCGGGTATGGGGTCCCCGGGGCCTTAAATGGCCTGAGGAGGGGCCACGCAGCCCCCTCCAAATATTTAATTTTTAAAAAAGAGGGCATGCCCGGGGGATGGGGTCCCCGGGGCAAATCGAGGCCCAGGGAAGGGGGGCCACGCGGCCCCCTTCCCGTTTTTTTAAATAATTTTTTTTTTTTAAATGAAAATCCTCAGGCCCCGGGGGATGGGGTCCCCGGGGCCAAAAGTGGCCGAGGGAAGGGGGGCCACGCAGCCCCCCTCCCATACAAAAAAAAAAAGAGACCGGCATCGTGCCGGAGGCCCCGCCCCCTCCCTGCAGCAGTCTGCAAACGCGCCCCCTGGCGCGTTTTAAGAAGGGGAAGTAATTCCCCTTGAATACTGGGGGTACCTGGGGGCCAACTAGCCCACCAGGAACCTCCAGTATGCGCCAGAGAGCTGTGTTGCAGAGAGGTGTTCAGAGGCCACGCCCCTTTTTACACCTCTCTGCAAAGCAGCTCTGTGGCGCTTTTTGGAGGTACATGGTGGGCTAGTTGGACTCCAGGGACCCTCATGATTCAAGGGGACTTAATCCCCCAAACTTAAAATGCGCCACGGGGCGCGTTTGCACAGTGGTGAAGGGAGGGGGCGGGGCACGTTATAGTTAGAAATTAGCATTTAAAAAACCTTTGAAATTCACTTAAAAAACCATAGGTTTCAGGTACGTTATAGTTAGAAATTAGCATTTAAAAAACCTTTGAAATTCACTGAAAAAACCATAGGTTTTAGGGACAGTTATAGTTAGTTGGACATTGCACTCGTACAAAACCCGTGAAATTCCCCCGTTATAGTTAGTTCAGCTAACTATAACTCGCGCCCTACAATGCACTGCTGATGACGTCACATATTACATCACTCATGACATGGTCAGTGACATCACTGATGACATCACTGATGACATCTCAAATGACATCACTGATGACATCACTGATGACATCATCCATGTGATAATTTGATGCATCTTCTCACACCCTAATATAACCTTTGATACACCCACTTTAAATTACAGACTGCCATTCTCAAAACCATACACACTCCAACACCAATAACTACATACCCACTCACTGATTCTTAGGTCTACACACACACATGTACTCACTCACCCGTACAGTCACTCATACTTACGGTCACTCAGTACAGGACTATCATATACACTCATACACCTATATAAACACTCACACACCGCCACTCATCCATAGAGGTACTCACACACCTAGTCAGTCATGCAAAAAATTAAGCACACACCCATTTACTCACCTATACAGTTATACACACACCAGCTCACTTACTCATACAAATACTAGCACATTCTTACGCTCTTATACAATAACTGATACAAGCATACACGCATCCATACAGCCACTCTCACAATCACACACTCTCACTTATAGCCATTTAAATACTCTAACACACATATATACTGCCTTTTACATATGTAGTTACTCGCACATGTACCACTGAGATATACATTCACTCACTAACACACCCATACACACACTCACCCACCCAAGCAGTCCATCACAGATGCACTCTTGAAATCATGCACCCAATGAATCACCCACTCACACATCTATGTACAGAGTCACACACACCCCACCCACACAAACACTCAGGCAGCCATACAGATACTCAGAGAACCAATCAATAACCCATATAGACACTCATGTAGCTATTCGCAAATCCATGCATCCACTTACACACCAACAAACAGACGGATACAGACATTCACACAGTTTAGTCACTAACCCATGCATTTAGTAAGATACGTTTAATCACTCACTTGTAGAGTCAGTCACGCACGTACTAAATCATCCATTCAGACACTTATACACCCACTCATTCTTCAATACGCCTTTCCCTATATATATTAAACATATTTAAACTTTACAGAAACACACAGTCACTGGATGATGTCATCAGTGATGTCATCAGTGATGTCACTGACCATGTCACGAGTGATGTAATATGTGACGTCATCAGCAGTGCATTGCGGGGGCGCGAGTTATAGTTAGCTGAACTAACTATAACGGGGGAATTTCACGGGTTTTGTACGAGTGCAATGTCCAACTAACTATAACTGTCCCTAAAACCTATGGTTTTTTCAGGTGCAAGACTTATTGAAGATATGCCTAATATTTGTGTTTTATGGCGGAATTAAAGCCCTGCAAAACTACGATCCCAGCTGTGTCAGGCCTGTTTCTTGGAAAGGAAGCAGGAGTGGTGTGTATATATATATATATATATATTCAACCCACACCGTCTCCACACATGAAAACAGAAGGCTGCGCACTCGGGCTCAATATATTTCAAATTCATTTATTCCAGTGTGCTTCGGAAATCAGGAAGCTAACACATGCGTATCGGCCACCTGGCCTTCGTCACGACGAAGGCCAGGTGGCCGATACGTGTGTGTTAGCTTCTGATTTCAGCCACTGAATAAATAATTTGAAATATATTGAGCCAGTGCGCAGCCTTCTGTTTTCATGTGTGAGACGGTGTGGGTTAAGTATTATCGCGGTCTGCCTCCGCGAGTCTGCTGCACCCGCACTACTGAGAGCAGCGAATTTTGGCGGATTCTCTCATGTGATATATATATATATATATATGTAAAAATAAATATATATATTTACTAAAAAACTGAAGGTTACAGGGATGTTATAGGTAGGTTCAGATTTTACACTCAGAAAACCATAGAAATTCAGCTGTTGTAACTATAACTCGTGCCCCAGCAATGCACAGTTTTCTCATCAATAATTTCACTGCCAATGTTGCAGTGATATTATCAATAATGTCATAGAAGATGTCATGACAGATGTCATCTGTGGGGTAATTAGCAGTGAATGGTGAGGGCAGAAGTTATATTTACCTTTGGGCATAAGTTATAGTTACTTTAGATAACTCTAACTATAACTGCTGAATATATATGGTTTTGTGTGTGTGTGTAAGATCTAAACCTAACTATAACACGCCTGTAACCTTTGGTTTTTGCAGTACATTTCTGAGGGTTTTTTAAATTCTATTTCCTAACTTTAATGTATTTGTAACCTTTGGTATTTTCAGTGAATATCTATGGTTTTCTAATGCTATTTCCTAAATATAATGTCTCTGGGACATTTTTTTTTTTAGATTTTCACTGTTTTTTTAATATAAATTGTGCTATGATTTGCCCTATAAGTTCAATTTAATAATATACATTTTCACAAGTTTATCAATACATTTTATTCACACATTCATTCCTATTGTATATTTTAAAGCATTTTTGTTTTATATTGATGTAAGATAACTTATGTAGTCTTTCTACAAATGCAATTCACAAAGTCTTTCTTTTTTTTAAATTCATTTTATGGTTCTATGGATCTGTCGTGAATCCTCGGACAATTAAGGGATCTGCTGGTTATATTGCACACATTCAATACTAAAACAACAACACATTAAATACAAAGATATGCTATTGCAATTTCTATAAGTGTATCACTGCCTATGTGTGGGTGTGTTAGTGGCTGTGTGAGCGACTATGTGGGTTTGTACATGGATATATGGGTATGTGAGTGGCTGTGTGGGTGTGTAAGTGGGTGCAGGTGTGTGAGTGGTTTTGTGGGTCTGTCGGTGGGTGTGTGAGTTGGTGTATGGATATGTGAGTGGGTGTGTGAGTAGTTGTGTGGGTGTGTGAGTGGCTTTGTGAGTGGCTATGTGGGCGTGTGAGTGTGTGTGTATCTGGCTTTGTGGGTCTGTGAGTGTGTATGTGAATGGCTTATGAGTCTGTGAGGGGGTGTGTGAGTGGTTCTATGGATGTGTAAGTGGATGTGTGAGTAGGTAAGTGAGTGTGTGAATGTCTGTGTGGGTGTGTGAGTGTTTTTTGGGTCTGTGAGTGGGTGTGTACCATTTGATGTAGATTTTAATTGGAAACATGCTTTAAATATCAAAACCATGCAATTTCAGAAATCGATTGATGCCATCTTCAGATTTGCTAAAAGACTGACACAAGCCAACTAAAGAGATTTTATGTATTTACAAGAGTAAAAGCCTTTCAGTGGTAACTTTTGGGGCTGGGGTTTGGGGGCACGTACATTGCAAATCACTTCAAATAATAGAAAATATGTTTTTAACAAGACTTCTCTCAGTGCCCCAGAGCTCCTCTGTTTCTTTCTGTCATGAGGAAGTCGGTCTGAGTTTCTTGAAAGACCATATTGCATTACAACCACTGTTGCTCTGGACAAAAACTTGGAAGAATCCAGAGGCCATCCTCTGTAGGACACTACTGGCAGATTGTATGAGCTTAGATATACCTTGGTTAAGGTATGTCAAAACGAGTTTTGCCAAGATGGGTGTCACAGAATATTATACAAACCCCGACACCCTAAAAAATGTACTGTCTGCCACTATTAAGTCACTTTTCTATCAAAGTCATGAGTGGGCAGGCCCTATATGTAATTCGACTGGTCACCCAGAGCCTTTCTCTCAGCCACAAAGAGAACCCGCCCTCTATTTGCAAATTGATTTAAACGAAAGGCGGACATTTCTGTTGACTAGGCTGCGTCTTAAAACTATACATTTCTTAGTTGCTTTCCCTATTCAAGGCTCATGGTTTGCATCACTCCCTGTCTGTCCCTGTGACAGTTGTTCATGCCAAAGCACTACGCACCTTATCTTATTCTGTACATTTTATACCCCCAGAGGAAGCAGTTCATTCGCCCATTATTACTTGCAGCAGGGATTAGAAATTATAAATCGGCAATGGAATACCTACTCTCCTTAGGACCCAATGAGATTATACATTGCATTTTAAATTATCTTTTTACTGGTTTTAAGATTCGTAGAAAATATTAGACATTTTTCTAACCTGTAATTTTTGTGTATGTGGATTTGCTGTCTCTTAAATGAAAATATGTATGTGCAATCTTTTATGGCTCTTTTAGAGTTGAATAAAGTATTCTTGATTGATTGAGTGGGTGTGTAAGTTGGTGTGTGAGTGTATGATTAGGTATGCCGGTCTGTGACTGGGTGTATGTGTGTTTTTTAATTGGAGTCTGGATCCACAAATCTACACAAATCCATGAGGATCCAGGCAGATCTGGGTCAATCCGTGGATCATTGCGCGCTAAAAAAACATTTTTGGACAATTTCTTGCTTATGAGGGGTCCCTCATATATATTTCATGTTTGTTGACCAGCTGATACACTATGAGATATGGTATACAAAGGAAGATTGAAACCAATATATAATAGTTATGTTTTGTGTTATCAAGCAGATATATCGTACCGATGCCAAAATGGAATTCAGTTTATGTGTTTGGTAATCAATATTCCATATAGTAAGTGATGATGATTTTTTTGCACAAACAATAATCGGATATTATAATTTTAATATAGACTGATTGGTCTGTTTTTATCTAATATATGATATTTATAGAACAATATTAATATAGTTATATATAATGCAAGTTCATACGGTGATTTTTGATGTGACAGAGATATCAGTCTTTCCTCTATGCCCATAGCTGTTGTAGTTTTTGAGGTATCACATGGTTTAGATAATTATAAATAAAGTTAATTGAAAACACAGCACATATGTGAGCAAGGCCGTTGTGTAACAGCCGAAACGCGTCATATGGACACGAGTGATTCACTGCAATAAATAAGCACAAAGGAAAACTGGAGTCTGTCCCCGGCTGTTTTATTTGCAGCGATTACGGGGATTGGAGTTGATATATATATATATGTATATATATATATTACCTACTGGCGGTCGCCAGTAGGTAGTTATAGTCAGGACCTTGTTTCTATTCAAAAAGCATTTTTTCTTTTGCCAATATCTTTGGCGCCGTTTGATGAATCTTTGCGAAATTTTCAAAACTAATGATTCACTCAGGTCAGCTCCTGTCCTGAAAGTTTCGGGGTGATTTGTCAAGTGGGGGCTGAGAAAAAAGGGGGGGTCCAAAACACACTTTCCCATGTTAATTTCCATAGGAACTTTAGACAAAGCTACAGCCCGAACTGCTGAACGGAATTACACTAAATTTGGCAAAAAGGTAGCTCTTGGTCCAGAAAGCGTGCTTTGTTTTAAATGGTGTAAATCCGTTCAGTAGTTGCTGAGAAATTCAAAAAATAAAAATGTATATATCTGAGCACCGAGGAGGGTTCGCGAACCCTCCCGAGCACGAGCTTCATTCTGATTGGCTGCCAACACTCCAAACCAAAATGTGTTGGCAGCCATCTTGTGACTCGGTAACTGAATCACAAGAAAAAGGTAAAAAAAGATAAAAAACAAGAAAAGGGGGCAGGGTAGAAATACCCTGACCCCCTAGGTCTGCTCAGGGGGTCCCACAAGGACCCCCAGTGCCAAAAAAAGCATTTAAAAAAACAAAAATCAGCCGAATTCACGCTGGGTGTGCGAATCTGGCCAAAAAAACACAAAAAAAACAAAGCGCGGGCTCCCGCGCTTCCTTATCCTTACGCCCCCGGGTGGGCCAGGTCCTGGGGGCAATGTATAATTATATAGCAGGGGACCGTCACCTCCCCGGGGCTTTATCCATAATGTGCAGGGGGCACGCAGCCCCCCCAAGCCCCGGAGACCGCCAACTCCCTGGGGCTTTATTAAAATAAGGACGGGGGCTTCGTGGGCCCCCCAAGCCACGGGGACCACCTCCTCCCCGGGGCTTTATTAAAATAGGGTGGAGGGGCCTCGTGGGCCCCCCCAAGCCCCGAGGACCACCACCTCCCCAAGGCTTTGTCAAAATATTAGTGTGTGTGGGCTCTAGTGCCCCCACACTGCCCCAGGGATCACCACCTCCCCAGGACTATTTGCATGATGGGAGGGGGGCCGCGCGGCTCCCCTCCTGGAGCCTTCAATAGCCCTGGGGACCACCACCCCCCCAGGGCCAGCTCCTGCAATGTCCCGGGGTGCCCACCCCCGGGACATTGCCGTTTGCTATGGCAGAGCGGGAGCACAGCTCCAGTCCTGCCATAGCAAACTCCTGCTTTGCTTGTTGGAAGCGAGAGCAGGAAACCTGCTCTCGCTTCCAAGAAGCAAAGCAGATTTGCTTTTGGGCAAGGGGAGCTGCATGTTAGCAGCTCCCCTTGCCCAAAAGCAATGCCGGCTCCCGCAGGAGGCGGCGAACTGGCTGGGACCATGGGGGCATTGGGGCTCCCCCCACGGTCCCCAACTTGAGGGCCGACCCCGGGTGATGGGGTCCCTGGGGACAGAAGTGGCCCAGGAGGGGGGCCACTTGGCCCCCCTCCCCTTTAATTAATTTATTTTTTAAAATAAGGAAGGCCGGCCCCGGGGGATGGGGTCCTCGGGGCCATAATTGGCCTCAGGGGGGGGGCCACGCTGCCCCCCTCCAAAATAAAATAAAAAGGAAAGGCTGGCCAGGCCCTGGGGGATGGGGTCCCCGGGGCCCAAAAGGGTTAGGGGAAGGGGGGCCCACAAGGCCCCCTTCCTAAAATAAGAAAAAAGAACGGAAGCCCCGCAACTCGCGGAAGCCCCGCTCCCTTTCACTACTTCTCTGCAAACACGTCTCTTGGTGCGTTCTATGTTGGGGGATGAAGTCCCCTACCCTACTGATGGTCCTTAGGGGCCAACTAGCCCATCTCTTACCTCCAGTAAGCCCCACACAGTGGGATTGCTGAGAGGTGGTCTGAGGCCACGCCCCTTTTTACACCACTCTGTAAACGCACCTCTTGGCGCACTGCTGGTGGGGCGATGAGGTCTTCTTGTGTCCTGAGGACCTCAGGACACAAGTGGACTTTATCCCCGGGCAGCAGTGCACCAGGAGCCATGTTTGCAGAGTGGTGTAAAAAGGGGGCGTGGCCTTTGAGCACTCTCAGCAATCCAGCTGTATGGGGCTTACTGGAGGTTACAGGAGGGCTAGTTGGCCCCCAGGGACCCTCAGGAGGAAAGGGGACTTCATCCCCCAACCAAGAGCGCGCCGTGAGGCACGTTTGCAGAGTGGTGGAGAAAGGGGGCGTGGCCTGTGTGCACCTCACAGCAATCCCACTGTGTGGGGCTTACTGGAGGTAAGAGGTAGGCTAGTTGGCCCCAAAGGACCCCCAGCAGCGAACGGGACTTCAATCCACATCCAAGAGCATGCCAGGGAGCGCGTTTGCAGAGTGGTGGGCAAAGAGGGCGTGGCCTGCTATGAGAACTTAGCAATCCTGCTGTGTGCGACTTACTGGAGGTAATAGGAGGGTAGTTGGCCCCCAAGGATGTCCTTGGGGCCAACTACCTCTTGTTACCTCCAGTAAGTCCCACACAGTGGGATTGCTAAGATGTCTTCGGAGGCCACATCCCCTTTCTCCAACACTCGGCAAATGCGCCTCCTGGCAGACTACGGGATGGGGGATGAGGTCCACTTTACTCCTGAGGGACTATGGGGGCGAAGAAGCCCTCCTGGTACCTCCTGTAAGTCCTACGCAGCGGAATTCCTGAGCACTGGTCGGAGGCCCAGCACCCTTTCTCTACCACTCTGAAAACGCGACTACTAGTTGAAGAAGCATTTGCAATGTAATAGGTTTCGCATTTGCGAGAGTTACAGCTATTGGCGTTGTAAATGTAAAAGTTTTTTACTAATGTTTTTTGGTGTAGAGAGGATGTACGTTGTGTGTAGTGGAATTATGTGGTATGTTGTGCAGTGAAATTGTGTGAATAGAAAGTATGTGGTATTTAGTGTATAGGAATTATGTGGAGTGGGATTATGTGTTTTGGAGAGTAATTATATGGTATTGTAGTCTGTGTTGTGTAGTGGTAACCTCAGGTTTATACTTCCTCGTTTACATAGAAGCTAAACTATAAACTCAATGAGACACAATAAAAGAAGGAACCACTGAGGTGCCCTTCTGGACCTAGTCGGAGGTATGAGCAGGGCCACTGGAATTATGTGACTGTTCGGCTGCACCAATTTTCACATAATTAAACATTTTCCGCATTTGCCAAATATTCCATCATCTGCTGCCTAATCTTCAGATTTGAACAAAAAAAGCCTTGTTTCTAGCTCAAACTGCTCAAATGTTCCCAAAAATGCAGCGTCATGTGTTTCAGCATGGTGGAAGGTCCTTTGTAAAGCTGGAATGGTCACGTGTTACTTATTGCAAAATGTGGGTGTTGAACTGGTACTAATGGTGCACAAACCTCTCTTCTTTCAGTGCCTCTCTTGCCTCTTTCTGTATTTCTCTTACTTCTTTCTGCACCTTTCTTCCTCTTTCTGCACCTCACTGTCTTCTTTCTGCACTTCACTTGCCTCTTTCTGCACTTCTCTTGCCCCTTTCTGCACCTCACTTGCCTCTTTCAGCACCTCTGTTGCTTTTTTCTGCAGATCTCTTGCCTCTTTCTGCACCTCTCTTGCCTCTTTCTGCACCTCACTTGCCTCTTTCTGCACTTCTCTTGCTTCTTTGTGCACTTCTCTTGCTTTTTCTACACCTCTCGTGCCTCTTTCTGCTCCTCTCTTGCCTCTTTGTGCATTTCTCTTTCCTGTTTCTGCAGTTCCCTTCCCTCTTTCTGTACCTCTCTTGCCTCTTTCTGCTCCTCACTTGCCTCTTTCTGCACTTTACTCTCTTCCCTCGGCACTTCTCTTGCCTCTTTCTGCACTTCTCTTGCCTCTTTGTGCACTTCCCGAGCCTCTTTCTGTAACCTCTCTTGCCTCTTTTTGCACCTCTGTTGGTTCTTTATACACTGCTCTTGCTTTTTTTCTGCACCTCACTTGCCTCTTTCTGCACTTCTCTTGCTTCTTTCTACACCTCTGTTGCTTCTTTCAGCAATTCTCTTGGCTCTTTCTGTACTTCTCTTGCTTGTTTCTGCACCTCTCTTGCATATTTCTGCACCTCTGTTGCCTCTTTCTGCACCTCACTTGCTTCTTTCTGCACCCCTCTTGCCTCTTTCTGTACCCCCTCCCCTCTTTCTGCACCTCTCTTGCCTCTTTCACCACCCCTGTTCCCTCTTTCTGCACCTTTCCTGCCTGTTTCTTCACCTCTCTTGCCTCTTTCTGTACCTCTATTGCCTGTTTCTGCACCCTTCGCGCCTCTTTAAGCAGCTCTGTTGCTTCTTTGTGCACATCTCTTCTTTCTTTCTGCACCCTTCCTGCCTCTTTCTGTACCTCTCTTGCCTCTTTGTGCACCTCTCCAATCTTTTTCTGCACCACTCTTGCCACTTTTTGCACCTCTGTTGGTTCTTTCTGCACTGCTCTTGCTTCTTTCTGTACCTCACTTGCCTCTTTCTGTACTTCTATTGCTTCTTTGTACACCTCTGTTGCTTTTTTCAGCAATTCTCTTGCCTCTTTCTGCACTTCTCTTCCTTCTTTCTGCACCCCTCCTGCCTCTTTCTGTACCTCTCTTGCCTCTTTGTGCACCTCTCCTACCTCTTTCTGCACCCCTCTTGCCTCTTTTTGCACCTCTGTTAATTCTTTCTGCACTGCTCTTGCTTCTTTCTGCACCTCACTTGCCTCTTTCTGCACTTCTCTTGCTTCTTTCTACATCTCTGTTGCTTCTTTCAGCAATTCTCTTGCCTCTTTCTGCACTTCTCTTGCTTGTTTCTGCACCTCTCTTGCATCTTTCTGCACCTCTGTTGCTTCTTTCTACACCTCTCTTGCCTCTTTCTGCTCCTCTCTTGCCTCTTTGTGTATTTCTCTTGCCTGTTTCTGCACTTCCCTTGCCTCTTTCTGTACCTCTCTTGCCTCTTTCTGCACCTCTCTTGCCTCTTTCTGCACTTCTCTTGCTTCTTTCTGCACCTCTCTTGCTTCTTTCTGCACCCTTCTTTCCTTTTTTGCATCCCTCTTGCCTCTTTCTGCTGTTTTCTTGCCATTTTCTGCACTTCTCTTGCCTCTTTCTGTACCTCACTTTCCTCTTTCTGCACTTCTCTTGCTTCTTTCCACACCTCTGGTGCTTCTTTCAGCAATTCTCTTGACTCTTTCTGCACTTCTTTTGTGTCTTTATGCACCCCTGTTGCCTCTTTCTATACCTCATTTGCTTCGTTCTGCACCCCTATTGCCTCTTTATGCACCCCTCTTTTCTCTTTCTGCACCTCTCTTCCCTCTTTCTGCACCCCTGTTCCCTCTTTCTGCACGTTTCCTTCCCGTTTCTGCACCTCTCTTGCCTCTTTCTGTACCTCTGTTGGTTCTTTCTGCACTCCTCTTGCTGTTTCTGCACCCTTCACGCCTCTTTCAGCACCTCTGTTGCTTTTTTCTGCACTTCTCTTCCTTCTTTCTGCACCCCTCCTGCCTCTTTCTGTACCTCTCTTGCCTCTTTGTGCACCTCTTCTACCTTTTTCTGTACCGCTCTTGCTTCTTTTTGCACCTCTGCTGGTACTTTCTGCACTGCTCTTGCTTCTTTCTGCACCTCTGTTGCTTCTTTCAGCAATTCTTTTGCCTCTTTCTGCACTGCTCTTGCTTCTTTCTGTACCCCTCCTGCCTCTTTCTGCACCTCTGTTGCCTCTTTGTGCACCTGTCTTGCCTCTTTCTGCACTTCATTGCTTCTTTCTGCACCTCTCTTGCCTGTTTCGGCACCTCTGTTGCTTCTTTCTGCACTTCTCTTGCCTCTTTCTGCACCTCTGACTTAGAGGTAGTTTTAGTCCCCCTGCCCTATTATGTACTAGGGCCTTACAGGGGAGGTCATGCCAATCACAGGGGTACCCCAACCCATAGTGTACCCTAGTGTATGTAGGTGTTTTCACTGTATTCTAAGTGTCTTTCAGTATAGCACTGGCTCCGGGCCTGGTTAGTCAGAGTCAGTTACCAACAGTACCAGTCAGCAAAAAGTTGGCGAAACAGGATGACTTTGCAACAAGGCCTCTTTCTGCACCTCTGTTGGCTCTTTCAGTATATCTCTTGCTTCTTTCTGCACCTTTATTTGTCTTTCTGGACTTCTGTTGCCTCTTTCTGCATTTCTCTTGCTTCTTTCTGCGCTTTTCTTC
Source organism: Calotriton arnoldi (assembly GCA_963921515.1). Classification (NCBI taxonomy): domain Eukaryota; kingdom Metazoa; phylum Chordata; class Amphibia; order Caudata; family Salamandridae; genus Calotriton; species Calotriton arnoldi. Next base: position 2,100,562 of record CAWUFW010000494.1, on the reverse strand, counting down.
CTCTTTCTGCACATGTCCTACCTCTGTAGGCATAGTTAGAAATTAGCATTTAAAAAACGTTTGAAATTCACTGAAAAAACCATAGGTTTCAGGGACGTTATAGTTAGAAATTAGCATTTAAAAAACGTTTGAAATTCACTGAAAAAACCATAGGTTTCAGGGACGTTATAGTTAGAAATTAGCATTTAACCCGTTCTGTGCGCGCGTCGTCCAACGGCCGTCGCGAGCACTACCTTGCTAGTGCTGCGCACGTCCGTTGGCCAACGTGGCCCCGCCCACTCAAAAGAACTCCCGCACCGCGGCAAAATTAAAAAACCTTAGAAATTCACTGAAAAAACCATAGGTTTCAGGGACGTTATAGGTGGAAATTAGCATTTAAAATACCTTAGAAATTCACTGAAAAAACCACAGGATTCAGGGACGTTATAGTTAGTTGGACATTTCACTAATACAAAACCAGAGAAATTCGGTCATTATAGTTAGTTGAGCTAATAGTCATTTATATACTCGCACACTCACATATACTGCCTTTCACATATGTAGTTACTCACACATGTACCACTGAGACATCCATTCACTCACCAACACACCCATACACACACTCACCCACCCATACAGCCCTTCACAGATACACTCCTGAACCCATACACCCAGTGAATAACCCACTCACACATCTATGCACAGAGTCACACACCCCCACCCACCCACACAGACACTCAGGCACCCATGCAGATACTCAGACAACCAATCAATAACCCACATAGACACTCATGTAGCTACTCACCAACCCATGCAGCCGCTTACTCACCAACTGACGGACTGATACAGACATTCACAGTTTAGTCACTAACCCATGCATTCAGTAAGACACGTTTAATCACTCCTTTTCTTGTTTTTTTAAGTTTTTTCTACTGTTTTCTTGTGACTCGGTTACCGAGTCACAAGATGGCTGGCAACACATTCTAGTTTGGAGTGTTGGCAGCCAATCAGAATGAAGCTCGTGCTCGGGAGGGTTCGTGAACCCTCCTCGGTGCTCAGATATATACATTTTTATCTTTTTACTTTCTCAGCAACTACTGAACGGATTTACACCATTTAAAAAAAGGGCGCTGTCTGAACCAAGAGCTACCTTTTTGCCAAATTTGGTGTAATTCCGTTCAACAGTTCGGGGTGTAGCCTGTTCCAAAATTTCCCATGGAAATTAACATGGGGAAAATGTGTTTTGGGACCCCCTTTTTTCTCGGCCCCTGCTTGACGAATCACCCCGAAACTTTCAAGACAGGAGCTGACCAGAGTGAACCATTAGTTTGGAACATTTCGCGAAGATTCGTCAAACGGCACCAAAGATATTGGCAAAAGAAAAAACACTTTTTGAATAGAACAAGGTCCTAACTTATACCGAGGAGGAGCTGTGAATCCTCCCGAGCATGAGCTTGATTCTGATTGGCTGCCAACACTCCAAACCAGAATGTGTTTGCAGCCATCTTGTGACTCGGTAACAGAGTCACAAGAAAACAGTAAAACAAAGATAAAAAACAAGAAAAGGGGGCAGGGTAGAAACACCCTGACCCCCTAGGCCTGCTCCGGGGGTCCCACAAGGACCACCAGGGCCCAAAAAAGCATTTTTTTTTTAAATATTCACGCAGTTTAGTCACTAACCCATGCATTCAGTAAGACGCGATTAATCACTCACTTCTACAGTCAGTCACGCTCCTTCTAAATCATCCATTCAGACACTTATACACCCACTCATTCTTCAATACCATAGGTTTCAGGGACGTTATAGTTAGAAACTAGCATTTAAAAAACCATAGAAATTCACTGAAAAAACCATAGGTTTCAGGGACGTCATAGTTAGTTGGACATTTCACTCGTACAAAACCAGAGAAATTTGGCCATTATAGTTAGTGGAGCTAATTATAAATCGCGCCCCCGCAATGCACTGCTGATGATGTCACATATTACATCATTCATGACATGGCCAGTGACATCACTGATGACATCACTGATGACATCTCAAATGACATCACTGATGACATCACTGATGACATCATCCAGTGACTGTGTGTTTCTGTAAAGTTTAAATATGTTTTATGTATATAGGCCAAGGTGTATTGAAGAATGAGTGGGTGTATGACTGTCTGAATGAATGATTTAATAGGTGTGTGACTGACTGTATAAGTGAGTGATTAAACATGTCTTACTGAATGCATGGGTTAGTGACTAAACTGTGTGAATGTGTGTATCAGTCTGTCACTTGGTGTGTAAGCTGCTGGATAGGTTGGTGAGTAGCTACACGAGTGTCTATATGGGTTATTGATTGGTTGTGTGAGTATCTGTATGGGTGCCTGAGTGTCTCTGTGGGTGGTTGGGGGTGTGTGACTCTGTGCATAGATGTGTGAGTGGGTGATTCACTGGGTGTATGGGTTCAACAGTGTATCTGTAAAGGGCTGTATGGGTGGGTGAGTGTGTGTATGGGTGTGTTGGTGAGTGAATGGTTGTCTCACTGGTACATGTGTGAGTAACTAGATATGTGAAAGGCAGTATATGTGAGTGTTGGAGTATATAAATCACTATATGTGAGAGTGAGTGATTGTGAGAGTGGCTGTATGGATGAGTGTGTGCTTGTATCAGTGATTGTATAAGTGAGTAAGTATGTGTTAGTATCTGTATGAATAAGTGAGGTGATGTGTGTATGACTGTATAGGTGAGTAAATGGGAGTGTGATTGATTCTTTCAATGACTGACAAGGTGTGTGAGTAACTCTGTGGGTGAGTGGCGGTATGTGAGTGTCTGTATAGGTGTATGAGTGCATATGATATTGCTGTACTGATGAGTGACTGCATGTATGAGTGACTGTTTGGGTGAATGAGTAGACATGTGTGTAGACCTAGGAATCAGTGAGTGGGTATGTAGTAACTAGTATTGGTGTGTCTATGGTATTTGAAATGGTAGTCTGTATTTTAGAGTTGGTGGATCAAAGGTTATATTAGGGTGTGAGGAGGTTCGTCAGTTTATCACGTGGATGATGTCATCAGTGATGTCATCAGTGATGTCATTTGAGATGTCAGCAGTGATGTCATCAGTGATGTCACTGACCATGTCATGAATGATGTAATATGTGACGTCATCAGCAGTGCATTGCGGGGCGCGAGTTATAGTTAGCTCAACTAACTATAACGGCCGAATTTCTCTGGTTTTGTATGAGTGAAATGTCCAACTAACTACGACGTCCCTGAAACCTATGGTTTTTTCAGTGAATTTCTATGGTTTTTGAAATGCTAATTTCTAACTATAACGTCCCTGAAACCTATGGTTTTTTCAGTGAATTTCTATGGTTTTTTAAATGCTAATTTCTAACTATAACGTCCCTGAAACCTATGGTTTTTTCAGTGAATTTCAAAGGTTTTTCAAATGCTAATTTCTTAGTATAATGTCCCAAAAATATTTTTTCTTATTTTTCTAATTCTAAATAAAGTAAAGTATTATTTTCTAATTTCTAAATAATAAATATACATTTGTATTTATTTTTTTAAATTTAAAAGTGGATTCGCGTACCGATTGTGTACCTGTCTCGATCGGTGCGCGAATCCAAGCCGCCATATTGGTAAAGTCGTGTAGGATGCACGCTTCGTATGCGACGGGTGCGCGAATTACGACCCCGCGTAACGTTACATGCGTAGTTCCGGAGGTCGCGCCGGGTGCGCGAATCCACGACAAATTTTTACGTTTTAAAACTATATATTTATAAGTTTTATCTGTATATTAAAGCACGAGATTATTTAATTTATTTATAAAAATCATATGTTTGTAAGTAGAATAAAGATAAATTATTGTTAAATATATTTTTACGAATTCGCGATGGCTGCTCGCTGGGTGCGTGCGCGGTGCGCGAATCCATGTCACTTTTAAAAAAAAGAATTTTATTGGTTGAGACCCTTTTCATTCTAGAAGTTACAAGACCCCATCCAATTTTGTCATTCCTTGATGAACCTTGGCAGGAGACACACCTGTTGTGTTTTTTGTTCTTGTTCAGATCTTTTTGGTGTTTTTTTGCAGCAAGTTTGTCAATATGACATCTTCTACTGCAGCAGTGGACCTTCATGAAGAAGAAGAAGATTTGGAGGAACCTCCACGCAAAAAAAAAGAAAGTGTTGTGTGGGCATTTTTTACTTTCCCGGAGGGTGAGAAAAAGGTAAACGCCCGTAAGGTGGCCTGTAACATCTGTCACCACATTTTATCAAGGGGCTCTGGGAAGAAGTACTCTTGCAGTACTTATTCAATGTTAAAACATCTACAAACCATCCACCCTCAGCAGCTGGCCCGGGAGCAAAGAAAGAGGGAACTCGAGCAACAAGCCCTCCAGGATGACCAGCAACCAGGACCGAGCACATCTTCCGGTCCTGGCTCTTCCAACAGAGGACCAGACATCAGGCCTGAATTTGCTGGTCTTGCATCAAATGCAAGAAGATTTTGTGCTACGGGGAGCAGTCTATTGATGCCATCGTTTTTTCTGCTCGCAGCCATCATTCTTAATTTTTTTTCCTGTTTATTTTTTTCTTTTTAAAAAAACACCCCAAAAATTTGAAAAAGAGTTAAAAAATACAAAAAAAATATAAAACTAAAAAAGAAGAAAAAAAACGGTTCTTGTTAGAACCATCTATTCTGTTAAAAAAAAAGAAATTTGTATGTGTTATATGAAGGAGTGTGTGTATAATATCTGCATGATTACATGGGTGCATGGGTACTGTGTGGATGACTGGAGAACTGCAAGGATAGTCACTGAGTGATTGGAAGAGTACATGAGTGGTGCTTCGGTGATTTCATGAGTGCATGGGTAGTGCCTAAGTGACTTTGTTAGTGCTTGGGTAGTGGTGGAGTGATTGCATGAGTGCATGGGTAGTGCCTGGGTGATTGGAGGAGTGCATGGGTAGTGCCTGGGTGATTTTATAAGTGCTTGGATAGTGGCGGAGTGATTGGATGAGTGCTTGGGTACTGAGTGGGGTTTTGGATGATTTCATAGGTAGTGCATGGGTGATTGCATGAGTGTATGGGTAATGCCTGGGTGATTGCATGAGTGTATGGGTAATGGCTGGGTGATTGCATTAGTACATGTGTAGTGCCTGGGTGATTAGAGCACTGAAGGCTACTGCCTGGATAATAGAATAAGTGAATGAGTAGTGTCTGTGTGATTTTGTAAGTTCATGGTTAATGCCTGGGTGATTGCATGAGTGCAGAGGTAATGTCTGGGTGATTGGAAAAATTCATGGGTAATGCTTGAGTATTTGCATGAGTGTATGGGTAATGCTTGGGTGATTGCATGAGTGCATGTGTAGTGCCTGGGTGATTGGAGAAGTGCATGGGTACTGGCTGGGTAATTGAATAAGTAGTGTCTGGATGATTAAAGGAGTGCACGGGTAGTGCATGGGTGATTGGAGCAGTGCATGGGTAGTGCCTGCATGATTTTCTAATTGTATGGGTATTGCTTGGTTGATTTTACAAGTGCATGCTTAATGCCTGGGTAATTACATGAGTGTATAGGTAATGTCTGGATGATTGGTTGAATTCATGGTTAGTGCCTGGGTCATTGCATGAGTACATGGGTACTGCCTGGATGATTAGAGGAATGCAAGGATAGTGCATGGTGATTTTATAAGTGCTTGGGTATTGGCGGCGTGATTGGTTAAGTACATGGTACTGGCTGGGTGATTATAGGAGTGCATGGGGTAGTGCACGGGTGATTGCAGCAGTGCATGGTTAGTGCCTGGGTTATTGCGTAAGTGCATGAGTACTGCATGGGTGATAGCACCAGTACATGTGTAGTGCCTGCATGATTTTCTAAGTGCATGGATTTTGCTTGGTTGATTTTGCAAGTGCATGCTGAATGCCTGGGTAATTACATGAGTTTATAGGTAATGTCTGGATGATTGGTTGAATTCATGGTTAGTGCCTGGGTCATTGCATGAGTACATGGGTACTGACTGGATAATTAGAGGAATGCAAGGATAGTGCATGGTGAATTTATAAGTGCTTGGGTATCAGCGGAGTGATTGGTTAAGTACATGGTACTGGCTGGGTGATTGGAGGAGTGTATGGTTAGTGACAGGGTGGTTGGTGGAGTGCATAGGAAGTGCCTGCATAATTGAAGAAGTGAATAAGTAGTGTCTAGGTGATTAGAGGACTGCATAGGGTAGTGCACGGGTGATTGGAGCAGTGCATGGGTAGTGCTTGGGTTATTGCATAACTGCATGAGTAGTGCATGAGTACTGCATGGGTGATAGCACCAGTACATGTGTAGTGCCTGCATGATTTTCTAAGTGCATGGATATTGCTTGGTTGATTTTACAAGTGCATGCTGAATGCCTGGGTAATTACATGAGTTTATAGGTAATGTCTGGATGATTGGTTGAATTCATGGTTAGTGCCTGGGTCATTGCATGAGTACATGGGTACTGACTGGATAATTAGAGGAATGCAAGGATAGTGCATGGTGAATTTATAAGTGCTTGGGTATCAGCGGAGTGATTGGTTAAGTACATGGTACTGGCTGGGTGATTGGAGGAGTGTATGGGTAGTGACAGGGTGGTTGGTGGAGTGCATAGGAAGTGCCTACATAATTTAAGAAGTGAATAAGTAGTGTCTAGGTGATTAGAGGACTGCATAGGGTAGTGCACGGGTGATTGGAGCAGTGCATGGGTAGTGCTTGGGTTATTGCATAACTGCATGACTAGTGCCTGGGTGATAGCAGGAGTACATGTGTTGTGCCTGCATGATTTTCTTAGTGCATGGGTATTGCTTGGTTCATTTTACAAGTGCATGCTTAATGCCTGGGTAATTACATGACTTTATAGGTAATGTCTGGATGATTGCTTGAATACATGCTTAGTGCCTGGGTGATTGCATGAGTACATGGGTACTGCCTGGGTGATTAGAGGACCGCAAGGATAGTGTATGGTGATTTTATAAGTGTATGGGTATTTGCAGAGTGACTGGATAAGTGCATAGCTAGTGGTTGGGAGATTAGATGAGTGCATGGGTAGTGCCTGGGTATTCGAAAGAGTAAATGAGTAGTGTCTAGATGATTAGAGAACTGCATGGGTAGTTGATAGATGATTGGAACAGTGCATGGATAATGCCCGAGTTATTGCATGAGTGGATAACTAGTGCCTGTGTGATTGCAGGAGTACATCAATTGTGCCTGAGTAATTTTGTAAGTGCACGGGTATTCCTTCGGTGATTACAGAGCTGTACAGGTACTACCACAGTGAACAAAGCTGTATATTGGTAATGCATAGGTGATTTTGTAGCTACAGAGGTTATATTTCAGAGATTGAAGAAGACCATAGGTTCTCATAAAGTAATTTGATGAGTGAGATAATTCAGTTTAAAAAAAATGAATGACTGCAATAAAAGTGACTCTAAATATAAATTCATAACATTATGCTTATTACATTACTTTATCTTACCTTCTTTATTGAAGTAGATATGAAACTGATTTAAACAATTTTTTCAGTTTTTTTATTATAAACTAAATTTAAAATATTTTCAAACTTTAGAATTAGTTTCTGTAAAAGAGAAGAAAAAATACTGTTATTGCATATAATATTATAGTTTTAAGAACACAATATAATTTTAGAATTACATATATTCAATTTGCCTTTTTGCTGTTTTCAGATTCTATTGAATTTCACCATACACAGTGATTTCAATGTTGATCATCATGTAACAGCGAGCAAAAAAATACAATCAATAAGATTGTTAAAAAAAAAAAAAAAATCTGTGTTCAAAATATTTACAACAAACTCAACTATCTGTTTACATTTTCAAAAATAAACACTCTTATTAACATTGCATATAATACAAAGATCAAATATATGAACTGCTTCTTTCAAACACAATTTTCTAAATACAATATCAAAGAACAGAAACGATAATTGAAACAGTAATTGTTGACATCTTCCCTATAGGCCAAATGATGTTTCCGAAATGATTTGCATTGAAAATATCCAAAATAAACTTCTTAATTCATATTGACATCTTCCCAATAGGCCGAATGATGTTACCGAATTCGTTTGTATTGAAAATATCCAAAATAAACTCATTAATTCATGTTGACATCTTCCCAATAGGCCGAATGATGTTTTCAGAACTTTGGCATCAAAAATATTAGATATGAATTTGGTAATTCATAAGGCAACCGACATTTGAATTCTAAACGGGCGTCATTACAATCTGTCCATCCTTTATTGCATCTTAAATGCACAGTATAGTGTCCAGATGTTGTACTAGGTCCATCATGGAAAATAATAGCCACTGCTTTAAAAGTTCTTCCTGAAACTGACACTTGACTTGCGCCCAAATTTTTTTTGGGGTTTCCAGTTTTGTTCCATCTGCTCTACAACGTTGTAGCATTAAAATGACATATTGTCCAAATCTTTCTATAAATAATGTTGACAACATTTCTGATTTGCAGTGAGTACATTTCATATCTTGATTAGCTGTTTTTAGTAATTTGTTAAAAGACACTGGGGGATATTCACAAGGACTTATCTCCGATTCATCTACACCTTAACTCATCAAAAGTGGAGATAGATTTAACACCCCATTCACAAGCGCGTGCAAACTGCCGACATCGCCAGTATTCCCGCGATAACTGCCCCAAAACTTAACACCACGGTGGACACCACCAACTAACCCTAATGAGATGCAGAGTAGGCGTTCCCGTGCAAAAACACACGAAATAACCACAACACCACTTTCACAACGAACTGCCAGATCTGCGATGCGAACCAAAAACAGGCGATAAGCCGCGGTAGCACCAGGGAATTAACACCTGCCTTTTGCTGGTGTAAAGCAGGACGACTACCTGCAGCATGAAAGGGAGCCCAGCCAAGAGCCACATCTGAAGACCCACAGATGCCATGGAGACAATGATCATGCAGGTCCGATACCCATGAGGGCCACAACACCCACCACCCCCCCCAGCCTCCCCCCAACATACACATCCCGTGCACGACACAAGAGCCACAAAAAGCGCCAGATGACGTACATTGATAAAAAATAACACACATGTGTGGCCAGAAGAACGAGAAACAGTCACACAGCACTGAAGAAACAACCAAAAACTTTATTGAAATACAACACAAATACCAATGCGGAAGACTCCTGTCGGGTCCGTCCGGGACAATCTCGATGTCACAGCCTGGAAAATAAAGCACAAAATCAGAACGTGTGCCATGCGCACATCAAAGGAGCGAGACACAGAGAAATAGAGAATGAAAGAAAGGCAGAGAGAGAAAGAGATAGAAGGAAAGGAAGGGAGAGAGAGAGAGAGTGATAGAGGGAAGGAAGGGAGAGAGAGACACCACCGCCCCTGCGCACCCAGGCCCCACTGTTCACCTGCTGCCACTGGTGTGTCTCCAACCACGTGCCGGGATACACTGCAAGCCACCAGGTCTGCAACCTGCAATCGAGGCCAGAGTCAATCAAGGCAGAGTCCATCACACAGCACACAGCAACAACGCCTGTCCGTCCCTGCACACGCATGCAGCCGCACCCCACCCCCTCCCGCCGGCCAGCGCTGGCTGTCCGCACTTGCGCACCCCGGGCCCAGTGCTCACCTGCCGTCAATGCTGTGTCCACCAATGGGCACACCACGTGCCCGTGCAAGCTCCAGGCCCCGGTCCCGCCACCATGGCATGGTCCACATCATGCGGAGCCGCCCCGCGGCACAGCAGGTCCCACACATGACGCTGAGTCCTGAGGCATCAATAGCAGAGACCACATCAGTGCACACGTCATCATCACAGGCTGCACACCCGCTCAGCTATTTCGGTGCCACTAACCCTGTGCAACCCCAGTCAGCGCCACGTGGTGGTAGGCCCGTGAGGGCCACAAGGCTTCGGGTGCCACTAACCCTGTGCAACCCCAGTCAGCGCCACGTGGTGGTAGGCCCGTGACGGCCGCAAGGCTTTGGGTGGCACTAACCCTGTGCAACCCCAGTCAGCGCCACGCGGTAGGCCCGTGACGGCCGCAAGGCTTCGGGTGCGACCAATCCTGTGCCCCACAACTCATGGGCCCTTTATGATTGAGAACCGTGGAGCATCCGTCATCCAGTCACCACCGACAGTGGGGAATGTGACGTTGCCGGCCCCTTATATTGGCGGGGTCACATGGCCTGTGACGCCTGTGCCGGATGGGTGTGGTGTGTGTGCAAACCTGCCCTCAGGGAGTGGCCGTGGCATGCTGACAACTAGACCAGTGACCTGCATACCACCAGCGTGTACGCCTGCGTCATGTAGCTATGTGGGCCCCCCTCGGAGCGTAAGCGGAGTGGTCTGGACTGGCGTACGCCGGCCCAGCGCAGGGCTTGCAACAATGACTCGGGGGCTCAAGGCGTGGTTCAGTCCATGTCCAGACAAGGAAGTGACTAATGCGTGTGTCCCTGTTGTAGTGTCCACAGCAAGTGGAACACAATAGGCAATGTGTCACACTGTGACTGGCATCCCACTAGATGAGCATCATTGACGTGAGGGAAATCACTGTCCCTACATTCATCCACACATTCATACATGAATGATGAAGGACATGACACAGCAGTGCGTTTATGGATGTTTATTGCACATCCGGTGGAATATTGCAGCTGGAGCAGTACAGGTCCATGCCAAGCACACTACACAATATGGGCCCGTGGAGGGCCAGCCAGAGCCCATCCGGGGATGACAAGTACTGCGGAAGAGGAAGGGTACAGTCCGCAGTCTGGTCGCCGTGTCATTGGTCATCGAACAGGATATGGCAGTCCATGTCGCGGTCCAAGGTGAGTGCAGCGGAGTGTATCAGGGGTCAGTGGCAGGTCATGGGGCCATGTGCGGCACCAAGCAGAAACAGGCAAGGTGGCAGACATGAATGCTAGTGCCTCCTACTGAACTCAATCCCACACACGTCCTCGTCCGAGGATGTGTGCTCTGCCCCACTTGTGGGTGTTGCAGTACCGGCTGCGGCACTGTGTGCCACTGACACATCAGGGGCCGGAGGAGGATTGTCGGCCGCACTGTGTGGCAGTGACACATCAGGTGCCGGAGTTGATATGCCTACCGCACTGTGAGGCACTGACACACCAGGGGGTGGAGTTGTGGATGGTGTGGGGGCAGCAGCATTCATCATCGCCACGCCTTGTGGCAGCAATGCCATGATGAGGACATGCAGGGCCTGGTAGATGCCAGCTACATTTCGCTGATGTGCAGCGCTGGCTGCCATCCTTTCCGCCTCCATCCGCACCATGTCCTCCATGAGCCTCCGCATGTGTGCCAGCTCACGGCTGGAATCGCTGGAGCCACTCTGAGCGGACAGGTGTTCTTGTCTCCGAGTCAGGACTCCAACGATGTCAGTCATGGCTCGTTGGAGACCATGGAGTGGGCCGTGGGTGTCCGTTAGGGACTGGAGCTGGTCCCTGATGGGACCTAGACACCCATGGATGGCGTCCAGTTTGGTAGCCATGAGGTCGAAACCCACCCGCACCTGCTCAGTCGTCTCCCTCTGGCCCTCCAGCACACGGCGTTGGAAGGCCATGTGTTGTTCCTGGGGATCTTGGGAGACAGCCGGGGTTGTGGGTGCCTCCTGCTGGGTGGTTTGTGGAGTGGGTGGGGTCTCCTCGATGCAGCTGGGCTGCCCTGATCCTGGAGGTGCTTGGCGGATGAGCTCAATGATGTTTTGGAGGGCTTGGGTGTCGATGCTGGTGGTGTCCTCCTCATCATCAGTGAAGAGTGGCTGGGACTGCTCTGCAGGAGGTGTTGATGGTGCCCCTGCAATGTGAAGGGGAGATGGTGGATTACAATGTGTCCGCATGTATGTAGCCGCATGGTACAGGTTCACATTCAGACAGCATGGCATTGTACATTGTGACAGTCTGTGGCTCAGGGCCATGATCCAGAATCATTGTGGGCGTGCACTGTGCCCTGCTTGATTGTGCATGTGTGCCATTGTGGCCATCTCCCCCGTCCCCCCAGTACCTGGTGGTCACTCACCCTGTTGCGGTTGTGTTGTGTCCTGTCGAGCAGTGCCCGGTCCCCCGACTCCTGCCACGGTCTCCACACTGATGACTGTCGACACCAGCTCCTCCATGTCATCCAGCTCCTGCTGTGGCACAGGCCTCCCACCTCCAGTCTGCATTGCTGCCTTCTGGTTGGCTGCGAGTTTCTCCTTGGTCTTGCGCTTGATGTCATTCCATCGCCTCTTGACCTCGTCCATTGACCTCCTGTACTCTCCGACGGCGTTCACCTTGTCCACGATGGCCCACCATAATCCATTTCTGGTGCCCAATGACACATTGGAGGCGATGAACAGTTGTTGATGGTGTTCTATCACCTCCGTGACCAGGATCCGATTCTCCTGCGGACTGTACTTCGTCTTCCTCTTCTTCTTGTCCTTGCCCTTCCCTGTCACCGTGGTCCCGGGCTGGTCGTCCGGGGTACTTGTGGGGTTGTGCTCGTCCTCTGCACCTGCTCCGGCTGCCTCCATGGTGCTTTGGGTGTTGGTCATTTTGTGTTTGTGTGTTTTTTCTCCTTTTGTAGTGATTTTCCCGCCTGCCGGGTGTGTATGGCAGGCCTGGCGCTGCTTATCGCTGATTTCCTCATCGCGAATGGGCTCATAGCACGTTTTTTGGTGTTGGGGTTTGTGTTTTTATCGCCGTCGAGGTGGTTGTATCGCGGACATTGTCCGCGGTTTCAGGAGACTATCGCATGGTACCGCCGTGTTGTGAATTCCACGTTAACACAGGGTTATTTTCCTGCGATGGACTGCAATGTGTAAAGTTGCGCTAACATTTTTTGGTGATATTTAGCACACGTTCTTGTGAATATCCCCCACTGTTTTGCAATCTGGTATTGTCAAATATATGAATCGTTCAGTGTCTATTTCAGTGGTAGAAGAAAAAGAACAGCTATCACATTTATGATCCCATCTTTAACATAGTCCAAACAGATTTTCAATTTGTATTCCTTCATCTTCTAAAACTGCAAGCATAAACATAAGAAATTCTTGAGCATCTTGTTGTACATTAAGTGTAAGTTGTGAAGAACCTGAACATATGTCCAAAAGATGCCGAATGCCAGAAGCACTGTGGATTTTAGTTTTATCAGTTGTCAATTTTTCAAAAATATTATGCAACAAAGAACAAAATCTTTTTTCTCGATTCTCCAAAATTTGAAGATGAAGATTTTCTAGAAAAAACATGACGTTCACAATTACATTAGCATAACAGTTGATACCTGAACTATTTTTTAACAGGTATCCTAGAATATCATCAACAGTGTCCATTTTCATTTTCTTTGGAGCCTCACCATTCTCTTGATTTTTTTTCTTCTTTCCAACCTCACTACAGTGTTTCTCATATATTCGTTTTGGACATACTACACGTTTTTCATATACAGGATATTCACCTAAGTTGGGAGCATATAGGGGCAGATTTACCAGCCCCTTGCACCACTTTTGCGTCACTTTTCCCATGTTAAAAGTGACGCAAAAGTGGCGCAAGGGGCTTGTAAATCTGCCCCATAGTCTTCTTAACCGATTATACTCTCTTACACAATTTGCATCTGCACTAATCTTTCTCTCATCAAAATCAATCAAATACAATCCAGATAATGTTCTTACTCGAGACAATGCAAAATATGCCATTCCCTCTTTAAACACTGTACTTCCAATGTTTACTAAAGCATTATCTACACTTAAACCTTGAGATTTATGAATAGTCACTGCATATGCTAAAGAAAGAGGAAACTGTTTTCTATGAACATACAAATCTTTTACAAGCAAAAAACGAACAGCACAACGTCCAATCTGTTTTACCTCTTCAATCTGATCAAATTTAATCTTCAAAAATTCAATTCCATCTCTATTTGGATAATTAACAAAATCAACAACTTTCCCCATTGCTCCATTCACTAAACCTTTTTCTACATCCAAATCACGCCGTAAAATTACCTGACAGTTTTCACATACATATAAATTCTTTTCTAAACCAGCAGTCTTAGATATAGATTTTTCCAAAGAATCCAATTTTGATTTTAATTTTTCTGACAAAATAATAGTAATTCCTTTGTGTTCTATTTTATCAATAGCTTCCACTTTTATTATTTGTTGTTTTTCCAGCTTCAAAAGTTCTTCATTGAATGTAGAACACTCTTGCAGTGTTGGCATTAGGCAAATTATAGATTTCTTTTCTCCAATTTTATTGTATATTATTTCAGGAGCAACATTTTCATTTGGAAACAAGTTTCTAAGTAGTCGACTTTGCAAAGCTTCTTTACCATGTTTCGACAAAACACCAATTCTTATATCTTGAAGAATGCTTCCATAATGTTCATCACTTGCTTGTCGCATATTCTTAATAAGTTCTTTATATTTAAAATAATTCCAAATGTTGACATTTACAATACTTCCCAAAGATTTCCTGGTGTCTTCATGCACAAGTGTTTTAAAAACTGGTTGTCCTTTTACAGGAGTAAGTTGCAGTAGGTCGCTGAATACAATTACATGTTTTCCTCCAAATAAAACATCATAATCTGTTTTTAAAATCTGCTGCATTCTTAAATGTACAAAGGCAAGCATTAAGTTTGAGACCATGCTCACCTCATCAATGATCAGAAGTTTCATTTTCTTTAGTACTCTTGAAACTTCATAACAAGCTTCTCCAGATAGCTTGTGATATTCCAACTTGTTTTCATGTTCAACAGGTAGCATCAGTAAACGATGTAACGTAATCCCTTTAATGTTGTGTGCTGCTAACCCAGTTGGAGCGGTTACAACACAAGATAAATGTGATTCAGTGGTTTTCTGTAGATAACTGGTCAAAACTTTAATTACGAAACTTTTTCCTGTACCAGCCTGACCACTGATATACATTCGAATAGGTTTAAATGATGTGCAGTTGCATTCTTTTTTTCATGAAGTAAACCATGGTCTATCTGTTGTGTAACTTGCTGATATATTTCTTTCTGTTCAATATTTAGTTGTTCTTCCAAGTTTCCCAACTCCATAATATCCTGTTGAGCTTGATGCATTGCCGTTTCTACTTCACTCATGGCGATTGCTGCTTCATTTCCAAGAATTGGTTCTCCTAGTGGATCTTGACTCAGTGGAGCAGAACTTTGACTATCTTGAGAATTGTCTCTAGCAATTTCAGCTGCAAAAGTAGCTTTTTGTTCAATTTCTTCATTCAACATTTGTAGATAATTTGGCAAAACTGTGCATTCAATGCTATCTTTACATGCATTAAAAGAATCTTCATAGCACTGAAAATCTCCAAGTAATTCCATTTCAGTACGCCAAGGCTTGAACAGTTGCAGAAGTGCTAAATAGAAAAATTCCCTTTTATCTGGAGTTTCGCAACTGAGTTTCCTGTGATTAATGAGATTTCCTTTGGTATGTTTCACCAAACATCCATCACATCCAATGACTTCATATTTTTCTTCATTTATATTCTCTGTAATATTTGTCTTAAAGCAGTAATACTGCAGTAATTCATAGAGACATATGTTTTCAAGATGTGGACTTCTTTTAGGATAGTACGTATCCAACATATTTGTTTTAACAATATCTGTACTTTCCAGTTCATTCAGTGCTAAGTATTCAATTTCTTGTACAGATTTCAATACTCGATTTCGTGTTGCAGCAAGACCTAGACTTACCCAAATGATTCCTCTTGACTTTGAATATAAACTTGTAGATGTCAACCGATCCGAACATTCGTAGGATCCAATCTCTCGATGGGAATGCATCTTCAAACTAAAGCTGTACAATTTGTTACTAAGAGTCTTCTCTTGTGAAATTTCTTCCCACATTTCTTTCAACTCCGTCTTTTCAGATTTTGTTATGTATGACGTAACATAGCGAGCAACAGCAATCGAATTATCTGCAACATAATGGATATCCATATTTGCATTCCACATCGTCAAAATCACTGGATTGTAATCAGTAATATACTTTGAATTTTCACTTCTTTTTATATTGTAAGTATTCTTTGGAGATTTTCGAGTTATAGTATGCCTCACTGCTGACATGAAACTGTTTACTCTTCCTTTGGAAATTACTGGACGTGGGAATCCAAAATGACATTTTGTATAAAGATTTTCCTTTGACTTGTATTTCCGTCGGCAATATTTCCCACATTGATGAGTTTGAAACAGTAAAACTTGTTCTCTTAAGGTTTTTTCTTCTCCTGTTTTTGGAATTCCACATGTAACATAGTCTTCAATGAAAGATAAAACAGTCTCATCAGAATCAGTTCCAAATTTAGGTGCATCCTTGATCCATAAAAGCATATGTATATGAGGAGCACCTCTCACTTGGTACTCCTTTCTCCAAAAGAAATCAATAACTTCTCCAAGAGGTGGGTTGTTTTTATTGCAGATAAAAGACATCATAGCTTGAAACCTATGATTAAAATATCTGCACACGTTTACAGGATCCAAGGAACACAGTTCTCCAGCTGTCTTGAATTCAATGTTTCTAATATTTGAATTTGCTTCTCGTAGAAATTCAAGTAAATCGTCCCATGCATATTCAGCACAGCTTAGCGTAACAAACCATGTAGGGGTTCCTAAGTTCCTTAACATACATTTAAGTTCTCCATGACGACGATACCAATACTCATTAGTACCACGTTGACACGCCATAAAATTAATCAAATGAGATTCTAAATGATTGTCTCTCTGTTGTACTTTGTCCAGGAATTCCTTTGCAGAAACATGTTGAAGATGAAGTCCTGTTTTTAATATATGGTTTACTGCATATGAAAGTCCAGGCAAGTCACTTTCAAACAAAAGATGAAATATATATGGAATACATTGTCGAAATCTTGGATCTTCTGAGTACAATCTTGTTGTACGATATTCCGAACCGGGTCGTTCATCATATCGTCCACCTTTTCCAGTGGGGAAGAGCTGTGGAAAACAACGGGCTTCTAAACTTCTTTCCCAAACACTCATAGGAGTTCCCTTCGCTTTCTTCATTTGGAATAATTCAATTGTATTTCCAATCACTTCCTTTGAATGTAAAGGATGTACACTATAATGTTCATAAATTTCTTCACTCCTGGAGATGTCCACTTTTTCGATTTGTCCACTTGAAATTTCGCTATCATCTCCTAAGACTATTTCTTCTTCTTCCAGATATAAATTTTTATAATAAACATTCTTTTTTATGAGATATAATGTAGCCTTTTGAACTTTGCTGACATCTACTAACTCTTGCCATATTTTCCGACTCTTTGTTGGAACACCATTAACTATAATAACTACAGGTTCAGTTTCCTCTCTCTCTACACCAATAGTTTCAATATTTTTCTTTAAATCTAAAGGTAAATACACAACACTTCCTTTTAATCCTCTTTGTAAATCTGATGGAGGCAGCTTACCTGTTTTAGGCTCCATACGAACAATAGCCTGAAACGGGTGCACAGATTGAATCAGAATAGACTCATACGTATTTAAATCTACCAGTTCTACAGGAATAGCTACCAACTCTAGGTTATTATGTACAGCTCTAGCTGGCATTTTGTTTTCTTCTAGTTTGCTGTAACAATATTTACAAATACGTTGATCACTACCCAACTCAAAACGACCTACCACCAACAAATAAGCACCAAATTCCTGCCACTTATCATTGTTTTCCTTTTCACTTTTTAAATACAGATCAACATCCCTTGTTTGATTTCTATAGTGAGTACGTCGACAACAAATACAAACATAGGGGGTCATTACGATGACTGGCGGATCGCCACCGCCCGTATGGCAGTGATGATCCGCCCGCCATTCCCCACCGCCCGCATGCCATTTCCCCCGTCACATTACGATGGGGGGGGGAGCCCGGAGGTCGGAAAGACCGTCCGCCAGTTTTCCGCCGGTCACACAAGTGACCGGGCAGAAAAGGGCACTAATATGGTGGCGGTGTCTGCAAGACACCGCCATCCATATTAGGATGGCTGCGGAGAGCAGCCTTTCCATGGTGGCAACGCCGCCATGGAAAGGCATACGGTCTTCTCTATTGGGGTCCGTAGCGGGCCCCCAGAGTGTTGGGGGAGTGGGGGGTGCACATAGGGTACCCCCCTGCATTGGCATGGACAAGGTGGCAGGCACCGCGCGGTGCCTGTCACCTTGTGCATGCCAATGCACGGCGTGCATTCCCAGCAATGTAGCGGGCGGTGCTGTGAACACCGCCCTCCACAATGTTGGGAATAGGGGATGCCACCGTGGCGATGGCATCCAAATACTCGCAGTGGGACCGCCGCCCCTATGGCGGACGGTCCCATTCACCGCTACGGTGGCGGGCGGACAAAGTCTGCCCGTCATCGTAATGTGCCCCATAGTTTGGGTTTTCAGAACAAATTACCTTAAACTTTCTAATTTCTTCTACAAACTTCTCAGTTATACTATCTTCTACCTCCTCTTCAACACCTACACTTATCAAACTCTCACTTTGTGTACACTCTTCTCCAGTACTAAAGAAACGAAACTCTATATCATCACAAACGTTTTTTACATCCGATACTGTCCCATGCAAAAGAGCAGTGTTTATTTCACTTAAAAATAATGCAGGACTTTTTACATAGTACAATCTTCTTACTAACTTCCGCATTGCAGAGTGATGTACTGCTAACATTCTCAAATGATGAAAAACACTTTGACACACTTTTCTAGAAAGTCAAGCCAGAGAATGACCTTGCAAGCCAGTATTTTTTCTCACTTTACAAGGATCTAGTCCTTGCAATATCTTAATCTTTTGTTTAATACTTTTTTTAGTATACTCTCGTAAGAAATTTCGTAAAATACCAATAGACTCCTGTCGTATACTACAAATACTACTACAATCCCACGTATACACTGGAGCTTGTGTACGTCTCCCTTGAACCATATTTTCTTTTTCAATTGCACAACCGTTCTTCACTTCATAAGCACGACCACTGGTATCAACTGCGTGAACTAATGTATTGTTTTGAAAATAGCTCTCTTCATTAAAAAAAGGTTCTGAACTAGAAGTATGCTTCCATTTACCCAAAAAAACTTACAAAAGTTAGTTCTGTTGATTAGTCTTTTTCTTTTTCTTTTGTTCTTCATAGAATGCATTGGTTTATCTAATGTTCACATTCTCTTTAAAACTAAAATGAACAATCTTCTTTTCAATTCAAAAGCCTTTTCGACTATACTTTCAATCTCTTTTTTCTTTTTATAAAATGCAGATCTTCTTTTATATTTCTTGCCATCTTTCAACAAATTTTGTAGTACTCTAGTTTTATACATACGTTTCCTAATATCATAAAATTGTGTCATCCTTCTTTCAACATAGATTTTTTTCTCATTTCCAGAATTTCTATTAATTTGTCCTTTTTTCATTTCATTCTTTTTCATTCTACAAGTATTCTTTCTATTTTCATCATTTCCAAAATCCTTTCCACTCCTTGAAATTCTTTTAATAAATTATTTTGTTCTCTTACCACAAGACTTTTCTTTTTGCCACATGTTGTAGTTCATCTAATTCTTGCGTTTGTTTCTTCTTTAAATAGTACTGGTTTTTTTCTTGTTTTTCTTTTGCGCTTTTTTTGTCATGGTAAATCTTTCTTAATAATAATGCAGAATATCTGAAAAAAAGTTTTTTAAAAATAATGTAATATTATTAAAATAATGATATACATATATACTTATATATTACTAAAAAACACTTTCTATTTAAAAGCTACAAACAAATGCATATATGGTTTTCTGAATATGGTAACAATTACACCTGAGCTGCACAATAAGTGAAAAGAGGTCCAGAAAAAAAATACAACAGTAATGTCTGAATGATTACAGCACTACATATCTAGTGCATGCATCATTGTAAGACTGCATGGTGACTACTTTGGTGTTTTTATAACTGTATGAGAGGGGTGCAGAAATTTGCAAGAGAGGTGTAGAAAGAAGCAAGAGTAGTGCAAAAGAATCAACAGAGGTGCAAAAAGAGGCAAATAAGGTACAGAAAGAGGAAACAGGTGAGCAGAGTAAGGCAAGAGAGGTGCAGAAAGAGGGAACAGGGGTGCAAAAAAAGGCAAGAGAGATGAAGAAATTTGAAACAGAGGTACAGGAAGAAGGCAGATCAGTGCAGAAAGAACCAACAGAGGTGCAGAAAGAGGCAAGAGAGTTGCAAAAGCTGGCAAAAGAGGTACAGAATGGAGGAACAGGTGGGCAGAGTGAGGCAAGAGAGGTGCAGAAAGAGGGAAGACGGGTACAGAAAAAAGGAAAAAGAAATTAAGAAATTTGGAACAGAGGTGCAGGAAGAAGATAGAGCAGTGCAGAAAGAACCAACATAGGTGTACTAACAGGCAATAGCAGTACAGAAAAAGGCAAGTGAAGAGCAGAATGAAGCAAAAGAGGTGCAGAAAGAAGCATCAGAGGTGGAAAAAGAGGTAACAGCACTACAGAAAGGGGTAGGAGAGGTGCAGAATGAGGCAAGAGGGTTACAGAAAGAGGAAGGAGGGATACAGAAAGAGGAACAGAACTGCAGAAAGAAGTAACAGACATAGTGAAAGAGGCACAAAGGTTCCAGAAACACACAAAACAGGTAAAGAAAGAAGGAACACAAGTACAAAAAGAGACAAAAGTGGTGCAGAAACAAGGGAGAGAGGTGTAGAAAGAGGCAAGAGACTTCCACAAAGAGGAAACATGGGTGCAAAAAACAGTTTAAAGGTATACAGAAAGAAGCAAGTGAGGTGCAGAAATACGCAAGAGAGGTGCAGAAAAAGGCAAGACAGTTACAGAAAGAGGCAAGTGAAGTGCAGAAGGATACAAGAGAACTGCAGAGGCAATATAGGTGAAAAAGAGGCAAGTGAGGTGCAGAAAAAGCAAATTAAGTGCAGAAAAAAGGAACAGGAGTACAAAAAGAAGAAAAAGGGATGGAGAGAGAGAGAGGCAATAGAGATGCAGAAACAAGCAAGAAAGGTGCAGAAAAAAACAAAACAAGTGGAAAAAGAAGGAATAAAGGTGCAGAAACACGCAAAAAGAGTGGAGAAAGATGTAAGAGGGGTACTGAAAACACAAATGAGGTGTAAAAAGAGGCAACAGACACATAGATACTGCCTAAATAATTCCATCATTGCAGCAGTAACGCCTGAGTGATTACAGCACTACATATATAACGCCTGCATCATTGTAAGACTGCATGGCGAGTACTTGAGTGTTTTTATAACTGCATGAGAGTTGGGCCTAGTCAAATATAAAGCAGCACACTATTACATAACTCAACTATAAGTGTCTCCATATTGTTAAAAGCACGCATACATATCTCTCTACGTTATCAAACCATCATGATATGTAAAAGAAATATGTATACGATATTTCTGAAACATGTAGAAACCTAGAAACTGAGACACGTAATAGATCTCACTAAGTAATCCCAACACTCAATGGGTAGTCCTTGTGTAATTGTATGAGTGCAAGGGTACTCACTGGGTAAGTACAGGACAAGATAAAAAGTGACTGGCTAATTTCATGAGTGCAAACATACACATTGACTGCATGGATAAGTGTATAAATAGCAGTTGAAGGGATTCATCAGTCATTGAGTACTGCCTATGTGAATACATGAATGCAACAGAAAGGCATGGGTCATTTGACGACTGCAAGGGTACTGTGTAGGTAATGAGATGACTGCACAGCAACAGCCTGCATGATTGCATAACTGTAGGGGTAGAACGTAACTAGACCCTGAGTGATTCCTTGCCTGCAAGGGTAATATCTGGGGGATTACTGAAGTCGATAGCAAGTGAGTGGGTGATTTTACAAGTTAATCAGTGCAACAGTAGTGCCTGGGTGATTATATAACTACATGAGTTATACCTTAGTGATTGCATAAGTGCATAGATAGTGCCTAAATGATTGCATCAGTGCAAAAGTAACGCCTGAGTGATTACAGCACTGCATATGTAGCGCCTGCATCATTGTAACACTGCATGGTGAGTATTTGGGAGTTTTTATAAGTGCATGACAGTTCGGCCTACCCAAAAATAAAGCAGCACACTATTACATAACTCAACTATAAGTGTCTCCATATTGTTAAAAGCACGCATACATATCTCTCTACCTTATCAAATCATCATGATATATATAAAAGTAATATGTAAAACAAATATGTATACAATATTTCTGAAATATAGTAAACCCTAGAAACTGACACATGTACTAGATCTGCCTGAGTGATTCCAAAACTCTCTGTGAGTAGTGCTTGGGTGATTGTATGACTGCAAGGGTAGTCACTGCATAATTGCAGGAGAAGATGGATAGTGACTAGCTAATTACATGAGTGCAAACATACAGATTGACAGCATGGATAAGTGTATAAGTAGCACCTGATGGGATCGATAAGTCATTGAATACTGCCTAGGTGAATAGATGAATACAAGAGAAGGGCATGGGTGATTCTACGACTGCAAGGGTAGTGTGTAGGTTATTACATGACTGCATAGGTCCAGCCTGCCTGATTGCATGACTGTAGGGAAACTACATACCTAGACCCTGGATGATTACATGCCTGCAAGGGTAATATCTGGGGGATTACTGAAGTAGATAGCAAGTGAGTGGGTGATTTTATAAGTTCATGAGTACCGCCTGGGTGATTACCGAACTACTAAGATACTGCCTGACTGATTACAGGAGTGCAAAAGTACTGAGTGGGTGATTTTAAAAGTACATGAGTACTGGCTGAATGATTACATAAGTACAAGAAAAGTGTGTATGTGATTGAAACAGTACAAGGGAATTAAAGGACTACATTGGTAACACGTCAGCGATTGCATGACTGCAGGGATAATGTCTGGGGATTTACATGACTACATAGCAAGTGACTGGGTGATTTTATAAGCTCATGTGTACTTCTTGGGTGATTACAGGACTACTGAGGTAGAGCCTGAGTAAATAAAAGACTGCAAAAGTAGTGGCTGGGTGATTTCATAACAGCATGACTACTGGCTTACAAGAGTAGAAAGGTAGTGCCTTCGTGATTCAAGGAGTGCAACAGTAGTGCCTGGGAGATTATATAACTACATGAGTTATACCTTAGTGATTGCATAAGTGCATAGATAGTGCCTACATGATTGCATCAGTGCAGAAGTAATGCCTGAGTGATTACAGCACTGCATATGTAGCGCCTGCATCATTGTAAGACTGCATGGTGAGTATTTGGGTGTTTTTATAAGTGCATGACAGTTGGGCCTAGCCAAAAATAAAGCAGTACACTATTAGATTACTCAACTATAAGTATCTCCATATTGTTAAAAGCACGCATACATATCTCTCTACATTATCAAATGATCATGATATCTAAAAGAAATATGTAAACAATATTTTTGAAATATAGCAAAAACTAGAAACTGAGACATGTACTAGATCTGCCTGAGTGATTCCAAAACTCTGTGAGTAGTGCTTGGGTGATTGTATGAGTGCAAGGCTAGTCACTGGATAATTGCAGGAGAAGATGGATAGTGACTAGCTAATTACATGAGTGAAAACATACACATTGACAGCATGGATAAGTGTATAAATAGCGCCTGAAGGGATCAATGAGTCATTGACTACTGCCTAGGTGAATAGATGAATACAAGAGAAGGGCTTGGGTGATTCTACGACTACAAGGGTAATGTGTAGGTTATTACATGACTGCATAGGTACAGCCTGCATGATTGCATGACTGTAGGGAAAGTACATAAGTAGACCCTGGATAATGACATGCTTACTAGGCTAATTTCTGGAGGATTACTGAAGTACATAGCAAGTAAATGGGTGATTTTATAAGTTCATGAGTACCACCTGTGTGATTACTGAACTACTAAGATACTGCCTGACTGATTATAGGAGTGCAAAGGTAGTGACTGGGTGATTTTAAAAGTACATGAGTACTGACTGAATGATTAAATAAGTACAAGAAAAGTGCGTATGTGATTAAAAGTGTACAAGGGGATTAAAGGACTACATGGGTAACACATCAGCGATTCCATGACTGCAGGGATAATGTCTGGAGATTTACATGACTACATAGCAAGTGACTGTGTGATTTTATAAGTGCATGTGTACTTCTTGGGTGATTGCAGGACTACTGAGGTACAATATACCCAAACACAAATAAGAAATTCTTCACATATCTTTAGTAAAAGTTTCACCATATTACTAAAAGCATACATAAATATATCTGTATCATAACACTATCCAAACCTTAAAAATTCAAAGAGCAAACTTTCAATTTCATCCAAACATCTAAAAATATGTGGCATCTTTCAACTGTACCTTTCAACAGACTAAAAAAAAGAAGCCTAATTAATAACACTTTATACGAGCATCTTTGAATCCACACTATTATACTGCATCTTCACCTTTCTATCTAAAATTATGCGGCATCATTCAGCTATACTTTTCTACAGAGTAGAAAAAAGAAGCCTAATTAATAACACCTTATATGAGCATCTTTCCAAGCCCACTTTTGTGCTGCATCTTCACCATTCTATTTCAAATTATGCGGCATCTTTCAACTATACCTTTCAACAGACTACAAAAAAAAAAGCCTAATTAATAACACCTTGTATGATCATCTTTGAAACCACACATTTGTGCTTCATCTTCACAAATCTATCTACAATTATGCGGCATCATTCAAGTATACCTTTCTACAGACTAGAAAAAAGAAGCCTAATTAATAACACCTTATATGACCATGTTTGAAACCACACTTTTGTGCTGCATCTTCACCTTTCTATCTAAAATTATGCAGCATTATTCAACTATACATTTGTACAGACTAAAAAAAAAGCTTAAGTAATAACACCTTATATGAGCATCTTTCAAAGCACACATTTGTGCAGCATCTTCACCATTCTATCTAAAATTATGCGGCATCATTCAACTATACCTTTGTACAAACTAGAAAAAAGAAGCCTAATTAATAAAACCTTATGTGAGCATCCTTCAAAGCACAGTTTTGTGCTGCATCTTCACCATTCTACTAGTACTCACACTCTTGACCCTACCACATAGAAAGCAACAACAGCTCTTTGTTATACATCATGCACCTTAAAATTTATAACACATATGAAAATACGTATACAAGTAGAAACATACATGAGACAGAAGTCCATGCACACCTTAATATTTGACAGAGTCCACCTCCAAATTTAAAGGAACAGCTAAAATTATGCGGTATACTACAAATATACATATCCACACACTAAAACAAACTACCATAATCAGTAATCCATATTCCAATATACACATAATACTATACAAAATCTATTTCAAACAATATTTAACTACAATAAAACAAACTATAATAAACATCTCTACATTTAATAATATATTTCAAACATCAAAGTTTATGAATAATTCTTTACCTTTAAAAATAAAGCTAACACATAATACACCTCACAAATGTATAACTCACCTTCCAAATTGATTTGTAGAATATGAAATATCAGAAACTCACAAAGGTTTTTCTTATGCACGCAATCAATATAATGCACTGCTCTCAGAAAGGCAAAACCAGTAATGGCAAAGTTTCCCTCTCTTTCTCCACACAAATACATGTAAGTAACAAATCACATTACTTCCTACATTATTTCAAATTCTAAAACACAGTACTATTGGTTAGACATATTAACCCTTACCAACTGACTTCTAAAAGTACCCAAACTGCTTCTGGAATTTTTGGGAGTCGCGACTCCACCGTGCAGCAAAGCGATGGAATCGCGAATCCATACGGGAGTTCAAAAACATATTGCAAATAAATTTACCACTATTTTTAAATAACACACCACTTCTAAAGATAGTATTGACTTGGGAAGTGTCACTGTAATAACATATTACTTATATATAAATTACAAATTCACATTTTAATGCCACAGTTAAGTTTCAACCCTACCCCCATTCTGCATAATGCCAGTTTCCATAGTAACAGTTAATGGAACACTGAACTTAACTGACAGGTCATTAGTTCACCATATTTACAAGTTCACCACACAATGTTGCAAATGCAAACAGCAGGTGTGGTTGTCTTTGCAAAAAATGACCTTATCCTTTCTATTGTACCTTTCAAATATTTTTTACTAACCAATAAGAAATATGCTTTAAAAAAAAAGTTAAATGCACCCTATTTTTGAATGTGCAATGTTCTTAAACAGCCAATCAATTCTCTACTTTTTAAAAAAACAGCATTTTGTCCACCATTTTACATACCTCTCATTCTACCAACTGACTACCTCAGCTACAGACATCTTTTCATTACTTCCAGACATCCCTTCAAGATGCTTACAGTGTGCATTGTTGGGCACAGCTATGTTTTCTGGTGCAAAAGGTATGCTGAACGCAGAGGTATTGACAAAGACCTAGCTTTGCAAAATATGGACATTAAATGGATTGCACAGAGAGGATTAAAGTGGCACCAATTGATGCCTTTGGTTAAAACCTTTTTGCATCTCCAACCCCCTGACCTCATGATTGTGCACTGTGGTGGCAATGACCTAGGCACATTGACTGGGGTAGGTCTGGAAATGCTAATGAAGGACACCTTTGCACAATTGATGTTGCTTTTACCTCAAACTGTCTTTGTATACTCTAATATATGCCAAAGACAGAAATGGAAGTGGTCAAATCAATTCTGTCCACAGATTGAGAAAGCTAGAAAAA
Source organism: Calotriton arnoldi (assembly GCA_963921515.1). Classification (NCBI taxonomy): domain Eukaryota; kingdom Metazoa; phylum Chordata; class Amphibia; order Caudata; family Salamandridae; genus Calotriton; species Calotriton arnoldi. Next base: position 2,073,869 of record CAWUFW010000494.1, on the reverse strand, counting down.
AGGCAATAAAGCTGTTTCTGCTTATCTTAGAGACCATAGAATGGGCTCCATATATAACAACAATCTACGTTTTCATATGGAGGGCATCTCCAGGAGTGCTGGAGTGCACTTTACAGATGACGGAAACAGAGTCTTGCTCAACAACATAAAGCTCTGCATCCACACTTACATGTAGCTACAACAAACTCATAATAAACACAAGGGCTCTTTTTAGAGCCACCCTATAACCCAACAGTGAATCTTACATATTAAAAACATGTATATTCTTTTTTGTACAATTTTGCTTGGAGTCGCGAACCCATCGCTTTTACACTGGGGGCCACGCTGGACGCGATGGAGTTGCGACTCCAAGGGTGCGTAAAAAAAAAATGCCCCCTATTCTATATTATTTAATTCTGCCTCGGGGACCCCATCCCCCGAGGCATACCCTTGGGGACCATGGTGGGAGCCCCAATGCACCCATGGTCCCAGCAGGCTCCCCACCTCCTGCGGGAGCCAGCATTGCTTTTGGACAAGGGGAGCTGCTAACATGCAGCTCCCCTTACCCAAAAGCAATACTGCTTTGTTTCTTGGAAGCAAGAGCAGGTTTCCTGCTCTCGCTTCCAAGAAGCAAAGCAGTGTTTGCAATGACAGGGCGGGAGCCACACGGCTCCCGCCCTGTCATTGCAAACAGCAATGTCCCGGGGGTGGGCACCCCAGGACATTGCAGGAGCCGACCCTGGGGGGTGGCGTTCCCCAGGGCCATCGAGGGCTCCACGAGGGGGGCCCTGCGGCCCCCTCACTTCATTTGAATAGCCCCGGGGAGGTGGTGGTCCCCAAAGCTTGGGGGGCCCAGGAGGCCCCCCTCATTATTTAATAAAGCCCCGGGGAGGTGGTGGTCCCCAGGGCTTGGGGGGGCCAGCGAGCCCCCCCTTTCTATTACAAATGCCCCGGGGAGGTGGCAGTCCCCGGGGCTGCGGGTGCCCCTGTGGGCCCCCGCAAATTAAAAACTGATTACCCCCTGGACCTGGCCCACCCGGGGGCTTATAGAAAACGAAGCGCTTTGTTTTTTTTAAAAATGTCTCGTCTGGATTCGCGCACCCAGCGCGACTTCTGCCGTTTAAAAAAAAAAATGCTTTTTTTGGCCCTGGGGATCCCTGTGGGACCCCCTCAGCAAACATAGGGGGTCAGGATGTTTCTACCCTGCCCCCTTTTCTTGTTTTTTAATGTTTTTTTCACTGTTTTCTTGTGACTCAGTTACCGAGTCACAAGATGGCTGCCAACACTTCCTGGTTTGGAGTGTTGGCAGCCAATCAGAAGTCAGCTCGGGAGGAGTCGCAACTCCTCCTCGGTGCTCAGGTATCGATATTTTTCTTTTTTTAATTTCTCAGGAACTACTGAACAGATTTACACCATATATATATATTTTCACTGAAAAAATAAAGATTACAGGAAGATTGCAGGGATGTTATAGTTAGGCTCAGGTTTCACTTGTACAAGACCAGTGAAATTCAGCATTTATAGTTAGCTGAGCTAACTAAAACTCATGCCCCTGCAATGCACTGCTCATGACCTCACAAATTACATCGCTCATTACATGGTCACTGACCATTTCATGAGTGATGTAATATGTGATGTCATAAGCAGTGCATTGAGGGGGCATAAGTTATAGTTAGCTCAGGTATCTATAACTGCTGAATTTCTATGGTTTTGTACGAGTGAAATCTGAGCCTAACTATAATGTCCCTGTAACCTTTGGCTTTTTCTGTGAATTTCTAAGGTTTTTTTTTATTCTATTTTCTAACTATAACATCCCTGTAACCTTTGGATTTTTCAGTGAATTTCTATGGTTTTTTAAAATTGTGTTTCCTAACCATAACGTCAGTGTAACCTTTGTTTTTTTCAGTGTATTTCCAAGGTTTTTTATATTTTATTTCCTAACTGTAACCTGTAAACTTTGAGAAAGGGTGTGTGAGTGGCTGTATAGGTCACTGCCTGGGTGTTTTAAGTGGCTGTATGGTCTGTGAGTGAGTGTGTGAGTGGTTGTATGGGTCTTTGAGTGGGTGTGTGAGTGGCTATATGGATATGGGAGTGGGTGTATGAGTGGCTGTATTGGTCTGTGAGTAGATGTGTGAGTGGCTGTATGGGTCTGTGAGTGGGTGTGCGAGTGTCTGTGTAGGTCTGTGACTGGGTGTGTGAGTGGCTGTATGGGTCTGTGTCCTTCAAAGACCTCCCATGAATTCCACTGTGAGGGACTTACTGGAGGTAACAGGATGGTTCTTGGCCCCCAATGACCCTATGCATCCAAGGGACTTCATCCCCAACCAGTAGTGCGACAGGAGGTGCATTTACAGATGGGTGGGGAAAGGGGGCGGGGCCTCTGATGAGCTCTCAGCAATCCCCTGTGGGGGACTTTTTGGAGACAACAGGAGGGGATCATGGCCTACAAGGACCCACAACATCCATAGGGACTTCATCCCCTAACCAGTAGTGTGCCAGGAGGAATGTTTGCAGAGTGCTGGAGAAAGGGGGTGGGCCTCCGAGGACTTCTCAGCAATCCTGCTCTGTGGGATTTACTGGTGGTAAAAGGAGGGCCCCCCTCTCACATGTTTTTTATTAGCTGGCCCTGGGGAAGTGGTATATCCTGGGGCATGGGGCGTCCATGTGGCAACCCTGCTCTTTTTTGCTGTAAAGCCCCGAGGGAGGGTTGTGGTCCCCGTTTCTCTAAAGAGCCCATGGAGGAAGGTCAGCATGGCCTCCATCAACTATTTTAACAAAAAGCCCTCTCGAGGTGGTGGTGCCCAGGGCTCAAAAGAGCCCAGAGAGGGGGTCCGCGCGACCCCCCTCTAATATGTAAATGAAGCCCCACTGAGGTGGCGGTCCCAGGGGCTCAAAGAGCCCCAGGATGGGGGCCCGCACATCCTCCTCCTTTTTTTAACAAATGCCTCTGGGACCTAGCCCACCCAGGGGCCCATTTCAAAACAAGCGCAGGAGCCCGCACCTGTTTTTTTTTTCACAGGATCCATGGATCTGCCATGTTTTTCAGCAAAATAAATTTAAAAAGCATTTTGGTCCTGTCCGGGGTCTCATGGGGACCCAAGAACCAGATCTAAGGTGTCAAGGTAATCCTACCCAGCCTCCTTTTCTTTTTTTGAATGTTTTTTTCTGGGACTTGGTCCCAAGATGGCTGCCAACACTTCCTGGTTGAAATGTTAGCAGCCAATAAGATCTCAGCACGAGATTGGGAGGGTTCATGGAGCCTTTGCGTCCCTAAATATACAAATGTGTTTTTTCTTTATTATCCTCCAAGCTACAGATCAGATTTACACCAACTTATAAAAGGTCGCTATCTGGACCAACAGCTACCTTTCTGCCAAATTTGCCGTAATTCAGTTCAGCAGTTCAGGCTGTAGCTGTGTCTAAAATCCCTATGGGAAATTGCATGGGGAAAACATGTTTTGGGGCTCCCCCTATTTCTCTGCCCCCACTTGACGGATCATCCCGAAACTTTCAAGACAGCAGCTGATGTGAGTGCTAAACTAGTTTTGGAAAATTCACAAAGAGTTGTAAAATGGCGCCAAAGTTACTGGCAAAACAAATAACTCTCCGTGTATGGAAACTAGGTTACAGTAGGTAGTTATAGTTAGGACCTCGTTTTTATTCAAAAACCCTTTTTTTTTTGCCAATAACTTTGGTGTCGTTTGACGAATCTTCGCGAAATTTTCAAAACTAATGGCTCGCTCTGGTCAGCTCCTGTCTTGAAAGTTTTGGGGTGATTCGTCAAGTGGGAGCCGAAAAAAAAAGGGGTCCCAAAACACTTTTTCTCCATGTTAATTTCCATAGGAATTGTAGACACGGCTAAAGCTCGAACTGCTGAACGGAATTACACCAAATTTGGCAAAAAGGTAGGTCTTGGTCCAGAAAGCGACCTTTTTTTAAATGGTGTAAATCCGTTCAGTAGTTCCTGAGAAATTAAAAAAAGAAAACTTTTGATATATGAGCACCGAGGAGGAGTCGCGACTCCTCCCGGGCACGAGCTTCACTCTGATTGGCTGTCAACACTCTAAACCAGAATGTGTTGGCAGCCATCTTGTGACTCGGTAATGGAGTCACAAGAAATCAGTTAAAAAAAAGGTGAAAAGGGCCCAAAAAAGCATTTTTTTTTTAAAACAAATCAGCAAAATTCGCGCTGGGTACGCGAATCCTGCCGAAAATTAAAAAAAAAGAAGTGCGGGTTCCCGCGCTTCATTTTAATGAGCCCCCGGGTGGGCCAGGTCCCAGGGGCAATGCCAAAATTAAATAGCGGGGGCCCACGGGGCCCGCACAGCCCCGGGGACCACCACCTCCCCGGGGCTATGCTAATTATGTGCGGTGGCACGCGGCCCCCCCGCATCTCCGGGGACTGCCACCTCCCTGGAGCTTCTTTAATTGAATGTGGGGGGGCTCCCAGGCCCCCCCAAGCCCCGGGGACTGCGACCTCCCCGGGGCTTTATTTAATTATGTGCTGGGGGCACGTGGCCCCCCCGTAGCCCCGGGGACCACCACCTTCCTGGGGCTTAAATCAATAAAAAAATAGGTGTGGGGGGAGCTCCTGCTCCCCCCACACTGCCCCGGGGACCACCACCTCCCCGGGGCACTGTTTATTTAAATTCGGGGGTCCGTTACAGACCCCCAGCCCCGGGGACCACCACCTCCCTGGGCTTTGAAAATGAAGGGAGGGGGGCCGTATGGCCCCCCTCCAGGAGCCCTTGATGGCCCATGGGACCGCCACCCCCCAGGGCTGGCTCCTGCAATGTCCCGGGGTGCCCACCCCGGGACATTGATGTTTGCTATGGCAGGGCGGGAGCACGGTTCCCACCCTGCCATAGCAAACTCTGCTTTGGTTTCTGGAAGCGAGAGCAGGAAACTTGCTCTCGCTTCCAAAAACCAAAGCAGATTGCTTTTGCACAAGGGGAGATGCATGTTAGCAGCTCCCCTCGTGCAAAAGCAATGCCGGCTCCTGCAGGAGGCGGGGAGCCGGCAGGACCGTGGGGGCATGGGGGCTCTCCCCATGGTCCCCAACGGAGAGGCCTGGCCCCGGGGAATGGGGTCCCTGGGCCCAGAAGTGGCCTGGGAGGGGGGCCACATGGCCCACCTCCCTTTCTTTTTAAAAATAAAAAAAATGGCCGGGCCCCGGGGGATGGGGTCCCCGGGACCTAAATCGGCCTGAGGAGGGGGGCCGCGCGGCCCCCTTCCTCAAAATTAAAAGAAATAATGGCCAAGCCCCGGGGGATGGGGTCCCCAGGGCCAATAGTGGCCCAGGGAAAGGGGGCCACGCGGCCCCCATTCCCTATAATATTTTTTTAAAAAGCAGAAGGCCGACCCCCGGATATGGGGTCCCGGGGCCATAATTGGCCTGAGGAGGGGGGCCACGTGGCCCCCCTCCAAATTTATTTGAATTATAAAAGTCTGGCCATGCCCCGGGGGATGGGGTCCCCAGGGCCTAAATTGTCCTCGGGAGGAGAGCCGGATGGCCCCCTTCCCATTTTTTTTATTTTATTGTTTTTTAAATAAAAAGGGGTCAGGCCCTGGGGCATGGGGTCCCCAGGACCACCAAAATGCTAAAAAAAGTGGGGCCACACAGCCCCTCTTCTAAAAAAAATATATTAAAAAAAAGCTGGCATCTCGCCGGTAGGCCACGCCCCCTTTCTCCACCACTCTGCAAACGCGCCCCCTGGTGCGTTGTAAGTTGGGGAATTAATTCCCCTTGAATACTGAGGGTCCCTGGGGGCCAACTTGCCCACCAGGTACCTCCAGTAAGCGCCACAGAGCTGGCTTGCAGAGAGGTGGTCCGAGGCCACGCCCCTTTTTACACCACTCTGCAAACGCGGCTTGTGGTGCACTGCTGCTTGGAGGATGAAGTCCACTTGTGTCCTGAGGTCCTCAGGACACAAGAGGACCTCATCGCCCCACCAGCAGTGCGCCAAGAGGCGCATTTGCAGAGTGGTGTAAAAAGGAGCGTGGCCTCGGACCACCTCTCTGCAATCCAGCTCTGTGGCACTTACTGGAGGTACCTGGTGGGCAAGTTGGCACCCAGGGACCCTCAGTATTCAAGGGGAATTAATTCCCCAACTTACAACATGCCAGGGGGCACGTTTGCAGAGTGGTGGAGAAAGGGGCGTGGCCTAGTATGAGAAGTTAGCAATCCTGCTGTGTGGGACTTACTGGAGGTAATAAAAGGGGTAGTTGGCCACCAAGGTTGACGTTGGGGTTAACTACCCTCCTGTTACCTCCAGTAAATCCCACACAGTGGGATTGCTAAGAGGTGTTTGGAGGCCACACTCACCTTTCTCCACCACTCTGCAAACGCGACTGCTATGTTATAGTTAGAAGTTAGCATTTTAAAAACCTTTGAAATTCACAGAAAAAAACAAAAGTTTCAAAGACGTTATAATTAGAAATTAGCATTTAAAAACCTTTGAAATTCACTGAAAAAACCGTAGGTTTCAGGAACGTTATAGTTAGAAATTAGCATTTAAAAAAAACATAGAAATTCACTGAAAAAACCATAGGTTTCAGGGACGTTATAGTTAGTTGGACATTTCACTCATACAAAACCAGAGAAATTCGGCCGTTATTGTTAGTTGAGCTAACTATAACTCGTGCCCGCGCAATGCACTGCTGATGACGTCACATATTACATCATTCATGACATGGTCAGTGACATCACTGATGACATCTCAAATGACATCACTGATGACATCATCCAATGAATGTGTGTTTCTGTAAAGTTTAAATATGTTTTATATATATATATGCCAAGGTGTATTGAAGAATGAGTGGGTGTATAAGTGCCTGAATAGATGATTTAGTAGGTGCGTGACTGACTGTATAATTGAGTGATTAAATGTGTCTTACTGAATGCATGGGTTAGTGACTAAACTGTGTAAATGTCTGTATCAGTCTGTCAGTTGGTGTGTAAGTGGCTGCATCGGTTGGTGAGTAGATACATGAGTATGTATATGGGTTATTGATTGGTTATCTGAGTATCTGTATGGGTACCTGAGTGTCTGTGTGGATGGGTGGGATGTGTGTGACTCTGTGCATAGATGTGTGAGTGATTGATTCACTGGGTGTATGGTTTCAAGAGTGCATGTGGAAACAGCTGTATGGGTGGGTGAGTGTGTGTATGCGTGTGTTGGTGAGTGAATGGATGTCTCAGTGGTACATGTCCAAGTAACTACATATGTAAAAGGCAGTGTATGTGAGAGTTGGAGTATATAATTGACTATACGTGAGAGTGAGTGATTGTGAGAGTGGATGTATGGATGAGTGTGTGCTTGTGTCAGCAATTTATAAGAGAGTAAGTATGTGTTATTATCTGTATGAATAAGTGAGGTGGTGTGTGTATAACTGTATAATGAGTAAATGGCAGTGTGATTGATTCTTTGGGTGACTGACTATGTGTATGAGTAACTCTATGGGTGAGTGGCGGTGTGTGAGTGTATGGGTGTATGAGTGCATATAAGTAGCTGTATTGATGAGTGACTGCATGTATGAAAGACTGTATGGGTGAGTGGATGTGTGTGTAGACCTATGAATCAGTGAGTGGGTATGTACTAACTGGTATTGGTATGTCTATGGTTTCCAGAATGGTTGTTTGTATTTTAGAATGAGTGTATGAATGGTTATATTAGGGTGTGAGGATGTGCATCAGATATTAAGTGGGTGATGTCATTTGAGATGTCATCAGTGATGTCATCAGTGATGTCACTGACCATGTCATGAGTGATGTAATATGTGATGTCATCAGCAGTGCATTACGGGGCGCGAGTTATAGTTAGCTCAGCTAACTATAACGGCTGAATTTCTCTGGTTTTGTACGAGTGGAAAGTCAGCCTAACTATAACGTCCCTGAAACCTTTGGTTTTTTTCATTGAATATCTAAGGATTTTTAAATGCTAATTCCTAACTATAATGTCCTTGAAACCTGTGTTTTTTCAGTGAATTTCTAAGGTTTTTGAAATGCTAATTTCTAACTATGCCTACATAGGTAGGACATGTACAGAAAGAGGAAGAAAGGCGCAGAAAGAAGCAAGAGAAGTGCAGAAAGATGGAAGATAGGTGCAGAAAGAGGAAGAAAGGTGCAGAAAGAAGCAAGAAAAATGCATAGAGGCAACAGAAGTCCAGAAAGAGGAAAAAAGGTTCCAAAAGAAGCAAAAGAAGTGCCGAAAGAAGCAACAGAGGTGCAGAAAGAGGCCTACTTCGACTGTACCTTTCCACAGACTCATACAAAGTAGCCTAATCACTAATGCTTCTCCCAAGATGTCTTAAACCTCACTTTTCTCTTGAAGGTTCACTATTCATTGACTGCTCAGAATGTTAGGCCTACCAAATGTAAAACAGCAATCCTAACCATATCAGTGTTGTAAGTCTTACTAAGTTTGTGAAGGTATGCATGCGTGTGTCCCTGCTTTTACCTAGTGACATGTTACATAAAAATAAACATACAAATACCTGAATAGCTGTGTTTCAAACAGCATACTCTGTAAATTTGTGTACAAAAAAGTATATGTATTTGATTATGCTCATAATACACGGCACATGGGTATCCAATAGTATATTTGAGGGGCTCTATAACACCAATATACATAAGATATGTCTGCCTGTGCAACCGAATGACAGAGCAGAATTGAGAACATTTAACCACCTATAGGAGAAGCTACCCGCTTTTTAAACCACCATCTTCAGATGCATAACACATGTGAGAATACATATACAAGTAGACATATACCTTAGTCACGAGAGCACACAGACCTTTAAACTTCACAGCTTACACTTCCTATTTGAGTACAGAAAGAGGAGAGAAGAAGTACAGAAAGAAGCAAGAGAAGTGCAGAAAAAAACAAGAGAGGTGCAGAAAGAGTAACAAATGTGCAGAAAGAGGCAAGAGAAGTACAGAAAGAGGCTAGAGGGGTGCTGAAAGAGGCAAGAGAAGTGCAGAACAAAGCAAAAGAGGTGCAGAAAGGCATAAGAGAACTGCAGAAAGAGGCAAGAGCGATGCAGAAAGAGGCAAGAGAGGTGCAGAAAAAGGGAAGAAAGGTATAGAAAGAGGTAAGAGGGGTACAGAAAGAAGCAAAAGAGGAGCAGAAAGAAGCAAGAGAAGTGCAGAAAGAAGCAACAGAGGTACAGAAAGAGGCAAAAGGGGTCCAGAAAGAAGCAAGAGAGGTGCAGAAAGACGGAAAAGGGGTGCAGAAGACGCCAGAGGGGTGCAGAAAGAGGCAAGAGGGGTGCAGAAAGAAGCAAGAGAGGTGCAGAAAGAAGCAACAGGGGTACAGAAAGAGGCAAGAGCTGTGCAGAAAGGGGTAAAGGAGGTACAGAAAGAGGCAAGAGAGGTGCAGAAAGATGGAGGAGGAGTGGAGAAAGAGATAAGAGGAGCACAGAAAGAAGCAAGAGAGGTGCAGAAAGAAAAAAGAGAAGTTCAGAAAGACACAACAGAGGTGCAGAAAGAGGCAACAGGGGTGCAGTAAGAGGCAAGAGAAGTGCAGAAAGAAGCAACAGGGGTGGAGAAAGAGGGAAGAGGGGTGCAGAAAGAGACAAGAGGGGTGCAGAAAGAAGCAATAGAAGTGTAGGAAGAAGCAACAGAGGTGCAGAAAGAGGCAAGAGCAGTGCAGAAAGAGGCAAGAGAAGTGCAAGAAGAACCAACAGAGGTGCAGAAAGAGGCAACAGAAGTGCAGAAAGAGACAAAAGAAGTGCAGAAAGAAGCAAGAGAAGCGCAGAAAGAAGCAAGAGAAGTGCTGAAAGTGGCAAGTGAAGTACAGACAGAGGCAAGAGAAGTGCAGAAAGAAGCAAGAGAAGCGCAGAAAGAAGCAAGAGAAGTGCAGAAAGAGGGAAGAGAAGTGCAGAAAGAGGCAAGAGATGAGCAGAAAAAGGCAAGTGAGGTGCAGAAAGAGGCAAGAGAGGTGCAGGAAGAGGCAAGAGAAGTAAAGAAAGATGCAAGAGAAGTACAGAAAGAGGCAAAAGAGGTGCAGAAAGAAGAGAGTGCGGTGCACAAAGAGGCAAGAAAAGTGCAGAAAGAGGCAAGAGAGGTGAGGAAAGAAGAGAGTGAGGTGCACAAAGAGGCAAGAGAAGTGCAGAAAGAAGCAAGAGAGAAGCAGAAAGAGGCAAGAGAGGTATAGAAAGAGACAAGAGAAGTGCAGAAAAAGGCAAGAGTGGTGCTGAAATAAGAAAGAGAGGTGCAGAAAGATTGAAAAGAGATGCAGAAAGAGGCTAGAGGGGTGCAGAAAGAGGCAAGAGCGGTGCAAAAAGAAGCAAGAGGAGTGCAGAAAGAAGCAGCAGAGGTGCAGAAAGAGGCAAGAGGAGTGACGAAAGTAGCAAGAGAAGTGCAGAAAGAAGCAACAGAGGTGCAGAAAAAGGCAAGAGAAGTACAGAAAGAGACAAAAGAGGTGCAAAAAGAGGCAAGAGAGGTGCAGAAAGATGGAAGAGGGGTGGAGAAAGAGGTAAGAGGGGTGCAGAAAGAAGCAAGAGAGGTGCAGAAAGAAACAAGAGAAGTGCAGAAAGACGCAACAGAGGTGCAGAAAGAGGCAAGAGGGGTGCAGTAAGAGGCAAGAGAAGTGCAGAAAGAAGCAACAGAGGTGCGGAAAGAGGCAAGAGAAGTGCAGAAAGAGGCAAGAGAGGTGCAGAAAGAGGGAAAAGGGGTGCAGGAAGAGGCAAGAGAGGTGCATAAAGAAGCAACAGAAGTGCAGAAAGAAGCAGCAGAGGTGCAGAAAGAAGCAAGAGAAGTGTAAAAAGAGGCAAGAGAGGTGTAGAAAGAGGCAAGAGAGGTGCAGAAAGAAGCAGGAGGGGTGTAGAAAGAGGCAAGAGGGGTGCAGAAAGAAGCAAGAGTGGTGCAGAAAGAAGCAGGAGAAGTGCAGAAAGAATCAACAGAGGTGCAGAAAGAAGCAACAGAGGTGCAGAAAGAGGCAATAGAACTGTAGAATGCAGCAAGAGAGGTGCAGAAACAGGCAAGAGAGGTGCAGAAAGAGGGAACCAGTGTGCAGAAAGAGGCAAAAGAGGTGCAGAAAGAGGGAAGAGAAGTGCAGAAAGAGGCAAGGGAGGTACAGAAACAGGCAAGAGAGGTACAGAAAGAAGCAAGAGAAATGCAGAAAGAATCAACAGAGGTGCAGAAAGAAACAACAGATGTGCAGAAAGAGGCAAGAGAACTGCAGAAAGCTGAAAGAGAGGTGCAGAAACAGGCAAGAGAGGTGCAGAAAGAGGGAACCTGTGTGCAGAAAGAGGCAAGAGAGGTGCAGAAAGAGGCAAGAGAAGTGCAGAAAGAGGCAAGAGAGGTACAGAAACAGGCAAGAGAGGTACAGAAGGATGGAACAGGGGTGCAGGAAGAGGGGTGTAGAAAGAGGCAAAAGGGGTGCAGAAAGAAGCAAGAGAGGAAAAGAAAGAAGCAAGAGAAGTGCAGAAAGAAGCAACAGAAATGCAGAAAGAAGCAACAGAGGTGCTGAAAGAGGCAAGGGAACTGCAGAAAACAGAAAGAGAGGTGCAGAAACAGGCAAGAGAGGTGCAGAAAGAGGGAACAGGTGTGCAGAAGGAGGCCACAGAGGTGCAGAAAGAGGGAAGAGAAGTGCAGAAAGAAGTAACAGAGGTGCAGAAGGAGGCCAGAGAACTGCAGAAAGAGGCAAGAGATTTGCAGAAACAGGCAAGAGAGGTGCAGAAAGAAACAAGAGAAGTACAGAAAGAAGCAACAGAGGTACAGAAAGAGGCAAGAGGGGTGCAGTGAGAGGCAAGAGAAGTGCAGAACGAAGCAACAGAGGTGCTGAGAGAGGAAAGAGAAGTGCAGAAAGAGGCAAGAGAGGTGCAGAAAGAGGGGAAAGGGGTGTAGAAAGAGGGGAGAGAGCTGCAGAACGAGGCAAGAGAGGTGCAGAAAGAGGGATGAGGGGTGCAGAAAGAGGCAATAGGTGTGCAGAAAGAAGCCAGAGGGGTGCAGAAAGAAGCAATAGAGGTGCAGAAAGAAGCAAGAGAAGTGCAGAAAGAGGCAAGAGGGGTGCAGAAAGAGGCAAGAGAAGTTCAGAAAGAAGCAACAGAAATGCAGAAAGAAACAAGAGAAGTAAAGAAAGATGCAAGAGAAGTACAGAAAGAGGCAAGAGAGGTGCAGAAAGAAGAGAGTGAGGTGCACAAAGAGGCAAGAGAGGTATAGAAAGATGCTAGCAAAGTGCAGAAAAAGGGAAGAGTGGTGCTGAAACAAGAAAGAGAGGTGCAGAAAGATTGAAAAGGGATGCAGAAAAAGGCTAAAGGGGTGCAGAAAGAGGCAAGAGGGGTGCAAAAAGAAGCAAGAGGAGTGCAGAAAGAAGCAAGAGAAGTGCATAAAGAAGCAGCAGAGGTGCAGAAAGAGGCAAGAGGAGTGACAAAAGAAGCAAGAGAAGTGCAGAAAGAAGCAACAGAGGTGCAGAAAGAGGCAAGAGAAGTGCAAAAAGAGACAAAAGAGGTGCAGAAAGAGGCAAGAGGGGTGCAGTAAGAGGCAAGAGAAGTGCAGAAAGAAGCAAGAGAAGTGCAGAAAGAGGCAAGAGAAGTGCAGAAAGAGGCAAGAGATGAGCAGAAAAAGGCAAGTGAGGTGAAGAAAGAGGCAAGAGCGGTTCTGGAAGAGGCAAGAGAAGTGCAGAAAGAAACAAGAGATGTAAAGAAAGATACAAGAGAAGTACAGAAAGAGGCAAAAGATGTGCAGAAAGAAGAGAGTGAGGTGCACAAAGAGGCAAGAAAAATGCAGAAAGAGGCAAGAGAGGTGCAGAAAGAAGAGAGTGAGGTGCACAAAGAGGCAAGACAAGTGTAGAAAGAGGCAAGTGAGATGCATAAAGAGGCAAGAGAGGTATAGAAAGAGGCAAGAGAAGTGCAGAAAAAGGCAAGAGTGGTGCTGAAACAAGAAAGAGAAGTGCAGAAAGATTGAAAAGGGATGCAGAAAGAGGCTAGAGGGGTGCAGAAAGAAGCAAGAGAAGCGCAGAAAGAAGCAAGAGAAGTGCAGAAAGAGGGAAGAGAAGTGCAGAAAGAGGCAAGAGATGAGCAGAAAAAGGCAAGTGAGGTGCAGAAAGAGGCAAGAGAGGTGCAGGAAGAGGCAAGAGAAGTAAAGAAAGATGCAAGAGAAGTACAGAAAGAGGCAAAAGAGGTGCAGAAAGAAGAGAGTGCGGTGCACAAAGAGGCAAGAAAAGTGCAGAAAGAGGCAAGAGAGGTGAGGAAAGAAGAGAGTGAGGTGCACAAAGAGGCAAGAGAAGTGCAGAAAGAAGCAAGAGAGAAGCAGAAAGAGGCAAGAGAGGTATAGAAAGAGACAAGAGAAGTGCAGAAAAAGGCAAGAGTGGTGCTGAAATAAGAAAGAGAGGTGCAGAAAGATTGAAAAGAGATGCAGAAAGAGGGTAGAGGGGTGCAGAAAGAGGCAAGAGCGGTGCAAAAAGAAGCAAGAGGAGTGCAGAAAGAAGCAAGAGAAGTGCAGAAAGCAGCAGCAGAGGTGCAGAAAGAGGCAAGAGGAGTGACGAAAGGGGTAAAGGAGGTACAGAAAGAGGCAAGAGAGGTGCAGAAAGATGGAGGAGGAGTGGAGAAAGAGATAAGAGGAGCACAGAAAGAAGCAAGAGAGGTGCAGAAAGAAAAAAGAGAAGTTCAGAAAGACACAACAGAGGTGCAGAAAGAGGCAACAGGGGTGCAGTAAGAGGCAAGAGAAGTGCAGAAAGAAGCAACAGGGGTGGAGAAAGAGGGAAGAGGGGTGCAGAAAGAGACAAGAGGGGTGCCGAAAGAAGCAATAGAAGTGTAGGAAGAAGCAACAGAGGTGCAGAAAGAGGCAAGAGCAGTGCAGAAAGAGGCAAAAGAAGTGAAGAAAGGGGGAAGAGAAGTGCAGAAAAAAACAAGGGAAGTACAGAAAGAGGCAAGAGAAGTGCAAGAAGAAGCAACAGAGGTGCAGAAAGAGGCAACAGAAGTGCAGAAAGAGACAAAAGAAGTGCAGAAAGAAGCAAGAGAAGCGCAGAAAGAAGCAAGAGAAGTGCTGAAAGAGGCAAGTGAAGTACAGACAGAGGCAAGAGAAGTGCAGAAAGAAGCAAGAGAAGCGCAGAAAGAAGCAAGAGAAGTGCAGAAAGAGGGAAGAGAAGTGCAGAAAGAGGCAAGAGATGAGCAGAAAAAGGCAAGTGAGGTGCAGAAAGAGGCAAGAGAGGTGCAGGAAGAGGCAAGAGAAGTAAAGAAAGATGCAAGAAAAGTACAGAAAGAGGCAAAAGAGGTGCAGAAAGAAGAGAGTGCGGTGCACAAAGAGGCAAGAAAAGTGCAGAAAGAGGCAAGAGAGGTGAGGAAAGAAGAGAGTGAGGTGCACAAAGAGGCAAGAGAAGTGCAGAAAGAAGCAAGAGAGAAGCAGAAAGAGGCAAGAGAGGTACAGAAAGAGACAAGAGAAGTGCAGAAAAAGGCAAGAGTGGTGCTGAAATAAGAAGGAGAGGTGCAGAAAGATTGAAAAGAGATGCAGAAAGAGGCTAGAGGGGTGCAGAAAGAGGCAAGAGCAGTGCAAAAAGAAGCAAGAGGAGTGCAGAAAGAAGCAAGAGAAGTGCAGAAAGCAGCAGCAGAGGTGCAGAAAGAGGCAAGAGGAGTGACGAAAGTAGCAAGAGAAGTGCAGAAAGAAGCAACAGAGGTGCAGAAAAAGGCAAGAGAAGTACAGAAAGAGACAAAAGAGGTGCATAAAGAGGCAAGAGAGGTGCAAAAAGATGGAAGAGGGGTAGAGAAAGAGATAAGAGGGGTGCAGAAAGTAGCAAGAGAGGTGCAGAAAGAAACAAGAGAAGTGCCGAAAGACGCAACAGAGGTGCAGAAAGAGGCAAGAGGGGTGCAGTAAGAGGCAAGAGAAGTATAGAAAGAAGCAACAGAGGTGCGGAACGAGGCAAGAGAAGTGCAGAAAGAGGCAAGAGAGGTGCAGAAAGAGGGAAAAGGGGTGCAGGAAGAGGCAAGAGAGGTGCAGAAAGCAGCAACAGAAGTGCAGAAAGAAGCAGCAGAGGTGCAGAAAGAAGCAAGAGAAGTGTAAAAAGAGGCAAGAGAGGTGTAGAAAGAGGCAAGAGAGGTGCAGAAAGAAGCAGGAGGGGTATAGAAAGAGGCAAGAGGGGTGCAGAAAGAAGCAAGAGTGGTGCAGAAAGAAGCAGGAGAAGAGCAGAAAGAATCAACAGAGGTGCAGAAAGAAGCAACAGAGGTGCAGAAAGAGGCAATAGAACTGTAGAATGCAGCAAGAGAGGTGCAGAAACAGGCAAGAGAGGTGCAGAAAGAGGGAACCAGTGTGCAGAAAGAGGCAAAAGAGGTGCAGAAAGAGGGAAGAGAAGTGCAGAAAGAGGCAAGGGAGGTACAGAAACAGGCAAGAGAGGTACAGAAAGAAGCAAGAGAAATGCAGAAAGAATCAACAGAGGTGCAGAAAGAAACAACAGATGTGCAGAAAGAGGCAAGAGAACTGCAGAAAGCTGAAAGAGAGGTGCAGAAACAGGCAAGAGAGGTGCAGAAAGAGGGAACCGGTGTGCAGAAAGAGGCAAGAGAGGTGCAGAAAGAGGCAAGAGAAGTGCAGAAAGAGGCAAGAGAGGTACAGAAACAGGCAAGAGAGGTACAGAAGGATGGAACAGGGGTGCAGGAAGAGGGGTGTAGAAAGAGGCAAAAGGGGTGCAGAAAGAAGCAAGAGAGGAAAAGAAAGAAGCAAGAGAAGTGCAGAAAGAAGCAACAGAAATGCAGAAAGAAGCAACAGAGGTGCTGAAAGAGGCAAGGGAACTGCAGAAAACAGAAAGAGAGGTGCAGAAACAGGCAAGAGAGGTGCAGAAAGAGGGAACAGGTGTGCAGAAGGAGGCAACAGAGGTGCAGAAAGAGGGAAGAGAAGTGCAGAAAGAAGTAACAGAGGTGCGGAAGGAGGCCAGAGAACTGCAGAAAGAGGCAAGAGATTTGCAGAAACAGGCAAGAGAGGTGCAGAAAGAAACAAGAGAAGTACAGAAAGAAGCAACAGAGGTACAGAAAGAGGCAAGAGGGGTGCAGTGAGAGGCAAGAGAAGTGCAGAACGAAGCAACAGAGGTGCTGAGAGAGGAAAGAGAAGTGCAGAAAGAGGCAAGAGAGGTGCAGAAAGAGGGGAAAGGGGTGTAGAAAGAGGGGAGAGAGCTGCAGAACGAGGCAAGAGAGGTGCAGAAAGAGGGATGAGGGGTGCAGAAAGAGGCAATAGGGGTGCAGAAAGAAGCCAGAGGGGTGCAGAAAGAAGCAATAGAGGTGCAGAAAGAAGCAAGAGAAGTGCAGAAAGAGGCAAGAGGGGTGCAGAAAGAGGCAAGAGAAGTTCAGAAAGAAGCAACAGAAATGCAGAAAGAAACAAGAGAAGTAAAGAAAGATGCAAGAGAAGTACAGAAAGAGGCAAGAGAGGTGCAGAAAGAAGAGAGTGAGGTGCACAAAGAGGCAAGAGAGGTATAGAAAGATGCTAGCAAAGTGCAGAAAAAGGGAAGAGTGGTGCTGAAACAAGAAAGAGAGGTGCAGAAAGATTGAAAAGGGATGCAGAAAAAGGCTAAAGGGGTGCAGAAAGAGGCAAGAGGGGTGCAAAAAGAAGCAAGAGGAGTGCATAAAGAAGCAAGAGAAGTGCATAAAGAAGCAGCAGAGGTGCAGAAAGAGGCAAGAGGAGTGACAAAAGAAGCAAGAGAAGTGCAGAAAGAAGCAACAGAGGTGCAGAAAGAGGCAAGAGGGGTGCAGTAAGAGGCAAGAGAAGCGCAGAAAGAAGCAAGAGAAGTGCAGAAAGAGGCAAGAGAAGTGCAGAAAGAGGCAAGAGATGAGCAGAAAAAGGCAAGTGAGGTGAAGAAAGAGGCAAGAGCGGTTCTGGAAGAGGCAAGAGAAGTGCAGAAAGAAACAAGAGATGTAAAGAAAGATACAAGAGAAGTACAGAAAGAGGCAAAAAAGGTGCAGAAAGAAGAGAGTGAGGTGCACAAAGAGGCAAGAAAAATGCAGAAAGTGGAAACAGCGGTGAGGAAAATAGAGTAAAGTGCATAAAGAGGCAATAGAAGTGCAGAAAGAGGCAAGTGAGATGCATAAAGAGGCAAGAGAGGTATAGAATGAGGCAAGAGAAGTGCAGAAAAAGGCAAGAGTGGTGCTGAAACAAGAAAGAGAAGTGCAGAAAGATTGAAAAGGGATGCAGAAAGAGGCTAGAGGGGTGCAGAAAGAGGCAAGAGGGGTGCAAAAAGAAGCAAGAGGAGTGCAGAAAAAGCAAGAGAAGTACAGAAAGAAGCAGCAGAGGTGCAGAAAGAGGCAAGAGGAGTGACGAAAGAAGCAAGAGAAGTGCAGTTAGAAGCAATAGAGGTGCAGAAAGAGGCAAGAGAAGTGCAGAAGAGACAAAAGAGGTGCAGAAAGAGGCAAGAGACGTGCAGAAAGATGGAAGAGGGGTAGAAAAAGAGGTAAGAGGGGTGCAGAAAGAAGCAAGAGAGGTGCAGAAAGAAACAAGAGAAGTGCAGAAAGACGCAACAGAGGTACAGAATGAGGCAAGAGGGGTGCAGTAAGAGGCAAGAGAAGTGCAGAAAGAAGCAACAGAGGTGCGGAAAGAGGCAAGAGAAGTGCAGAAAGAGGCAAGAGAGGTGCAGAAAGAGGGAAAAGGGGTGCAGGAAGAGGCAAGAGAGGTGCAGAAAGAAGCAACAGAAGTGCAGAAAGAAGCAACAGAGGTGCAGAAAGAAACAAGAGAAGTGCAGAAAGACGCAACAGAGGTACAGAATGAGGCAAGAGCGGTGTAGTAAGAGGCAAGAGGGGTGCAGTAAGAGGCAAGAGAAGTGCAGAAAGAAGCAACAGAGGTACGGAAAGAGGTAAGAGAAGTGCAGAAACAGGCAAGAGAGGTGCAGAAAGAGGGAACCGGTGTGCAGAAAGAGGCAAGAGAGGTGCAGAAAGAGGGAAGAGAAGTGCAGAAAGAGGCAAGAGATGTGCAGAAACAGGCAAGAGAGGCGCAGAAAGAAGCAAGAGAAGTACAAAAGTATCAACAGAGGTGTAGAAAGAAACAACAGAGGTGCAGAAAGAGGCACGAGATCTGCAGAAAGCTGAAAGAGAGGTGCAGAAACAGGCAACAGAGGTGCAGAAAGAGGGAACCGGTGTGCAGAAAGAGGGAAGAGGGGTGTAGAAAGAGGCAAGAGGGGTGCAGAAAGAAGCAATAGAGGTGCAGAAAGAGGCAAGGGAAATGCAGAAAGAGGCAAGAGAGGTGCAGAAAGAGGCAAGAGAGGTGCAGAGGAATGGAACAGGGGTGCAGGAAGAGGGGTGTAGAAAGAGGCAAAAGGGGGGCAGAAAGAAGCAACAGAGGTAAAGAAGGAAGCAAGAGAAGTGCAGAAAGAAGCAACAGAAATGCAGAAAGAAGCAACAGAGGTGCAGAAAGCAGCAAGAGAGGTGCAGAAACAGGCAAGAGAGGTGCAGAAAGAGGGAACCGGGGTGCAGAAAGAGGCAGGCAAGCGAGGTGCAGAAAAGGGGAAGAGAAGTGCAGAAAGAAGCAACAGAGGTGCGGAAGGAGGCCAGAGAACTGCAAAAAGAGGCAAGAGATTTGCAGAAACAGGCAAGAGAGGTGCAGAAAGAAACAAGAGAAGTGCAGAAAGAAGGAACAGAGGTACAGAAAGAGGCAAGAGGGGTGCAGTGAGAGGCAAGAGAAGTGCAGAAAGAAGCAACAGAGGTGCAGAGAGAGGAAAGAGAAGTGTAGAAAGAGGCAAGAGAGGTGCAGAAAGAAGGGAAAGGGGTGTAGAAAGAGGGGAGAGAGGTGCAGAAAGAGGGATGAGGGGTGCAGAAAGAGGCAATAGGGGTGCAGAAAGAAGCCAGAGGGGTGCAGAAAGAAGCAATAGAGGTGCAGAAAGAAGCAAGAGAAGTGCAGAAAGAAGCAACAGAGGTGCAGAAAGAGGCACGAGGGGTGCAGAAAGAGGCAAGAGAAATGCAGAAAGAAGCAACAGAAATGCAGAAAGATACTAGAGAAGTAAAGAAAGATGCAAGAGAAGTACAGAAAGAGGCAAAAGAGGTGCAGAAAGAAGAGAGTGAGGTGCACAGAGAGGCAAGAGAAGTGCAGAAAGAGGCAAGAGAGGTGCAGAAAGAAAAGAGTGAGGTGCACAAAGAGGCAAGAGAAGTGCACAAAGAGGCAAGTGAGATGCAGAAAGAGGCCAGAGAGGTATAGAAAGAGGCAAGCGAAGTGCAGAAAAAGGGAAGAGTGGTGCTGAAACAAGAAAGAGAGGTGCAGAAAGATTGAAAAGGGATGCAGAAAGAAGCAAGAGAAGTGCAGAAAGAAGCAACAGAGGTACGGAAAGAGGCAAGAGAAGTGCAGAAAGAGGCAAGAGAGGTGCAGAAAGAGGGAAAAGGGGTGCAGGAAGAGGCAAGAGAGGTGCAGAAAGAAGCAACAGAAGTGCAGAAAGAAGCAACAGAGGTGCAGAAAGAAACAAGAGATGTGCAGAAAGACGCAACAGAGGTACAGAATGAGGCAAGAGCGGTGCAGTAAGAGGCAAGAGGGGTGCAGTAAGAGGCAAGAGAAGTGCAGAAAGAAGCAACAGAGGTACGGAAAGAGGCAAGAGAAGTGCAGAAACAGGCAAGAGAGGTGCAGAAAGAGGGAACCGGTGTGCAGAAAGAGGCAAGAGAGGTGCAGAAAGAGGGAAGAGAAGTGCAGAAAGAGGCAAGAGATGTGCAGAAACAGGCAAGAGAGGCGCAGAAAGAAGCAAGAGAAGTACAAAAAGTATCAACAGAGGTGTAGAAAGAAACAACAGAGGTGCAGAAAGAGGCACGAGATCTGCAGAAAGCTGAAAGAGAGGTGCAGAAACAGGCAACAGAGGTGCAGAAAGAGGGAACCGGTGTGCAGAAAGAGGGAAGAGGGGTGTAGAAAGAGGCAAGAGGGGTGCAGAAAGAAGCAATAGAGGTGCAGAAAGAGGCAAGGGAAATGCAGAAAGAGGCAAGAGAGGTGCAGAGGAATGGAACAGGGGTGCAGGAAGAGGGATGTAGAAAGAGGCAAAAGGGGTGCAGAAAGAAGCAACAGAGGTAAAGAAGGAAGCAAGAGAAGTGCAGAAAGAAGCAACAGAAATGCAGAAAGAAGCAACAGAGGTGCAGAAAGCAGCAAGAGAGGTGCAGAAACAGGCAAGAGAGGTGCAGAAAGAGGGAACAGGTGTGCAGAAGGAGGCAAGAGAGGTGCAGAAAGAGGGAAGAGAAGTGCAGAAAGAAGCAACAGAGGTGCGGAAGGAGGCCAGAGAACTGCAAAAAGAGGCAAGATATTTGCAGAAACAGGCAAGAGAGGTGCAGAAAGAAACAAGAGAAGTGCAGAAAGAAGGAACAGAGGTACAGAAAGAGGCAAGAGGGGTGCAGTGAGAGGCAAGAGAAGTGCAGAAAGAAGCAACAGAGGTGCAGAGAGAGGAAAGAGAAGTGTAGAAAGAGGCAAGAGAGGTGCAGAAAGAAGGGAAAGGGGTGTAGAAAGAGGGGAGAGAGGTGCAGAAAGAGGCAAGAGAGGTGCAGAAAGAGGGATGAGGGGTGCATAAAGAGGCAATAGGGGTGCCGAAAGAAGCCAGAGGGGTGCAGAAAGAAGCAATAGAGGTGCAGAAAGAAGCAAGAGAAGTGCAGAAAGAAGCAACAGAGGTGCAGAAAGAGGCACGAGGGGTGCAGAAAGAGGCAAGAGAAATGCAGAAAGAAGCAACAGAAATGCAGAAAGATACTAGAGAAGTAAAGAAAGATGCAAGAGAAATACAGAAAGAGGCAAAAGAGGTCCAGAAAGAAGAGAGTGAGGTGCACAGAGGCAAGAAAAGTGCAGAAAGAGGCAAGAGAGGTGCAGAAAGAAAAGAGTGAGGTGCACAAAGAGGCAAGAGAAGTGCACAAAGAGGCAAGTGAGATGCAGAAAGAGGCCAGAGAGGTATAGAAAGAGGCAAGCGAAGTGCAGAAAAAGGGAAGAGTGGTGCTGAAACAAGAAAGAGAGGTGCAGAAAGATTGAAAAGGGATGCAGAAAGAAGCAAGAGAAGTGCAGAAAGAAGCAGCAGAGGTGCAGAAAGAGGCAAGAGGAGTGATGAAAGAAGCAAGAGAAGTGCAGAAAGAAGCAACAGAGGTGCAGAAAGAGGCATGAGAGGTGCAGAAAGATGGAGAGGGTTAGAGAAAGAGATAAGAGGGTGCAGAAAGTAGCAAGAGAGGTGCAGAATGAAACAAGAGAAGTGCAGAAAGACGCAACAGTGTGCAGAATGAGGCAAGAGGGGTGCAGTAAGAGGCAAGAGAAGTGCACAAAGAAGCAACAGAGGTGCGGAAAGAGGCAAGAGAACTGCAGAAAGAGGCAAGAGAGGTACAGAAAGAAGGAAAAGGGGTACAGGAAGAGGCAAGAGAGGTGCAGAAAGAAGAAACAGAAGTGCAGAAAGAAGCAACAGAGGTGCAGAAAGAGGCAAGAGAAGTGCAAAAAGAGGCAAGGGAGGTGTAGAAAGAGGCAAGAGAGGTGCAGAAAGAGGCAGGAGTGGTGTAGAAAGAGGCAAGAGGGTTGCAGAAAGAAGCAAGAGAGGTGCAGAAAGAAGCAGAAGTGCAGAAAGAAATAACAGAGGTGCAGAAAGAAGCAACAGAGGTGCAGAAAGAGGCAATAGAACTGCAGAATGCAGCAAAAGAGGTGCAGAAACAGGCAAGACAGGTGCAGAAAGAGGGAACCGGTGTGCAGAAAGAGGAAAGAGAGGTGCAGAAAGAGGGAAGAGGGGTGTAGAAAGAGGCAAGAGGGGTGCAGAAAGAAGCAATAAAGGTGCAGAAAGAGGCAAGAGAAATGCAGAAAGAGGCAAGAGAGGTGCAGAAACAGGCAAGAGAGGTGCAAAAGGATGGAACAGGGGTGCAGGAAGCTGAAAGAGAGGTGCAGAAACAGGCAAGAGAGGTGCAGAAAGAAGCAACAGAGGTGCAGAAAGAGGCACTAGAACTGCAGAATGCAGCAAAAGAGGTACAGAAACAGGCAAGACAGGTGCAGAAAGAGGGAACCGGTGTGCAGAAAGAGGAAAGAGAGGTGCAGAAAGAGGGAAGAGGGGTGCAGAAAGAGGCAAGAGGGGTGCAGAAAGAAGCAATAGAGGTGCAGAAAGAGGCAAGAGAAGTGCAGAAAGAGGCAAGAGAGGTGCAGAAACAGGCGCAGAAGGATGGAACAGGGGTGCAGGAAGAGGGGTGTAGAAAGAGGCAAAATGGGTGCAGAAAGAAGCAAGAGAGGTAAAGAAAGAAGCAAGAGAAGTACAGAAAGAAGCAACAGAAATGCAGAAAGAAGCAACAGAGGTGCTGAAAGAGGCAAGAGAACTGCAGAAAGCAGCAAGAGAGGTGCAGAAACAGGCAAGGGAGGTGCAGAAAGAGGGAACCGGTGTGCAGAAGGAAGCAAGAGAGGTGCAGAAAGAGGGAAGAGAATTGCAGAAAGAAGCAACAGAGGTACGGAAAGAGGCCAGAGAACTGCAGAAAGAGGCAAGATATTTGCAGAAACAGGCAAGAGAGGTGCAGAAAGAAACAAGAAAAGTGCAGAAAGAAGCAACAGGGGTACAGAAAGAGGCAAGAGGGGTGCAGTGAGAGGCAAGAGAAGTGCAGAAAGAAGCAACAGAAATGCAGAAAGAGGCAAGAGAAGTGCAGAAAGAGGCAAGAGAAGTGCAGTAAGAGACAACAGAGGTGCAGAAACAGGTAACAAAGGTGCAGAAAGAGGGAAGAGGGGTGCAGAAAGAGGGAAGAAGGGTGCAGAAAGAAGCGAGAGGTGAAGAAAGAAGCAAGAGAACTGCAGAAAGAAGCAACAGAGGTGCAGAAAGAGGCAAAAGGGGTGCAGAAAGAAGCAAGAGAGGTGCTCCCGTCATCCCATAGCAAACTGCAATGTCCCGGGTGTGGGCACCCCGGGACATTGCTGGAGCCGGCCCTGGGGGGTGGCGGTCCCGAGGGCCATGAAGGGGGGCTTGAGCTCCCTTCATGTTTAAATCCCCAGGAGGTGGTGGTTCCCGGGGCCGGGGGTCCGCAAAGGACCCCCGCACTTAAATATTTATCTATGTCCCAGGGAGGTGGTGGTCCCCGGGGCCGTGTAGGGGGGGGTTGAGCCCCCCCACACTAAATTTTTTATGCAGAGCCCTGGGGAGGTGGTGGTCCCCGGGGCTGCGGGGAGGCCACGTGCCACCCCGCAAGTAATAATTAAAGCCCTGGGCCTAGGGGGCCATGCGCTCTACAAGTATTCTAATCTAATCTAATCTAGGGGGTCAGGGCGTTTCTAACCTGGCCCCTTTTCTTGTTTTTTAGTGTTGTTTTTTACCTTTTTGCTTGTGACTCGGTTCAACCGAGTCACAAGATGGCTGCCAACACTTCCTGGTTTGAAGTGTTGACAGCCAATCAGAGTCAAGCTCGTGCTCGGGAGGGTTTGCGGATCCACCGCGGTCACCAGATATCCATGTTTTTTTATCTATGAATTTCTCAGGAACTACTGAATGGATTTACACAATTTAAAATTTTGCCAAATTTGGTATAATTCTGTTTAGCAGTTCGGGCTGTGGCCTTGTCTAAAGTTTCCTATTGAAATTAACATGAAGAAAACGCGTTTTGGGACCCCCTTTTTTCTCGGCCCCTGCCTGACGAATCACCCCGAGTCTTTCATGGCAGGAGCTGACCTGAGCGGGCCATTAGTTTTGAAAATTTCACGAAGATTCATCAAACGGCGCCAAAGATATTGGCAAAAGAAAAAACGTTTTTTGATTCGAAACAAGGTCCTAACTATAACTACCTACTGGCGACCAAATAATTTGAGGGGTGGCAACAGAGAACAAAAACTGCACAGACTGGAGTTGCGCTATATAATTATGTTGAACAGCAAAATACCAAATGGTCTCAATTCGGAAGTAGAACTGTATATACACCTGTAACCAGGCTTGATAAGGTTACTATAAAGCAGTTCCCACTCTAACTCAGCCTAGAATAAGTGCTATATGTCGTAACTACAGAGGTGTTGATCTGTGGTTTTCATGTTTTTAATATACATAATTGGGCATCACAATGAGCACTCCCTTTATTATTTTTCTGAGTTTATTATTTTTCTAATGTGTCAACCATGAGAGCAATCTGAGGAAGGGCATATTGGGTTTGCATAATTGCATATAAGTTATTTTATCTAGAATAAATGACCTGGACACTTGTCTAGATCCTATTCCTATTATTCCTCTTTGAGCATTGTAAAGGTTTTTTTGCCCAATGGGGCTTGATGGAAATAATTAATGTTTGATGAAGATGTAATGATTTCTCACGTCCCAGGCAATTGTCAGAGTTGATGTGAGGCAGAGTATTATATATTTATTTATCTTGTTAATTGGTCCTAAGCAGACTACCGAGTTAAAATGAATTTGAGGCATGGATGGTTTAACGTACTTGGAAATTTATGAATTTTTACCCAGCCCATCCACTAAGCTTGCTCAGAGTCTGGAAGACGCATTATGTGCACTGTATCTTGAATGTTCGAATTCAAGGAATCATGTCTCCCACAACAGTTGATGGCCATCTATTTTGACATGAGATTAAATATACTGCCAGGTGAGACATGGCTTAGTGGTATATTTCAAGAAATGTCAGGCACTTTAATACAGCACTTGCACTTTATAATGTATTTTATTTTATTCTATTTTACAATTATTGCTTTTGTAACTATTTTTTCAGTGTCCACACTGAGTTGTGATGACCTAAGAGGTATTTAAACGAAAAGAAAATGGCAGCTGCACTATGTGAACAAGGTGGGAGTCACCACCGAAATGCGTCGTCCTGTGTTGTTTTCTGCCTTGAATTAATAAATATACTTCATCATCCCATGGTGCCTGCTTTCAGAGAAGAGAAGGAGAGGGACAGGAATGCCATTGATATATATATATATATATATATATATATATATATATATATATATATATATATATATATATATATATATATTAGTCTCCCACATGTATTTTAGCAGCACTGTTTATTCATTTTAGAAGTGCTACCTGAGGGGGTTGGCGCTATGATTTTTTTATATAAAAAGGATATGGCATAATAATAGTGACTGTTCCTAACACAATGGAAGATATGGTGTTACATTTCTTGTGTTTAAACAAATTTTTCAATTGTATATAATCTTTAGTGGAGTGCTCATGCATTAGGCAGCTATATAGTATATTTTAATGCAATATGCCTTCTGAAGACCAATTTTTACTACAGCAATTTCCACTATGCACATATATATCGATTGTAATGCACTATGAATGTATTTATATGCATTTTAAGTATTTGATACTTCACATTATGTGTTTAGTATTTCTTCTATGTTTTTTAATGGGACAGGCTATATATGTTTAAACAAGATGGCGCCTACCAGATTGATAAAGGCTGCTGAGTCAGCCGAAACCGTCTCTCTTATCTGCTCGGTTGGAGGAGATTCTATTAAATAAAAAAGCCCTAAACCAGCAGTACTCGTGTGCGTGCTCTTTTCCTGTTGGAGTAGGGGTTATTTTGGATATTATTCAGCCTTGGCGGTTGACGCTGTCCACGCACCACCAGTCTTTCTGGGCTGTCAGATTTAACCGTAATCTGGATGGAGCAGCATGACAAGCCCCAGAAGAGCCGCCGGGAAGAGGATTTGAGGACGACAGCAGTGTGGGAGGTGGTGTCCTTGCTGCGAGAAAGTCTGCCGACATCCAGCGCAGGGTCCGTGTTTCTCCCTGTCTTGATATGCCTCACTCAGCATACCGGTGGATTTCTGGTGACTGGGCACTGTGTAAGCGATTGCTGTAGCGGTGAGGACTGTTCTGGCTTACAAATTTTGTACATGGAACTCTCCCGACCTTGCATATTTGTTTATCCTGTGCTATTTCAAAAATGGAGACTTTTTTATTGGACGCCTGCAGGGGTTTGCCTTTTACTGATGTCATTAGCCCACACGGAGCCTCTGTCCGGAGTCAAGAAATGAAGCGTTGTAACTTTTAAACTGACATTATCTCCTAAGAGATCGGACTCCTTTTAATGTCACCGCGAGAGTTATCATATTGTACCTAGCACTCCTTTTGTGTCAGTCTTTGCGCCATATGAATTATCGGTGCCATTTATCAGTGCACATTACTATGATGGGGCATTATGGGACTAGCAGTCCCTGCCGATCGGAATGCACTTTTATGCACTTTTATGTTGAGGTTGACAAAACACGCACTAAAGTGCACGTTATGTGTTTGTAATGGTTTATTTGTATTGTCAATCGGTGATTTCAAAATACAAACGTAAGGTGGTGCTTGTGTGCTAAAATTCAGCTCGTTTCGTGATGTAGCAGTCCATTGTTACATAGCAACGTTAATGAGGCCTTTTTGATAAAGTTTTGTGGTGCCGGCATGTTCCCGATGAAAAAAGAGCAGTCCAATTAGTCTCCCACATGTATTTTAGCAGCACTGTTTATTCATTTTAGAAGTGCTACCTGAGGGGGTTGGCGCTATGTTTTTTTTATATAAAAAGGATATGGCATAATCATAGTCACTGTTCCTAACGCAATGGAAGATATGGTGTTACATTTCTTGTGTTTAAACAAATTTTTCAATTGTATATAATCTTTAGTGGAGTGCTCATGCATTAGGCAGCTATATAGTATATTTTAATGCAATATGCATTCTGAAGACCAATTTTTACTACAGCAATTTCCACTATGTACATATATATCGATTGTAATGCACTATGAATGTATTTATATGCATTTTAAGTATTTGATACTTCACATTCTGTGTTTAGTATTTCTTCTATGTTTTTTAATTGGGACAGGCTATATATGTTTAAACAAGATGGCGCCTACCAGATTGAGAAAGGCTGCGGAGTCAGCCGAAACGCGTCTCTCTTATCTGCTGGGTCGGAGGAGATTCTATTAAATAAAAAAGCCTTAAACCAGCAGCCCTCGTGTGCGTGCTCTTTTCCTGTTGGAGTAGGGGTTATTTTGGATATTATTCAGCGTTGGCGGTTTACGCTGTCCACGCACCACCAGTCGTTCTGGGCTGTCAGATTTAACCGTAATCTGGATGGAGCAGCATGGCAAGTGCTATACTGACAGCCCCCAGAAGAGCCGCCGGGAAGAGGATTTGAGGACGACAGCAGTGTGGGAGGCCGTGTCCTTGCTGCGAGGATGTCTGCCGACATTCAGCGCAGGGTCCGTGTTTCTCCCTGTCTTGATATGCCTCACTCAGCATACCGGTGGATTTCTGGTTACTGGGCACTGTGTAAGCGATTGCTGTAGCGGTGAGGACTGTTCTGGCTTACTAATTTTTGTACATGGAACTCTCCCGACCCTGCATATTTGTTTATCCTGTGCTATTTCAGAAATGGAGACTTTTTTATTGGACGCCTGCAGGGGTTTGCCTTTAACTGATGTCATTAACCCACACGGAGCCTCTGTCCGGAGTCAAGAAATGAAGCGTTGTAACTTTTAAACTGACATTATCTCCTAAGAGATCGGACTCCTTTTAATGTCACCGCGAGAGTTATCATATTGTACCTAGCATGCCTTTTGTGTCAGTGTTAGAACTGGGGGTCTCTAATTGGCAGAGGTAAGTACCTTTGTGCAAATAGGGACCCTTGCTTCTAGTCAGGGTAAGGGGGATACACACTGTTGATAACCCCTGCTCACCCCCTTGGTAACTTGGCACGAGCAGACAGGCTTATCCCAAAGGCAATGTGTAAAGTATTAGTACCAACACTCACAGTAACACAGTGAAACACCACAAATGGACGCCACACAAGTTATTTATAAAAATATAAATCTCTTTATCTGATTAGGCAAGATCAAAACGAAATAGAACCAACATACATAAGGATTCTTTCTTCAGCAATGTTTCTTTAGAACGTTTTTAGCAAAAACGTACTTGTAAAGGTATTTGTTGAGTCAGTATGGCTGTAAGACTCTGGTTTCTAGCGTAGGGAAAGTCACTCTTAAAATGGTGCCCTTATCAACAATGCCCCCGCTGTACTCGTAGCACAGAATGTGCTGCCCTTCTCCGCTCTGTTTCACTCCTGAAAATCACCCCTCATCAATGCGCGAGTGCGCGCCAGTCAACACAGCGTTTAGCACCCCAAGACACGGCCTGCCGGCAGCGCGCTCATGAATAACAGCTTCGGGCGTAGGCTCCGGTTGTGGATCAGAGCCGTTTTACCTGAGGGCACGACGGAGCTGGGCGGTCCGCGTTACGATCTTCCGTGAGGCAGCTTCTTTTTGGTGACGCTCCCCGGCCTTGGGTGCAGCTCCGCTCTCGTCGAGGATCGTGGGGAAGCCCTGGTCGCTAGGAGATGCCTCGCGCTTCTTTGGGACACAGCACAGCTCCGTCTGGATGAGCCTCCTTGTTGCTGGGTAACCCTCAACCCTGGGGCCAATCCCAGCGTGGCTCGGTGTCGGTGATAACGTCTACGGACTCTGGGCCAGCGGCGGTGAATGTCGGCAAAGTGCTCTCGCGGCTCCTCTCCTCGGCGGACCCGGCCTCGGGCACACAGCTCGAGGTGCGGCGGTGAATCCAAAGTAAACACCCAGCAATTCTGGCGATCGGGGGCGTGTGGTGAAGAGATACCGGCCCTCAGTGCTTGTCTCCGATCACGGGCTGGCGGCGGTGTGCACGCAGCGCTCTCGGTACTTGTGGGGAGCAGACAAGCGTGCCAGCAAGTCGGGCTTCACGGCGGCACCAACGACATCCTGGGGGCACACAGATATCCCCAGAGACAGCAGAAACAGCGGAGCACGATGCAGGGCAAGTTGCAGGAGTCTTTGGCAAAACTTTTGTATCCCTAAGTTTTCAACAGGAGGCCAGCTCTTCTCAGGCCCTTGGAGACAGGTTCACCTCAGAGGGACAAAGCACACAGCACAGTTCCTCTTCAAGCAGGGGGACACAGCACACAGCAGAAAGTCCCTTAGTCCTCTTCCTCAGCAATAACAGCAACTGCAGGTCAGCTCCCAGACACACAGCAATGGCAGCACTTTTCCTCAGTCTTCCTGGCTGTTCTTCTTTGGCAGGGATTCCTTCTTGATCACAAAGTTTTTCCTAGTCTCTGAAACTTTTTATATCCCTGTGTTTCCTCAACAGGAGGCCAGCTCTACTCAGGCCCTTGGAGACTTTCTTTTCAGAACAACAGCACACAGCAAAAGTCCTTCTTCAAGCAAGGGACAAAGCACACAGCACAGTCCTTTAGATCTCTCCTCAGCAGAAACAGCAACTGCAGGTCAGCTCCCAGACACACAGCAATGGCAGCACTTTTCCTCAGTCTTCTTCAGCTGTTCTCTTTGGCAGGGATTCCTCTTGATTCCAAAGTAGTCTAAAGTTCAGGGGTGTCAGCTCTGATATTTATACCCCAAAAGTCTTTGTTCTTCATGTGTGAGGGGTCCTGGACCCAGTCCAAACCAGTTCTGGGTGCACTCTGCCAGTGCACATCTTCTTCCTTTGTGAGTGTGGGCCAGGGCCATCAGATACACAGCAGGAGGTGGAGACAGCATTGTGGAAGGCAGGCACAGCCCTATTCAGACCCAGGTGCTACTCCTCCCACCACTCTACATGCAGATAGGTCTATTCAGCCTAGTGCTGACTCACCCAGCCTCCTGGAGCCACCCCAGCCCCTGTCACTCACAAACCAGACAGTCAATTCACAAACAGGCAGAGGCACACAGAAAGGTTGAACAAGAAAATAGCCACTTTCTAAAAGTGCTATTTCCAAACTCTGAATTTAAAAACCATCCTCCCTAAAAGATGTGTTATTAAATTCTGAGTTCAGGGACACCAGATTCCAAATTTCTATCTTGCTGCTATGGGAAGATATGAAGGTACACATGGGACACAGCATTCCCCATTCTGTCCTATGGGCAAGATAGCCTTTCCATAGTGAAAAACAAAATTGGCAGTATTTCACTATCAGGACATGTTACACACATCAGTACATGTCCTACCTTTCACATACACTGCACCCTGCCCAGGGGGGTACCTTGGGCCTACCATAGGAGTGTCGAATGTGTAAGAAAAGGGAAGGGTCAGGCCTGGCAAGTGTGTACACTGGCCAGGACAACATGGCAGTTAACAAACTGCGCACAGGCACTGCAGTGGCAGGCCTGAGACACCATTTTAGGGCTACTCATGTGGGTGGCACAATCAGTGCTGCAAGCCCACTAGTAGCATTTGAATTACCAGCCCTGGCACACTCAGTGCACTTTACTAGGGACCTACTGGTAAAACAAATATACCAATCATGGATAACCAATCACAATAACAATTTACACAGAGAGCATATGCACTTTAGCACTGATCAGCAGTGGTAAAGTGCCCAGAGTCCTATAGCCAACAACCACAGGTCAGGAAAAATAAAGGAGGAAGAAGCAAAATGTTTTGGGATAACCCTGCAAAAAGGGCCATTTCCAACACAACCCCCTTCCAGGCTAAAGCCAGGGTAGACCAAACGATACCTCGATGGGATTCCCTGCTTGGGGCGATAGAACACGGAACCTGGCCCGAACAGCAGGGGTCTATTCCTGTTCTACACCTTCCTGAACCCAGTTGGATCCCTCTATCTATACTCTCAGGGCCCACTAGGCTAAACCATGGGGGACCCTTCTCCTCACCTGGGGACCCCATCTGTGCAGCGCCTAACCTTACTTTGCTCACAGACGTGTCTACACTGGTAGACAGTACCCACCTGACCAACACAACAGTGTGGCCCAGTCCACCCCCAGAGTGTGACTCCTGCCCCCCTCCCAGGGGCAACTCTGTCCACCAGGACAACCATCCACAGTGGCCACTGACAACGGTCAGTGATGAGAGCCAGGCCTCATGCCTTTCAGGCCTCTCTAACCTCTGTGGCATCAGAAAGTGGGGGGCAGTAGCCCCAGGTGCCTGGCACCTTTTCTCTACTCTCCCTCCTCCAAGTCAGGTATGGCATCCTGACACTGGCCTGCCAGCCCAGGGTCTGTACCCTCTGGCTGACCAGAGGTCACAGGCGAGGCTCTCCTCCCCCTACCTCTCCTTCTGGGGTCCCGCACTCTCCTCCCAGTAGAGGCGCCCTCAGAACACAACTCTCCCACCAGTTCAGGACCTCTCTCCCGCAACTGGTCTCCTAACCTAGGGTCTAAACCCTCAGGTTGAACCGGGGTCAAAGGCGAGGACTCCTTCCCTCTGCACCCCCTTCCAGAGTGCTGCACCCTCCCCACTGGAGAGGTACCCCGGGAAGCCAAACTGGTCAGGACACTGGTTACAGATGTCCTTCCCTCCAGGTCAGGCAGATCCTGAACCTGGCCTCCCAACCTTGGGGCTAAACCCCATGGTTGAACACTTGCCTGGCACACCAGGACTTCTGGACACTCACACAGTATCCCCCGAGGGTAACACATGACTCATGTGTCGTGTGACAGTCTGCCTGGCGCAGATCGCCCGACCCCTGTCCATCTGACAGTGCGCGAAGATCCCCCAGGACAGAAGTGGTGTCACCATGGTCACTCCTGGGAGGCTCAGCCCTTCTGGCTGCCCCTGACCCACTGGTTCTCCCACTGGGGAACACATCCCCCTCTCTCCCCTCAATCTGGACTTCTGCACCCTCCCAACTGGAGCGGCACCGCCAGACACCAGAACCACTGGAGCTCCGTTTACCGATGCTCCAGGTTCTCCTGACACTAGGAGATCCCCCTCAAATGGTCTACTAGTACAGCCTAGGCCCCCAACCTGGTGTTTTCTTAGGAAACCCTCCAGGCCCTGAGACTGGGTTTCGGGCACCTTGGGACACACAGTCCCACACTCACTCCTTCCCCACTGGGACAGGACGTGAGCCCCTACACCCCCCCACTACACCGGGACCTAGCTGGGCTACTCTGAACCTCTTCCACCACACAGGTCTGGAAGATACCTGAGCCACTCCTTTTAGGATCACTCCCCAATGCCTCTTCAGACCCCCTGGAATCCACCAAGAGGCCTGCCTCCAACGCAAGCTCCCTGGAATCAGAGAACTCACACTCCACCGGGTGTTGGCATAGCTCTGGAAAACAGGGACTTAAAATATGCTTTCCAACAAATGAATCACACAGCCCCCCACAGTTGTTAACCAAGCTACCCTTTGCCTCACCCTCCAGTGCCTCACACAAGTACAAAAACAACAGTTGATGGACAGAATGCAGAACAATGTCATACATTCACCCCAGTACAGAGATCTGGGCCTAAATCCATCATTTTTTTGCTCACCATGCCATTCCAGTTTGAACCCAGCCATATGCAAATCAGTCTTGACCCTGTGCCTCATGGGAACAGTCCAGCCCGAACTGCCAAGCCAGGTCGTCCCTGGACTGGAAACAAGCATCCTAGTACCGGTTTCGGGGTTTCACCCATCTTCAGCCAGGATAGCTTGATTCCAGTGGCATGGAGAGCACGGGACCCACGTCTGGGCATACCCGTCCCACTTGGGGTAACAAATGCAAAAACAACAGTTGATGGACAGAATGCAGAACAATGTCATACATTCACCCCAGTACAGAGATCTGGGCCTAAATCCATCGTTTTTTTGCTCACCATGCCATTCCAGTTTGAACCCAGCCATATGCAAATCAGTCTTGACCCTGTGCCTCATGGGAACAGTCCAGCCCGAACTGCCAAGCCAGGTCGTCCCTGGACTGGAAACAAGCATCCTAGGACCGGTTTCGGGGTTCCACCCCTCTTCAGCCAGCTAAAGAATGATGATGGATTAAACCCAGATCAGTTGACTGGGGGTGAGTGCTTGCAATGTTCAACACTCCGTCCATCATCCCCTTTGGTTTTGCTATGTTCGCCCTAAGTTGGCAGGGTATGCCCAGACATGGGTCCCTTGCTCACTTTGCCACTGGATTCAAGATAGCCTGGCTGATGACGGCTGTAAGCCAGAAACCGGTCCCAGGATGCTTGCTTCCGGTCCAGGGAAGACATGGCTTGGCAGTTCGGGCTGCACTGTTCCCATGAGGCACAGGGTCAGACTGATTTGCATATGGCCATGTCTGAACTGGGGTGGCGGAGTGAGCTAAAGAATGATGATGGATTAAACCCAGATCAGTTGACTGGGGGTGAGTGCTTGCAATGTTCAACACTCCGTCCATCATCCCCTTTGGTTTTGCTATGTTCGCCCTAAGTTGGCAGGGTATGCCCAGACGTGGGTCCCTTGCTCACTTTGCCACTGGATTCAAGATAGCCTGGCTGATGACGGCTGTAAGCCAGAAACCGGTCCCAGGATGCTTGTTTCCGGTCCAGGGAAGACATGGCTTGGCAGTTCGGGCTGCACTGTTCCCATGAGGCACAGGGTCAGACTAATTTGCATATGGCCATGTCTGAACTGAGGTGGCGGAGTGAGCTAAAGAATGATGATGGATTAAACCCAGATAAGTTGACTGGGGGTGAGTGCTTGCAATGTTCAACACTCCGTCCATCATCCCCTTTGGTTTTGCTATGTTCGCCCTAAGTTGGCAGGGTATGCCCAGACGTGGGTCCCTTGCTCACTTTGCCACTGGATTCAAGATAGCCTGGCTGATGACGGCTGTAAGCCAGAAACCGGTCCCAGGATGCTTGTTTCCGGTCCAGGGAAGACATGGCTTGGCAGTTCGGGCTGCACTGTTCCCATGAGGCACAGGATCAGACTGATTTGCATATGGCCATGTCTGAACTGGGGTGGCGGAGTGAGCTAAAGAATGATGATGGATTAAACCCAGATCAGTTGACTGGGGGTGAGTGCTTGCAATGTTCAACACTCCGTCCATCATCCCCTTTGGTTTTGCTATGTTCGCCCTAAGTTGGCAGGGTATGCCCAGACGTGGGTCCCTTGCTCACTTTGCCACTGGATTCAAGATAGACTGGCTGATGACGGCTGTAAGCCAGAAACCGGTCCCAGGATGCTTGTTTCCGGTCCAGGGAAGACATGGATTGGCAGTTCGGGCTGCATTGTTCCCATGAGGCACAGGGTCAGACTGATTTGCATATGGCCATGTCTGAACTGGGGTGGCGGAGTGAGCTAAAGAATGATGATGGATTAAACCCAGATCAGTTGACTGGGGGTGAGTGCTTGCAATGTTCAACACTCCGTCCATCATCCCCTTTGGTTTTGCTATGTTCGCCCTAAGTTGGCAGGGTATGCCCAGACGTGGGTCCCTTGCTCACTTTGCCACTGGATTCAAGATAGCCTGGCTGATGACGGCTGTAAGCCAGAAACCGGTCCCAGGATGCTTGTTTCCGGTATAGGGAAGACATGGCTTGGCAGTTCGGGCTGCACTGTTCCCATGAGGCACAGGGTCAGACTGATTTGCATATGGCCATGTCTGAACTGGGGTGGCGGAGTGAGCTAAAGAATGATGATGGATTAAACCCAGATCAGTTGACTGGGGGTGAGTGCTTGCAATGTTCAACACTCCGTCCATCATCCCCTTTGGTTTTGCCTCACACAAGTACCCCACACCACTCTCCTGAGATTGGCACGACAGTGTCTGACTGTCTCTGTCAGTCAACCCAAACTCTTCTGGGCGGTCTCCACATTCACACACCAGGACTTCTACCATAGGGGAACCCCTCTCCCTGCAACTCTCAACTAGAGTCAGTAGAGCGTCCCTCCCATCACTAGGAATATGATCCCCTGTGTCAGTTCCCCAATCTACTTCAGGGACACTGCACACCACTGGAGCTACCTCATAAACCCGAACCCCCTGGTGTATGTTAACCCCCTCCTTCAAGTCAGGGGTCACATCTCTGAGTGCGTGCACTTCTCCCTCAGCACTAGATAACACAAACTTGCTGCCACCATCTGAGCTGGACTCCACCTCCAACTCAGCAAAGCTCACTTCCTGAGCTACACACATTTCCTTTTCCTTGGCTAAGACATTCAAGGCCTCAAGCCTCTCGAGCTCCAACTCAAGCTCCCTCATTCTTAACTCATGTGCCAAGGTCAATTTCAATTCTTCCAAAGTATAAATCTTCTTGCTCTCCTCAAGCAATCTCTTTTCTTCCATTTCAGCCTTTTGGTTCTCCATTTCCAATAGTTTCATCTCGAGTTTCATGACTTCTAACTCATGATCTCTAACCCTTTGGTTTTCCTCCAACTCCTCTGGGGAAAAACTTCTAGCGGAATGGTTGCTGCCAGCCCTGGAGGCTGCTCTGGGCACAGGCAGATCCTGTGATCTGAAACCATCCCCTTGTGCATCCTCATCCACCTCTGCATCCTCTGCCTCCCCAGCCTCTTTGGCCTCCCACCAGGCCCTTAAGGCCTTCTGTAGCTCCTCCTTCCTGGAGCTGCTCTTCATGGGATATACAAAGTTCCTGCAGAACTGCTTGAGTTGACCTACTTTGTAACTACTCAACATTTCGATATTAAACTCCAGTCCTGCAACACCACTTGCTGGTTTACCCTTCTGAGACATGATGCGTGGATGACTCAGGGATCAGATCAAAAATAGAACCAAAAAGAAAATACAGTATGTGTCTGCGTAGTGGTCTGCGCTAAAACTAGTGATGTACACCAATCACTGTGGGTCAAGTACAAATACAAGTTCAAATCCTCACCGCTGACCACCAATGTTAGAACTGGGGGTCTCTAGTTGGCAGAGGTAAGTACCTTTGTCCAAATAGGGACCCTTGCTTCTAGTCAGGGTAAGGGGGATACACACTGTTGATAACCCCTGCTCACCCCCTTGGTAGCTTGGCACGAGCAGATAGGCTTATCCCCAAGGCAATGTGTAAAGTATTAGTACCAACACTCACAGTAACACAG
The DNA here is from genome assembly GCA_963921515.1 of Calotriton arnoldi. NCBI lineage: Eukaryota > Metazoa > Chordata > Amphibia > Caudata > Salamandridae > Calotriton > Calotriton arnoldi. Next base: position 2,038,259 of record CAWUFW010000494.1, on the reverse strand, counting down.
TGAAACACCACAAATGGATGCCACACAAGTTATTTATAAAAATATAAATCTCTTTATCTGATAAGGCAAGATCAACACGACATAGAACCAACATACATGAGGATTCTTTCTTCAGCAATGTTTCTTTGGAACGTTTTAGCAGAAACGTACTTGTAAAGGTATTTGTTGAGTCAGTATGGCTGTAAGACTCTGGTTTCTAGCATAGGGAAAGTCACTCTTAAAATGGTGCCATTATCAACAATGCCCCCGCTGTACTCGTAGCACAGAATGTGCTGCCCTTCTCCGCTCAGTTTCACTCCTGTAAATCACCCCTCATCAATGCGCGAGTGCGCGCCAGTCAACACAGCGTTTAGCACCCCAAGACACGGCCTCCCGGTAGCGCGCTCATGAATAACAGCTTCGGGCGCAGGCTCCGGTTGTGGATCAGAGCCGTTTTACCTGAGGGCAGGACGGAGCTGGGCGGTCCGCGTTGCGATCTTCCGTGACGCAGCTTCTTTTTGGTGACGCTCCCCGGCCTCAGGCGCAGCTCCGCTCTCGTCGAGGAGCATGGGGAAGCCCTGGTCGCTAGGAGACGCCTCGCGCTTCTTCGGGACACAGCACGGCTCCGTCTGGACGAGCCTCCTTGTTGCTGGGTAACCCTCAACGCTGGGGCCAATCCCAGCGCGGCTCGGTGATGACGTCTATGGACTCTGGGCCAGCGGCGGTGAATGTCGGCAAAGTGCTCTCGCGGCTCCTCTCCTCGGTGGACCCGGCCTCGGGCACACAGCTCGAGGTGCGGCGGTGAATCCAAAGTAAACACACAGCAATTCTGGCGATCGGGGGCCGGTGGTGAAGAGATACCGGCCCTCAGTGCTTGTCCGATCACGGGCTGGTGGCGGTGATGCACGCAGCGCTCTCGGTACTTGTGGGGAGCAGACAAGCGTGCCAGCAAGTCGGGCTTACCGGCGGCACCAACAACGTCCTGGGGGCACACAAATATCCCCAGAGACAGCAGAAACAGCGGAGCATGATGCAGGGCGAGTTGTAGGAGTCTTTGGCAAAACTTTTGTATAACTGAGTTTTCAACATGAGGCCAGCTCTTCTCAGGCCCTTGGAGACAGGTTCACCTCAGAGGGACAAAGCACACAGCACAGTTCCTCTTCAAGCAGGGGGACACAGCACACAGCAGAAAGTCCCTTAGTCCTCTTCCTCAGCAATAACAGCGACTGCAGGTCAGCTCCCAGACACACAGCAATGGCAGCACTTTTCCTCAGTCTTTCTGGCTGTTCTTCTTTGGCAGGGATTCCTTCATGATCACAAAGTTTTTCCTAGTCTCTGAAACTTTTTATATCCCTGTGTTTCCGCAACAGGAGGCCAGCTCTACTCAGGCCCTTGGAGACTTTCTTTTCAGGACAACAGCATACAGCAAAAGTCCTTCTTCAAGCAGGGGACAAAGCACACAGCACAGTCCTTTAGATCTCTCCTCAGCAGAAACAGCAACTGCAGGTCAGCTCCCAGGCACACAGCAATGGCAGCACTTTTCCTCAGTCTTCTTCAGCTGTTCTTTTTGGCAGGGATTCCTCTTGATTCCAAAGTAGTCTAAAGTTCAGGGGTGTCAGCTCTGATATTTATACCCCAAAAGTTTTTGTTCTTCATGTGTGAGGGGTCCTGGACCCAGTCCAAACCAGTTCTGGGTGCACTCTGCCAGTGCACATCTTCTTCCTTTGTGAGTGTGGGCCAGGGCCATCAGACGCACCGCAGGAGGTGGAGCCAGCATTGTGGAAGGCAGGCACAGCCCAGGTGCTACTCCTCCCACCACTCTACATGCAGATAGGTCTATTCAGCCTAGTGCTGCTTCACCCAGCCTCCTGGAGCCACCCCAGCCCCTGCCACTCACAAACCAGACAGACAATTCACAAACAGGCAGAGGCACACAGAAAGGTTGAACAAGAAAATAGCCACTTTCTAAAAGTGCTATTTCCAAACTCTGAATTTAAAAACCATCCTCCCTAAAAGATGTGTTATTAAATTCTGAGTTCAGGGATACCAGATTCCAAATTTCTATCTTGCTGCTATGGGAAGATATGCAGGTACACATGGGACACAGCAGTCCCCTTTCTGTCCTATGGGCAAGATAGCCTTTCCATAGTAAAAAACAAAATTGGCAGTATTTCACTATCAGGACATGTTACACACATCAGTACATGTCCTACCTTTCACATACACTGAACCCTGCCCAGGGGGGTACCTTGGGCCTACCATAGGAGTGTCGAATGTGTAAGAAAAGGGAAGGGTCAGGCCTGGCAAGTGTGTACACTGGCCAGGACAACATGGCAGTTAACAAACTGCGCACAGGCACTGCAGTGGCAGGCCTGAGACACCATTTTAGGGCGACTCATGTGGGTGGCACAATCAGTGCTGCAAGCCCACTAGTAGCATTTGAATTACCAGCCCTGGCACACTCAGTGCACTTTACTAGGGACCTACTGGTAAAACAAATATACCAATCATGGATAACCAATCACAATAACAATTTACACCGAGAGCATATGCACTTTAGCACTGATCAGCAGTGGTAAAGTGCCCAGAGTCCTATAGCCAACAACCACAGGTCAGGAAAAATAAAGGAGGAAGAAGCAAAAGGTTTTGGGATAACCCTGCAAAAAGGGCCATTTCCAACAGTCAGTATGAATTATCGGTGCCATTTATCAGTGCACATTACTATGATGGGGCATTATGGGACTAGCAGTCCCTGCCGATCGGAATGCACTTTTATGCACTTTTATGTTGAGGTTGACAAAACACGCACTAAAGTGCACGTTATGTGTTTGTAACGGTTTATTTGTATTGTCAATCGGTGATTTCAAAATACAAACGTAAGGTGGTGCTTGTGTGTTAAAATTCAGCTTGTTTCGTGATGTAGCAGTCCATTGTTACATAGCAACGTTAATGAGGCCTTTTTGATAAAGTTTTGTGGTGCCGGCATGTTCCCGATGAAAAAAGAGCAGTCCAATTAGTCTCCCACATGTATTTTAGCAGCACTGTTTATTCATTTTAGAAGTGCTACCTGAGGGGGTTGGCGCTATGTTTTTTTTATATAAAAAGGATATGGCATAATCATAGTCACTGTTCCTAACACAATGGAAGATATGGTGTTACATTTCTTGTGTTTAAACAAATTTTTCAATTGTATATAATCTTTAGTGGAGTGCTCATGCATTAGGCAGCTATATAGTATATTTTAATGCAATATGCATTCTGAAGACCAATTTTTACTACAGCAATTTCCACTATGTACATATATATCGATTGTAATGCACTATGAATGTATTTATATGCATTTTAAGTATTTGATACTTCACATTGTGTTTAGTATTTCTTCTATGTTTTTTAATTGGGACAGGCTATATATGTTTAAACAAGATGGCGCCTACCAGATTGAGAAAGGCTGCTGAGTCAGCCGAAACGCGTCTCTCTTATCTGCTGGGTCGGAGGAGATTCTATGAAATAAAAAAGCCCTAAACCAGCAGCCCTCGTGTGCGTGCTCTTTTCCTGTTGGAGTAGGTGTTATTTTGGATATATATATATTGTGATCAAGCCCAGTTGATGGGCGAAACGCGTCATCTGCCATGCTAAGCGTCAGCAAATAAAGGAGGAATTTATGCACTCAACTGGTGTCCGTGTCCCGCTTGTCAGCCAGCAGCTGTGGGAATTTGGTGAAACGCATATATATATATATATATATATACAAAAAGAGTTGCCTCTAGGTGGGATGCACTCCCATGTGGAAATTACGCCAAAGCAAGGGCACACGCCATGAACAAAGTCCTTTTCTGGTTACCTGCCAGACGCGTTTCGGGCCAAAGCCCTCTTCAGTGGCAGACCATGTGACGTGCCGGCATGCGGCAACCACCAGTAAATCCCCGTAATAATTTTGCTCAGGTGAACCACCTGAAGCAATGCTTCCTGGGACTGGTGGTTCAGTAAAACCCAAATGGGTCGCCGCCGGCACTCACATTCAAAAATGTCTTTAAAGGATTGCCGATGTTCGCGCCGGCACCCCTGCATATAACAGGCACCTCCTGTTCCACAGTTAGCTGCCCCAATAAAGTGGCCGCGGACCCGCAAGTGTTTCGCAGTGGTGCAATCACGCGACCAGGCAGGCCGCTGTACAAAATACAAAAAGAGTTGCCTCTAGGTGGGATGCACTCCCAGGTGGAAATTGCGCCAAAGCAAGGGCACACACCATGAACAAAGTCCTTTTCTGGTTACCTGCCAGACGCGTTTCGGGCCAACGCCCTCTTCAGTGGCAGACCATGTGACGTGCCGGCATGCGGCAACCACCAGTAAATCCCCGTAATAATTATGCTCAGGTGAACCACCTGAAGCAATGCTTCCTGGGACTGGTGGTTCAGTAAAACCCAAGTGGGTCGCCGCCGGCACTCACATTCAAAAATGTCTTTAAAGGATTGCCGATGTTCACGCCGGCACCCCTGCATATAACAGGCACCTTCTATTCCACAGTTAGCTGACCCAATAAAGCAGCCGCGGACCCGCAAGTGTTTCACGGTGGTGCAGTCCCGCGACCAAGCAGGCGGCTGTACAAAATACAAAAAGAGTTGCCTCTAGGTAGGATGCACTCCCAGGTGGAAATTACGCCAAAGCAAGGGCACACGCCATGAACAAAGTCCTTTTATGGTTACCTGCCAGACGCGTTTCGGGCCAACGCCCTCTTCAGTGTCGAATGACAACTGTGCTCTGAATTCTGGGAACTGTAGTGTCCGTCAATTCATATTCCTGTATGGAAGCACTTTAATGACTGACTACAGTTCCCAGAATGCAGAGCACAGTTGTCATTCGAACTGCCCATTGAGGGGCGTGCCATGTGATTACTTAATAGGGAACATGCCCGGAACTGCACGCTATATTTCCGCAAATGCCTCTGAGGAAGGAGCATAGACTTTGAAACGCGTCAGGCACGCGGAACCGCTGTTTTAATTATTCTGCATGTCGGATCCTGTCCATACCGAATAAAGACTTTTTCTGAGAAGCGCTACGGCTCGAGTGCCTCTGTCATGTAGGGCAACCTTGAGCTTTGATATATATATATATATATACACACACACACACACACACACAAACACACACACACATATATTTAAGGAAAATATAGGTGGAATTAGCTATAGTAAACTTATTTTTACCTATACATACTTACATTTACAGTGTTTTAGTAGTCGATTTTATGGCTACCATAGTTTAGTAGATATTTAATACAGAATATTCTGGTACCATACCATTCAAGAGGGCTGGATTATTGACACGTAGATTTCAGAGCAACCACTGACTATGTAAATGAGTCCTGCTGAGCTTCAATGTATGCAATTGTAATTACAAGGATATCCTGATAGTATGGCTTTGATCCAGCTTTCTTGGCTGTACGTTGGACACCTTTGATCTACATTACCGACGTTTAGAAGGTGATACAGGATTGAGACACAGGTTCCATAGTCTCTTTTCCGAGCATCTCAGGGGAGACTTCTTAAAAAGATGACAAATTGAGTTTGGAGGGCATAAGTAAAATGCCATTCGTCCAAAGAGAATTATTATGTGCACATAATCTCACTGGACATGCAGCAGGCCGCAGGACCACAAACCATCCAGGTCATGTTCTAGGATTAGGTCTCCAGTGCTCACCATTGACCTTCAGGCTGCCACCTGCAAACAAAAGCTTTGAAACTCATGCCAGGCTGTCGAGCCCGCCACATCCCAGATTTCCATGTTGCTCACAAAAGGGTGGGCACTGCTGTTGAAATAATCCTATGCTCAGTCGTAAAAAAAAAAATACTCAAATCACAGTGAGCAAAATTAATTGAACTACGAAATGCCTTTGTTTTGCTCCTGACCAGAATGTAGTGCACTGAAAGCTGTTCATTCCGAGCTTATTTATAGCATATTCCGCAAAATGGTTTAATTAATTTCACGCTGCTGTGACCTTCTTACCACTGTTCGGAATAATTCACTGTGATACGTCGAGTAAAATCAGTTTTTCGATCTTCCTTGATCTAACTCACTCTCGCATTAATGGAAGATGAATTTATCGCCGTGGAGTGAAATTGCTTTGTTTGAATTAACTTAATTGTAGATCACAATCTTGTTTGCAAAAGTCGCGTTCCGCCTATACAGCCTGCTCGAGTTAAACTTATAGCAACTTGAATGCTTCCATTCACTGTCACTCTGTTATCCTTTAGCTACGTGAGTGATCGGATTCCACTCCCGCCGCTACATTCCCTGGCCAATATTTCATTCAAGAATAAGAGCTAATGATCCATAAATTCTTAATGCCATATTTTATAGCTTGTAAATTAGTCTTTAATGAGTTCAATAAGTTCTGTGATGTATGCCATTAATTGTTAATGGTGTTTTAACTAGATAATCTCTGTCAATGGTTGTTTGTCATCGCTGAAGGAGGATGAGGGATTCTCGCAATCTGTAACGCTTGGCGAACCCGGACTGTATCTACCATCATGAGCTGCAGGCAGAGCGCCAGCCTGCGAAGCACGGATCACATATCACATTCAGACATTTCCCACGGGTAATTAACCAATGTTTAAAGAACATCAGGCCTAATAAGGTCAGGTTAGCTTGTATTTTCAAAACAGGAGCGGACCAGTCTTGGAATCCGTTTGCTTTACATCTCAGCCTCATTCACACAGGACAACAAACATCTGAGTTGTGCGTGTTTTAACTGGCGTTAAAGGTAATTGGTGTGCTGGTAGGTACTGTCCCACTTTGCCCTTTCCCCAGGATGTGCATCTGCAAGCCAGGGAGCTGGGGTTCCTTTGCACAGCATAAAAGGCGGATCTCCTAAAAAAAGCCCACCAATGTGGTTTGGCTCCATCCATGGTTTGTGTTCCCTCCGCTAAAGCAAGTAACCATCATCTTTCAAAACCTGCTTCCTCTTATCATGCTGTGGGAGCTGGACATGTTGCATAGTTCCCATGCTTCTCAGGACCTTCCTCATGGCATTTATTTCTGGGGGAGGATTTAGGGGCATATTATCAAGGGCTTTATCGCCGATTTAGCGGCACTTTTTGCCGCTAAATCGGCGATATTTTTAACGCCCTATTAGCAAGCTGTCGCTAACAGGCGTTAGCGACATCTTACAGGCGTTAGAGGCCGGGAATTACATCGCCTTGCATGTCAGCGATATTTATCGCTAATGACATGCAAGGTAGGCGTTCCCACTAAAAGCGACTGTAAACAGTCGCTAACACCACTAACCCCTATTATCAAGGCAGGCGAAGCGATAAAATAAATCGCGCTAAGCGCGTTTATCGCTATATTTTAACACCTGCTACTGACTATGACTTACCTGTTTAAGGTATAGGAGGTGGATTCTAATGCTGAATCCACCTTAGCGTTAATGCAAGAATATCGCTGGTTTTCCAGCGATATTCTCGCATTTTGTCGCTATCGCTGGAAATATTATCGCTATGGAGATAAACCTTACTAATAGGGTGTTATCTCAGCGATATTTTCCAGCGATAGGCGGCGTTAACAAAAAACGCGCTAAGCGCGTTTTGCGATAAATATCGCAACTCCTTGCTAATATGCCCCTTAGTTCTCCAGTATGATCCCTTACTCAAGGAACTTTGGGGCATATTAGCAAGACTGGCGATAATTGGCTTGCTAATAAGCGTTATAGAATTCCAATAGAAGCCCAGGTTAGATGTGCAGGACATCTAACCTGGGCTTCTATTGGAATTCTATAACGCTTATTAGCAAGCCCATTATCGCCGCTTTAGCGGCAGTTTCCTGCCGCTAAAACGGCGATAATTTTATCGCCAGTCTTGCTAATATGCCCCTTTCTTTTTGCTGCAGTCCAAGGGATTAAAAATGTCAGACTTGCTTGTCACTCTTTGGTGGCTGAACCGCATGAATACCGCAGAATACAGCACCATTTGTTCTCATGCATTTGAATTTTTTTTCTCTTTCAGATCACAGCATCACAAAGATCCAGCTCAGTGTTCCATGCAAAGAGGAACTCAGTAGTCACGTTTGTTACCTTGAAAAGAGTCCTGGTACCAGAATTGTGGTCCTGTACTGTCAGGATCAGTGCAATGCTCATACCTCTTTCCACCAGTTCATTGCAGAGACACACAGCACCGAATCTCCTGAACATGTGCGTCATCAGGAGAAGAAGAGGATAATAGGGAGCACTGAGTGTAGGTACCACTTGGACAGAAGCCCTGTGTCTCAGATAGATGCTGCACGCTAAACACCTGAGTGAAGACAAGAAGTGTTACATGTCTCACGGAGAAATGCAATTTCCTAATGGAATTTTAGACATGATTACAGCCCGAACCGCTGAACGGAATTCCATCAAATTTGGCAGAAAGCTAGTTCTCGGTCCAGAAAGAGTGCTTTTTGTAATTTGGTGTAAATCTTTTCAGCAGTTTTGGAGTTATTAAATTAAAAATATTTATGTATATCTAGAGATGCTGATCCACCGCGGATCCTCCTCAGATCCGGGCAGCTTCATGATCCACAAGCCAACAGCAATGCCGTGATTGGCTGGACACAACCTGAGAGGAAAGCTGCATATGCTTGGATTTTCTGTTTAGACGTCCTTGTAACCTGTTATTCTTGGAAGTCGATGAAAGACAAAACTGGAGCCAGAGAAGTATTGTAGTCCAACATTTCTATGAGTCCTCTATGTGAATTACAAGCTCTTTGATTGTACAAACTCTTTGCTTCTTGTTTGTTTTCACAAGAAGTCATACATGTTAAGATTAAGAATGCTATATAGCACTTTCATTGTTTCTACAAAAGGAGTTGTTGGAAACCTCTCTTATACAGACTTTATATTATTATTAGAACATGTATGGAATGAGGGTATTTATTAATTTTAATGAGTTTGTGATTGTTGATTGTGTAGGTGAATCTAGTAAACAAAAGCAATTTATACAATATGGAAACCCTACACTACATCTTCCTGTACCTAGGCTTCCCTCATAGTGGCCAGACGCCACCAATGCCTTTGTCCTATCACACCTAGACTATGCCAATGTTCTAAATCTTGGAGCATCACATCACCTACTGGGTCGACCCAGATATCCCAGAATGCACACAACTGCTCCCCCTTTACCCATACAACTATCTCACCAGTCCTAGAAGGCCTTCACTGGCTCGCTATGGTCAGACGGGTCTCCTTCAAAGCTCCTGCTTTACCCATGGGTCTATTCATGGCATTGGACCATCCTTCCTTCAACTGAAACTTTCATGATCTAGGTAAAGAAAGTCTGCTCCAGACATGAAACCCTTCTGGTAAAGCTCTTTATATCCCAGTCAGTCCACATTTTTCTGTCTCACTCACGAAATTGAAACAGCTATAAGATCAGACATCAAGATCAGATCCCACTAAAACATTTCTAACTGCACCCATCTTTTACAGACTGCTCTCTAACCTCCACACTCCAATCCTCCACCAAACAATAGCCAGCATCAGGTTAGCCATAAACTAGAATAAAGTCATCATAAGCAAAGGGCTACTCTACATTTTATACATCACTTCATCCTACGGGCAGGTGCAAGCCCAGCACCACACATACTTAAAACCCCTTCAAACCTCACATGAGAAACCAAAAGGCTACCTACATAGAGGAGAGTATAACCTCACACGCTTCCAACCATGCACAATGAGCAGCTGGTAAACTTGCACAAAACACAATTATATTTTTTACACCTTTAAGATGTTCTGCTCTTTTGCATTCAGTGAGAAGATTATTGTGAGATGCTTGTGTTATGCATTGAAACTTCACCCACATCACTAAATGTCTTCCCACATAGTCCACTCTGTAAAACCAATCTACAAAACCACACACAACAAATGGAGTAGTGCCATACTCATATGCCTAGAAACTGTTTAGGGCATTGTTTTGGGTATGATTCACTACATACATTTTATATTGAAATAAAATAATGCACATATTCAATTGAACAAGTATACAAAACAAATGATAAAGTATAGACCTATATTGTAGAAGTGTTTCGGATAGCGCTTAGCATAGCCACATGCCAGGCATCAGCTGCATCTGCCTCACCTGACAATAAGTCAAATATCCTGGATACAGTAGTAAAGGTATTTTACTGTCACACTTGCCCACATTTACATCAGGCAAGTACAGATGTTATTTTGGCTGACCACAACCACAAAATGTGGAAAATCATTGAGGAATTTATAGGCATGGTTTCTTGGGGTTGAGGATGGCTGATGGATGCTAACCCTACTTCGGTGCAAATTATCTACTCCTCCAATAATTATAGTAATATGGCAGCCAAGTGCTTATCTTTGGGTTCATACATTTATATATTCAGACTTGCTTGCACTTATCTTTGCTCAGAAAATGGTGCTGAATTTCACATTTGTTGGAAACAAGCAGTTTTTTTTGTTTCCTGCACAGATGTGATGCTGAACCAGGGTATGGCAGATATGGTAAAAACAAAGTATCTGTCAGCCATTTCTCATAAGCCATACAATAACCTCTTGCAGTCACTGCTCTTTACTGATCTATACATTGGGCTGACCATTCAAGGATGTCACAGAAATCGTGTTTCTTCCTGTTAGACCTGTCAGCCTTAGGGTCATCTTTCTCCCAACATTTTGCCTTTCTCCTCCATTTTTCTGACCACACTTATGCTAGCCTTAGGACTCCGAATACTTTACCACTGCTTACCAGTGCTGGAGTGCATGTGCTTTCTCCTCTAAACATGGTAGTATTGGCTTATACCCAATTAGCATATTTTATTTACTTATAAGTTCCCAGTAAAGTGGTGCTATATGTGCACAGAGCCTGTAAATGAAATGCTACTAGTGGGCCTGCAGCACTGATTGTGCCACCCACTTAAGTAGCCCTTCAAACATGTCTCAGGCCTGCCATTGCAGACCCTGTGTGTTCAGTTTAAACTGCCATTTCGACCTGGCAAAAGAAAACTTTTGCCAGGCCCAAACCTTACTTTTTAATACATATATGTCACCCCTAGGGTTCGCCCTGGACAGCCCAGAGGGCATGGTGCAATATATTTAAAAAGAAAGACATGTACTTTAAAGTTTTACATGTCCTGGTAGCAAAAAACTCTGATTTTATTTTTCACTTCTGCAAGGCCTATCTCTTCCATAGGATAACATTGGAGTTGCCGTATTACATTTTATAAGTGTAATTTCCAAATGGGAAGAGATAACTGGTTCATGTTTGTGGCCTCTGGAATCTTAATTTAAAGTCCTAACTTATGATGAAGTTGGATTTTAAATTACACTTCTGGAAATGACACTTTTAGAAAGTTGCACAACAAAGTACCTGGCTGCCACTTTTTCTGCTGTTATCTATTAAACAGACTAGAACCAATACCTGATTTCCTTGGTCCTGGGTATTTATTCAACCATTATTCCTTATTTTTTTATTTTTTTCTATTATCATATGTGTCAGAAACAGAGAAAACACTTTTTGTGGCGCACAAAACAAATCATACATAAAAGGCGTGACAAAAACAAATCAGTGAAAAATACATCAAAATGTAACACCAGTCAATCATTTCATGAATGCAGCATTCCCACTATTAGTTTGTATGAGCGATTTAAATAGTCCTTTTAAAAGGGGATGCTGCACATTGGGAACAAGCTTTGACGCAACTAAGGTTTAGAAATTACAATAATTCCCTTAGAGCTGCTCCTACTCCTATAATATTGTTTCCTCAATGATTAAAGATGCTGACACGTTTTAAGTCCCAATAATACTCATGGGGCTCTCTTCAGGGCTTTGACTTGATGCGATCTGCTTTTTCTTGCGTCTATTCTTTTACTTATAGATCAAGCGCTCTTCTTCGTGATCATTTTGAGATAAAATTGTGTCCATTGACCATCCGGTCCGAGGTTTTGTTCGGACCAGCGTCACCGCCGACTTCTTGTCCTTATTAAAAATCCTTGATTCACGGGTCTATTTCATTTTTGTAGCCAGAGAGACGCCAGCGAAGAGTGCACATACTTCCAGCATTGCAGTTTGGAAGTATGTGCACTCAACTGAATTGACCACAGTCCTACCAGCCTCTCCCGACCTCATATTCCTCCAAGAGAACCTCGGTGCGTCCTGCAGCCAGCAGTCCTCGAAAAGCCAGAGAACCTGCCCTGCCTTTGCAACTAAAAATAACTTTGTCTCCCGTGAGCACTGGACTTGCTCAGAAGTAACCAACTCTGACTCCGGACGACGCCGTGAGTCTCCATCACTCTGCTCCCGGCACCCCGAGTGAACCAATACCCTAAGGAGGTTCTCTCAGTGATCCTAGTCTGGATCTCAGTGACCCCTGAACCACAACAAACTCCTACATCAAACCTGCAGCCAACAACTAGGAGGTTCCCTCAACCACAACCGAAGGCAACACCCTGATCGACTCCATAACCGAAGCAGTCCAGGAAGAGCAACTGCGACCGTCCGACCTACTCCGTCACCAAACGCTTGCGGTCACAGGACGATGACTCCCAAAGACCCCATTTGCCTCAACAGCAGCTGACCGACTCTGTGGGAACTGCAACCGAATCTGCAGCATCAGCCAAGACCGCATCCTACACCCGGCCGCCCCTGTGCCGCTGGTGGTGTAGTTCTTGTGTTGGCCACTGGGCCCTACCGTGCTGACTTGAACCCCAGGAGCTTTTTGTTCCCCAATCTGGTGGCCTGCTCACCTCAGTCCCCAAGCCCATGATCGTGCTTAGCCCATTGGCTAACGTGTGGTCCCTGCACTCTGCACCCGGCCACCTCTGTGCCGCTGGCGGTGCGGCTCAAGTGCCCATTTGACCAAATATTGCCCACGGACCTGGCAAACTCAGTTCTGCCTGCTCAGGACAAAATGTGGCTCGTGAGTAGTACTGTAAACCTGTATTAAGTTTGCAAAACGCAATGAGTCCTTTTTTTTTCCCTCAGGAAATGCACCAGCCTTGTATCTAGAGATACCTGGCTGTGTAAGAAAAGTAATTGCAAAGTATTTCTGACTATCTGCAAATACAAAGTAATTCTTATATAACTAATTCACTGCATTCAAAATGTATTTAAACTGCATATGCTTGCAAAGTATTCCTATACTTACCTGTACCAGGCCTGGCTTGGTTCTAGAAAATAAATATAACTAAATATTATTTTTATACAAACCAGTTGGTCAGAGTTTAGTCCTTGAGTGTGTGAAATCATTTCTTGCCTGAGTTGAACAATAAATGCTGAACACTACCCTCTGATAAGGCCTTACTGCTCGCCCACACTACCACAAATAGAGAGTAAGGTACTGTCTACTTTAACCTCTGCCGACCTTTGGGGATCCACTGGACTCTGTGCACACTATACCTTACTTTGGTATAGTATATACAGAGCCATCTTCCTACAACCACCCCTTTGCATAGTTGTTAGTTCCTCCCTATTTATTTCAGATTAACAGAAATGACAATTAGACTTTCCATAAAAGAGGTAACATCCTGCAAGGTGGCTGCATTTTATATTTGTCAGATAGCCCTGCCTTCAACATTATTGTGCTGCTTCAACAGTCCGGTTTCCTAGGGCTCCGAATAGTTAAATGGGTTTAGTATGTTTAAAAAGTGTTCAGTGGTCAGAACCCCTCAGATTTACTGTCTATCAAGGTTTGCGACACGCGCCCCCTAGTTCCCATGGTTTACCACTGTTTATATTCTGTGTCCCTCTAAACATCTGAAAGGACAGTAAACAAAAAGCAATTTACCTTAAAAATCAAAGACTTATGCAGCATACAAAAAAACACAAGTTCAATGCAAGAGTGAGCACTAATTTAGATTAAATTGTCAACTGTGATTAAAATATTTATTTTCGTCTGCTCTCCTTTCGTTTTGTTGTATGCACTGAGGATTGTGACTAGATTGGAACTGTTTATTATAAAGTTTTCTTTCATTATTTGGGCTGTTTCTAGCTCTCTGTATGTGTTGCAAGATGGCGTGAGCTTTGGCTCTCAGATTCTGGTGGGCAGTTGGTGGTCTAGAGATCAGGACCAGGGTCCATCTATTAAGTGCCCACCAGTGCTATACGAGACCCAAATTCCTGCTATTACATAGCATGTCGCCCCCCATTGGATGTTACTATTTGAATAAGCTCTATGAGCTCAAGCACTTTCAAGGATCTAACGGCCCTTGTAGGCAAGCCCCCATCATTATCGATAGGCAATAGTCCAATAAACAGCTAAGAATTCATTATTGCATATTTAAATACTCACTCACTTCCTTGGCATGTAGTGGAGAGACTTACATGAAAATGAGGCCATAGATATTCTATTGTTAACTGAAATGTGGTTGGGTGAGAATTCCGCACCCGACTTAACTAAGGCAAATCCAGAAGGCTGTAAAAGAATTTACCAAAACAGACAACACCAAAGAGTCAGCGGAGTGGTTGCAGCTATAGTTAAAGGCGAATTGCAGGTATCATGAATGACAACAGAACCCTTTATAGAATCAGTGGACAATCTAATTTTCTATGTAGGCACGCATGGTTTTAAAAAAATTATAATTTATCATATAGTTTTGACTTATCACCCGCCTAATGTGAAGAACAATTTTGATGAGGTAGTTAGCACAAGTCTCTCAACCCACGCCCATTTTGTAGCAGTTGGTGATTTCAATCTATGATTGCCTGAAAGAGGATCATTAGACTGTGCAATAATTAGAGCTCCTATCATATATCAGTCTTCAACAACCTGTTACATTGCTCACTCATGTAAAAGGCTATACCATAGATCATTTGTGGTAACTAGACGCCACTAAACATGATCTCCCGATTATGTTCCCCCCCTGTTCAGACCACTTTTAATTAATTGGTTGGTTCTAGTCTTGAGCAGGAAAGATAGGACTCTCCATGATAGATCACACAGTAGATGCTGGTCTAGGTTAAACACTACTGAAGTCACAGATTTGCTACATTTTCTTCTGATTTGGTAGCTAAATTTGCCACCACTTTTAATGTGCGGCTTAGTGCGTGACTAGACATCTCCGCTCCCCCCACCCCCTTTTTCTCAAGGTAATCAACCACATAGGTATTATGCGCCCTAATACATCACTGACTTAAAACTGTAAAAACTTGATTTCGTCAAGCTGAGCGACCTGGAGGGTCTCATTATTTAGCAATGACAAGGATACTGATAAAAACAACATTGATCACATACAAACAAATGATCTTTAAATACAAGCAACAGTATTTTTCAGATAAGAACAACTCAGCAACCCACACCCAGAAAGCCATCTTTCAGGTACTTAATCAGCACATTGACGACTTCCATTTATTCACTCACCTCACACCTTAACAACAGTAATGTGACCAACTCAACCAGTGCTTGTGAGATAAAATCAGATGCCTAAGGGAGGAGATAAACCCGCATAGTTGTCCTTCTGCGACATTGGTCCCTAAGACTGACTCAAGGCTGATGGAATTTTCCACTGCTTCTGAGAAGTTCACATCCTGCTCCAGAAAAGTTTAGCTAAAGCTCTCCAAATGAACCATGACTGGTTATTACCCAAACAACTTAAACATACAATAGATCCCATGCTTGTAGAACTTTTAAATACTTCATTAACCTAGGGCACAGGTTGAGCAACATTTAAGGATGCAATAGTGATCCCAGCCTTCGGACACAGATCCCGCTGATTTGAAAAATGTTCGCCCAATTCCATGACTGTCTTAGGGCAAAGGTACTGGAGAGCTTTGTGGCAAAATTGCTCTGCAAGTTTCTCCAAATAAATGGCTGCCTTATAGATAGCCGGATAGGATTTTGCTCTGAACACAGCAGAGACAGTGCATGTCTCTATAATCAATAAACTTAGATGGGAACAGGAAAAGGTACCTACTAATGCCTTGATCTTGTTTGACCTTACTCCCACCTTTGACGCAGCTGATCATTTCTTCCTTCTAAACTGTGTCGAAACGCTTGGCGTAGGAAGACTGGCATTGAAATGGCTTGAATCATTGCTTACAGGGCACTTCCAAACCATACCATTAGGAGGCTTAACATTTTCAAAAATTGTAGATGTGCTGGGGCATACCTCAGGGATAGGCCATTTCTTCTCCTCTGTTCCAGATCTATGCCTATGCACTCACCAGCGCTCTAAGAAAGAGGTGGGTCAGAGCCTCCATGCATGCTTGCATTCCAACAAACTGTGAAATACATCTTGCAATGGATGGGCAGCAAGAAAAACTAAACGCAGAAATAGTCAATAGACGGAATGATCTGTGGCTGGACGCCTTTTGGCCACAGGAAATGGGTACTAAAACCCTCAACACCCACAAATATAAAATGCCTGGGTCTTGAGATTAATGATCAAGTGTCACTATCAGCTCAAGACGATGCAGTAGTATCTTTCTGTATGTACTATGTCAGAACACTGAGGAGGATTTTGGGGCATATTTACAAGCCCTATCGCCACCGGACTGTCACTTTTTTTGATGCTCCGGTGGCGTAGCGCCATTTGCCATATTTACAAGGTGGCGCTTAGCCACTTAGCGTGGCTTAGTGCCACCTTGTAAATATGCCCCTTTCCACCTCAGTCCACTGCAGCAAAGGGGCGTACAATGGGTGTTGCTATGGGCGTTCCACCGCAACACCCATTTAAAAAGCTGAGGCAGCGCCAAATACTAACGCCATGGAATACCAGGCATTAGAATGGCTAAATGAGGAGAAATTACTAATTTCTCCTAGTTTTTTGCTCTTTCAGTGTGTGCTGCATTCTGAAGCACACATGGAAAGAGCAAATTGCCATTATTGATTGTTTATGAGCAGGAAGGTGTCCCTTCCTGCACATAAACAATTGTCGCTGCAGTGCAGGCACCCTTGCAACATGTCTGTAGGGTGCCTGCGCTGGCACTAGGCCGCTTTTATGCACCAGTGCTAGAAGAAACACAGGGGTGCGCTGTATTATTGTGAATACGGCACAGCCCTGCAATTTTAAAATGTTGGAGCGAGGCACTGCCAAATTTGGCGCAGCTCCATGCTCCGACATTTTTTAAAAAATATGGCCCTTTGTGTTTAAATTAGACTTCGAGCACTGATTGCAGTAATTGTGCCCCGATTAGACTTTGTGAATGAAGCCTCCCAAGTTCCTTTTGAAAAAGCTCAGCTCCAGACTTTACAGAATATGGCAATGAGGCGTATGCAGATGCTCTGTGCTTTGCATATGGTACGTCCATTCTTCAAAAGCTGTGTTGGCTGCATGTAAGTCCACGTGTAAGCTTTAAAACTCAATGGCCCTGATTACGAGTTTTGTTGGAAAGAAGTTCCTATTTATTGAACCTGATAAATAATAATACAGTGGGGTTTGTTATTTATTGAGTCCAATAAATAACATCTACCACATATTTTTGGAGAATAACATGCAGATTTTGGTGCTTACCACTAGCCCAGAAGGACTGTGGATCACTGTAGGTAGAAACAGGATCCTTCACCAACATGTGAAGAAACAGGCATGCTATACTCTTGTATTGTGAACTGAGAGCAAAATAAGTACATAGCGATTAGAAACATGGGGGGGCATATTAGCAAGACCCACGTTAAAATTATCGCCGTTTTAGCGGCAGGAAACTGCCGCTAAAACGGCGATAATGGGCTTGCTAATATGCGTTATGGAATTCCAATAGAAGCCCAGGTTAGATGGCCTGCACATCTAAGCTGGGCTTCTATTGGAATTCTATAACGCATATTAGCAAGCCCATTATCGCCGTTTTAGCGGCAGTTTCCTGTTGCTAAAACGGCGATAATTTTAACGTGGGTCTTGCTAATATGCCCCATAGTATTACACCAGGACGACACATGGACGAAAAGAGCACTTTCTAGGATGGTGGAGAGATTTTGATGAGATGGGTTTTGAGTCTGTTTTGAATGGCACAAATGAACAAGCAAGACTGAGGAGCGAGTGGAGGTTGTTCAAAAGTAAACTGTCCATATATCAGGGAAAGCCTCTTAGCAAGTGCGTTGTTTGTGAGTCAATTAGATTTCAAATCTGACCTTGCCAAGATTTACTAACATTTGGTGCAATGCAGTGCAGCAAGACAACATGCTGTACTGCCTCAAACGGAGAGGGCAGTAATGCCCCATTTTACTGTGATATGGCGTATTCCTGCTCTTTCTGTGTGCTGGCACACTGAGGGCTGGTTAGCCTCAACACAGACACTCTTGCGCCATGGTACAAGGGTGCTTGCATTACAGGCAGGATTGTTTTTGTCCAAGAAGTGAGACCTTCCTGCACAAAAACAACCCTCAGAGGCATTTTTCTCTTTCTATGTAGAAAGAGAAAATAACAAGGAGAAATAAATGTATTTCTCCTTGTTACACCTTTTTTGGGATGGTATAGCATTTTGATGCATACCCAGATTTATTATTCTTAGTAAATCTGGGAATGCACCAAAATGCATAATTGGATGCACAGGAATGACCACACTCAACCCACGGAATGAATTCCCAATGCAGACTAATGAAAGGCAGTGCTGCCTTGCCTTACTCTAGATTTACTAAGCCATGCAGAGCCGTGCAAGGTGACTTTGCATTGCTTAGTTAATCTGACTTAAGGGCTTGCATTGCCTTGCATCGCTTTGTGTGACGCAAGGGCAATGCAAGCCCTTAGTACATTTGGGCCATAGTGTTTAGTTGAAAGTGTCTAATCAGAAATTTTTTAATGAATGTGTAATTATTGCAAATGATTTAGGTTGTCAATTTTGTTAGGACCAAAATGTAGCAGAATAAGTATGAATTACCAAATATTCAGATGAATCTTGAATAAGAGTGTACAGGCAGAATAGGCAAGGCAGGTTAGAGATAACAGCATCAAGTTAGTTGTCTTTGGAATTTATAGGTACTGTGATATGAAACACCAGTTTTTCTGAGACTATGGTGTCAAAAAAGGAATCCATCAGGTGTTCTGTAGTTTGGTCCCCTGCCAGGTTAAAATTGCTATTGCTATGCCAATGATACACAGACCATCATAAAACTGGAAAACACAAAGGCTCTATGCTCCTTGGGACTTGGGCACTCCATCTGAACCATTTATCAACGGATGATGACTAACCACCTTAAATTCGACTCTTACACAACCAAAATCCTAACATATGGAGAACAGAAGTTCTACTAACCAGCCACCATCTTGCCCCAGGAATTCCACCTGGCATTAGTGAATTCAGCTAAAGCAAGTAACCTGGTACAGACCATGGACTCCAGCCTTTCCCTCACCCCACAAGCGTACCAAGTTACAAGAAACACGTTTTAATCCATACAACTGTTTGATGTATCTTCCCTCAACTAGGTTTCCCCCAGAAGTCACAGAACAAATTCATCCTTGTCATGTCTTGACCAGACTCTCCAAATGACCTCTTCCCAGGTGCCTACTCCACCACCTCCATTGTCTAACGAGCATTGGCTATGCCAATCTCTGTGTTTTATAGCTGAAAGTGCCTTTTCAGTCAATGAAGAGTTTAAACATTTCACCAATGACTAAACAGACACTCGTCCTCTATTCTCATGCATCCGTTCATCCATGCATTAACTAATTCTTACAATAACCCACTTACCCATCTACAATAAAACACACACACACACACCCCAGCATATGCAAGATAATTAAAAGAATAAAAGCAGAAAAGAAATAATGTTGCTGCATGCATGTGGCAAGCATATGCATGCAATACAAAATAAGTAGAAAATTAAACATAGCAATGGGTTGTCATCTTGGAATGATATTGTGCATTTGGTATTATTGATGTACTAATACAGGATGGTCAACACAATATTTCTAAATATGAAACATAGTAAAACAATGATACAATATGACACCTGTCATTCCTAGATGGCCACCCACTTTAGAAGCCATGGCTGTGTGGAGTGACTCTGCAGCACTATCTGGGGAATTCAGGATGCTGTTAAAAATAAAAGAAAACTACAAGCAATAAAAAAAAGAGAAGGAAAGTAAATTAAAGTGACCTATTTAAAGAGAAAATGTAAAAAAGGACTGGTTTGTAAGCCACAGCACTAAATTGTACTCAGTTTCAAACGGATGAGCAATGTGAATAAAATTACAAGTGTGTACAAGATGAACAATTGGCACCACCATATGTGATCCCCTTTAAGACAGTTTAGCAAGGATTCTCCCACTGAAAACCTTCTACACAAAGGGGTTGTCAGAGGGTCTAGAACAAACCTTGCATCTCATGCGTTGGAAATTGGGATACTGGTTGGAAGGGGAGACACCCTACAAAAGCATCAACCACAATCTCTGTCTGGGTGAAACATAAGAAAACCCCAAATTAACCTGTGCTCAACCCTCTAGTAACTTGGCACAAGAGCAGTCACGCTTAACTTAGAGGCAATATGTAAAGTATTTATGCAGCACTTAAAACAGTAATAAAGTGAAAACACAACACAAGAAAAATTCAACACCAATTTAGAAAAATAGAGTAAAATGTTATCAATTATTTGAAACCAAAGCAAAAAAAATCCAATTAGAAGAATCGGAGATATAGATTTTCAAAGTTTTAAGTACAAATTGTGCCAAGTGTGGGTATCTGGTCGCACTGGACCAGGACAAAGCCGCAGGTTTAGGCCTACCACGATGGATCGTAGGCAGGATACAGGGACCATGTTAAGCCCGCTGAACAATGTGTCTTAAATCCTGGTTGCAAAACATAGCGAGATCCTGCATCAAGGAAGCTGCAGTACTGTGTTACGGAGTCCTGCATCATTGTCGACGATGCCTTGATGAGGGGCGGGCAATGCGAAGGCCTGCATCAAGGAATCGTCACGCAGCGGCGGTTCAGAGGAAGCTGTGGGGTAGAATGCGAGGTCCTGTATCGGGATGTTTTGAGCAGTGGCAATTCCGATACGGCTGTGAGGAGATGACTTGTGCTGTGTTGGGTCTGCTCACAGGACCACAGCTGGGCTAGCAGAGCACCTTCAGGCCCACTTCCAACGGTCCAGGACTAGGGTGTCACCACTTGGGGGGAAGGACTCACAGCAGACAGAGTACAGGTGCTGGTTCCAAGGTGGTTAGAGCCTTTTCTGTCCCTGAGGGTCTGATCAGAAGGTCAGCCAGCTAGCCTTTGGAGTAACACTGGTGGCCCTGGGTTAAAGATGTTGGTCCAGTCCTGCTCGACCAGGCAGCAAGACATTAGGGAAGCAGGGTAGCAGTCCTTCTGAGTCTTCCACAGGTCCAGAGGTGTACTGAAGGGTTGGATCTGAGGATCCTAAATTTATACCTGGTGCCCATTTTGAAGTAGGAAAAGGTTCTAGAGGTGGCCATCCCAAGGGAACTTGGAATTTCCTGCCTCCCTGCCCTGGTGCCAGCTGGTCTGGGGTCACAAAAGATTAGTGACAAAACCCTTTGTGAGTGTGCTGGGCAGAGTCTTTGTGATGTGCAAGGTGTGGAAAGTTACAGCTCCTCCCCTCATCAAGTCAGAAATGGCCCATCGTCAGTAGCGGCTCGTGGAGGGAGTGCTGCGGGGCAGGGGAGGGCAGGGTGGGGGGTAGTAAACTCAGGCTCACGGCCGACCGGAGTAATGTAAATAAATAAATAAATAAAACAAATTTCATTGCGCGCGCTGCATCGCCATTTGGCGTTTCAGCGCGCGCAATGAAATTCATTTTATTTATTTATTTATTTACATTACTCCGGTCAGCCGTGAACCGGAGTTTACTACCCCCCACCCTCCCCTCCCCCACCCCGCCCCACCACCCCGCAGCACTCCCTCCACGAGCCGCTACTGCCCATCGTACCAACGTCTGTTCCCCCTTTGTCTCACTGTCTCGGAGCATTACATAAAGACCAATTGCCAGCTACACATAGTCATGTGACCTAGGATACAGGCACCCAATGGTTTGGACAAGACAATGCCAACTTTCTAAAAGTGGTGTTTTCAGAATCATGACTTAAAATCTGCCTTTACCATAAAAGATGGTTTCAAATTACAATTCTTTAGACACCAATCTCGACATTCTTACCTCCTCCCAATTGAAGTTACCATTTATTTAATGCGATAAGGGACTCCAATGCTATTCTATGGGATAGGTAAAAGTTTTTCACTACCAGTACATGTAAAAGTTAAAAGTACTTGTCCAACTGTTTAAATAAACTGCACCCTGCCCTATGGCCTATTTAGGGCCTACCCTGGGAGTGACTTATATGTATTAAAAGGAAGGTTTAAGCCTGGAAAAGGTTCATTTTGCCAGGTTGAAATGGCAGCTTAAAACTACACACATAGGCTGCACTGGCAGGCCTGAGACATGTTTTAAAAAGGCTACTTAAGTGGGTGGCACAATGTGTGCTGCAGGCCCACTAGTAGCATTTAATGTATCGGTCCTGGGTACATGTAGTACCACTTTTCTAGAGACTTACAAGTAAATTAAATGTGCCAATCGGGTGTAAGCCAATTTTACCATGTTTAAAGGAGCGAGCACAAACACTTTAGCTCTGGTTAGCAGTGGTAAAGTGTACAGAGTTCTAAAGTCAGCAAAAACAGGAGGATGGAAAGTAAAATTTTGGGGGCAAACCATGCCAAGGATGTCAGGTCCAGCACTATGGTAATCAGTGAAATTTCTTGTAACAAAATACCTATTGACAGGCTTTACCACATAATAACAACCCACCATAAAGTTTCTCAATGGATGGGTCTAACAAGGATTCACACATTACTAATGTTCTGTACCTGGGTTTGTCAAAGAGGGTAGCCAAAACAATGCCTAGTACAGTAATCTGTCAAATTTCATGTAACAAAATACCTGTGGTGTACCACCCTTTAAGTCCTATTGGCTTTAACATATATTTTTTACAATGAATAAGCCAAGCCTACTGCCTATATTTTACCATTTCATAATCAACAGTTAACATTTCCGGCACCTGAATCAATCATGTCTATAAACTTTATCATTTACTTATTACTCTAAGTAAATAAGGTCTATCACACTAAGCGTAAGCCATGCCACAAGATTAACATCGGGCAGGCAGTCATAAAATTACAAATATGTACAAAATTACTTTTGGCAAAACAATGCACAAACTCTCTAAGAGTGCCTAACAAGTAATATCACAGTGCATATCTTCTACTGACGAGGTATGTCAAAGGCTGGAATCAATACCAAAACCTTTTGCTGCAGTAATCAGCGAGAGGCTTTAACACAGTGTAAGAATAATTTACTCTTTAAGGCCTCTTGGCAACAAATGCTTTTGACAATAAATAAGTCAGTCCTACTGCTTTTGTTGTATTGTTTTCTAAAAAACAGATTTATGTTATTTGACGTAAGATTTTCCAATGAAATAATCTGGTTTATTGAATTTATCATCAGCTTGTCACCATACAAAATTCACAAGTCATTCCCACAAGGCAATCATCAGGCATACAGTAAAAAACACAAATATGTACAAAGTTACTGTTGACAAATCAAGTTAAGACACCTTCAGACAGGGCTTAACAGGAGTTAACACAGTGCAAAGTCCTTACTCACTGTAGTCATCTGTGAGATCCTCTGTATCAAAATGCCTAGCTACAGACTTTACCACAATGCTATACCAATCCACCCACTGTCAATTCAGACCTAAAAAGGATTCAAAACATTGCCTCAAGATATCTCTTAGGTCCTTCCCCAAGGAAATGCATCACACCAGAATTCAAAGCATTTTGCTGGCATCTTATCGCTAGATGCTCAGCATTCAAGGCTTTCTGCATTGTCTACTGAGCCATCCACGTCAAGCACCCATGCTTCATTCATGTAAAGCTCCAAAATTAATCACAGAACACAACTTTTTGCTCCATAATAGCTCCACTAATCATTCTCTCAAGTGAAAGAAATGCATTGGGGTAACCTTATTTTCTGTACAAGGAGGAAAGGTTATAACTCCATTCTGTCAAAGAGGAGAAATACCTAAGATCAACTTGACCTATGGAAAGAGGTATAGTCCTGATGTTTCCCAAACAAATGATACAGGATTATACAAACTGTAGAAACCCACCCACGAACTGAAATCTGTTGCCTCTATATGGATGGTAGTGTCATGAAGCAGGCTAGAGGTTCTGCTTACTGCTTTATATGTCCGATCTGAGTGGAGGTGATCAAATTAATCTGATTACGCTGAGAGTCTTTCAGCAAATGAAAGGCTGAGGGCACCATGTAGTGCTGTTTGGACTGAAGCATATGTGCAGAGGATGCTCTAAGCAGTACCATCATACCAACGAACTACGATCAGTAGTAGTAGTAGTAAAATCTCTTTATTCAGTTAAATACAGAGCCATAAAAGATATAAACCAGATAAAATCACATAAAACATACAAATCTATCATGGCTGACAAAATAAACAATACACAGATCAGAAGCCATAATAAAAGGAAAGAACAGGCACAGTTACTGCATATACCAACAACAATAAAATATATTCAATTAGTCTAGACAGGCTAAGGCCTGGTCCCACACATCTTGGCAATGCTACTCAGAAAATGAACAATGTATATACAAGCAAGCATCTCCCCCAGCATGGGGAGGTACACCATTGCTGGCCTGACTTGACAAAACTGGGCTTCTCTCAAGATGGGAAGCAGGAACCTTTTCCTTGGAAGAGTGTTTAGGCTACAGAACATTACAACATGGGTCAGGGACTGGGCTGAGACTTTATTACATTCACAAGGACCTAAAGAGCCATCAACAGCCCAACCTTTTAGAAAACTGACTAATGGGAGGAAAGAGTTCAGCTTGAACCTGGTTAAAAGCTGGCGATGGTAAACATTATTTACCTAGGCAAGGTATGGTTCTAGGAAGTAAACCATTTTAATCAAACAATAAGCTCAAATAGCTGGCCTACACAATTCCTGATCCTCCCTCAATACAGGAAGCAGAGATAAAAAATGCTGTTTAACCCATAGGTAGTCCGCATTGACAATTTCCTTGGGTTGCGAAAAAAAACTGGGACGGCCCGAATTTGTCAGTGCACGCTGGATGTAACATAACCAGGGGAATGCTTTAAAGTTGGCTAAAAAAAGCCAGTCCAGAATAATTAGCCTGTTAAGAGCTGGCTCACTCTTATACCATATTGTCAGCCAGAGCAAGATAGGCCTAAGTTTAATGAGGTCCAAAATGTACCTGAGGCCAAGTTCCTCATGCACCGCAAATGTGGGAGAGCTTTGGGGCATCCCCAGCAGTTGCCCAAATAACGTACTTTCCTCTAGCTAAAGGGGACTGGAATCACAAAACCCCCAGATGACACTGCTATAACAGGTAGCAGAGATACAGCCTTAAAGATATAGAGCAGTGCTTTAACAGGTTTACGGCCCACCCTAAGACTGAAATCCAGCATCGCACCACAGTCGGGCTAAAATAAGCCTTTCCAACTGGATGGCGGGGACCCAGGAGGACCTATCATCAAACAAGATACCTAGATAGTTAAAAAAGCAAACATGTGTAATCTTGGCCTTTTGGCAGTAATGATACATGTTTTTGGAGGGCTTGGGGCCCACTGCCATAACAAAAGATTTTGAGTTGTGAACTGAAAGGTCCAGGCCCTTCATAAACTTGACATAAGAGTCTAAGAGTTGCTGAAGACCCAATGCCATCCTTTGCATAAGAACAGCATTATCAGCGTAAAAGAGGATTGGTAGTGCCTGAGAACCTGCCCGAGGGGCGACCCCTTATATATCCAGTAATGCCGTTCTAGGCCATTGATATAGATGGTGAATAAGGAGGGGGCTTCCTGAGCTAGAGTGGTAGGGAGAGTTGTCACTGACACCTGGATAGGGTGTTGCCTGGCCTCACACAAAGCTGTCTCCATCCCCCTGTAGTGTGTCTTTAGCCAGGTCAGGGAAAGGCCGAGTGCTGTGCACAACAATGACTTTCCTTTGAAGTTTGCCTACTTCAAAGGCAGAAGCTGGTATAAGTACTAGAGCTGTGGCACCATAACTTCTGAACACTTTGGGGTTAAGAAGACATTCTGCCAAGAAGAAGAGGTGGATGCTGTAGGAGGGACTGACACTCTGGGGCATATTTACAACAGAATGGCGAAGCGCGGGGTTACATCACAATTAGTAATGCCACGCTCCAAAATTCTGAAAACGCAGGGATGCGCTGTATTTACAATAATATGGTGCACCCATGCGTTTCCCTTAGCGCTGGCACTAAGTTTAGCTGCCTAGCTCCAACACAAGCACCCTTCCACCATAGTGCAATGATGCCTGCGTTGTAGGTAATGATTGTCCATGTGCAGGAAGGTGCCCCATCCTGCACATAAACAATCACTAATGGCGGTTTGCTCTTTCTATGTGTGCTGTAATATGTAGCAAACATAGAAACAGCAAAAACGAGGAGAAATTATTAATTTCTCCTCATTGCACCAGTTTAAGAGCAGAATTTACCTGGACTTATTTTTGGTGCTGCCCCATATTTATGCCAGCCTTGTAAATAGGGGCAGTGTCAAAAAGCTATGGGTGTTGCAGCGGAACGCCCATTGCGACACCCATTGCCTGCCCTTTGCACGCTAAGTGCTGCGCGAAAGGGGCATTATTTACAAGGCAGCGTTAAGCGAAGGGGTTATTGCCACAAGAACTTCAAAAAAAGTAACGTTCTGGTGGCAATAAGCCCTTGTAAATATGCCCCTCTGTTGCTTTGTTGTGCTGGCCTGCTGCTAGCTGCTTCTGTCCTGGGAGTGAAAGTACTGGACTTTGCTTTCTACATCCTGCTTTACAAGGTTCTCCAAGGGCTTGCACGTGCTTGCCAACCATTTAAGATGTTTTAGGGCAATCAAAGACTTCATCTACCAGTGCCTGGGCTCTTCTGCTGAGAGACGTGACTTGCCAAGTGTTGCCAAATCCAGTTCAAATCTAGCTCTCTGTATCTCTGACCTGACTCTCAAGCAGCACTTAAGAGCTGTTTTCAGTGTGCAATTTGATTTTGAGCATGCCTTGTTAAACCACGGAGCTCTAGTAAAGGCAGGGGGGCATCAAGGGCAGACTTAACTCCAGAACAAAGTGCCGAGAACACAATAAAAACATTCTCAGGACAGAGATCCAGATCAAGACAACATTCAATCTCTCAGCTAAACTAGCTAAAAAGAGTCCCACTTTGTTCCTCTGGGTTTATTTTAGACCACCTTAATTGTCTATCTTGGTCTGCAGGAATCAAGTGTTGCAAACAAGGAGTAGGTGAGGAAGAACCCTGACTCTGGCAATTTAGCACCAGACTCAAAGGGTTATGATCACTGCACCCTGTCTATTTGATCTGATAGTCCCCCAGGTAACTAGAAAGTGAGGTTGAGATCAGGATAAGATCTACAATTGATCCAGCCCCTTTGTCAACATGCATGGGAGCTGCCTGGACACAGGGGATAATCAGGATCTGGGAGTGGATCAGACAATTTAACTACTCTCTTTGAGAAGAGTGCTTGAAATAGGGAAGTGGAGACTCTTCATTAGTCAAAGGGTCCTGAAAAGCGAAGCAAGGGCATGGGTTGGGATGGATTTTAAAGATACCCATGACCATTATCGACACCCTTCTTGCTGAAGCAGCTGTTGGAATAAAAATGTTTTGGCCGTGTTGTTTATGCATTGTACGTCTTAAGTTAGCATTCGCGGCACCATTTTATGTTTAGCCGCAATTTCGAGCCATGATTGAAACTAACTTCTTTCTCTCTGCCCCAGCTGAAAGCAGATGTGATAGTTTTTGTTTCTCCAAGGTTGAGCTTTGCTGTACTAATGAATATACTGTTCTTATTAGCGCAAACCTTTCCCACTAGATAGGCCTGCTCCCACCCTTAGAGTGGCGGGCACAGGCAGAGTGACCTTGGCAATGAGATAGCATGTGCCCGGTCTCAGGATCTAAACTCATCCTTCTGTATCTCCTTTGTTCAACTGCTACCAACTGGAAATTTCCAGTCAGGGCATGTCTTTATTGGTTCTGAATTGTACATAATGTATCAACATGCTTGCTAAAGTCAGTCCCTCTGCAGCAATCCCAGGAGGCTGGTCAGATTGGACTCCGCTCGAGTTTATCTGAATAAATATATTTGGTTTGTATTCTCTAATGTCTGACCGACTCTTCATTTGTATGGAAGGCGGAGAGGTGGTCGCGAGTGACCCGGGTGACACTAATCGGGTCACTTCCTTCAGTTGGCGCCCGAACAGGGACCCCATCGGGTGACCCAACCTCGCCTGCGGATAAGTGTGGAGGTCGGGGCCATCGCCGGGTCGGACGGGTAGACCAGGGATCCCTGCACGAGAGAGTCCTGAACTCGCAGCTGCCCCATCTGGCTGGTCGGTGCCTCGCTCAGCGGTCATCCCGACTGGGGTCCTGAACGGCGAAACCCTTTGATCTGACCGTTTAGTCCGAAGAGTCGGCAGTGGAGAATAAATTTGTTTGGCCTGTGTGCACCAGGTGAGTTTGTTTTGGTTCTTTGTGGATATGGTACCATTTTGGTTTGTTTTTGGTATGGTCTGAGGAACGATTTTGGTTTGCATTTGGTATGGTCTGAAGACCGATTTGGAAACAAAGTGTTTGTGAACACTTTGCCAGGCAACATAACGAATTTGGCCTACTTTTGAAAATGCCTGGAATGAGCAGGTTTTTGGTTTCTTGTTGTCGTTATTCTGCTGATGCTCGACTGGAAGAAAGTCAGCCAGCGCCTCCAGAAGGCACTCCGAATTTTGACATGTATGTGAAGCATGGCCTTGGCCCTATTATGTTTAGTACACTATGGCACAAATATACAAGAGACAATGCCGAGTTGCAGTGGGCGTTGACGGGCACTTTTGATGAACGGAAAATTGCCTTCTTTCAGGAGAAGCTGTTTGCAAGAAGAAATAGGCAGTCTATGTTTGATTCCCTCAGAACATGGCAAAAGGAGGTTAAACAGAGATGAATGAAAGCAGA
This sequence comes from Calotriton arnoldi, assembly GCA_963921515.1. Classification (NCBI taxonomy): domain Eukaryota; kingdom Metazoa; phylum Chordata; class Amphibia; order Caudata; family Salamandridae; genus Calotriton; species Calotriton arnoldi. The sequence goes on along the minus strand of CAWUFW010000494.1, from coordinate 2,009,351 downwards.
GAAAGAGGCCCGCAAATGGAGAATGCAAACATCGACTCAGAAAGCTGTAGCACATGATAGAGAGAAGCAAGAGATAGGCATCGAACGTGAAGATAGGAGATTCCGATTGCAGATTGACAAATCATATGTAGCCCAAGAAGAAAGTGATACGTTAGTGGAACAATTGTTGGATACTCGACCCCCACCCCCTTATGCCCTGCAGAGGATATATCCCGCTCTTCCGTCCCAGGCCCAGCTGCCTGGTTCTTCTGTCTCCGCTGTTTCTGCCTCTGTTATTGTCGATCAGACTGCCTTGGTCATGGCACCTCCTGTCCTTTCTTTGTCTTCGCCGTCCATGGCAACTGTGACTGTTAGTACTTCTGCAACACCTATTGCTTCGGTTTCTCTCTCTCCAGCTCTTACCCCCACGACGCAGCCAACAATGATGTTAGTGCCCACTCCCTCTGTTGTTGCCCCCACTGTGTTCCTCCATTCCCCGACCTCACTGAGTAGTGGGACACCAGTACGCGGCCCTGAGGATAGAAATTGGACTAAATTTAAGGAACGTTTGGGGCGGACGTTGGTCTGATCTGATCTGGGAGATGCAGACAAACAGGTGGTGGCTAATCAGGCTGCGCAGTGGGCTCACAACCCCATTTATGGTGTGGAAGATGTGGGGAGTGTCATGAAAGATTATGAGCCTTTTGTACAACAACATGCCCTTAAGCATATGTCGGCTACTTTGATCGGTCTTCGAGAGCAGCGTTTCAAGGGTGCAGCACCACAGATTATATACGATATTAGGAATCATGTGTATGTTACTGATATGGAACCTGCCCATGTCTTTGGTAATGCTGCGATGTTGGTTGCTTATCGGGAGAGACTGCTCGAGAAGAGCCCCACCCTGGTTACTCAGTTTCCGATGCGGGAGGTTCATAACATTTACCATCCAGAGATACCGGAGCAAAGGGATCAACATGATCATGTTACTAGGCCAAGGGTAGAGGCCCATTTCCAAGAACAATGTTTATACTCCATGGAAAAGGAGTGAAGTCTTGTCTCTTAAGACTCAGTTACCTGACCCTAGGAAAAATTCCACCACTTGTTATAAGGAGCTGACTGAAGCTCCCTCTTCAACAGTGATGACGCTCGCTGATATTGAAATGTTCTTTGGTTTACTAGTTCCGGTTGATATTTGGAGACAAGTACACACACAGGATCATGTTGCGGAATTGGGTGGTACGTGGGACCAAATTAAAGCATGGGATCAGGAACGAAAGCCAGGCGATAATCCTAGGGCGGAGATACTTGCCTTGCCAGGCCCATTATCACATATATGCATTCTATTATCCCTCCGAGGAAGGTTGATTGGGACAAGCTATCAGCTTGCCACCAGAAGAAGGATGAGAGTGTGTCAGATTTCTTTACTCGGTTTGAAGGTGTGTTCTTAGACTATAGTGGACAGGATTTGTCGATTGAAGGTGGTGTGCGGCTGTTTGTTAATAGATCTGTTTCCAATTTGCTTCCTGAGAATTCGACCTGATTGCAGGCTTCTGAGAGCACTTGGTCCACCCCTTCCGTTATCTTGAATATGGCACAGTATTATGAACACAGGAAAAATGAGGAGAAAGAGAGGACGGGAAAGAAGCACAAAGATTTGAAGACGAAGGTGTTGTTACAGCAGGCTTCTAGAGGGAACGGTAGAGGACGAGGTGGTATGGCTCGACAGCTTCCACGCACTAGCAGGCCCGGTAATACAGCGCCTTTGTGGGCGAATCAGTGTGCATATTGTAAAGAGGAGGGGCCCTGGCGTAGCGAGTGTCCAGTGCTTTTGCAGAAGGTAGCGGCTACTAGAGGACGGGGGTCTCATGGACGCGGTTGTGGAGATGGTGGCCAGGGCAGGGCTCAGAATGCTGTGGCATCTCAGGGTCCTACTGATCAAAACTACTTTGACGACCGTCGGGGCAAACAGTATTATCATGATGACTATGATACGGATGAGGTGACCGGTTTGTTTTACAGCTAGGACAGCCGGGGACAGGGTGAGGGACCAGTTTTGATACCTGTAGACCAACGAGGTCCATACGTTAGTGTGGATGTCCATGGTTCGACTAAGGAGTTCTTGGTGGATACAGGCGCAACAAACAGCTCTATATCTCGTTCCTTGGTCCCTGGGGCAGCTCTCTCTGGCCATAATAATATTTTGGTAGGATTTTCTGGTGTACCGGTTGTAAGCCCCATTTCAAAACCTCTTGCGTTCACTATTGACCCTTTCACTGTGCATTCGCCATTCTTGTTGACGTCCAATTGTGGAGAGAATTTGATGGGTTTGAACTTGTTGAAGAAATTGCATCCTACGATTTACTGCTCCCCGGCCGGCGTCTATATGACAATGGGTCCTGATGTGGTGTGCGCTAAGCAGTGTCTGTCCAAAGATGCACCCCTCCCTGCTGAATTTAAAGATATGCCACCCACATTGTGGGCTACGGGCGACACAGATGTGGGTTTGTTGCAGATATCGCTCTGTTTGCATACGTGTCAAGGAAGGTGCTATCTTACCCAGTATTCCTCAGTATAAGATACCGCAGGCAGGTGAGCAAGCTTTGATAAAGATTGTGCAGGATTTGATTGGGAAAGGAGTGGTTGAGGAGACGACTGCTAATGTCTGTAATAGCCCCATTCTTCCCATACTTAAAAGGACACATTCGTGTCCCTCTGAGTATCACGAAGATGTTTATCGCTTTGTGATTGATTTGCGTGAAGTTAACAAAATAGTGATTCCCCAGTTCCGAGTGGTCCCTGACATTACGACTCTTTTGACGATGATTCCTTCTTCTGCTAAATTCTTTTCTTTCATTGACTTGAAAAATGCATTCTTCAGTATTCCCATTCGTCCTGATAGCAGGTATCTGTTCGGGTTCACCCTCGCCTGGAAAAGTTTTAGATTCTGTCGCGCTCCTCAAGGCTATACAGAAAGTCTGAGTATCTATAGTCAGGCATTGAAAGGTCAGTTGTATTTCTGGTCCCTCCCTACAGGTAATGTATTGCTTCAATATGTCGATGACTTACTCATTGCTTCGGATACAGAACAAGGTTGCAGAGACAGTACAGTTAAATTGCTGCTACATTTAGCTCAACATGGCCATAAAGTATCCCTTTCAAAATTTCAGTATTGTCGACAGGAGGTCACCTATTTAGATCACCTACTGTCGAAGGAGGGTAGGAGATTGACCCCTGAGCACATCAGTACCATTGTTAAAATGTCTGTTCCGCAAACTCAGAGAGATGTGCGTGCTTTCATAGGTATCACTTCCTATTGCAGGCAGTGGATACCTGGCTACTCACTGCTTGTTAAGCCCCTGCTTGCACTAACACTAAAAGATGTGCATGAACCCCTGCCTTGGACGCCAGAGTGTCAGTAGTCTTTTGAGCAATTAAAAATTGCGCTTTGCTCGTCTCCAGTGCTTGGTACCCCTAATTATGCTAAATGCTTTGTGTTGTACGTCCATGAGCTGGGTGGTTGTGTGCTTTCTGTTTTAACACAAAAATTTGGGGATAAGCAACGACCATGTACTTATTTCTCTGCTGTGCTTGACCCTGTCGCGTCAGCCCTCCCGAGCTGTCTAAGAGCGGTCGCGGCTGTGGCAGTCTTGATAAGACAATCGGCGGGACTCATCCTCAATACTGACCTCACTGTTATGGTACCCCATGCTGTGGACACACTTTTGAATAAGACAAGGACACAGCACCTCACCAGTGCACGTCTGACAGGTTACGAGCTAACGCTCCTTCAAAAGCACATTACGATTAAACGCTGTGCCACTCTGAATCCAGCCATGTTACTACCTCTCCCGTCTGAGAATGAGGACATTGACATACATGATTGTATCTTCCGGACGGAAGAAGAGGTGAAAGGACGTGTAGACCTGACTGATGTTCCCTTATCTGACCCCCAAGGAGAACTATATGTCAATGGCTCTTGTTTTAAATTACCAGATAGCACCACAACAGCTGCGTATGCGATTACTACGCTGCGTACGGTAGTTGAGACATCACAAGTTCCCTATCAGTCCGCCCAGGCAGCTGAGTTAGTCACCCTTATTCGAGCCTGTGAATTGAGTGAGGGACTGGTAGTTAATATTTATACTGACAGCCAGTACGCCTTCGGAGTCACTCATAATTTCGGGTGGCTCTGGACAGAGAGAGGGTTCCTTACTTCCCATGGGACGAGAATACAGCATGGTCCTCTCATACATAGGCTTTTGTCTGCTTTGGCCCTCCCTACGAAATTGGTGATAGTGAGTGCAGCGCCCATAAAAGAGTTAGTGGCGATGTGGGTAAGGGGAACGCTTTTGCAGATCAGACAGCTAAGGAAACAGCCCAAACAAAGATGAAAAGAATGTTTGTAGCAGGTCCTGCTAGGTGGGTTCCTGAGGTCACAATGTTCGAGGATACACTGGAGAATGTGAAGGAGATACAGAGTGAGGCCACAATGGAGGAGTTAGCAGTGTGGCAAGAAAGTACAGCAAACTTGAATGATGAGGGATGTTGGATTGACAAGTCAGGGAAGCAGAGATGGATGTTGCCAGATGCATATGTTCTTCCTGTAGTTACTATTGCCCATGGCCCAGCTCACATCAGTGCTAAGGGTATTTGAAAGCTATTAGACCCCGTATGGCAAAATGACAATATTCCAAAGACGGCTGCACACCTAGTAAAGTATTGTATGGTGTGCATGATGCACAATCTTGGCAAAGGCACCCCTACACCACCCGGCAATTTTGTATCTCCCACTTTCCCTTTTGAGGTCCTTCAACTAGATTATATTGAAATGGACAGGGTTAATAATTTGAAGTATGTGCTGGTGGTTGTTTGTGCATTCAGTAAATGGGTTGAGGCTTAGCCTACTAAAGAAGGAGTTCTTTCCTCGCTTCGGCTTGCCCACGTTTGATCTGGAGTGATAACAAAAGTCATTTCAATGCCAAGGTTATCCAGTTAATTTGTGAGGGACTACACATCAGACAGACGTTTTATGCTGCGAATCACCCCCAGTCAGCAGGTTTGGTTGAGAAGTACAATGGTATTCTCAAAGCGAAATTGGCAAAGATTCAGGAGACCACAGGGTTGCAGTGGCCAGATGCTATACCCCTAGCTCTTTTGTCCACAAGAACTATAGCACATTCTAGGACAGGATTGTCACCCTACGAGGTCGTGTTCGGATGCCGGGCGAATGTCTGGGGCGTCCCGCGTCCGCAAAGATTTTCAGAGATTCAGTACCCTTTATTGACTGATTATCTGTGCCAGTTAACTGAAAATTTGCGTTCTAGTCACCAACAGATATGAGAATTGCTTCTGCCAAAACCGGAGGGGCCCGGTCATAACATCCAGCCGGGGGATTGGGTGTTGCTCTGAAATTTTCAGCGGTAAAAGAGCTTGGAGCTCCATTGGAAGGGGCCTGAGCTGGTACTCCTCGCTACCAGGGCAGCTGTGAAGGTCGCTGGCCGAAAGAATTGGATACATTGCAGTCACTGCCGCAGAGTACCCTTGCCCTTACCCTATGACGAGTGGGTGAGGGATGGTATTGGGGACGCTGAGGGAGAGAAGATACCTCAGTTCGTCCCCTTCAGTGATGCGCTGCTAATATGGACCCAAACGGATGCAGAGAACGATGATGTACTAAATGCAGCAGTTCCACCCAAAATCAGAGCCATTAAATAGCCCCTCTTCATTGACCCCTTGGTGCCTGGAGTCACCATGTACAATTTGCGTCTTCAGTTGAAGAACGGTGCACCAAAGGAGAAGTCAGATTAGTTAGGGATGGACTGTACAAGTCAGGGTGTACTTTGTCATGGTACCAATGGTGTTTGTTTAGGGTGAGGCGAGATTGGTGCACTGTTCTGACATTGGACAGGATAGCTTGAATGTGCTCCCGTTTTGGGGGGGGTTACATTATCCTGGATTATGTGGGATTCCTCGAGAGCTAGGACTGAGCAGCTCCACCGCCAGTGCTCAAGAGCGCCAACGTTGATGAACAATAGGAGTCTACCAGTGAGGCTCTGACGGACACTGGGAACACTTGCCCTTCCCATCAGTTTTATTGCATTCCCTTTTCCTTGTTTTGCAATGTATCCGTTTGGTTGGCCTATTGAGGAGGAGGAACAGCCATTTGCAATGCGAAGGCCTGCATCAAGGAATCGGCATGCAGCGGTGGTTCAGAGGAAGCTGTGGGGTAGAATGCGAGGTCCTGTATCGGGATGTTTTGAGCAGTGGCAATTCCGATACGGCTGTGAGGAGATGAATTGTGCTGTGTTGGGTCTGCTCACAGGACCACAGCTGGGCTAGCAGAGCACCTTCAGGCCCACTTTCAACGGTCCAGGACTAGGGTCCAGGACTAGGTGTCACCGCTTGGGGGGAAGGGCTCACAGCAGACAGAGTCCAGGTGCTGGTTTCAAGGTGGTTAGAGCCTTTTCTGTCCCTGACGGTCTGATCAGAAGGTCAGCCAGCTAGCCTTTGGAGTAACACTGGTGGCCCTGGGTTAAAGATGTCGGTCCAGTCCTGCTCGCCCAGGCAGCAAGACATTAGGGAAGCAGGGTAGCAGTCCTTCTGAGTCTTCCACAGGTCTAGAGGTATACTGAAGGTTTGCATCTGAGGATCCTAAATGTATACCTGGTGCCCACTTTGAAGTAGGAAAAGGTTCTAGAGGTGTCCATCCCAAGGGAACTTGGAATTTCCTGCCTCCCTGCCCTGGTGCCAGCTGGTTTGGCGTCACGAAAGATTAGTGACAAAACCCTTTGTGAGTGTGCTGGGCAGAGTCTTTGTGATGTGCAAGGTGTGGCAAGTTACAACTCCTCCCCTCATCAAGTCAGAAATAGCCCATCGTACCAACATCTGTTCCCCCTTTGTCTCACTGTCTCGGAGCATTACATAAAGACCAATTGCCAGCTACACATAGTCATGTGACCTAGGATACAGGCACTCAATGGTTTGGACAAGACAATGCCAACTTTCTAAAAGTGGTGTTTTCAGAATCATGACTTAAAATCTGCCTTTACCATAAAAGATAGTTTCAAATTACAATTCTTTAGACACCAATCTCGACATTCCTACCTCCTCCCAATTGAAGTTACCATTTATTAAATGCAATAAGGGAATCCAATGCTATTCTATGGGATAGGTAAAAGTTTTTCACTACCAGTACATGTAAAAGTTAAAAGTACTTGTCCAACTGTTTAAATAAACTGCACCCTGTCCTATGGCCTATTTAGGGCCTACCCTGGGAGTGACTTATATGTATTAACCCCTTCGGTGCTTATGACGGGCTGGACTCGTCATGGCGCTCCCCCGTGGGAATCCGATCGTCGGGGTTTTTTTTTAGGAGGCAGGGGAAGGTCTTCCCCTGCCTCCCCCCGCCCCCCCATCAATGACGTCAGCGCGCGAGGCGCGCTGACATCATTGAGGGTTTCCCTTGCTTCCCCGACGCGCTGGAAGCCATTTGCTTCCAGCGCGTCGGAGAAATAAGGTTAGTTTTGGCTGGGGAGGGGGGATTTTGCAACAAAAGAGGCATCGAGGGAAAGGAAAGGGTTTTCCTTTCCCCCGATGCCTCTTTTGTGCATTCCTGCTGCCCGATCGTGATTGTGCAGCAGGAATGCCCACGAGGGATGGAGGGAGGAGTGCTTTCTGCCCATATCTACCGTCAAACATTAGCTGTAATCCCTGATGGAGGTCTGTGCATCCTTGGTTTTCTCGAGCGCAATCCCCGTCAAACATTAGCTGTAATCCCTGATGGAGGTCTGTGCATCCTTGGTTTTCTCGAGCGCAATCCCCGTGTACGTCCAGTGACCAGGAGGTTCTTTCTCCTCATCTGCTTCTCATATCGTGCTCCCGACCCTTTATAAACAAGAGGCATGTGAACTCGCATGGATGCCCTGCCCGTTTGGCCCCGCACCACATACACTTTAGGTATGCAACGTCTTTCCGCCCTTTCCCCACTATGATGGACAGCTTACTCAAAGACCCCAGCGCCTTTCCGGCGCGGTGGCAAAGTTACAGACACACAAGGTCACTGGAGACAATTCTTCTGGGCCTTTACGCAGCTGTAGTGTAGGTAAGGCGCTATACATTTACCCAACGAGGTAGCACTTACTGATTAGCCAGTAGAAAGTACTCCTGGTTGAGTAGAGGTATCGCACAAAACGGTGGCATCTTCGTGGATAAATACGCAGGGCAGGATTCATTCTGGCACGATGCTCCTGTTACAAAAATTAAACCTCAACAGGAAGCACTTACAGATATAAATAAAGCAGGTGCCCGAGTTGAAGCTCAAATTCTGTAACGCATTAATCAGCACAAAAAATTCGTCAGCAAGGTCGAGGCTAAGCAGCAGTGCTTTCTGCCCATATCTACCGTCAAACATTAGCTGTAATCCCTGATGGAGGTCTGTGCATCCTTGGTTTTCTCGAGCGCAATCCCCGTGTACGTCCAGTGACCAGGAGGTTCTTTCTCCTCATCTGCTTCTCATATCGTGCTCCCGACCCTTTATAAACAAGAGGCATGTGAACTCGCATGGATGCCCTGCCCGTTTGGCCCCGCACCACATACACTTTAGGTATGCAACGTCTTTCCGCCCTTTCCCCACTATGATGGACAGCTTACTCAAAGACCCCGGCGCCTTTCCGGCGCGGTGGCAAAGTTACAGACACACAAGGTCACTGGAGACAATTCTTCTGGGCCTTTACGCAGCTGTAGTGTAGGTAAGGCGCTATACATTTACCCAACGAGGTAGCACTTACTGATTAGCCAGTAGAAAGTACTCCTGGTTGAGTAGAGGTATCGCACAAAACGGTGGCATCTTCGTGGATAAATACGCAGGGCAGGATTCATTCTGGCACGATGCTCCTGTTACAAAAATTAAACCTCAACAGGAAGCACTTACAGATATAAATAAAGCAGGTGCCCGAGTTGAAGCTCAAATTCTGTAACGCATTAATCAGCACAAAAAATTCGTCAGCAAGGTCGAGGCTAAGCAGCAGTGCTTTCTGCCCATATTTACCGTCAAACATTAGCTGTAATACCTGATGGAGGTCTGTGCATCCTTGGTTTTCTCGAGCGCAATCCCCGTGTACGTCCAGTGACCAGGAGGTTCTTTCTCCTCATCTGCTTCTCATATCGTGCTCCCGACCCTTTATAAACAAGAGGCATGTGAACTCGCATGGATGCCCTGCCCGTTTGGCCCCGCACCACATACACTTTAGGTATGCAACGTCTTTCCGCCCTTTCCCCACTATGATGGACAGCTTACTCAAAGACCCCGGCGCCTTTCCGGCGCGGTGGCAAAGTTACAGACACACAAGGTCACTGGAGACAATTCTTCTGGGCCTTTACGCAGCTGTAGTGTAGGTAAGGCGCTATACATTTACCCAACGAGGTAGCACTTACTGATTAGCCAGTAGAAAGTACTCCAGTTGAGTAGAGGTATCGCACAAAACGGTGGCATCTTCGTGGATAAATACGCAGGGCAGGATTCATTCTGGCACGATGCTCCTGTCTCAAAAATTAAACCTCAACAGGAAGCACTTCCAGATATAAGTAAAGCAGGTGCCCGAGTTGAAGCTCAAATTCGGTAACGCATTAATCAGCACACAAAATTCGTCAGGAAGGTCGAGGCTAAGCAGGAGTGCTTTCTGCCCATATCTACCGTCAAACATTAGCTGTAATTCCTGATGGAGGTCTGTGCATCCTTGATTTTCTCGAGCGCAATCCCCGTGTAGGTCCAGTGACCAGGAGGTTCTTTCTCATCTGCTGCTCATATCGCGCTCTGACCCTTTATAAACAAGAGGCATGTGAACTCGCATGGAAGCCCTGCCCCACATACACTGGCGGTATGCAACGTCTTCCCGCCCTTTCCACACTATGATGGACAGCTTACTCAAAGACCCCGGCGCCTTTCCGGCGCGGTGGCAAAGTTACAGACACACCAGGTCACTGGAGACAATTCTTCTGGGCCTTTACGCAGCTGTAGTGTAGGTAAGGCGCTATACATTTACCCAACGAGGTAGCACTTACTGATTAGCCAGTAGAAAGTACTCCAGTTGAGTAGAGGTATTGCACAAAACGGTGGCATCTTCGTGGAGAAATATGCAGGGCAGATGTGCCTTCTCTCCATTTACACCCTGAAAAGTTAGCTGTAATCCTTGATGGAGGTCTTTGCATCCTTGAATTTCTCGAGCGCAATGCTCGTGTAGTTCCTGTGACCAGGAGGTTCCTTCTCCTCGTCTGCCGCTGAGATCCTGCTCTGACCCTTTATCCCCTTCGGTGCTTATGACGAGCTGGACTCGTCATGGCACACAGTGCTCGTGTGCTCATGACGAGTCCAGCTCGTCATAGATCACCCACGGGGAAGCGCTGGCGCTCCCCCGTGGGAATCCGATCGTTAGGTTTTTTGGGGGGGAGGCAGGGGAAGGGCTTCCCTGCCTCCCCCGCCCCATCAATGACGTCAGCGCGCTGACATCATTGAGGGTTTCCCTTTCTTCCCCGACGCGCTGGAAGCCATTTGCTTCCAGCGCGTCGGGGAAATCAGGTGAGGTTTGGCTCGGGGAGGGGGGTTTGTATCAAAAGAGGCATCGAGGGAAAGGAAAGGGTTTTCCTTTCCCCCGATGCCTCTTTGTGCATTCCTGCTGCACGATCATGTGATCGTGCAGCAGGAATGCCCACTAGGCACCAGGGTTTTTTTTAATTTTTGTGTTGGGGAGTGGCCAAAAGGGCAAGGGTTGCTCCCCTTTTACGGGGTGAATATTTTATTTATACTGTTAGGCCCACCTACCTCTTAGCTTGGCTGGTGGATTGTGTGTGGACTGGTGCATTATTTGCATATGTGATTGTAATGTTTTTTTTTCTCCTTTTTATTCTAGTGTAAAGCTTTTGATTCCTGTTTGCGGTTTCGGCAGTGGTGGTTCTGCAGTTTTGCGTAATTGCATTTATTTGGTAAGAAAAATATTTTTGTTGTGTGTACTCCAAATGAGTATTATTGTCATGCATGAATGAATTTTTTTGTAAGTGGTGCCATAATGGCAGCATATTTGTTAGTGTTCAGAGCATGAAATTCTTTGCGATGTTTTGCATTGTCTTATGTGTAATTTTTTTTCTTCTTCTTTTTTAGTGGGATATTGTTGATCCTTACTGTGTCTGTGCAGAGTAGGTGGTGGTGAGTCTAGCTGCTTCTGTCACGTGAGTGGTATAGTGTTGGAGTATATAGGTCTTTGTGATAAAGCTACATTTTGTTTATTTCTTTTTTTTACAAAGGGTTTGTTGTTGTTGACTTGTTTGACAAGTAACCTTTATTAGTAAGCATTATGGCTAGCCGTAGAATTACTGCTCAGCAGGTGGTTGGTTTGCTTCTTGAATCTTCCTCTGAGCAGGATTATGAGACTGACAGTGCGTCTGAGGGAGAGGAGGGAGGGGAAGATTCAGGCAGTGAGTTTTCTCTCCACATGGAATCATCGGATGATGAAGGTACTCTCAGTGCAGATGAAGTGCCTGATTTAGAGGAGGATACTACTGTGCCGATGGTGCAAGAGGCATCTGGATTGCAGCCTGGGGCTGCTAGGCTTCCTACTGGAAGTGCTGGACTCTGGGTTGATCCAAACATGGTGCAGCCGGTGTTGCCTGCCTTTAGTGGTTATGCAGGGTGTAGAGTGGATTGTGAACATTATTTGCCTATACAGTATTTTCAGTTGTTTATGGATGATGTATTTTTGGGTGAGATTGTTGAGCAGACTAATTTGTATGCTGAACAGTTTTTGAGGGACAACAGTGCCAGACTTAGGCCCCATTCTAGAGCTACCCGGTGGAGTCCCACAAATCTGGAAGAGATGAAGAAGTTTTTGGGTTTGACTTTTTTGATGGGTTTGATAAGGAAGCCGTCCATGAGTTCATATTGGTCTACCAGTCCCTTGATGGCAACGGCCATATTTCCTGCAGTTATGACTCGTGATCGGTATTTACTTTTGCTTCGGATGCTGCATTTTGTTGATAATGGTTTGGCGTTGCCACGAGATCACCCTGAATGTGACCGTCTTTTTAAGATTCGGCCTGTTCTTGATCACTTTGTAGATCGATTTTCAGAGATCTATACTCCAGGGAAAGAAATATCTATTGATGAGTCTTTGGTGCTGTTCAAGGGCCGTTTGGTTTTTAGGCAGTACATTCCTAGCAAGAGGGCACGCTATGGAATTAAGCTGTATATGTTGTCTGAGAGTAGGACAGGATATGTTTTTAATTTGCGTGTGTACACTGGTAGGGATTCCACTATTGACCCCCTGGTTGTCCGTCCACTTTAGTAGGAGTTTCAGAGAAAATTGTGTGGGAACTTGCTAGAGGACTGTTTAACAGAGGCCACCATTTGTACCTTGATAACTTCTACACTGCTGTGCAATTGTTTAAGGAATTGTTCAAAGTGGACACTTTTGCTTGTGGCACAATCCGCTCTAACCGTAAAGGTTATCCAAAAGAGCTTGTTTGCAAAAACTTCAGAGGGGACAGTGCAGTGCCTTGCGTAGTGAGGAACTGCTAGCTGTGAAATTTGTGGACAGGAGGGATGTGTACATGCTGACTACCATCCATGATGAGAGTACTTCACCTGTGGCTGTTTGGGGTCAGATTGCTGAAGTGCGCAAACCTGTGTGCATTTTAGACTACAATAAGCACATGGGTGGTGTTGATAGAGTAGATCAGAGGTTGGAACCTTACACTGCTATTCGTAAGTCTTACATTTGGTATAAGAAGTTGGCCATCCATCTCTTCAATTTAGCAACTTTCAATGCTTTTGTTGTGTTCAAGGAGTGTTCTCCTGCGTCAAAGTTGACTTTTGTTAAGTTTCAGGAGTCTGTCATAGGCAGCCTTGTTGTTGTGGAACAGGCAAGTGTTCCTAGAGTTGGAGTGGTGGAGGATGTGGCTCGATTGAAAGATCGCCACTTTCCTGATCACATTCCTCCTACACCCTCAAAAGACTTTCCCACTAGGAGATGTAGAGTCTGTTGGTGAAGAGGTACGCGGAAGGAGACTCGTATGTACTGCCCTGAGTGTCCTTCTAACCCTGGGCTGTGTGTGCCTGCTTGTTATAGAGCGTACCACAAGCAAAAGAATTATTGGGAGCAACCATGAGTGGTAAAGTGAACTGCCTGGTCTGTAATGTTTAAGAATTGTTGTTCTGTTTCAAGGTTGGCATTAGTGCAATGTATTTAGTTTCTGATTTTGTGTTAGTAGATTTGTATCTATTTGCAATTTGTTTGTGTTTTCTTTTTTGTATAAAAAAATCCTAAATGTGATGGTGGTGTGTGTAGGCTGGTGCTTGGCTGGCGGTGTGCGTGGAGTGGCGCTTGGCTGGCGGTGTGCGGGGAGTGGCTCTTGGCTGGCGGTGTGCGTGGAGTGGTGCTTGGCTGGCGGTGTGCGTGGAGTGGCGCTAGGCTGGCGGTGTGCGTGGAGTGGCGCTTGGCTGGCGGTGTGCGTGGAGTGGCGCTTGGCTGGCGGTGTGCGTGGAGTGGCGCTTGGCTGGAGGTGTGCGTGGACTGGCGCTCGGCTGGCAGTGTGTGAGTAGTGACTTGCTGCTGGTCACTACACACACTGCTAGCCGAGCGACACTCCACGCAATCCATCAGCTTGTGTGGTTGCTGTGTTAGGAATGTGGGCGTGTGAAAGTGATGGGCCCTTGAATGGCGCTGTCTGCTGGTGTGAGTGTTGTAATGTGATGGGCCCGCGGCTGGTGGTGTGAATGGTTTTGTATTTGTCACACGTATGAAAGGTGTATGAATGGCCTGTAAAGAGGTTGGTGCCTTGTCGTGGCTTTACAGCTCACGAGCTGTGAGTCAATGGTTCAGTTTCTCGTCCTTTCAATTATTAACAGTGCATTTCATTTTTGTGAAATCACTTGTTAATACAATTGTATATACTGAACCATCACTCACCCTCGTGCCAAATCCAACCAGTATGTGTGTGTGTGCTTGAGGATTAGATGGCTGTGCAGTAATATATATTTTTTTTTTGTCTTTCTCAAGCAGGGTGTACCTTGTCCCTTTTTGTGAATGTTGTAATGTGTTTGTTTCGTGCCTGGGGGTGTGAATGGTCTTGTGTGTATCACGTATGAAAGGTGTGTGAATGGTCTGTAAAGCGGTTGGGGCCTTGACGTGGCTTTACAGCTCACGAGCTGCGAGTCACTGGTTCCGTTTTTTGTCCTTTCAATTATTGACAGTGCATTTCATTTTTGTGAAATCTCTTGTTAATAAAATTGTATATACTGAACCATCACTTGCCCTCGTGCCAAATCCAACCAGTATGTGTGTGTGCTTGAGGAATAGATGGCTGTGCAGTAATCTTTGTCTTTTTAGTCTGTCTGCCAAGGTGTACATTCCGTCTAAGAATAACCTACCAACTGTAGATATTGTCGTAAACGAAACACCCATGGGAGTACATGGTGATATCTCTATTGTGGATCCCAACAAGTTATGGTACCCACAATGTCCTGCAAACCTCAAAATGTCTGTCACATTTTCCTTGCAATATTGTGCCAAAATTTTCACGCTGCAGAAATAAACAACACATTATCTCAAAATGACCTGGTTTTGCAAGGGGGTCACCTGGGTTTTTGGCCCGGGGCTCGGTGGCCACATAGGGAAACCTACCAAACCCACACATTTCTGAAAAGTAGACATCCGGGGCTTCCAGGGAGGTATGGCTTGCGTGGATCTCCCAACGTTTCCTTACCCAGAATCCCTGCAAACCTCACTTTTAGCTGAAAAAATCACTTTTTCACACATTTTTGTGTGGGAAAGTGTGGTATCACTGGCCTCACACAAATGTCCTACCACCCAGCGTTCCCCCAGGTCTCCCGATAAAAATGGTGCCTCACTTGTGTGGGAGGCCCAGTACCCGCGACAGGCAAGGGCCCACAACGTAGTGAGGCGACCTCAAAATGGCCTTCACAAACCACCTGGTTTTGCAAGGGAGTCACCTGGTTTTGGCCCCGTGCTCGGCGGCCATCTAGGGAAACCTACCAAACCCACACATTTCTGAAAAGTAGACACTCGGGGCTTCCAGGAGGTATGGCTTGCGTGGATCCCCCAACGTTTCCTTACCAGAATCCCTGCAAACCTCAATTTTAGCTGAAAAAATCACTTTTTCACACATTTGTGTGTGGGAAAGTGTGGCATCACTGGCCTCACACAAATTTCCTACCACCCAGCGTTCCCCCAGGTCTCCCGATAAAAATGGTGCCTCACTTGTGTGGGAGGCCCAAGTACCCGCGACAGGCAAGGGCCCAAAACATTTTTGATAGGCAATGTTGATGTTGCCTCAAAACGTTTTGTGTCCTTGCATGCCGCGGGTACTTGGGCCTCCCACCACAAGTGAGGCACCATTTTTATCAGGAGACCTGGGGAACGCTGGGTGGTAGGAAATTTGTGTGAGGCCAGTGATGCCACACTTCCCACACACAAATGTGTGAAAAAAGTGATTTTTTCAGCTAAAATTGAGGTTTGCAGGGGATTCTGGGTAAGGAAACGTTGGGGATCCACGCAAGCCATACCTCCCTGAAGCCCCAGGTGTCTACTTTTCAGAAATGTGTGGGTTTGGTAGGTTTCCCTAGATGGCCGCTGAGCACGAGGCCAAAACCCAGGTGACTTCTGCAAAACCAGGTGGTTTTGTGATAGGCCATTTTGAGGTCGCCTCACTACGTTGTGGGCCCTTGCCTGTCGCGGGTACTTGGGCCTCCCACACAAGTGAGGCATCATTTTTATCGGGAGACCTGGGGGAACGCTGGGTGGTAGGAAATTTGTGTGAGGCCAGTGATGCCACACTTTCCCACACACAAATGTGTGAAAAAGTGATTTTTTTCAGCTAAAATTGAGGTTTGCAGGGGATTCTGGGTAAGGAAACGTTGGGGGATCCACGCAAGCCATACCTCCCTGGAAGCCCCGGGTGTCTACTTTTCAGAAATGTGTGGGTTTGATAGGTTTCCCTAGATGGCCGCTGAGCACGGGGCCAAAACCCAGGTGACTCCCCTTGCAAAACCAGGTGGTTTTGTGAAAGGCCATTTTGAGGTCGCCTCACTACGTTGTGGGCCCTTGCCTGTCGCGGGTACTTGGGCCTCCCACACAAGTGAGGCACCATTTTTATCGGGAGACCTGGGGGAACGCTGGGTGGTAGGAAATTTGTGTGAGGCCAGTGATGCCACACTTTCCCACACAAAAATGTGTGAAAAAAGTGATTTTTTCAGCTAAAATTGAGGTTTGCAGGGGATTCTGGGTAAGGAAACGTTGGGGGATCCACGCAAGCCATACCTCCCTGGAAGCCCCCGGGTGTCTACTTTTCAGAAATGTGTGGGTTTGGTAGGTTTCCCTAGATGGCCGCTGAGCACGGGGCCAAAACCCAGATGACCCCCTTGCAAAACCAGGTGGTTTTGTGAAAGGCCATTTTGAGGTCGCCTCACTACGTTGTGGGCCCTTGCCTGTCGCGGGTACTTGGGCCTCCCACACAAGTGAGGCACCATTTTTATCGGGAGACCTAGGGGAACGCTGGGTGGTAGGAAATTTGTGTGAGGCCAGTGATGCCACACTTTCCCACACAAAAATGTGTGAAAAAAGTGATTTTGTCAGCTAAAATTGAGGTTTGCAGGGGATTCTGGGTAAGGAAACGTTGGGGGATCCACGCAAGCCATACCTCCCTGGAAGCCCCCGGGTGTCTACTTTTCAGAAATGTGTGGGTTTGGTAGGTTTCCCTAGATGGCCGCTGAGCACGGGGCCAAAAACCCAGGTGACCCCCCTTGCAAAACCAGGTGGTTTTGTGAAAGGCCATTTTGAGGTCGCCTCACTACGTTGTGGGCCCTTGCCTGTCACGGGTACTTGGGCCTCCCACACAAGTGAGGCACCATTTTTATCGGGAGACCTGGGGAAACGCTGGGTGGTAGGAAATTTGTGTGAGGCCAGTGATGCCACACTTTCCCACACAAAAATGTGTGAAAAAAGTGATTTTTTCAGCTAAAAGTGAGGTTTGCAGGGGATTCTGGGTAAGGAAACGTTGGGGGATCCACGCAAGCCATACCTCCCTGGAAGCCCCCGGGTGTCTACTTTTCACAAATGTGTGTGTTTGGTAGGTTTCCCCAGGTGCCGGCAGAGGTAGGGTTCAAAAACTACAGCTAGGCACTTTGCCAAAAAAGGGTCATTTTTCACTGCGAAATTGAGGTGTGACCACGTTGCGTTTTGCGCCGTTTCCTGTCGCAGGCACTAGGCCGACCCACACAAGTGAGGTACCATTTTTCTCGTAAGACTTTGGGGAACGCGGGGTGGGTGTAAATTTGTGGATCCACGCAGATTCCAGAACTTTCCACCACAGAAATGTGGGGAAAATGTGTTTTTTTGGACAATTTTTTATGTGTGGAAGGGATTCTGGGTAACAGAACCTGGTGGGAGGCAGTCAAGTCACCCCATCCTGGATTCCCCTGGGTGTCTAGTTTTCAAAAATGTATAGGTTTGCTAGGTTTCCCTAGGTGCCGGCAGAGGTAGGGTTCAAAAACTACAGCTAGGCACTTTGCCAAAAAAGGGTCATTTTTCAATGCGAAATTGAGGTGTGACCACGTTGCGTTTTGCGCCGTTTCCTGTCGCAGGCACTAGGCCGACCCACACAAGTGAGGTACCATTTTTCTCGTAAGACTTTGGGGAATGCGGGGTGGGTGGAAATTTGTGGATCCACGCAGATTCCAGAACTTTCCACCACAGAAATGTGGGGAAAATGTGTTTTTTTTACCATTTTTTATGTTTGCAAGGGATTCTGGGTAACAGAACCTGGTGGGAGGCAGTCAAGTCACCCCATCCTGGATTCCCCTGGGTGTCTAGTTTTCAAAAATGTATAGGTTTGCTAGGTTTCCCTAGGTGCCGGCAGAGGTAGGGTTCAAAAACTACAGCTAGGCACTTTGCCAAAAACGGGTCATTTTTCACTGCGAAATTGAGGTGTGACCACGTTGCGTTTTGCGCCGTTTCCTGTCGCAGGCACTAGGCCGACCCACACAAGTGAGGTACCATTTTTCTCGTAAGACTTTGGGGAACGCGGGGTGGGTGGAAATTTGTGGATCCACGCAGATTCCAGAACTTTCCACCACAGAAATGTGGGGAAAAGGTGTTTTTTTGGACAATTTTTTATGTTTGCAAGGGATTCTGGGTAACAGAACCTGGTGGGAGGCAGTCAAGTCACCCCATCCTGGATTCCCCTGGGTGTCTAGTTTTCAAAAATGTATAGGTTTGCTAGGTTTCCCTAGGTGCCGGCAGAGGTAGGGTTCAAAAACTACAGCTAGGCACTTTGCCAAAAACGGGTCATTTTTCACTGCGAAATTGAGGTGTGACCACGTTGCGTTTTGCGCCGTTTCCTGTCGCAGGCACTAGGCCGAACCACACAAGTGAGGTACCATTTTTCTCGTAAGACTTTGGGGAACGCGGGGTGGGTGGAAATTTGTGGATCCACGCAGATTCCAGAACTTTCCACCACAGAAATGTGGGGAAAATGTGTTTTTTTGGACAATTTTTTATGTTTGCAAGGGATTCTGGGTAACAGAACCTGGTGGGAGGCAGTCAAGTCACCCCATCCTGGATTCCCCTGGGTGTCTAGTTTTCAAAAATGTATAGGTTTGCTAGGTTTCCCTAGGTGCCGGCAGAGGTAGGGTTCAAAAACTACAGCTAGGCACTTTGCCAAAAACGGGTCATTTTTCACTGCGAAATTGAGGTGTGACCACGTTGCGTTTTGCGCCGTTTCCTGTCGCAGGCACTAGGCCGACCCACACAAGTGAGGTACCATTTTTCTCGTAAGACTTTGGGGAACGCGGCGTGGGTGGAAATTTGTGGATCCACGCAGATTCCAGAACTTTCCACCACAGAAATGTGGGGAAAATGTGTTTTTTGGACAATTTTTTATGTTTGCAAGGGATTCTGGGTAACAGAACCTGGTGGGAGGCAGTCAAGTCACCCCATCCTGGATTCCCCTGGGTGTCTAGTTTTCAAAAATGTATAGGTTTTCTAGGTTTCCCTAGGTGCCGGCAGAGGTAGGGTTCAAAAACTACAGCTAGGCACTTTGCCAAAAAAGGGTCATTTTTCACTGCGAAATTGAGGTGTGACCACGTTGCGTTTTGCGCCGTTTCCTGTCGCAGGCACTAGGCCGACCCACACAAGTGAGGTACCATTTTTCTCGTAAGACTTTGGGGAACGCGGGGTGGGTGGAAATTTGTGGATCCACGCAGATTCCAGAACTTTCCAGCACAGAAATGTGGGCAAAATGTGTTTTTTTTTTACCATTTTTTATGTTTGCAAGGGATTCTGGGTAACAGAACCTGGTGGGAGGCAGTCAAGTCACCCCATCCTGGATTCCCCTGCGTGTCTAGTTTTCAAAAATGTATAGGTTTGCTAGGTTTCCCTAGGTGCCGGCAGAGGTAGGGTTCAAAAACTACAGCTAGGCACTTTGCCAAAAAAGGGTCATTTTTCACTGCGAAATTGAGGTGTGACCACGTTGCGTTTTGCGCCGTTTCCTGTCGCAGGCACTAGGCCGACCCACACAAGTGAGGTACCATTTTTCTCGTAAGACTTTGGGAAACGCGGGTGGGTGGAAATTTGTGGATCCACGCAGATTCCAGAACTTTCCACCACAGAAATGTGGGCAAAATGTGTTTTTTTACCATTTTTTATGTTTGCAAGGGATTCTGGGTAACAGAACCTGGTGGGAGGCAGTCAAGTCACCCCATCCTGGATTCCCCTGGGTGTCTAGTTTTCAAAAATGTATAGGTTTGCTAGGTTTCCCTAGGTGCCGGCAGAGGTAGGGTTCAAAAACTACAGCTAGGCACTTTGCCAAAAAAGGGTCATTTTTCACTGTGAAATTGAGGTGTGACCACGTTGCGTTTTGTGCCGTTTCCTGTCGCAGGCACTAGGCCGACCCACACAAGTGAGGTACCATTTTTCTCGTAAGACTTTGGGGAACGCGGGGTGGGTGGAAATTTGTGGATCCACGCAGATTCCAGAACTTTCCACCACAGAAATGTGGGGAAAATGTGTTTTTTTGACAATTTTTTATGTTTGCAAGGGATTCTGGGTAACAGAACCTGGTGGGAGGCAGTCAAGTCACCCCATCCTGGATTCCCCTGGGTGTCTAGTTTTCAAAAATGTATAGGTTTGCTAGGTTTCCCTAGGTGCCGGCAGAGCTAGGGTTCAAAAACTACAGCTAGGCACTTTGCCAAAAAAGGGTCATTTTTCACTGCGAAATTGAGGTGTGACCACGTTGCGTTTTGCGCCGTTTCCTGTCGCAGGCACTAGGCCGACCCACACAAGTGAGGTACCATTTTTCTCGTAAGACTTTGGGGAACGCGGGGTGGGTGGAAATTTGTGGATCCACGCAGATTCCAGAACTTTCCACTACAGAAATGTGGGGAAAATGTGGTTTTTTTGACAATTTTTTATGTTTGCAAGGGATTCTGGGTAACAGAACCTGGTGGGAGGCAGTCAAGTCACCCCATCCTGGATTCCCCTGGGTGTCTAGTTTTCAAAAATGTATAGGTTTGCTAGGTTTCCCTAGGTGCCGGCAGAGGTAGGGTTCAAAAACTACAGCTAGGCACTTTGCCAAAAAAGGGTCATTTTTCACTGCAAAATTGAGGTGTGACCACGTTGCGTTTTGCGCCGTTTCCTGTCGCAGGCACTAGGCCGACCCACACAAGTGAGGTACCATTTTTCTCGTAAGACTTTGGGGAACGCGGGGTGGGTGGAAATTTGTGGATCCACGCAGATTCCAGAACTTTCCACCACAGAAATGTGGGGAAAATGTGTTTTTTTGGACAGTTTTTTATGTTTGCAAGGGATTCTGGGTAACAGAACCTGGTGGGAGGCAGTCAAGTCACCCCATCCTGGATTCCCCTGGTTGTCTAGTTTTCAAAAATGTATAGGTTTGCTAGGTTTCCCTAGGTGCCGGCAGAGGTAGGGTTCAAAAACTACAGCTAGGCACTTTGCCAAAAAAGGATAATTTTTCACTGCGAAATTGAGGTGTGACCACGTTGCGTTTTGCGCCGTTTCCTGTCGCGGGCACTAGGCCGACCCACACAAGTGAGGTACCATTTTTCTCGTAAGACTTTGGGGAACGCGGGGTGGGTGGAAATTTGTGGATCCACGCAGATTCCAGAACTTTCCACCACAGAAATGTGGGGAAAATGTGTTTTTTTGGACACTTTTTTATGTTTGCAAGGGATTCTGGGTAACAGAACCTGGTGGGAGGCAGTCAAGTCACCCCATCCTGGATTCCCCTGGTTGTCTAGTTTTTAAAAATGTATAGGTTTGCTAGGTTTCCCTAGGTGCCGGCAGAGCTAGGGTTCGAAAACTACAGCTAGGCACTTTGCCAAAAAAGGGTCATTTTTCACTGCGAAATTGAGGTGTGACCACGTCGCGTTTTGCGCAGTTTCCTGTCGCAGGCACTAGGCCGACCCACACAAGTGAGGTACCATTTTTCTCGTAAGACTTTGGGGAACGCGGGGTGGGTGGAAATTTGTGGATCCACGCAGATTCCAGAACTTTCCACCACAGAAATGTGGGCAAAATGTGGTTTTTTTTACCATTTTTTATGTTTGCAAGGGATTCTGGGTAACAGAACCTGGTGGGAGGCAGTCAAGTCACCCCATCCTGGATTCCCCTGGGTGTCTAGTTTTCAAAAATGTATAGGTTTGCTAGCTTTCCCTAGGTGCCGGCAGAGCTAGGGTTCAAAAACTACACCTAGGCACTTTGCAAAAAAAGGGTAATTTTTCATTGTGAAAATGTGGTACGTCCACGTTGCATTTTGAGCCATTTCCTGTTGTGGGCACAAGGGCTACCCACACAAGTGAGGTACCATTTTTATCGGGAGACTTAGGGTAACACAGAATTGTACAGCAACTGTTATTACCTATTGACTTTCGATGCATTTCTGCCTTCCAAATGAAAGACAATGTGTAAAAAATAAGTCATTTTGAAAAATGACCTATAATTCTCATGCTAGTATGGGTACTCCCAATTTCGGAAATGTGCAAATATCTACTGTTTCTAAAATCTACATTTTGTTCCCATTTCAGAAATACATAGGTGTCTTTCATAACAATTTTTCCATGTATACATTTTCCCAAAATAATTGCTATATACCCGGTACTTAAAAAAAATCATTGCAAGATGTTGCTCAATTATTGGCTCTGGGTTCGTCGGGTTCTTGGTGAACCTACAAGTCCTATATATCCCCACAACCAGAAAGGTCCAGCGGATATAACGATATATTGCCATCAAATAGCTGTCATAATTAGAAGAAGTTACAGGTGAAAACGTTGACACAAATGGCTGTTTTTTTCAACTAATTTTCAATTTTTCCTTTATTTAACTGTTAGTTTCTATAAGGAAAACTTTAAGGATCTACACAAATGACCCCTTGCTGAATTCAGAATTTTGTCTACTTTTCAGAAATGTATGGCTTTCCAGGATCCATTATTGGTTTCATACCAGTTTCTACCATTAAATGGAAGGAGGTTGAAAGCACAAAAAATAGCAAAAATAGGCTATGTCCCAGAAAAATGCCAAAACTGTGTAAAAAAAGTTGGTTTTCTGACAAAAGTCTGCTTGTCCCTGAAAGCTGGGAAGATGGTGATTTCATCCCCACAACCCCTTTTTTGATGCCATTTGCAGGGAAAAATCAAGACGCTTTCATCTGTAGCCCTTTTTCGAATTTTTCCCAAAAAAAACAAAATTTAGCTGTATTTTGACTAATTTCTGGGTCCCCTCCAGGGGAATCCACAAACCCTGGGTACCTTTACAATCCCCATGATGTTAGAAAAAAGGACGCAAATTTGGCATGGATACCTTATGTGGTCAAAAAGTTACAGGGGCCTAAGCGTGCACTACCCCAAATAGCCAAAAAAAGGCTTAGCACAGGAGGGGAAAAGGCCTAGCAGCGAAGGGGTTAAAAGGAAGGTTTAAGCCTGGAAAAGGTTCATTTTGCCAGGTTGAAATGGCAGCTTAAAACTACACACACAGGCTGCAATGGCAGGCCTGAGACATGTTTTAAAAAGGCTACTTAAGTGGGTGGCACAATGTGTGCTGCAGGCCCACTAGTAGCATTTAATGTATCGGTCCTGGGTACATGTAGTACCACTTTTCTAGAGACTTACAAGTAAATTAAATGTGCCAATCGGGTGTAAGCCAATTTTACCATGTTTAAAGGAGCGAGCACAAACACTTTAGCTCTGGTTAGCAGTGGTAAAGTGTACAGAGTTCTAAAGTCAGCAAAAACAGGAGTATGGAAAGTAAAATTTTGGGGGCAAACCATGCCAAGGATGTCAGGTCCAGCACTATGGTAATCAGTGAAATTTCTTGTAACAAAATACCTATTGACAGGCTTTACCACAGAATAACAACCCACCATAAATTTTCTCAATGGGTGGGTCTAACAAGGATTCACACATTACTAATATTCTGCACCTCTGTTTGTCAAAGGGGGTAGCCAAAACCATGCCTAGTACAGTAATCTGTCAGATTTCATGTAACAAAATACCTGTGGTGTACCACCCTTTAGGTCCTATTGGCTTTAACATATATTTTTTACAATGAATAAGCCAAGCCTACTGCCTATTTCATAACATTTCATAATCAACAGATTACATTTCTGGCACCTGAATCAATTATGTCTATAAACTTTAACATTTACTTATTACTCTAAGTAAATAAGGTCTATCACACTAAGCGTAAGCCATGCCACAAGATTAACATCGGGCAGGCAGTCATAAAATTACAAATTTGTACAAAATTACTTTTGGCAAAACAATGCACAACCTCTCTAAGAGTGCCTAACAAGTAATATCACAGTGCATATCTTCTACTGACGAGGTATGTCAAAGGCTGTAATCAATAACAAAACCTTTTGCTGCAGTAATCAGCGAGAGGCTTTAACACAGTGTAAGAATAATTTACTCTTTAAGGCCTCTTGGCAACAAATGCTTTTGACAATAAATAAGTCAGTCCTACTGCTTTTGTTGTATTGTTTTCTAAAAAACAGATTTATGTTATTTGACGTAAGATTTTCCAATGAAATAATCTGGTTTATTGAATTTATCATCAGCTTGTCACCATACAAAATTCACAAGTCATTCCCACAAGGCAATCATCAGGCATACAGTAAAAAACACAAATATGTACAAAGTTACTGTTGACAAATCAAGTTAAGACACCTTCAGACAGGGCTTAACAGGAGTTAACACAGTGCAAAGTCCTTACTCACTGTAGTCATCTGTGAGATCCTCTGTATCAAAATGCCTAGCTACAGACTTTACCACAATGTTATACCAATCCACCCACTGTCAATTCAGACCTAAAAAGGATTCAAAACATTGCCTCAAGATATCTCTTAGGTCCTTCCCCAAGGAAATGCATCACACCAGAATTCAAAGCATTTTGCTGGCATCTTATCACTAGGTGCTCAGCATTCAAGGCTTTCTGCCTTGTCTACCGAGCCATCCACGTCAAGCACCCATGCTTCATTCATGTAAAGCTCCAAAGTTAATCACAGAATACAACTTTTTGCTCCATAATAGCTCCACTAATCATTTTCTCAAGTGAAAGAAATGCATTGGGGTAACCTTATTTTCTGTACAAGCAGGAAAGGTTATAACTCCATTCTGTCAAAGAGGAGAAATACCTAAGATCAACTTGACCAATGGAAAGAGGTATAGTACTGATGTTTCCCAAACAAATGATACAGGATTATACAAACTGAAGAAACCCACCCAAGAACTGAAATCTATTGCCTCTAAATGGATGGTAGCGTCATGAAGCAGGCTAGAGGTTCTGCTTACTGCTTTATATGTCCGATATGAGTGGAGGTGATCAAATTAATCTGATTACGATGAGAGTCTTTCAGCAAATGAAAGGCTGAGGGCACCATGTACTGCTGTTTGGACTGAAGCATATGTGCAGAGGATGCTCTAAGCAGTACCATGATACCAACGAACTACGATCAGTAGTAGTAGTAAAATCTCTTTATTTAGTTAAATACAGAGCCATAAAAGATATAAACCAAATAAAATCACAGAGAACATACAAATCTATCATGGTAGACAAAATACAGAATACACAGATCATAAGCCATAATAAAAGGAAAGAACAGGCACAGTTACTGCATATACCAACAACAATAAAATATATTCAATTAGTCTAGACAGGCTAAGGCCTGGTTCCACACATCTTGGCAATGCTACTCAGAAAATGAACAATGTATATACAGGCAAGCATCTCCCAAAGCATGGAGATGAACACCATTGCTGGCCTGACTTGTGAAAACTGGGCTTCTCTCAAGATGGGAAGTAGGAACCTTTTTCTTGGAAGAGTGTATAGGCTACAGAACATTACAACATGGGTCATGGACTGGGCTGAGACTTTATTACATTCACAAGGACCTAAAGAGCCATCAACAGCCCAACCTTTTAGAACACTGACCAATGGGAGGAAAGAGTTCAGCCTGAACCTGGTTAAAAGCTGGCGATGGTAAACATAATTTACCTAGGCCAGGTATGGTTCTAGGAAGTAAACCATTTTAATCAAACAGTAAGCTCAAATAGCTGGCTTACACAATTCCTGATCCTCCCTCAATACAGAAAGCAGAGATAAAAAAATGCTGTTTAACCCATAGGTAGTCCGCCATGACAATTTCCTTGGGTTGTGTAAAAAGACTGGGACGGCCCGAATTTGTCAGTGCACGCTGGATGTAACATAACCAGGGGAATGCTTTAAAGTTGGCTAAAGAAAGACAGTCCAGAATAATTAGCCTGTTAAGAGCTGGCTCACTCTTATACCATATTGTCAGCCAGAGCAAGATAGGCCTAAGTTTAATGAGGTTCAAAATGTACCTGAGGCCAAGTTCCTCATGCACCGCAAATGTGGGAGAGCTTTGGGGCATCCATAGCAGTTGCCTAAATAACGTACTTTCCTCTAGCTAAAGGGGACTGGAATCACAAAACCCCCAGATGGCACTGCTGTAACAGGTAGCAGAGATACAGCCTTAAAGATATAGAGCAGTGCTTTTACAGGTTTACTGCCCACCCTAAGACTGAAATCCAGCATCGCACCACAGTCGGGCTAAAATAAGCCTTTCCAACTGGATGGCGGGGACCCAGGAGGACCTATCATCAAACAAGAAACCTAGATAGTTAAAAAAGCAAACATGTGTAATCCTGGCCTTTTGGCAGTAATGATAAATGTTTTGGAGGACTTGGGGCCCACTGCCATAACAAAAGATTTCGAGTCGTGAGCTGAAAGGTCCAGGCCCTTCATAAACTTGACATAAGAGTCTAAGAGTTTCTGAAGACCCAATGCCATCCTTTACATAAGGACAGCATTATCAGCATAAAAGAGGACTGGTAGTGCCTGAGAACCTTATTTATCCAGCAATGCCGTTCTAGGCCATTGATATAGGTGGTGAATAAGAAGGGGGCTTTCTGAGCTAGAGTGGTGGGGAGAGTTGTCACTGACACCTGGATAGGGCTGTGCCTGTCCTCACACAAAGCTGTCTCCACCCCCCTGTAGTGTGTCTTTAGCCAGGTCAGGGAAAGGCCGAGTGCTGTGAACAAAAATGACTTTCCTCTGAAGTTTGCCTACTTCAAAGGCAGAAGCTGGTATAAGTACTAGAGCTGTGGCACCATAACTTCTGAACACTTTGGGGTTAAGAAGTCATTCTGCCAAGAAGAAGAGGTGGATGCTGTAGGAGGGACTGACACTCTGGGGCATATTTACAACAGAATGGCGAAGCGCGGGGTTACGCCACAATTGGTAATGCCATGCTCCAAAATTCTGAAAACGCAGGGATGCGCTGTATTTACAATAATATGGTGCACCCATGCATTTCCCCTAGCGCTGGCACTAAATTTAGCTGCCTAGCTCCAACACAAGCACCCTTCCACCATAGTGCAATGATGCCTGCGTTGTAGGTAATGATTGTCCATGTGCAGGAAGGTGCTTGAAATAGGAAAGTGGAGACTCTTCATCAGTCAAAGGGTCCTGAAAAGCGAAGGAAGGACATGGGTCGTGATGGATTTTAAAGATACCCATGATCATTATCGACACCCTTCTTGCTGAAGCAGCTGTTGGAATAAAAAAGTTTTGGCCGTGTTGTTTATGCATTGTACGTCTTAAGTTAGCATTCGCAGCACCATTTTATGTTTAGCCGCCATTTTGAGCCATGATTTAAACTAGCTTCTTTCTCTCTTTGTTCAACTGCTACCAACTGGAAATTTCGAGGCAGGGCATGTCTTTATTGGTTCTGAATTGTACATAATGTATTGCCATGCTTGCTGAAGTCAGTCCCTCTGCAGCAATCCCAGGAGGCTGGTCAGACTGGACTCCGCTCGAGTTTATCTGAATAAATATATTTGGTTTGTATACTCTACTGTCTGACCGACTCTTCATTTGTATGGAAGGCTGAGAGGTGGTTGCGAGTGACCCGGGTGGCCCTAATCGGGTCACTTCCTTCAGTTGCCGCCCGAACAGGGACCCCATCCGGTGACCCAACCTCGCCCGCGGACGGGTGTGGAGGTCGGGGCCATCGCCGGGTCGGACGGGCGGACCAGGGATCCCTGCACAAGAGAGTCCTGAACTCGCAGCTGCCCCGTCTGACTGGTCGGTGCCTCGCCCAGCGGTCATTCCGACTGGGGTCCTGAACGCCGAAACCCTTGGATCTGACCATTTGGTCCGAAGAGTCGGCAGTGGAGAATAAATTTGTTTGGCCTGTGTGCACCAGGTGAGTTTGTTTTGGTTCTTTGTGGATATGGTACCATTTTGGTTTGTTTTTGGTACGGTCTGAGGACCGATTTTGCTTTGCATTTGGTACGGTCTGAAGACCGATTTGGAAACAAAGTGTTTGTGAACATTTTGCCAGGCAACATAACGAATTTGGCCTACTTTTGAAAATGCCTGGAATGAGCAGGTTTTTGGTTTCTTGTTGTCGTTGTTTTTCTGCTGATGCTCGACTGGAAGAAAGTCAGCCAGCGCCTCCGGAAGGCACTCCGAATTTTGACATGTATGTGAAGCATGGCCTTGGCCCTATTATGTTTAGTACACTATGGCACAAATATACGAGGGACAATGCCGAGTTGCAGTGGCCGTTGACGGGCACTTTTGATGAACAGAAAATTGCCTTTTTACAGGAGAAGCTGTTTGCAAGAAGAAGTAGGCAGTCTATGTTTGATTCCCTCAGAACATGGCAAAAGGAGGTTAAACAGAGACGAATGAAAGCAGAGAAAGAGGCCCGCAAATGGAGAATGCAAACATTGTCTCAGAAAGCTGTAGCACATGATAGAGAGAAGCAACAGATAGGCATCGAACGTGAAGATAGGAGATTCCGATTGCAGATTGACAAATCATATGTAGCCCAAGAAGAAAGTGATACATTTGTGGAACAATTGTTGGATACTCGACCCCCACCCCCTTATGCCCCGCAGAGGATATATCCCGCTCTTCCCTCCCAGGCCCAGCTACCTGGTTCTTCTGTCTCCCCTGTTTCTGCCTCTGTTATTGTCGATCAGACTGCCTTGGCCACGGCACCTCCTGTCCTTTCTTTGTCTTCGCCGTCCGTGGCAACTGTGACTGTTAGTACTTCTGCAACGCCTATTGCTTCGGTTTCTCTCTCTCCAGCTCTTACCCCCATGATGCAGCCGACAATGACGTTAGTGCCCGCTCCCTCTGTTGTTGCCCCCACTGTGTTCCTTCATTCCCCGATCTCACTGAGTAGTGGGACACCAGTATGCGGCCCTGAGGATAGCAATTGGACTACATTTAAGGAACGTATGGGGCGGACGTTGGTCCGATCTGATGTGGGCGATGCAGAGAAACAGGTGGTGGCTAATCAGGCTGCGCAGTGGGCTCCTAACCCCATTTATGGTGTGGAAGATGTGGGGAGTGTCATGAAAGATTATGAGCCTTTTGTACAACAACATGCCCTTAATCATATGTCGGCTACTTTGATCTGTCTTCGGGAGCAGCGTTTCAAGGGTGCAGTACCACAGATCATATACGATATTAGGGATCATGTGTATGTTACTGATATGGAACCTGCCCATATCTTTGGTAATGCTGCGACGTTGGTTGCTTATCGGGAGAGACTGCTCGAGAAGAGCCTCACCCTGGTTACTCAGTTTCCGATGCAGGAGGTTCATAACATTTACCGTCCAGAGATACTGGAGCTAAGGGATCAACATGATCATGTTACTAGGCCAAGGGTAGAGGCCCGTTTCCAAGAACAATGGGTTTAAACTCCATGGAAAAGGAGTGAAGTCTTGTCTCTTAAGACTCAGTTACCTGACCCTAGGAAAAATCCCACCGCTTATTATATGGAACTGACTGAAGCTGCCTCTTCGACAGTGATGACGCTCGCTGATATTGAAATGTTCTTTGGTTTACTAGTTCAGTTTGATATTTGGAGACAAGTACACACACAGGATCATGTTGCGGAATTGGGTGGTACGTGGGACCAAATTAAAGCATGGGACCAGGAACGAAAGCCAGACGATAAGCCCAGGGCGGAGATACTTGCTTTTCCAGGCCCATTATCACGTATATGCATTCACTTATCCCTCTGAGGAAGGTTGATTGGGACAAGCTATCAGCTTGCCACCAGAAGAAGGATGAGAGTGTGTCAGATTTCTTTAATCGGTTTGAAGGTGAGTTCTTAGACTACAGTGGACAGGATTTGTCGATTGAAGGTGGTGTGTGGCTGTTTGTTAATAGATTCATTTCCAATTTGCTTCCTGAGAATTCGACCCGATTGCAGGCTTCTGAGAGCACTTGGTCCACCTCTTCCCCTTCTGTTATCTTGAATATGGCACAGTATTATGAACACAGGAAAAATGAGGAGAAAGAGAGGATGGAAAAGAAGCACAAAGATTTGAAGACGAAGGTGTTGTTACAGCAGGCTTCAAGAGGGAACGGTATAGGGCGAGGTGGTATGGCTCGACAGTTTCCGCGCACTAGCAGGCCCGGTAATACAACGCATTTGGGGGCGAATCAGTGTGCATGTTGTAAAGAGGAGGGGCACTGGCGTAGCGAGTGTCCGGTGCTTTTGCAGAAGGTAGCGGCTCCTAGAGGACGGGGGTCTCGTGGACGGGGTCATGGAGATGGTGGCCAGGGCAGGGCTCAGAATGCTGTGGCATCTCAGGGTCGTACTGATCAAAACTACTTTGACGACCGTCGGGGCAAACAGTATTGTCACGATGACTATGATACGGATGAGGTGACCGGGTTGTCTTACAACTAGGACAGCCGGGGACAGGGTGAGGGACCAGTTTTGATACCTGTAGACCAACGAGGTCCGTACGTTAGTGTGGATGTCTATGGTTCGACTAAGGAGTTCTTGGTGGATACAGGTGCAACAAACAGCTCTATATCTCGTTCCTTGGTCCCAGTGGCAGCTCTGTCTGGCCATAATAATATTTGGGTAGGATTTTCTGGTGTACCGGTTGTAAGCCCCATTTCAAAATCTCTTGCGTTGACTATTGGCCCTTTCACTGTGGATTCGCCATTCTTGTTGACGTCCAATTGTGGAGAGAATTTGATGGGTTTGAACTTGTTGAAGAAATTGCATGCTACGATTTACTGCCCCCCGACCGGCGTCTATATGACAATGGGTCCTGATGTGGTGTGCCCTAAGCAGTGTCTGTCCAAAGATGCGCCCCTCCCTGCTGAATTTAAAGATATGCCACCCACATTGTGGGCTACGGGCGACACAGATGTGGGTTTGTTGCAGATATCACCTGTTTCGATACGTGTCAAGGAAGATGCTATCTTACCCAGTATTCCTCAGTATAAGATTCCGCAGGCAGGTGAGCAAGCTTTGATAAAGATTGTGCAGGATTTGATTGGGAAAGGAGTGGTTGAGGAGACGACTGCTAATGTCTGTAATAGCCCCATTCTTTCTATTCTTAAAAGAACACATTCGGGTCCCTCTGAGTATCACGAAGATGTTTATCACTTTGTGACTGATTTGCGTGAAGTTAACAAAATAGTGATTCCCCAGTTCCGAGTGGTCCCTGACATTACGACTCTTTTGACGATGATTCCTTCTTCTGCTAAATTCTTTTCTGTCATTGACTTGAAAAATGCATTCTTCAGTATTCCCATCCATCCTGATAGCAGGTATCTGTTCGGGTTCACCCTCGCCTGGAAAAGTTTTAGATTCTGTCGCGCTCTTCAAGGCTATACAGAAAGTCTGAGTATCTATAGTCAGGCATTGAAAGATCAGTTGGATTCCTTGTCCCTCCCTACAGGTAATGTATTGCTTCAATATGTCGATGACTTACTCATTGCTTCGGATACAGAACAAGGTTGGAGAGACAGTACAGTTAAATTGCTGCTACATTTAGCTCAACATGGCCATAAAGTATCCCTTTCAAAATTTCAGTATTGTCGACAGGAGGTCACCTATTTAGATCACCTACTGTCGAAGGAGGGTAGGAGATTGACCCCTGAGCGCATCAGTACCATTGTTAAAATGTCTGTTCCGCAAACTCAGAAAGTTGTGCGTGCTTTCATAGGTATCACTTCCTATTGCAGGCAGGGGATACCTGGCTACTCACTGCTTGTTAAGCCCCTGCTTGCACTAACACTAAAAGATGTGCATGAACCCCTGCCTTGGACGCCAGAGTGTCAGCAGTCTTTTGAGCAATTAAAAATTGCGCTTTGCTCAGTTCCACTGCTTGGTACCTCTAATTATGCTAAATGCTTTGTGTTGTACATCCATGAGCTGGGTGGTTGTGCGCTTTCTGTTTTAACACAAAAATTCAGGGATAAGCAACGACCATGTGCTTATTTCTCTGCTGTGCTTGACCCTGTCGCGTGAGCCCTCCCGAGCTGTCTAAGAGCGGTTGCGGCTGTGGCTGTCTAGATAATACAATCGGCGGGACTCGTCCTCGATACTGACCTCACAGTTATGGTACCCCATGCTGTGGACACACTTTTGAATAAGACAAGGACACAGCACCTCACCAGTGCACGTCTGACAGGTTACGAGCTAACACTCTTTCAAAAGCACATTACGATTAAACGCTGTGCCACTCTGAATCCAGCCACGTTACTACCTCTCCCATCTGAGAATGAGGACATTGACATACATTATTGTATCTTCCGGACGGAAGAAGAGGCGAAAGGACGGGTAGACCTGACTGATGTTCCCTTATCTGACACCCAAGGAGAACTATATGTCGATGGCTCTTGTTTTAAATTACCAGATGGCACCACAACAGCTGCGTATGCGATTACTGCGCTGCGTTCTGTAGTTGAGACATCACAAGTTCCCTATCAGTCTACCCAGGCAGCTGAGTTAGTCGCCCTTATTCGAGCCTGTGAATTGAGTGAGGGACTGGTTGTTAATATTTATACTGACAGCCAGTACGCCTTCGGAGTCACTCATAATTTCGGGTGGCTCTGGGCAGAGAGAGGGTTCCTTACTTCCCATGGGACGAGAATACAGCATGGTCCTCTCATACATAGGCTTTTGTCTGCTTTGGCCCTCCCTACGAAATTGGCGATAGTGAGTGCAGCGCCCATAAAAGAGTTAGTGGCGATGTGGGTAAGGGGAACGCTTTGCAGATCAGACAGCCAAGGAAACAGCCCGAACAAAGATGAAAATAATGTTTGTAGCAGGTCCTGCTAGGTGGGTTCCTGAGGTCACAATGTTCGAGGATACACTGGAGAATGTGAAGGAGATACAGAGTGAGGCCACAATGGAGGAGTTAGCAGTGTGGCAAGAAAGTACAGCAAACTTGAATGATGAGGGATGTTGGATTGACAAGTCAGGGAAGCAGAGATGGATGTTGCCAGATGCATATGTTCTTCCTGTAGTTACTATTGCCCATGGCCCAGCTCACATCAGTGCTAAGGGTATTTTCAAACTATTAGACCCCGTATGGCAAAATGACAATATTCCAAAGACGGCTGCACACCTACCAAAGTATTGTATGGTGTGCATGATGCACAATCTTGGCAAAGGCACCCCTACACCACCTGTCAATTTTGTACCTCCCACTTTCCCTTTTGAGGTCCTTCAACTAGATTATATTGAAATGGACAGGGTTAATAATTTGAAGTATGTGCTGATGGTTGTTTGTGAATTCAGTAAATGGGTTGAGGCTTACCCTACTAAAGAGAACACGGCCATTGCGACTGCAAAGGCACTCCTGAAGGAGTTCTTTCCTCGCTTCGACTTGCCCCGTTTGATCTGGAGTGATAACGGAAGTCATTTCAATGCCAAGGTTATCCAGTTAATTTGTGAGGGACTTCACATCAGACAGAAGTTTCATGCTGTAAATCACCCCCAGTCAGCAGGTTTGGTTGAGAAGTACAATGGTACTCTCAAAGTGAAATTGGCAAAGATTCAGGAGACCACAGGGTTGCAGTGGCCAGATGCTTTACCCCTAGCTCTTTTGTCCACAAGAACTACAGCACATTCTAGGACAGGATTGTCACCCTACGAGGTCGTGTTCGGATGCCCGGCGAATGTCTCGGGCGTCCCGCGTCCGCGTAGATTTTCAGAGATTCAGTACCCTTTATTGACTGATTATCCATGCCAGTTAACTGAAAATTTGCGTTGTATTCACCAACAGATAAGAGAATTGCTTCTGCCAATACCAGAGGGGCCCGGTCATAACATCCAGCCGGGGGATTGGGTGTTGCTCCGAAATTTTCAGCGGTAAAAGAGCTTGGAGCTCCATTGCAAGGGGCCTGAGCTGGTACTCCTCGCTACCAGGGCAGCTGTGAAGGTCGCTGGCCGAAAGAATTGGATACATTGCAGTCACTGCCGCAGAGTACCCTTGCCCGTACCCTATGACGAGTGGGTGAGGGATGGTATTGGGGACGCTGAGGGAGAGAAGATACCTCAGTTCGTCCCCTTCAGTGATGCACGGCTAATATGGACCCAAACGGATGCAGAGAACGATGATGTACTAAATGCAGCAGTTCCACCCAAAATCAAAGCCATTAAAGAGCCCCTCTTCATTGACCCCTCGGTGCCTGGAGTCACCAGGTACAATTTGCGTCTTCGGTTGAAGAACGGTGCACCAAAGGAGAAGTCAGATTAGTTAGGGATGGACTGTACAAGTAAGGGTGTACTTTCTCATGGTACCAATGGTGTTAGTTTAGGGTGAGGCGACATTGGTGCACTGTTCTGACATTGGACAGGATAGCTTGAATGTGCTCCCGTTTTGGGGGAGGGTGCATTATCCTGGACGACATGGGATTCCTTGAGAGCTAGGACTGAGCAGCTCCACCGCCGGTGCTCAAGAGCGCCAACGTTGATGAACAAAAGGAGTCTACCAGTGAGGCTCTGACGGACACTGGGAACACTTGCCCTTGCCATCAGTTTTATTGCATTCCCTTTTCCTTGTTTCGCAATGTATCCGTTTGGTCGGCCTATTGAGTAGGAGGAACAGCCATTTGCATCACCGCGACTAGCTCAGCAGGGTTGGTCCATAAAGAGTAAAATAGTCTTCATATTGATAGTTGTGATTGCATTAATAACAGTACTTGGAATAGCTTGGGTCCTGGAGGAAAAGTATCCTGGTACAACGCCCACTCCCCCTGAGCATATGTTTGTTACTTTGGCCCCTCACAAAGGGGAACACCGAAAGACTTATACAGATAATGTGTTTATGCAAATTTTACATCAAGCTCATGATGTGTTCAATACAACGAATTGTTGGATTTGTGGATTGTTTCCCTCAGTTACTCATAAGAGTGATAATTTGTTGTCTCTACCATTGTCATATGTCGGTAGTTGTGAGGGATGGTTTCAATTGTTCGTTATGGTGCACTATCATTTCCAATTATCTACTCAGGTTATGATATCTGCTGACTCTCGCACTGTGATACAGTATATAAGTTTCCACCACGGATTTACTCCCCTAGGTCGAGAGGGAAAGGGGATGTCCGGTACACTATCCCCAACATCTTGTATGAGCATATATGATAAAATACAAAACGAAACATGGCTTAGAATGGAAATGGCTGACTTCCAAAGATTCAATGCTTCTGAGTACTTCCAATCTTTCCAAGATCGGAATGTTACTAATGACAGGCCCATGCCGGTGTCCGTGGTTAACACCACAGCTAGTTTCTGTGTCCAGGGAATGGGGGAGGTAAAGGTGGGGGAAAGTAAATGCAACTTTACTTACGAACCAGGTAACGCTCAATAGTCCGCCCTTAGTCTTACCTCGGAATGTCTATTTTGTCTGTGGATCCCAAGCTTATGTCTGGCTTCCAAGGGGGTGGTCTGGCAGATGTTACCTCTCTTTCCTTCTTCCCCCCGTGTATATTGCCCCGTCCAAATTACCATAAAGATCATCGGTTGCAACGTAGGAGTATATACTTGTCCCGAGTCAGAAGGGTTGTGGACACTGAAGATATAGATCAGACAGATACCACCTGGCAGCAGTTTGACGATGCTGCAAGGGGTCTTCTACCTTTCTGGGGCCCCATGGCTAACAGCCTCCAGCTTCGTCGGCTCACAAGAGTTGTGGAAGGGGAGGGTTATTACTACAACAGCTGGGATACTGACCAACATTACTGCTGAGCTCCAGGCTACGAGGCTTATTACATTGCAAAACAGGATAGTGTTAGATGTCATCCTCGCTAATAGGGGAGGGGCCTGGTGCATCACTGGCAGTAGCTGTTTCGTTTACATACCTGACTACGCCCCCAGTGTGTATAAGGCTATACAAAAATTGCATAGATTGTCATCAGACCTACACCAAGAGACAGGTACTTGGACATTATCGGGGTGGTTCTGGAACATGCTAACAACGTGGGGTTGGAAGATCCTTATCTTTTTGGTTGCAGTTGCTGGTATTATCTTTACATGTTGCCTTTGCATACACTGCCTTCTGGTTTGTTGTGCTTGTTGTATATGTGCTCTGACCCCTAGACCAAATACGTCAGTTCATGACACTCATGCTGCAATCATGCTGCAGAAAGAAATTGATGAAATAATGCAAATTGACGAAGGTATCTTTGAGTACTGATTATGTACATATCTACATATGGTGCTGTTTCCTATCTTCTCAACGTGTTATTCATTTCTAGATAGTGATATGCAATAGTTAGCGAATGCTAAAAGGAGGGTCTGTTGGAATAAAAATGTTTTAGCCGTGTTGTTTATGCATTGTACGTCTTAAGTTAGCATTCGCTGCACCATTTTATGTTTAGCCGCCATTTTGAGCCATGATCGAAACTAGCTTCTGTCTCTCTGCCCCAGCTGAAAGCAGCTGCGATAGTTTTTGTTTTTCCAAGGTTGAGCTTTGCTGTACTAATGAATACACTGTTCTTATTAGCGCATACCTTTCCCACTAGATAGGCCTGCTCCCACCCTTAGAGCGGCAGGCACAGGCAGAGTGACCATGGCATTGAGATAGCATGTGCCCAATCTCAGGATCGAAACTTATCCTTCTGTATCTCCTTTGTTCAACTGCTACCAACTGGAAGTTTCCAGTCATGGCGTGTCTTTATTGGTTCTGAATTGTACATAATGTATCGCCATGCTTGCTGAAGTCAGTCCCTCTGCAGCAATCCCAGGAGGCTGGTCAGACTGGACTCCGCTCAAGTGTATCTGAATAAATATACTTGGTTTGTATTCTCTACTGTCTGACCAACTCTTCATTTGTATGGAAGGCTGAGAGGTGGTCGCGAGTGACCCGGGTGGCCCTAATCGGGTCACTTCCTGCACAGCTCAACAAAGGGCCAACTAGTTCTTACATTTTTCATTGACCATACTGGTCTTAAGAATAGCTTTAGAATGAGGGGAGTGACCATTAGGGTTGTAAATATTCAGAATTAGCACCAACGACTTGTAAGGAAAATCCATTAAGGCAGCCCCTATATAAGGGCAGTCTGTCTCCACCTTGGTAGCCTCACAGGTTAATGCTAGAGAGACTAAAATTAAATGAAAAAAGTGGTCTTGGCTCGCCCAGAGGGAGATGGTAATGCTGACAAAAAGAAGTGAACAAAATTATCTAAAAAAAGGAGTGGTATTAAGAGACCATGTTTCTTGAAAGACTTGGTAGGACTTAATAAAATGTAGCTAACATTTCTCCCTAATCTTGGTATCTAACCCTGCTGTGTTCTGTGATAGAAATCAGAGGTGGCCACTGATATGAGGATCTGATGGGCTGTTTCCCACCTCTGTTTCCTTCGATTTCTCCTCCACACCACATGCAATACTAGGTAGTCAACTTACCCCCTCTATGGTGTCCAGGGTTTTAAATCTGTTAGAGACGGGGAAGTGAGCAAGAATCTCCCCTGAGGGACCACAGTAAGATGCGAGTGGGCCAAGAGGGGCCTCAGGGTGTTGCTAGCTAGTTGAACCTGAAGCAGAAAAAGCAGGGTGAATGTGTTGCTCCCAGGTGGACTTACTAAGCGTGGCTGAGTATTATCAGGGCTGGGGTTTAAGCTCCGTTGAAGGGCCCCTTGTCTTACTGAGGTCAGGGTGGAAGCAGGACCCATAGTGGCTGTAGAAACTGCACAGATAGGGGGAATGGGAGAAGGCAGGCAGTCCCCATTTTGCGGAGGCTCCCATCATACCCACACTAGCACCAGGAGGGGGCGTTATGGGAAGGGGAGATAGATCTTTTGGGGTTTATACAGGGATTCCTATACCTAAGTTTTGGTAGTAAACCATTATTAATGCTAATTAGGTCCAACATCCTTGAACTCATGGAAACAACAGCATCTTTAAGAAACTTAAGTTCAGATCTAAGCGGTGCAAACAGGCACCTAAAACCCTCTGGGCAAACATGGTCATCTATGGCAGGGACTTACTCTACATCCTGCTACCTTGTATTACTAGTTGTACTAGTAAGATCAATGGGAACAGGAACAAGAGCTGGTAAGAATAATGGCACCGCCTGAGGGTCATGAGTGGGCGATGCCTCAGTGGACAGGGGACCCAGGGCAGTGGTAGACAGGGAAGTGGGGAAGGCCGTAGCACCATCCATCGAACCTAACTCTTTCACCAAATTAGACCTAGAATCAGCAAGGACTTTATTCCTGGAACAGATGATTGAAACAGTATCTTTCAGTTTGTATAACTGGCTGATCTTAGATTTTGCCTTGTTGGGGTCAGGCATAACAGGGACAGTTCTACCACCACTAATCATGCCCTCAACTTTCACAATCAGTTGATCAGTTACTTGAAGAGTGCAGTTCTCAGTCGCATGACGCCTTGCAGATTTAGGCTTCTTCCCAGTCTCCAAGAAATTGTCTTGCGCTTTTCGTTTGACCATGTCGCTAAGAAAGAGGCTCAAGTAATAACAGTGGCATGAACAGGACACAGGCCAGTGAGCAAATGATCAAACAGGCAGGTGGTGAGGGGAACGAGAAAAGTGTGAAGATCGGGGCCCAAGAAGAACGGCTTACCAAACAAAAGATGACCAGTATCACTCAATACAGGACAAAGGGGAGGTGGCCTTGCTCTGCCCACTTCCTGTTGCTGACTGGCGCAGGACAGGCTCATCCTTGGCCCAGGCATGCACACTCACGTCCTGCTGCACGGGTGCAGGCAGCACTTTTCAGAACGTGGCTATCTGCCCCCTTTCAACAGCACACAGCAGCACTAGTACCTCCTGGCGCATTTCCAAGTGGAGGATGGAGTCCCCTTGCACAGGTGAGGTCCCAGGAGGTTGGAAACCCCCTCACTATGGCCCAAAAATCCAGTGCTGCGGGAGTAGAGGGAGCACTTTTCAGCGCGTGGCTGGCCTTACCCCCTTTCAGGGGCACACAGCAGCAATGTCTCCTGGTGCGTTTCAAAGTGGGGGCTGGAGTCCCCTTGCACATGTGAGTTCCTAGGAGGTTGGATACCCCCTCTCTATGGCCCAAAAAGTCCTGCACTGCAGGAGTACAGGGAGGACTTTTCAGTGTGTGGTTGGCTCCGTCCCCTTTCAGTGGCTCACAGCAGCAGCGCCTCCTGGAGCATTTCAAAGTGGGGGCTGGAGTCCCCTTGCACAGGTGAGGTCCCAGGAGGTTGGATACACCATCACTATGGCCAAAAAAGTCCCACACTGCAGGTATGCAGGGAGCGCTTTTCAGCGTGTGGCTGGCCCGGCCCCTTTCAGCGGCACACAGCAGCAGTGCCTCCTGGTGAATTTCCAAGTGGGAGATGGAGTCCCCTTGCACAGGTGAGGTTCCAGGAGGTTGGATGCCCCTTCACTATGGCCCAAAAAATGTACGATCTATTCTCAGCAGGCCCAGTCTCTTGTATGTCCCAAAGAGAAGTTGGCCATTTTAGATGATAAGGTATACACTTCTTCATAGGTCATGACACCCTTTTCTAGGCAATCGTGCTGCAATGTTGCTTCAGTGAGGATTTCACTAGTTGGATTCTGGATTTTTTTGCAAAGACTCATAGTATGAAGGGATTACAGAGAAATCATGTTGTTGATGAAAACAAATTCTGAAGCATTCTTTTGAGCATTTGTTGAACTATTTATACTGTGTTGTTTTACTTGCTTGCCCTGTGATGTAACAGGGAGGACTCTTGAAGTATACTATGACATATGTATTCACAAATGTCATGTATAAGTTTTACAGAAGTAGAAACCATAACTCATTTTTCATCATAGAGTGTGTAGTGACAAAGCTTGAGTTTTCAGGAATTATGCATCACATGCCAAAGTATACATAGGTGGTTACAGAGATATAGTGCCAAGGCTTAAGAGAGTATATTCAATAGTAATTCAATAGTATAATATGAAAATACACATACTGGTAAAAAATGAAAGAATATGGATATCAGAGAATATCTAGAGATACGTTAATGTTTGCATTGGAAAAATGTCCTTGAACAAGTAGAGAGTTTCAAAACATAACTTAATGTGAAAATATCATATGCTTTTGCCAGTGACAATAGAAACAAGCATTGGCATAGCCAATAGGTCTCGCCTTTGGGACCTTATAAGTATTTAGTTATGCAGCACAATATCCTTGGTGCAACAACATCAACTGTTGCATAGATAAACACTTATAAGGTCCCAAAGGCGAGACCTATTGGCTATGCCAATGCTTGTTTGCATTGTAAGGGCGCAGGGTACCATTTACTGGCACTCGTGAGTTCCACAGACAGAAGGGTGTGAGGGAGCAGTGCAGATAGTGAGAGGATCACAATTCACTAAAATGCATAAGGGCCAACATCAAGAAGCATGCGGGGGCACACTGCACAGTTTAAGATTGATTGTTGCAGGTAACTGTTCACTAGGGGGGTTCACAGTAGAAAGGGTGCAAGGGCATAGTGCCTAAATTCACCTTGGCGCAGGGCACAGTTCACTAAAACGTATGACTTTCCACTATCAGACAAGTGTGGGGCACTGTGCACAGCTTGAAAGGGATGTAGGCACTTCTCACCATCAAGGCATCGGCTTCCACACTCAAAAAGGTACAGGGGCACAGTGGGCATAATCCCAAGGGTGCAGGCCGCTGTTCAGTAAGTGCCCGAGTTTCCACAGCCAGAAGGGTGCCAGGGCACAACACACAGACGGCATTTCTTTAGTATTGCTGTTCGGAACGGGGCTGGTTCACAAATGCACTATTTAACTTCAATAAAACAAACTTAATGGCGATTTTTAACAGTACCACCCCGTAAGAACTAATCAGACATCATCCCCAAAGAATGGTACCTGTCCTCATTTTTGGATGCAGTCTCTGCCTTATCTCCCTTCTG
Source organism: Calotriton arnoldi (assembly GCA_963921515.1). Classification (NCBI taxonomy): domain Eukaryota; kingdom Metazoa; phylum Chordata; class Amphibia; order Caudata; family Salamandridae; genus Calotriton; species Calotriton arnoldi. The sequence goes on along the minus strand of CAWUFW010000494.1, from coordinate 1,968,617 downwards.
ACAAAACATTCACCATTGTGTCTTAACTTTCTTACATTTTTTTGTATTTCAAATGATATTGCAAACATGTCACACAAAAAAAATCACAACTGGACTCAAAACTTTCTTCTACACTGTTTTCGAAGTGGCAATTGCACTGTGCTTATCAGTGTCTGGTACAGTGCAGTTAGCATAATGGAATTCCTTCCTTCCTGGCAACTTGCTCGCTCACCACCACAACCTCCACTGTAGCAGGAAGTTTCTTTTTCTATGCAACATTATCTTTTATTGGCTACGCACTCCATTTCCCATACTTTTTCCCACATAACTTCCTTTGCAAAATGACACAAGTTTGGCAGAGCGCAGAAAAGGTACAGGATTTTATGAGAATTGTTTCTGCACACTTTCTCGCCATTCAAACATGATTTGTATCCTACTGGCGGGCAGCGTGGGAAACTCACAGTGGCAAAAAGAATTCCAGCTATCAGTGATCCACCGGGCTTCAAAGTGCATTTTTCAACGTATCTTTTTTTTTTAACTGTCACGCGACCTTGGGGAGGTGGAGGGGCGTGTTGTTGTTTGGCATTAGTGGATAGCTGTGGTAGTTGTCACAAGCACACCTCTCCCCCCCGCCTAACCCCCACCCCACCAGCAGACACCCTCACACCGCCATGTTGATATGCAAGCAGAGGAGAGAAGCAGTGAAGTGAAGCTTTTCCAAACTGAGGGGAACTGGTTTTGACAGACCCGGGGCAGTGTCTCAGTGTGTAAGAGAGGAAAAACGCCTGGGGGGGCCGGGTGGAAATAAAAATAAATAAACCGATCTCACGGAAAGAAAAGTGAGAAAACCGCGAGAAAAAAGAAAACTGGGAGGGGTGAATGAGAGGGGGCATGCCGGAGGTGGTCTCCTGGGAGGACCACTGTGTGTAAGGTGGGGGAGGGGGAATGGAGCTGTCAAGAGGCGAGAGCGCTCAAAGTGAAAGAGTCAGGCAGAGAACGGGACGTGTTCAGAGACACCCAAGGAACGCAGATAAAGGTCAGGATGGCGGAGAAGCAGAGGGCCCTGGTGCGAAGAAACCTGCTGAGAAAAACAGGTGAAGAGAGACGGGAGTGAAAGTGCAAACAGGGTAGCTAAAGGGGTATGTGAGTACGGTTTTGTGTGTTAACCCCTAAAAGACTTTAGTCAGCACTGAAACACGTCCCTCATAAGCCATACAATAAACCGACACTGTTTTATTAATACCCTTCACCTAAAGCGCTTCGTTGCTTGCCAGGGACATGACGCGCTTTATTAATTCATCTACAGTGCAATGCGGAAAGTATAAGTCTGCATTTCAAAATAATTTAAATCTGCACAATTTGGATGCGTTAATACTGTGAACAGAGACGTGGGATGGGGGTCTGTAGATGGACCAGGCCATTAACTTGTTAATCTCGGCCAGAGTTTTAAAAAATGAATAAATCGAGCGCGTAGACCCGTTACTTTTAAAGTAGAACGCGAGTCACGGAGAGAACGTAGCATTGCGGCAAGAGCTGCCGCCTTTGGAACTGGAGAACAGGGTTCGAGTCTGGGTGTCGGCTCAGCATCAAAGACGCTAGAAGAAAAGAAAAAACAGCCCGCGAGTGGTGCGCCCGCGCGCACTGTAAAGAATTTAAGGAATGCAGCAGGCACAGTGCAGGGCCGCTGCTCGCTCCCGAGCTCCCTAGGCCAGGGGAGAGAGAAGGCGGGACATGCACCCGCCTTTGGCCAATTGGGTGCTGTCTTTCTTAGAAAGACGCACGCAAAAGCCAATAGCGTGTGGGCAAAAAAAAAAGCCCAGTTTAAAGTCCTTACTAGAAGCCTCGCAGGGAAGCGCATGCGCGCTGGCTCAGGCGAGACCTAAAAAAGACTAACATTGCTCAAAATAAAGCGCAGGGAGAAACTGGGAGGGTTCAAATAGAGTAAAAACTGGCAGTAAATATTCGCTTCACTCGACCATAGAAGTCACAGACTCATTAACAATTTGAAGACTGAATGTGCTTATATAGTGGACTAGGCAACAACATATACTCAACCTGAAATAAAGTCAAATAGCAGGCTATGCCAGCCAGCATAAGTGACAATGTATAGAATTAAGACAGTTATTTTTCCCACTCAAACTGGAGTTTGATTCCTCAACCTCGATGCAAAAGGATAGCTCTGTGTGAGATTTTTGCTACTTTATTCATGCTAGTTAATTGCGTCATTGCTGAATATTATTTATTATTTACTTGCTATTGCCGTAGCAATATAACACAATGACGCTGCAGAGGATAATCAGTCCGATTTTTGCTCTTTGGTAACGTGATTGTGGGAATTTGTTTGTCCTGTTAAACTTCCTTTTTGTTAGCTTTGTTTTGGTATTCTCTTACATTTCCAGTTTGCTGAGGATCTGCACAAGAAGAAATGAAAAGTTTATCACATTCGCGTTCACTGCGGCAGGCTTTCATTTTTCCTTTCAACATGGCTGACAAAGCTTATGGGTTACCAAACACATAAGAGGTTTTATTTCCACTGTGCCTGTTATCGCTGTAATGAAGGTCTTGCCAAACATTGTTAAAAAAATGTATTTCTTCGTTTGTATGGATAGTATATTTTACGCTTTATAGCAGTTCCATTACAGTCCACTGCTGGTTCTGCATCCTTCTGATTATTTAGGTTTCACCTACATAGGGTTGCCACCTTTCCCACAGAAAAATTCCTGCAATTCGTTCCTATTTAAAGATTCTGCAAAGGCCCGGACATTTTGAAATTTTGTGATAAAGTAAAAAGAAGAGTATGTATGGGATGGAGTTTAATTCTTTATTTTGCAAATTAAACATGTTTATTAACAAAAGCACAATTTACCATATTTAATTTCATGTGTACATTTACCACATAATTGGAGGCAGGTGAACACACTTAGCTATTATAAACCAACACTCGAGTTAACATGTCATAATGAATAAGTTATACTAAAATTAATGCCATTTTTGTCTGTCAACTTTACAAGTAAGGTTAAGAGGCCTGTTCACTTATTTACGCAGTTGTTTTGCACGTGATGTTTTTCTTTTTCTTTCCACTGCAGATGCTGTATTTTTCTAGAAGCCTTCTGTTACGTAGTAAATAGGTATTTGTTATTTGTTAGACAACTGATAGTGAGGTTCTCATCGGGAGGAGTGGAAAATGCCAGGAAATGCAACTCGCTGGATAAGCTGTTAGAACCACAAGATTCTGTCCAGTGTAACAATTCAAGGACGTAATCATGTTTGCACCATTGTCATAACCTGAGAAATATGGGGGTTTACAAGCTCCCAGAGCTTGGTAGAAAATGAGTGGTTTACAGGAGTGGGAACCAACCGAAATGCTGCAACTAATGTTTTGGTTGAATTATATTAGCATGTGTTCCTAAGTCTAGAGAGGGCTCAGATTCCAGGACTCCTCTGCTTACTATCTCTCACACATGTTATGCATTAGAGAGATGCTCTCTGACTTCGAATGAGAACATCTTTCTCACCTCTGCAAATCTCGATGATTTGAGTGTGAAGACTTCATGCCTGATCATTTTTAATCTCTCATCAGAAACCTTCATTTGGTTAGCCTACTTGCCTAACCTAGATTCCTTTTTCAACTTAACTTTCCCTAATTTAGAATAGGGGTTTTTATTTATGGAAAACACGTGCTGTATATTCTGTATTCTATTTGTAATTCTTATCAATGTTCTATTTTATCTTATTTTGAAAAATCCACTCCTCGATTATCTAAATCTGTAATAATGAAGCCTGAATATTGAATACTTAATTAACTAATGATCGGATTTGGACTCATTTGTCAATAAATCCCTTATAACTCACTTCAATTCTCCTTGTCATTTCCTGTAAAATCCCAATTGACCTTCACTGTCTATCGAAATTAATGTAAAAGATAGCTCCTTATCCACTCTCCTCGTGGACTAATAAAGGTCCATAGATCAATGGTGGGACTTTATATGATGATTATACACGGCGTTTGAGATGCAAAAATTCCCGCTATAGCATATGCCAGCCAAATTTGCAATCTACCAAAGTTCAGGCATGTTTCTTAGGATGTACACTGAAGATTTCAGAAGGCAGAACTTTTCCCCTGTCAGCACTTCAAAGGAGTGTGCAGGGTGGGTGAGGAGCCGGTTGACTTGCTTAACTTTGTGGCTCCCATGTGGCCCAGGATTACGGTGTGTCAGTTCCTCACATGGGCAGGGACACCTATTTGTGTGGTCAACATCAAACTGCACAGCAAACCAAACAAAAGATGAAAGAAACCAAAATGAAATATTTACTCTTAGAGCCTGCAGCTGAAAAGGCAGAAAGGAAGCAATGTCGCATGGCAAAGGAGTGCCCTATAAGTCCTTAGAAAATACTTTGTAAAATGTTATTTCCTGCCTGGTAGTGCCACTGAAGAATTAGGGGCACCACCAAAGGTGTTTCAGCAGACTATTGAGCTGTCAGTAACAGTTCAGACCTCCATAAGAGCCCCAACTCATTTTGGTGGATATTACATTGTAAGACTCTTAGGTCCAGCGATAATTGACCCAGGTAGAAGTTTTTATTGATTTCACGTACTTCTAGGGAAACCTTGTGGTGAGTCCTTGGAGAGTACAGACCGTTCAGTCTCTGGGTCTACTGTGGTTGCTGGCAACCGGGTTAACTGTAGTAATAAGTCTTTCACTAAAATGATCAGTGCTTTTTATTGTTGATTATGAAAGGTATCCCAAAGCCTACGGGGATGGCTCTTTTATATTGAAAAGCAAAATGTATGCCTTTTTGTAGTAGCATCCTGCAGTATCAGATATTGGTGAAATGTTTCATTTCATATTGTTAAATATGTGGTGACGACCTGACAAAGCCAGCTGGGCTGACTTTTTTAAATATTACATACCTCTCACAATTTTCTATGATCACATGAGGGTATTATTATTGCATTTAGGAGTTAAGGTCTGCTAGCCCTATAACAGGCAAAGGTGCCTCAGACCTATGGAGTCTAGGGTTAGGCAGTTGTCACCTGTTTTTCTTCTAGCACCCCCTCCGTAACTTGTGATGTCATTTAGAAGTTGTTGTCACCAGTAGCGGCTCCTGGAGGGAGTGCTGCGGGGCGGTGGGGCGGGGCGGGGGAGGGGCAGGGTGGGGGGTAGTAAACTCCGGCTTACGGCCGAACTGAGTTAAGTACATAAATAAATAAATTAAATGAATTACATTGCTCGCGCTGCATCGCAATCGGCGATGCAGCGCTCGCAATGTAATTTGTTTTATTTATTTATTTATGTACTTAACTCAGTTCAGCCGTAAGCCGGAGTTTACTACCCCCCACCCTGCCCCTCCCCCGCCCCACCCCACCGCCCCTCAGCACTCCCTCCAGGAGCCGCTACTGGTTGTCACTGATTTCCACTTGACATTTTGTATATATGTGTAGATTTGTGTGTAGCATTTAGCACTGAGTTTTGCAGGTAATAAAGTACTTTTTCCTTTTTAAAGTAAAAGCACTTCTAAACATTGATTTATTACGTTTTGTTTATTACATTGCACACTTCTGAGTTTCTAGCTCACAGCACCTGACCGACTAAGCCTTGTTCTGCTATTATGAGATTCAAGTGCTAGAAGGGGATACTTAATTCCCATTGGGGGTTCACAGTACAGGGACCCCTGGTTTTCAGACGCAAAAGGTCACAGTTCTACAATTGGGGACCAGTAACTTCTGATTTCTCTGAAAACCTTTCGACCTGGATTTCCCACATTAGTTTGCTGTATTCATTTTATTGCCCTCAGACGCCACTGTGCACGCACAGCTCCCATCTTGTGTCAGACTCACAGTTCCTCTACAGGGATGTCAGGCCTCCAGTGCTGCTCTGCCATGCCCAACTTGCTCTCTGGATTGTACTCTGTTGAGATGTGTACCCCTGACAAGAGTGCCCCAGCTGTAACGATGTCTGGATCCCTAGTACTGATTTTTTGTTGTCATGGGCGAACACTGACCACTCGTGTGTGCCATGCAGGCGCAGCCGATACAGGTAAGGGCAGTGGGGCGGGGAGGGGGCGGGGGTAAGTATACCTACGACTCGTAGTGTTGAAAGGCTACTGCCTTTTGCCAGGAGTTAAGTAGCATGGGTGTGGTAGTGGCAGCATACCATGCAGTGATCAGTAGAAGTGAACATGCTCCTTTTGCCTGTGTCACTGGAGGGAGGCCTACAGGCTCACTTATATAAAGTTCTGCCATTATGTGGATAGCTCACCCTTTCCTACATCAAGTCAGTATGTAGTGCTGTGAGGTGCGTGTGTATTGTATGCATGTGCTGGGTGCATGTGTGCCTGTGAACGGTACAATACATGAATGATTCTGGGTTCTATTTTGGGAGACCCAGGTTGATGGAAGAAGCATGAGAAGGTAGTGGAATCCCCCCAGACAGATTTGTGTATTGCTGCATTCCAGTGAGCTGGGTGGGACAGACACAGGAGGGACACTCTCCAGTACAATTCAAAGGGTGCTCCTTGATTCAGGGAGAAGTCACAGGAAGGTGATAGGGCTGATATTAGAATCATAAAGAGTAGGGCTGGTGCCCCTGGCTACCCATTTGATACACATATCACTGCGGCTGACATCCAGGTGTGAATCTGTAGTCACTCATTTGGCCTGTGTTGTAGGGCTATTAGATTCGGAGTCACTCCTGCTGTGACAGATGGTTTTCTGGAGGAAGGGCAAGGCAGATGAGAGGGCACTTCAAAAGGAAAGTGATCCCCAACACAAACTTCAAGGGCTCAGACCCTGAACCACACTTGGTGCCTGGAAATGGACTATAAGAAGTGGAGCTCGAGGCCCCCAAAATGGTCAACTGTCATATAGCCAGTTGGGCTGTTTAAGAGTAAGAAGCTCTACAAGACTTCTGCCTGTGACCAGGGCTGGGGCTAAGGATTGCCAGTCTCCAGCTGGGTGAGGAGACATCAGCCAGGGTCATCCAAGGCCACCTGCCCCTGGAGCCTGCTTACCAACAACACACTGGTGAGCCCTGTGAGGAAAAGGAGAGCGCTTGAGGAGCTAGGTCCTATGGGGTCTCCTGGCAAGTGGATAGCTGTAGCGAGGTGTGAGGAGATGGCTGCTGCACAGAGCAGGTTGTTCCCCATGTGCAGGCAACCCGGTATGCCAGAGGGGACTCAGTGAAGTGAGCCATAGTTAGTATTACAACCGTGCTGATCGGACTGTCACCCTAGAGTGGTGTGTAAGTCGGTGAGTCGGTATGCCAGAGGCGGCTACTGTGAAGTTAACCTTACCGATCAGGCCATCTCCTGTGTACGGTGTGTAAATCAGTGACCCTATATTTCAGAGGGGGCCTCCACACGAAGTAAACTGTGACAATCAGGCCATCACTCTTGTGCAGTGTGCAAATCAGTGACCCTGTATGCCAAAGGGGGCCACCGTGAAGAGGAACCTGCTGCGGAGCAAGTGTGGTGACCCTGTATGGCAGAAGGGGCCACCGGAAAAGACAAGGACCATAGTTGGACTGAGAAGTTGAGTAACCCCCCTTTGTCAACCTGCCAATAGATTCTTCTTCTGATGTGTATTATAGCATGTTTGGAACTTCAAGATAAATAGGTCCCCCACTGACTGCAAAGCCTTACTCTTCAGACTTGCACTTACTCCCAAATTCACACTCTCTGGCATCTTGGTGTACTGCCCTTCAGGACTAGTTGGGAAATGGGGCCTTTCCTTCCCAGACCTAGTTGCCCCCCATATTCTGAAATCTGCTAATTTCACAATTCTGGGTGACCTGAACCTTCATTTGGAGGACCCCAAATGCACCAAAAGTAACTCGCACTTTGCGGATATTGGGGCGCTCAACTTGAGATTGTGTAATCATAGACCCACGCATGTGGCTGGGCACTTGCTGGATCCAATTTTTTCCGACCTAACTAGTGCTCTTCCCTGTCCTTTATCTTGGTCTGACCATTCTGCAGTGCCATTCACGTTGAAAATGGTGCCCCTCCTTCCTTCTACCTATGTGGTCCCAGAGGGGAAAACCAGGAGATGGACTGAGTTGAATGTTCCAACTCTCAACAAGTTACTTTTCGAATACTAGACCTGATTTCAAACAAATTTCATTTACTGACCAGGAGCGTGGTCACAATTGGCTATGGGAGCTGATGAAAAATGTCTCCCACTCTCAGCTAAATGTTCGGGACGTCGCCTGCCGCCCGCTCCTTGGTTCAACGATATGTTAAAACTTGAAAAAAAATAATGCAAGACCCTTGAAAGGCGGTGGAGGAAATCTTATACAGAAGATGCCAAAACTAACTATAAAACTGCTTTAAAAAAATACTATAGTCTCTGTAAATCTGTTCGTGCCAAGTTCTATCCCCAAAAGATTTTAAAGGCCCAAAGCTGCGCTAAAACTCTTTTCAAGGTGGTGAAGGAATTATCCGGCTCCGGGAAGTCGGTGCGCTCCCCCTCCCTCTCCCATAATCAATGTGAGGAACTCGCCCTCTGTTTTTTCTATTTTTTATTTTTTTCTGTCCTCATTCACCTCCGACCTCACTGAACAAATGAACCGTCCGTACCAAAGCCCGATGATGGAAGAGACGTAGGCTGTTGACTTGGGACCGAGGGGAACGCCCTGCCTACAGGTACCGTAACAGGCTCGAATGTGACTAACCCCCGAATAAAGGGGGAGAGGTCACTCTTCCACTCGGCCCAAGTGGGCCTGACGACTATTATCGTTGGCCTGTCAGGGGAACTGGAGATGCCCAACATAGTCAGAAGAGTGCCAAAGAGGCATAATCATAGGACCCACAAATTATTTTGAAGATACTTAAATGATTAACAATCTCACCCGACTAAGCCCCAGACCATTTTAACAAAAAATCCCAGAAAGCTGTCTTTTTCCTGCCCAGAGTTCTACTCAGATCCATCTTGGATGGCTCAAAGAGCGAGGCCAACCAGTCAGAGTGCAAGGGGGGTGTGGGATCTATCCATCTTTTATATATTTGCCTCCTAGCTAATAGTATGGCGTAAAATAGGAAGGATCTAGCAGAACCTGTGATTTCCTTAGATAAACCAAAAATTATCAAAGCGAGATTTATTTGGATTGGGAGGCCTAAAATATCCGCCACAGAATTTCCTACTCCTGCCCAGAAATCTGCTATCGCCGGGCAGTCCTTGAACATATGTACATCTGAAGCACCTGCCAGATCGCATTTTCTACAGCTGACTGGCACCCCCTCGACCTTTTAGTCAACCTCAGCGGAAATAGGTAGGCCCTGTGTGCGGTGAACAAGTGGTTCCTCTTAAGCTAGGCTGGTTTTACAATGGAAAATAGGATCTTAAACGAGGTTTGCCACAATTACTCCCACTGTTCATTTGGTAAAGGATCCCCCCACAATTCTTCGGCCAGTTTGAATTCTCCGTCTACAGCCTCCTCGATGGTCCAGTACCAGAAAGAAACCTCCTTCCTCTCAGCTGGCCTTATCACTAACTGATGTTCCAAGATGTTACCGCTACCTATGGGGGTTTTCAGAGTTTGGGCCCAGCTCTGCAGCTGAATGTACTTGAACCTTGAAAGACCCACTCCAACCCTTTCACTGAGTGTTGCCCATGGAATAAGCGTACCCTCATGGGCCAAGTCCCCGCACACCTTTAAACCAGCTGCTCTAAGAGGTAATGCCAACCTATCCTTTAGGCACTCTGGTGTACCTGGTGAGTCCCAAAGAGGGGCGAAGCTAGAAAAGTAGTTAAGACCGGCAAGGCGCTTGAGACTGGCCCACGATCTGGCCATTGCCTGGAGAACTTTAAGCTTGACCTTTTAAAAAAAAATTGGTTCTCCAAATTTAAACAGGAAACCCTCCTCAGATAGGCTAACACCCTTTAGCATTGCAGGGAACATAGCCCCCACCCCTGTGCTTAGTGGAGTTTTTAAGAGCATCATAGAATGCGACAGCTGGAAAGCCCATGCATAATATTGCAAATTGTATTGTATTGTATTGTATTGTATTGTAGGGGTTATTTGTAAAGCGCACTGTGACCAAAAAGGTATCCTGGCGCTAACCATTTTGTAAGATTCAGCGGATGGTGGCTGAAACAACGACCACTAGTGAGGAAATAGCCAGGTCTTCAAGGCTTTCCTGAATTTCGGTAAATCAGTTTGAGCTCGTAGATGGGGTGGCAGTTTGTTCCATGCCCGAGCAGGGCATGGAACAAACCAGATCAGGCAAAGCAAGTCCACCCTTCTCCCTCCTACGCCTCAGCTTCTTCCAGGCAATTCTAGTGGACCTATATGCCCAAACAAAAGCGTTGATAGCCTGCTGGAACTTGTCAATAGACGGTTTGTCAAAATGCAGGGGGATAGAATTAAAAAGGAAGGTTATCTTGGGGAGTACCACCATCTTAACCAAATTGACCCTCCCAAGAATGGTTAAAAGGAGATGGGCCCAAGATTTCATCAGTTTCTGGCACTCCCTTAAGACAGCCTCAAAATTAACCTGTGTGATCTTGGCAATGTCCTGAACTATTCTGACTCCCAGATACCGCATATTACGCTTGGTCTGATGCTGGGGCCCCTCAAGATTCCATGACATGACCTCAGTTTTCCCGGCGTTGACCTCGTAACCCGATACCTGCCCAAAGTCCTGTGCCAATCTGATTACAGCAGGGAAGGTCGTATCAAGGTCCGCAGAGAGAATTAAAATGTCATCTGCATACAGGGCCACCTTCCTCTCCCAAGCACCGTGCTTAAAAGGCAAAATGCTAGACTCCTCTCTCAGCCGCTGAGCAAAAGGCTCGATGTATAGGTCAAAGAGGAGAGGAGAAAGAGGGCAGCCCTGCCTAGTTCCCCTGGTGATATTAAAAGGTCTGGTCAGGTTGCCATTAACCAAGAGTCTAGCTGACGGCTCTTGATAAATCAACTGAATAGCTCGACAAAACTTCCTGCCCAAATTAAATTTCTCCATGACTGCCGACAGGTAAACCCATTTAACCCTGTCGAAAGCCTTAGTGGCATCTAGTGTCATAGCTGCGAGAGGAAGTGAGTGAGTAGAGGTGATGTCTATTGCACCCATGAAATCATAAGTAAGGTCTGATAAGTTCCTGCCTTTAACAAACCCCTTCTGATCAGAATGAAGGATGTCACCTGCCACGAGGCCCAACCTAGCCGCCAGGATCCCGGCAAAGATTTTATAATCTGCGTTCAACAGCGAGATGGGCCTATAGGACCCACAACTCGCTGGATTCTTACCGGGTTTCAAAATCAGAATGATTGTGGCAAGAACCTGGAAGCTTAAAGCCATCAGATATGATCTCATTAAATAGTTGTGTTAAAGCTGGAACTATCACCTCGCCCAGAGATCTATAGAGCTCTATTGGAAGCCCATCGGGCCCTTCAGCTTTCCCTCTCTTACAGGCAAAAATAGCTTTTTTCACCTCCTCCTGCGTGATATCCTGCTCTATATCTTCCTGCTGTATGGAGCTCAGGGGAGTGAGGGTGGTCCTGTCCAACCACTCCCTAGCCTCCATCTTATCTACGACTCGATCTTCTTGATATAAGTCCTGGGGAAAAAAAAATGCATCTCCTATCTCTTCGTCCGAAGAGAGAGCAGTTACCCCATCATCACCATCAATTTGTTTAATCTGGTTGCGAAGCCTGTCGGACTTGGCCTTCCATGCCAACAGCTTACCTGCCCCTTCCCCGTACTCGAAAAGGGCAAGCTTGCTTGCCTCCCATCTACTCATAACCCTAGTTTGGAGAATAGTGTCCAACTGCTCCCTTAACTTGCTGAGTTTAGCCAGATCCTCTTGCTGTCCCCCCAAACCGACCCCTCTATTCAGATCTAGCTCTACTGCCTTCATTTCCACCTCCTTAAGTGCCACCTCCCCTCTGTTTTTTTTTATTCCTAAAGCTCACCCTACTCGTGATTAGGCCCCTTAAAAAAGCCTTCAGGGAGTCCCAAACCACAGCAGTCGTAGCAGAGCGTAGATTCACCTTCAGAAAATATTCAGTCTCATTAGATAGGTAGGACATCTCTTCTGCCTCGAGAAGCAAAGTTCGATCGAAAGTCCAGGCTCTGAGATGCTGGGCCTGCACCAAATCGAGGTCCATCGATATCCCTGAATGATCAGACAGATGAGGAGTCAGGTATCCAATGTCCTTGACCTTGCCCCTCAAACATTGGCTGACCAGAATATAGTTGATTCTCGACTTGTGTCGATATTTATTATTACAGTATGATACTCCTAGCTGATGGCCCGATCTTACTCTCCAAATATCGCAGAGGCCGGTTTGCGCCATCATAGACTGCAGGTACATCCGGGACTTAGAAGGATCCATGGCTCTGCTACATGCCGACTTGTCGAGTTTAGGATTGAGGACAATATTAAAGTCCCCGGCCATAATAACCGGGTCTGGGTAATCCAGGAGATGCGAGAAAATGGTTTTAAGAGAGGAAGGGTCATCTTGGTTTGGGCCATAATAGCCGACCAAGGTGAGGAGAAAGCCCGTGATGGTCACCTTCAGGATAACCCATCTGCCACCTGCGTCAGCCAAAAAGTGTAAGACACGTGCATTAGCTTATTTTTTAAAAAGTATGGCAACGCCCCTGATGCTGGCGGTCTGATTTGAACAAATGAGAGAGTCCACCCATTTTTTATTTTTGAATATCTCGGTGATCTCTTCCTTGAGGAGATGAGTTTCCTGAAGGATAATGGCCTGGTGGGGGAGTCTTTTAAATATTGCAACATTTTTGCCCTTCTGGACCTCACGCGCAAGCCATTAACATTCCAGGACAGGAACTGAATTGTTTTCATGGAGGTTTAGACCCAAGATCTCTGACACGGTCGAGACACGGAAGGAACCAGCACCAGACCAATCGCACCCTAACCACGGCTATCTGAATGGACACTAAGGTGAGTGAGGAACTTTTGTGTTTTATACCCCTGTGCTCCCCCCCACACCCCTCCACCCCCTCTTCCAAAACACCCCTTCCTGGAGACCCCTACCCCCATTTTCCTGGACAGATGTAGTCCAGATGCTGCCTCCCGGAGCAGCCCACCCTGTCCCTTTATGTGTAGACAAAAAAGAGTATGAGCCAGAATGAGAGAAAAAAACCAAAGGGATGAACAACTAAATGATTATTACTATCATGTCATATCATATCTGAGCAAAAAAGAGGGCAAGAATTTAGGAATCCACTGCTGTGGGCTGCCTGAACGGCTGATATGCAAATAAACCAAGTAGATGCCAGGCCTCGGGGATAGATTCGCCCATTAAGACCCCCCTTTCCCCATGATTTCGAGCAACGCGTCCGCCTCCTGAACTGATCTTATATTATGCATTTTGTTCTTGTGCATGATTTTCAGAGTTGCTGGGAATTTGAGCTGGGCGACGGCACCAAGTTTTTTAAAGTCATCGAGCTTCCTGCCCAACTCCCATTGCCTATCAAGAGTAACTCTGGCAAGATATGAATGGATTTCAAAAGAGAAGTCCCTGACCGTCAACGATTTCTCCTTTAAGGCCTGATTAAGAATCTTCTCCTTTAGAGGATAAGTATGAAAGTTGAAGAGAATTTTCCTCGGCTTTGTTCTGTTCGGATTTCTGCGAAAAGGGTCCCTATGGATTCTCTGAATATCGCTACTCAGAACCTCCTCTGATTCTTCAAGCTGCAAGGATTCTTTCAGCAATGAGACCATATAAGACTTGAGGTCAGTCCCTTCGCTCCCCTCTGGAACATTCAGGATACGCAGATTGTTCCTTCGAGAGTTGTTCTCCAACAACTCCAACCTGTCACGAAGGGCCACTTCCTCCCTCTTGAGGGACTGAATATCAGCTTTAGCGGCCCCAAGATGATCTTTTAGCTCTCCGACAGTGTTCTCTAAAGTCTCAGTTCTTGTATTTAAGAGATCCACTTTCCTCTCCAATGACTCGCAGAAGTTCCTAATCTCTCCCTGGTTAGCAGCGGAAACCGAGAACCCTTTCTTAATGTCCTCTGATAGTGTAGAGAAAAGAACCTCCAAAGAAGCCACTGAGGGTCCCCTTGCTTCATGGTCCTTAGAGCCCTTATCTACCCCTCCGTCGTGACCAACTACTGGTGCCAAGGCCATCTGCCCAGCGGACTCTTTCGCTTTATCTGGACCCCCCGTTATACCGCTCTCACTAAGAAAAGTTGGGGTTACGTCCGGGGACAGGGAGCCACCAGCGGCCTCCATGCTATCGGGAGCTGATTTTGAGGCTAGTTGCCCTGCTGACCTCCTTCTGAGAGCCTCTCCCTGCTTAACAATGTCCAGTACCGCTGGTTGTACTTTAAAGTATGACCTCAAGGAAGGGGTGATCCTAACTTTGGAATCAAGGGGATTACTTTTGGCCCTTCCTGCCTTAATGCTCCTACCTTTGACCTCGTACGACTGAAAGGCAGAGCTGCTGGTAACCGCATCTACGTTGGAGGGACCCCTACCAGCCTCCTAGGGGGGCTGTTTGCTATTTTTGCCACCCGATTTTAGTTTTACTGGCCCCAGGGTCAGCCCCCCATGCTTTTTGCCTTTTTTAGTCCCCTTAACAAAAGGAACGATAGTAGGTGTCACCTGGGGTAATGGGCTAGCGTGCACCTCTTGGAACCCCTGTACCCCCTGTACCTGCTTCTCCTGTTGCAACTGCAACGATGGCTCCAAGGTAGCGTTGCTGGTTAGATTCAGCTCCTCCTGTGTCTCCTCGTCCAGAGCATTCCTCTCTGGGACTCCGGGGTGTCAACAGGTGCTGACACTACCACCTCTGACCTCGGGGGGGCCACGAGCCGCTGCTCTGCGGCCCCTCCTGAGCTCCAGGGAGGCCTCCAGCCAGCGAGTGAGGCGGAGAGAACCAAGGGCCACCGTCTCCCCAGGCACATGCCCAGCCAAAGCAACCAAAGCAGCCGAGCCCCCACGGAAGAAACAGGCCTGCAGCCGAAATCCAGCGACATTCAGACGGTAAGGCGAGTCTCTCTCAGAGACTCAAGATCATCTCAAAACGGGATGCGAATGCTCTGGGTGCAAGCGGCAGCTCAGCAAGCAGCTGCCATGTTCTCCTTGATGATGTTTTGTATGGGTAGCTCTTTTTTGAACCAGTCGGCCTCTGTTTTTCTTAACAAAGTTGTCAATATACATTCCCAGTTGTCGAGCAAAGGCGCACAGGGAGTGCAATTGGATGAGACTATTCCACCTACTACTAGGCAGAACCCCAGGTTTACTCATGCAGCTGACTCCCTACACAGCGCCAGCCTTCCACCTAAATTGGATACCTGGCTCCCTCTATATACTGCATCTTTTAACTGCATTCTCCACGCTACTAAATCAGGCTCCCCCCTCGATCCCCTCCCTCCTCACTTGCTGTGCCAGCTGGATCCCTCCATACTATCCGTGCTAATGGATCTGCTTAGTGCCTCTCTGAAGGAAGGGATAGTCCTCAAGAGATGGAAAAACACAATGGTCCTCCCCCTTCTAAAGAAAGTGAACCTGGACCATTCAAACCCCTCCAACTTTCGTCCCCTCTCTCTGCGCCCACTCTCTCAAAAATTCTGGAGAAACACGTCAATGGCCAACTGTCCTCATTTGTGGAAACCCAGAATTTGCTTCATCCCTCCCAGTCTGGGTTTAGAGCAGGTTTCTCTACTGAATCCACCCTTTTGGAGGTTACAAAAATGTTAAGGCACGGCATGGATGAGGGAGAAACTGGCACTTATTCTGCTAGCCCTCAGCTCTGCCTTTGATAGGGTGTCTCACCATATCCTTCTGGGGAGACTGCAGACATTGGGCCTTGACGGAATGGCCCTGGAATGACTTGGCTTGGCTCCTTACTTGAGGACCAAACCTTCCAGGTTTCCTCTTCCTCTGCCAGGTCTAACTCCCACACCTTTCCATGTGGAGTTCCACAGGGCTCAGTGCTGAACCCTCTGCTATTTAACATATATGTTTGTCCTCTAGCAGAGGTGGTCAAAAATGCTGGGCTGTCTCTTTTATCCTATGCTAATGATACCCAGATCATTATCTCTCTTTCCCAGCTGCAGGGACAAGGGCCATGTGATCTCAGTTTGGGCTTGGGCAAGATCTCTCTCTGGATGCAGAATAATTTGCTCTTGCTCAAAGGGGACAAAACTGAAGTTATGATCCTAGGCAAAAGGTCCGATCTCTGGGGACCGCAGCATTGGCCTGCCGAATAAGGAGCCCTCCCTCCTCCATCTAGCAGTGTTAAGAATCTGGGTTCATTGTTGATGAGTCACTATCCATGAAACAACAAGTGGCTAAGGTGACATCAACCTGTTTTTCAGTTCTTAAGTGGTTAAAAAAATCCTGTGGCTTATTCCTTTCTCAGCACAGAGGACGGTGATCCAGGCCCTTGTGGTCTCTAGATTGGATTATGGCATCGTCCTGTATGTGGGAGCCAACAAATCCACAGACTGCAACTTGTGCAGAATGCAGCCGCCAGGCTCCTCTATCACCTACCCAAGTTTTCCTCGGTCTCCAGCCTACTTCTCGATCTACACTGGCTAACTGTGTACTTTGCTATATGTTTAGGGTAAAATCTGGATCTGCTGCTAAATACCTTCTGGACCTAGTCCACCTATACCATCCCTCCCGTCCCTTGAGATCCTCTCTTCAGACTCGGTTTGTTGTACCGAAAAGCCGCCTGACTCATATGAAAGGACGTTCTTTTTCCTACTTAGGGTCGCTACTATGGAATTCCCTGCCAGCCCCCCTTAGAGATTCGACATCCCTTCTTGCTTTCCCTAAGGGTTTAAAACCTTTCTTTTCTAACATTCTATGTAGATCACTTCTTCCTTTTCCCTACTCCCGCCCTGCGCCGGGAAACCCCTCGGGGTAGCTGCGTGCATTATAAGTTTTGTAATAATAATAGGTCTCCACTAAACAGGGCAATAAAGTCCTCTGCCACCCTGTCTGCCTTTACTTCGTCTTCTAAATCCTAAATCAGGTCCTCTGTGTAGATCGGCACAGAGGGTGTAAAACAATGGTTTGGAATGCTACCCCGAGGGATTACCAGTGATTATACTATTTGCAAGCATTCGTCGCAACACCTTTTGAGTTTTTGGTTGATTGCAGTATTCCTGGAAAGCTGAGAAAGGTGTAGCTTTCCAAGCCGAAAACTGCCTTAGCTTGTAAATGCTAAAAGATAGCACATTTCCATTCATTCAAGGAGTACTTCTATAAGTGCAGATTTGCTACTTTTTTGGTAAACAGGTCACAAGGGGCACCCTTAACAGAAGTGGCACAACGCAATGCAGCACAGCACAGCACAACAAGCAAAGTTGCTGTGCTGTGTTGCATAACCTGACGAGTCAGAGTGGCACCATATCTTCAAATAAAATGCGCAGTTCTGCTCTTTCCATACACTAGTGCATTATGGAACTTCTACCTTATGCAAAGTAATGCAGGGCTGTGCAATGAGCTGTGTTGCATTACTTTTTCTTACAAAACCATGCAAATCAACATCTGTGTGGCTTTGCAAATGCCAAAATGGATTTTGTCGGAGCTTCATAAAAAAAAAGCAAAAGCAAACGCAAATGCAAAATATTTGTAAATATGGGCCTATGTAAATATGGGCTTGCTTCATTACTTTGTGTCAGGTAGGTGTTCCATGGGTGGTGCCTGGGCATTCCCATGTATCCACATGTCTGATGCAAAGCAACACAAGGCAGCCCAATGAACTGTGTCACAAACCTTTGCTTACAAGGACATGCAAATCAAGACTTACCAAAAAGATTTTGCAATGTGCCACATCAAAAAGGGACCCTCAACCCAGATGCAATATCTTTGTAAATCTGGGCCAAAATATATTGAAGTTCCTGGTCAAAAAAATAAACAGGTCAAAACCTCTTAGTGAAATCAGGATGACAAGAAAAACCAACACAAACATAGCAGATCAAACTCAGGGCCCCCAGACCCAACAGTGAAGCCATGTAATGTATATATTTGGTGGATGTCACAGACCAAACATCCCCCTGAAGCTAAGCTCCTGAGCACATAAATGCACATACATTCATATATACACACATGCACGCACAAACCCAGAATAAAAAAAAAAAATTACCAGACAGGCGGTGGCCTCGTGTGGCAGGAGGGAAGCCTTGTGGTTCCTGGAGGCTTTGGGGAACAGGAAGATCCCACAGCCCTTGTCATGGGTCAGCCAATGAGAGGAGGACCTTCCGTTACTTGTCACAAAGTTGGATGAGGTCAGTGAGATTTGCTGACCCCCACCCCACTCTGTGACGGGTGTCATTGATGGACACCAAGCACCTCAGGGCTTAAAACTGAAGCATCCACGTCTGAGCCTATCAGTGATAGGCCCCCTTGTCAGGGTAAGGACCTTGCAGTGCTTTATCGAGCTGAGGATGTCACCCTGTCATAGCTGTGAAATATTCAGCCCAGCAAAGTTCAGCTGAGGCAGCCACGCACCTATGCATTTAACACATGTACAGCACCTGGCTGCCTGACCTGAACATAAAGGGAATCTGTCAGGCTAACCGTTGCTTAGCCTGACAGGCACTCTTCATGTTTCTAAGACTGATTTACACAAACTCCCATTTCTCTATTGGAGCTTGTGCTGCGGGCAGTTTCCGCCCACACCACAAGTTCCCATAGGGTAATGGGAGTTTGCGACCGCTCCATGTGCGGTCGCATCGTAATTGTGGTTTCGGACCGCCGACCCGAGGTCAGTCGGTTCCGAAACCGCAGAGATGTCGATCGGAGGAAACTCCGACTGACATCATAATCGACCCACAGTGTTTTCCCCCCAAGTGGTTTAACATTCTGCTCCTGAGTTTTGCATGTCCAAATCAGGGATAACCTATGGTTTCAGTTTTACCAAACTGGATGTTTTCCCCCTTTCCAATATGTAAAACTTGCAATTCAGACCAGTTTGCACAGCAAATTTCAGCAAGCAATACCAAGTAATTTGTCAAATCAAGCAATAAGACTATTTGAACCTAATTTGATATTTTTCTCTGGATTCAGAATGAGCAAGATGAAAATTATCTCAGTGGTGTTTTGCCAAAATATTGAGGGGCATATTTACAAACCCCTATCACCAACACACCACAACGTCACTTTTAGTGACGTTGTGGTGGCGATAGGGGCTTCACCATATTTACAAGGCAGCATTAAGCCACTTAAAATGATTTAACGCTGCCTTGTAAATGAGGCCCCCTTTCACGCTATGCTTAGTGTGAAAGGGGAGGGCACTGGGTGTTGCTGTGGGCAGGGCCGGACTGGGAACCAAAACCGGCCCTGGCAAAGTGCTCGGCTGGCCCCCCCGGGGGTTGGGGGTGCGGCCGAGCACTTTGCCAGGGCTGGTTTCAGCCGATTTTGTTACAGGGGCCGATATTGCAGCTATGCTGCAAAAACGGCCCTGTAACAAAAACGGCCCCCCAGGGGTCCAAATCCGGCCCCCACCCTGGCGGCCCACCGGGGAAACGACCAGAGCCCGCTACGGCCAGTCCGGCCCTGGCTGTGGGTGTTCCACTGCAACACTCATTGATTTTGACGCTGCCTCCTATTTTCAAGGGCAACGTAAATAGGAGGCAGCGCCAAAATTAAGACTAGTGAAAACCTGGTCTTACCGTGGCAACGAGGAGAAATGTTTAATTTCTCCTTGTTTTTGCTGTTTTCATGTGTGCTGCGTTGTGCAGCACATATGGAAACAGCAAAACGCCAATGATTGTTTATGTACAGGAAGGTCCCCCTTCCCGTACATAAACAATATTTTTTTTTTAAATGCTGTTTTGCAACTTCTATGTGTGCTGAATTAACCAGCACAGATCGAAGTTACAAAACGGCATAAAAAAGATTGTTTATGTGCAGGAAGGGGGACCTTCCTGCACATAAACAATCTTCCCCTCAACGCAGACATCCTTGCACTATGGTGCAAGGGTGCCTGAGTTGGCACTAGACTGCTAAGTTTAGCGCCAGAGCAGGGGGAAACGCAGGGCTGCACCATATTTTTGTAAATATGGTGCAGCCCAGCGTTTCTGAAGTGGCGGAGTGAGTCGTTAAGCCATGAAGGCTAACGCCGCACTCTACCACTTACCTTGTAAATATGCCCTGAGTTTTTAATATCGATCTGCACTTATACTTAATACACAGTATTGACTACCAACATCTAGACAAGGTAAGTGGATGTGGGGTTAAGAATGGTAACTCTTTGCGTGCCTGAATATTTTTACCTTAGGGATATGTTGATAGTCGATATTCTGGAGTTGCTACATATGTCCAGGTCAATATAATTGACTTTCATATTTTGAAACAGACCAATACAAAAGCAGCCAAATAGAAAAGCTGTAGCAGAAAGAATTAACTGAAAGAGTACCTAAGATGGAGTCCCTTTAAATAAACATGAAAACATTTTTTGAAACTGTTCTGCTCTTACTCAGTAACAGTCCTGTCTGGTCCATTACCGAATGTGAAGAGTTTAGTTTTGAACTAGAACCTCTTCACTGAAGTACCATCACATTCCAAATCAAGTCTTACGTACTACATCTCAACCCAAGCACAAGCACTGGAAATGCAAGAATCGATGCAGCTCATTATTTACAAAGTCGTCAGTGAATTCACAAATGGCTAAATAAAAGGAAGCAGGTATTCCAGCAGGACAGACAAGGTACGTTGACATTTTTAAAGCGTGAAATGAATTAAGGTCATGCTCAGATGACCACAATAAATAAGGTAAGCAATGTTTAATGAATTTAAAAAGAATGTTGCCGATATTGTATCATGCGGTGTCACACCAGAATGCAGAAGGATCTCCTTGCACAAAATCTGAGGTTTTTGAGGTTTGGTAATGTATCTAATGCGAGAATATACCAGGGATACACGTTTTGCCCTAAAAGTGTGTTTGATCTAATGGAAGTAGAAATCTCATGGAGCTTTTAATATTGATTGAATAAATGAAGTAATTATGGACTAAAAAGTTTCTTTCTACTGTGACACGGACATCTTTGACAAATATATAAAAAAAATGTTGGCTACTTTATTCGAAGTTTCTGTAACCTAGCCTTGTTTTTCCTTTATCTCTTCTGTACAATATCACATTATCTAAGGGCATAATATACTTAAGATGGTGACCAATTTTCCTGTTGTTAATAACTTTGTACTTTTCTACTCATTATGCCACGCTGTGGATGCATACTATTGACAAATACATCTAAGACAGTGACATCTTACTCTCTTTTGATATAATCTCGTCATTCCACCATCTCTTTATTATTAGAATGCAGGAACCTCACACTTACTTTCAAGATGGCCACCATCTTTAATCTTATTTGTATGACCTAACATTCTTCTAGCTTCTTATATCGCAACTTTGCCGATACACATTTACTCAATTTATGTATAACACCGCTCCCTCCACAAGGCACTTTACTACATCTGTCTTGATGTTGAACAGTCATAGACCGAATTTAGGAATTCCACTACCGAAGACCACCAAACCAGACCGCTAAAGGATACCTCATAATGCCTACACTTACAGCCACACCACATACACCCTGATCAGCCCTTTTTCAACCCTCAACATCCTTTGTCTATGTTTATCCCACCATTATTGTTACTAATGACTTTGCATGGCACTTACTGACTTCAGTTTGGACACAAGTAAACTCCGGGAAAACTGTATACACCACATATCTTTTGTGATATCTGACACATCTGTTGTGCAATAGTGCTGCCGAGCTAACCAACAACAACTTTCTGTACATTGATCTCTCCCTACAATCTCCATAAACTTTACATAACGTGTTTTTTCCTACTAAGGAATAAAAGGTAACCAAGAGTAAATTTCATTATTATGTCCTCATCCTCTTGCAATATATCTATATATATTTTTAAGAAATGCAACAAAGTTAGCATGCATCTTGTTATACACACACTGCGTGACCACTTACTTTACACTTCATTTTATTTGAGAGCATGCCATATATGCATTTTCTCACCTGAATGCAATCACAAGTTTTGGATTTGGGATCTGTTTTAGGTGAAAGAACATTGCTCCCATTTCAACTCTTGTGATGCTATCAGGAACAGTACATCGACCATCGACTCCATTTTGTATAACTGACTCCATTTTCTGTGCTCTCACGCAGCTGCAGGGTGGGGAGGGGATGTGTTTGCTCTTTACCTGTTTTCGTTCTTCACCGTGCAGAGTGAGTTGGAACATGTTGTGTGGGATGTGCGCTTGGTGCCTTTCACAGGGTTGAAATTGTTTCTGCCAGAGAAATGTGCAGAATGTACAGCTCTGTCTCGGAGTCAAAACATGGAGTTTTGGCTGGCTTCCGACTTGACCTCGATACAGAACGGTACGGTCAGCCTTGGGTTTGCAATAGATGAAGGGGGGAGGGGAATCTCTACAAGTCTCTCTCCATGTTAGTAAAAGATATTAAAGGTGGGAAATCTTGACGCTTCGTCAGGAGCACCCTGTGGAACAGACGTGTTGCTGCAGGGAAATTTGAGGATCCCAATCAAGACTTCTGTCTGACTGTCAAGGGCTCCTCCAGTCAAGCCGGCCAGAATGTTGACAAATCTTTCTGTGATGTGTTTGTTTTATTTACAAAACACACAAGATGATGGACGGAATGCTGCACATTGGCAAACATGACTTGTGTGTTTTGCATTTCGCCCTAAGTGGGAAGGGTATGCCCAGACGTGGGTCCCATGCTCACTACGCCACTGGAGTCAAGCTATCCTGGCTGATGAAGGCTGATAGCCTGAAACCGGTCCTAGGATGCTTGATTCCGTTCCAGGGAAGACATGGCTTGGCAGTTCGGTCTGGACTGTTCCCATGAGGCACAGGGTCAAGACTGATTTGCATATGTCTATGTCTGAACTGGGGTGGCGTGGTGAAGCAAAATAACGATGGATTAAACCCAGATCTGTGACTGGGGGTGAATGTTTGCCAATGTGCAGCATTCCGTCCATCATCTTGTGTGTTTTGCATTTCGCCCTAAGTGGGAAGGGTATGCCCAGACGTGGGTCCCATGCTCACTACGCCACTGGAGTCAAGCTATCCTGGCTGATGAAGGCTGATAGCCTGAAACCGGTCCTAGGATGCTTGATTCCGGTCCAGGGAAGACATGGCTTGGCAGTTCGGTCTGGACTGTTCCCATGAGGCACAGGGTCAAGACTGATTTGCATATGTCTATGTCTGAACTGGGGTGGCGTGGTGAAGCAAAATAACGATGGATTAAACCCAGATCTGTGACTGGGGGTGAATGTTTGCCAATGTGCAGCATTCCGTCCATCATCTTGTGTGTTTTGCATTTTTGTTTTATTTACCTCATGTATTTAAACTATACATTTTATAATTCTGTGTACACATTTCATATGATTATTATCTGCTTATCATTGAGTGTTTTATTATTACTTGCTTGTGCACATATATATATATTTGCATGTTGTTTTACCTGTTTCATTTGACATCTGGGAAGGTCTTTCTGCTAGAGAGTGTTGTATTAATAAAATCCCACACTTTATTTTGAAACTGCCTATATAAGGTTAATTTGCCTCATTTTGTGAGTGCTGAGACTCTGTTCCAATTGTTTCTTCCTGCTTTACTGAGTGCCTCATCTTAGGAGTGCTTAGTCTCTTTTATTTGGGAGTGTAAAGCAAGACAACCCTGTTACTGATGTTTGTGCATGCCTGTTTCTTTATATATTTCTCAGTAGATGTGATTTCCTGCCTTGAAAAATCCCTAGGCTCACCAGCCAGTGTAGAGTGAAAAGCATGTTGGCTCAATTCTGCTATGGAAGATGAACAAAAACACAGATAAGCATGTATTGTATTCATCACTGTACAAGCTTACTTTTTGTTTCTAAAATAATAACACTTTCTTCCGTAATTTTGTGATGTAAAATTGTACATATCAATTGTCAATACGAGTTATGTTTATTCTGAACTCAATGACATGGGATTTGGGACTAAACTATTTTATAGAGTAAATGTGCACCTGACACTTTTTACCTCTGATCTAACTCTAGCAAATACCAAGCACTAGAGAATAAAAGGGCACTCCCACACTGAATATCCAGCCTCTCCTGATCAAAGCATCTTCTTGTCTTGTGGGCACCTATAGGCCATGGTTTGAATGCACCATCATGCTGGGGTAGGTGTAGTGCTTAATTTTAGCTGGTGGTTTCCGGTGCTGCGCACCGGCACTTCATCGTCTACACCAGTGCTTATAGTGCAAACTCGCCCCAAAGGCATTGGAGCACTTTACATGAGCACTGGTTAAGGACACATTCATTTTTTGTAGGCATGGGGAAATTAAGTGATTTGCCCAGAATCACAGGATGTTGAGCCTTCGCTAAGACTCAAACCTCGTTATCCGGCTCCAAAGTCGGCAGCTTTGGCCATTACACCAAATTCTCTCCCCACTTGTAGGGTTTCATGGTTAGTAGTTAGTTCTGTTATAGACAGTACAAATTGGAGCAATGGACTGGTGCAAGCTGCCTCCTGACGAGAGCCCTGGCAGTTTGTTTTTCACAAATTGACCACTGGGTAGGTGCCAGCCATCTGAGCTTCAGTTATAGGAGTGATTGGTCACTACAGCTTCCATCACACAACAGTCTGAAATGTCTGCTAATAGTTGACCCTGTGGAAGAAAATAATAAATTCTTGAGGAAGTCTCATGGGGGCAGGAGAGAAAGGAGTATTCCCTGGGCACAGGGTTTAGTCAGAGCCATATATCGGGCATAATATAGTCTCCCATCAGATCACCCAGGAGAGCCCTGTCAACATTAATATGCTTGTCTGGGTTATCCGATTTGTCCATAACGGCATCCGGACCATGATTCTAGTCACCCACTTTCAGTAGAACCTATCATTAACATGCTACCGAGCATTGTCAGTTTAGTAAAGGCCCTCCTCCTTATGCTCATGACTTTAAAAGCTTGTGAGGTATAACTTTCTGTATCAAAATGGCCACTCTGCATTTCTTCAAGTAACTTTGAGAGATGGCGGGCTCCCCTAAAGGTTAACAATAGGAGTACTGCAAAGGATCTTGTCACTTAGTGTAGTCTCTTTTTATGGTCTGGCTGCACAGCGCAGCTGTCACCAGACAATTATGTGAGCATCACTAGAGAGGGGCTTTGGCTCCACCAACATGTTGGGAGCCAGGAGTACATATTCTGATTGGACAGACGTTGTGTGCTTCCACAAACAAAAGTGTTTTTCCTATATGCAGCTGTGATCATTTTGGTGTTTATCTAGCTGCCTAAGCTTGAATTTACATCAGCACACACACATGACATTGGAATGCTATCTAGGATAACTAAATAATTTATATTGTTTTTCTCTGGCAGCAGCACAGATGGGAGGAGGGCAGTCGTTAACCTGCATGGTTTTTTAGGTCTGGATTGACAGTGCAACTGCCACTTGACCTTTAAGCCTGCACTAATCTGCAGTTGGGAATCTGCCTATCCCAGGGAAAAAGCAAAAAACCTGGGTGTGATTATTGATACTAAGCTATTCTTTGAAGGACAAATTAATCATATCACTTCCTCGTGTTTCCTCATTTTGAAAATCTTAAGGAAAGCTTTACCTTTTATCCCACCTAGCCTGCAAATGAGGGTAGTCACAACTCTAATTTCATCCAAGGTAGATTATTGCAATGCACTTTTCATCAACTTTCAAAAACGTTTTCTACATAAATTACAAACACTACAGAACGCCGCAGCCAGGCTACTGCCAGGCATTCCAAAACATACCTCTGTTTCTCAAGCACTCATTCAACTACACTGGCTCCCCATTGACAAACGTATACAGTTTAAAGCACTCTGCATTGCCTTCAGGGCACAACATGCTGTTGGCCCAGATTACTTTATACAGCATTTTCATCGATATATCCCAACGCGCTCAGTGCGATCATCCACAAGTGGAAATCTGGTAATCCCCAGATTTAAAAAAGCCAACTGGGGTGGGGGAGGGTTCATTTTATGCATATCAAGATTATGGAATTCTCGTCCTGCAGGACTAAAATTCAAAACAAACTTACTAGAGTTTAGGAAATATCTAAACACTTGGCTTTTTTCCAAAATATTCTGCCATCTTCTGGATTTTATCAGCCTGTCAGTTTCTGCTTAGCGCCTAGATACCCCCGGGTGATTGTCACGCTTTACAAATTTTATTTTCATTTCATTTCATTTCTAATATTATTCTCCAGTTCTTTCCTTCCACACAAATACATATTTATTCCCATGCTATTTACTTGTAATACAGTACATTACCCCACAACGTTCCTTTAAAGGCAGACCTATTTGGCTTTGCCAATGCTTGTTTAGTTTGAAAGACTCTGCTTCTGACAGGAGAGAATCCTGCAGAAGGACTTCATCTGCGTGCTTGAGTTTAAATAATTGAGTACTTACTTTCTTTTAACATAATAGGGCATATCATCAACGTTCAGGGTGCGGCCAAGATGTATTTAAGCAATTTTAAAAAAATAACAAAGAACTGCAGTCCTATGCATGTATGTAAAATCTACAATATAAACATTTGCATAGTCAAAATATGTGCTTCAAGCATAATATACTAAACATTATTACTGTAACTAATCTGATAGCCTCTCAATGAGGCCCAAACTATATTAAAAGGGACCGTAAAACCGTAAGCATAGATTGTATAAGTCAAAAATAAGGAAACCTGCAATAAACAATTGTTTTTTCCAAAGTAGAACTAACTTAAAAAATACAATGCATGTGCAAGATACTGCAGTGGTCCACACTTAACTGATTGAAAAATGCAAAGCATTACAGCCCTGAATGTTTCCTTCTGTTAGCTGAATTACAGAACTGGATGAAGGTGCCACAAATGAACTCGTATCAGTTTGCGACAATAAGAATTTACTTTGGAGTGTATTGTAGGCAACATTATGCAGCGCTCTAATTATTTTCTGTGTAAAGTACTGTTATTCCCACCTCTTGAGCGTCGTTCGTTTTCCATATGGACACTTGTAGTTCTATATTAGTAGTGAAGAAAATACACAATTACAGGAACTAGACTGCAAAATAGAATGATCTAAAAGCCAGGAATAGCACAGCATCTAATATTGGGCAATGTTACAAACATAGGTTTATTTTTAGCATTGTTTCTCCATTGATCAGAATGTATTAGTTTGTTAGGAAGTGAAAAGTATAAGTAGAGAAGTGCAAAGATAAAGTGGGATTGGGCGATCTATCCACACCTGATAGTGATGATTATCATGAACAATGAATTGTTTGTGAAACATATTCTTTTAAAACATAATTTAAGTGGCATGTTGCACATTTTGTAAAATAGTACAAGGAGTGTATGCTTATGTACTTGTCTGACTTCCTCATCCCACACACATTCAAAAAACAATACTGACAGAATGCACCTGCTCAGAGTTTCAGCGGGTGTTTACGTTGTAAAAAAATCAAAGAACAATAGGGATACTCTCCCAACAGAACTGATCACTTCCAACTAGCCTCATGAGCAGTCCGTGCAGTGAGTGGTAACTTCTGTTGGCACACTTATCACATTTATTAGTATTGATCAAAATAAGCAGCGGCGGCTCCTCCGCTATGGATGAAAAGCGTCTCACCCACCCTGCCAGCAGCGTAAAAAAATTAATGAAAATAAAACGATAATAAACCCGGGTTTAGTATCGTTTAATTTTGTTTCCTTGCCTAGTCTTGGGGTCAGGCTAAGGAGGATGTCAGGCACCGACAGGGAGTGGTATGCATTGTTATCAGTGACCATGTCGGTTTGGCCGGCCGTCTCAGGCCGGCCAAACCGACATGCACACTGAAGCTGTCTCCAACCTGAGCTGCGTTGCTGGATTGGAGAGAGCAAGCACAGGCTCACAGTCTCACTGGGAGCACAAATCGAGGGTGCTCAAGCAAATCCTAAGCTGCTCTCATACATGAGAGCAGCTTCAGGATTGGCCGCAGGGGAGTCTGGGAGCCTGTGCCTGCAGTGGAGCCACAAGAGGAGCAGAAGACCGGCGTTGCGGTGGGCTGCAGGTGGCAGGCAAGTTCTTGTTTTTCTCCCATTTTTTTTATTGTCATTGTCGTCTCCTATCCCCTACCCCACCACTCTCCTCTGACACCGACCGCTACTGGAAATAAGTGCAGGTCAAACCTTCCGATGTTTATCAAAGTAAAAGTGCCAAGAATTTAACATAACAAGCAGATTTTGGTACTCATTTACAAAGTATTTAACAATCACAAACCCTCAGATTTAGTAAATCATATGACATTCTACTACAAAAACACCTTTTGAAATGTACTACACTCAAGTAATGATTCAAAAAAGGTTTTCCTACTAAATACTGATTACTTATGGTATGTTATTGAGTCAAATCTGGTTGCAAAACATTAATATTACACCACCTACTTAAAGGAGGTGGAACGCATATGCAAACGGGCAGCCGTCCCCAGAGAACCCATTCCCCTTTGTGAATTTTTTCTAAAACTTTTTATAGGAGTTGGCAGTGGTCCAAAATGTATGAGTAACTTTTTTTTTTTTTAGATGCATCCCATTTTCCTTTAAAGGAAAATGAGCAACACTTTTTTTTAATTGATTGTTTTAATTAGAAGCAATCACAGACATTATGGTCTGCTATCCCTAGCAGGCCACCATCCATGCATTTGTGGTCAATCACAGTGGGCTTGTGACCTACCCCATGAATATTCATGAAGTAGGTTGAATTGTGACCCACTAGGATTCTGTATTTTGTGAACCAACCTATCAGTACATAGATCGGGTCGCAAAATACAAAATGATTCTGTAAAAGTTGGTGGGATATTTGCAACTACTTCTACTGAATTGATTCTCTGTACGAGGCCTTGGCAGGTTAAGCAGCAAAATCTGTAGGTTATCTTTCAAAATCTCTCAATTGGGTTGTATTTATCACAACCGATAAATTCCAGCTCAGCAGAGTCAGATTTTATCCAGTGCAATAAACATCAAATCACTTACCGGGCTACTTGTAATTAGGGCCCTGTTTCTCTAGAATTTTAAATGGTTGCTGCACTTATGTGCCCACACTATAAAAAACAATATTCCTGTTATGTTTCAAAGTGTCAAGAAAGTTGTACATCCTCATTCTAATCTGAGGCCACCAAAGGTTTGCTCGATGCAGGGCTGCAGCTATAGTAGACACAGTAGGCCATGACAGCGTCACTGTGTCCTTCACTTAAATTCACCATTTGTAACTTTTATTACAGTTGAGAAACATTTAGCACCTTTATCCTAAGCCCGACCCCCACCGCAAAGTGATGTGCATGCTCTGGCTGTAAGGAACTCCTGTGCTGTGCTCAGCCAGTCGTTCTTTTTTTTTTTAAGTTTAATAAGCTTTATTTGACAAAAAGTACAACATACAGTACATGGCAAAAACCATAACAATAGTTAGAATAATCAATATATGAGGCATAAATATGCCATAAAACAAAGTAGAAAGCCGTTTACAATTTTGGAATTATAAGGAAAAAAGGGGGGAGGGAAGAGGAAGGGGGGAAAATAAAATAAAATATACTCTACAGCTGAGGATCAAATATCAATAAATATACATCAAGATCAAATGGAATATAGATAATATGTTCATATAATATTACAGTAATGAATATTTTAAAAGAGAAAAAGGCAAAGAAATAGAAAAAGAAAATCATGGAGGCTGGAAATTTTCAGAACGAATACGTGATGACTGAGTAATAGAAATCTTATTTAAATAAACAGTTAGTGGTAACCAAAATGTATATCTGTTTCTCTGTGGTTTATGACAGAATGCGAAAGCAATATCCAACCTGTGATAATGGCATAGAGTGGTTCACCAAGATTTGATTGAGAGTTTGTTTGAACACTTCCAATTAAGTGTAATCTGCTGAAAGGCTAAGGCTAACATGAGGTCAAACAACCCTCGTTCATGAGACATTAACCCAAGTGATTCTGATAAACTTCCTGTGAAGAGAAGAATATGTGATAAAGGAGTGTGAAGATTAAAAATAATCGAAATTCTAGACCAAATTTGTGACCAAAAAGAGGCTACGTGAGGACATAGAAAAAGGAGGTGATATAGATCAGCTAATGAGTGATCGCAAGACCAGCAGGACTTATTATCAGAGTATGTAAAATTGGCAATGGAGAGGGAGTAAAAATTAATCTGTGATATAGGAAAAACATAGACTGAGTAGTAGATGCAGATCTAGAAATTTTTAATGATCTGGTCCAGATCTTGCTCCAGAAATCAATGCTCCATTCACAACCCAAGTCCATCTCCCACGCAAGCTCCACCTTAGTCTTGACTCGTTCCGGATCAACAGAGTTAAAAAATGTATATATGAGAGAGACTTTTGGAGACAACGACAAGATTTTTATAAGCGGATCTTGCATAGACAGTAATAAAAATTTACGCAAAAACGAATGTGGACACTGAAAAGTGGTTTGGAACCAGGGGAAAGAACAAGGAGAAAGACCATCAAACATGTCTTGAACCCAGATGATACCCTTGGATCTACAAAACAATGGTCTATTGTTAATGAGGACAAGGCGATTGTGCCAAAGAGGAGAACGTAAAAATGCGTTCCTAGAGATAGTCTTTGGCTGACAATGAGGTCGTAACAAGGAGCAGGTATGTTTAAATAGTGGAAGAGACTTGAGACTAGTTTTGGCAGTAAAAGCGAGAATCTCTGGGATAGAGAAAGGGGAGAAAAGGCAGCGTTCAATATTAACCGATAAAGGAATAAGAGAGGAGATGCCTGTATGAAGCCAGTAAGAAGCCTGCCTGAGGCAAAAAGCTTTATGATACAATCTAAAGTTTGGGAAATTCACACCACCAGTAGATTTTAATTTTCTGAGATGAGATAAAGAAATTCTGGATTTTTTACTATTCCATAACAATTTAGCAAGAAGAGAGTGTAGTTTTTTGAAGTAAAAAGAGGGGATATGAACTGGGAGCATTGAAAGTACATATAACAATATAGGAGTGACCATCATCTTGATAGAATCTAGGTGTCCCCACCAGGAAAGGAAGAGGGGACTCCAGGAGGAAAGAAGTTTGGAAACCCGATCAAGAATTTCTTTCATATTAATTGTGGTTAAGTCCGAAATAGAGTTGGTAAACCATATGCCTAGGTATTTAATTTTAGAACTATTCCAACGGAAACCTGTTAGGTCAAAATGATGTTTAGAACAAAATTTTGTTATGGGTAGGATTTCTGTTTTGTCAGAATTAATTTTGTAGCCTGATACTGCCGAGAAGTCTGACATTTCTTGTAATAAAGGGGGAAGAGAGGATTCCGGATTGGATATAAAAAGTAAAATATCATCTGCATATGCGGAAAGCTTCAAGTGTTGATCTCCATATAGAAACCCAGAAATGGAAGAGTTATGACAAATGTGAGACAAAAAAGGTTCAAGGGACAAAATAAAAAGGAGAGGAGATAAGGGACAACCCTGACGGACACCACGATGAAGCGAAAAATGATTTGAAATAAGACCATTGACTACAGTAGAGGCAGTAGGTGTAGTATAAAGTAATGATACCAGGGAAATGAATTTAGGTTCAAAACCATGCCAACGGAGTGATTTAAACAGAAAAGACCAATCAACTCTATCGAAAGCCTTCTCCGCGTCAATAGAAATTGCAGCTAAGGGATAGGATAGAGTAGACGCTTTGTTTAGGACATTGAAGAATAACCGGGAATTATCAGAAGTTAGTCTGCCTTTGACAAAGCCACATTGCTCTGGGCCAATTAAATGAGGTAAGAATGATTCAAGACGTAGTGCTAACAATTTAGCGAAAACTTTATAATCCACGTTGATCAAGGATATAGGACGGTAATTTTTACAGAATTTCGGATCTTTACCTTCTTTATGAATGAGACATATAGAGGCTTCTAGGAAAGTACCACTTGCTGCACCAGTAGTACAGAAATGCTGAAAGAGATTAAAGAGTTTTGGAAGTAAGAGATTAGAAAAATTTAAATAAAATTCTACGGAAAAACCATTGGGCCGGGGGATTTATTTTTCTTAAGTGAATTTAGAGAATTGGTAATATCTTGAAACGAAATATCCAAATCTAGGGAATCCAAATCCAAATCTGAAGATGGAGAGGGAGAAACACTACTAAGATAAGAGTCGATAAGTGGGATCGATGCTGGTGACTCCGGAGTATATAAGTTTTCATAAAAAGATGCAAATTCAACCAGAATGTCATGGTTTTTAAAAAGATGTTTCCCATCTGCTGACTGGATAGAATCTATCAGAGTCGTCTCTTTCTTGGACTTAAGGTAGTTAGCTAAAAGCGATCCAACTTTATTATGACCACCATAGCACCGGGCACTGCTACGAAGTAAAATAGAGGAAGCATTGTCTGTAGAGATCTTATTGAACTCCAGCTTTGCCCGAACAAGCTGCTCCAGAGTGGAATCTGATGAGGAAGTATAAAATTGATGTTCCAATTGTTTGATATTATCCAGTAGGGCTTTGTGTTGAGTAAGAGTATGTTTCTTTTTCCTAGAAACAAAATCAATGATGAAGCCCCGGGCAGCAGCTTTGAAAGAGTCCCATACCACGGTAGGAGAAATAGATGGGTCCTCATTAAAAGAAAAGAATTCTTCCACAAAAGAAGCAAAGGAAGAGGAAAAAAATGGGTCTTGTAAAAGGAAGTTGTTAAATCTCCATCTAGAGGATCTGGGTTGCGAAGGGAGCAAATCAAAATCAGCAATCACCGGAGCATGATCCGAAATCAAAATAGGTTCAATTGAGGATGAAATGAGATTTTGAGCCAAAGGTTTGGACAGAAAAAGATAATCTAATCGGGTTAGGGAGCCATGTGGGGGGGAGAAAAAAGAAAATTCTGTTTGGTCTGGGTTACATAGTCTCCAAGCATCTACGAGATGTGTCTGTGTGATGGTACTATGAAATTGCTTGTGTGCTTTGTGTGGGGTAAAGCGTACCTGGGACTTTCGATCAATAAAGGGGTCCATGATCAGGTTACAATCACCACCGAGGATAAAAAATTAATCTTTATGTTGCAAGCATTTATTGGTAATAGAAGGCCAGAAAGCATAATCTGGTCGAGCGGGGCCATAAATATTGAAGACAGTTAGAGAGATCTTATCATCAATAAGAAGTTTAACTAATATCCATCTACCATATGTGTCAGTTTCTTGTGAGACAACAGAACATTTCAATTTTTTATGACATAAAATAATGACACCATTCTTTTTTGTAGTAGCGGGAGAAACAAGAACAGAACCAACCCAATTGCGTTTGAGTTTAAGAGCTTCAGCCTCTGACAAGTGAGTTTCCTGTAATAAAACTAAGTCAGGGTTATATGAGGCTAAATGTGATAACATTCTTTGCCTTTTTATAGGGTTAATAAAACCTTTTACATTCCAAGTAACAACTCTGAATGAAAAAAAATGTCAATAAATATGGAACAAGAGAACCAACCACAATAAAAAGGTGTAGAAAAAGTAGGTAGAGTAAAAGAGAGAGAAAAAGATAGAGAAAAAGCCATAGAGAAAGGAAGAGGAAAAAAGGGAAGGAAAAAAGAAGTAGGAGTAAGAAGAGACAGTACATGTCAAATGACGACTGCAATACGTACCTTCACAGGGAAACACAAGGGAAAAATGGGAGGCGTCAACGGACAACAGGGAAGGCACACCCAACAAAGGGCAACGAACCACACCAGGACGTCAATGAAAATATATATATCGGAGCGGGAACATAAGGTAGGTACAAAAGATGGGAACCAAAGAGCCTGTAAGTAGAAAAAATCGAAAGGTTATGCATACGAAAACAGAGTAGTGAAGTTAAATAACCTGTTACAGTGAAAACAGAATCAATATAAACATTACAGAGGAACCATTAAAAGTCAAGTATTAGGAGGAGGACCAGCGATCTCCATCGAGGATGCAGAATGAGAATGAATGAAGTTTCTGAGTACCACAGGATCTTCAAATGTAGAAGTTTTATTAAAAAAGGTGACCTTAAATAAGCACGGGTGAAATAAGCCATATTGAGCACCCATAGAACGAAGAGTGGGGCGAAGGTCCAGGAATTCCTTTCGACGTTTGGCGGTGACTGAGGAGACGTCTTGAGAAATGAACAGTCTTGTACCCTGGCAATTAAGTTGCTTCTTGGATTTAGCTGCATTGAGAACCTGTAGCAAATCTGTAAATTGTAGGAATAAGAAGATTACACCACGAGGTTTGGAGGGAGCAGAAGAGGAAGACAAGCGTGGACCCAGTCTATGTGCTCGTTGGATATTTAATTTGGTTGAAGTAGGACGGTCCAAGAGCTTTGGAAGAAAAGTGGTGAAGAACGTGACCGGATCATCACCCTCAAGACCTTCAGGAAGACCATATAAGCGAAGGTTATTGCGACGATTTCTGTTTTCAAGATCCTCAGTCGATCTCCTTAGTTGTAGGACCTCTTTTTCCAATGAAGAAATTCTGGAGCAAGAGTCTTGTACATTGCTGATTTGTTGTTCCACCGCCGAAAGGCAGGAATCTAAGGATGACCACTTGTAATCCAGAGTCTGCAAGCGAGAGTTTGTTTCCTCCACAAAAGGTCTGAGAGCACGAATTTCCTCCAGAACAATGTCCAAAGAGACCGGAGATATAGATTTTGGAGGAGAAGGAGGGTCCTGTTTAATTCCCTTAATGGTAGTCGAAGGCACTTGCGATTTAGAAGCCATATTCGACAGAGCTGTGGGGCGAGAGTGCGCCGCTTGTGGTAAGTCCTCAGAAGGCTGAGAGGAAATATTAGGAGCTGCAGAGTATACAGGACAAGACACCAATTCACTGGATTTGCATTTTTTGGAGGAGTGCAGTAACTTTTTACTCCTTCCCATGGAATAGTATATCTAGGAAACAAGATAAAGGGTCTGTCCAATGATGTACCAACAGTTTGACAAGAATCCCTCCACAGAAGAGCAAATAATAAAGTAAACACCTGGACCTCCCAATATATGAAAAAACACCACAGCTGAAGATAATGCAGTATGAAAAAAAAAATGTGTAAAAAGAGGCAGTTCCAAAGATATTATAATAGAGTTTTGAGGAGAAATCAGGAAAAAACTAAATTCAAAATGGCGGCCGCTAAATGGCTGAAAACATCACCTGAAGAGAACTGGTCTTTGTCCCAAAGTATGTTGAAAGAAAAAGTTATCCTCCTGTAAAAAACGCTGTAATTCGAGCCGCGATGTCCGATGGAGCGCGGAGCTCCGATGGTTGGCGGCCATCTTAGGTCGCGGTGCGCGCGACTCCCATCCAGCCAGTCCTTCTTAACCAACAGCAATTTACCCAGAATGCAGTGTGATATTAGTTCGAATCCCAAACTGAGAAAATGTTTCAGTGTCGCAGCAGCACGTTTCCAGAAGCCCACCTTTTGTCAAAGATGTCATGTCGGAGATGTATCTTAGTTCATTAAGAAGAAAGGATATGTTATGGAGGGAGGTGGTCAGAAAAGCCATGGAGATACCATCTGGACACTGGGCACCACTTCCTGTGTATGGATAGAGAAGGCATGAAGTCAGGGGAACAAAGGACAGCTTAGGAATAGCTCCTGCTTAAGTATAGGAATGAGTAAATAATGAGGGTTTTGGTAAATAAAGAAGCATAGTAGACTATTTGGTCTGGTGTGATTAGGTGCCCAGGACTACAGACACGAGAAGTACCCACTCGGTCTTACTGCACAAAGGCTTAGAGTGGCCAAAGGAGGGGAGGCATGAATCGTAAAGATGCTATGAGGGAGGAGTCCTTTAACAAAAATTGAACAAGGGGGGACCGATTGCATATTACATACATGTGTCTCATTACATGCCACTAATCTCATTACCCTGTAGCAGTGCTGAGATGCTGGAGGCAAGATTATAGTGCACCACAACTACTGAGCTGTGACCATTTAGCATAGGTCAGCACTTATGACTCGGTAGACATTTAGCAGCATTTGAATCAAACTAAAAAACTATTTGTCTCTAATCACACTCCCGGGAAATAACATAGGAGTAATTTCTTATAATAATAATAGCTCTGATAGGAATCTTGAATAAGCATTCTCAATTTTGAATAATATCTGGTTTGATATGGCAGCAATAATGTTTGGCCTTTCAAGTCAGTCGAATATGAGAGTAGTTGCACTGCATCCCAGAATCGAACTAGGAAAATAGCAAAAGGTTTAGGATAGCGTCACTCCTAGCAGAAGTCAATGGCTTAGTACAGCGGTTCTTAACCTTTAGCTTTTTGAGAACACCCTCTGAATCACTATTGGGAGCCGGTCAACCCTGAACTAAGCTGATTTTACAAATTAATCTTAGCTCAAAAATCGGAATTTTATTTTTAAATGGATTGGTAGAGCCCTTTCAAAATTTGGTTTTATTTCTAAAAGACAAATTGATATGCTAGACTTTAGCATATCACTTTTGGGGGGATATTCTCAAGAACGTGCGATAATCATCGCCAAAATAGGTTAACGCAATTTTTCATATCACCGTCTATTGCGGCAAAATAATGCTGTGTCAACGTCTTATTCTCAGCACAGCGGTAACATGCGATCGTTTCCAGATAACGCGTCAAATGTCCGCGATAAAATTACCGGGACGGCGATAAAAATCTAAAGCCGAACGTGAAAAAAGTGGCAATGTGTCCACCTCGATAAAAAAATCAGCGATAAGCTGTGCCAGGCCTGCAATTCACACATGTCAGGTGCGAAAAATCACTATAAAAGCAGAAAAAAAAAACACAAACAAAACCAAAACAACTGCGAAGCACAATGGAGGTAGCCGGAGCAAGTACAGAAGACAACCAGAACACCACAAGCCCCACGGAGGACCAGCCTGGGACCTCGGGGTCAGGGAAGGGCAAGGAGAAGAAGAAGAGGAAGACGCGGTTCAGTCCGCAGGAAAACAGGATCCTGATAACGGAGGTGATAGAACACCATCGACAACTGTTCGTCACCTCCACTGTGTCATTGGCAACAAAAAATGGAATATGGCAGTCCATCGTGGACAAGGTGAATACAGTCGGAGTGCTGAGGAGGACAATGGAAGAGCTCAAGAGGCGCTGGAATGATGTGAAGCGCAAAACCAAGCAGAAACTCGGCAACAACCAGAAGGCAGCAATGCAGACTGGAGGTGGGAGTCCAGCGCCACAGGAGGAGCTGGATGAGATGGAGGAAATGGTGTCCACAGTCATCAGTGTGGAGACGGTGGCTGGAGTTGGGGGACCGGACACTGCTCAACATGACCTGACACAACAGCAACAGGGTGAGTAACAACCAGGGACTGGGGGACGGGGGGAGATGGGCACAATGTCACACATGCACAATTAAGTATAGCACAGTGCACACCCACAATGACTCTGGATCATGTCCCTGATACCCTTGGCACACTGCAGCACACCTAGAAACAGTAAGTAGGCCCCCGTCGACTATGTGCCCAGAGGGGGCCCTTCCCACACATCACCAATCTCACAACCAACCCATGCACATGTGCCAAACCCAGCAAAGCGGCGTGTCTGTGACCCACACTGACAATGCAAGTGACACTGCATGACGAATAGCATTGCTGCAGTCAATATATCATGACATGTTGCACGCCACGACACTGAGGTGGCTGAGTGTGGACCACATCCGTAAAGGAGCAGGTCACACTCTGACACATCCACGTGCACAAACAACCCCTGACGTCAACAACACATCTGCGGACAAACCATGCCCCAGAGTCCCAACTCCCACCAAGAGCCCAATTTACCCAAGTATGCAACATCTCAGCACTGTATAAGCACAGAAGTCAAAGGCACATCGCCTGAAAGGGATAAGGGGCAGCAAAATCAGAGCAGCAGGGGCAACTCTCCCAAAATGCAGCACACACACATAACATTCAGAGCACATCAACTTTGACAACAATGTGGTACAAACTGCAACACGTTCACAACAGAACAGAGGACACAACTGGTGCCGCTTGTGTGTAAAAACTGGCCAATCACATTTGACATAGCAGGGAAATGTGAGATGATAATGTACAAGTACAAACACACATCCGTGATGTTGTTGAAATGTCCTCCATCAAATAGGCAGCTCCTCCCAAACAGTCACAATGTACATTGTCATGCAGTCTGTATGTAAACTTGTACAATGCGTAAACATACATGTGAGCACAATGTTAAACTGCATCTCCCCTTCACATTGCAGAGGGAGAATCAACACCTCCTGCAGAGCAGACCGAACATCTCTTCACTGATGACGAAGAGGACCTCCCCAACATCAACACCGACGCCCTCCAAGAGCTCATGGACAGCTTCGGCACCTCACCTCCAGGAGCAGGGCAGCCCAGCTGCATCGAGGAGACCTCACCCCCTGCACAGACCACACAGCAGGAAGCACCCACCACCACGGCTGCCTCCCAGGACCCCCACGAACAACACATGGCTTTCCAACTCCATGTGTTAGGGTGCCAGGAGAAGATGGCTGATCAGGTGTGGGTGGGGTTCGACCTCATGGCAGCCAAACTAGATGCCATACGTGGGTGTCTAACTCCCATCAGGGACCACTTACAGTCCCTAACCTACACCCACAGTCTGCTCCATGCTCTCCAACGATCCATGGCTGACATCGCTGGAGTCCTGACTCTGAGACAAGAACAACTGTCTAGTCAGAGTGGCTCCAGCGATGTCAGCCGGGAGTTGGAACACATGCGGAGGATCATGGAGAACAGGGAGCGGATGCAGGCGGAAAGAATGACTGCCACGGCTGCACACCAGGGAGATGAAGCTGGGATCTTCCATGACCTGCAGACCCTCATCATGGCATTGCTGCCACAAGGCCTGGCGCCGATGAATGCTGCTGCTGCTTCTACATCCACATCTCCGCCCCCTGATGTGTCAGTGACACACAGTGCTGCAGACAATCCACCTCCGGCCACTGATGTGTCACTGCCACACAGTGATGCAGACAAAACAACACCACCCACATGTGAGGCACATGAAACATCAGAGGACGAAGATGCGGATGAGTCTGCCTTAGTGGTAAGAAGGAAGCGGTTCATCTCTGTCATATGGCCTGTTTCTGCTTGGTTCTGCCCTCTGCATCATCACCTTCCACTGTCCCCCGATACACTCTGCGACACTCACCTTGGACCTCGACATGGACTGCCATATTCTGTTTGGTTACCAATGACACAGCAATCAGACTGTGGACTGAACTCTTCCTCTTCTGATGAACTTGTCATTCCCTAAAGGACTCTAGCTGGCCCTCCACGGGGCAACAATGTAAAGTGGGGTTTGCATGGCCCTGTACTGCTCCAGCTTCAACACTCCACTGAATGTGAATAAAACATTCAAATTCACACAGATGTGTCATGTCAATGATCATTCAAGTATGAAAGTATGGATGAATGTAGGGTCAGTGATTCCCCCTTACGTCCATGTTGCTCATGTTGTGGGACTTGAGTCACAGGGTGCAACATTGCCGATTGCGGTCCGGGTGGTGCCGACACTACAACAGAGACACACGCATTAGTTACTTTCTTGTCCAGCCCAGCCCAGAACTGAACCACGCCCAGAGCCCCGGGCTCATTGTTCACATCCCTACGCTGGACTGGCATACGCCAGCCCAGCCCACTCCACTTACGCTTACAGGGGGGGACGACAAAGCTACATGTCCCATGTCTTCCCTGTAGTGATCTGCTGATCACTGGTCTAGTTGTCAGCATGCCACAGCCACTCCCTGAGGGCTGGTTTACACCCACACCCCACCCATCCAGCACAGGCGTCACAGGACATGTGACCCTACCAATAAAAGGGGCCTACCACATCACATTCCCCACTGCCGGAGGTGACATGATGGCGTCCGCACCACGAGACTCAATCATAAAGGGTCCATGACTTGTGGCGCACTGGGTTAGTGGCACCCGATGCACTGCTGCCGGCACGGGCCTACCGCCACGGGACGATGACTTGCGGTGCACAGAGTTGGTGGCACCCGATGCACTGCGCCCGGCATGGCCCTACCGCCATGGGACGGTGACTTGCGGTGCACTGAGGTAGGGGCACCTGAAGAGCTGAGCGGGTGTGCAGCCTGCGATGATGCGTAGACCTTGATATGCCGTCCTGCCAATCAAGATTCAATTTGAATTGAGAGCCCTGCTGGACCGCAGTGTACGCCGAAGGCAGCAGTCAGCACACACATGACTCCGCGGTGCGGTGCCGCAGGGTGCGCTGGGGGCCTGTGGCGCGGAATCCAGCGATCGGCTGAGGAGGTTGCACCGGCATGTGGTGGGCCCTTTTGGAGACACGCCGGTGGCTGCAGGTGAGCATTGAGGCATGGGTGTGCAGGGGCGGCCAGTCAACGCTGGGCGGCGGACCGGTCTGGGGACCAGGGCTGGGGTGCAGCAGGCGCACAGGATCGTGCAGGCACCACCGGTCACGGCGGCGACCTCGTGGCTGGGTGGGGGACGCCGCCCTGGCAGACACGACCCTGCATGCGATGACGAGATGTGCGCGTGTTGGCTTGGGATGTAGCTACCTCGTCTCCAGTGTAAATCTGGCCGTTGAAGGTGGTCGGCCACGTTTGTGTAGGCCTATGGACAGGATATGGCGGACACAGAGACACACGCAGTAGTTATTTTGGTGGCCATCCCGGAACTGAACCACACCCAGTGCCCCGGGCTATTTATTCACGACATACGCTTGCCAAGGCCACTCCGCTCACACTTACAGGGGGGGGACAACAAAGCTACATGTCCAAGGTCTTCCACACTGCCTGGGAAGTTTGCAACGACATTCGTGAACAGGCCCCGGTGGTCCACTTTTGCCTGCACATTGATGGAATGCGTGTGGTTTCTGTTCCGGTTATTGTGTGCAGTGTCGGCAAGGGGCACAATTAGTACATGTGTGCAGTCAATTGCCCCCAACACGTGCGGGAAGCCAGCTATGGTGTAGTTCCTTTGCTTGGTCTCCAGCTGTTCCTGCGCAGTGTGGGGGAAGTGAAGGGGCAGGGGTATCAAGCTGATACAAACTGGGATGCATACAGGTATGATAAATCCTGCATAACAAGACCGTAACAGAAGTTCGTGTGGTCGTTACCTCCCTTTTCTTTCCTACAAAGGTTACGACCACACGAACTTCTGTTACGGTCTTTTTATGCAGGATTTATCATACCTGTTAGCATTCCGGTTTGTCCAAGTGCAATACACTGTGCCAGATTACGTTTGTGACTATACGGACGCTTGACCATCGTCACCATTTATCCAACAGGTTTCTGAATACTGACTTTCGGAATATGGAATTGTATTGGGGATTTCCCACAGCATATGCAGTTAATTGAATCCACACGTTGCCCTGATGAAGTTCCCCGTTGGGAATGGAACGCGTTGGCTGAGCTTTTCGTATTGTTGATTTATGTATTTGTAATAAAGTACTGTTTTTACACTACTGTTGACTACAGGACTTCATGACCTGGCGCACCCCCATTTCAGTGACTACAATCTTGGATCTGGAGCACAGAGGTGTCAAGCAATGGCTGGCGTTGGGGTAGGTTGCGCAGGAACACTACGAATTGGACCTAGCGTGTGGTGCGGATACAGGGGCCCGCCGTTGCTTTTGTGGACATGCATCCAAGACAGGTGTGAGGAACTTTGATAGGGCTGGCTGTGAGACTCCTCCAACTCTGGCAGTTGTTGGTTGGAAGGTACCAGAGGCCAACAGGTGCAGCACAGCCAGTAGCTTTGTCTGCGGAGGGATGTTGGTTCTCCGCTGTGTTGGTACCGTCAGCCTGTGGGCAATGTGGGTCAGGATGCGGAGGATGGTTGTCCTTTTGAGCCTGTAGTGGGCAATGGCATCCTCTGGCATTGAGTGTCTGAGGCTGGTGCGTTTTAGGAACGTCCGCTGTCTTCTTCTGCGCTGCCTAGGTGGTAGTCAGGGGGTGATCCGGGGGGTCCTGGGGGTGGTGGCGGTGGGTGTTGTGGCCCTCTTGGGTCTCCAAGCTGCATGATCATTGGCTCCA
Organism: Calotriton arnoldi; assembly: GCA_963921515.1. Lineage (NCBI taxonomy): Eukaryota > Metazoa > Chordata > Amphibia > Caudata > Salamandridae > Calotriton > Calotriton arnoldi. Next base: position 1,926,637 of record CAWUFW010000494.1, on the reverse strand, counting down.
TGGCATCTGTTGGTCTTCAGATGTGGCTCTGGGCTGGGCTCCTTTCTACTGCAGGTTGTCGTCCTGCTTAGCACCAGTAATAGGCAGGTGTTAAATCCCTGCTGCTAACGCGCCTTATCGCCTGTTTTTGGATCGCTTTGCCGATCTGGCTGGTCGTTGAGAATATCGCGAAGTGGTGTTTTCGTGTGTTTTTGCACAGGAACGCCTACTCTGCATATCATTAGCGTTAGTTGTCGCTCTCATCCGTGGCGATGTTTTTTGCGGCAGCTATCGCTGGAAAACTGGCGATATCGGCAGTTTGCACCAGCTTGAGAATAGGGCGAAAAATCTTTCACCACTTTTGCGGCGCTAAAGTGCCGATAAATCGGCGAAAAGTCCTTGAGAATATGCCCCTTGATTTTTTGTTCCTAATGCATCCTCTCTTTTTGTCGGCACCTACTAGTCTTCAATTGAGACCACCAGCCATCTATATAAGTGTTTGCAGTACTTGTTCTGCTCCAATGAATGAAGCTAAGAATACCACCTTAGGGCCTCATTTACAACAAAATGATGCAGCATGGCGCTGCAAGCTACTTTGCTGCTCTGAGATGCGTCATTTTAAAAGAATGGGGATGCGTCATATCTGCAACAATATGACGCACCCCTGTGCTTTCCCCTGCGCTAGTGCACAATTGGCTGCCATGTGCCAACTCAGGGACCCTTCCTCTCGAACCCACAGAGATAAGATGCAGAGTACCCCAAGGGTCCTCCCTCAGCCCCACACTCTTCAACATCTACATGGCCCCACTCGCAACCATCGTCAGAAAGGAACCCGACATCACCAGGCACAATTGCCAGGAAGGAATGAAAGACGACGCATCAAGGATGAGCAGTAGCTGCCTGAAGCTCAACTCTGAGAAAACGGAAGTCCTCATCCTCGGATCCACCCCCTCCGCATGGGACAACACCTGGTGGTCCCCCACCCTCGGAAAACCTACCACGGACCATGCCTGCAACCTCGGTATCATACGGTACTCTCCCTCACCATGAACCGACAGATCAATGCCGTATCCTCCACATGCTTCAACACCCACTGCATATTTCACAAGTTCTTCAAATGGATCCCCCCCCGAATCCAGGAAGACCATCACCCACGCACTCATCACCTGCAGGATGGACTATAGGAACGCTCTCTATGCCGGTATCAACAAATCTCTACTTCACAAACTCCAGACCGTCCAGAACGCCGCAGCCACACTCGTCCTCAGCATCCCACGACAAGACCACAAAACCCAGCACCTTTGAGACCTCCACTGGCTCCCTGTCAAAAAAAGAGTGACCTTCAAGCTGCTCACATACGCCTACACAGCCCTCCACAACAACAGACCCCAATACCTCAACGAAAGAATCTCCTTCTACGCCCCCAAGAGAAACCTCCGCTCCGCTGACCTAGCCTTGGCCGAAATCTACCGCATCCACAGAGCCAGAATGGGAGGCAGATCCTTCTCCTACATCGCGGCCAAGACCTGGAACAAACTCCCCCTCAGCATCAGACGAAGCTGTACACTGCAAGCATTCAGGAAGAGCCTCAAGACCTGGGTCTTCGGATGACTGGAGTTGTCTGAAACCCCCTCCCCCCAGTGCCTTGAGACCCTTACGGTGAGTAGTGCGCTTTATAAATCCCTGATTGATTGATTGATTGATTGCGTTGCGGGGATGATGTTTTTGTGCAGGACCTTTTGCAAAAACAATCTTTGATGGTGTTTTCCTCTTTTTATGTGTGCTGTAGTATGCAGCACCCTTAGAAAGAGTAAAAAACGAGGAGAAATAAAAGTATTTCTCCTCATTACTCCTCCCCTGGGGAGGCATAGGATTCTGACGCATTCCCAGTTTTACTAAATCTGGAAATGCAGTAGAATCCATGGGTGTTGTGTGAGAACGCCCACAGCAATACCCATGGCATGACCCTTTGATGCAAAGTGATGTGTGAAAAGGCCCCGTATTTACAAGGCCATGAAAAGCCATGCAGAGTGGCTTTGCGTGGCCTTGTAAATATGGGCCAGCACACTGTGCCACCGGTACACCCAAAAAAGTGACGCACCGGTGGCGCAAGGGGCTTCTAAATAAGCCCCTTAATTTTTAGCCTCCAATTTCAAATCCCTTCACAATTTCAGAATGTTTTAAAATGTGTAATTTTTTATTTTGTTTTTTATGTGTATATACTTTATAAATCTACTAATATTATTTCCAGTGGCGGTTCGCATAGGGTTGTGCTGTGGGGCGGTGGGGCGGTGGGGCGTGGGAGGAGCAGGGTGGGGGGGTAGTAAACTCGAACATACGACAGAACGGAGGAATGTAATAATTACTTTCCTCCGTTCTGTCGTATGTCCGACTTTACTACCCCCCACCCCACCGCCCCGCAGCACGCCCTATGCGAGCCGCCACTGATTATTTAATTTTTTAAACAGTCACAGATCCCCTGAGTAGGCGTCATAGACCCCCCAGAGGTCTGCAGAGCACAGGTTAAAAAAAGCTGGCTTAGACATCTCAATGCCTCACATTCTCATTTTCAGCACCATGCATCAAAGATTCTGAAGAACCAAAATGCATATATGCGCAGACCGACAGACGTGAACACCTCCAGTAGCTGAAACCACCAAACTGTAAATCAGGCCTAAGCTTGATCAGTATTCTATGTGCTCCACAGAGGTTGCCATTGCAGAAGGGAGTCACTAACAGTGCCTTACTTCTATCTATACAACATATTGGCATAAAAGGCCTCAGCTGCTACCATTGGTGCTTTAGTATATCTGTGTAAACAAACATGTAGAAAATAAACATACTGTGACAATGTAAAGAATAAGACCACGCAGATAGATGTGGAAGATAATTTGTTGCATGTTTATTGAAAGACAGTTGTGATCTACTTACCAGCAGCTTAGGTAGACAGTGACAGGTTAGCAAAATATTAAACTGCCATTCATTTTGAGAAATAAAAAAGTACTTGCAATTCATTTACATCCAGGCTATCTTTTGAGTTTATTCAACTTTAATTTTGTATTAGAGGATTTTTTCCTACCTTCAAAATGTATCTGTAGTAATTGCTCCAGTACACAAGAGAGAATTACAGGCGCTCAGAATTCCAACTGCTCAACAAATATTAAGGGGTGCCATCACAAACGTGTCAATGTACCATTGTAGAGACTCCCTGTAACCTGAGGAATAAACTTATAGCCAGTAAAATATTTTTATGGAGTGCTTTTATGTTCCATTATAGCCTTAGAGCCCAACATAGCAGGCACTACCGGCCATTAAAGGCCCACCCCAGTGTTAAAGGCCCGACCGGAAGGCAAGGGCCTTTAACAATGGGGTGGGCCTTTAATGGCCGGTAGAGCCCGCTACGGAGGGCTGTAAGGCTATTAGCACATTCCACCTCTAGAGGGCAGAATGTTCTAATTTGTAAAACAAAGGCCTAACAGAGTCCGAGGGGGTTGAAATTCCCTCGGGCTCCGTTAGGCCTTTGTTCACAGCAACAGCTGTGAGCAAACATTGCCATGTTGATGCTCCGGGCTTCTACCAGCCATTAGAAGCCTGGAGCACTCCATTCTCTTCAAAGGAGCGCTCAACATTCCAATGTTCTAAAATGCTTTAGAATTGTCCTCTAACTCTGCCTAGCAAACCTGGTAGATGCGTGTCTGATGCTCAAACAGTGGCTGAATGACAATTGATAGGGTCGGTTGGCGGGTTGCTCTGTCTTGCTTACAAATGAGCCATATCCCAATGCTTGGTCAGCTCGTATAAGACTATTAGCACCCTTACGGATGCGATGTCATCCACCCTGGAGGAAGGTTGCGCCTGGGAGTCCCCTTTCTCATGACACACTTTTTCCCAAAGGAACAGTGAAAAAATGACTCGTGTCCCATGCCCAGGTGGCAGCAGTAAGTTGCTGTCTACTCTAATGTCACCATAAGTACTATGTGGACAATTGCAGTCTTTATTTAAAACAAATACACAGATATCACCTATGGAGATCCACTCACTGTACAATATGCTTTCTGCTAATTATCACCAGGATCTCAAATCTCTGGACTAAGCGCTGCAGCTATGCCAATTAAGATCCCATATTCTGTAATGACTTACCCCTTCATCAGGTTGCTGGAAAGCCCTACCAGCTTCTGCAGAAGCATAAGAACCAGATTATCTTGACACAGCTACCAAAGGCAAGAGACACTAAAGCATCCTCTACTTCCTCAAGGTGCACCAGGATTGGCCGGGACCAACCTATTGATGGCTGGTGTGGGATCAATAGTCTTAAGCATAATGTAGCATGTGCGTTGCGTGTTGGCACCCAAAGAGTGAAGGAGGTTAGCTTTTGCCTTGTCCAGGAGCACCTCCTTGCCAAGAACATCAACCAATTTTAAAGGTGTAGCTAGAATTATGGTTTGATGCATGTCAGTTGTGGTCAGTGATGAAAGACTGCTAAAATGAAATATCTCTAAATGGGGGAGAGCTGAAAAGGGATGATTGATAAGCACAATAAATTCTCTTAAAAATGAAAGGGAAATTTGAAAGAAATTTTAAGTAAATGTTTTTGACAAATCGTCCTCTAACACAAATTCCTTGACCAAGTGTTACATTCCCTGGTGGCATTTCTTCACTGTATCCCGTTTCCTGCCTTTCCCTGCCTGGAACATGGAATGCAGTACCTGCGCTGTACAATTTACGTTCCATGTTCCAGAGCTCGTTCAGGGAGTTACTGTTGAGCGTTGTTCAAAGCCTATGTGCTGTGCCTCATCTCCAATAAATCTTCTTTTTATACTCACCGGCTGAATCCTCTTCCCTACAAATTTGGCGACGACTGGCTGGAGACTTCGTTTGCTACATATTTCCTGAGGCACAGGTGCTGCGACGTCTCCCGGACCCATTTCCTCGTTCTTCACATCTCCGCGGATCACTGCCTTTCTGTGTCCTGCACCTGAGGTTCCTGCTTTCGGCCCTGAAAACCGCAGTTCGCTGGCTTCTTGGCTGCATCTTCTTCTTCGTTTTGGGCTTTTCGTGATTTTTCAATCACCAACGGCAAACTACTTCTTCTCAACGAGACCGCACCTCCTGATTGGCTACGTAGCGCGTCATCACGCTGGCGGCCATCTTGGTGCAGTTCCTCAACGCGACCGCATTTCCTGATTGGCTGCATTGCGTTTCATCACTCTGGCGGCCATCTTGGTTTGGGGTCGATTCATTTAAACGCCGGAAACATCCCTGGTAACACAGTGGGGATCCTTCTACATGCGCGCAATTGAAATTTACAGTATCTTACCTTACCTCACTGTTTCTGCATTCATACTGGTAAGATAGCCTGTTCATCATCGGTGACAGGCACACCTTCTTATACTGCTTGTGCTACAGTGCATGACACTTCTTATCATATTACATATGCTACTGCCTGCTCGCTTTCGGTGACAGGCACACCTGGTATTTTTCACTTTTAGTACTATACTAACGTTTCCCTTCATTTAGGCAGTATTTTGGTGATGTTCACTTTCTACCTTCATTACATTACATTTTGTTCATAGAGTACTTAATATTTATCATAGTACATTTTTCCTATGTATTCATTATTTATTTCACAGCTGTGACTGGTACTTACCTTTTCTGTCCTCATTTTACTTCATTTTTACTACCATCACAACAAAATGCAATTTGATCCTCCTTCTAAATTTTTGCAAGTTAAGGGAGAACCACCCATTCCTTGGACAAGGTGGAAAGAGGAATTTATTACCTACTTAAAGGCTATTGATGGAGAACGCATGTCAGCGGAAAGAAAAAAAAATATTTTTCTTCACTGCTTAGGTTCTGAGGGACAGCTTGTTTATAGGACTCTGCCTCCTGTCAGGTCGGGAGGTGATTACAATGTGTATGATGAAGCCATTTCACGCATAGAAGGCAGATTCAAACCAACGACTAGTGTTGCTCTTAATAGGTTTAAATTTTACACTAGAGCTCAAGAAGAGGGCGAGAGTTTCGATGAATTTCTCACTGCTTTACGTGCATTGTCTTTACACTGCAATTTTGGCTTAATTACTGACGAGATGATCAGGGACCAAATTATCGTTCATGTAAGAAGTAAGAAGGTACAAGAGCAATTGTGGATATTAGGCGATCCCAATTTGGAGACTGCTATTAGCACAGCCAAAGCATTGGAGCAGTCTGATAAATGGATCAAGTCACTTAATAAAGAAACGAGATCTTCTGCTTCCAGTGAGATCAATGTAATCAACCCTGGTACTTCTAAGTCTTACTCCAATGACACTAATGTTTCTAGTAGCAGACAATTTTATTGCTATAGATGCGGGAATCCTGATCACATAGCTTCTTTCCCACGCTGTCCTGCCATTAGTAAAGAATGCAGTAAATGTGGACGTTTGGGACATTTCTCTAAAATGTGCAAAAATACTATGAGGGGCGGTGCTCCGAATTCCAATTCCAAGATGTTTGTACCAGTTTCTTCTAAATTCTCCAAAGGGAAAGTTTCCTCTGTGTCTTACCATTCTCTTTCGTGTGATCATTCCCGAGGTGATGCTCATTCTTGTGATCATTCTCAAGGCGATGTAGAGTCTGGTATTGTGGTTTCGATCCAAGATTCCTTTGATATTTCTGAAGTTGAAAAGATTTGTTCTCCCAAATGCATTGTATGCATCTTGGGAAGAGACTTAGAGTTAATGGCTGACTCGGGATCGCCTTGGACTATAATCACAAAGGAGTATTGTCTGAAATCTTTTGGAGAACTAATTGACCTAGAATTATTATCTGAGCCTGACATTGTGGCGCAGAATTTTGATGGATCCTACATTGACTTTATGGGTTTCAAGGAGGTATCCATTGAGTTTAAGGGTAATTCTGCCAACATCAAGTTATATGTAGCATTCAAGGGTGTCAATGTGTTAGGCTGGCGTGATCAAGCCAAATTGGGAATTGTCTTGAACCCCAGGAACAAAGAACCTGTTTCGGTTCTTGCCTTGTCTTCAACTAGTACTGATTTTGTTAACATGTTTCCCAAGGTATTTTCTGAGGATCTCGGCAAGCTTATAGGTTTTAGCCATAGGATCAAAATCAAACAAGGTTCTGTTCCTGTGAAACAAAAATTAAGAGGTGTTCCTATCAGTGTTAGGTCTGAGTTAAAAAACTTGTTGGACGAGATGGTTGAGAGTGGCGTTATTGAAGAAATAGAATCTTCTGAGTGGGTTTCTCCCATCGTTTTAGCCCGTAAACCGGATAAAAGTATTAGATTATGTATTGATTTGAGGGCTTTGAATTCCAATCTGGTTGCTGATTGCCACCCTCTTCCCAATATAAATGAGATGGTATGTATGTTGGATGGTGCCTGCATTTTTTCCACCTTTGATCTCCGGTCGGCCTACCACCAAATTGAACTCACTGAGGACTCCAAACATTACACTGCTTTTATCACACCCCATGGTCTTTTCCAATTCAAGAGAATGCCATTTGGCCTGGCTTCGGCCGCTTCTGTGTTTCAGAGGGCTATGTACCACATTTTTAAAGATGTCAGCAAGTTCGTTAAATGCTTCCAGGATGATATCCTAATTTTCTCTAAGAATGAGGAAGACCACTTTCATCATGTAAAGGAGGTTTGTCTTAGATTAGGTAAATGTGGTTTGACACTTAAAGCTGGCAAATGCAATTTCTTTTGTAAATCGGTGGAGTATCTAGGTCATACCCTTTCTGGTGATGGTGTGGTGCCCAAGAAATCGTTGGTCGATGCCATTATCAATGCACCTGCTCCTGACAATAGAGAGAAACTACTTTCTTTTGCGGGCCTGTGTGAATACTATAGCAAATTCATACAGAATTTTGCAACCAAAATGGAACCTCTTAGAGAGTTGACTAGGAAATCTACTGAGTTTTTCTGGTCGGATAAACAAGAGACAGCTTTCAGACAGATTAAGAGTGATATTGTTAATGCTCCCACCCTTAAATCTTTCTCCCTCAATAAGAGATGTCTTATCACCGTAGATGCCAGTTTGTATGGTCTTGGTGGAGTGCTTAGCCAGTGTGCGGGGAAGGAAGAGTGGTGTGTAGCTTTTGCCTCTAGGACTCTTTCTATGACTGAGAGGAGGTATTCCGTCATTGAGAGAGAATTATTAGCTTGTATCTGGGCCATTGAACACTTTCGTAACTATGTGTGGGGTAATAGATTTACGCTCAGAACTGATCATAAACCCCTAGTTGGCATATTATCTCCAGGGGAGGATGGAACTCCACTGCACGTATAGCCCGTCTCACATCTAAACTACAGGAATATGATTTTCAGGTGGTGTATGTTCCTGGTAGGAGCAATGTCACGGCTGATTTCCTTTCTAGATTGCCGTGTTCAGATGAATCCCTAGTTGAACAAGAAATGGACATAGTTACCACTGTCAAAGACTTTGTTTCTCAAGAGTTTTTGTGTTTATCTGAGACTGAGTGGCTTACTGAGGTTAATAATGATATTGTGTCCCAACGTATCATTGATTATATAAAAAATGGATGGCCCAAGGAAAAGTCTGTTTCTGCTGAGATTGCCCCTTTCTGTCGTGTTTCTAGTGAGATAGAAGACCTTGGTGGTTTGCCTTTTAAAGCTGGTAAGATCATTCCTCCTGCGTCTATGCAGAATAAGATCTTATTACTTGCCCACCAAGGACATTTGGGTATGTCCTCTATGAAAAGACTCATCCGAGCTAATTTTTGGTGGCCTGGGCTTGACAAAATGGTAGATAGGGTGGTTAGGGAATGTCCTGAGTGTATCAGCAGTGATAAGATGCTTAAGGTATCATCTGCCCCCCTTAAACCAGTCTCTTGGCCTGAGTGCCCATGGCAAAAAGTAGCTTTTGACATAGCAGGTCCTTTCAAACAGTTACCGTCTAATGCCCGTTTTGCCCTAGTTATGGTAGACTACCATTCTAAGTGGCCAGAAGTCAAGTTTGTAGCATATGCTACTAGTCAAGTTATCATTACCTTTTTCAAAGAAGTTTTTGCACGTGAGGGGTCCCCTGAAGTTCTTGTAACAGACAATGGGGTGCAACTCACATCTCAAGAAATGGAAAGTGTTCTCCATATGTGTAATACCAAACATGTGACCACTTCCCTGTATGAGCCAAGGGAAAATGGCCAGGTGGAACGGTTTAATCGTGTTCTTAAAGAAGGTATTCAATCAGCTGGCAGCTCAGTTGATTGGAGGGAAATTGTAAGGAAAAAGTTATGGATGTATCGTATCACTCCCCATTCGGTGACTGGAGTAAGTCCTTTCAGACTTTTGAAGGGCAGAGAACCCATTTCGGAAATTTGTCCATGGTGGATCAAAAAAATCAGTAAGGTGGATGAGAGTATTGATCTTAACCAAGTTGCCAAACGGGTGGAGAATAGGCAGGACAAGATGAAAATTTTGTTTGACTCCAAAATGAATGTTAAAATTCCGGATTTTGCTGTTGGTGACTGGGTAAGAATTAAAAAACCTGGATTTTTGGTGAAGGGTTTTTCCAAGTTCAGTCATCCCATTAAAGTTGTTAAGGTTTGTAAGAACACAGTTATTACTCAGGATGGTAGAGTATGGAATGTAAGGAGGGTGGCTAAATGCAAGTCCTTAGGGTCCTCTGTCAATAATGATGATGCGTCATTATATGATGTTCCTAATCCGGATAATAACTCTCATGGTTCCACTCAACATGAGGTTTCTAACCCGGATGATTACTCTTATCATGTCACTCAATCTGTAGCATCCAGAGTTAAGAGCAATGACCGTCCTAGAGTTTTACCTGCCAGGTTTGTGTCTTAAATTGTATTTTGTGTTTTCTTTTCCCCTTTTCACTTTTTGATAAGGGTGAGATGTGTTACATTCCCTGGTGGCATTTCTTCACTGTATCCCGTTTCCTGCCTTTCCCTGCCTGGAACATGGAACGCAGTACCTGCGCTGTACAATTTACGTTCCATGTTCCAGAGCTCGTTCAGGGAGTTACTGTTGAGCGTTGTTCAATGCCTATGTGCTGTGCCTCATCTCCAATAAATCTTCTTTTTATACTCACCGGCTGAAGCCTCTTCCCTACACCAAGACTTTGCAACCTTCTACAAAGTATACGGGCCAGATGTACGACTATTTGGAATTGCGACCCGCAAATTGCGAAAAACAGCGAGTCGCAATTCCAAATGTACAACAGTGTCAGAGACACTGTTAGCGATTCCCAATGGGGTCGCAAAATGCGAGGATCATCAATATTCAAGAGGCACTTGCACTTTGCGACCCCATTCAGAATGGCTGGCCCTTCCAGGGATGGTGGCCTGCTGGGCTCAGCAGACCACCATGTCTAGAACTGCTTTTAAATAAAGCAGCTTTTTTTAAAATGCATCCCGTTTTCCTTAAAGGAAAACGGAATGCATTTAAACATTTAAAAAAAAAAAAACGTTTTCGTTTCATTTTTTAAGGGCAGGCAGTGGTCCCTGGGACCACTGCCTGCCCTTAAAAAGTATTTTCGCATGCATTTGCAAAGGGGAAGGGGCCCCCTGGGGACCCCTTTCCATTTATGACTGCATTACCACCTACTTGAAGGTAATTGAAGTAGGTGGTAAATTGCGACTGTTTTGCGACCGCAATTGCGGTTGCAAAACAGTCATACATAGGGCTCAGAGTCGCAATTAGGAAGGGACGCCCTTGAAACGCCCCTTCCTAATTGCGAGTCGCAAACGCTATTTAGCGAGTCGCAAATAAATTGCGACTCGCTAAATAGCGTTTGTTCATGGCCCTGTAGGGTCATACATCTGGCCCTACGTTCTTTAACGCTATTAATAGTATTTGGCACACCTTTCATGGAACCTCTGCATTTTCTGACCTTTTGCTAATACACACGATCCTATCATTTTAGGTCTGATATGCAGGATAAAAAACAGTGACATCTTTTCAGAAATGCCTCTTTCTTTTGAAACTCTATTTAATTATCTGAAGCAATGCTGCATTTCTGTGAATTTGCTAGGAGGGCATGGTGCCCTAAGAATTAATTAAATAGAGATGTACAAAGGGGGAAAATGAAAGACTGTATGTAGTTGATAAGGCTGCGTCATGGTTGTGTTCAGACCACTCTCATAATAGCTATTTGCAGTTTTCATTTAGGATCAATAGACTATGGGGAAGTGGCAATGCTTTACATTAGCTAAATGGATTTCTACCACTTTTTGAGCATGCAATTTTAACATTTTAGGACAACCAGTATGTTTTATTTCATGTCATGTTTTTGAAACTACAAATTTGAGCTTCAGAATGGATATCGATGTATTGTCACTTTCATTTGTGTTTTCATTGGCGCTTGTTCCAGTACCAAAAATAAGAAAAACAATGGAATGGAATGCAGCCAGAGAACATACCGATGGGCATTATTACCTCCCTCATTCAATTTTTACAGTCTAAGCGAATCATTTTAAGTAGCAAGATTATGCACAGGATACATGAAACGAGTCTCCCTGTGCTATAAGCGACATGCTGAGAATGTTTTGAAATCCAGTAGCAAAGTTCGCAAAAAAAAAATCAAAGCTTTCAACTGCATTATACGTAGATATTTAATGTGTGTTGCAACATCTGGGAAGCTTCTAAAAATCCCTTTCTCAAAAATATTTCCAACTTAATTTGTTTTTCTGTAGACTCTCGTGTGTATGACATTGTAACTTAACTGACTTTTGATGACCTGTAAAGCAACTTTTATGTACAACGTGATGGTTAATGATAGTAGCACACCTGCCATTAGAAAGTTGATAGAAAATTTGAGAGCGACGAAATGACCGACAGGAACTGTCCGTTTGTTGACGCTAAGGAAAAAAAGGGAAATTGAATTGAGGCGGACTAGATCTGAAAAATTTTAAAAGAGATATTTCAGAGTGGAATTTATGGCAACCTGTTTCACCAGTGGATGTTGAAAATAGAGCAAACGCTGCCTCAAAAATGAATTTAAAATCCTCAAACAAGTAGACTATAATGTTGTGAACTCTATTTAAAACAGTGGTGTGGCACACGGTGATTAATATCTCCTATACACCCTATGCCAGGGCCTGCTTTGGCGCGCTGGTGAAACAAAGTTGTTTAGCGCCCTCCCCCTCCCCCCCCGCATATGATCTCCTTGTATTCTCTCTCTACCGCCTGGCAAAAGTGCTCCTCATCTCTCGATATCGCCTCTCTCAAATACATTTTGTTTGTTTTAAAGAGCTGGTAAAAGCTGGCTTTACTAAACCACTCCGCTATCCACATAAAATACAGGGGCATATTATCAAGGGCTCGATCGCCGCTTTAGCGGGACTTTTTCCCGCTAAAGCGGCGATAATTCAAACGCCCTATTAGCAAGCTGTTGCTAACTGCTGTTAGCGACAGCTTTTAGGCGATAGCGACCGGGTTGGGTGCCGCTTTGCATGCCAGCGATATTTATCGCTAATGGGATGCAAAGTAGGCGTTCCCAACCAAAAAGCGACTGGAAACAGTCGCTAAGGTTGCTATCGCCTATTAGCGAGGCAGGGTAGGTGATTAACGAACCAGCGCTAAACACGTTTAGCGCTGGTTTGTTAACGCCTGGTCTCACCCTGACTTAGCCATGTAATCCAATGGGAGGTGGATTACATGGCTAAATCCCCCTCGCCCTATCGCCAAGCTAATACTGGTCACAGTGTGAATATTGCTTGTTTTCAAGCGATATTCACACTGTTCTCCAGGGTTTCTATCGCTTTGGAGATAAGCGTTGCTGATAGCACGCTATCTCCGCAATAGAAACCTGCGATAGCCGGCGATAATTATCCTAGCGCTAACTGCGCTTAGCGATAATTATCGCCGGTTATTGCTAATAGGCCCCACAGATCTGTTCTTTGCCACAGCCATATTAACCCTCTGCACTACTTTATGGTGAGTCAAAACTGCCACTAGACAAAACTCGATCTCTCTCCCTCTAGCAGGAACATTAAACACAAGAGTTATTGTGACATTGTTATTGCTGCCTGAAAGCTGAACACAAGGAACTCTGCAGCAGGTGCCTTTAAGTTGTAAGTTATTGCTAAACACAGCGCCTCCCCCTGAGGTCATTGCCCCCCCTCCAGGTCAGCGCCCAGTGCGGCCGCACCAGTCGCACCCCCCTAAAGCCGGCCCTGCCCTCTGCTGCAGCCAGGGCCGGGTTTAGCACTGATGGCGCCCGATACGACAATCTTTTTTGGTGCTGCCCTAATGACCTCCTTCTCCAGTGGTTTCCACACTATCACCCTCCTAAAGTGCTCCTCATCTCACCATAGCCCCTCTCACACATGCATTTCATTTGTTTTATAGCGCTACAAATACAGATGTGGAGTGTCGGAGCACTTTACATCACTCTCACATTTTACAGAGACAATGAATCATGCATGTATAAATCAGTCTATAGGATATGTTATATAAAACAGTGTGCATTATAAGGTGTAGGAGTCACATCTCATGCATCCTAGTAGGCAGTACATTTTAAGAGTGTTTGGTTCTAGAGAAATACAAACTCAGGATTAAAAACATACCACAGTGGTTGGGGTTGTCTTTACTAATAAGAATGCATTTCTACTAAAAGAAAACATTTTTATCAACATTAGGTTAATAAAGACTAGGTAGAAAACGTAACATTCTAACCCAGGCTTCTCCAACAAGTAGCTCGCACGCTACTGGTAGCTCTCCAGCTACCTGTAAGTAGCTCTCCTGTGTGCAGACCAGTCTCATAAATTAAACGCTTTTGCTTTGTTGAATTAACATACGTATACCAAAATTGAACATTTATATGTTGGAGACAAAACTGTGTTTTTTCAGAACTCATTAGCTGGTATGTGGAGAAAAATGGCTGTATTTTCAAAATGTATTTAAAGTTGAAATTTGAATCATGTGGCAATGGAGATACTTTTTTCAAATGTTATTATTTTGGTGCCAAAGACATTGCATTTACGATTGTTATATATTACCCATGTAGAGACATTCTAGATTGACAAATCTTTTTTTACAGTACTGCTGGCAACCATGCATGATGCCATGAGGTAATCACTGGTAGTAATCTTGCATAAAGTGGCCACTAATGCAGTCTTGTCCAATGTGGCCACAATTACAACACTATTAATATTAGTAGCTCTCGATGAGTTTCATTGTACATAAGTAGCTTGCATTACAGAAAAGGTTGGGGACCCCTGTTCTAACCTATACCATGCAGTTTGCATGCAGTTCCTTGATGACGGTTCATAGGTCACTGTGTTATATTAGTATTGTAACTTATAAACTTCGAGTAACAAAATGATCTCTGTCACAAAAGCCGTAACTCACTGAGCTATCCACATAAAATACAGTTCTGTGATCTGCATGGTACACATGTATATAACTCTTCTGCACTATTTTATGATGGGTCAAAACTGCCACTAGACAAAATGCAATCTCTCTCCAGCAGGAACATCAATCACCAGAGTTATCTTGATAATTTTATGTTATCTGAAAGCAGCTGGACAAACAAGGAACTCTGCAGTAAGTGCTTTTAAACTCATAAGTTATTTCTAAACACAGCACCCCTGAGCTCAGCGCCAAGTGCAGCTGCACTGGTCACACTGCCCTCGAGCTGGCCCTGACTGCAGCATTTCAGTGTTTCTTGCTGTTTAATTCAGGCATCCTTCCTTTTGGAGCACAGGACATCCTCTAAGAGGAAGAATACCAAGAGGCGGCTCCTCCGCTAAGTCGGAGGAGCGTCGCCCCACTGCTTTAAGAGCAGTGCAAAGGAAAAATAAAATGTTAATAAAGGAACAGTATTATTATTTTATTTCTAGTATTGAGATTGCAGTTGCAGCCAGATTAGGTTAGGGCAGGACGGGGCTGTGCTCCCGTGACCCAGAGGGAGGAGGAGTGGTTGCTGCACCTTAAGTGCGCATGACGGTTTGGCTGGCCGACTTAGGCAAGCGAAACTGTCATGCGCACTTTGCATGTTCTCCACTGGCTGTATTGCACAGCCTGGATGGAGAACATGCACAGCCTCCCAGTCCCTCTCTGAACACCGAACCACGGTGATCAGACCAATCACAAGGCTGCTGTAATGCAGTGTTGTGATTGGCTAGAGGAGTTTGGGAGCCTGTGTGCTTCCTGGTTCCTGCATCGGAGGAGAGGAAGTAGTGGCTGGCGACTGGCGACCAACAAGTATGTTTTCTTTTTTTTTCTAAGCACTCCAAAAGTGAGAATGATATAACCCCCTGCTAAACAGGGCACTAATTACTCCATCTGAGAAAGAAAGTTGACCTCACTAAGGGCCTGATTAAGAGTTTGGCAGTGTGGGAGTGGGCCACCACACCACCACACCGATCCCAGACCACCAAACGTGACTGCCGCCCACCAGATTACGAGTAATTTGGTTGTCAGGCAGCCGGATGGTGTGGCAGTCCCGCGGTGGTGCAGTTTAAAGGCTCATAGCGAGCCTTATAACTGCACCATCGTGATACTGCCAATGGATGTTCCTGCATGGCATGGACTGAGCAGTCCATGCCATGCAGGAACAGGGGTACATTCACACAGGGGGCACAACATGTGCTCCCCTGCATGCACCCTCATGGCCAGGGGCCCCCTTTGTTTCCC
The DNA here is from genome assembly GCA_963921515.1 of Calotriton arnoldi. Lineage (NCBI taxonomy): Eukaryota > Metazoa > Chordata > Amphibia > Caudata > Salamandridae > Calotriton > Calotriton arnoldi. The sequence goes on along the minus strand of CAWUFW010000494.1, from coordinate 1,911,033 downwards.
CATCACCAGCCATTTCATGGCAGGCTCGCCTCCATGAAAAGGCTGGCAGTGAGGAAACTCGTAATATGAATGACGGTGCCGTAGCAGCACTGCCATGCATATTACTTCCCCATACTGCCGCCCCACTGCCAGGGTTCATGGATCCCTGGTGGGTGTGGTGGTCCCAAAGTGCTCCGACTGCGGAACTGATAATACGGTGGCCGGACCGCTGGTGCGGTGTCCCCGACCACCACCACACCTCCACCACGGGTTCAGCGGTCTGATGGACTGTGGAACTCCTAGTCGGCCTTTAGCCTCTGACAGGCAGTGTAGATGTAGATGAACAGTCAAGGCCTAGTTCAAGAGAGGTAGTGCATTAGTCTAAAAATAGTGAAACACAATTTTCATACTAGTAAAAAAATATGTCAATTTCCTGACAGAATTTTGATAGTCCAACAATTTACCAATGTCAATTCCCAGATTCCCCGATGGAAGGTAAGGCTACTAAGCTTTGGTCAGGTAGCCCCGGGGATTATGGTGAATTTATGATGCAGATTTATCAAGACTTTGTGCCACAGCAAAATCATCCAAAATGACAGAAAGTGACGTAAAGTCTGGATAGAAATTTTACTTTCCAGGACAATATTTGTTTTGCTCTAGAAGAGTTCCCTTTGCCCTGCTTTGCACTGCTTCACTTTATTTTGCATCAAAGGAGCGTTCTGTGGGTTTTACTTAGGCGTTCCAGCACAACCACCCATTGTTTTTGTCGTAAAGTCCAATTTACTAAAATTGATCGATTGGGAGTTGCATAAAAAAATAACGTCTCCTTGAGGCAGATGCAAATTTGAAGAAAACTTTGTAGTTATCCTGACCTGTCAAAAAATGTGTGCGTTTTGCGCTGCACAGCATGCATCTAATGTGTTAAATGTTTTAAAGAAGTTTGTGTAGGCAAGAGACACAAACGTACCATGGTGCTATGGTGCAACGTTATGTGTGGGGCTCCAGACAGGCTGTTTCTGTGTGCCAGTGCAGAAAATGGGAACAGCAGCAGGCTATATTTAGAAAATGTGGCCCTGTGCTGCTCTCTCGCCCAAGCGCAACATTGAGCATCAGCCTTTTTTCCTGCGTGGAGTTGAGATACATTTACCAAATTTTCCCGTGTATGGATTTTATAGAGGTGTGCTAAATTGTAATTTTGTTTTGTGAAATAGCTGTAATTTTTCCAAAAATTATGTGCAATTACTTGTGGATCTCAAAATGCATTTGTTTGGTATCTCTGAGCACACTGGTTTCCTCAGAAAACATGTCTCAGCTTTTGTGTAATTAGCATGATGTCAAATTTAGCACAGGGCAGAAAAAGCAACTTTATAACATAACATCTGCCCAACTAAAATCTCCCAGGCCCAGTGTGCAGTTCTGAACTGTAAATTCTCTTTGGGATTGAGCGGTGTGATCCGAGGGTGGGAATAACCTGCCCATTTTGCTTCAATTAAAAAATGAGTTGAGTAGCTTGGCTTTGAACCCTCTGCAGATTACTAATCAAAGACATTTCGGGGCCTATTTATGAGCCTGTTTCGCGTCGCTCTTGCACCATGCAACGTGGTGCAAGAGCAACACAAATCTTACATGTGATTAATTAAGCCACGCAAGGCAACTTTGCGTGGCCCTGAGTGCCTCCATAAGTCTGGAGTAAGTCAACGCAGCGCAAATCGCTACGTTGCCTTACTCTGCCCTGAGAAGGCATTTCATGGGTGTTGCGTGGATGATCCCACACAACTCCCAAGGTTTTTGACGTATTTCCAGATTTACCCGAACTGGTAGACCTAGGAATGTGCCAAAAAGATGCTTCTTCTCAGGTGAGGAATAAGGAGGAGAAATATCTTTATTTCTTCTCATTGCTTCCTCTTTCTATGTGTGCTGCATTCTGCAGCGCACATAGAAAGAGGAATATGCCTCCCAGGATTGTTTTTGTGAAGGAAGGTGTCCCTTCCTGAACAAAAACAATCCTGCATGCAACATAGGCACCCATGCACCATGGTGCAAGGGTACCTGCATTGGCGCTAGGCTGCCAATAGAGCGCCAGTGCAGGGGAAAAGGCAGGAATGCGGTGTATTGCCTTAAATATGGCACATTCCTGCCCTTTCCCTGTCATGCTGCGCAGCAAGTCACCTTGCTGCGCTGCACTGCATGACATTCTCATAAATAGGCCCCTTGGAGATTAGAGTACACAGCCTGTTAGGCTAGTATACACGTGAGAATTTGTTTTCCGATCCCAGGGTAGTTCGTTGAGGAAAGCAAGAGGACACAAAAGGAGGAATCAAGATGGTAGAATGTGTTTTTGGTAGCATAATGTGTTTTTTTTGGTAACTTAATTTGTGTATTGATGTAACATGAACCCTCAAGATCTATGTGTGCTAAATCTAATAACATAACATAACAGCTGAACTTGGAAATTCTCCGGGGCAGATTTACAAGAAAGGGACGCATCTGTAGAGATTCGTCACTTTCCCTGCGCCACACTGACAAACCCTTGCTCCACCATGGATGCGCCGTATTTACAATACGGCGCACCATGGCGCAAGGATTGACAGATGCGTCAGAATTTCTGACGCATCTGTTGGGGCAAAAGTCACGCATTGCTGGAGTCGTGTCGCAAGCACAACACAACTCCAGCAATGCTTTTTGAGGCCTATTCCCACTACACTGCGTCACTCCTTACGCCTGCTTCAAGCAGGCATAAGGTTTTGGCACAGTGGTGTCCTAGAAGTGACGCAGTGAAATCTTGTAGATTTCACTGAGTCACTTTTAAGAGGCCTTCCTGCGTGGGAACGCCCACCCTGCATACATTATACCTGACGCAGGTATAATGTGACGCAGGGTTTTACAACGTGACGCATCTCCCTAGATGCGTCACGTTGTAAATAGGCCGCATTGTTTGCGCCGCCGTTGCGTCAAAAAAAGTGACGCAATGGCGGCGCAAGGAGGCGCAAGGGGCTTGTAAATCTGCCCCTCAGAGTTGGTATAGGAGCTGCAGACAACAGAGCTCTGAAAATTGGAACAGATTGTAGGGCTTATTTACAAGCCTCTTGCGCTGCCGGTGCGTCACTTTTTCCCATATTAAAAGTGATGCACGGGCGGCGCAATGGGCTTGTAAATAAGCCTCTTTGTTTCTTCCTAGTTCTAATCTGTGCTGTCTAACGCTCATGCAGCAACTCAGAGAATTTCTGAGCTAAATGTATGTGCTTCAGGATGTGCAATTTCTTAAAACAAGCACACAGCTCTGCAAAATCGCACACTATCTTGACACCCCGAGAACTAATCTCAGTAGTGGGTCCAGTGTTTTACGTCTGGACGTAAGAAGAGATGAGGTTTCACAGAGTGCCTGAGCGTGATCTCTGAATTCTGGCAGTTCAGGAAAAAACTGATTTGCAGCATCCATTGCTAGGTAATCCTTCTGAAAGTTTGCAAAGTGACGTGAAATGCCCCAGGTCCTAATCTCTTTATTACACTATTGTGCTGCATGTTACACAGCCTAACAATCAACTGGTGTGCTGTTGGTCACTCACAGCACAGCACTGACAGTGAACAGGATGTTTATAATAGACCTAAGGTCACACAGTGATGGTTATGGTGGAAGGTACATGTCTCTGTTTATTACAGGTTAGAACATAAGATTAAAGGTGTGGAGCCTACATGTTAGCATGTAACAAATCATTTCATATCACATGCTCATACAGGATTGTGCGAGGCTTTCAAACATAAGTCTGAAACCATGGCTGCACTGCACTACTGCTTCCTGACAGGCGGACATTTGCTGTTATATAGAGTGCCCCATCGTTGACAATACAGGTATTTCAATACAGTGATTTTTTTTACCATAAACCATCTGCTTTAGCATTTATGAGGCACCTTGCAGCACTGGAACGTCACTTTTTTAATCATTCCGGTGGTGCAATGTGCCCACGCATATTTACAAGGCCACATAAAGCCACTTTACATGGCTTTTCATGGCCTTGTAAATATGTGCTCCTTTTGCGCAGAACACTGCGTGAAAGGGGAATTTCAGGGGTGCTGCTGTGGGTGTTCCCACGCAACACCCATGGAATCTGAAGCATTCCCAGATTTACGAGAAATTGTAAACCTGGGAATGCCTCAGAATCTAACTCCACCCCAGGGGTGGCATTAGGAAGGCACAACAAGGAGAAATGTTTAACTTTTCCTTATTTTTTCCATTTTCTATGTGTGCTGCAGTCCCTTCCTGCACAAAATCAATCAGCCCCGCAATGCAGGCACCCCACAGGCACCCTTGCACCATGGTGCAAGGGTGCCTGCGTTGGCACATGGTAGCCCATTGTGCGCCAGCGCTGGGGAAAAGGAAAGGAATGCACCGTATCACATAGATACGGTGCACTCATGCCCTTTTGTTTTGACGTAGTGCAGCGCAGTAAGATTTTTTGCGGTGCTGCCCTGTGCCAAAACCTCATAAATGAGGCCCTTAGAATCCACCGTTCAACAGTGCTGGGCTAGACTGCATTCCCGGTTGGCGGCCTGGGCGTATCAATTCTCCCCAACCTACCAGTTGCACTAGTAACCAGTCAATGTAGTCCATTACCTCCGCCGCTCACCGCCGAATCTTTTTTCATTTTTATTTTAACGCTTCAGTACAGAAATACACAAGATGTGTTTTTGTCAGATTCAGTCTCCAAACAAATGTAATGTTATATAATGCTTTTTAACATTTGTGCAAAATCATAGATATGATGCATGATGCCATGGCACATTATTCGAATCTAGATTGCTATTTGAAACATCCTGTATTATTTGTGTGTAATCTGCTCTCACATATATATAAACACCACCCCTTTCTTCTTTGTACCTTAGCCAAAATTTTGAGGACTTTTAAAAACTACGATGGATTTATCCACATCTTAATCTATGCCCAAACATGTTTTAAGATGGCGGCCGCAAAAAGACATATTCATGTATGAATTGAATTTGAGCCATCTCCTATGTTTACGTTCTTTGGCCGACATGCACTCTTTTCACTTTAAAATTATGTTTGATGTAATGAACTAACTGACATCGAGAAAGCCGGAGTGGCGAAACGCGTCTGTCAGTGCTGGGGAGGTTCTGCACTATTAAAGAAAATACACGTATGAATTCTTGTGAGTGCTCTCTTTTATGTCGGCCGACACAATATTCGTCTGCTGCTGTGCTTATATATATATATATATATATATATATCAGAAAAACTCCGCCAAACCTTGGATTGTTTTCCAAATAACGGAGCACAGACCTCAATTTTGGTGCAGCAAGGAATTAAATTTATTGCTCTCCAACCTTTACAGCCATATATATATATATTACCTAATGGCGGTCTGCAGTAGGTAGTTATAGTTAGGACCTAGTTTCCATAGGAAAAGAGTTTTTGATTTGCCAATATCTTTGGCGCCGGTTGACGAATCTTCGCAAAATTTTCAAAACTAATGAGGCGCTCCGGTCAGCTCCTGTCTTGAAAGTTTCGGGATGATTCGTCAAACGGGGGCCGAGAAAAAAGTGGGGTCCCAAACGCATTTTCTCCATGTTAATTTCCATAGGAAATTTTGGAGAAGGCTACAGCCCGAACTGCTGAACGGAATTAATCCAAATTTGACAAAAAGGTAGCTCTTGGTTCTGAAAGCGTTCTTTTTCTTCAAATCATGTAAATCTGTTCAGTAGTTTCTGAGAACTTCAAAATTAAAAAAATATGGATATCTGGTGACCACGGTGGATCCGCGAACCCTCCCGAGCACCAGCTTGACTCTGATTGGCTGTCAACACTCCAAACCAAAAAATTTTGGCAGCCATCTTGTGACTTGGTTGAACCGAGTCACAAGTAAAAAGGTTAAAAATGAAGAAAAGGGGGCAGGGTAGAAACACCCTGACCTCCTAGGCCTGCTCAGGGGGTCCTACAGGGACACCCAGGGCAAAAAAAAAGCATTTTGTTTTTGGCGAGATTCGCGTAAGGTGTGTGAATCCCACTAAAATGTTTTTTTAAATGAAGCGCTGTCTCCCGCGCTTTGTTTTAATAAGCCCCCGGGTGGGCCAGGTCCCGGGCGCAATGAGGAAAATATATGCAGAGGCCCGCGGGGGCCCCCGCAGCCCCGGGGACCGCCACCTCCCTGGGGCATGATTAATAGTATGCGGGGGGCACATGGCCCCCCAGAACCCCGGGGACCACCACCTCCCCGAGGCTTCAATTAATTAGGGTGGGGGGCCTTGCAGCCCCCATGCCCTGGGGAACGCCACCTCCCCGGGGCTTAATTGAAAAACAAAGTGTGAAAAACAAAGCGTTCTTTATTTCAAATCACGTAAATCCGTTCAGTAGTTTCTGAGAAATTCAAAAATAAAAAATAGCGATATCTGGTGACCGCAGTGGATCTGCGAACCCTCCTGAGCACGAGCTTGACTCTGATTGGCTGTCAACACTCCAAACCAAAAAGTGTTGGCAGCCATCTTGTGACTTGGTTGAACCGAGTCACAAGAAAAAAGGCTAAAAATGAAGAAAAGGGGGCAGTGTAGAAACACCCTGACCTCCTAGGCCTGCTCCAGCCCCCCCAGAGTCCCAGGGACCACCACCTCCCCGGGGCTTTAATTAATTAGGGTGGGGGGCCTTGCAGCCACCCCAAGCCCCGGGGACCGCCACCTCCCCGGGGCTTAATTGAAAAACAAAGTGTGGGGGGGCTCGAACCCCCCCACACTACCCCGGGGACCACCACCTCCCCGGGGCACTAATTATTCAAATTTGGGGGTCCGTTGCGGCCCCCATGCCCTGGGGACCACCACCTCCCCAGGGCTTCAAACATATGTTGGAGGGGGGCCGCACAGCCCCCCTCCAGAAGCCTTCCTTGGCCCTGGGGACCGCCACCCCTCAGGACCGGCTCCAGCAATGTCCTGGGGTACCCACCCCCGGGACATTGCAGTTTGCAATGGCAGGGTCAGAGCAGCGCTCCCGCCCTGCCATTACAAACTTCTGCTTTGCTTTATGGAAGCGAGAGCAGGAAACCTGCTCTCGCTTCCATGAAGCAAAGCAGAATTGCTTTTGGACAAGGGGAGCTGCATGTTTGCAGCTCCCTTTGTCCAAAAGCAATGCCGGCTCCCGCAGGAGGTGGGGAGCCGGCAGGGATCGCGGGGGCACTTTGGCTCCCCCCGCCGTACCCAACGTGAGAGCATGCCCCGGGGGATGGGGCCCCCGGGGCGGATACCGAGTAATGGAAGTGGGGCAGGGGTTTTTTCTCTCGATTTTGGAGTCGCAACCCCATCGCAGCTCTCAGCGCGGCCCCCCGTGTAGCGTTGCGTTGGATTCGCGAATCCACTTCAAATAAATAATGTAATAGTATATAATTTAGAAGGTAGTGTTGCATTTGTGAACTTTCTTTATAGAGTTAGTGACATTTAAGTTAATAATTACATTAAATTTGATATAGTTTGTAATAATATCTTTTAAAAAAAGTTGAACTTGAAAAGTGTATTGTGTTGTAGTACATTGAATTTGTGCTTTTGTTTTTGGATTCGCGACGGGTACGCGAATCCTCATAATATTTAAAAAGAGAATGTATGTTTTTTTTAAAAAAGTTTCACTATTGGGTTATAGGGTGGCTCTAAAAAGAGCCCTTGTTTTCATTATGACTTTGTTGAAGCTACATGTAAGTGCGGACGCACAGCTTAAGGTTGTTGAGAAACACTCTGTTTCCTTCATCTGTGAAGTGAACTCCATCACTTCTGTAGATGTCATCCATATGAAAAAGTAGATTGTTGTTATAGATGGAGTCCATCCTATGGTCTCTGAGGTAAGCAGAAACAGCTTTATTGATATTCTTTCTAGCTTTGTCAATCTGTGGACAGAATTGATTTGACCACTTCCATTTCTGTCTTTGGCATATATTAGAGTATACAAAGACAGTTTGAGGGAAAAGCAACATCAATTGATCAAAGGTATCCTTCATGAGCATTTCCAGTCCTACTCCAGTCAATGTGCCTAGGTCATTGCCCCCACAGTGCACAATCATGAGGTCAGGGGGTTGAAGATGCAAAAAGGTTTTAACCAAAGGAATCAATTGGTGCCACTTTAATCCTCTCTGTGCAATCCATTTAATATCCACATTTTGCAAAGCTAGGTCGTTGTCAATACCTCTGCGTTCAGCATACCTTTTGCACCAGAAAACATAGCTGTGCCCAACAATCCATACTGTAAGCATCTCGAAGGGATGTCTGGAAGTAATGAAAAGATGTCTGTAGCTGAGGTAGTCATGTGGTAGAATGAGAGGTATCTAAAATGGCGGAGAAGATGCTGTTTTTGAAAAAGCAGATAACTGATTGGCTGTTCATGAACATTGTACACTCAAAAATAGAAGCATGTTTCTTATTGGTTATTAAAAAAAGGTTCAAAGGTACAGCAGATAGGATAAGGTAATATTTTGCAAAAGAAATGAAATGAAACGAAAGAGGGATTTATAAAGCGCGATACAATTACCCGAAGGTGTCAAGGCGCTAGCTCATCAGGTGAAAAAATGCCGTAGGGTCTTAGTTTAGAATCAGAGATTGAAGAGCCAAGTCTTTAATGCTTTCCTGAAGGCCAACAAGTGGGTTTCGTCTTTTAACCTCTGGGGAAGAGAATTCCAGATTCTGGTCGTACCGACCAGAAAGCTTCTACCGCCCCAGGAGCTTTTCCTGAACCTAGGTGTCACCAGATTGTGAGCGTGAGCTGAGCGTAGATGGCGCGCAGGAGTGTATAGTTGAAAGTTCTGCTTAAAAAAGATAGGTCCAACATCATGGGTTGCTTTAAATGCTATGCAGAAAGCCTTGAACTCAATACGTCTCTTCACTGGTAACCAGTGCAGCACTTTTAGCACTGCAGAGGCAGATTTGTGCTTGGGAATGTTCAGCAAAAAGTGCACTGCGGAATTTTGTACAATCTGTAATTTGGTTAGACATTTAGTCCGGAGGTTGATAAAAAGACCGTTGCAATAATCGGCTCTGGACAAAACGAGAACCGAGATCACCAGCTTACGTAAATTAACAGGGATGAATGGAAGGATCTTTCTAAGTAATTTTAATGTATAGAAAGATATAGAGGTGACCTGGTTCATGTGGCCTTCGAAGGAGAGCTTGGAGTCAAAAGTGACTCCCAGGTTTTTTACCTTATTTGTAGGAATAGGTAGTGTGCCCAACTCCAAAGGTCACAAAGCAGGGGACCAGAAATTAGTGTTGCTGCCAAAGAGTAGGACTTCAGTTTTACTGGAATTTAATTTCAAACAATTAGTGGCCATCCAATCCCCAACTTGGTGAAGGCAGGTATAGAACTGTGCTGCTGTTTCTAAAGGCGAGCTTGTCACTGAAACCACAATCTGGGTATCATCAGCATAAGAAATTGCAGAGAAACCCTGAGATCTAATTAGCCTGCCAGAGGAGCAACATATATGTTAAAGAGGGTGGGGCTCAGTGATGATCCCTGTGGAATCCCACACAGCAGTGTAAAATTGGGCGATTTGAATTTAGAAAGAGCCACGAACTGTTCTCGGCCAGTCAAACCGATCTAGGTAAAGTAAGAGCCTTTCCTTTGATGCCTATTCTCTCCAGGTATTCCAATAATTTTTTATGATTGACAGTGTTGAATGCGGCAGAGAGGTCAAGCAGCACAATTGCTGCATTGCCCCCCTGCATCAACCATTTGCCTAACCTGTTCAGACGCTGAAATCAGTGCCAGTTCCGTGCTATGGTGCTTTCGAAAGCCGAACTGAGTGGCATCCAAGAAGGCATGTTTCTCAATGTAGTCCGATAATACTACATTCATGGTCAACTACACCTGTTATTTGCATTTGTAAGCTACTGTAGTGAACTTGAAAATATGTTGAACTTGTGACCTGTCAGTACAGTTGAATGTTGCAGAAACTGTTACTATGGAAACTGGGATTAAGCAGAATGGGGGAAGGGTTGAAACTTAACTGTGGTTTTAAAATATGAAATTGTAATTTATATATAAGTGATATGTTAATGAAGTAAGATTTCCCAAATCAGTACTATGTTTAGAAGTGGTGTGTTCTTAAAAAATAATGCTAGTATTATTAGTAATAGGTTTTCTGAACCTCTGTATGGATTCGCGGCTCCATCGCAACGCTACACTGCGACACCGCGGTGGAGTCGTGACTCCAGTAAATTACAGAACCAGTTTCGGCAGTACAAGAAGACAGTTAGAAAGGGTGAATATGTCTAACCAATAGAAATGTGTTTCACAATTTGAAATAAAGTAGGAAGGAATGTGATTTGTTACTTACATTTCTTTGTTTGGAGAAAGAGAGGGAAAGTTTGCCATTACTGCTTTTACCTTGTTGAGAGTGGGGCATTACATTGATTGTGTGCAAAAGAAAATCTTTTATGAGTTTCTGATATTTCATCTTCTACAATACTATTTGAAAGGTGGGTTACAAATTTGTGAGGTGTATTATGTATTAATATTTGAAAAGCTTTATTTTAAAACTTTAAAAATTATTCAAGAACTGTGATGTTTGAAATATGTTATTAAATGTAGAGATGTGTATTGTTGTTTGTTTTATTGTACTGAAATGATGATTGCAATAGATTGTGTATAGTAATAAGTGTACATTTGTAGATGGATTAGCGATTCTGGTAGTTAGTATTAGTGTGCGGAAATGTACAATTGAAGTACACCGCATAACTTTAGGCGTGGCTTTCAAATTGGAAGTGCAGTCAGTCAAGTTTTAAAGTGTGCATGGACTTGTGACTGAGGTATGTCTCTACTTGCATATGTATTCTCATATGTCTTATACATTTGAAGATGCAAGATGTATAACAGAGAGGTGTTGCTACTTTGCATGTGGCTAGGCTCAACACTGTGAGTAGTACTAGAATGGAGAACCAACAGCACAAAAGTGAGGTTTAAAACATGTTGACATGAGGTATTAGTGATTAGGCTACTTTGTATAAGTCTCTAGAGAGATACAGTTGAAATATGCCACATAATCTTTGGTGTGTGCTTGAAATGGGAAGTGTGTTCTGTGAAGTTTTCAGGTCTGCAGAGTGTTGTGATTGAGGAAAGTCTCTACTTGGAGATATATTCTGATATGTGTTATGCATTCGAAGATGCTTTACATATAAAACACAGGTATACGTCTATTTTTATGTTTCTTTTATATATGGTGTCACTAGCAAAAGGTACAGACACATTCATGCATGCTTTTAGGAATATGGTGAGACTTACAATAGAGACATGCGAAGGGTTACTGCTTTGTATTTGGCTAGGCTCAACACTCTAAGTAGTAGTAGAATGGTGAACCTGCAGCAAAAAAGTGAGGTTTAAGATATGTTGGCAAGGAGATTAGTGATTAGGCAACTTTGTATGAGTCTGTGGAAAGGTACTCTTTAAATATACCACATAATTTTCAGTGTCTGTTTGAAATGTGAAGTGCAGTCTGTCAAGTTTTAAGATCTGCATGGTCTTGTGACTGAGGTATGTCTCTACTTGCACATGTATTCTCATACGTGTTATGTATCTGAAGATGCTAGACGTATAAAAGACAGGCATACATGTATTTGTATAATTCTTTTATATATGATGCCACTAGCAAAAGGAAAAGACACATGCATGCATAGTTTCAGGAATATGCTGAGGCTTACAGCAGAGATATGCGAAGGGTTGCTACTTTATATTTCGCTAGGCCCAACATCCTGAGTAGTCGCAGAATAGTGAAGCTGCAGCTAAAAAATGAGGTTTAAGATATGTTGGCAAAGGGATTAGTGATTAGGGTACTTTTTATGAGTCTAGATGTATAAAGCACAGGTATATATCTGTTTGTATGTTTCTTTTATATATGATGCTGCTTGCTAAAGGTGGAGACACATGCAGGCATGCTTTCAGGAATATGGTGAGACGTACAGCAGAGACATGTGAAGGGTTATTGCTTTGTATTTGGCTAGGCTCAACACTCTGAGTAGACGCAGTATGGTGAAGTTGCAGCACAAAAGTGAGGTTTAAGAGATGTTGGCAGAGGGATTAGTAATTAGGCTACTTTGTATGAGTCTGGGGAAAGGTACACTTGAAGTATGCCGCATAAATGTAGGTGTCTGTTTGAAATGTGAAGTGCAGTCTGTCAAGTTTTAAGATCTGTATGGTGTTGTGACTGAGGTATGTCTCTACTTACAGAGGTATTCTGATACGTGTTATCCATCTGAAGATGCTAGAAATGTAAGACGCAGGTTTACATCTATTTGTATGTTTCTTTTATATATGATAGCTCTAGCAAAAGGGACACACACATGTATGCATTCTTTCAGGAATATGGTGAGACTTACAACAGAGATATGTGAACGGTTATTGTGTTATATTCAGGTAGGCCCCACACCCTGAGTAGTAGTAGAATGGTGAAGCTGCAGCACAAAAGTGAGGTTTAAGAGATGTTGGCAGAGGGATTAGTGATTAGGCTTATTTTTATGAGCCGGTAGAAAGGTACACTTGAAATACACCACATAAATTTCGGTGTCTGCTTGAAATGGGAAGTGCAGTCTCTGAAGTTTTAAGGCCTGCATGGTCTTGTGACTGAAGTATGTCTCTACTTACACATGTATTCTGATCTGTGTTATCCATCTGAAGATGCTAGACGTGTAAAACACAGGTATACATCTATTTGTATGCTTCTTTTACATATGGTGTCACTAGCAAAAGGTACAGACACATGCATGCATGCTTTCAGAAATATGGGGAGACTTACAACAGAGACATGTGAAGGGTTGCTGCTTTGTATTTGGCTAGTCTCAACACCTGAGTAGTAGTAGAATGGTAAAGCAGCAGCAGCAGATAAGCGAGGTTTAAGATATGTTGGCTGAGGAATTAGTGATTATGTTACTTTGTATGAGTCTGTGGAAAGGTATATCTGAAATATACCGCATACCTTTCAGTGTCTGCTTGAAATGTGAAGTGCAGTCTGTCAAGTTTTAAGATCTGCATGGTCTTCTGACTGAGGTATGTCTCTACTTGCACATGTATTCTCATACGTCTTATGTATCTGAAGATGCTAGATGTATAAAAACACAGGTATACATCTATTTGTATGTTTCTTTTATATATGATGCCACTAGCAAAAGGTAGAGACACATGCATGTATGCTTTCAGGAATATGGTGAGACTTACCACAGAGACATGTGAAGGGTTTCTGCTTTGTATTTGGCTAGGCTCAACACTCTGAGTAGTAGTAGAATGGTGAAGCAGCAGCAGAAAAGTGAGGTTTAAGATATGTTTGTAGAGGGATTAGTGATTAGGCTAGTTTGTATGAGTCTGTGAAAAGGTACACTTGAAGTACGCCGCATAAATTTAGGTGTGTGTTTGAAATGTGAAGTGCAGTCTGTCAAGTTTTAAGGTCTTCATGGTCTTGTGACTGAAGTATGTCTCTACTTGCACATGTATTCTGATACGTGTTATGCATCTGAAGATGCTACATGTATCAAACATAGGCAGACATCTATTTGTATATTTCTTTTATAGATGATGCTACTAGCAAAAGGTACAGACACATGCATGCATGGTTACAGGAGTATGGTGAGACTTACAGCAGAGACAAGCGAAGGGTTGCTGCTTTGTATTTGGCTAGGCTCAACAGTCTGAGTAGATGCAGAATGGCGAAGCTGCAGCACAAAAGTGAGGTTTAAGACATGTTGGCAAAGGGATTAGTGATTAGTAACCCTGGGCGAAGTTTGCGTAGCCGCGCTACGCGAGGCTACGCGAAGATGTACAAAAACTCTGCGACGCTACGCGTAGCTACGCGAGCATGCAGAGTTGCTTGTTTCCGCATGCTCGCGTTGTCTCGCATATGCTCGCGTTGTGCTCGCGTATGCTCGTGAGATGTTTTTGACGTTCGGCAACGCGGATGACGTGTTTGGGAGAATTATCGTGTGAACTTCACCACGCGGTCGCCAATGGGCGCGGCCATCTTGTTTTCCTATTTTTTGCATGGTTCTGGGGCCTGTTTTCCAATCTCTCTCCAATCTTTTCAATCCTTTGTATTTTACCCTGTTTTTCTGATCTTTTTATTTATTATCTATCCCTCTCTTTCCCTAAGTCTATATTTTGCGTTTTATTTCTACTTTTACTGCGTTTTTTTAACTTTTCTACTGTTTTATAATACTTCCTTCTTTACTCTCCTACTTCTTCCCCTAACTTTATTTTTTCCTGCTAAATTTTCTTTTCCGCCCCCCGCCCACCCCAGAACCATGCCTAAGGAAAAGGGTACCGGCTCCAAGGGCAAGGCGCCTGCGCCAAAGAGCCGCCTGCCTTGCGGCAGACTGCGCCCGGCAGGGGTGCAGGCCCGGTCCCTTTTCGGCGAGGCGGAGGTGGCCGCCCTTGTTTTTTTTGTGCAGCGCCACCTCCCATTGACCTTGGCAGAAGGCGGCAGGCCTGGCTCCGGGTACGCTACCCAGGAGCGTCACCGCCAGTGGGCGAGGGTGCGCCGGGCAGTGTTTCGCTGCTCTGGGGTCCGGCGCACCCATAACCAGCTGACCCACCGGTGGTCAGACATATTGGACCGGGAGCAGGACCTGCTGGACCTGATAGGTGTCGAGGTCGTGGGGCTTGGTGAGTAGCTAATACTAGTAGTATTGTGTGTTCTCTAGACTGTGTTACTGTTATTGCGAATATAATTTTTTTCCTAGTAGCAAGAATGCTGCTGCTTACATTGCAGGTAAATTAAGTTTAAAAATCCTCTGTGATTGTTATTCTTCTAGACACAGGTGCTCGGCGCTACTAATCTTACTTGTTGTTTGCAACTTTGTGCTCTCTTGGGCTGATTATGTAAGAGTTTACTTTAGAGAACTTAAGTTAGGTAATGCTAGAGAGACTCTAGTCCTTGCTTTGTCCTCCTGTCACTAAGATAGTGGTGGATAGGTAGTTTAGTTACTTAGTATTAGTTGGTAATTTTTAAGCGGTCTGCGTGACGCATCCTCCGTCACGTCACGTGCTGTTGAGTGCTGCTTACTCCAGTCCTTAGTAGAAACTTTTGTAGTTTGTTTAGTGAGGGAGTAATAGGCTTAGCAGAATATCAGCAGCAAGCAACCAACCAACAATTTGGTGTATGCAAAAATGTATGCATGTGTCCTCCATCTATGCATTTTTGAGGACTAAAATAAATGGAAATGCAGACTTAGTGAACAATTTTTGGCCCGTCTGAATAGGTGGGCTAGGTCAGCTGGTACTTAGGCGTAGTATTCTGGAATCAGAATGGAACACTGGATTAGTGTTCATAAATATAATAACTAGACGGTCCGCGAATTCCGCGATACTACCAGTCGATCAGATTAGATAGGTCAATTTTATTGCAATTGTTGTTTCCAAAAATGTTTTTTGAGCGTTTTTTAAAATATTTTATTTGTTTCACACCAATCATCAATGTTTGTCTCTTTCTTTTTTATATCTTACATGATCAGCATCCAGGGGCAAGAAGACGGGGTCGGAGTCGGCGGGAGCAGCTGGAGAACGCCAGGACCAGGACCGCTCCTCTACCGAGGGCTCTGCTGCTGGCCCCAGTAAGTCTTCCTGTTGTTAATATTAATAATTATATTTCCCTAACTTTTACTGCACCTTATTTTTTCCGAACTATCATTTCCGTTTCCTAATTCTATTTTTTACCAAATCTTCTTCGATTTAGACTATCTGTTTCTAAATTCTTGTTATCCCTGCCTCTAACTGCCTCTGATATGACTCTCTGTAAAACTACTATTATTAGTCTGTCTGTAGCTAAGCTTGCCCAGTTGGCCACTCTTTATTTAAAAGGATTTATTAAAACTCAGATTCACCAATAGCTCTAGCCACTGAGTCCAGACCTTTGGGTTGGCCTCTTCTAGTCTTCTTAATCTTGAGAGGCTTTTTGACAATTCCCACCAACTAAATGCCCAACCAGATATTTTACTATTTTTGATAGGATAGGACATACTACTACTAGTAGTGTCTACTCTACTCTAGTACCCAATTTGTAGTGATGTATGTGGTATATGTATGTATTTTTACTTTTTTTTCAATCTTGCTAGTGAAAAATAGGGGGAGGTGTATATGGCATCTAAAAAATGTGTAATGTTTTTTCTAGACGTACCGACCATGACCACCAGTGCCGGGGCCAGCGGCGGGGCAGGCGACTCCAGCCAGGAGGGAGCAGTGGATGCGGCAGCTGCCACAGGGGTGGGTGAGCCAGCAGCAGTGGCGGGCGGTGGTAAGTTATACTTATATTCCTTACTTATTGACAATAGTTACACACTTGCTGCAAGGGTGTTGTGTAAGTTGAGAGAGACTAAGTTGTTGTGAACAACGGTTGAAGAAGACAAGACACCCTTTACTAAGCATTAGAGCAATAGCATTAGTGATGGGAGTAGTTGAGTAACTAATGGCCTCTTCTATCTGACTTCAACTCAGCTGGGAAAGTTTTATGGAGAAGACTAAGAGTCAGACGACCTTGATGGATGGGTTGATCGAAAAGGGAAAGAAGGATGGAAGGAGGAAGGACGGGCGAGATGTAAATATATATGACTGGCAGAGAAGGATAACTGCCACGTGGGATGCATGCATAGGTGGCTGATAGGAAGGAATCAGATGCATGGGTTGTTGAAGGATGGGTGGAAGGTGAAAGAAGAAAAGATGCCTGCCTGGGTGGATGAAACTGTATGGGTGATAGCAAGAATCCTCTGGGGTGTTTGATGGGTCAAACTCAAAGGCAAGCAAGGAAGGAAGGACGCATGGGTGGTGGTTTAAAAAAATAATAATAAATGTTTGTTGTTAAAACAAACTAAGGTTTGTTGAGAGTTTAAGAAGAATGATAGACATGTTTACTTTGAATGGATGATGGCTGGATGGTATTCATCACATCATATTCATAGCATAGATGGAGACTGTCACTGGATGAAGAGTCTTTGAAGAGAATGTAAAAGGAACCGCGCCAGAGTAGCAAGCAAAGCCAAGGAGAATAGAAGTTGTATGTTCAGAATACTCCCTTGACTCACAGTAGTTTGCAAGCACAGCATATATTTTGTGTATGTATGTTATCAAGCGCCTCCCTCCGACTCCGATGCCCACTCACTACCTATGTGAATTTATTTTCGACTGTTTCAGCCTGCCATAAGTGGCCTTCACTGGCCTATCGGCTGCATGGATTGGTTACTAACCGGTTACACAATCAATCAAAACAAAGTACCTCATGTCGTCCCATACATATATATAAGCAATGATCATTTGGATAAGATATCATCTGCCTTGTTGTAGTAGGCAGGGTGAAAGTGAAATTGAGCAGTTGCCCTGGCCTTGATGTAACAGAGAGTATGGTCAGTGCCACCCATAATAGAAAAAATAAGATGATTGTGTAGTCAGCTTCCCCACCTGCAGAGTGCAGACAGTAGTAAATAAAAATAACGTGAGTCTGCGTCACGAGTATAATGTTTGTCTTGAGCGCAAGCTGATTGAGCTGGCATGCCAGCTGCAACAAGGTTACTTAATTTAGCTAAACAAGAGAGAAGAAGAAAACTGGTGTACTCGAGTCCATACTACCACAAATTTTATGTCATGTGCTTGCTAGTGCTACTGTGCCCCTATGTGTAGAATTAATTTTGTGTTACTGTTTTGCTAACAGTATTACAATAGTCTCTTTTCTTTTTTTGATATAGGTACTCCTTCCCAACCAAAAAGACCAAACAGGAAGGAGTTGGCAGCCATGGCCCGGCGCCGGAAGCTTGAGGCCATTCGGAATGAGTATCGGCGGCTGGTGGCTCTGGCGGAGGAGGAGGCGGCAGCAGCTGCAGCCTCCTCCAATGCACCGGGCCCCAGCCAGGCCCCTGGCCCTCGAGTGGTACGGCGCCGCGGTCTGGCATCCTCCCGCCGCACTACATCCAGCACTGTTGCCCTCCCTGTGGATGCAATTGCTGAGCCTTTAAGCGGCGCGTGATCCTCCGAATGGCGCACCTAGATGAGCAGGTAAAGGAGGTCCTTAAGAGACAGCGAGCCCGCCGATAGACTGAGATCCCGTTGGATTGCCCCTTTTTTATTCTTTCTTTTGGTGGGTGGGCATTGGGCTACATTGGGGAAAAGTTAGGGTTTATATTTATTATTTATTATAGACAATTTTTTAATTCAACGCCACGGACATTGTTTGGACTCTATCTTTTGACTTTTTGGACATTGGTTGGGGTTAGGGAGAGGGGTGGGTCAGGTGTTGTGGGATTTTTTACAATAGTTTATTTTGTTAGGGGATTAAATTATATTTATACTTAAACTTTACATACAATGTAAATGTTTTGTGGGGGGGTTACTCTTTTACGTCACATGGTTTCCTTCCTTTGCTGCTGCAAAATAATCTGCCAATTTTGTAACACACGAACAGATAGATGCGGTACCCTCACTGAGTGACTTGTCCTACTAATACTGTCAGTCTCTTCTCCTAGTCTAAGCAGTCTGCCACTGGACTCAAGGGTGTGGGTGTGTGAATTAATGAACCAATTAATTTCCATTATTAATTATGCCTCCCCAAACTTCTTCTCTTACCTGTAATTGATGTTTAAACTTAGGCACAGCGATGGCTGGTTATAGTGATGATGGTTTGTGTTTCCCAAGATGCCATGGTTGTGGTGGTAGTAGTAGACACTGGCAGTAGCATTTGCAAAAAAAGAAAATGAGACAGTCAGTCGCCTGAGAGAGACTCTGGGAGGAGTAGTAGAACGAAGTACAGTACACTACACTAGAAGACTGCCAAACAATAATAATAATGCTGATTAGCAATGCTAAAGTAAAATAAAACATAATGGTGGCGGGGATAGCCTAAGCCTAGTACAACAAGTTACATACTGTAGTTGTGTTGAGTCCCTCGACACAAGCATAACCTTTAGTGCTGTGCAGGAGGATGATGAATCCAATCAATGCCGGCAATTAATTATGATGGATTAGGTTCCTTTGGACAAAAAATTGACTTGCAAATATACTGAGCATGGGTGGGCAAGCAGAAGAAGATCCTCGCCCTGCCTTGAAATTGAATCAGTGTTGCTTTCACCACATCCGCCCCAGCAAGCGTGTGATCAATTATTGGTGTACATTTAATTTAGTCACACCTCAATATAAATCACACAGCCCGGGGGAAGAGGGTTAGGGTTTGATGAATGGTTGGGAAGGGGGTTTGGGGAAAGGTTTGACAAAGATAAACACTACGCATGGACAAACAACAAAACACAATCTTGGCAGACGACCATCATATCCATAAATCTGTTAAGGGAGAAAATGGAAATGCATGCATGATGATGATGATGACTTGATGGTTAATGATAAGTATTACTTACTAACTAGACTAGTAGACAGTACAGGGCAGCAGTATATTATTAATTATTATGCAATTTGCCATGCCTGTCTGCCCTCAGAGAGACCCAAATTACATAAAGTTTTATGGAGAAGTCTAAGGGGTATATTCACAAGAACGTGTGATAACTATCGCAAGAGTAGCGTAAAGCAACTTACAACATCGCAGCCTATCTCTGGAAAATAACCCCGTGTCAACGTGGAATTCACAACAAGGCGGTAGCATGCGATAGTCACCAGATAACGCATCAAATGTCAGCGTGAAAATCAACGCCACGCCGAAAAAATGCGAAACGCGAGAAATCATGCGATGAGGCCAATCGCGGTACAGAAATCAGCGAGCACCAGCCACAGGCCTGCAAATCCCACGCGTCCGCGGGAAAAAGCACCATAAAAGAAAGAAAAAAAAAGCCCAAAAACAATTCAAACTGCGTAGCAACATGGATGCACCTGGACCGAGTGCAGAGGACAAGCCGAACACCACAAGCCCCACGGAGGACCAGCCAGGAACCCCGCGTTCGGGGAAGGGCAAAGACAAGAGGAAGAGGAAGACCGGGTTCAGTCCGCAGGAAGACCGGATCATCGTCACGGAGGTGACCGAACACCATCAACAACTGTTTGGCACCTCCACTGCGGCACTGGCAACCCAAAACAAAATATGGCAGGCCATCGTTACCAACGTCAATGCAGTCGGAGTGTCGAGGAGGTCACTGGAGGAGGTCAAGAGGCGCTGGCATGATCTGAAAAGGCAGACCAAACATAAGCTCGCCGCCAACAGGGAGGTGGGAGTCATGCGACACAGGAGGAGCTGGATGAGCTGGAGCAAATGGTGGCCACAGTCAGCAGTGAGGAGATGGTGGCAGGATTGGGGGGCCTGGACACAGCACGCTATGACCTGACCAAACAGCAACAGGGTGAGTAACGACTAGGGACGGGGGGAGATGGGCACAATGGCACACATGCACAATTACGTGTAGCACACAGCACACCCACAATGACCGTGGAACATGTCCCTGATTGCCTTGGCACACTGCCGCACACATAGAAACGCCAAATAGGCCCCCATTCACAATGTGCACAGAGGGCCCCCCCTATCACCAATATCACAACCGACCTGTGCACATGTGCTGAATCCAGCAAAGCAGCGGCTCTGTGACCCACACTGACTATGCAAGTAACACTGCATGTCCGATAGCATGGCAGCAGCCAAAAAAAAATGACATGGCCCACGAATCGACATGGAGGTAGCCCAGTGCGGATCACATCCGTAAAGGAGCAGGTCACACTCCGACATGTCCACGTGCACCCACAACCCATGCCGTACAATACACGCAGCAGACGAACAATGCACCAGGAAACAAAAACAGTCCGAGAGCACATATGACCTAAGTCAAAAGCAAATCAGGCCCCGAAAAGCACACAATTCAAAGGTACCCCGCCTCAAAGGGAGAAGGCTACACAAAATCAGAGCTACAGGGGCAACTCCCCCACAATGCAGCACACACACATAGCAATCACAGAACATCAGCAATGACGGCAATGTGGTACAAAGTGCAACACCAGCACCACACGACAGAGCTCACAACAGGTTCCGCTTGTGCGTAGTAACTGTCCACTCACATCTGGCATTGCCTGACACTGTGTGATGATAATGTACGGGTACTACCACACATCCGTCATGTAGTCGAAAAACACACTGACTTCCATCAAATAGCCAGCTCCCCCAAAACAGTCACAATGTACATTGGCATGCAGTCTGAATGTAAACATCTGCAAATCATCACCATACATGTGAAACCCTGTTAACCTGCATCTCCCCTTTACATTGCAGAGGGACAAGCAACACCTCCTGCAGAGCACACCACACTTCCCATCATTGATGATGAAGAGGACAACCTGCACATATGTCAAGACACCCTCCAACAGATAATGGACAGCCTCTGCACCCCACCCCCAGGAGCAGGGCAGGCCAGCTGCCTCGAGCTGACCCCACCACCTGCACAGACCACACAGCAGGAAACACACACCACCACGGCTGTCTCCCAGGACCCCCCGACCAATACATGGAATTCCAATGGCGTGTGTTGGGTTGCCAGGTGGAGTTGGCTCATCAGCTGCGGGTGGGTTTCGAGCTCGTGGCAGCCAAACTCAATGCCATACGTGGGTGTCTGAGTCCCATCAGGGACCACGTACAGTCCCTATCGGAAACCCCCTGTACGCACCATGCTCCGCCACAGACCTTGACTGACCTCGCTGGTGCCATGAATCTAATACAAGAACTGTCTAGTCAGACAGGCACCAGCCATGACAGCACAGAGTTGGCACAGATGCGGAGGGCAATGGAGACCATGGAGCAGATGCAGGCTGGAAGTATGTCTGCCATGGCTGGACACCAGCGAGTAGTGGCTGGGAACTTCAATGCCCTGCAGTACTTCATCTTGCCATTGCTGCCACTGAGCCGTTCCCAGATGACTGCAGCGGGAACATCGACACACACAGCTCCGACCCCTGATGTGTCCGTGGCACACTGTGATGCTGCCCCATCACCTACGCAGTCTGATGTGTCAGGGGCACACAGCGATGCAGCCATCACCCCGCACACACACAGGACACACCGGACACAGAACCCGTATCAGTGGAGTGAGAAGGGGATGGGAACTACTGTGTGAGGAAGGAGGCAGTAGCATCCATCACCGCCATATGGCCTGTCCCTGCCTGGTTATGACGTATGCATCATGCCCTGGGAAATACCTCCTACTGACCTCCGGAACACTCTGCGACATTCACCCAGACCCCGACACGGACTGCCATTTCTTCACCGCTGGCCAATTACACAGCAATCCTGCTGCGGACTGCACTCTCCCTCCTCCTAATCACTGTGCAATCCCCAAAGAACTCTGGTTGGCCCACCACTGGGCTTCCATGTGATGTGGGCTTGGATGGCCATGTACAGCTCCAGCTCCGTCAATCACCTGAATGTGAATAAAACATTCTAAATCACACAGATGTGTCATCACTATGTTCACTCACGTATGGAAGTATGGCTGGATGTAGGGACAATGATTGCACATGAAGGTACACACTGGTAACTGACATCTATGCGCATATCTATCTCTGAGACACATGGCCAATTGGATGACTGTGAAGGTGAGTACTAGCTGTGTCCCATTGCACATCAACAACAATCTCACAACCCCCCAACGTAGGCACACGTCCATGTGTTGAATAGGGCTGTGTGTAGGAGTGACCAAAATGGTGGCAGGCCAGGAGTGGTGTCCTACACCATGTGTGACAAAAGAACTTGACGTTGCATACCTTCTTACACACATCTGTGTGGACACATTCTGTTGTGATATATGACATTGCTCCACATGGTCAGAGGTTGGACACCATACACACATAGCTGAAGGCATGTAAGTGCACATATCGTCCAGCACCTAACCAAAAACAATGTCTGGCTCACAGAGGTGGAGCTTGCCAAAGGGACACACCCCCATTGCACATGCATCAGTCAGTTCCTCCCTGTGTTGGGACGATGCTCATTGTGGCACATGAGTGGAGAATCTAAACAACACACCTCACAGTTAGACACCAGTGAAGTGGCATAGACTTTATTGGCATGTGCGTGTCAGTACAGACGAGGCAACGGCCACATCAGGCAGGGACATGCTTAAGACACTTACACGCAGCATGGGTACATGTCGAGGTTCCGTAAATGTTGGGGCTGAAATGGACATCATTCATCACGGATGGCAACGCTCACAGCCCACCTTGCCTTGCTGGATGAGTCATGTGTTGTTTGGCGTCTGCCCATTGCTCTGTGTGAGGGGGCATGACTCACTGCACATGGGATCTGCATGGTGCTCTGCCTCTGGAGTGCGCCGATTGTCTGCTCTGCTGACAGTGATCAGGTGTGAGGGTCCGACAGGTTCACATGTCGTGCTACATTGCCATGTGTGTGCTCTCCCCCAGCAGTGTGTCCGAATTGGCAACGTTGCCAAACGACGCTGTGTTGCTCCGACCATGGACCTGCGTCACCTTGCACAGGTGTGTGTACACACGCGTTATTCCACGCACATGCATCCAGAGCCTGACCGAAGGCAGACGTGTCCTCTGTTGTGGTGGGATATGTGAGCAATCCCCACGATGCAACAAGTTGTTGGGCCATGTGCTGTGGGTGGCAATCAGATGTGGATGCAGGAACGTAGTTACTCGTCCATGAATGCCCTTGCAGCTTCATGTGCAATGTGTTCCAATAGTACGTCGTTGTCATGTTCAAGGAACACCAGGGTGAGCCAATCCATTAGGTGGTCCGGGCAGGTGTGCTCAGCCCATGCCGTCTCACCGATCCGCAACACAGCCCAATAGGGAAGCGCCTCGATGTGGTGACTGCACACGAGAAATTGTGCAATCTCCCATGCACAACTACCAATACATACGCAGTATGTCAAGGCAATCCATGCACGGCTGTCTTGGTTACACTCCTGTTCGTGATCCAACAGGGGGCGCAGACACAAGTCATAGTCCAATTCATCAACAGTTGTGTTGGATAGGCAGACATCCATGGGACACTCGAATGTGCATGTTCGGCAGTGGAACCAGGGCTGGACGCAGGTGATGTGGGCAATGCGGAAGCTGAGCCTGTAACTGATCCGCAGCACTGCCAGTGCGCCCAGTAAATGCAGCATACGTGCACGGTACTGTTCCACGTGACGGGGGTTGTGCATGTGCCCGGTATGGCCTGCCATTGCGTTGGTGCGTCTCGTGAACTGGCACTCTTCTGAACTGCGGCAGTTGTATGGAGGATATGCCACAGCTCTGAGCAATGATTCGAATGTGTGTGCAACATTGTGGGTAATGGATTGCTGTTTCCGTGAGTGTCAAGGGCATCCCATGCGGGGGTACCACAGGCAGGGGCTTCTGTGTGTGGGCTGTGGAAAAGTCGGATGGTTCATTTGCGGAATGCGTGGTGTGGGAGTCGTCCCCATCTGCCATTGCCTCTCTATCAGGGTGTTCCAGGCGCGTTCTGGACCAAGGTCAGAGGTGCAGGTGTCCTCCCGCCTTCTGCATTGGGACAGTGGTGCTTTCATCCCTGATGTTTGTCTGACTACTACTTGCGTTTTCGGAATGTGATGTGGCTTTGGCGCTGAGATTGGGACACGGCCTTGGGCTCATGGTGTACGGATGGCGATGCACACACACATGTTGGCATGTGGAGCCAGGTGCCCGAGCGGCCTTGCACTGCTTGTGCTATCTCACTCCATCTCTCTCCCTCGCTCTCTCCATCTCTTTCCTTTGTTGGGCGCATGGCACACCTTCTTCTCTTGGATTTGGTCTTCCAGGCTGTGTGCTACGGATTGTCCAGTGAGGAGCCGCTAGGACTCATCCTAAGGGTTGTTTCTGCTTTTGTTTGTATGGTGTTTTGTGTTGGTGATTGCATTGCTGTATGACTGATTCTCTATTTTCTGGCCACGCATGTATGTTTATTTTCCTGCTTGTGCGACATCAGGCAAAATGTTTGTTTTGGGATTCGTGGTGTTGGTGTGCAGTTTCTTAGTCCGGGGTTGTGGGTGGTCCCGGGGGGGTGGTATTGCGGGCCTGGGTGTGGTGTCGGTGGGTGTTGTGGCCCTCTTGCGTGTCCGTGCTGCATGTTCAGTTGCTCGTGGGCATCTGTTGTCCTTCATGTGTGGCTCTGGGCTGTGCTCCCTTTTGTGGTGCTGGCTGCCGTCCGACTTTACACCAGGTCAGAGCAGGTGTAAATTTCCTGGTGCTAACGTGCCTTATCGCCTGTTTTGTGTTCTTATCGCCGATGTGGCTGGTCGTTGTGAATATTGAGGTGTGATGTTTTCTCGACTTTTGGCACGGGAACGCCTACTCTGCATCTCATTAGCGATATTTGCGGGGGTCCTCTGTGGCGATGTTTTTTGAGGCTGCTATCGCGGGTAAACTGGTGCTGTGGGCTGTTAACACCGGCTTGTGAATGGGGAGGTAAATTTATCACGACTTTGGCTGCGATAAAGTGCCGTTAATTCGGCGATATCTCCTTGTGAATATGCCCCTAAGAGTCAGATCAGATGACCTTAATGGATGGGTTGAACGAAAAGGGAAAGAAGGATGGAAGGAGGAAGGACGGGCGAGATGTAATATATATGACTGGCAGAGAAGGATGCGTGGGATGCATGTATAGGTGGCTGATAGGAATCAGATGCATGGGTGGTTGAAGGATGGGTGGAAGGTGAAAGAAAAGAGGCCTGCCTGGGTGGGTGAAACTGTATGGGTGGATAGCAAGAATCCTCCGGGGTGTTTCATGGGTCAAACTCAAAGGCAAGCAAAGAAGGAAGGACGCATGGGTGGTGGTTTAAAAAAAAAAAATGTTTGTTGTTGGTGAAACAAACTAAGGTTTGTTGAGAGATTAAGAAGAATGATAGACATGTTTACTTTGAATGGATGGATGCCTGGGTGGTATTCATCATAGATAGCATAGGTGGAGACTGTCACTGGATGAAGAGTCTTTGAAGAGAATGTAAAAGAAAATGAAACCGCGCCAGAGTAGCAAAGCCAAGGAGAATAGAAGTTGTATTTTCAGAATACTCCCTTGACTCACAGTAGTTTGCAAGCACAGCATATATATTGTGTATGTATGTTGTTATCAAGCGCCTCCCTCCGACTCCAAGGCCCACTCCCTACCTATGTTAATTTATTTTTGACTGTGTCAGCCTGCCATGGGTGGGCTTGGGCGTGGGCTATCGGCTGCATGGTTACACAATCAATCAAAACAAAGTACCTCATGCCGTCCCATATATAAGCAATGATCATTTGGATCAGATATCATCTGCCTTGTTGTAGTATAGTAGTCAGGGCAGGGTGAAAGTGAAATTGAGCAGTTGCCCTTGATGTAACAGAGTATGGCCAGTGCCACCCATAATAGAAAAATAAGATGATTGTGTAGTAGTAGTCAGCTTCCCCACATGCAGACAGTAGTAAATAAAACTAACGTGAGTCTGCGTCACGAGATGAGTAAGTGTTTTGGGCGCAAGCTGACTGAGCTGGCATGCCGGCTACAACAAGGTTACTTAATTTAGCTAAACAAGAGAGAAGAAGAAGACTGATGTACTACTGGAGTGAGTCCATAGTGCTAGTATAATGCCTGAAACTCCCACAAATGTTAGAGGCCGAGAAAGTGGGAGGATAGATGCCACAAATGTTATGTACTGTGCTTGCTAGTGCTACTGTGCCACTATGTTTAGAATTAATTTGTCTTACTGTTTTGCTAAGAGTATATTGGTTACAACAATATTCTTTTTTCTTCTTGATATAGCTACTCCTTCCGAACCAACAAAATCAACTAAACCGGACAGGAAGGAGTTGGCAGCCATAGCCCGGTGCCGGAAGCTGGAGGCCATCCGAAATGAATATCGGCGGCTGGTGGCTCTGGCGAAGGAGGAGCAGACGGCAGCAGCTGCAGCCTCCTCCAATGCCCCGGGCCCCAGCCAGGCCCCTCGAGTGGTACGGCGCCGCGGTCTGGCAGCCACCTGCCGCACTATATCCAGCACTGCTGCCCCCCCTGTGGATGCAACTGCCGAGCTTTTAAGCGCTGCATGCTCCTCCAAATGGCGCGCCTAGAGGAGCAGGTAAAGGAACTGAAGCAGGAGGTTCTGACGGTTAACCGGCGACTGTGAGCCCGCTGATAGGGAGATCCCGTTGGATTGCCCCTTTTTTATTCCTTTTTTTGGTGGGTGGGCATTGGGCACACGTTGGGGAAAAGTTGGGGTTATAACTTATATGAACAATTTTATTTTTGAACGGACATTGGTTTCAGCATCGTCAAAGAGTTCTCCAACCCCAGCGCCGGAAACAACGACATCACCCCCTCGCAAGACCTCTGCAACTCACTCTCCGCGTTCTTCCACCGCAAGATCACCGACATACACAACAGCTTCAACGCACAAACAACGCACCCTACCGCCGAACCAATGCCCGCCACCACCACCCTCTGCAACTGGACCCCGATCAACACCGAAGACACCACCCGCACGATGAACTCCATCCACTCCGGATCACCAACCGACCCCTGCCCACACCACGTCTTCAACAAAGCCGACGCCACCATCGCACCCCATCTCCGGGACATCATCAACTCCTCCTTCCGCACCGCCACCTTCCCGGAGAGCTGGAAGCACGCCGAGCTTACCGCCCTCCTGAAGAAACCAACGGCGGACCCCACCGACCTCAAGAACTACCGCCCCATCTCGCTCCTTCCGTTTCCGGCCAAAGTCATCGAGAAGACCGTCAACAGACAGCTTGCCGCCTTCCTCGAGACGAATGGATCCCTCGACCCCTCGCAGTCCGGGTTTCGGGCCAACCACAGCACCGAGACCGCCCTTATCGCAGCCACCGACGACATCAGAACCCTAACCGACAACGGGGAAACAGCTGCCCTCATCCTCCTGGACCTCTCCGCGGCGTTCGACACCGTCTGCCACCGCACCCTAGTGAAGCGCCTCAGCAACATCGGAATCCGAGAGAAAGCACTGGAATGGATCATCTCGTTCCTCGCCGGAAGAACCCAGAGAGTCCGCCTCTCCCCGTTCAGATCCGAAGCCACCGAAGTCATCTGCGGCGTTCCACAAGGATCCTCACTCAGCCCGACCCTCTTCAACGTCTACATGAGCCCCCTCGCAGCCATCGCACGCCGACACAACCTCAACATCATCTCCTACGCCGACGACACCCAGCTGATCCTCTCCCTCACCAACGACCCCACTACCGCCAGAGCCAACCTGCACGACGGGATGAGAGACGTCGCCGACTGGATGAGGAACAGCCGCCTTAAACTGAACTCAGACAAGACGGAAGTCCTCATCCTGGGCTCATCACCCTCCGCCTGGGACGACTCCTGGTGGCCCCCGGCCCTGGGCACCGCACCCAAGCCAACGGACCACGCACGCAACCTGGGCTTCATCCTGGACTCCTCCCTATCAATGACCAAACAAGTCAACGCCGTCTCATCTTCATGCTTCAACACCCTGCGCATGCTCCGCAAGATCTTCAGATGGATCCCCACTGAAACCAGGAAGACCGTCACCCAGGCACTCGTCACCAGCCGACTGGACTATGGGAACACCCTCTACGCCGGAACCACAGCCAAACTTCAAAAGAGACTCCAGCGCATCCAGAACGCCTCCGCACGACTCATCCTGGACATCCCCCGACACAGCCACATCACCGTACACCTGAAAGACCTGCACTGGCTCCCCGTCAGCAAGAGAATCACGTTCAGACTCCTCACCCACGCACACAAGGCCCTCCACGACCTGGGCCCAAAGTACCTCAACGACCGCATGTCCTTCTACACGCCCACACGCCAGCTACGATCAACCAGCCACGCCCTCGCCACCGTACCACGCATCCGCAGAACCACCGCCGGAGGAAGATCCTTCTCCTACCTGGCGGCCAAGACCTGGAACTCCCTCCCCACTCACCTTCGGCGAACCCAGGACCATCTCGCCTTCAGGAAGCAGCTCAAGACCTGGCTGTTCGAGCAGTAACTTACCCCCTCCCCCAGCGCCTTGAGACCCTCCCGGGTGAGTAGCGCGCTCTATAAATGCCGTGATTGATTGATTGATTGATTGATTGACTATTCTTATTGGACATTGGTTGGGGTTAGGGAGAGGGGTGGATCAGGTGTGGGATTATTTTTTACATAGTTTATTTTTGTTAGGGGATTAAAATATATTTATACTTAAACTTTACATATGATGTAAATGTTTTGTGGGGGGTTACTCTTTTACATCACACGGTTTCCTTTGCTGCTGCAGGGCCGCAGCCAGTGTTTGATTTAAATAATCTGCCGATTTTTTGTAACTTACAAACAGATAGATGCGGTACCCTCACTGAGTGACTTGTCCTACTAGTACTGTCAGTCTCTCCTCCTACTCTATGCATTCTGCAACTGGACTCAAGGGTGTGGGTGTGTGAATTTCCATTATTAATTATGCCTCCCCCAAACTTCTTCTCTTACCTGTGATTGATGTTTAAACTTAGGCACAGCGATGGCTACATGGTGATGATGGTTTGGTTTCCCAAGATGCCATGGTTGTGGTGGTAGTAGTAGACACTGGCAGTAGCATTTTCAAAAAAAGAAAATGAGACAGTCAGTTGCCTGAAAGAGACTCTGGAAGGAGTAGTAGAATGAAGTACAGTACAGTACACAAGAATACTGCCAAACAATAAACCATAATAATGCTGATTAGCAATTCTAAAGTAAAATAAAACATAATGGTGGCGGGGATAGCCTAGTACAACAGCAAGTTACAAACTGTAGTTGTGTCGAGTCACTCGACACAAGCGTAACCTTTAGTGCTGTAAAAGTAGGATGATGAATCCAATCGATGCCGGCAATTAATTATGATGGATTAGGTTCCTTTGGACAAAAAATTGACTTTCAAATATACTGAGCATGGGTGGGCAAGCAGAAGAAAATCCTCGCCCTGCCTTGAAATTGAATCAGTGTTGCTTTCACCAAATCCGCCCCAGCAAGCGTGTGATCAATTATTGGTATACATTTAATTTAGTCACACCTCAATATAAATCACACAGCCCGGGGGAAGAGGGTTAGGGTTTGATGAATAGTTGGGAAGGGGGTTTGGGGAAAGGTTTGACAAAGAAAAACACTACGCATGGACAAACAACAAAACACAATCTTGGCAGACGACCATCATATCCATATATCTGTTAAGGGAGAAAAAGGAAATGCATGCATGATGATGATGATGATGACTTGATGGTTAATGATAAGTAGTACTTACTAACTAGACTAGTAGACAGTACAGGGCAGCAGTATATTATTAATTATTATGCAATTTGCCATGCCTGTCTGCCCTCAGAGAGACCCAAATTACATAAATTTTAACTTCTGTTGTACCGGGCTTAATTTTTAAAGCTAGCAAAGAAAATTAAAAAATTGCTGTAGGGATCAATTATAAGCAGAGAGCAAGCAACAACAACACACAGTCTTAACGATTGAAGAGAAAATTTTAATCAAATTATTTAAAAGATGATGAATGTTGATACTAAAGTGTTACTGTATGTTATCCTGGTCAAATTGGGGCGTTGCATCTCGGCATTCCTCTTGGTCCTCCATTCGATGGACGCTGCGTCCGTCAATCTTGGGTGCCACTGCCTGCCTGGCGGATGCGGATTGGTAGGTGAGTGTGAGTTGTTTTTCTCTGTCTAGCACAGGGTAAAGGCCGGCCTGTATGTGTAGATGGAAAAACAAAAGGGATATTGAAAAATCATGGAGAAAAAAACCCATAAATTACGGAGGAGTGCAAACACTTTCAGAGCGGCATGGCTAAATCATTTCTACTCTGTTGTCTGTTTCCAGCATTAACCCACAACAGGACAGAGCAGGCCCACGGCACCCACCCAACCTCCACTTAGATTTTTTGACTGAGCCAGACAGAGCACACATGTCACATATACAGCAACATAGCATTTTCCTAAGTAAGTAACTAAATCAATGGCATGCACAGCTGTCAGTCATACCACCACTTCTACACTCGTGACTCGACTCCACCACTACACAGACATGTAGGTCTGCTGTGGTTGTTGTTGACTTGTTTACCTTTTATGCCACTCATGAAACACCCTGAGTTATTCCATCAATCATCTCCGATCCTACTGACTGACTGCGAAGATATTAGGTCACTGTGGTCATCATCATGCTGTTGTCCAACTCAGTCTGCAGTGTACCGAGTGAGTCCAGATTCCATATTAAAAAATGCAATGGATTGGCCTGCAGAAGAAGTACAATTTTGCTACTAAACAACAAGAAGGGAAACATTGACTTGAGTCACTTTTAGTGTGTAGATTAAATATTATTACACAATGAATTCACTTCATGCACAACAAACAACAACAACACAAACACCAATCACTCAGAGTCAGCATCCAGTGCATGCCATCATTATTACCTGTTCCTTGTTCTTATCTTAAGTTAAGGGGCAGTCTCTCTCGGCTTTGAAAGGAGGATAGCTATAGTAGTCATCATGTTCCACTTCTTTTGGAGGGACTCGACGAGGCAACATTTTTTTGTACTTTTCTCCATCCAATCATCATCTGGCTTGAGGGAAATGGATTTAGGGCGAGTCAGGAGGATGGAGCAGGACTCGGAGGAGTGGACTTAAGTTAAATGCACAGAGCTGCAACTCCAAAATGGAAATAAAAAAGACTAGAAGACGGTGGCACTGGTGATGAATTTGTTGTGATTCGAAGTTTCGAACCAGAAAGACAGAGACACACACAACAAATAAAAGTAAAATAAGGAAGAAAGAAAGTAAGAAGTTCAAAGCCTAGTTGTCAAGGAAGTATAGCTCGTCCTCAAACTCTGGTGGTTCAACCAGAAGTAGGTAATCATCTAAGACACTACTTCCGTCACCTAAGTCGATGTCCTCATCTTCCTGCGTTGATTCACGTATTTTGTAATTCGGTGGTATAAAGTGCTGATTCATTTTGATCATGGTTAACCTCTCACGTTTTTGGGCGAGAGACTGGTCCTTCTCACTGTTACAATGGCACCAGCAGCACTGAAAACACGCTCAGAAGAGACACTAGCAACAGGGCAAGCCAGATAGTTTATCACCAGCCTGCTGAGCACTGGCCATTGGCACCTTTTCCCATACCAATACAGCAATGGGTTTTGATCAATGTAGACCTCTATTGGGTCATCCAGATAGGCCTGGACCATCCGCTCAATGTTCAGGGGTGCTTCACTTTGCTGGGCCTCTTTTGTCTTTGCATCAGCACTTGACCTAGCAAGTGTTTGCTGTAAATACCAATCCTGTGCCGATTTTGCTGGGGCTGATGATCCGGTTCTTGCTGTTGTCGATAGTGTTGGTGACAGCTCTGAGCCAAACGCACTGCCCTCAGGCTCTGAAGTTGAACTTGATGCTGGATGCCCTGCTGCAGTACTTGTTGTGGGTTTGAGTAGCGGGCCTTTAATTACCAGCCATTCATTTTCCAATTTACTGGCTGCCTCAGCTATCCAAGTTTTGTACTGGGCAACATCCACTTCTGAAAAAGGAATTAATGTCTTACTGTTCAGTGCCGATTTGTACCGTGGATCCAGAATTGTGGCACAAATATAATGTTTTTCTGAAACAATGCGACTTTGCACCCTTGTATTTTCAGCTAAGCGACGGGATAAGCTCTCCACCAACTCATATGCTTCATTTTTTTCCTCCACACCTGTGTACGTTTCAGACACCTCCTTCAGCTGTTGCTCTAGCATGTGCAACAATGGGATAGCTTGGCCCATAGTACAGTCCTCCTTGCTGACTTCACGTGTGAAGACCTCGAAAGGAAGAAGCATCTCTGTCAGGCATTTAACTAGAACCCATTGGTCCATCTGAACGGTCATGCCTTTCACTGTAGCATCCCCTCTTTGCATGACATATTCATTGATTGGTCTGTACTGCTCAAACAGACGTTCAAGCATGTAATAAGTTGAATTCCAACGTGTTGGCACCTCCTGGATGAGTGCTTTGACTGGCATTCTATACTCACGTTGAATGATCCTCAGCTGCTTCCGGGCTTTAAAAGAATGACTGAAATGTGTGCATATTCTTCTGCAGGTGGTCAGTAAGTTGCTGACTTGGGCTTTTTTTTTCAGAAAGTCTTGAACAATAATGTTAATGCAGTGCGCCAAACACAGGACCCTGAAATAGGCACCATCCTCCATGGCCTTAACTATATTACTGCCATTATCCGTGGCAACAAAACCAATGTTAAGTCCTCTTGGCCGCAGCCATTCAAAGACCTTGCTGTTAAACTCTTCCAAAATGTTTGCAGCAGTATGAGATTTCTCCATGGCGAACATGGCTACAGTTGCATGTTTCCGAGTAGCATTAAAAATCTCAGCAGTGTCAACAACACCTGCTTCAGATATCTTTTCTCTAACCCCCACAAAAGAGATCCAGTGTGCAGTGATGCACATGAAATCAGTGGCTTGGCAACTGGTCCACATGTCTGTTGTCAGGTGGATATTGTGAACAACACTCTGCTGCAAAGCTTGTCCAAGCAATTCCAGCACATCGTGATGTAGTGCTGGAACAGCAACTCTGGCGAAATAGGACCTGCTGGGAAGCTTCCATTTTGGGCAGATGGCTGTCACAAATTCAAGGAAACCCACCCCTTCCACAAAAGAAAAAGGGAGAAGGTCCAGCGCTAACATTTTAGCCAGCTTTGCATTGTACAAACGTGCCATTGGGTGGTTGCGTTCGTACTGCCCCTCCGACCTAATCATGCTGACAATGGTAGGCTGGATTATTTTCCTTTCTGGTGCAGCTGAACAACGCACTTTTTTTCATTGCAGTACTCTGTTGCCTTGGTGTCTCAGCCTGACTCTTACTACGGTGCCACTGAGATGTTGCTGAGGATGTGGGCGGTACCACTACACTGCTGGGGGCAGGGCTACTTTGTGTACCAGAGAAAATGTCTCCCTCTAGTTCACCTTCCTCCGCGATCATATCTTATTCTACTTCTTCATCCACACCAACAGCAATGGGTGCAGTTTTACTTTTTAGGCCTTTAAGGTGTTCCTCCCACTGGATCAAGTGGTGTTTTTTCAGATGGGTTGTTTGGCCTCTGGTACCATAGTTTGTACCAAGCTTACTCCGACTAACACTATGTCGACAAATTGAGCATATAGCAAGGTTCTCCTCCTTACTGCTAACCGAAAAGAAGTTCCAAACTGGGGAGGTGAACTTTCTTGCGCTGCTGGAGGTGCCACTTGCAATGCCGGATGAACTGGAGGGTATGCCTGCAATTTGACTCTGTGCAGTAGCACTACCTACTGAGGTGGTGGTTATGCTGGATGTAGGTCCCTGCCGGGCCTTTGCAAATGCAAATATGGAAGCTGGAGGTGGTGTTGGTGTTACCTGTCTTGGTGGTATCCGTGCTACATCCCTCACAGCAATTTGGGATAGGGTAATAATGTTGGTCTCCATCTCCACTGGGCCGGGAGTGATGTTCATGATGACTGGCTCGTCATCATCCCCCTCTCCTACATCTACCTCCATAACTCTAAGGCTTTCTGGAACCTTCCTTTTCCCTAGCCTTGTCTTGTGGCGTGCCTCACTCTCAGACTGAGCTGGTGGCTTCCAAGTGGCTTCTAGATCATCAGAAGGGGGGCTTGAAGAAGAAGTTGATGGACTAACCCTCCTTTTCCTTGCTGGGGATCTGGAAGACAATGGATCTTCTGAAAGAGTGGCTTGCTCTTCTTCATCTGCAGGAAGCTCGATTTCCTGAACTGCCCCTACTTCGGTGAGGAACAACTACTATTGTGGGCTGTTGTTGCGGCTGTTGTTGCGGCTGTAGTTGCGGCTGTTGTTGTGGCTGTTGTTGCGGCTGTTGTTCCAACTGTTGTTCCGGCTCTTGTTGCCCACTTATCTGCTGAGTTTCCGCCTGCGTTGATTGGGTACTACATTGCGATAATGACATTTCAACATCACTGCTCGTTGGCGTTTGCGGCAAGTAGTCTGGCTACCTCTGCGACACTCATGGGCTTGGGCCTAGGTTGGTGGGGTGGGCCCGCTGATGCGAGGTGCTGCTCCCAGCTTGGTCCCCGGACACCGCTGAGGCAGGCGTAATTTTTGGTTTCCCAAAAAACATATTTGCTGGCACACCTTTCTTGGTAAGTGGCAGTGCCACTTCCTTCTTCTGTTCCTTCTTCTCACTGGCAACTTTCTTGGTACTGGAGGACCTGGTACCTTTCTTTGGGGCCATCTTCTTCCTTCCGATGTCAGCAGGACGCAGGTGCACAAGTTGCAGAGATGTCTGTGGTCACACGTGGATGTGACGTGGTGCGCAGCAGGACTTCTGTCTGGCAGTACAACGGGTGATGATGACACCTCCTCCTCTGTCTTTTTGTGCACCTAAAAGCAAAGAAGCCAGGAGAAGAACATCAGTGAAATGTTGCATTTGTTGTTGTGGTTCAATTACTACTAGTACCAACAAACAAATATAATATATAACTTAGTGTGTGGTGGTCACACTTGTTAGTGTTATATTATTACATTTTATTAACTCAGTTTAAGTTATAAAAAAAACATAACAGTGTAGCCATTTGTGAGACTTTGACAACAAGGGCTTTCATGGTATACTGTGTACACTCAGGAAGGATAGGAAAGAAGAAGAACAAAAACAAAAATACAAATGTAATGGAAGTGGAACCTGTTTAGCATTAATTTGCTCATCACGTCATTCAGGGAGCTGCAGCTGGCAAAGGGGATGGAAGCAGTAAGCCAAGAGGAACAAAGGAAAGACATGCAGGCCTATATGGCAAAAGCAGCACACTACTACACTACCACCACAAAATGGCCACCATCCACACGGTCACTCACAGTCACAACAAGCAGGAGGCCTGGAAAACAATGAACTCAAGCAGGCCTATATGGCCAGACAAAGGAGGCATGCTAAACAATACAGCTTTAATGCAAAAACGAAAATCCACAGGGCTAAACAAGGTTTGCAAGTTACACAACAACCACACCACACACACACAACCAACAAAGGCATTTATTTAACACACACCAAAAAAGTGAAATACCCCAACAAATACACATTTTGCAATTCAATCCAATGCCATCCATGCCCTAAATGATGTTTAAATTCAACAGACACCACATAAACAGTTGTTTCATTTCATGCGCCCATGACTAGCTCTGGGCCTACTGGATGAAAGGCCTATTGGCAGACTAGGCCACAAGCTTGCAGGCCTATGGCAAAAGCACACTGGCTGGCTCTACAAAATATCTGCTAGCCACATGCCCAGGCCACCCACAGCAACAAGAAAGGGAAGACAGACAATGCAGGCCTATGGCAAAAGCACACTGCCAGGCTTCAAAATGGCCACCAGCCACATGGCCAGGCCCACAACAACAAGAAAGGGAAGACAGACAATGCAGGCCTATGGCAAAAGCACACTGCCTGGCTTCAAAATGGCCACCAGCCACATGGCCAGGCCCACAACAACAAGAAAGGGAATACAGACAATGCAGGCCTATGGCAAAAGCACACTGTCTGGCTTCAAAATGGCCACCAGCCACATGGCCAGGCCCACAACAACAAGAAAGGGAAGACAGACAATGCAGGCCTATGGCAAAAGCACACTGCCTGGCTTCAAAATGGCCACCAGCCACATGGCCAGGCCCACAACAACAAGAAAGGGAAGACAGACAATGCAGGCCTATGGCAAAAGCACACTGCCTGGCTTCAAAATGGCCACCAGCCACATGGCCAGGCCCACAACAACAAGAAGCCTAGGCCAAAAGGAACAAAGGAAACACATGCAGGCCTATATGGCAAAAGCAGCACACTTCTAAACTACCACCACAAAATGGCCACCAGCCACATGGTCACTCACAGTCACAACAAGCAGGAGGCCTGGAAAACAATGAACTGAAACAGGCCTATAATGGCCAGGCAAAGGAGGCATGCTAAACAACACAGCTTTAATGCAATAAAATGCAAAAATGAAAATCCACAGGGCTAAACAAGGTATACAAGTTACAGAACAACCACATCACACACACACACACAACAAAGGCATTTATTTAACACACACCAAAAAAGTGAAATACCCCAAAAATACACATTTTGCAATTCAATCCATGCCCTAAATGATGTTTAAATTCAACAGACACCACAGAAACAGTTGTTTCATGCACCCATGACTAGCTCTGGGCCTACTGCCTACCCACAATACATTTTTTTTTAAATGATGAAAAGTACAAAAATTGTAGTTGCAGCAACTGCAATGCCCCAATCAAACAAACAACACCAACTTACTTGTAAAATCTAAAATCCAAAAGTCCTCAAATCCAAAAGTCCTCAAATCCAAAAGTCCTCAAATCCAAAAGTCCTCAAATCCAATGATATATGATGCAGCAGACACAAAGGGAGATCCTTCCAGCTCCAAATCCAAATGAAAAGTGAACAGGACATGGACAAAGCACTGGGAGGAGCCTGCTGGACAGGAACAGGAAGTTAGAGACTCTGGGGCACTTCCTTCCTCTCCAAAAAAAAGTAAAAAAAGAAAAAGGACTCCTTGCACAAAAAAGTACAGCCAAATGTCAATCTGAGGAGTTTTTTTCATCCAAATCATCATTTTCGAGAAGGTTTTATGCTGCTCGAGAGATATTCTTCTCCAGATTGCAAATTTTGCGTGTTCGGCATCGCGAGCTTCACTAAACTTCCGCCGGATGTCCGATGGCGCGTCCGAATGACGTGTTCGCGATCGCACACTCTCGCGGGATCGCACGGCCGGCTACCAAAATCTCGTGGCGCACGCGAACGTTTAGGAAAACTCGTCGGCGAACACAGGGATACCGGTAAGTCGCTACAGCGCACGTGAAAACGCATTTTGAAAGCGCGAACAAGGGAAAAACTCCGCAACGCCGCGGATCGCAGAGTTTTTGGTAACTCCGCGTTCTACGCGGAACGCGGAGTTGCCAAAAATCTGCAAACTCCGCGAGCGGAACAGATTTTACCGCCCAGGCTTAGTGATTAGGCTACTTTGTATGAGTCCGGGGAAAGGTACACTTGAAGTACGACGCATAAATGTAGGTGTCTGTTTGAAATGTGAAATGCAGTCTGTCAAGTTTTAAGGTCTGCATGGTGTTGTGACTGAGGTATGTCTCTCCTAACAGATTTATTCTGATACGTGTTATCCATTTGAAGATGCTAGACATGTAAAACACAGGTATACATCTATTTGTATGTTTCTTTTATATATGATGCCACTAGCAAAAGGTACAGACACATGCATGTATTCTTTCAGGAATATGGTGAGACTTACAACAGAGATATGTGAATGTTTACTTTGTTATATTTGGCTAGGCCAACACCCTGAGTAGTAGTAGAATGGTGAAGCTGCAGCACAAAAGTGAGGTTTAAGAGATGTTGGCAGAGGGATTAGTGATAAGGCTCATTTGTATGAGTCTGTTGAAAGGTACACTTGAAATACATCACATAATTTTCGGTGTCTGCTTCAAATGGGAAGTGCAGTCTCTGAAGTATGTCTCTACTGAAGTATGTCTCTACTTACTCATGGATTCTGATATGTGTTATCCATCCGAAGATGCTAGACGTGTAAAACACAGGTATACATCTATTTGAATGCTTCTTTTATATATGATGCCACTAGCAAAAGGTACACACACATGCATGCATTGTTTCAGGAATATGGGGAGACTTACAACAGAGACATGTGAAGGGTTGCTGCTTTGTATTTGGCTAGGCTCAATCCCCTGAGTAGTAGTAGAATGGTGAAGCAGCAGCAGAAAAGTAAGATTTAAGATATGTTGACTGAGGAATTAGAGATTAGGCTACTTTGTATGAGTCTGTGGAAAGGGTTACTTGAAGTACGCTGCATAAATGTAGGTGTCTGTCTGAAATGAGAAGTGCAGTCTGTCAAGTTTTAAGGTGTTCATGGTCTTGTGAATGAGGTATGTCTCTACTTGCACATGTATTTTGATACATGTTATGCATCTGATGATGCTGGATGTATATTTCACTGGTATACATCTATTTGTATGTTTCTTTTATAGACGATGCGACTAGCAAAAGGTACAGACACATGCATGCATGGTTACAGGAATATGGTGAGACTTACAGCAGAGACATGCAAAGGGTTTCTGCTTTATATTTGGCTAGGCCCAACACCCTAAGTAGTTGTAGAATGGTGAAGCTACAGCACAAAATTGAGGTTTAAGACATGTTCGGAGAGGGATTAGTGATTAGGCTACTTTGTATGAGTCTGGGGGAAGGTACACTTGAAGTATGCCGCATGAATGTAGGTGTCTTTTTCAAATGTAAAGTGCAGTCTGTCAAGTTTTAAGGTCTGCATGGTCTTGTGACTGAGGTATTTGTCTACTTGCACATGTATTCTCATACGTTTATGTATCTATAGATGCTAGATGTATAAAACACAGGTATACATCTATTTGTATGTTTCATTTATATATGATGCCACTAGCAAAAGGTACACACACATGCATGCATTGTTTCAGGAATATGCTGAGACTTACAACAGAGATATGCGAAGGGTTGCTGCTTTATATTTGACTGGGCCCCACACTCTGAGTAGTAGTAGAATGGTGAAGCTGCAGCACAAAAGTGAGGTTAAAGAAATGTTGGCAGAGGGATTAGTGATTAGGCTACTTTGTATAAGTCTGTGGATAGGTACACTTCAAATATACTGCATAATTGTCAGTGTCTGCTTGAAATGTGAAGTGCAGTCTGTCAAATTTTAAGGTCTGCATGGTGTTGTGACTGAGGTATGTCTATACTTGCACATGTATTCTCATATGTGTTATGCATCTGAAGATGCTAGATGTCTAAAAGACAGGCATGCATCTATTTGTATATTTCTTTTATATATGATGCCACTAGCAAAAGGAAAAGACACATGCATGCATACTTTCAGGAATATGGTGAGACTTACAGCAGAGATATGCGAAGGGTTCCTGCTTTATATTTGGTTAGGCCCAATACCCTAAGTAGTCATAGAATGGTGAAGCAGCAGCACAAAAGTGAGGTTTAAGACATGCTGGCAGAGGGATTGGTGATTAGGCTACTTTGTATGTGTCTGTGGAAAGGTACACTTTAAATATACCACATAATTTTCAGTGTCTGCTTAAAATGTGAAGTGCAGTCTGTCAAATCTTAAGATCTGCATGGTCTTGTGACTGAGGTATGTCTCTACTTGCACATGTATTGTCATACGTGTTATGTATCTGAAGATGCTAGACGTATAAAAGACAGGCATAAATGTATTTGTATATTTCTTTTATATATGATGCCACTAGCAAAAGGAAAAGACACATGCATGCATAGTTTCAGGAATATGCTGAGACTTACAGCAGAGATATGCGAAGGGTTGCTACTTTATATTTCGCTAGGCTCAACATTCTGAGTAGTCGCAGAATAGTGAAGCTGCAGCTAAAAAATTAGGTTTAAGATATGTTGGCAAAGGGATTAGTGATTAGGGTACTTTGTATGAGTCTGGGGGAAGGTACACTTGAATTATGCCGCATAAAAGAAGTTGTGTGTTTCAAATGTATAGTGCAGTCTGTCAAGTTTTAAGGTCTGCATGGTGTTGTGACTTAGGTATGTCTCTACATGCAGATGTTTTCTTATATGTGTTATGCATCTGAAGATGTTAGATGTATATATACATTTATATATGATGGCACTAGTAAAAGGTACAGACACATGCATGCATGCTTTCAGGAATATGGTGAGACTTACAACAGACTCATGAGAATGGTTGCTGCTTTATATTTAGGTAGGCCCAACACCCTGAGTAGTCGCAGATTGGTGAAGCTGCAGCACAAAACGAAGGTTTAAGACATGTTGGCAGAGGGATTAGTGATTAAGCTACTTTGTATGAGTCTGTGGAAAAACACAGGTATAGAACTTTTTTATGTTTCCTTTATATATGGCGTCACTAGCAAAAGGTACAGACACATGCATGCATGCTTTCAGGAATATGGTGAGACTTAGAAGAGAGACATGTGAAGGACTGCTGCTTGTATTTGAGTAAGCACAACACTCTAGGTGTTATTTTTAAATGGGAACGCTAGTCTGTGAAGTTTAAGGGACGTCATGGTGTTGTGAATGAGGTATGTGTCTACTTCTACATCTATTGTCTGATGTATTATATATCTGAACCTGGTTGGTTTGGGTAGTAGTAGAGAAATCCTTTAGTAATGCTCTATCATTCTGTTGCAGAGGTTGTGATGTCTCCTAAATGAAGGAATTGTGCAGTGTCTGACATAGCTTGTTCAATAGTCAGGTGCCATATTTTATGAGTAGAAATTAATACATACACTTTTTTTACTCAACTTTAGAAAGTATTTGCTCTGAGATGTTACTGTTTAAAGATTTGGTTCTTATTATAAGTTTGATAATATGTAAAGTATAATAGTATAAATATGTATGTGTTATGGAGACATTTGCAATGCAATTGAAAGTATTTGTTTATTTATACATGAGAATATTTGCGCATAATTTTTTAAATAATATAAAATTATTTTTGGAAACTATTTAAACTTTTCTTTTTTCAGATATTCACCATTATTAGTAAGAAAGATTGAGTATGGCAAGAAAAGATCAAAAGAAAAGACAAAAAAAAACAGTACTATTTAAAGGAAAGAGAAAAGCAGAAATTAGATGAAGTTCAAAATGTTAAATTGAAGAAAAAGACTTCTAGTAAGAGAACTAAAGAGTTTGTTAAAAGACTTACAAAGAATGTAAAGAATTTTGAAAATGTGGAAAAGAGAAAGGAAAGTTGTACAACCAATCAGAAGGAAACAAAAAAAGGACATATTAATAGAAAATCATGTTATGGGAAAACAATCCATGTTGAAAGAAGGCTGAAAGAAAATAAAGACATAAGGAAGAGAATGTATAGAAGTAGAGTACTACAAAATGTATTGAAAGATTGTAAAAAAATATAAAAAAAGATCAACAGCTTATAAGAAAAAGCAACAGATTGAAAGTGTAGTAGAAAAAGCTTTTGAATTGAAACGAAAATTATTTATATTGGTATTGAAGAGAATGAAAACATTGAATAAAACAATGCACTTTATGAAGGAGAAAAGAAAAAGAAAAAGACTGGTTAATAGAAGTAACTTTTGCAAAACTTTTTCTGGTGAATGGAAGCATACTTCTAGTACTGAGCCTTTCTTTAATGAAAAATCTATTTTCAACAAAATACATTAGTTCACGCAGTTGATACCAGTGGTCGATGTTATGAGATGAAAGATGGTTGCACAATTGAAAAAGAAAAGATGGTTCCTAGAAATGTGGAAGAAGTAATATGTGAATAAGTTCAACGGAGACGTACACAAGCTCCAGTGTATAAGTGGGATTGTAGTAGTATTTGTAGTATTCAACAGGAATCTTTTGATATATTTCGAGTTTCTTTACGAGAATGTGCAAAAAAAGTGTTAAACAGAAGGTTAAGATGTTGCAAGGACTAGATCCATGTAAAGGAAGAAAATATACTAAGTTGCAGGGTCATTCTCTGGCTTGTCTTTCTAGAAAAGTGTGTAAAAGTCCTTTTTCATCATTTAAGAATGTTAGCAGTACACCACTCAGAAATGCGGAAGTTAGTAAGGAGATTGTACTATGTAAAAAGTCCTGCATTATCTTTAAGTGAAATGAACACAGCTCTTTTGCATGGTTCAGTATCGAATGTAAAAAACGTTTGTGATGATAGAGAGTTTCGTTTCTTTGGTTCACAGGAGGAGTGTAGAGAAAGTGATAGTTTGATAAGTGTATGTGTTGAAGAACAGGTGGAAGATATTAGTACTGACAAGTTTGCAGAAGAAATTACAAAGTTTAAGAAAGGTTCATCTGAAAAACCAAACTATGTTTGTATTTGTTGTTGACGTACTCACTATAGAAGTCAAACTAGGAATGTTGATGTAAATTTAAAAAGTGAAAAGGAAAACAATGATAAGTGGCAGCAATTTGGTGCTTATTTGTTGGTGGAAGGTCGTTTTGAGTTGGGTACTGATCAACGTATTTGTAAATATTGTTACAACAAGTTAGAAGAGAACAAAATGCCTGCTAGAGCTGTACATAACAACTTAGAGTTGGTAGCTATACCTCAGGAAATGGCAGATTTAAATGCATATGAGTTCATTCTTATTCAATCTGTGCACCCGTTTCAGGCCATAGTTCCTATGGAGCGTAAAACAGGTATGCTTCCTCAGACAGATTTACAAAGAGGTCTGAAATGAAGAGTTGTGTACTTACCTTTAGATTGTAAGAAAAATATTGAAACTGTTGGTATAGAGAGAGAGGAAAGTGAGCCTGTAGTTATTCTAGTTAATGGTGTACCAACAAAGAGTCAAAAAATATGGCAAGAGTTAGTAGATGTTACCAAACTTCAAAAGGCTATATTATATCTTTGACAGAACAATATTTATTATAAAACTGTAAATGTAGAAGAACAGGAAATATGTTTAGAAGATGAAACAGAAATTCAAAGTGGACAAATAGAAAAAGTGGACAAGTCCAGGAGTGAAGAGATTTACGAACATTACAGTATACATCCTCTACATTCAAAAGAAGTGACAGGAAACAGTATTGAATTATTTCAAATGAAGAAAGCAAAGGGAACTCCCATGAGTGTATGGGAAAAAAGTTTAGAAGCTCGTTGTTTTCCACAGCTGTTCCCCACTGGAGAAGGTGGACAATATGATGAATGAGCAGTACAGATTCTAGTTTCAGAATACTGCTCGACAAGATTGTACTCAGGAGATCCAAGATTTCGACAGTGCATTCCATATATATTTCATCTTCTGTTTGAAAGTGACTTGTCTGCACTTTCATATGCAGTGAACCACATATTAAAAACAGGAGTTCATCTTACAAATGCTTCTGCCAAGGAATTCATGGACAAAGTTCAACAAAGAGATGATCATTTAGAAACTCAGTTAATTAATTTGATGGCGTGTCAACGTGGTACCAATGAGTATT
Organism: Calotriton arnoldi; assembly: GCA_963921515.1. Taxonomy (NCBI): domain Eukaryota; kingdom Metazoa; phylum Chordata; class Amphibia; order Caudata; family Salamandridae; genus Calotriton; species Calotriton arnoldi. The sequence continues at coordinate 1,867,136 of CAWUFW010000494.1, read as the reverse complement.
GGTATCATCGTCATGGAGAACTTAAATGTATGTTAAGAAACGTAGGTACCCCCACGTGGTTTGTAACACTTAGCTGTGCTGAATATGCATGGGACGATTTAATTGAATTTCTACGAGAAGTAAATTCAAATGGAAAAAATATTGAATTGAAGACAGCTGGAGAACTCTGTTCCTTGGATCCTGTAAATGTGTGCAGATATTTTAATCATAGGTTTCAAGTTATGATGTCTTTTATCTGCAATAAAAATAATCCACCTCTTGGAGAAATTACTGATTTCTTTTGGAGAAAGGAGTACCAAGCAAGAGGTGCTCCTCATATACACATGCTATTATGGATCAAGAAAGCACCAACATTTGGAACTGATACTGATGAAAGTGTTTTGTCTTTCATTGAAGAGTATGTTACCTGTGCCATTCCAAAAGAAGGAGGAGAAAACAGCTTGAGACAACAAGTTTTACGGTTTCAAAGTCCTCAATGTGGAAAATATTGTCAACGAAAATACAAGTCAAAGGGAAAATTTTATACAAAATGTCGTTTTGGATTCTCACGTCCAATAATTTCTAAAGGAAGAGTAAATAGTTTTATGTCAGCAGTAAGGCATACAATAGCTCAGAAATCTCTGCAGAATACATACAACTTAAAAAGAACTGAAGATTCAAAGTATGTTAATGACTACAATCCAGTGATTTTGACAATGTGGAATGCAAACAAGGATATTCACTATGTTGCAGATAATTCAATTGCTGTTGCTCGCTATGTTACATCATATATGACCAAATCTGCAAAGACAGAGTTGAAAGAAATGTGGGAAGAAATTTCACAGGAAAAGAGTCTTAGCAAGAAATTGTACAGCTTTAGCTTGAAAATGCTTTCCCACCGAGAGATTGGATCCTATGAATTTTTGGATCGGTTTAGCTCTGCCAGTGTATATTCAAAGTCAAGAGGAATCATTTGGGTAAGTCTAGGTCTTGCTGCCACAAGAAATAGTGTTGAAATCTCTCCAAGAAATTGAATACGTCGCATTGAATGAACCAGAAAGTACAGATATTGTTAAAACTAATATGTTGGATAAGTACTATCCCAAAAGGAGTCCACATCTGGAAAACCTATGTCTCTATGAAATACTTCAACACTATAGCTTTAAGAGAAATGTTACAGAAAATATAAATGAAGAAAAATATACAGTAATTGGATGTGATGGAAGTTTGGTAAAACATGCCAAAGGAAATCTTATTAACCACAGAAAACTCAGTTGTGAAAGTCCAGATAAGAGAGAATTTTTCTATTTAGCACTTCTGCAACTGTTCAAGTTGCACAATTTTCCCAACTTATCTACATAAGTTAAATGATGAGATTGAACAAGAAACTACTATTGCAGGTGAAATAGCCAGAGACAGTTCTCAAGATAGTCAAAGTTCGGCTGCACTAAGCCAAGATCCACTAGGACAATCAATTATCAAAAATGAAGCAGCAATTGCCATGAATGAAGTAGAAACTGCAATGCAACAAGCACAACATGATATTATTCAGTTCAAAAATTTAGAAGAACAACTAAACATTGAACAAAAAGAAATATATCAACAAGTGACATAACAGATACAACATGGTTTGCTGCATGAAAAAAAAGAATGCCAATGTTCATCATTTAAACCTATTTTATACATCAGTGGCCAAGCTGAAACAGGTAAAAGTTTCTTAATTAAGTTTTGACCAGTTATCTCCACAAAACTACAGAATCACATTTATCTTGTGTTGTAACAGCTCCAACTGGATTAGCAGCACACAACATTAAAGGGATTACTTTACATCGATTACTTATGTTACCAGTTGAACATAATAATAAATTGGAATATCACAAGCTATCTGGAGAAGCTTCTTATGAAGTTTCAAGAGTACTGAAGAAAATCAAACTTCTAATCATTGATGAGGTGAGCATGGTCTCAAACTTAATGCTTGCCTTTGTACACTTGAGGATGCAACAGATTTTAAAAACAGATTACGATGTTCTGTCTGGAAGTAAACATGTAATTGTACTCGGAGATCTACTATAACTTACTCCTGTAAAAGGAGAACCTGTTTTTAAAACACTTGTCCATGAAGACACTAGGAAATCTTTGGGAAGTATTGGAAATGTTAACATTTGGTCAAATTTTGAATATAAAGAACTTATTAAGAATATGCGACAAGCAAATGATGAACATTATGGAAATATTCTTCAAGATATCAGAATTGGTGTCTTGACGAAACATGGTAAAGAAGCTTTGGAAAGTCGGCTACTAAGGAACTTGTTTAAAACTGGAACACAGCATCTGAAATAATGTACAATAAGCTTAAAGAAAATAAGTCTATAGTTTGCTTAATGCCTACACTGCAAGAGTGTTATACATTTAATCAAGAACTTTTGAAGCTGGAAAAACAGGAAATAGTTGAAATGAAAGCTATTGATAAAATTTAACACCAGGGAGTGACTATTCTTCTCACAGACAAACTACAGTCTAAATTGCATTCTTTGGAGAAGTCTGTATATGAAACAGCAGGCTTAGAAAACACTTTACATGTATGTATAAACTGTCAAGCAATTTTATGGCGTAATTTGATTGTAGAACAAGGTTTAGTAAATGGAGCAATGGGAAAAGTTGGTGAGTTTGTAAAATTTCAGAACAGAGATGGAACCGAATTTTTGAAGATAAAATTTGATCAGATTAAAGAGGTAACACAGATTGGGCGTTGTGTTGTACATTTTTTGCTTGTAAAAGACTTGTACATTCACAGAAAACAGTTTCCTCTGTCTTTAGCATATGCATTAACTATTCATAAATCTCAAGGTTTAAGTATAGACAGCGCTTTTGTAAATATTGGAAGTACAGTGTTCAAAGAGGGAATGGCATATGTTGCATTATCTTGAGTAAGAACATTGTCTGGTTTTTATTTGAGAGATTTTGATGACAAAAAGATTAGTGCTGATGCAAATTGTGTAAGAGAGTTTAATCGTTTAAGAATACTTTATGCTCCTGATTTAGGTGAATACCCCATATATGAGAAACGTATTGTCTGTCCAAAACAGAAATATGTTAAATATGGAATTGAGATTCAAAAAAAGAAAATAAATTAACAGAAACTTGAAAGCGTAAAGAAAAAGAAAATGGAAACTGTTGATGACATTGTAGGATATCAGTTGGAAACTAGTTCAGGTATCAACTGCTATGCTAATGTGATTCTGAATGTTGTGTTTTATCTAGAAGAGCTTCATTGTGAAATCATGGGAAATCATGAAAAAAGATTTTGTTCTCTATTACATCATGTATTTCAACAGTTGGTAACTGACAGAACTAAAATACATACTGCTTGTGGAGTTCGTCATCTTTTGGATATATGTAGTGGTTCACTGACATTTACTCTTAATGTGCAACAAGATGCACAAGAATTTTTAATAGTTATGCTTGCAGTGTTAGAACATGAAGAAATTCTGATTGAAAACTTATTTGGACTAACTTACAGATGGGATCATAAATGTGAAGAGTGTTCTTTTACTACCATCACTGAAATACAAATGGAACGATTCATATACTTGACAATACCAGACTGTGAATCAGTACCTTTTAACAAATTGATTAAAATAGCCAATCAGGACATGAAATGTTCACATTGTAGATCAGAGATGTTGTCTACATTACATATAGAAAGATATGGAAAATATCTCATTTTAATGCTACAACGATGTAGAGCAAATGGAAGAAAAGTGGCAACAAATATTACAAATTTTGTTGCAAGTCAAATATCTATTTCAGGAAGAACTTTTATGGCAGTGGCTATTATTTTCCATGCTGGACCTACTACCACATCTGGACACTATACTGTGTATTTAAAGTGTAATAAAGGATGGACACATTGCAATGATGCACATTTGGAATGCAAACCTAGATTGCCTTATGAATTACCAAATTCATATTTAATATTTTTGAAGCCAAAGTTTTGAATACATTATTCGGCCTATTGGGAAGATGTGAACACAAAATAACGAATTTATATTGGATATTTTTGAAGCGAAAGTTTTGAATACATTATTCAGCCTATTGGGAAGATGTGAACAGAAAATGGACAACATTGAAACAATTACTATTTATAATTAGACTTTAGATCATTATTTGTGCTAATTGATATTGCATTTGGAAAATTGTGTTTAAAAGTAAATAGTTTATATATTTATTGTCTATATTGTACCAGATATGAATGAGAGTGTACATTTCAGTAAATGTACTTGAGAGAAATATTCAAGTTGATGTACAAGAAGGACGTAATTGAGAAATTATAGATAGATAAACACATAGGTACACATATTGACAATAATGCTCTGCGCTGATTTTTTTTTTTTTTTACAATCTTGATGATTGTTTTTTCCCCGCTGTTCATTGATGATACTACGTTGAAATCACTGAGTATGGTGATATTCAGTAGAATCTGAGAACAGCAAAAAGGGAAACTGAAAATGTTATGTAATTCTAAAATTATATTGTGTTCTTAAAAATATAATATTATATTTAGTATAATACATTACATTATATAACAGTTTTTCTTCTTCTTGTTTACAGTAGGTAATGGTGAAGTTTGAAAAGAGTTTTAATGCTGTTCATCACAATACTACTCTAAAATAGTTCCATAGAGTTACCTATCTAAATTACTGAAAAAGGTAAGAACACATAACATAATGTGCATGATAACGTGAAACAATGTTTAAAGTTCATTTAAATGTTATTTATTTCTAATAAAAATAATGTTGATCCTATACACTATATAAAAACTTTCAGATATCATCAGCCACGTAGTGATCCTTTCACACAAACACTATCCATGCTGTAATGTAATCTCTGTAGCTTGACATTTACACTACTAGGATAACTCAAGCATTATCTTTGCATATTTCCTTTCAGAGTCAAAACCCATGCACTCATACAATAACCCAGACACTATCCCAGCAGTCATCCAATCACCAAAGCACTACCCATGTAGTCATACAATCAACCAGGCAGTACTCATACACTCATCCATTCACTCAGGCACTACCCATGCACTCCTCCAATCACCCAGGCAGTACCCCTGCAGTCACAGAATCAGCCAAGCACTACCCCTGCACTTATACAATCACTCACACACTACTGTTGTACTCATCCATTCCCTCAAACAGTACCTATGCACTCATCTCTGCATTCTGATAGTACCCATGCACTTCTTCAATTACCCAGACAGTAGCTGTGCACTCATACAATCACCCAGGAACTACCCATGCACTCATCTAATCACTCAGGCACTACTGTTGCACTCATCCATTCCCTCAAACAGTACCTATGCACTCATCCATGCACTCAGGCACTACCCATGCACTCCTCCAATCACCCAGGTACTACCCCTGCACTCATGCAATCACTCAGGCACTACTGTTGCACTCATTCATTCCCTCCAACACTACCCATGCACTCATCCATGCACTCAGGCACTACCCATGGACTCCTCCGATCACCCAGGCACTACCCCTGCACTCATGCAATCAGCCAGGCACTACCCATGCATTCATGCAATCACTCAGGCACTACCCATGCACTCATCCATTCACTCAAACAGCAACCATGCACTCATCCATGTACTCTGGTACTACTTATGCACTCCTCCAATCACCCAGGCAGTACCCCTGCAGTCCTGCAATCAGCCAAGCACTTCCCATGCACTCATCCATTCACTCAGGCATTATCCTTGCATCCGTCCATTCACTCAGGCACTACCCATGCACTCCTCCAATCACCCAAGCAGTACCCCAGCACTCATGCAATCACCCAAGCAATACCCATACACTCATGCATGCACTCTCGTATTACCCATGCACTCCTCCAATAACCCAGGCAGTACCCTTGCACTCATGCAATCAGCCAGGCACTACCCATGCACTCATGCAATCACAAAGGCACTACTGTTGCACTCATCCATTCCTTCAAATACTACCCATGCACTCATCCATGAACTCATGCACTACCCATGCCCTCCTCCAATCACCCAGGCAGTACCCCTGCAATCAGTACCCCTGCATGCAATCAGCCAGGCACTACTGTTGTATTCCTCTTAGGGTGTCCATAACGGGCTTTCCAGTATCATGTCCTTATATAGGCACAATTCGCCCTGCCCTTATATAGGCATAAAATTCCAGCCCTTATTTAGTCATTAAACCGTGCACTCCAAATACAGGCATGGTCTCTGACATCCGTCCACCCTAAAGTCACAACGAGTTCTTGAAGAACAGACCCTTAGGCTGCAGGAGTTTCCCTAGTCCAGGACTATTGATTTCTTCAAGGACTCATATATTATGTATGAACCGTTATTCCTTAGGGGTTCATCCATGACGTCTTTCGCTGTCCGACTCACGTCAATACTAAACATTCCTAAGTACTCTCAGGTATAAATATACCTTCCCTAGCCCTTGTAAACTAGAGGAGACCTCGACTTCAGAGGAGCCCGTATCCTGGCCTGACGCACTGAGAAGACGCTGTTATCCCTGCACGCAGAGAATCCAGCTTCCAGTGATCTGACTTCCCTTGCGGGGTGTTGGAGTTCGAGTCTGGCAAAGAGATTCCAACCTCTCTCATTCTACAGGTATGGAGCAGACTAGAACCTAGAGGGACTCTTGGCATACTAGGCATACTAGACTTAACATACTCTTAGTATACCATAGTAAGGAATACTCCACCTACTTCATACCTCTCCCTACACCTAAGTTAGGTTAGGCACATTGGGGTAGAACTAGCGTAGCAACGCATCGTATGAGTACTCGCATTTTTAGTCTGTGTTATTTATGTAACAGCATATGTACTAAAAGATAATGCTATCGCAGTATTATTTATTTCTACTGCTCACACTGTACATTATTTATCTCGCATATTGTCTTGTGATCGTAACAGCACATTTTACTTACATCAGAAACAAGACTGTTCAATAAATCCTTTATTGAAAACGCCCGTCTGTTCTTTCTGTGTAACTTGGAGAAAACTAAGCATGCACGACTGAGCTGAGTGAAATAGTTATCTATTGTTTCCACGACTCTGGGACACGTTCTGATTGTAAAGGGAAACACAGTGGTCATGTTTTGCGGCTGCCAGAAACTACTCCCTTCTTGTTGTCAAGGAGTTTCTAGTGGCCTCTGAGCTAGCTGGCACAAGTAATTAAGTTTAATATACTCGATAGGGACATACTGACCGTAGTCCTATGTCAAACCTATAGGATATATTATTCCAATGCGCAGAGCCTATTAGGGAAATAGGAGCTACACTACATGGCGCCCAACGGTTTGGTAAGGCGGTAATTCAACGTTAGATACTGAGTAACTCAGCCGTGCTTTTTCTCTCAAGACCCCTACCCATATACTCCAAAAGACGTCCGGAGTGGGCAGGGTTAAGTATCCACCACGGCTACATAGGGCAGTACCCTATATATTAGCTGTTTGGTTTGCTCAACGTTGAAGGATACAGTGTTCCACAATATTGTGCACCTTATCTTTGTTTCCTTGAAACTTGTTCTACATTTTTCAAAAAACAAAATGAATGAAGACGCCGGAAACGGTGTAGCTGCGGCTGATCCAGCCCAAGCAGCAGCCTTTAACATTACAGGTTTAATTGAAACCGAGGAGGGTGTTATAGACATCACTCCAAACTTAAGAAGAGCCATCACTCTAAAACTTATAAAACATGGCCTACCACCAAGAGGCGGTAGAGCAGTTTTCGTGATAGAGGCACATGAATCCTTTCAGACAGAGGTATTCTATTCATGGGTAATATTTCCTGAATCCAATTCAGTAACACACACGTTTCACTTCTACAAAGAAGATGATCCACCAGAGGAATACATTCCTTTCGAGGATATAGAAATTCCATTAACATACCAAGAGCATCAGCTCTGGTTTAAAGGCGCCCTAAAACATCACAAAAACATTACTAGGCTCAGTCCACTAGGTAGACCAGGAGCAACATGGCCGATTTTAGCCGGCTACACACCTCATCCTGACATTGAAGAAATGTCAAACGAGGAACTACTTACTCAACTCACAGAGTTAATAAAAAACTACAGACAATTGGTCCAATATGTCATGCGGACTTTTACAGTCCAACCACCATTAACAATTCCAAATCAAACCCCTCACCAGGAGAATACACTAAAAATTACACCACAGACTCTCTACGCAGTCATGGGTAAAATGCCCACAAAACGTGAGCAAATTCCATTCTGGATAGCTCAAAAAAATTACTCAAATCGAAGCAGTATTTCCAAATACTAGCCCATATGAGAAACACAGAATACTGACAATCAGTTTACCAATGGGGATCACACCACAACTGGAAGACTGCACCACCTGGGGCTCAGTCTTTGCTGCCATCTATACTAAAACACATGGCATTCCGTCAATTGCGGTAATACCTGATGTCCTGAAACAAATTCAAAACGAATACGGGGCAGAGCCTGCTCTAAATTTAGGTATGAAATTACTGAAAAATTTCGACCAGGTCTCAACAATAATATTATCTAATATTAAAGGAGAGGCAGCAGCAGTTGCGATCCGCCAAAAATTAAGGGAATTCGATGTTACAGAACATCAAACAGAGCTACCCAGAATAATTGAACAATCTTATGCAGAATTAGGCAGAGATAGTTTGGGTGGAAGACCAGTGAAGCCGAAACTATCTGAAAGTCCTGAGAATGACTCAATTAAACAAACTCCTACATCTTCTAAAAAGAAGTGGGAGTCTACTAAACAAAAATCAAACGAGAAACGTTCTCAATCCCGAGGTAGGTCTCCTCAAAAGGAGCCCTCTGAAAGGAGGTATAACCTCAGGAATAGGGATAATTTGAGAAAACCAGATAGGTATCAAGATACTGATACACGTTCCTCTCGTCCCTTTCAGATCTCATCACAGACTTCGGAAAGAGGAGGACGGACGGAACACAGAGAAGAACGCGTGAAATCGAAAGACGACAAACACGCTCCAAAAACTAAAGCAAAACCTCAATTCTCCAAAAAGAAAGTAGCAGGTCTAAAAATCAGACATGCCGAGAATACTGAGAACACAACTCAAGAACGGAGAATGGGCTCAGACAATGCTGGACAGTGCAGCAGAAGTCACAATAGTTCGCCAGAACCTGAGGGAACTTCTGGAGATAGTGGACTTGAATGAGTACATCACAGTTGAGACTGTAGACACCAGGGTTAGTACTCCACAAAAGTTATTTAAAATAACATTCCGGATGGAGGGAGACAAACCTAGACAGGTGAAAGCACTTTTTTGGGAAAGACTATCAAGGGGCTATGACATACTTCTAGCAGAAAAGGACTGGCCACCACAATTTGTCAGGGAGTGCCCACACGGCGAGGACATTATTATGCCTGCCTTCTCCAACCATATTCCAATAAATCTAAAATATACATATGCCAGGAAATGGGCAGTGGCCATAGGCCCCAGCATTATATAAAAATCATGTAGGATGAGATGAGGATTCACCTCACCATAAAATACATCTGAAACATGAACCTACTGCACAAAGGCAGTACCCAATAAAGCAAGAAGCTAAAAAACAGGTCAGGGAGATCTTAGATCAACTTGACTATCAAGGGGTAATTGAAACATGCACCTCCTCAATGAACAATCCTTTGTTTCCTGTCTCCAAACCAGACAATACATATCGTCTAGTTTTGGACTATAGACACCTAAACACTTGTTCTAAAACTTTTGCAGTGCAAAATGCACATAGCACAGCATTAATGAATAACATTGTGCGTAAAAAATATAAAACAACATTAGACATCTCAAATGGTTTCTTTTGTCAAAACATAGCACCTGAAAGCAGGTACTTAACAGCATTCTCCATAATGGGGACCCAGCGTCACTTTTGTCGACTCCCACAAGGGTTCAAGAACAGCCCAGGTTTATTCTCAGTGAGGGTAATGGAGTTACTACAAATTTATGACAATGAGGCATTGTCCTATGTCGATGACATTTATCTGACAGACGATGACCTGGACAAACACTTGAACAGGGTGAGCACCATTATATTGGGTTTTGCCTCTGAGGGCTACAAGTTCAACTTTAAAAAATCCAGAATTGCACATCTCAATGTCCTATTTCTAGGATATGTGCTTTCAAGTGAAGGCAAGAGCTTGGCAGCTAACTTTTTAGAAAAGTGTGCGCTGCTCCAACCTCCAAAAACGCTAAAAAACTTACAATCCATCCTGGGTTTCCTAAATTTTGGCAGAACATACATTCTAAATTACTCAGAAAGGGTTAAACCTCTCTACGCATTAATACAACCTGATTTTTCAATCAGAAACTGGACACAGGAACACACAGAAATCTTGTGTTCACTCCAGGCTAACATGTTAGCAACAAATCACTTACAAACACGCGTAAGTCAACGCAATTTGGTGAACCGAATAATTTCGGGTCAATGCGGATTCACCTACTTAACCTTCAATGAGGGTGAGAAAATACCAATAGCATACAAATCTCATTTGTACACACAAGCGGAAATGCGCTTCAGTTCAACTGAAAAAATTCTAACAGCAGTTCAAACCGCTGTAGCAAAAGAAAGAGCCTTAGCCCAAGGGAAACGCATTATTGTCGTAACCCCAGTACCAGCTTTAGAAGCGGTCACAAAAGCAAGCATTCCAAATGCCAAAGCATTACATCCAAGATGGATACAATGGGTTAATTCTCTTGCTGCAACAGATGTTGAATATGTTTTTGATCCAGATTTAAAAACACAAGCATTCCTGCAATACGAACATGAATGTCCTCTGCCTACTGAAATTCTGCCTCTCGATCAGTACGAATTCATAATTTACACTGACGGATCCGCACAACCCACAATAGGGAGTAAGCAAGCTTACAGTGCAGCGTGTGCAATCGTTAAAGGTCGCATGCGAAATGGCATCTTCAGACCTATGGTCACTAAAACACAATCTCTAGGAGGTTGTACAGCTCAGCGAGCTGACCTACAAGCATTCAAATGGCACTTGAAAGTACAGATCGAGAATTCCCCACACTAATAGTGTGCGATTCCTTTTACTGTGTTCAGTCGTATAATGACTATATACAAAACTGGCTTGAAAATGGTTTCAAAGATGCGAAAGGTGGCACAATAAAGCATAAATTGCTTTGGGAACAAGTAGTTCAGTTGAAAAATGAACTACCAAAGGCTCACGTGATACACACACTGAGTCATCAACGTGATGGCGTTCACGTTGCAGGGAATTCATTGGCTGACGAAGCCGCAAAGGGGGCTGTGCAAACGGCTTCCGTAGCTGCGATCACTCATTCAAAAACAAAAATAGACGGTGAGATAATGTTGGCTGTCAATACTTCGAGCAAAGGCAGCAGTGCAGCGTTACCAAAAAAGTTTCCACTCAAGTACTCTTATGTAATTGATGCGAACAACGTTCCTTTTGCTCGAATCCCTGGAGTGGGGGATAGGGTAATTCCAAACATGGAACGTAGAGAAGCCTTGATTTATGAAACACATTTGGGGGAGGGTCTGTCACATCAAGGGATCTCTAAAACAATTTTGACGTTAAAAGAGATGTACTGGTGGGCAGGAATGAATACAGAAATTCACATATTCATCAACAACTGCTTAGACTGTAAATTACAGTGAGAGAGCCACCAGACACCATGCTGCGAATGCGGCAACCCAGTACAGACACCATTGTTAGACAGCATTCGTCTATCTAAGCGCCTGCGTCCTACTGGACAAAGGTATTCCCACAAATACTGAATCTAGGTTCTTATGGTTATGGCCTCAGCACTCAGCTGACGGTCGAACTGTTATAAAAGATTTGCGAGTCTTTATCGGCATATACGCAATAGGCACGCTACATTCTGACCAGGGTCCTGCGTTTAGCTCTAGGGCTTACAAAGAAGCCATGGCCAGTCTGGGCGTTGCATTGCGGTACTCCTCTCCATTCCATCCTGAGGGAAATTCTGTTGTGGAAAGGAAAAACTGAGACATAAAGCAGTCTATAACAGCTAGAGTATTAGGTTTGGGTGATGGGTGGGTCAAACACCTTAGTGGGGTACAACGTGCATTGAACAATCTGCCAAGAAGTTCTCTAGGGGGGGTCACTCCATATGAGGTCCTATTTGGGACAAGAATGTGGGTACCGGACCTTGAACACGTAGTCACAGTGGTGGAAAATAAACCTTTTGATATCAAAGATAGTTTAGCTGTTTTACAGGACTTAAACAAATTAAGAACGAAACAAAGCAACGTATTCCTACAGCCAACCACCACTGGGGATCAACCGGCTGTCCCAGCAAGGCCTGTCTGGATTCCAAAAGTTGGGGATCTAGTCAGAGAAAAAATTGCAGACAAGAAGGAATTTGGCCCTTCTTACAGACTACCAGTACCTGTCCTAGCAGTTCAAGGAACAAGAACAGTAATTCTGCCGCCCCTTGCTGGAAGAAAGGAGAAAAGATTTGTGTCCATCGACCTCATCAAACCACAGTATGTGGCCAATACTAAATAGTAGGCCTCGTGGACTCCGACCTAGTAGCAGACGCACTCCTCTTGCTACTATCCAAGAGATTCTGACTGAAAGACTGATAACTATCGAGAATTCAGCTGTAACAGATGGAGGGCTAAGCAACAACGCTATGGAACTCATCCCTCTTGAACATCAAGTAACAGTTCATCCAAATACACCTGTCTACACCAACGTGGCAAGTGATGAACTGGTTCCAGTGATTTCTACAAATCCTGATGCAATTCCAACAATTGACAGAACTGCTTCTGGCTATTTCATTAACTTTGATACGTTCTCAGAAGATCCGAGTGAACCTGAAACGACGCCAGCATCATTGAAATTCAAGCAGCAAGTACAAGACTTTCTTCACTTTCTGAAAAAGACTTATTTGGTTTCTCCATGGATTGAACTCTGGATTACATCTGGACTTTTTGTTTTCCTGCTCTGGCTAGCTTTGGTAACAACCGTGAGCGTGCTTATAAGTGGCAGATACATCCATGTGAACACTGAAGGAAAGGACGTGGACGTACTTTTGAAACCTCATAAATCTTCCCATCGTGAAGCAAGAGACTTGTCATCAGTGAACATCACAGCTGGTCCTATACATGATGGTATAGTGTGGGACAAAACAGATTTTGAAATATTCGGTCCAACGGAACAATTGAACATTCCACATTTGTTTAAAATTTCACTAAGTGATCTAATTACGTCCAGTACCTATTCAGATGATTGGGACTTTGAGACTGTAAATGATATAATGTTTGACCTAGAAAAATCTGCTGCATTTTCTAAAAATGAATATTTAGAGGGTTCATCAGACTATGAACAACTGTATTGTTATAACCACTATGGTCATCATTATTTGCATAAAACTGCATATCCAAGAAGTGTGTTTATGTTTAACCAATGGGAGCATTGTCCTACACCACCATACGGTAGTTCAAAAACATTTGCTAACAAATTTCCATATTTTTCAGGTTACAATACATCTGATCCAGAAATGTTTTACTATAAAAATGTAAACAAGACAGGACTGAAAATTATGTTAACAAATACAAAACAGATTTACTCTGAATTATTTAATGCCCAACTGTCTAGACAGGGTTTCGACTTTTGGAAAGACACAATAGACACAAAAACTGTCTGGGGTACTAAAGATTGGCAAGTGCAGGGGATAGAAGCTTTATTTAGAGCCTGTATAATCCCTGAGCAAATAATGTTTTTGAATGAAACCATCCAACAAACATCTTGTCTTGGATTAGCCAAGATCAAAGATATGAACACACCTTCTGTACCAGCACCTGCAAAAAATAACGAAACACAGGCAGTGGTGACAGTTGACAATATACTACAACTCAACAGATCTAATCCTGATTGGAAAAAATGGTTGATCTGGCCCACAGACACGAATAACTGTCAGCAAAAATTCCTGAATAAAACTCAGGGCTTTACTATTAGTAGGCCAGACCCAAGATACGTCCAAAGACAACATCCGGGGGTAGTAACAACATACAGTGTAGGAAAATTATGCCTCGATTGGCTGCATAAGTCTACACTACAGGATGTGAAACAACACTTAACCTTACTTAAAGAGGACGCAGACCTTAGGGTTTTCTTGCTTGGACCAAGAAAACTGCGTCAAAAACGTTTCATATATGCCGGCATTTATGCTGCCTACAATGAAGCATGGAAAGTATCACAGATGGAGGCTGCAGAACGAATACGTGAACTTGATCGTATTAATTTAGAGAAAACACTCTCTGTGGTCGACAATGGGTTAACAACTTTGTCCTCCAGAATATATTCATTGGATGGCATTGTATCCTCTGCTATCGACATACTAGAACAAGATTTGGCGATGTTACAACAAGGCCAATCTCAATTACGTTCTATTATGTTATTAAGCTGGACGCTGCAATCTTTGCGAGCTGGCTATGTGCCTTGGCGTTTTATCAACACAACGGCTCTGTTTGCAGAATACAATCTAACTGATAAACAGATCGAACTGGCACAAAGAGGAGCAAAGTATACAGTGCTGAGCATTGAAAAGTTAGAGAAGTTACCATTCACAGTGGCAGAAAAGCCAGCTACAGAATGGCTTATTCATGGAAAAATAACATTACCTGTGAGTACTTTTCAGTTTCAGTATTGCCTCAGACAAATGCAAGCAGGCAAATATGAAAGGTTGGGTAAGGAATACATTAAGACATCTTGGGATTTACCGTATACATTTAGATGTTGGAGTGGGGATCGTGAAGTGTTTTTGAGCGGTACAAACTGTGAACGTGCACTAAGCGGTTCGCTTATATGTCAGGACATTTCCTTACACGGGGCTTGTAATGGTTCTGTGGCAAATTTGTCTTGCCATCAGCAGGGTACACCAGCTGCTGTGATTAATCCAACGTTTGGACAACTTTCTAATGGGAGTTACCTCATGTTGAATGATCAGAGTTGCTGTGGCATGCTGCCAGGCATCCCATATCTAGTAACGGTCAACTCCAGGGTCGCTTGCTGTATGCAAGTATTGTTTGCCCCAATAGACACAGTCAGGGAGTCGCCTCTATGGCCTTCGCTGAACGTCTCTTTTATAAGATTTGATACTTTAAGCAGAATGAAAGCCATGCTTTTACAGCAAACAGTGCCTTTGACCTCGGCCAAAGAAACCTATGATCTACAAATAGCAAGGACTTCGGCTGAGATACAGACTTTAATACGTACAAACTGCCCTATACATTTCGTAGAAATGATATCACGTATCTTCAACATGTCTGATACAACTGGAATTGTACATGTATTTAAGAGCATCTGCTCCGGTCTGTTAGCACCTTTCCAGGCAATACTCGGAATCATCCCGAACTTTGCACATTCGGTGTTTGGTGGCATACCATTAATTCTAGCACTTGTTGCCAGAATTCTATTTCTCTTCCTGCTATTGCGCTATGGCCAGCCTATTCGCCGACATCACTCCGAGCGAAATGGAGAAAGCTCTCCTTGAACGAAAGTGCCGTGAGCAAATAGTAGAGCTTTTGGGCATAAATCGTCTACGGGATGTTAATACCACGTGGTTCCTGTCATTCAGACCAATCTGGCAAGATTGCATCTTACCTGTTCCACGATGCCTGCTATGCGGTGTAGAATGCGTGTTGGACACCTGTCTAACATTTCCATCGGATACGCCAAAGGATGTCGATACTCTGCTGGACCAGATAACGGCCCATGCTATGTGTTTTATTTTTATTTATTTATTTTTTAAATTTATATAAGGCGCACAGCTACCCGGAGGTTTCCCGGCGCCTATGGACGCGACATGGCGCGAGGGGAGCACACAAGACAGAAACTATAGATTAAAGAGCCAGGTTTTCAGTTGTTTGTGGAATTTGAGATGGTGTTTTTCCATGCGGAGGTGCATCGGAAGGGAGTTCCAAAGGGAGGGAGCCAGATAGGCAAAGGATTGTCCTCCCATTCTGGCTCGTTTGATCCTGGGTACTTGAAATTTTAATTGATTCAAAGAGCGAAGTAGACGTGAGGGGCGATAGTGTTGCACTAGGGCATTTAAATAGTGGGGGGCTAATCCTTCATTTATTTTGTGCATATAGCAGAGGGCTTTAAACTTGGCTCGATTGTCAATATGCAGCCAGTGCAGTTTGCGAAGTGCTCCTGATGCGGAGGCTTTACTGGGAAGTTGGCATAGTAGTCGTGCTGCAGAGTTTTGGATCACCTGAAGTTAACGAAGGTTTTTTTTGCTGGTACCCAGGTAGAGCACATTACCATAGTCCAGCCTAGACATTATCAAGGCCTGAACTACGGTTCTCTGTGTAGAGGTAGGAAGCATCCAGAGAATTTTTCTTAGCCATTTTAAGATGACAAAGCAGGTGGAGGCTACCTTAACTATTTGCTGCCGCATGGATAATTGGTCGTCAACAATGACGCCCAAATTGCGGGCTGATTGAGATGGGAGAGGGAGGTCGCCCATTTGTGAAGGCCAATGCTGGGGGCCCCAGAGCTCTTTGTTGTTCCCGAAGATGATAAGTTCCGTTTTCCCCCCGTTGAGTTTTAATTTATTGAAGTGCAACCAGTCAGCGATCTTATTTAGCCCCATCTGAAGGGAGGATGCTTTGTTGGTCTCCTTCGAAGAGAGCGAGAAGATAAGTTGGGTATCATCCGCATACGAATAAATTGTTAGCCCGGCTTGCTCTGCTAGCGTAGCAAGTGGGCTGACGTAGATGTTAAAGAGCAGCGGGCTTAGAATGGAGCCCTGAGGGACTCCATGTGAGGAGATCAGTGTTTTGGAGTGAGCTGCGGAAGAAAAGACCTGAAAGGTCCTATTAGATAGGAAACTGGACAACCATTCTAGTGCCGTGCCACAGATGCCTTTAGAATGAAGGGTTTTTAAAAGTGTAGTATGGGAAACAGTGTCGAAAGCGGCACTCAAATCAAGAAGAATGAGTGCCACAGTATCTCCTTTATCGACCAGTTGGCGGATATTCTCAGTGACTCCCAGGAGAGTCGACTCTGTCGAGAATCCTGCTCTAAAACCTGATTGCGACGGGTGAAGAATGTTATGAGATTCAACATATTTAGTCAACTGGGAATTTGTGGGTTTTTCAAGGATTTTGGAGAACACAGGAAGTAAGGAAATGGGACGAAAATTAGAGAAAATCTTGGGGTCTGAATCGGATTTTTTAGCAGTGGAAGCACCATCGCATGTTTCCAAGCTGCGGGAACTTTAGCTTCAAGTAGCGATGCATTAAGGAGCTCCATAATGATATTAAGGATGGAGGAATCTAGTTTCAGAAGAATGGCGGGAGGGAGAGGATCATTGGGTGAACCAGATTTGATACTCGAAAGAATGTTATAGAAGGTAGGCATATCAAGGGGAGACCATTTATCTAGCGGAAGGTTAATGTGTCCTTGTCCAATTTTTTGGGTAGAACACGGTGTCAGTGGGTCATTGATAGTTGTCCCCAGAGGCTTCCTATCCTGATGTCAGCATTCATTGAGATCTCACAGACGCTTCCGGCTGCTGCTGAGGTACGAGAAAGAACTACAGGCACACAGGTAACAACGGACGCGAACATTGCTGCTGCGACCAATGCTGAAAGCGATGCTTCCCATCTCTGTGCAATTAATCTGCTTCACAAGGTGTTCCAACTCACACCAACTACAGTGGATGATGTTTTGTCTATAGAAATAGATGACCTCATGTTTACACCAGACCCGTAACCTGACTCTGATTCAGCATACAGTGTTCCAGAGATGCAGTAACAATTTGGCCTTCATTTTTCAAAAACAAACTTGGAACTCTACCAAAATTGAACTTTTTTCAATTTTTTCGAACAAAAATGGCACTTCAATCTGCTTAAAGTAGAACTAGCCTTATAGTACAGACTTGGCGGTCCTTCCACAGACATTTAGTCATCTTATGTGTCTAAAAACAGTTCATTGATTTTCATGACATGAAATGACTTTGATTTTTTGAACAACTTATCGATCATTTTTTTGTCAAATGTAAATATTACTGCTTTTTTCATTCCAATTGCATTTATTTTTAACACTATATGCCTGAAATGGAAAAACTATTGCTTCAAATGTACAGTACCTTTTGCATTTTATACTATGTTTTTTAATATTTTTAAGAAATATTTTGTATATATATGCGGTACTCCATTTTTATGTTTAGCATTTTAAATGTTTAGCATTTTAGTATTATCGTATACACGAAGATGGAGTGGGTGTTGTATTCCTCTTAGGGTGTCCATAACGGGCTTTCCAGTATCATGTCCTTATATAGGCACAATTCGCCCTGCCCTTATATAGGCATAAAATTCCAGCCCTTATTTAGTCATTAAACCGTGCACTCCAAATACAGGCATGGTCTCTGACATCCGTCCACCCTAACGTCACAACGAGTTCTTGAAGAACAGACCCTTAGGCTGCGGGAGTTTCCCTAGTCCAGGACTATTGATTTCTTCAAGGACTCATATATTATGTATGAACCGTTATTCCTTAGGGGTTCATCCATGACGTCTTTCGCTGTCCGACTCACGTCAATACTAAACATTCCTCGGTACTCTCAGGTATAAATATACCTTCCCTAGCCCTTGTAAACTAGAGGAGACCTCGACTTCAGAGGAGCCCGTATCCAGGCCTGACGCACTGAGAAGACGCTGTCATCCCTGCACGCAGAGAATCCAGCTTCCAGTGATCTGACTTCCCTTGCGGGGTGTTGGAGTTCGAGTCTGGCAAAGAGATTCCAACCTCTCTCATTCTACAGGTATGGAGCAGACTAGAACCTAGAGGGACTCTTGGCATACTAGGCATACTAGACTTAACATACTCTTAGTATACCATAGTAAGGAATACTTCACCTACTTCATACCTCTCCCTACACCTAAGTTAGGTTAGGCACATTGGGGTAGAACTAGCGTAGCAATGCATTGTATGAGTACTCGCATTTTTAGTCTGTGTTATTTATGTAACAGCATATGTACTAAAAGATAATGCTATCGCAGTATTATTTATTTCTACTGCTCACACTGTACATTATTTATCTCGCATACTGTCTTGTGATCGTAACAGTACATTTTACTTACATCAGAAACAAGACTGTTCAATAAATCCTTTATTGAAAACGCCCGTCTGTTCTTTCTGTGTAACTTGGAGAAAACTAAGCATGCACGACTGAGCTGAGTGAAATAGTTATCTATTGTTTCCACGACTCTGGGACACGTTCTGATTGTAAAGGGAAACACAGTGGTCATGTTTTGCGGCTGCCAGAAACTACTCCCTTCTTGTTGTCAAGGAGTTTCTAGTGGCCTCTGAGCTAGCTGGCACAAGTAATTAAGTTTAATATACTCGATAGGGACATACTGACCTTAGTCCTATGTCAAACCTATAGGATATATTATTCCAATGCGCAGAGCCTATTAGGGAAATAGGAGCTACACTACACTACCCATGCACTTATGCAATCACTCAGGCAGTAGTGTTGCACTCAAACATTCCCTCAAACACTACCCATGCACTCATCCATGTACTCAGGCACTACCCATGCACTCCTCCAATCACCCAGGCAGTACCCCTGCACTCATTCAATCAGCTAGGTACTACTCATGCACTGATGCAATCCCTCAGGCACTACTGTTGCTCTCATCCATTCCCTCAAACACTACCCATGCACTCATGCACTCACTCAGGCACTACTGTTGCACTCATCCATTCACTCAAACACTACCCATGCAGTCATCCATGCATCAGGCACTACCTATGCACTCCTCCAATCACCCAGGCAGTACCCCTGCACTCATGCAATGAGCCAGGTACTACCCATGTACTCAACCATTCACTCAGGCACTATTCATGCTCTCATCCATTCACTCAGGCACAACCTATGCACTCATCCAATGACCTAGGCATTACCCTTGCATCCTTGCTTCCACTCAGACACTACCCATACACTCATACAATCACACAGGCAGTACCACTGCACTCATGCAATCAATCATATACTACCCATCCACTCATGCAATCAGCCAGGCACTACTCTTGCACTCAACCATTCACTCAGGCACTACCTATGCACTCATCTATTCACTCAGGCATCGTTGATGCACTCATCTATTATCTCGGGCACTACCCATGTATACATCCAATCACTCAGGCACTACCCATGCACACATCCAATCATCCAGACACTACCTTTGCACTCACCCATTCATCCAAGCACTACCTATGCACTCATCAATTCTCTCAGGCACTGTCCATGCAATCACACAGGCACTACTCTTGCACTCAAGTATTCACTCAGGCACAACCCATGCACTCATCCATTCACTAATCTTGCACTCAACCATTCACTCAAACTCTACTCATTTACTCTTCCAATCACTTAGACACTACATACGCACTAATGCAATCACACAAACACTATCCATTGACTCATGTATTCATACAACATGTAGCTTTTCTTTTTTAAAACAGAATAGGTGGTTCCGTAAGAACCGTTTTTCTTTTCTGCTTTAAAAAAAATATTTTATATATATATATTTTTTTTTTACAATTTTGTGTTTTTTTGGGTGTTTTTAAGATTTTATCAATAGAAATGTGAACAAAAAAACAAACACATAACAGCGTGCATAAATGAAGGGAAAAAAATTAACATTTGTGATTGTTAATTGTGTCCAACATTGTTTAGACAACTTGTTCTCCAATGCTCAGCACAGTGATGCATTTTGGACAAAAAAGTCCTGCCTTCGCAAAATCAGGAAGAGTCGGTGGTACAGACTGCAACCGGTCACCAACTTGTCAAGTTGAAGGTTGAGGAATTGGGATGCTCTTGCAAGCCTCTTTTCGTGCATTGTCCGGAGATGTTTGTACATCAACAATGTACCGCAGGAGTATTTTTTGCCCGATCCTCGGGACAGAACTTTTTTACAAATGTTGCACGTAACTTTTTGTGCATTCATCTTTTTTTGTCCTTCAGGTATGGAAAAGAATTCCCATACCACACTCTCCTTTCTTTTGTGGTGTGTCTCTTCCTCTTCCTCCTGAAGGATGTCTTCCTCCTCCTGCAGATCCTGGGCAGTTGCCATTTTAATAACAGCAAAAAAAACTTCAAAACACCAAAATAAAGCTGCAAAATTGTAAGCTCCTCAAAAAGTATGGCTGTTGCCAACCACACCCAAAATTTGAAGAGAAAGGGTGAGATCTAGCAAACTTAAGGATGACAGTATGTTTAACCAATCAAATCTCTTTTTTTGTGTCACATGGGGTGCGCGACCCCTACGCTTTGCCACTGCGTATCGGAAGTGATTCCACAATTTGTTTCAATTTTACATTACAACAATATTTACCACTATTTGATAATATTTTAAAAACACATAACTGTATTTCTTTATTTCAAATAAATTAAATAAAGCTATATTAACATATAATATTGTTTAAAAAAACGATAAATTCACGTTCCTTTACGTGACTCCGGAAGCAGCAATGTACGCGGAAGTTGCGCGACTCCTGAAATTACTATTAAAAAACGATGTAATAAGTTTCATTTATTAATTTACAAGTTTAGTAAGTATCTTAACAAACCTCTTACCTTTAACTTAATATAATTATTGTATATATATGTGAAAAATATATATGTGAAAAATCACGCTGGAGCCGTGTCTCGTACGCGAGTCGGGAAGTTGCAATGTACGCGCACGTACTGCGACTCCTGAAATTACTGTTAAAAAAAAATTATTTAATACGTTTCATTTGTTGATATAGAAGTTTACTAACTATCTTAACAAACCTCTTACCTTGAACTTAATATTATTATTGTGTACATATATGAAAATTATTTATATGAAAAATCACACTGGAGCCACATTTTGTATGCGAATCCAGTACTAACGCTTGGCAATGTACAGGGATTCACGTCAGGTACGCGATTCCATGTTTTATTTGAAAAAAATATATATATATATATAAATACACATATTATATATATGTGTATATATATATTTATTTTAAAAAGTTATATATTTTGAATTTTTTCCAAAAATTTAATTGAAAAAAAATAAATACTTTATTAAAAAGTTATTACATATGTATATGTATATTTTGACTATGTATGTATATATATATATATATATATATGTTCACAGAAGACTCCATTGGTAACGTACCAGCCACAGGAATTACCGAGGTGAATTGGTAACGTGAAGGAGAAAGGGAGAGGAGGGAGTTGTTTCTCTCTCCATGACACCGCATTTTCAAGCAACTATTTTTGTGCAAGGCAGCAAAGGGCACTATGCTTTTGATGATTTTACAGCTTTTTGCACTTTTGAAGAAACGATCACTGTGACATTGACATCAACATTGTAGTGCATGCTGGGAACTGTAGTATTACTATGGACCATGTGACCACAAGGGGATTACAAATCACACTCACCTGTGAGCAAGGCGATGATGCCGAAACCAGTTTTAGGATGTAAAGAGTGTTGAGAGGCTGCCGAGCACATGACGCATTAAAGTCAGCATGAAAAGCAAGTCGGAGTTGGGCTCTTTTCTGGTGGATATATATATATATTGAAAATAAACGCAGGTTTCAGGGACGTTATAGTTAGTATTAGCATTTAAAAAACCTTAGAAATTCACTGAAAAAAAAACACAGGTTTCAGGGACGTTATAGTTAGGAATTAGCATTGAAAAAACCTTAGATATTCACTGAAAAAACCACAGGTTTCAGGGACGTCGTAGTTAGGCTGCCATTTCACTCATAAAAAAGCAGAGAAATTCAGCTGAGCTAACTATAACTCGCACCCCTGCAATGCACTTCTGATGACGTCACATATTACATCACTCATGACATGGTCAGTGACATTACTGATGATATCACTGATGACATCACTGATGACAAAAGACACACAATTGATGGACGGAATGCAGAACAAATCAAAGCATTCCCCCCAGTCAAGAGATCTGGGTTAAATCCATCATTCTTTTGCTCACCATGCCACCCCAGTTTAGACCTGGCCATATGCAAATCAGTCTTGACCCTGTGCCTCATGGGAACAGTCCAGCCTGAACTGCCAAGCCCGGTACTCCCTGGACCGGAAACAAGCATCCTACGACCGGTTTTGGGGTTTCACCCCTCATCAGCCAGGATAGCTTGATTCCAGTGGCACAGTGAGCCCTGATGACATCATCCAATTAATATCTGATGCACCTCCTCACACTCTAATATAAACTTTCATACACCCACTCTAAAATACAGACTACCATTTAGTATATACACACTCACTGATTCATAGGTCTATACACTCATCCACTCACTCACCCATACAGTCACTCATTCACACAGTCACTCATCAATACAGCCACTGATATATGCACTCATATACCCATACAGACACTCACATACCACCACTCACCCTTAGAGCTACTCATGTACCTAGTTAGTCACCCAAAGCATCAATCATTTACTTACCTATAGTTATACACACACACCACCTCACTTATTCAAACTGATACTAACACATACTTACTCTCTTACACAATCACTGACACCAGCACACACTGATCCATACATCCACTGTCACAATCACTCACTCGCACAAACAGTCACTTGTATACTCCAACACTCACATTTACTGCCTTTCACATATGTAGTTACTCACACATATCCCACAAAGTAATCCATTCACTCATCAACACAGCCATACGCAAAATCACTCACCTATACAGCCCCTCACAGATGCACTCATGAAGCCATTGAGCCAGTGAATCACCCACTCACACATCCATGCAAAGAGTCACACACCCCCACCCACCCACACAGATACTCAGGCACCCATAAAGGTGCTCAAAGAACCAATTATTAACCCATATACACATTTATGTAGCTACTCATCAACCCATGCAGCCACTTACACACTAACTGACAGACTGATACAGACATTCACACAGTTTAGTCACTAACCCATGCATTCAGTAAGACATGTTTGATCACTCACTTATAGTCAGTCACGCACCTACTAAATCATCCATTCAGACACTTATACACCCACTCATTCTTCAATACACCTTATCATATATATATTCACTTAAAAAACCATAGGTTTCAGGCACGTTATAGTTAGAAATTAGCATTTAAAAAACCTTTGAAATTCACTGAAAAAACCATAGGTTTCAGACACGTTATAGTTAGAAATTAGCATTTAAAAAACCTTTGAAATTCACTGAAAAAACCATAGGTTTTAGGGACAGTTATAGTTAGTTGGACATTGCACTCGTACAAAACCCGTGAAATTCCCCCGTTATAGTTAGTTCAGCTAACTATAACTCGCGCCCCCGCAATGCACTGCTGATGACGTCACATATTACATCACTCATGACATAATTTCTAACTATAACGTGCCCCGCGCCCTCCCTTCACCACTGTGCAAACGCGCCCCGTGGCGTGTTTTAAGTTGGGGGATTAAGTCCCCTTGAATCCTGAGGGTCCCTGGGGTCCAACTAGCCCACCATGTACCTCCAAAAAGCGCCACAGAGCTGCGTTGCAGAGAGGTGTAAAAAGGGGCATGGCCTCTGAACACCTCTCTGCAACGCAGCTCCCTGGCGCATACTGGAGGTTCCTGGTGGGCTAGTAGGCCCCCAGGGACCCCCAGTATTCAAGGGGAATTACTTCCCCTTCTTACAACGCGCCAGGGGGCGCGTTTGCAGACTGCTGCAGGGAGGGGGCGGGGCCTCCGACACGATGCCGGTCTTTTTTTTTTTCTTTGCTTTTTTTTATGGGAGGGGGGCTGCCTTCCCTCGGCCACTTTTGGCCCCGGGACCCCATCCCCCGGGGCCTGAGGATTTTCTTTTAAATAAAAAAAAAACGGGAAGGGGGCCACGTGGCCCCCCTTCCCTGGGCCTCTATTTGCCCCGGGGACCCCATCCCCCGGGGCATGCCCTCTTTTAAAAAAATATATATATTTTGAGGGGGGCTGCGTGGCCCCCCTCCTCAGGCCATTTAAGGCCCCCGGGGACCCCATCCCCCGGGGCCGGCCTTTTCGTTTTTTTGTTGTTTTTTTTAAATTTCTTCTTGGGGAGGGGGCTGCGTGGCCCCACTCCCGGGCCACTAATGGCGCCGGGGACCCCATCCCCCAGGGCCTGGCCACTCGTTGGGGACCGCGGGGGGGTCCCCAATCCCCGCACGGTCCCGCCGGCTCCCCGCGTCCTGCAGGAGCCTGCATTGCTTTTCCATAAGGGGAGCTGCTGACATGCAGCTCCCCTTATGGAAAAGCAATCTGCTTTGCTTCATTGAAGCGAGAGCAGGTTTCCCTGCTCTCGCTTCAATGAAGCAAAGCAAGTTTGCAATGACAGGACAGGAGCCGCGCGGCTCCCGTCCTGCCATTGCAAACAGCAGTGTCCCGGGGGTAGGCACCCCGGGACACTGCAGGAGGCGGCCCTGGGGGCTGGTAGTCCCCAGGGCCACCACATGCTCCAGGAGGGGGACCGCGCGGCCCCCCCCCCAACAATTGCACAGCCCCGGGGAGGTGGTGATCACCGGGGCTCGTGGGTCCGAAACGGACCCCCACATTCCAATTGTTAGTGCCCCGGGGAGGTGGCGGTCCCCGGGCGTGTGGGGGGGCTCAAGCCCCCCCACACAGGTAATTTAATTATTAAAAAAAGATGCCCCGGGGGGTGGCGGTCCCCGGGGCTGTGGGAGGGCCGAGTGTCCTCCCGCACCATTTTTATTTCAAAGCCCCGGGGGGTGGGGTCCCCGGGTTTAGGGAGCCTTATAGGCCCCCACACATTTTTATTAACCCCCCGCATGCCCCCGGGACTTGGCCCACCCGGGGGCCAAATCCCATCGAAGCGCGGAATACCGCGCTTCGGTTTTTTTTTTTCTCGGCGGGATCCGCGCATCCAAAGCGCATCTTGCCGTTTTTTTTCCTGTTTTCTTGTGCCTCGGTTCTACCGAGGAACAAGATGGCTGCCAACACTTCCTGGTTTGGAGTGTTGACAGCCAATTAGCATACAGCTCGTGATCAGGAAGGTGCGCTCTGGGTGCGCGGACCCTCCGCGGCCATAGATATATATGTGGTTTTACTTTTGATTTTCTCAGCAACTACTGAACGGATTTACACCATTTAACAAAAAGGGTTCTTTATGAACCAAGAACTACCTCTTTGCCAAATTTGGTGTAATTCCGTTCAGCAGTGCGGGCTGTAGCCGTTGCTAAAGTTTCCTATGGGAAATTGATTTTTTGACTCTTATTTTTTGAATTTCTCCGCAACTACTGAACGGATTTACACCATTTTAAAAAAAGGTCGCTTTCTGAACCAAGCGCTACCTTTTGCCAAATTTGGTGTAATTCCGTTCAGCAGTTCGAGTTGTAGCCGTGTCTAAAATTTCCTATGGGAATTAACATGGAGAAAACACGTTTTGGGACCCCTTTTTCTCGGCCCCCGCTTGCCGAATCACCCCGAAACTTTCAGGATAGGAGCGGACCGGAGCGCCCCACGAGTTTTGAGAATTTCGCGAAGATTCGTCAACCGGCGCCAAAGTTATTTCAAATAGAATGTTGTGAATTTCCTATGGAAAATAGGTCCTAACTATAACTATCTACTGGCGACCGCCAGTAGATAAAATATATATATATAAAACATATTTAACCTTTTCAGAAACACACAGTCACTGGATGTTGTCATCAGTGATGTCATCATGTGATGTCATTTGAGATGTCATCAGTGATGTCATCAGTGATGTCACTGACCATGTCATGAATGATGTAATATGTGACGTCATCAGCAGTGCATTGCGGGGGCGCGAGTTATAGTTAGCTCAACTAACTATAACGGCCGAATTTCTCTGGTTTTGTACGAGTGAAATGTCCAACTAACTATAACGTCCTTGAAACCTGTGGTTTTTTTAGTGAATATATATATATAGCAAACACTTCTCCTCCTTCTTAGCAAAAGCATATCTAAGGACTCCATGCAGTAAAAGCTGTTTATTTCTCAAACTGGGTAATGCAAGGCAATGTGTCTGGAGAGAATACTCCAAGCATAACAAGGTCATGTTCAATGCCACATTTCAAATTATATATCTCAAGGAAAAATGTCTATTTAAGTAATAAAATAATTCAAAAGCTTTCTGGTAACCAATTCCAATACATTTAGCAATTTCTATACATTTTTCAATATTTTCAATTTTGAAATATTCTTTACAATTCTGTCTAGTGGGCTCATTTTAGAGTTTCATGGTCGATGTCTGTTTTTAACTAGTACCAATATAAAAATGTAGCAAGATCTAGTTAAATAATTATAAATTATATATTGCACATACAAAATGAAGCTACTTGCTGAACAATTTAGCCCCAGTGGGCCATTGTCTGTCGTTGTTCTAGATCATCTTCTCAGTCTAATCTGGTTTGTTTCCTATTCACTACCCTGCAATAGAGAACACATAAAAAAATTGAACAGAGAATGATATCTTTAAAGAAATAGCTCTTTCTGCTGCTTGCAGATATGTCACACCACTTCAAAATTCTATAGCATGGTCTCACTCATCCAACCTCATGCAATCCAGTTCCAGCAGCCCCATCTCCTTAATTATAAATGCACATACATTTCCTCATCAAGATTGAGGCCTCTCAGTTCCTTGCTATCAAATGCCAATATGTACCTAGATTCCAAAATCCTCTGCTTTTTCTCTCGATTCCCTCCTTTCTCATCCACTTTGACACCGTCAATAACACTGTCTTTCAGATCTTTTTCATCACCGCTGTGTACCTCATGATAGTGTCCAGCAACTGAGTAGCTGGTATGGTTGTTTTCTATCGCTTGTAAATGTGGCAGTATTCTCTTATGCACTTGGAGGGTAGTATTACTCACATAGATCTTTTCACATCCACACCTCAAAATGTACACCAGAAACTCACTTTTACATGTGTAGTGGCCCTTCACTGTATGTATTCTCCTTTTAAATTGTCTCCATTTTTGCAAGCCTTACATTTGTTGCACTGAAAGAAACCTTCTCTGGGCTGTAACCATGTCCCCCTGTCTACCCTCACATCACTTCGAACCAACTTATCTCTCATTGAGTGTGCTCTTTTAAATGTGATTAAGGGTTTCTTCCGTATGTTTTGGTCTATCACTGGGTCGCTTTTTAGTAAATGCCAGTGTTTCTGTAATACATTCCTCAACCTCTGATGTGAGCTGTGGTATGTTGTGATAAAGCGTTTTTCTACTTTGTCTTTATCTACCTTCTGTTTTCTTTTGAAGAGTAAGATTTTTTTTGAACTCTCTCAATTCTATGCCCGTTACAGTCAGAGTTTTAGAACTGGAGGCTCGTTCTCTGAATCTCATTGTCATTTCTTCTCTAGTCTGTCTGAAGCCACCTTCTGTATTGCATATTCTTCTCGCTCTCAAAAACTCCCCAAATCGGATACCCTTAATAAGGGAGGTAGGGTGAAAGCTTTTGGCATGTAGTGTACTGTTGCCTGCACTGGGTTTTCTGTATAAGGAAGTTACTAGTTTCTGTTCCTTCACTTCCAATTTAACATCCTGAAATTCAGCTGTGGTGGCACTAATGTGGCTGATGAATTTAAGATTCAAATTATTGGAGTTGATGTGTGTTATAAACATCTAGGCAATGGATTTGTTACCTTTCCATATTATGAAAATATCATCTATGAATCTTAGCCATAAAGACAGCCACGGTCTGTGCAGGTAACAGCGGTGGGGCGGTGGGGCTGGGTAAGAGGGGATTTCGAGGGACGATGCCGAGGGAAAATCAATTATTTATTTAATTTTCCCTCTGCACTGTCCCTCGAAATCCCCCCTTACCTGGCCCCACTGCTGTTACCTGCATGGACTGCGTCTGCATAGCGATATGTTCCTGTTCCATTTATCTAGTGGATGGTTATTCAAGACTTGGTCTTCCCACCAGCCCATGTGTAGGTTTGCAGAACTAGGGGCAAAGCAAGTACCCATCACTGTACCCCGAAGCTGTTCATAGATGTCATTATTAAAATAAAAAATGTAATGTCTTAACCCCTTGCCCGCGTATCGGAATTCCGCTCGTGTGCTGGACATTCCGATCGCGGGTGTGGTCATGACGAGCTCAGCTCGTCATGCGCACAGCGCTACCGCGCAGCATGACGAGCTGAGCTCGTCACGCGCATCGAAGGGGTTAAGCACCAACTCATCATTTCTAGTAACATAAGATTGACTTTGTAAAATCTGATGTGTCTTTCTTCCAAGAAATATTCTGTCACTCTCAATCCATATGTTTATTTATAATATATATAAATATACAAATATTACCTACTGGGTTATAGTTAGGACCATGTTTCCAAAGGAAAAGCATTTTTTACTTGGCTATAACTTTGGCATCGTTTGACCAATCTTCATTAAATTTTCCCAAAAAATTGTCAAGGTTGGTTCTGGGTGTCATGGAAAGGCTGGGGGTGATCCATGCAGTGGGTACCGAGAATTGGGGGTGCGAAATAAGGTTGTGCTTGTAATGTTAATTCCCATAGGAACCTTTAGCCACACCTACAGCCCAAACCGCTGAATGGACTTAAACAAAATTTGGCAGGGAGGTAGATGTCGGTTCAAGGAAGCTCCTTTTGTTAATTTAGTGTAAATCCATTCAGTAGTTGTTGAGAAATGTAAGTTTAAAATTATAGGGATGTCTCTGGCCATGGATATTTCGCAGAGGTTTCACGATGAATCACGAATGCATGCACCAACGGGAATGCTTTGATTGGCTGGACACAACCTGAACAGAAGGATGCAGCTACCATTTTATCTATCGGGAACGATTCCCAGGGCTGAAAATTTGTGTGGAGGTCCAGAAAAGGGGTCAGGGTAGAGATAATCTGACATTATGGTTGAGAAATGGGGGTATTAGTGACAAAGTTATGTGTCCAAAATTTGATTTTTTGAATCGCACACGAAGTCCGCGATTACGATGCAACTGCCAGCACGGCCCCATTGTGTACCGTCATGGGGACATCGCGACTATCAACGTTGTCGCGAATATTGATGGAAATATAAAAAAATATATCAGTATATCCTTAATATGCATTGTTATAGAGATATTGAGATTCTGTTAAATGTTTTTATAGATTTATTTAGATAGTGAGTTATCTACTGTGATGGTTAGAACTAATTACATAGTTATAATTTTTGAATCTGGTGGTGGCTATTGAACTCCTGATTTTGTTTTCTGTTTTCACGACATGTCCGGGATGGTAGCAGATACCGCGTCATCGCGATCTCCAGAGTCACTGCGAAAAAATATAAAATAGGTTTTAAAGATGATTTTTATAGAAAGTCTCTAGAAAAACATGAGTTTAGAGAATACTGTAAGAAACCCCTAGTTTGTAAAATACTGTAGTATGTGTGGATATAGGTGTTTTAGACTTTATGGAAAAGGCGCAATTGTCACAATTCACAACGTCATAGTGACGTCCCGAATAACCATGAAAACGGAAAATAGGTCTGAGAGATGGTTTTTAAAGAAACTTAGTACAAAATATGAGTTTAAACATGCTTTGAAAGAAGTATGTACATAGTGATATGTGTAGTGCAATGTTCAGAATGGATTTTTTTACATATTATTTTTGGATGTGTTGGTAGTCTGCTTTTGTTTTACGCCTTCGCGATGTGTCTGGGGGAATCGTGATTACTGACGCCATTGCGAGCTCCGGAGTCACTGCGAAAACGGAAAATAGGTTTTAGATATGGTTTTTCTAGGTATGCACTAGATAAAATATGAGTTTGAAGTGTACAGTAATAAACCCCTAGGGCCTGATTCACAACGGAAAACTGAGATGAAAGTCTAACTTTACGACTTTCGGTATTCATAAAGGGCATTTACGAGTAGTAAAGTTAGACTTTTGTCTCAGTTAAAGTTAAGTTTTGGTCTTAAGTTTAATTGAGACCAAAACTGAGACAAAAGTCTAACTTTACTACTCGTAAATGCCCTTTGTGAATACCGAAAGTTGTAAAGATAGACTTTCATCTCAGTTTACCTTTGTGAATCGGGCCCCTACTGTGTAATACAGTAATATGTGTGTATATATGCATTTTAGACTTTATGAAAAAGGCTCCATCGTAGCAGTTAACAGTGTCATTGTGATGACCCCAATAACCGCGAAACGGAAAATAGGTCTTAAAGATGGTTCTCAAAGAAACTTAGTAGAAAAATATGAGATTAAACATGCTTAGAAAGATGTATGTATATAGTAATATGTGTAGTGTAATGTTCAGAATGGATTTTTTACATATTATTTTTGGATGTTTGGTGGCCATTGAATGTCTACTTTTGTTTTCCGTTCTCGCGATGTATTCATGGGGATTGCCCCTCATCACAAAGATCCCTAATAACTGAAAAAAGGATCTTTTTAAGGAAAATTAACAATTTTTCTAATACAAGGGTGGTACTGAATAGAGCCTTTGTGTTGCTTGTGTGTATACGGCTACTACACATAAGGCCGTATGCTGAGTTTAAGATTATTTAGAAACACCCTGTTGTCTTCATCTGTAAAGTGCATTCCATCATTTCTATAAATTCCATGCATGTCACAACGCAGATTGTTATTATAGATCTAGCCCATGCGATGGTCTCTGAGGAATGCAGAAACAGTTTTCTTAACATGTTTCCTGCCTTTGTCAATCTGTGGACAGAATTGATTGGATTACTTTCATTTCTGTCTTTGGCATATGTTAGAGTACACCAAGACAGTGTGAGAGAAAAGCATCATCAATTCAGCCCATGTATCCTTCATTAGGATTTCCAGTTCTACTCCAGTTAATGTGCCACCACAGTGCACAATCATGAGGAAGGTTACAGGGACGTTATAGTTAGGAAAATAGCATTTAAAAAACCTTAGAAATTTACTGAAAAAACAAAGGTTACAGGGATGTTATATTTAGGCTCAGATTTCACACACACAAAACCAGAAAAATTCAGCAGTTA
Organism: Calotriton arnoldi; assembly: GCA_963921515.1. NCBI lineage: Eukaryota > Metazoa > Chordata > Amphibia > Caudata > Salamandridae > Calotriton > Calotriton arnoldi. The sequence continues at coordinate 1,835,124 of CAWUFW010000494.1, read as the reverse complement.
TAGTTAGCTGAGCTAACTATAACTCACACCCCCGCAATGCACTGCTTATGTCCTCACACATTACATCACTCATGACATGGCCAGTGACAACACTGATGACATCTCAAATATTTACAAGGGCATTGCCACACCGGAGCATCACTTTTTACGGTGCTCCTGTGGCGCAATGCCCTGCTCCATATTTACAATGAGACCTTGGAACAAGTATTCATGTAGATTTCATTTGGAGAAAAAAATAGTGTCACAGAATTTACTGTGTGGACTTAATCTATGTAAGCATTTCAATGTAAGCTTTTTTTATGACAGAAATTGTCTTGTCTTGATTAAATCAATATAAACATTATTTTCAAAAAGAGAGAAGCCAGTATCCTCTCGTGTAGTTCGATTCAACCAAACCAAATTTTAGTTTTCTTAGAAAAACAGTTATGCAATCTAAGACATTCATCAAAAATGTGAGTGATAACAGGTTTTGCTTGAAGAGAAGATGAAAAAATAAGAATAAATAAACCCCAAGTAAAAGAAAACCAAAACCGATCCATAAGAAAACACAATAGTGAATGATGTGAACATACACGGTATATTGGTTATTTCATCCAAAAGACAGCCAATTAGATTCAATACAATGGAAAACACAGAGAATTTTATCAATGTACTATCTATACAAAAATACAGTCTGTCTTTATATATGTGTCAACAATGTTTTGACCCTAAATCCAATACTAGGGTCACATCAGGACTGTAATATCCTGGGGACTGAGGAAATACAAGGGATTAGACTGCTGAATAATAGAAGGTATTCATTTATAATAAAAAAGGTGGGAAATTTAGAAGACTATGGGTATGGTAACCTGGATAAATAGCAGGCCCAGATTTGAGGTTTACTGATGGACTCATATAAGTCAGGTAGGTGGCAGCTAGTGCCAACTTAGAGGGGCATAGTATCCCTTGTTGCATCCTAAAGTAAAGATAATAATAGTAATCAACAAATAGTAAAAGGCAAGCACAAAGTAGACTGGTATACAGTAAAGGTAAGCTAGAGGGTTGCTTACCATAAAGGTTTTACAAATCTCAACCAAAATTGCCATTTGCTTGATGATGCGTGACCCTGTTGGATGAAATAATGTATATTAGGGAAAATGCATGTGGCATTTATCATATTATTCAGTACAGAACAAGGATAGATTGGGTGCTGAGGGGATTCTCACTGTATTCATGATTTGGAGCTTTCAAAATTGAGTGGCCACTCTCCCAGTAGGAGATGTGAATTGCCGATAGCAGTGCTTGGCTCGTCTTGGCCAGAATGGATAGAGGAGAGCGTCCTGCCGTTCTGCGTCCTCGTGGAGGAGGCGTGCTGGTAGGCGCACTGACAGGCCTGTGGGGGGTATGTCAGTCATTGGTCTGAGAGTTTTGCGTTGGTGTGGATACCAACTGCATAAGAGGCCCTTGCAACGACAATTGCATAGGCTGTTGGCAATAAAGTAAAATTCGATTTAAAATAAGCCATAAAAGGAGAAGAATAAGTCAAAAAACAGAAAAAGGGAGGACCGAACCCTCGATGTCAGGGTCAGGAAGTTGCGCCACGACTGCAAGACTGGGACGGCCCATGGTATTAGCAAGCTAAGAGTGAGGGCCAAAAACCGGCAAATGACCTGTATTGGACATGTCTGTTATTTAGTTGCAATTAATCAGATATGTGTGACTAATGTCTACAAGACAAAATCCTTTCCGTGATAATAAAATAAGTTATTGTCTAATTTTGAAATAAAAATAAATTCTCATACTCAATGGGAATTGAAAATAGTTCGGACACCAGAGGAACCGAACCTGGGATGACAGTGTCTCGGAGAGGCACCAGGAGCGCAAGACTGCGGTGCTGCATGTTAACTTCAGACTCAATGGTGGATACTGATAATGGCAATTGGACAGGCTATCGCCAATTGTTATAGAGTCCTAGTGTTTACATACGGCCATGATTCCAACCATGAAGGAGGAATTGGACCATTATTGATGTAAACAATATAAAATCAAGGAGGTGTGGGCTGTGTTTACTTCTGTCACAGCGAGTGAAGGCAGTGGGGGTGCCGGAAAGAATCCAAAGGTAAAAGTATGAGAGGCAGCCAAGCCTGGATGATCATACCAGGGGCAATCGAATGGAAAAATGGCAAAGCACAATTGAAAGTAAAAATACAATAAGTAACTCATAATAAACTAGGCAACAGTATGTACATAAAAATTCACATACAGTATTGACAATACATACTGTGTAGGTATGTCACATACAGTGACTGAGGTGCAGATGTGACATGTGATGCCAGGTACTACTCAATAGGAAATTACCTTGTAGAATGATAGACCAACCCTATGGATCGAACTGCAAGGCCCCTTAGGTCAAAAGCAGTACGTAGCGCAATGCCACCGTGGTACTCGCCTAAGCTTCGGTTATTTAAACACGCTTGTAAAAGATTGGAGAGGAGATGGAGGAATGAACTGAGTAAACAGAAATATAGAGAGTCTATAAAACTCTAAAAACCGAAATAAAAAAGCACAAGCACTTTATTACGAAGGAAGAATTAATTCAGCAGTCAATACTCCTCGGGTAATCTTCCACATTGCGAAGAATCTCCTAGAGCCTCCACCTCAGGTCGTTGTAACGAACTTACAGAATTTTTCTATGGAAAAATTCAAGATATATACAATGCATTTCCTTGCTCCACATGTCCCAGTGACCTTCTAGTAATGGACAAGTCCCCTCTCTTATTGATAATTTATTGGAGGAATTTCGAATTATGAATCTGGATACCTTATCGGAAATCATTTCCCAATAAAATCTGGTTCCCCCTCGATCCGGCATCTCCTCACTTCCTACACAAAGCCAAAGAAGTAGTATTCCCAGTCATACTCGAGGTGATAAATCTTTCTATCTCCACTGGCCAAGTCTCATCACCCATGAAACATGCCATGGTGAAGGATCTACTAAAAAAGCCAAGCTTAAATCCTGATATTCTGGGTAACTATCGTCCCATCTCTCTGCTTCCTGGGATTTTCAAGATCTTAGAAAAGTATGTTAATAGGACCCTCTCTGAATTTTTTGAAACCCATAACCTTTTGCACTATTCCCAGACCAGATTCCACCCTCAGCATGGTACAGAAACTGCTCTTCTTGCCGTAGTTGAAAAATCTAAGAAAACCCTCGATCAAGGAGGAGAAGTAGCTCTCATCCTCCTTGATCTAAGCTCTGCATTCGATACGGTCAATTTTGACATCCTTCTAAACAGACTTAGTAATGTCGGTGTTTCAGGTGGTGTTATTACCTGGCTCTGGTCCTATTTGGATGGAAGAACGTTCAAGGTCTTTGCGGGAGATATCACATCCAGGAGCTTATCGCACAGCTGTGGAGTGCCCTAGGGCTCGTCATTGAGCCCCACATTATTTAATGTGCATATGAGACCGCTTGCAGATATTATCTTGCCGTACGGGATTAAAATTGTCACATATGCTGACGATACGCAGTTGGTGGTTGCTCTTAACCACCTTCAGAACTCACCATCCGACCTGGAATCCTGTTTAGAGAAAGTGGCAATATGGATGGAACACTCCTGTCTTAGGCTCAATGGAGAGAAAAGAGAGTTAATGCTCTTGGGCAATTTGCCTAATATGGATTTTAAATACTTCTGGCCAAATTGTCTTTGCCCTGCCCCGATTCCCAATACTAAGATTAACAGTCTAGGCATCTGGCTGGACAAGTCCTTCAGATTTGACCACCAAGGAGTGAAACTGGCAGGAGCCTGCTATGGCACTCTTAGGCCACTTCAAAATATCTTACCTCTCCTCCCCATGAGGGCAAGGAGAATTATGGTCCAAGCCCTGGTCCTCTCCCGTTTGAACTACAGTAACTCCCTCTATCTGGGAGCCCCTAAATCAATGATAAGGAAACTCCAAGTTGTTCAGAACTGAGCTGCTCGGTTGCTACTCAGCATTCCTAAAACTCAGTCGGCTAAGCCGGCCTTGAAGACCCTGCACCGGTTGCCAATTTCAGAAAGAATAACATTTAAATCTCTGTGTGTAGCCCATAAGACCCTATGGGGGAAGGGCCCCTCAATTAATTGCTCTCTCATCACTTTCTACCCCCCCCCCAGGAAATTCCTTTGCTCGGCTAACTTAAATTTAGCCGTAATCCCTAAAACCAAAAGGGTAAGATGTGGAGGCAGTTCCTTTTCTTATAATACGGCTAGACTCTGGAACACCCTTCCCCCACATCTTCACTCAGAGTCTTGCCATTTTCCCTTTCGAAAGCTTCTTAAAACATGGTTGTTTAAAAACACCACCCTATAAACCATCTAGTTTCTTCGTGGTCTATGCTGCTAGCACTGGGATGCCTTAGGGTAGCTACATGCTTAATAAATGTTGTTATAATAATAATAATGCTGCAAAAAGAATGTTCCTGATCAAAGAGTGGCAGAGACCTACCCCACCTCTGCTTGCCTGAACGGGGAGCAGAGGCAGGGTAGGACTTTCACCTGAGGGGTAGGGATCTTTTAGGTCCTGAGGATCCGCCAAGGATCCAATGGGATCACTAGGTGCGAAATATGTCAACCTGACCACAAAAACACACTGAGGCTATCTTGGTCCATTGAACCCCTAAGATAGCCCCTGTTCGCTCTTTTTAATTCTGCCAAGGGAACCATTATATTAAATCAATTTGGTATTCTTAAGCCAGTTTTAATTCACCTGATCTTTGCATCCACTCCACCCCACCCTTCTCACAGCCTCACACACACCTACATCATTACAGCAAGAACCTGAGAAGATCTTTGATAAAGTGCCCTTTCGCAGGGCCCATAGGGCAATGCAGCACCGGCCCAATGCGGAACACGCCTGATGATAAAGTATGACGGGAACTAAGAAATAATCCTTAGGTTCCCTGGGTATTTTCCGGCCTAGTTTCATTTCTTCTTTTTTACTTCTTTAGAAGAACAGTACCTTCTTGATATAATGGGCATGTTTTGGGTACTCCTGCTTTGAGTCAGCCTCATTGCTATGTGACCTGAAAACCATCACATTGCACATAGGCTGTGCCTGGAGTGTAGTATGGAAATGGCACTTGAAAGAGAACCAACCTAAACTGGTTCTGAAACAGTTGATAGTGCACCTGCATCCCCTGTCTGGAAAATGTGCATAAAAGTGGGATGCAAACACCCCACTTTGTTACAGTCACAGGTTCTTCTTGACCAAAGAAAGAAAGGCTCTGAAAAGTAGTCAAAGAGCTGGTTTGTAACCAAGCCTAGTGTCTTCCTGACAGCCAGTCTCCCAGATGTGATAGGTCATCACCTGAATTCTGCACTTTTAGATCTGCTCAAAGCGCCTTGGACCCTGTTTATCTGCTGAGAGAGATAAGGAGTGTGCCTGGAACTGGCAAGAGGAGAAACTGTTCAGGACGAGAGAATCAGCATGTTCCCAGGATGTGGTGCACCCAGAGGAAGTGGATGAAAAAAGAGAGCAAGTCAAGAGTAGCCTGTGTTGTAAAGGGCACTACTCGTCTCTCTGGACAGTAACTGAGTGAACTGTTTCATGATTGTGCCAGAGCAAAGATTCCTATTTTATCTGTCAGTGTGTCATGGACTTGGATATTTGTTCTGCCACTGCCAGACCAGAAAATGAGCGTCGCTTCACCACTGAAGCAGGAAGACTGGAAAGACCTGCCAAGCAAGTCTGCAGTGTGAACCGTGACCTAAACAAGGCTGCCACTGCAAAGAAAGGACAAAAATTGTAAGGGAAGGATTCCATCCATGCTTGCAGTACAGCCTATAATTGCACCTAAATATCCTTCTGCAACAAAACCATCTTTGTGTTCAAGAAAGGCGGTGGTGAGGGAACCCACATCAAACTGCAAGGGGATTAGTGTGGTGCTAACAAGGAGATTGTGAGGAGTTGCAAGAACTGATTTTCAACTTTGTCAAAGCTTCTAACATCCATGTGGCCCCAAAGTTACCCTCCATAGAAAATTGCCCAAGGTTTTGAAGATTGTAAATTTGGAGTTTGGGGGATACTGGACAAAAAGGGGAACCTTGATGAAATCTTATGATACCCCCTGTGTATTGCTCCGTCTTTGGTCTACACTTTTGAGTATGTGGTATCCAGTCAAACTGTTCTGTAATTGTGGTCCCTAGATATTCAAATATGTGAGCTCTCTCCAGAGGGACACCATTTAGGGACGGGGGGATGAGCTGATAAGCAAGGGTTGAAAACCTTGTACTTGGTCTTGCTGAGATTGATCTCCAGGCCTCTCTGTTTGCAGAATGTTCCAAATTGGTTGAAAAGCTTCTGAATCCCCATTGGAGATTTGATAATCAGCAGCATGTCATCCACAAGCAAGAGTGCAGGGACCTTCCTACCAGCAAGACTCGAGGCGTCATTGTCACACATCCAAAGCTGGGATACTGAATCATTGATATATAAAAGAAAGAGTGCCTAGAATGGGGGCAGTCAATTCACCCTGGGGACCACATCATCCCTGGGCAAAATAATAAGAGTGAAGCCTGATAGTAGTATCAAGAATGTATTTCGGAACACCCAATTCCGCCATAACCTTCCACAATGAAGCACTAGGTACAAGGTTGAAGGCTGACCAAAGGTCCACAAATACCACATGTCATCCTCCCCCAAAGTGACATATTTCCAATAAATCAATTTCAGACAAAAACCAACTAGAAAGTCACTGAGAGCTGTCAATCAGGCTAATAGGCCTATAATTAGAGGGAAGGGCGCTTGATCCCTTTTTAAATACTGTAATAATCTCGGCCTCAGCCCATGATGGGGACATGGGGGAACCACTCATTATACAGTCAAAAAACAAAACAAAATAAGGGCTCCAGATATCCTTTTCAGCCTTAAAAAGGCCCCCAGGAATCTTATCTAGACCGGGTGCTTTTTTGGGAGTGAACCAATCAATTGCTTATTGACTTCATTGGTAGAAACTGGCCAAGCTTCATGAGCAGTCCTCCATGTACCGGTGACAACTGGGGAAACACAACCTATAATGCTTTCCCCACAAGAGGAGTACCACTATTCTCACAAGGAGGAAGATCTATGCTTGTGTCAAAAAGAATATTGTTTAGAATATTGGTCAACCCAGACAGCTGCAGAGATGTTACTATCAATAAGCAAATTAAAGTCAGAGCCACTATTTTCTAAAATACGCCAAAAGGAACTGTGATCTTTTCCCTTGAAAGCAGCTAGCATGGCATCCCAGTTAGCAAGCACCCAATTTCTCTTGTCACATGTTACAATACCTTTATAAGAGGACCTAGCTGCTTGTATCGAGTTTCTATTCCAATCCTTAATAGGGATGGACAGGGCTTGCTTCGCAGTTCTGCATGGCTTGGAATACCAGGGGGGCTTTTTTACCCTCTTGGGCAAAGCCCTACATTCCACCAAGAAAAAGATTCTAAGGAAGGAAAACACTGTGTTGTGAGTGTCAGTAATTCTCCTCAAGGAGTCAGCATGCAACAAGTTCAAACCCTGAGCCTGTACCACCTCTAAAGCACCTCATAAACCTGTCTCAAAGTAGCTGAGGATAAAGCCACAGAACTACATTTTAACTGGCGGCAGTTTCTAGTGGGGGTAAGCCTCCTGTCAAAGGTTCCATAAGAGGAAGAGCAACTGGTACCAAATAATCCTATTTTGACATGGGATGCTCGGGACAGGCCTCTGTGGTGTGAGTTGAGGACATAGGCATGTGGGGAATTTGTATTTTCCTTCAAATGTCTGTAAAAGAAAACTAAAGGCAAAACCTTAACAGGCCCATTACTTGGCAAATGATGATGTTGACTGAATTAGTTTCGCTAGAAATAGATATCTGAAATTAAAAATAACATAGTCTACAGGAATACATTTCTCCAAAGGACCAATCCAACCCACATGCCTCACCAAACACCGGAGGCTAATCATGACCCAGGTACAATGGGGCCCAAAACCACCCTTGCACCTGTCAAACATGGTATAGAAGGTGCTATGGAGGGTACATCAGGCGAAGCCTCAGGAGCCAGCGTGCCCACCCAAGATTCCGAAGACTTGGACATTTTGGAGATTTCAGCTTCAATTTTAGCGAGCCTGGTAAATAGAGGATCCAAATATTTTTAAGGGCATCAGTGAGTAGTGTCAGGAACAAAGGAGCTGCCTCCTGGAACCAAGGAAGGGCAAGATTCCTAACCATATGCCCCCGCCTCACTGATGGAGGGCACACTTTTTGTCTTGCGTTTACATTTAGGAGCAGGACTGGAACCAAGAACTGCCTCCTTCATCAACGAACCCATGGCTATCTCAGAGGGCGGTGGAACTGCTTTGACCAAAGGAGGCAGCAGGACCAAATGCACAGCAGAAGGTGGATTAGGTGCCATGCTCATGGCAGAATTAGGGGAGGCAGTTGAATCCAGAGATAAACACCTCTCGACCAAGTCAATTTCTTTGCTAATGACCCCCAGGGTCCTGACTAAAAGACTATTAATGGATGTGGTGTTTGGTTCCACAGACGGTTTAGAAGGCGCAGCAGATGGGCAAAGAGAGTTAAATAGAAGCAGGGATTGGATATAGTCACCTTGCTATCAGGCTTCTGGGCCTTGTCCTCTTCAAAAAACCAAGAGAATGGACCCAGCCCAGCCTCTTCCGACTGATGACAGGCAAAGACGGGCCTTCCCTTGACCTGGGCTTTGCCCAGGCATGTCCCGTGCAGCAGGTGAAGCCAGAGCTCTTTGTAGCGCAGTGAGAGTAGCTCCACTCCCTTCCTCATGAGCGTCAACACCTCCTGGTGCGATTGTCTCTGGGGCTGAAAGTCCCCCTTTCAGAGGCTCTATGTTGTTCTGCACAGTGGGTGAAGCCGAAGCGCATTGTAGCTTGGTGAGAGTAGCTCCGCCCCCTTCCTCATGGGTGTCGGAGCCTCCTGTTGCGAATGTCTCTTGGGCAGAGAGTCCCCCTTTCAGAGGCGCTATGTTTATCAGTTTATTCAAAGCATATTGACATTTCCAAAAATTTGCAATAAGTATGGAACATGCTACAAACAGTCAACTTGCCTATGAAATGAAATCGCTTACTGCACTAGCCTATGTCCGTCACTGAGGTAGCTAACTACTACCATGTATCAATAGAAAGCCCTTTCTGCCAACAAAATGGACACAAATTAAGCCCCCTAATGGATTATTTTGAAGATACTTGGGTTGGCAGACTACATTACTCCAGACACAGACGCCAACCCAAATTCCAAATACTATGGTGGAATGTCTATGACAACACCTAGGTACAGGAGGCCAAAACAAACAAAGCAGTGGAAGGATAGCACAATGCCTTCCAATCAACACTAGGCAGAACCCAACCTACACCCTATAAAATTATAGAACCCTTACAGAAAGAGCAAAGCTATCAACATCTACGAAGGGAGCAGTCTGTAACCCAAATTGCACCTAAACTTAGCAAACAATCCAAAAGATGCTACAATTCAAGGTAAAACTCTTCATAAACAACAAACAAGTAGATTACTTAGCAATAATAGCCAAAAGAATATTATAAAATAAATACTAACCTACACAACTCCTAAAACAAAATGTCTAGCATAATTGTAATCAGCATTGCAAACCATTTTTTATATAGTGAACATAATATTTTATTACATCAGTCAAAATATTAAATAAAAATCCAATTTTAAATTATATAATAAAATAATATATATTATTCATATAAAATATATACACCTTAAAAACCAAAAACTTCAAACAACAAACTCAATCTGCTGTCGAAAATAATAACCACCCATAAAATATGCAATACCAAATAATATTATAACACTTACATAATATATCAAATATAACATTCCACAGGAAAAAAAATGGCTTTCTGTTCTATAGCTGCCAATCAGCCTCATATCCACATAGTCAAAAACTTTAACCCTCCAAAAAACTGGAAAAACATTTTCCCAAAGGCCCAAAAAATGAGAAAATAAACCAATCAAATAGAAGTCCATCAGAGCAATTCAAAGTGTCTAGGAACTATAAAAAAAAGTGTTTAAAAAGAAACACTCCTGGAAATTCAAAAGCTAAATCCAAATGCCCATGTGACACGTTCATACATAAAAACCTGCACAGTAAAACAGAAAACTCACCCGCAAAAAACGTACAGTAAAAAAAATGCATATACATAACACTTGGGACCCAATTATGAGTCTGGCAGTCCATGGACTGCCAGACTCACAGTGTCACAGCGGTGGCAGTCCAGCCACCGCAGCACCAGTGGTCCGACTGCCCCATTCCAAGTTGGGCGGTCGGACCGCCATTCCACCTCCTTAACCGCCAGGGATCAGAGATCCCTGCCAGTGATGCAGTGGTCTTGAGGCTGCAATATGCTTGGCCATGGTCCCTCCAAGCACATTACGAGCTTCCTCTCTGCCACGGTTTTCATGGGGGAACTCTACAGGGCCCCCTGTTGCCTCTGTGTCATGGGGTGCATGCAGGGGGGCACATGTTGTGATCCTCTGTGTGCATGCACCACAATACCTACTCAGCATGGACTGCAGCAGTCCATGCCATGCAGGTACTGTCTTTGACGTTACCATTTCGGTGCTTATTTCATATAGGCACCGCGGCACCGCTGTGGGAACACAGAACAACCACCCCAGTGACTAAAAAAGTAATATTCTGGTGGGCACATGGGTTTGGTGGTGCGAGAGCAAGGCGCCGGCGTGGCAAACTCGTAATTACACCCTTAATCATCAAAAAGTAAGTAATATAACACATTATAACATAACATATCAATACATTACTAAAACATTGCCCAAAAACCTAAACCAAACACACCAGCGAAAAACACTCCAGTTACCACAACTAAATATATAAAAACCCACAAACAACACTGTAACTAACCTCTACAACCCCCCTACATCCCCCCACCCTTAAATCCCTAAAACAACCTTTAAAATAGAGTTACCTGTTCTAACGAGCAGTAGCACCTTCGTGTGACCTAGGTCCTGGAAAACAGACTATAAATGGCACATCTAGACTTCAAAATAGAGGGCAGCGGGAACAGCAAAATGGCCACTAAATGACACAAAAAAAGACTATCTCCCCAAAGAAATGTATGGGAAAATAAGTTACAAATGTTTAAAAAAACGTTTTCAAAACAGCAAAAAAATTATTAAACATGTAAAATATGCTAAAGGAAATTGTTAAAAAATATTTTAAAAAATGTAAGGTATAAATTCAATTATAGTATAAAAATAGACAACTATGTATTATATACCAAAAAAACTATGTAAAAACTCTGTTAAGAATATTAATATGAAACAACTGAATGAATGTTAAAAAAACAATGGACAGACTCCAGAAAAATGTACCAAATGCAATAGTATTTAAATATGATTTACATTGTTATTTAATAATAAAAATGTACAGAAAGTTGTTTAATTTATCAATATATAAATGTTTTTATAACAATAACTATATAGGTTACAAAATGTAAAAATATAAATTGAATAAACTTTGAAAAAATAAAGAATACATTTAAAATGTGTTACACATCTTTATTCTATGAAAAAATGTAAATTATAATACTATTATTACAAATGTGCAACCAACTACTATGTTCATTATCTTTCTAAGCATCAACAATGCTAATTAAATGACATAACCTACTACTACTACATAGAAATACATTTTAACAAAGGAATTTAACACTAATATGGTTAAATTGAAAATTCCCACGCCAACGTAAACCATTTTGGAGAAAGGGCCATTTTTATGACCCAGTATGTGCCGCATTTGCACCACACAACGTTGTACATGTGCAACGCAAACCGTAAGTGAGATTTATGAAGCCACGCAAGACCACTTTGCGTGGCCCTGGTTGGTTCCATAAATCTGGAGTAAAGCAACCCAGCGTAAATCACTGCATTGCCTTATCCTGCCCTGGGAAGGCATTCCATGGATGTTCCCATGCAACTCCCATGGATTTTGACGCATTCCCAGATTTACCAGAATTGGCAAACCTGGGAATGCGGCAAAAAGATACGCCTTCCTAGGGGAGGAGTAACGAAGAGAAATAACTTTATTTCTCCTTGTTACTTCCTCTTTCTTAGTGTGCTGCACTGTGCAGCACACATAGAAAGAGGAATGTGCCTCACAGGAATGTTTTTGTGCAGGAAGGTGTCCCTTCCTGCTCAAAAACAACCCTGCATGCAACAGAGGTGCAAGGGTGCCTGCATTGGTGGTAAGCTGCCAAAAGGGCACGAGTGCAGGGGAAAAGGCAGGAATGCACAGTATTGATTAAATATAGCACATTCCTGCCCTTTCCTTGTCATGCAGTGCAGCACACCAAGGAGACTTGCAGCGCCACACTTCGTGAAAATCTCCCCCTAAATGGGTAACATTTACTATTCCCACTCCAATCTAAAACATTTTGTGGAAGGTGCTGGACACTAAATGGGCAGCATTTGCTATTCTCAGTCCAAGCCTAACCAATTTGGAGAAGGTGTTGGACACTTTAATAATAAAGGGTGACATTTACTATTCCAACTCCAATCTTAACCATTTTGGGAAAGGCTTTGGACACTAAAGGGACAACATTTACTATTCACACTCCAATCCAACCATTTTGGAGGAGGTGCTGAACACTAAAGGGGCAACATTTACTATTCTCACTCCAATCTAAACCATTTTGTGGAAGATGTTGGACACTAAAGGACATGGGCGTGTTTTGGGGTAGTCAGGGGTCACAGCTGTGACCTCTAGCTTAGTCCCTGCTACTCCTGGCACTTCCAACTTAAAACATATATTTAAAATTAAACATTAACATATAAAATAATATATTTATCACTCTTTATAAAAAATATATAATATTATGTATAATGTTCCATTGTTCTTGGGAACACCAGTTAATGTGGTATTGTGTCAGTTTGTATGTTTTGCTGATGCACGTTGTCTTTTATGATTTTTTGATAATCAAAATAAAGACATAATTAAACTGAACTGAACTGTATAATAATATTCTTAAATTTTTAAAACATACCATATCTCCGACTGCCGTATTACAATGCTTGTGTATGCACAGAAATATGCTGGCTGCGGTCCTTCTGACTTCAACAGGAAATTTCGACCATGGTGGCGTCGGAAAGGACCAATGGAGCCTCTCGGAGAGCGGACCGTCTTATAAACCACCTGCTCAATTACGATGCACATTTCTGACGAGCTGACCATGGCAGTTCTACCACCTCATCTGAGCTGGCGGAAATAGAGGGATATAAGGCTGCCTCATCCCTACACAGCTTCCTATGTCCTGTGCCGACATGGAGACTATCCTACACATCCTGCCGATACTGTACCTGCTCGATGACGCTCAAAATCAACACTATCCTGGATGCAACTTCCGGTAAGTCTTAATCAATGCACCGCCGTGGAAAAGCAGGGGCATAGCTTGCTCAGTATGACTGGGAGTGTGTGAGCCAGATGTATCCAATTCATCACACTGGGACATATTGCTAATACATATTTGATGAGAAGCAGGATATGAGGGGGCCTGAAGGGGTAGTGGAAAGAGCGAGTAGTGAGAGTTATGTAGCAGGCCTTGAAGTGGACTGACGTCTGCTGGTGGTTAGCATCCGCAAGTCGAAAAAGCAGATGCAGAGATGGGTTCCTTCAGACTCTCCATATTTGCACTCACCCTCAGTGTGCAAATTATATTCAACTCTGCAGCAGCACCACCTACTACTGCCCCTGATGTAACTGCAAAGAGACTCACAATACCCCATTCCCAGTGTTATCAGGTCAGGACTGAAGCATTATCATAACATTATGCAATGAAGTCACAGTTGTTGCTCCAATAACTAATGTAACTAACAACCATTGGCAAATCCATTAGTCTAGGCTTCTTGTAGGTGCAAAGTAACTTGCTGTATCAGAGAACTTTGATGTTGTTCAGTTATTGGATAAAATGCCAATCACAGATGTACAGCTTACATGCTTGTAAACCACTCCCTCATGTACATCAGCCACGCCCCTGTGAGAGACCCCACCAGTAGTCATCCCACTCAAAGTCCTCATGTGGAGAAGATGAAAAACACAATGAAACACAAAATTCACAACACTGTACGAGTCCAAAATAACATAGAAGACAGAGAGTGCCTGCATATGTCAGTGTGGGCAGGTCAAACATTCCTGGTGAAAGTTCTACAGACACTGCACATCACCTGCCTGAAAGCACTCCTAGCCAACTTTGTTCCACACAATACATCAATCATGGGGTTGTGACACTAACTACACTCTCCCTATAGCCACAACACAGTTAATAAGGCTAGAGGTGTTGTTTCCCTGGTCCAAACTTGTCCCTGTACGCAACATCACAGAATGTATGTTCTCATCACTTCTCAATGATTCCCTCAATGTCTAAGTCAGAGACAATGTACAGGCACGCTCTCATAAACCCTACATGTTTGTACATCTCAGAAGCTGGTGTAATGATGTGTGCAATTACCAGTGTCACTAAACAGCATCTCCTCATGAATAACATAGCTAGCATCTCCAGTGACACCCTCACATTGCTCATAAGCCAGGTCCTGTTGTGCCATCGAACATACATCAGTATGGATGTCTCAGGAAAATAAAACACACCTCTACTGCTAAAGCACTGTAATGGGCCTTCACACATCACCCACATGAAAAAGGAAAGTTAGGTAAATGGGATTCCCACAACCCTCTTTCACAAACATTTAAAAGCCAAAATGCAATTAAACCCTGCAGATTTGGACTCCTGGAAGGCAACGGGTCAAGGCCACACTCCATATTGCACCTTCTTCAATGTCTCCGTGTGCACTGGACCTGTGGCATGAGGTATATCAGGGACAACCAATATTGTCACAAAGTGGCATGCATGTGTCTAATATGTAAGTGAAAGTCCTGAAAAAACACTGCAGCAACAGCAGTTGTCACACATCTATTAAAAGTATGTGGATAGAACACACAGGAAAAAGGGTACATGTGCATTCAAAATACCTGATAAGTATGACTATACAACACCCCCCATGTGTGGAGAACAAAACTTACTTTGCACTCTTGAAACACATATCCACCCTACATCTCAGGTGCTTCAGCAAGCCGAAAGATGTGGACATTGGCCAAGTCAAGCTGCAATACTTACCATAGCAGATCCCACTTAATGCAATGTCAGCCACAATGGAATTCATCCCACATATACATCAATTGAACATTGACCCTCGTTCTCTGTAACACCATTACTTGTCCCAAGGTCTGACCATTCTTACCATTGCTAATGGGAGAGTTATCATCATCAAAGAAACATAACTGTAAACACATAAACACATCCCAAATTAGTCAATAATAACAAGTAGAATCAGTAGCAATGGGCGGACAAAAGTTTCTAAACAAAGCAAGTTGTTTATTATAGAGTCCACTTTGGTGATCCAAAAACAAAGGCCAAAGTCCAGTCCATAATCCAGGATGTGATCCAGCACATATCTGTGCCACCTAACTTGCCAACTAGAACACTGGCCGGGAAACCTCCAGAAGAAAGGGGCATCTAATAGGCAGTCCAGGTACCTGAATGATGTCATTTTGGTGTTGGGATCGGGTGGGAGGAGTTGATCCTTGGATGGGCAGGGCTTGGGATTTGGAGGGTTGGGTTGGTCTATGGGAGACCCGGGCTCTGGTATGGGAGGGCTAGGTTTTACCATACGGGGAATACGGTAAGCATGAAGGCTAGTGATGGGTATAGGGAGGGGGGAGCTGTTTCTTTTAGTTTTTTGTGACCTTGGAAGATCTGTGGTGGGGTGGGGAAGAGGTCCTTTGGGTTTTGAGAGGGGGTGGGTGGCTTTCTGGCTTTCCTTTTTTATGGCCATAAAGGCCTTTATGGCCTTGTAAGGTAGGGAGAAGTTTACTAAGGGAGGGTGGTGTTTTTGGGGTGGGCTTAGAAGTAGAATAGTTGGGCAGGGGTGGGAAAGAAGACCTTTTGGGTTTGGGAGGGGGGCCAGCAGTGGCAGGGAAGAGCTCAAGGGCAAACAGGGTAAGGTCTTTGGGAGACTGATGAGGAGGTAAGGTAAGGGATTGGTTGTTAGAGGAAGAGGGATGTGAAACTGGTGGTGTGGGTGTGGTGCCTGGGTGTGTGATGTCAGCAGTAGCTGTGTCTGGTGATGTGGTGCCTGGGTGTGTGATGACGGTAGTGGCTGTGTCTGGTGATGTGGGTGTAGTGCCTGGGTGTGTGATGTCAGTAGTGGCTGTGTCTGGTGATGTGGGTGTGGTGCCTGGGTGTGTAATGTCAGTAGTGGCTGGGTCTGGTAGTGTGGGTGTGATGCCTGGGTGTATGTCACTGGATGCAGTGGTGATGGGGTTGAGTGCCTAGTGAGTGGTTGTGTGCCTGTCTTTTTTCTTATGTTTCTGTTGTTGTGTGCTGCATGTGGATGTTGAAGTGGATGCGTGCTGATATGTATATGTGCTTTGGGCAGGTATGGGAATAGGGATTGTGGATGTGGATGACTCAGGAGGTTGGGCGGAAAGCTGGAATTGGTGGAAGGCTGCCATTAGTGTGGAAGTCAGAGCCCGAAAAGATCCTGTAGGCTGACATGTCAGCATGAATGCCTTGCAGGTACAACACCATCTGTGTAAGCTGGGGGCTTTGCACGTGGATGGCATTCAGCACTATAGTCTGACCCACAGAGATCTGCCTCAGGATGTTAATTGCCTCCATGGTCAGGGCAGCAGGGAAGACAGGGGCAGGGGGTAAGGTGCTTGGTGCAAAGGAGACTACCCCATCTTATGGGAGTTGAAGCAGCAGGGAAGATGGAGATGGAATGGAGTGGCAGACATGGATGTTGTGGACCTGGGTCCTAGGGAGTCCACCACCACCAGGGAGTGGCCACTGAAGCTTGACTCTGATGATGAAGATGACAATGAGTTATCTGGCTCCTCCATGGCACTTCCACCCCCCTCTGTGACACTGGTTTCCTCTCTGGGATGACGTGAACCAATGTGGCCAGCTGCTTCCCCAACGGTCTCGGCCCTGTCTCCTTTGCTGCCCTGGGTCTATGCTGAAAGAATTGTTGAAATAGGGTTGCAATTGCGTGAGCACACTGAGCAAACAGATCCTAACACAACATATTACACAATTGCACCAATCTCAAAATGTACAAGGATGACTACATTGGCTCCAACATTGGCATAAGCACATGCCCTGTGCACAGTCAAACATAATGGTGTCATAACCACAGTCTGCTCCAAATGCCTGTGTGGCCTTGTCCCAAATCCACCCTCATGTGTGCAGCAGGAGACATCATCACCCTGTCAACCTAGGCCCTTGTAGCATACCATAGTTGACTGATGTCATCAAATGGCATGTCCATACCTATCCACACAAGGACGTGCAATCAGCAAATGGTCAGGTGTCCCTAACCCACAACATGTAGAACTGCTGGGCACCTGCTACAGCTACGTTGCACCATTATGTGACTATCAAGAAGAATGTGACATGAAGTGCCCATTCCACACTGCACACACTTCCCAAGTGACGCTTTCACATCTGTCCACTGCCAGATGAGGCAGTTGAAAGCTGCACATTAGTAGCTTAACTAGGTGTCACATGTAGTACAGAAGAGTAGAATGAAAGCAATGTGGCTCCAACTGGTGTGTGATTTCAGCAAAAATAACCATTGGACATGAGTCTGCCCAGGAACATTCCCAGTCAAGATTGGTTCATGGGAGCACACATTTTTCCCATTACAAATCTCAAAGCCATTAGAACACTTAGGGGTATATTTACAAGAATTGCCGTTAAGCAGTTTTCATGTTGCTTAACGGCAATTCTTTTACTTCTGCCGATCGCCAAATCCTAACGCTATGTTTGCGACGTATTTACAAGACATTACGAGACATCGCTACATGCGTTAGGATCAGCTAGCGGGAGTGAAAACTGTAACAACCAGGGGCATAGGGGGACATGGGGAGGTGGGTGAGTAATGTTGTTACCGTCCATCTACCTATGTCTCAGTGCCCACCAACAGTGGGCCTGATGCACAGAACTAACTTACGTCAAAAACGTAAACGTAAAGTTAGTACTTTTTGGTATTCACAGAATACACTTACTCATTTTGGTATTCACAGAATGAACTTACTCATTTCGGTATTCACAGAAGTTAGTAACTTTAGGAGTCCTAAAGTTAGGACTACTAAATTCTGTGAATACCGAAATGAGTAAGTTCATTCTGTGAATACCAAAATGAGTAAGTGTATTCTGTGAATACCAAAAAGTACTAACTTTACGTTTACGTTTACGTGTTTGACGTAAGTTAGTTCTGTGAATCAGGCCCACTGTGTGCAGATCAAATGCTAGCTACATAGGTACTCTGAGGTACATTCATATGTCCCTTGAGCTGTTGGTATCATTTACAAATACATTGAAAGTCACATAACAGTGGTGTAAGGGCCTAGTAATCAAGCACATATGCATACATACAATGCCAATTGACCTGTCATATATCTTCTACCCCTGGGCCATATTTAGAATAAAAGTTACAGAGCGCGGCGTTAGCCTTCTTGGCTTAACGCAGCGCTCCGCCACTTTTGAAACGCAGGCTGCGCCATATGTACAACAATAATGCTCAGACCTGTGTTTCACCCTGCACTGGCGCTAAATGTAGCTGCCTAGCGCCAACGCAGGCACTTTTGCACCATTGTGCAAGGGTGCCTGCATTGTGGTGAATGCTTGATTTGTGTGCAGGAAGGGACACCTACCTGCGCATAACTAATCATGCATGCTGTTTAGCAGTCTCAATATGCGCTACCCAATGCAGCACACATACAAACATCAAAAATGAGGCAAAGTTTAGTATTTAGCATTGTTGTACAATGTCAATACCCTGTTATTACTGCTCTTACCGTTGGCCAAGCCACTTTTTCCCCCTCCTTGGTAATACGGGCAGCATCCAAATCATTGGCTATTGTGGTGGAAGGTCCTCTCAAGCTAAGAGGCATATTTACAAGCCCCTGTTACCACCATAATATCACTCTTTTTGACGATGTGTTGTCGATAGGGCTTCACCTTATTTACAAGGCAGCGTTAAGCCACTTGACGTGGCTTAATGCTGCCTTGTAAATAAGCCCCTTTTCACGCTATACTTAGCATGAAAAGGGTGGGCAATGGGTGTTGCAGTGGGCGTTCTGCCGCAAAACCCTTTGATTTTGACACTGCCCCATATTTACAAGGGTGGCATAAATATGGGGCAGCGCCAAAATTAAGACCAGTGAAAACCTGGTCTTACCGTGATGAAACAAGGAGAAATGCTTTATTTCTCTTCGTTTTTGCTGTATCTAAGTGTGCTGCATTGTGCAGCACACATAGAAGTTACAAAATGCCATTCCTGATTGTTTATGTGCAGGAAGGGACACCTTCTTGCACATAAACAATTTTACACTGCAATGCAGGCACCCTTGAACAATGGTGCAAGAGGGCCTGCGTTGGCGCTAGGCAGCTAAATTTAGCACCAGCGCAGGGTGAAACACCGGGCTGCACCATATTGTTGTAAATACAGTGCAGCCCTGAGTTTCAGAAGTGGCGGAGCGCAGAGTTAAGCCAAGAAGGCTGACGTTGTGCTCCGTCACTTCCTTGTACGTATGCCCCCAAGTATAGTGTGAAAGTGTGCCTCATTCACAAAGCTGTGCAAAACCACATCAAGTGGGTCAACACTGCCTTATAAATATTGCAAAGCTTGTTTTGCCACAATAAAGTATAAAATAGTAATGTTCCTGTAGCCATAGGGGCTTCTAAATATGCCACAAGCAACAGTAATTGCTTAATTACTGGTTTCATGTGTGCAGCTAAATGAAGAACATATAACATCAAAAAATTTCGGATATAACTTTTTGAAGTTGACTCACCCATATTGTTTACATGAAAACCCGTCCATCTTTTGCAAGCACCTTGCATTGCTGATGTGCACATTCCATAATGATAAAAAATTACATACTGGAGGTGCAAGGTGCATTCAAATTTTGCACATTTGCCCCGCATTTTTTAGTATTGTGTTCTGCCACACCATTGTAGGAATGGGTTAATTAAAATATCAACATGCCTGTTGTGGATGCAATGCTCATTAAACCACACATTCCCCATTCCTTTCATGGTAAGTGATGGGTGAGAAGGGGCCTCATTCACAATGTTGCAATAATGCATGTTATTTGGCTACGCGCTGCCTTGCTTTTATTCCTTAAAATGCATTTATACACATGAAAGTTGCTTAATGTGATGTTCCGTTGGCAGGGACATTGTATACATGGTCCTGGGTTTTGTGGTCAATGACACACATTTGCATGCATGGAACAATGGCCTTAGGTAAAGTCAACCGTGGCAGGGAGAAAGTGCATAGCTATTGAAGTCTGTAAACATTCTTCCAGTAATAAAAGCATTGAAGGACCATGTACACTACAGTATGTATCATCCATGTGCTCACCCCTTGTGATGTTCAACAAAGGTCTACTGTGCAACAATGCACCCATCCTTGAAGACTGCCTCAAAGTCCTCTGTCCTCCTGCGTGCATTAAGTCATCATTGTGACACTCCAAAAACATGAGACTGAGGTGCAGCGCTGCGAGCGGCTCTCCCCTACAGACCCACATATCATTCCCTCGCTGTCTAAGGCTCGACTGGCATATAAAGAGACATTAGAAAGTCTTTTCACGTTAGACTATAAACAATATCTGACCCAGGGACACACTGAAGGGGACAAAGCGGGCAAAATGCTGGCATTGCTATTAAAAACCGATCCTGCAAAATCCCCCATTATGGCAATATACACGGCTGATGACCGCTTAGTAAGCACCCAGGAAGCGATTAACTATTCCTTCTACAGTTAATATAATTCCTAATATCAAGCTCCTGTAATTGATGACTCCCCACTTATTCAGCAATTTTTATCCCACGTCCATCTCCCGCAGGTACACAAACTCAATATGCACTGCTTGAAGACCCTATCTCCGCAGATGAGATCTCAGAATCTATCAAACAATTGGCCACTGGCAGGGCTCCGGGGGCAGAAGGATGGCCATCGGAATTCTACTCCACTTATGCCGAACAACTCATTCCCCGGCTATCCATCATGTATGAAGAGGCATTCGAAAGGGGGAACTCCCGCCCTCCCTGCGCGAGGCGGTATTTGTTGTGCTACCCAAGCAGGGCAGGGACCCACTCCATATGGCCTCCTACCGCTTCCTGTCCCTACTTATTTCAGACTATAACATTTTAGGAAAGATATTAGACAATAGGCTGCTTGACATAGTGCAGACACTGGTACACGGATTTATTCCAGGCCGGAATACTGGTCTGAACCTGCATCGCCTCTTTAAATTGTTAGAGTGGGCCCGGTCGGAGAATGCGACACCTTGGATAGCTGCTCTAGACATCGAAAAGGCGTTTGACACCTTGGGATGGTAATACTTATTAACAGTACTGGCTATCTTTGGTATAGGCCCTAATTTTTGGAGGTGGATAAAAATACTATACACAAAGCACAGGCCAGGGTCAAGACCGGCTGTATCATCTTTCCGTCGTTCATTATAGAACGCGGGACACAACAGGGGTGCCCTTTATCACCCATTCTGTTTGCGCTGGCTATGGATCCCCTGGCATGCAAACGGCGACACAGGGTACTAGACTGGGGCATACAAGCGTATGGTCAGTGGCACATAATTTCTCTCTACGCAGATGACGCGTTGATTTATTTACGTGGCCAGATTGCAGAACTACAGGAATTAATGGGGTTGTTGGAGGAACATGCCCATGTCTCGGGCCTTTGAGTTAAATGGCCCAAGTCGGCAGTATTCCCGATGCAGCCACTATCAGAGGATCAGAGACATACTTTACCCTGTACACCGCTGAAATGGGCCTTTGACACCTTCAGATACCTGGGCACCCAAATTTATCACTCCCAGGTGGATCTCATAGACAGTAATTTGGGAAGGGTGATCGCTAGGGCCCGTGCAGCCCTCCCATTTTGGTCCGGTTTACCCTTATCCCCTATGGGGCAGATCGCCATCTCCAAAATGCTCCTACTTCCTCGACTCCTATACTTCTTCTTGACACTTCCTTATAGACTACTATGCAAGCTTTTCAAAGACTAGAATTGCTCCTTGTTTCCCTGATATGGGGGGTTCGAGACCTAGAGTGGCACTCCATAATTTGTACCTCCCCCTGTCTTAAGGGGTCTTGGGGGTGCTGAACTATGAACACTACTATGCCGCCGCACAGCTACAGTGGCCTATGAGATGGCTCACAATCAGTAATTTGGCCGAACTGCCCCCCTGGGTGGTGACATTACGACAGCCAGACATGATTGAATGGCTATCAGGCTCTGCCACCGCGTTACAGAGAAAACAGGGCAATTTATTAATGCTGGCAGCAAGGCGCTGCTGGCTAAAATACGTGCTAGCTACCAGTCAATCTGCGCCACACGCCCCTAACATACCACTCGAGGTGCTTCCTGGAACTTACATCTGTCACAAACGCCCAGAACTCAAGGCCTGGAGGACAGACTTGCAGTTGCAGGACTTTACGAGTTTGATGGATGATTATGGGATACCACCGGGGACATTCTTGCTTCATACCACTCTGTCATAGCATTTCTTTCATTTATGGGGCAACACCCGAAACAAGCCCACCACGTCTCAGCCTCTGCAAACTCTTTTAACACACGGACGGGGTAAGCGCACAATCACGGCGATTTACAACTCTCTTAGACCTGACCCGACACCCATGTTGGCCCCACTGCGCGAGTATTGAGACACAGCAATGACAGTTAACATCACCGATAAACAATGGATGAAATGCATAAGCTACCCTAAAATTATATCAACGAATGCCAGGCTGAAGTACACACAATTCAACAACCTCCACCACACATACTTAACACTGCATAGACTGGCACGTATGTATCCCACTTCGTCTGATGTCTGCCCTAGATGCCTGGCCCCAGAAGCAATGTTCCCCCACATGGTCTCCACGTGCCCTCGCCTGAGACCATTCTGGGACGGGGTGGCTGAGACATTGACGGAGGCAACGGGCACCCAGATAACACCCCGGGGTTCACATTTTCTGCTAGGAATAACGAAGCGCAACGCACCACGTAAGATCTCAATACATTTTTGGACTTGGCACTGGGACAGGCAAAGCATAGAATAGCTATGTCCTGGAAGTCACAGGCGGCCCCCAACATCCAATCATGGCCTCAGGATCTCCGCAGAGCAGTTATCCAACACATATAGGATCCCCCCACATGCCAACCCCGGACAATGGCAAGAATATTTGACCTCCATTGAAACTAAGCTGCACACAATCAACTCAGCTGTAACATAGAGCACATCTTCACCCTGCATTCTCAATATAAGATGACGTGAAATCGCCGCACATACAATAAATCCTTACTGACCACATACTCACGTCTGGAAATGGATGGGTAGGCGATGCATATACGTACACACAGGTAACGGGGTTCCCCCCTCCTGGCGCTCCCTAAGCCCATACCTGGTCGCTCACACCCAATGGCATGTAACCAGACCTTAATCCCAAATATAAGGCAATTGAATTCGAAAAACCCTGAACAGTCAGCAGTTTAACTGGTGTATATAGAAAGTTTAGTGCTTGTGATATAAATTGCCAATACTGGTTCAAGAATATTGTTTTAAGTTACTGTGTGGCACTCCACCACAGCTGCTTCTGTAACCAGTGCTGTAATACCAAGCATAGTATGTTGGACAAAGTTTAATTGTATAACTCGCTAAAAATTAATAAAGATCAATTTTTAAAAAGTCATCATTGTGACTGCTGTGGAAAACACAAGGGGAGGGCACGTACATTTTTCCTCAGGCTCAGTCCTGTGTATATATATATATACATGCTGGCTTGCACAGTTTAAGTTGTTGCTGCACTATGTCCATTCAAAATCTGGTCTAAGGAGTATATGTTGTGAAATCACATCATCAACCCAAAAAAGACATCCCCTGGTGAGCTGCATGACACATGTCACCTTCTAAAAGATTGCAACATCTTCCTGTTGTGGCAAGCTACAAATTAAGCAAGAGTAGTAGGGACATGATAAAACACTCGTCAACATGGTTACATAACTGTGTGGCAGTCAGTTGTTTATCCTGACCTCAGTCTTCAACACACAGAGAGATCAATGGACACATCTAAGCTGCCTCACATATTTGTTAACACCTACACTAAAAACAATACAATACAAAGGATGTCAGTGATTCCCATTAGAAAAATAGGTTAGTATGTAGCCACTTTGTAGTAGCTTAACCATGGAAAGGCAAAGTGTGTGTTTAAGTTCAAATTGCTAACATCATGCTTCACCATAACAGAAATTCTGGGTTCTGTAGATTTTCAAATGTAAGCTGCACCACTGCGTTTGCGTTTGCAATTGTGCCTGTGGGTATCAAAGCTACCTTGCATCAACACAGGCACCCTTTCACCAAAGTGCAAGGGTGTCTGAATAGAGGGAATGATTGTTAATGAACAGGAAGGTGTTCCTGCCTGCACATAAACATCCATTCATTGGATTGACCTGTTTCAATGTGTGCTGCACACCTTAAAACACATAGATACTTCTGAGATTAGAAGAATCAAAGCACATCTCCTTGTCTTTTCCACATGAAAATCACAGTATCTCTGGTCTCAAGTGCATGAGTGGCCTCTTCCTTATGCCACACTTGTAAATAGGTGGCAGTGGCAACATCAATGGGGGGGTGCAGCGGAATTTCCACCTCAAAACCTAGTGACCTACACTTATGTGCAACGTGTAGTATGTAAGGGGGCCTTATCCACAATGCAGTGTTAAGCCACGTGAAGTAGCTTAACGCTGCATTGTAAATAAGGTGAAGCACCCAGCACCACATGAAGGTCTGAATAAATGATGTACCAGTGGCAGTAGGGGCTTATAAATATGCCCCTCACTGTTGGCATACAGGGCAACTGTCCAAATCAATGAACAACCAAAATGTAACAAGCATGGACATTGTACATCGACATGCAAAGCTGCGTGTAACAGGTGTACCATGTTACACAGGAGAATGGAAAGTGCCATGCACTCTGATTTTCAAATGCAAAAATACATGGTAAAATGTAACAGACACATACAACAGTATCTGCCCTTTACATTGCAGAGGATGAAACCTCACCTCCTGGTCAGCAGCCTATCCCACTCTTCAACGATGATGATGATGTTGATGAAGAACTCACAACCATTGACCATGACACCCTCCAAGAGCTGCTCGGCTCCATAGGGAAGCCTTCTCCGGACCCGGGGAGATCCAGTAGCGTTGTGGGATCTCCACATGCCCCGCCAAACATCTAGCAGGCACCAACTACCACCACAGCCACAAAACGGGACTCTGAGGACCCACAGATATAATTTCAATGCAGTGCGGTAGGAGTCCAGTGTGAGATGGCACACCAGGTGTGGGTGTTGCTGGAAAGCCTGGCAGCCAAACTCGAGGGGATCTCTGGGTGCCTCAGTCCCAATAGGGACCACTCAGCTGCCATCAGAGGCACCTTAAGTCTGCTTTGTGGCCTCCAGCAGTCCCTGGCTGACATCACTGGTGTCATGAGGCAGAGGCAACAACAAATGTCCTGCCAAAGTGGCACCAGCGATGTGGCCAAAGAGTTGGGGGCAATGAGGAAGATCTTGGAGAACATGGAGCGGAAGCAGGATTCCCACCTGGCTGCCATGGCTGCCTACCTCGTGATGTTGCTGGAGTCCTGCAAGCCCTGCAGCTCATCCTCACTGCAGTGATGCCTCATCTGTTAGCACAGATGAATGCTGCTGCACCTACATCATCCACATCTTCTGCCTCTGATGTGTCTGTGTCTCCCTGGGCTGCCGTGGATCCAACGTCACCCTTACGGGAGACACCACACACATCAGAGGAGGAAGATTTGGATGAAATATCTCTCATAAGGAGAAGCCAGCGGTAGCATTTATTTGTATCAAATGGCCAGTTTCTGTTTAGCCCTGTACTTGCCATCATGCCTGGGAACATCACTAGTCACTGTCCTCATATTGACTATGCTACGTTCACCTTGGACATTTTATGGACAGTCAGTGTGGACATTGATCCTCAATGACACTGCATTCATCCTCCTGACTGAAAATATCTGAACATATCCCCCAACAAGAACTCTGACTGGACATCCCCTGGCTATGTGCACAATATTGGGGTTGTTGTCAAAAAAACTGGTCCAGTGTGACACTATCTACTTTGCATATGTAAATAAATGCACTTTCATTTGCCTGATGTGTGTTGTCTGTGACCATCAAACTGGAGAGGTGTCAACAATGCCTAAGAAGTGTAGCCAATACAGCAAATACAGAGGACGTTCCAAAAAATGGGGTCTGTAGAGTCTGGGTCCTTGATCAGCAGTGAGATGACAGAACATGTGTGAATGACACAATGGGTCAAATTTCCAAGGCACTATTGCCCCTGGAATGTCACTTTTCCCAACGTTCAGGTTGTGATAGGGCCTTGGATCACAGATCAAGTCAGCGTAAAGCCACTTGAAGTGGCTTAACGGCACCTTGCTAATGAGGTACAATTTGACCCTATGCTTAGTGTCAATGTGGTGGACAATGGGTGTTGTGATCGGTGTTCATCCAAAACACATTTTAAGGTAGGATATTCACCATATTCACAAGGATGATGTACAAATGTTGCAGAACGAAGAGAAATGCTGTGTAAATAAAACTTTTGTTTATATATCTAAGTGTGCAGCATTTTGCAGGACACATACAGACAGCAAAACACCATGACTGTCAGTGTATGTGCAGGAATAGGCACCTTCCAGCACATGATCAAACATTTCCACAATGCAGGCACCCTTGCATTATGGTGCAAGTGTGCCTTCATTTGCGCTATGCAGCAATATATTACAAACATCCATGGAGAAAAGCAGTGCTGCGCAGAAATGTCTAAACTACGGCACAGCCCTGTGCTTCCATAGTGAGGGAATGCAGCATTAGCCTTCTTGCCTTAGCGCTGGCCTACACCACTGTAGTTGTAAATATGCACAAATGACTCACATACATTGACTACAAAAAATAGTGGTACACTACATTGATGAACTGTCAATGTCCCATCAAAGTATACACACATACCAGTCCAACCAAAAGTACAATGTAAAAAAATGCCAAACATTGATAATCTGCTTTTTGGTGTGAAAGGCAAATGTAGTGATTGTTATAGTTCAAGACGCAGGCAACTAAGTACCACCCAACATACTACATCAGGGAAAAAACGCTGTGGGAGCTCAATGCCTCCATTACCTAATGTGCTTTGCAACTCAGGAATATTTTGAGTAGGCCAATTTATTGAACATACTATCACCATGCAATGGCAGAACTTACCTTTGCTAGCCTACATACCATGTCTGATAATCCCAATCAATCAGCAGCATGACAGTAGCCTGTCCCTAAACGATGACGTTAATCACATTTTTGATCCAAAAAAACACTACCAGGAATGATTCTGATGTATCAAAATACTAACTCAAAAGCTCTCAGATTCGCATTTGACACCACAAATTACAAAATACTATACCTTTATTTTAAACAATTATGTACCTAAGCTAAACCTAAATGTAAAATGCTAAAATACTATCCTAACCTACACTTATCTACCTAATGTTAATTCTACTAAACACTAACCTAATTTCCATATCTTAACCAATACACATAACAACATATATGAAACATCAACCCCATCCCCCCTTAAGATACATGTGGAGACAGGAAAAAGACAACTTAACCTAAACATACACTACCTAAACATATTTCCTAAACAAATATATAAATATATATATATATACACTGAAAAAACCACAGGTTTCAGGGACGTTATAGTTAGTTGGACATTTCATAGTACAAAACCAGAGAAATTCGGCCGTTATAGTTAGTTGAGCTAACTATAACTCGCGCCCCCGCAATGCACTGCTGATGATGTCACATATTACATCACTCATGACATGGTCAGTGACATCACTGATGACATCGCTGATGACATCTCAAATGACATCACTGATGACATCAATGATGACATCATTCACTTAATATCTGATGCAACTCCTCACACCCTAGTATAACCTTTCCTACACCCACTCTGAAATACAGACTACCATTCTCAAAACCATAGACACACCAATACCAGTTAGTACATTCTCACTCACTGATACATAGGTCTACATACAGCCACTCACTCACCGATACAGTCACTCATACATGCAGTCACTCATCAATACAGCCTCTGATATATGCACTTATATACCCATACAGACACTCACATACTGCCACTCATCCACAAAGATACTCACACACCCAGTCAGTCACCCAAAGACTCAATCACACTGCCATTTACTCACCAATACAGTTATACACACACCACCTCACTTATTCATACAGATACTAACACATACTTACTCTCTTATACAATCACTGACACAAGCACACACTCATCCATACAGCCACTCTCACAATCACTCACTCTCACATATAGTCAGTTATATACTACAACACTCACATATACTGCCTTTCACATATGTAGTTACTCATACATATACCACAGAGACATCCATTCACTCACCAACACAGCCATACGCACACTCACTCACCCATACAGCCCCTCACAAACGCAGTTATGAACCCAGACACCCACTGAATCACCCACTGACATATCGATACGGGGAGTTACACCCCCCACCCACCCACACAGATACTCAGGCACCCATACAGAAACTCAGAAAACCAATCATTAACCCATATAGACACTCATGTAGCTACTCACCAACTCATGCAGCGACTTACACAGCAACTGACAGACTGATACAGACATTCACACAGATTAGTCATTCACCCATGCATTCACTAAGACACATTTAATCACTCACTTATACAGTCTATCACGCACCCCCTAAATCACCCATTCGGACACTCATACACCCACCCATTCTTCAACACACCTTTGCGTATCTATATAAAACATTCTTAAACTTTTAGAAATCACCCAGTCTCTGGATGATGTAATCAGTGATGTCATTTGAGATGTCATCAGTGATGTCATCAGTGATGCCACTGACCATGTCATGAGTGATGTAATATGTGACGTCATCGGCAGTGCATTGCGGGGGTGCGAGTTATAGTTAGCTCAACTAACTATAACGGCCACATTTCTCTGGTTTTGTACGAGTGAAATGTCCAACTAACTATAACG
Source organism: Calotriton arnoldi (assembly GCA_963921515.1). NCBI lineage: Eukaryota > Metazoa > Chordata > Amphibia > Caudata > Salamandridae > Calotriton > Calotriton arnoldi. The sequence continues at coordinate 1,805,836 of CAWUFW010000494.1, read as the reverse complement.
TCCCTGAAACCTGTGTTTTTTTCAGTGAATTTCTATGGGTTTTTAAATGCTAATTTCTAACTATAACGTCCCTGAAACCTATGTTTTTTTTTCAGTGAATTTCTAAGGTTTTACATTGCTAATTACTAACTATAGTGTCCCTGAAACCTATGGTTTTTTCAATGAATTTCAAAGGTTTTTTAAATGCTAATTTCTAACTGTAAGGTAGTAGTCACGTTTGCAGAGTAGTGTAGAAAGAGGTCTGGGCCTCCGACCAATGCTCAGGAATTCCACTGCATAGGACTTACAGGAGGTACCAGGAGGGCTTCTTGGACCCCAAAGTCCCTCAGGAGTAAAGTGGACTTCATCCCCCAACCCATCGTGTGCCAGGAGGTGCGTTTGCAAGTGGTGGAGAAAGGGGGGCATGGCCTCTGAAGACCTCTTAGCAATCCCACTGTGTGGGTCTTACTAGAGGTAACAGGAGGGGTAGTTGTCCCTCAAGGATAACCTTGGGGGCCAACTACCCCTCCTATTACCTCTAGTAAGTCTCACACAGCAGCATTGGTAAGTTCTCACAGCAGGCCACACCCCCTTTGCCCACCACTCTGCAAACGCGCTCCCTGGCGCGCTCTTTGATGGGGATTAAAGCCACCTTCGCTGCTGGGGGTCCTTTGGTGCCAACTAGCCTACCTGATACCTCCAGCAAGCCCCAGATAGTGGGATTGCTGAGAGGTGGACACAGGCCACTCCCCCTTTCTCCACCACTCTGCAAACGCACCTCCTGGCGCGCTCTTGGTTGGGGAGGAAGTCCCCTTGCCTCCTAGGGGTCCCTTGAGGCCAACTAGCCCTTCTGTTATCTCTAGTAAGCCCCACACAGCTGGATTGCTGAAAGTGGTCCGAGGCCACACCTGCTTTTTACACCACTCTGCAAACGCGCCTCCTGGCGCACTGCTGCTTGGTGGATGAAGTCCACTTTAGTCCTGGGGTCCTCAGGACAAAAGAGGACCTCATCGCTCCACCAGCAGTGCACCAAGAGGTGCGTTTGCCGAGTGGTGTAAAAAGGGGCATGGCCTCAGACCACCTGGTGCTCAGCACCCCACTGTGTAGGGCTTACTGGAGGTACCTGGTGGGCTATTTGGCCCCTAAGGACAATTAGAATTCAAGGGGACTTAATCCCTCAATTCAGAACGCACCAGGAGGCGCGTTTGCACAGTGGTGCAGGGAGGGGGTGGGGCCTACGGCGAGATGCCGGCTTCTGTTTTTTTTATTATTGTTAGAAGGGGGGCTGTGTGGCCCCCCTTCTCTTAATATTTTGTGAGCCCTGGGGACCCCATCCCCCAGGGCCTGACACATTTTTTTAAAAATAAAAATAAAAAAAAAACGGGAAGCGGGCTGCACGCCACACCTCCGGAGGCCGATTTCGGCCCGAGGACCCCATCCCCCGGGGCATGGCCTCGTTTTTTCTTTTTTTCTAAAAATATTTATACGGGAGGGGGGCCGGGTGGCCCCCCTTCCCTGGGCCACTTTTGGCCCCGGGGACCCCATCCCCTGGTGCCTTGCCTCGTTTTTTTTTTTTTATTATTCATACGGGAGGTGGGCCACGTGACCCCCTTCACTTGGGCACTTTTGGCCCCGGGGACCCCATCTTCGGGGCCCGGCCTTATTTATTTATTTATTTTTAAATAATAACAAAAGGGAGGGGGGCCACATGGCCCCCTTTCCCAGGGCCACTTTTGGCCCCGGGGACCCCATCCCCCGGGGCCTGGACTCAAGTTGGGGACCGCTGGGGGAGCCCCAATATCCCCGCAGTCCCAGCCAGCTCCCCGCCTCCTGGGGGAGCCGGCATTGCTTTTGGACAAGGGGAGCTGCTGACATGCAGCTCCCCTTGCCCAAAAGCAATACTGCTTCGCTTCATGGAAGCAAGAGCATGTTTTCTGCTCTCGCTTCCATGAAGCAAAGTAGAGTTTGCAATGACAGGGCAGGAGCAGTCCTCCCGTCCTGTCATTGCAAACTGCAATGTCCCGGGGGTGGGCACCCCGGGACATTGCCGGAGCCGGCCCTGGGGGTGGCGGTCCCCAGGGCCAAGGAGGGCTCCAGGAGTGGGGCCGTGCGGCCCTCCTCCCAATGTGAACATAGCCCCAGGGAGGTGGTGGTCCCCAGGGCCGGGGGTCCGCCATGGACCCCCGTATTTCAATAATAGCTGACGTTGTGGCAGGTTGAGCAGGTGTGGGGTGTCGCATGTTGGAGACCTGCTGATGGCACTGAATGTGGGGACGCATGTTGTACACCAGATGTGCTTGGTAGGTTTAAAAATGCATACAATGCAAATTCTGTCAACAGAATCTCATTGGAGTATTTTCTTAGGTGAAGTTAATTACATGAACATTTGCACAGGTTTGTGCAAAGGCACTCAACATGGCCTAACGCCACCTTGCCTATTTTATCCTTGCCACACCGGTCCATTACAGTAACTGGCTGTGACATTGGTGTGGATTTGGACATTTAAGCACGATTTGCAGAACTTTTGATGGTTGTCTAGAATGATATGTCTCAGGCTGTGTGGTCTTTGACTACTCTCTCACTGCAACATTTGAAAGCCAAGAAAAGTTGACATGTAATGAGTACTCATGACTTACATATCATTCTATGTGTGCTGCATTGTCCAGCACACATGGATGAGGTCATTCTAACGTCATTAAGAAAATGTGCTGAAAGGTGTCCCTTCATGCAAAAAGTCATTTAAACATGTAGTCCATTCACCATTTGTAGATGACACACATGTGCCTGCACCGGCACTACCCTAATGGTTCAACACCACCACAAGGGCATGCACATGGAGGCCCCATGTATCTTTGTTACATATGTCTCATGCCTGTGTGTTTAGACAAGACAAAGTGCTATGTGATTGAATGTTGCACAACACCTGCCTCAGACCTTTCCTCATAGATTTTCCTAACAAAGTTTCATCTGAAAATGATGTGTTAATATGTGCAGCAGCATGCATTCACTATTTTTTTTAGCATACTGAAAGGTGAATGCTATGTACTTTTTCACTGTATCACCCTTCTTAAGCCTCTTTTCTGACCCATTACATATCTGGGTACAGTCTCAGATGACTACATCTTGTTTAGCATCATCAGGCTAAGTCTGCTGCAGCGTAAGAGCCACTTGAACACCCTTTGCCTCCCCCTTTCATGCTAAGTGGAGCATGTGCATGTGTGTAACATTAATTGTAATTCAATCACGTTATGTTGCTTAACCCCTCTTTGAAAATCAGGCGAGTGTGACATTTTCATGTAAACATTATTAACAGTGACGCTCTGTTAGCGTTATGCGCTAGTAAATGTTTATGTTTATGTTTATGGTTTTGTAACGCGCACAGCTACTCAAGAGTGTCCCGGTGCGAGCCCAAGAGACAGCAGAAGGAAAGGGAAAAAAATAAGAGCTAATAACACAAATACCAGTTCATTGAAAAAGGAAGGTTTTTAGTTTCTTCCTAAATTGGGTAGAATTCTGCAGACTACGCAGGTCAAGAGGGAGCGAGTTCCAAGCCATGGCCGCCAAGTAGGCCAGAGAGCTACCGCCCTTTCTCTTCAAGCGGAATCTGGGGACAGAAGCCAGGAGCATGTTAGAAGAACGCAAGTGTCTGCTGGGGGAGTAGAACTGAAAACGTTTCCTGAGGTAGAGGGGCCCGTATTCATAAAGTGCGGCATGGATAGTTACCAGGGCTTTATACGTGACCCTTGCCTTCACCGGTAGCCAGTGCAGGTTGCGCAGGTGTTGCCTGACGCTGGTGCGTTTGGGGAGGTCAAGAAGCAGACGAGCAGCGGCATTTTGGACCACCTGAAGTTTGTCAATAAGATAGGCGGAAAGGCCCACGTATAGTGCATTTGCATAATCGATGCGGGAGGTAACAAGAGCTCGAACAACCGTTTCCTTAGCTGTTAAGGGCAGAAGGGGCAGAAATTTCCTGAGAAGTTTCAGAATGCCGAAACAAGTACCAGTCAGTTTATTAATTTGATTACAGAAATTCAGCTTTTCATCAAACCAGATCCTGAGGTTTTTTACAGGGAGTCTAGAAGGAGAGGGCCTGGGAGACTCATCGGGCCAGAAGGTATGCCAAACCTGGGGAGGAAATTCTCCAAAGAATAACATTTCCGTTTCATCCTCGTTACATTTCAGCTGAGCGCGTGTCAGCCAATTAAACACTGCAGCTAAACAGGTTTTAACATGGGTAGGGGATGACTCTGATTTTTTCCAAGTGAACAGGAGCTGGGTGTCGTCGGCATAGGCAACAACCTTAGCTCCTAGTTATTCTGCCAATTGAATGAGAGGAGTCATATACAAGTTGAAAAAAAGTGGGCTAAGTACCGACCCCTGCGGAACCCCTGTCAAAAGAACTTGGGGAGTAGACGTGAAAGGAGGGATCCACACTTGTTGGGTTCTACCTTCCAAGAAGGATTTGAGCCATTCACCGGCGGCACCAATAATGCCTAATTCCTTGAGGCGGGCCAGAAGAAGTGAATGGGGGACAGTATCAAAAGTGGCGGGGAGGTCCAACAGGACCAAAACTGCCCTGCCCCCCGCATCCACAGTCTCGCGAATAGCTTCCGTGATTTCCACCAGAGCAGACTCCGTGCTATAGGCGGCCCTGAAACCGGATTGGGCCGGATGAAGGAGGCCATGCTGTTCAATGAAGGCAGTCAGCTGCTTATTGACCATCTTTTCGCATACTTTGGCAATAGCAGGGAGCAAAGAAATAGGGCGATAGCTAGTCGGGAGGTTAGGATCCAAAGTCGGCTTTTTGATCAGAGGGATAAGCAGTGGCTGTTTCCACTCAGTGGGGACATAGGCCAGTGTCAGTGAGGCGTTGATCAGCTGATTAAGAAGAGGGTTAATAGCTACAGCCACACTGGCCATGAGTTTGACAGGGCAGTGGTCACTAGGGGAACCCCATTAAGGGAGTATAAAGCTCCCAGGGAGTCCATTAGTGATATGGCTTCAAAAGTGGAAAAGGTAACTTTAGCCGGAGAAGGGATACGTCGGTCAGGGGGCTCCGAGGAAACCTGGGTGTCCTGGCTACCGAATGACAGTTGGAGAGCCCTGACTTTATTGATGAGAAACTGAGAAAGCTCTTCACACCAAGCGGGAGAAGCAGCATGGGCGTTGCTCATAGCTTTAGGAGTCACATAGTTCTTCACAATGTTAAACAGTTCTTTAACATTTTTGCCAGAACGGGCAATACAGTCAGTATAGTATGAGCGCTTTGCTAGTATGATAGCAGCATAGTATGATTTTTTAACTGCTTTCAAAGCAATTTTGGCCTCTGTGCTGTAATCCTGCCTCCACTTCCTTTCCAGTTTTTTACAGTGTTTTTTCTGGAGTTTCAGCTCAGGTGAGAACCATGGATTGGACAATGGCCTGTTACGGGCTTTAAGTCTCGTTTGGGGAGTGAGGTCAGTCACCACCTTCTCTATCCAACTATTGAATTGAGAGAGAGCAAGACCAAAATCCGCAGAGAGCTGAGAGCGGCAATCAGCCAAGGCTTGATAAAAGGCAACTGGTTATATTTTGTGGGTCGCCTTACCCGAGCCAGTGCCCCGTGGCCTAGATGAATGAGTCCCCCTAGTAGTATACCAAGAAAAAAGGATCAAATAATGATCAGACCAGGTTACTGTTAATGTGGCCCTGAGTGGTTTCTACACATTTTATACCTGTCCCTTTACATGTTATAGGATTTCGATTTGTGTCCTTCATACTGTGGCAATCTTTGCTTATGTCCCACTATGTGTCAGAAGCCATATGTGCATGAAAGTGTGAGTAGATGGTGGGATTGTATGATTTGACACACATATAAAATGTGGGTGTGTGTTCATGAGTGTTGTGTATATTCCTGGAAATATACAACAGTATGGCACATGACTTTTTCCTAGAAGATGGATGTTCTTATTTGTGTACAAATATGCTTGAAATAGAGTGATATGTTTACATGTGTAGTGGTAACAAATACCTAGATTACACGCATTATCCAATTGACAATTAAAATGGTGTTGTGACATTACAGAGGTAGATGATGTCACTTCATTGTGGTATCGTTTTTGTTTTGTTGTAAGTTTTAAACAAATTAATTAGCCTTTGGGGCTGTGATTAGTTGTAGGTTACTTGCATGTATTGAACATGCTTGTTGGTATCCCTGATACACTTTACTCATGTGCCTGGCAGATTTGTTTGCTTGGTTGTGTACACAGCGCAAGTGTGATGGGATGAGGATATTGACAGTTGACAATGTTAATTGCCATGCCACACTCATGGTGGTGAACATAGGACATCCACATATTGTTGTCATTGCATTGCCATCCTATTTGGCCTACGTACACAATAGTGAATGCTGATGTTTTCTCAGTTGTCCCATGGCTAACCTATGTTTCAGGGTTTGTGCTGTGAGTTTCATAGCAAAGTAAGGTCAGTACAGTGTTGAAAAATGAATCATACACAGTGTTTGTAATGCAAGACATTTACAAATTTATCATTACAGTGACATATGTGTGAGGTATACTGGTAGGATCATCTGCAAGGCCGGATAATGTGTGTATGATCAGTGTAAGATGCAGTCCCGACACCGTATTGATTCATCAGTTAGTCTGGCTCCCTAATCCTTTGATTCTTTAGCCTCCCCACCGTCAAGTTGATCCTGATCACCATTTTGATGTATCTTTGGGACTTTTGTCAACAAACATATTTCCAGTGTGACACAGAACACAAAGATTGTTTGTCAAAACTTTAGAACATATTTGAGTAGTGTGGCCCTAGCTACATTGAAGCACCATCTGCACATTGTTTTGACTCCTAAACTCTTTTGAGAAGATGGACCTGATGGTGCCTAGGGCACAACACAACAAGCACATTGTATTTCACAATGATGGTCCATCTGCATTCTTTAGTTCAGATGCACGAAACATTTTAGCACTCCAGGTCATGGTTTAGTTAGTGTCATATACTCTACTAGGTGATCATTCTGTGTGACACTATCAGTTGGACTACTTCAGTTTTCATTATAGTTCTCCTCCAAATTTCAAAAGGCAAGCATCCAAGAAATTGGTCAAGTGATTGCTCATTTTAACACATCGTAAGGTGAAAATATTGGTTCAAAGCTATACGTGAAATAAAATTTGGAGGTGACATTATGTGAAAAAGTTGTTGATTATTGTATCCCTCCTCAAACTTGCTAATGCAGAAGTAGAAGGTTGGCTGGGATCCACTTCTTCCTCCACCCCATCACCCCAGGATTTTACATCTCTTCTAGGTCATCAGGCAGAGGTGTATTAGTCCTGACACAGATGTTGTGGAGTATGCAACATGCTAGTATTATTTTGCATACTAAGGCCGGGGTACACAGGAGCCTTCCACCTGAAATGTCCAGGCACCAAAACCTGGATTTTAGCACTCTAAATGTCCTTTTTGACTATGGCCCTGGTGCAGCCTAGTGACACATTGTAGTCCCTCTGTGCCTGTGTGTGTGTAATTTTGATTGGTGTCATCACCCATGGCATGAGTGCATAGCCTTGGTCAGCTGAAACAGAAAATAGAGAAAAATTACATAAGTCTCTTATCATGATGTGTTTGAGGATTACATTATTTGACTTGGTGTCCAGTGTACAGCATTCTACATTCATCTTGCACACAATGTGGTACATGCAATGAAAATGCATCAATGCCATTAACTTGTCAGTTGTTAACAGCATACACATTACTACACTGCCATTGTTATGGTCCTCTGTGATACCGCCATAGTGTTATAGTCAGCAAAGTGCAAATGACTTTTAGGATGTGACTCTTTAACAATGTTAATATGTACTTAATGATTTATGTGACACTTGTATCACATGACTTACTTTTTTTGGTTGGATGGGTACCTTTAAAAAATAATTGTCGCTCATCATCCTTGAGATCACATGACACATGGCAGTAGCTGTAGGAGTTATTTCCATTTGGGACAAAATGTAGTTACACTTTTGTTCTGGATGTACAAGTTTCAATGTGTCAGGCATGGACATGAAAGAGGATGTATTTGACCCTGTGAGTTTTTATCTACACATGTTGTTGCACACTGGCCATTTTGTCATACCATACATTATTTACGATATGTGTATGGAGGCTACTCAGAAATATTGGACAAGTAGACTGAATACACTGCAAGGCAGGGCACCATGGTGCCACTGTATGCCATATCTTTGACACTATTTGTTATCCATTCATTGTGTGTTAGCACTGGCACCAGCAGTACTGATTACCACTGTGACACACACGATATGCCCTTGGAGACATTGCTTTTAGTTTTATTAAGAGATGTGTTGTGGGTATGAGGGGGCACCTTGCTGCACAGTCTGGCCCCTTGGATGAGAACTAGGGTGCATAAGTTTCTCACAATTATTTGCCTGCTGTGTATATTGTATGTGATATGTTTCTTTGATTTGTAATGTTAAGCAGCATTGTTGTGCCTGACTATTGCAGTACTAGTGTTTGTAATTAATTTGCTTACTCACACAAGTGTGTAATGTCATCTCTCCTCTTGCCCATGGCATAGACTAATGGGACACAGAGTTCACAACGGGATGGTTTGCTTTCTCATTGCCTATTTGTAGCTGATCAATATAAAGTGTGGTTAAATGAATGTCCTGGACAATATCTGGATGTGCACATGGTTCCTCATGTTGTTTGGTCTGCCACTGTACATCACTAATTGTGTAAAAGGCTGAGCGAACCTGAATGCTGAGCAAAGTGTTGGTATGTGCTTTACTTTGACATACACAACATCCATGTTCTTCTAGGTCAAAGTAATGAATCGAAGATGTCTTTAACTGACTGAGCAGCCACCATTGCTACATTGTGGATGTGTAATCTTGTCTGGATCTGATATTAGGTTATGTAGTACATATGTCACAAACCTTGTAATGTAAGTTGAGTTACTCCCTCTTTCAATATGTTATACAGGTTAAAGGTACTAATCAGGGTGTAGATGAGGATTACCCCTATGATCCTGTATCTTCCGTTTGAGAATCTGTAGGGTGGCACACCATGCACACTGTGACATGGATGCTCTACATTGGATGTGTATGGTGAGGTTGTGGTCTCCAATTATCTTGAGTGTTGAGGGGTATAAAATCGTCCATGGAAGACAATGTTGCCATTTGCAAACTGTGTGATGTCCTTTGTAGTGGGCTGCCTTAATGCTTACCTATTGGTATTTGCAATGCTCTGCGTAACTTCTTGATATAACCAGGTATTAGTAAAATGGCCATGTCCTCCACTGTAGCATCATGCTAGGTAACAGTCCCTCATCCCATGAGACTGGTTCATGGGATGAGGGACAATGTCTTATTGAATGTCAACATGTCTCATGGCAGGGCATAGGGTAGCAAACGCTATACCGGATTGTGCATGGGAGATTAGGACAGATGTGTTTTACATCCATTCGTAAGTGACATCTGTGGCTGGACTGTCATTGTAAGTCCAAAGGAGATGAATAATGACAGTTGAAGCATTTAATATTAGTCTACGATTGTGCAAAAAGGGATTTGGACATGTGACCCAAAAACATAAATTATGAATACTTGATGTATCTACTTTTGTTAGTTACAAAGCCATAGCAACAGCAGGACACAATGATAGGAGACTGAATGAGTGGAGAAGGATAGGTACTTAGAGCAGGATAGAACTTAAGTATATATGCAACATAGGTCATGGTTTACTACAAGGATTGTGAGGGATGGAAAGATTCAGGCTTGGAAATTGGTTTATGTAATACACATTTTAGTACAAATATAAGTTTATGTGATTACAAATGGAATTAGACTAAGTAATTTGGAAAGTTGGGAATTCAGCTTTAACGTTGAACTGAGTGATGGATGGAAGGGCAAGGGAATGAAACAAGTCAAAGTAAGATTAGATGAATGGATGGAAATACAAAGGTAATGTAGATGGTAAGAAGGGGCAATGGAAGGGCTGGAGGGAGATTATCCGACAGAACACGCCAGAGTTGAGTCAATTGAGAAATTGTGAAGTAGCTAAAGAAAATAGTTATATGAACAATGAGATGGGCAGACAGCTAGATGGTAAACAAAATGTTGAGGGAATGTACAAAAGTGAGATATGAATTGAAGAAGTAGATAATGCACATGGAAATGGAGGACATAAATCAAATGTGGGAAAGACATCGAGAGTTTTTTAATGTCTTTTATTTAAATTTTTATTTATGATTTTTTATTTAACAGGGATATTCACCACAGTTAGAGAAACCGTACACGCCCATAGTGTATATCACTAATTAAAACCCATGTGGAAAAAAGCCTATATGATAGTCTGGAACCTTGGACGGTTAGCAACTCTCCAGTGGTTCAAGACCCAGCAGAGGGGCATGCGTTTGATGCATGTGCCCGGCTACTGTGAGTCAGAGCTGTCCACACATGTACAATGCGACTCAGTGTCTAGGTGACGTTATATGTGGTGTGGTTGTGGACTGCAGACACTACAGTACATGTGCTCAGTCTTGAGATGTCTGGCCAGAGTGCTGCAGGAAAGTGCACAAGGGTAGCCATATGTCATGCAGGCCGGATGCCGGCAGTTGTAACTGTGCATACAACTCGCTAGTGGTGGTGCAACAAAAAATACTTTTGAACCATTGTGTGGTGAAAGGGCCTCTCCCACCCCCCAGCTCCTCACAACCTTGTGCTGTGCAAGGAGCAGAGTGATTGCAATGAATTGGCGCACTCCGTGCAGGGTGTTACACACGTAACCTAGATGGGCCAACAGAGGGTCAGGTTCCAACGTAAAGTCTGCCATCTGGGAGATTTTGGAGAAAATGTTCAGCCAATAGAGGTCTACCAGGGGGCATGTCCAGGCTAGGTGCATAAAGTTTGCATCTGTAGCATTACATTTGGGGCAGGTTGTTGATCAAGATGGATCAATCCTGGCCGTAAGAGAAGGCATCATATAAGTGCGTTGTAAGAACTTGAATTTTAACAACTTGTGCCTGTGATTCGGAGACAATAACTTAGTCTGTGAACAACTGTAGAGCCACATATCATCCGGAATGTGAAACTGAAGGTCTTCTTGCCAGGCCTCACGCAGAAGCTTATCCATGGAAGGGAGTAAATCGAGGCAGCCGCTGTATAGCCGAGAGACCAGTATTGATCGGAGCAGTCATTAATGAGAACGTGAGGGGAGTGAAGTCGTTGTCAGCGATACGGTAAGAAGTAATTTGGGCCCTCAGTGCGCTTTGAATTAGATGCAGTAAGAACCTATTGAGCATTCTTGTTTTGGCGAAACGAGTATCGTTAGCCCAGGAGATGGCGTGGCCTTCTGGAAACAGATCACCAACAGTACTGAGAGTGTACCGATTGAGTACACATTTGATGGAGGCGTCCGCCATTGTAGAATCCAGCAGTTATTACCAAGCGGTGGGGCGGAGGAATACAAGTGTGTCCTCCCCAACAAGCGAAGCAGCCGGTGCCAGGCCCAGCAAGTGGTGGAAAGTGGCTGTTTATCCCTTGGGTCAAGGGGAAGGCCCATAGGCAATAGAACATTCTGAGGGGTAGCGTCCGCCTTGTCTCTGTCGAGGCATTCATACGTTAGACATTTGTCCCTGTTGTACCAATTGTAAGCATATTGACACTCTGCTATTTAAATATACATTTGAAAATGGGGCACCCCGAAGCCACCCCATGCATGTGGTAATACTAAGGCACACCTGCTCACCTGCAGTCTACGACTGGCCCAGACGAGACATAGGAGCTAGCCCTGCAGCATGGCAAATATACGGTTGTTGAGAGGGATAGGGATATTGAGTACAGGTAAAGGAATTTTGGGAGAACAACCATGTTGATAATAGCGATTCAGCAGGCCATTGATAGTGGTAACTTAATACACCATTCAAATTGTGAAGTTGATGTACTGATGGCTGGAACGTAGTTCATGCAGATGATTTGGTCTTTGTCATGATGTATCCGAGATACTTACCCGTGTTGTCCCACCATTGCAGGGGGAAATCACACTGAAAGGTTTGTGTGGCGCATGTGAGGGGAACAACACAGATTTGCTCCCTTTAATGTGTAGGCCAGAGAGGAGGCCAAACCGCTGAATCTCATGTATTACAGAGTGAAGCTTTGTAGCCGGGTGCCTAAGGAATTGCATTATATCGTCAGCATGAAGTGACATTACCAACGGGCCCATAGAGAACTGTAGCCCACGCTGAATATGTTGTTCTTGCTGATGGCGGACCAGAGGGTCCATTCTTAGAATGGATAATATTGGGGAGAGTGGACACCCCTGTTGTGTGCCCCTCGCCAGCATGAATGAGGCAGAGAGGGAACCAGTAGTGTGGATGCGGGCAGTAGGCTGAGAAAAAGAAGCTGAATTAAGGATGCAAATCCATGCGGAAGGCCAGGTTTTTCGAGGGTAGCATAGAGGAAGGGCAATTGAGGGAGTCAAAGGCCTTTTCTGCATCGAGAAAGGTCACAGCCGCTGGGACGTCTGGGAAGACCTGGTTCAGCACCGAGAAAATCATGTGAAGGTTTATGCACATGGACGGGTGAAGAATAAAACCCGATTGGAGAGAAGAGATGATTGTTTCCAGGAGAAGAGACAGCAGAGTTGTGAGATCTTGATGTCGAAGTTCAACAGGGACAACGGTCTTTACAATTGGCACCGCAGCGTGACTTTGTCGGGCTTCAGCAGCAGGTCTATAATAATCACCTTGCGCAGTGTGGGTGGGAGTGTTCCAGTTTCTAGGGACTATGCATAGAGTTCCAGCAAATGAGGGGCTAAAAGATGTGTGTATGCTTTATAAAACAGACTTTTGAGCCCGCCTGAGCCAGGGGCCTTGGACCTGTCCATGGAGTCTATAGCAGCGGAGATTTTCTCAAATGAGATTGGTTCACTGAGGAATTGCTGTTGTGGAGAGGAGAGCAAAAACAAGGCCACCTCCGATACATATTCTGTCTCCTCAGTTCCCACCCCCCAGTTCAGCAGGAGACATAGAGCTGAGTGTAGTAACGCATGAATTCAGCTAAAATCGCACCCCTGTCGGTCGCGCGGGTGCCGCCCTCTAGCACTAGCTCCAGGATATATTTACTCCCTCTCTGTGGTGGGAGGAGATGGGCTAACGTGCGTCCCAGACACTCCCCCTCGCTGTATCATTGGGCCTGTGCAAATTTCACAATGAAGTGGATCTCACGTTCAGCAAGTTCATAAAACTCCTCCATAGCCAATGCCCATCAATGCAAATCCTCGGCCCCGGACGTACCTGATGGAGCTGAATCTATGCGACGTAGGGTGGACTCCACTCACTCCAAGGAGCAATGAATGTCTCATAATATCCTGCATTGCTTGGTCATTATTTTTCCCAAGATGTATGCCTTGAAGGGCTCCCATTAGGAGGCCTGTGAAAAGACAGACCCCGCGTTCAGAGCAAAGTATTCTTCAATGGATGCACACAGTTGATCATTAAACACTGTGTCCATAAGGGCCAGCATGGGGAAGTGTCACTGTCTAAAAGCAATGCCCAGATATGGGAGGCACAAGGTACTGTGGACTGGTGCATGGTCTGACAGCGTGCGAAGCAGGCATTGTACCTCCACTAGCCAGGGGAGCGTGGAGGGGGAAGGAAACGAGTAGTCAAGGCACAACCAGGTGCCATGTGGTGCAGAGTAGAAGGTATGACCAGGGTTGTCTGCATGCCAATAGCACCATGCATCCCTGAGCAGGTGAGACTCACACATGTCACAAAGAACTTGTATTGCGTGCAGCTTAGTACTCGGGCAGGTTGAGGTAGAGTCCAGTGCCAGGTCTATACACAAATTGATATCATCCCCTATCACTATGTGATCAACGTCAGCACTGTCAGGAATCACGGCCAAGGCAATGAAAAAGTCATGGGAGTCTACATTGGGTGCATATATGTTGAGTAATAAAACAGACCGATCCACTAAGCGGCCTGTAACAGCTACATATCTCCCGTCCGCATCAGAGATGCTGTCTTTGGAAGAGAAGGTAAGCCAGTGGTGTATCAAAATGCACGCCCTTGGAATACATGCTATTGGAGGAAAAGTATCTACGGGTGCCCCAGGCCATGGCTTAAGCTAGGGGTGAGCTCGGGGACAGGTGAGTCTCTTGCAGGAATGTAATCTTGACCCCGTGCCTGACCAAATACTGAAGGACCTGCTTGCCTTTTCGAGGGTTGTTTATGCCCTGTATGTTCCACGTCATAGATTAAAAAGCTCTTGTCAGGCATGCATACTGTATCTGTACAGTAATTCTCAGTGTGGAGTGCATAAACAGTCAAACATAGTACAACCCCCAAAATACCCCCAACCCCTACCCATCACAAACAGCAAAAAGCCCAGTGACATCCCACAAAAGAGCAAGAAAAATATAAGACCACAAGAACAAAACAAGCCATGGAGGTGTACACCAAGACGTTAAGCAATGCACCAACCCCCAGTCTCCATCTGCAGTATCTTGATGAGAAATGGAAGGCAGGATATCACAATGTAAAGAACGAGTGCAAACACAGCAGGTCCCCCAAAGCTGGGCCAGGCCAGAATGTGTCTCAGGGCTTAGATGTTATGTGTCCACCAAGCCATGGAGGGTGTAAGGGGGGAGGCAGACACGTGGCTCATCTCTACCAGAAACACACCAATTCTCCTTGTGGCCCGCCACCCCCTAAATCCATTGCGGGAAAAGAAACAGAACAGAGGAAGCAAGGACATAGCAACAACATCTGAGACTGCAACAGGCGAAGGCATCAGTCATTCTGTTGCAGTCAGATCAGAGCCAGCCATGGGCTGGGAGTCAGGAGGAGAGCACTGGGAAGATCCACTGTGTTTGTTCCGTTCTTTGGCTTGCTTCATGTAAAAGGCTAAAGCATCAGCCGGGGTGTCAAATATACGGGCTTGCCCATGCACGTCTACACGGAGGCGCACTGAGTAGAGCATACCATAGCCCAGATCCAGTTATTTGAGGAAGGTCTTGGCCTTGGTGTATTAGCAGTGGGCCTCTTGGACTATCAAAGTGAAGTCAGGGTATAGCGAGATGTAAGAACCCCAAAACTGGATCTCCCTGAAATTCAGCAGTCTGGAGACTATGGGACGTGGTGCTGCTCCTGTCGGCAGACGGGGCCCCAGAGACCTGTGTGTACGCTGCACCATAAAACAGTGGAGAAGGGGTTGTGGCCAAACAAGTCTACCAGCAACTGTTCCACGAAAGTGTCCATTTGTACCGTGGCTGTGGACTCTGTAATCCCATTAATGCGTAACTTATTGCAGGATAGTCGGGCCTCCAAATCTTCATTCTGCAGGGCGGTAATCTTCACTTGGCATTCAAGTTTTACACCTGTTTGTTCATGATGGCGGCCCCATCCTCCAGTGATGAAATGCCCTCCTCGGTCTCCTCAGTCCTGATCTGCTAACAGTCCAAGCGCTCGACCATGCCATCCAGTCTGCCTGATATGGCTTTGAATCTGGCATCCATAGCCTTGAATCCCACTCAGATTTCAGACATGAGGGCCTCAACAGTAGCCGGTTGTGCCAGATTTGGGGGGGCCTCCATCGGCTCCACTGTCTTGAGTGAAGTTGCAGCATCCTCCCGGTCCCCGGTGCGTTTGAAGGGAAGACTATGTTGCTTTTGGTTCAGTGCAACCCATGGCACAGTCAATGGAATTAAGGTGCCAGGATGGAGGGAGCCAGTCACCAACACCGCAGGTAGATCATCCAAACCAAGGCACCACAGCAAGGTGGAGGGGGCCCCAGTGTACCAGGGTCCGCAGAATCACAGCAGGAGGGGCACGCACCCTCGCTCCCAGCAGGTGGGGTGGTCCTCTGGTCAGTCTCAGCCGTGGCATGCCAGGGGCTGCAAGGCAGCAGCAGTGCAGGCCTTTGCAGAGGAATCCAGGAAGATGGTCAACTACTGCCTGCACATTCATGGTGCAGTCCATTGCCCCCACAAGTAGCTTTGTCTGCAGAGGGATGTTGGTGCAGTGCTGGGGTGTGGGCTGCGGCATCGGCGCAATCTGGATGCGTACAATGGACCCGCTTTTTAATCTGTAATGGGATATGACCTCCTCTGGCTGGAGGTGTATGAGGGTGATCCTCTGGCGGTAGATCCGCTCCCTTCTCTGGCGCTGCCTCTATGGTGGTCTTCTTGGAGCTCCTAGTTGTAGTAGCAGAAGCTCTGTGGCGTCGTTGAGATTGCCAGGGATGATTTGGGAGTGTTTTCCTTATATACAAGTGTGTTAGCCTCATTTTTCAGACCAGGTAATTGCTGACGTTAAAAAACTGCCGCTAATGGGACTTGGCAGCAGTTTTTCTGTTTTTTGCGACATACAAGGAAAGCCTTGTAAATATCTCATTGTGTGTTTTGCAGGAGTTTTTATGCGGAAACGCCTACCTTGCATCTCATTTTCAGGAAGTCATGCTAACAGAAGTGGCGATGTGAAAGATTCACGTTATCACTGTAAAAATGCTGCTTACTGGACTTTGCAGCAACTTGTAAATATGGCGATAAAAACAAAAAGCAGCTGTAGCATCAAAACATTAATGCTGCAGCAGCGTTAATTCCTTGTAAATATGCCCCTCAAAGTACATGAGTTTTAGGAGATATCTAGTCCATAAAGACGTCATAATCTTAAGGTCACAAGCGAAGGGAATTCACTGTACTTTCCATATTTCACAAAGACAAACACCAATGTAGTACTGAGTGCTGACAGGCACATATGAGCACAACATGGCAGCATATCACTCCCTGATGCATTTCATCAGCCACAGAATGACATTCATCAAATGCACATGTGCATCCCACCTGACTCAATACAGCCTTCTCAATGGCATGCAAAGTCACATTGCCTGAAAGTACTGGAAGGGACCAACTATGGGGGATATTAACAAGAACGTGCACTAAACATCTCCAGAAAATGTTAACGCAACTTTACACATCGCAGTCTATCGCGGGAAAATAACCCTGTGTTAACCTGGAATTCACAACACGGCGGTACCATGCGATAGTCCTCCGAAAACGCGGCCAATGTCCGCGATACAACCACCGCGACGGAGTCAAAAACACAAACCCCAACACCAAATAACGTGCGATGAGCCCATTCGCGATGAGGAAATCAGCGTTAAGCAGCGCCAGGCCTGCCATACACACACGACAGGTGGGAAAATCACTACAAAAGTAGAAAAAACACACAAACACAAAATGACTAACACCGAAGCACCATGGAGGCAGCTGGAGCAGGCGCAGAGGACGAGCGGAACCCCACAAGCACCCCGGACGACCAGCCTGGGACCTCGGTGACAGGGAAGGGCAAGGACAAGAAGAAGAGGAAGACGAAGTTCAGTCCGCAGGAGAATAGGATCCTGGTCACTGAGGTGATAGAACACCATCAACAACTGTTCGTCGCCTGCAATGTGTCATTGGGCACCAAAAATGGATTATGGCGGTCCATCGTGGACAAGGTGAATGCCGTCGGAGAGCACAAGAGCTCAATGGATGAGGTCAAGAGGTGATGGATTGACATCAAGCGCAAGACCAAGGAGAAACTTGCAGGCAACCAGAAGGCAGCAATGCAGACTGGAGGTGGGAGCCCAGCGCCACAGCTGGAGCTGGATGACATGGAGGAGCTGGTGTCGACAGTCATCAGTGTGGAGACCGTGGCAGGAGTCGGGGCACCGGACACTGCTCGACATGACACAACACAACGGCAACAGGGTGAGTAACCACCAGGTACTGGGGGGACGGGGGGAGATGGCCACAATGGCACACATGCACAATAAAGCAGAGCACAGTGCACACCCACAATAACTCTGGATCATGGCCCTGATCAACAGCCTGTCACAATGTACATTGCCATGCTGTCTGAATGTGAACATGTACCATGCGGCTACATACATGTGGACACATTGTAACACAGCATCTCCCCTTCACATTGCAGGGGCACCATCAACGCCACCTGCAGAGCAGTCCCAGCCACTCTTCACTGATGACGAGGAGGACACCACCAGCATCGACACCCAAGCCCTCCAAGACATCATTGAACTCATCCGCCAATCACCTCCAGGACCAGGGCAGCCCAGCTGCATCGAGGAGACCCCACCCACTCCACAAACCACCCAGCAGGAGGCACCCACAACCCCGGCTGTCTCCCAAGACCCCCTGAACAACACATGGCCTTCCAATGCCGTGTGTTGGAGGTCCAGAGGGAGATGGCTGAGCAGGTGCGGGCGGGGTTCGACCTCATGGCTACCAAACTTGACGCCATCCATGGGTGTCTGAGTCCCATCAGGGACCACCTCCAGTCCCTAACAGACACCCACAAGCCGCTCCATGGGCTCCAACGAGCCCTGGCTGACATCGCTGGAGTCATGACTCGGAGACAAGAACACCTGTCCACTCAGAGTGGCTCCAGCGATCTCAGCCGTGAGATGGCACACATGCGGAGGCTCATGGAGGACATGGTGCGGATGGAGGCGGAAAGGATGGCAGCCACCACTGCACATCAGCAAAATGTAGCTGGGATCTACCATGACCTGCATGTCCTCATCATGGCATTGCTGCCACAAGGCGTGGCGCAGATGAATGCTGCTGCCCCTACACCATCCACATCTCCGCCCCCTGGTGTGTCAGTGCCTCACAGTGCGGCAGGCATTTCCACTCTGGCACCTGATGTATCACTGCCACACAGTGTGGCTGACAATCCACCTCCAGCCCCTGATGTGTCAGTGGCACACAGTGCCGCAGCCGGAACTGCACCACCCACAGGTGGGGCAAAGCACACATCCGAGTAGGAGGACGTGGATGGGCTTTAGTTCAGAAGGAGGCACTAGCATTCATTTCCGCCACCTGGCCTGTTGCTGCTTGGTGCCGCACATGGCCCCATGACCTTCCACTGACCCCCGATACACTCTGCTGCACTCACCTTGGACCGCGACATGGACTGCCATATCCTGTTTGGTGACCAATGACACGGCCACCACACTGCGGACTGTACCCTTCCTCTTCCGCTGTACTTGTCATTCCCCGATGGACTCTGGCTGGCCCTCCACGGGCCCATATTGTGTAGTGGGGTTGGCATGGCCCTGTACTGCTCCAGCTGCAAAACTCCACTGGATGTGCATTAAACTTTCAGAAGCGCACTGCTGTGTCATGTCTTTCATCATTCATGTATGAATGTGTGGATGAATGTAGGCTCAGTGATTCCCCCCAACGTCAATAATGCTCATCTAGTGGGATTCCAGTCACAGTGTGCTATATTGCCGATTGCGTTCCGGGTGCCGCAGACACTACAACAGGGACACACGCATTAGTCACTTCCTTGTCCGGACATGGACTGAACCACGCCCAGAGCCCCCGAGTCATTGTTGCAAGCCCTGCGCTGGTCCGGCGTACGCCAGGCCAGACCACTCCGCTTACGCTCCGAGGGGGGGGCCACATAGCTACAAGTTGCAGGTTTACACGCTAGTGGTCTGCAGGTCGCTGGTCTAGTTGTCAGCATGTCACGGCCACTCCCTGAGGGCAGGTTTGCACGCACACCACACCCATCCAGCACAGGCGTCACAGGCCATGTGACCCCGCCAATATAAGGGGCCGACAACGTCACATTCCCCACTGCCGTTGGTGACTGGATGACGGACGTTCCACGATACTCAATCATAAAGGGCCCATGAGTTGTTGCGCACAGGGTTAGTGGCACCCGGAGCCATGCGGCCGTCACGGGCCTACCACCACGTGGCGCTGACTGGGGTTGCACAGGGTTAGTGGCACCGAAATTGCTGAGCGGGTGTGCAGCCTGCGATGATGACGTGTGCACTGATGTGGACTCTGCCATTGATGCCTCAGGACTCAGCATCATGTGTGGGACCTGCTGGGCCGCGGTGCGGGTCCGCATGATGTGGAGCATGCCATGGTGGCGGGACCTGGGCCTGGAGCTTGCACAGGCACGTGGTGTGCCCACTGGTGGACACACCGTTGGCCGCAGGTGAGCAGTGGGGCCTGGGTGCGCAAGTGCGGACAGCCAGCGCTGGCCGGTGGGAGGGGGTAGGGTGCGGCTGCATGTGTGCGCAGGACGGGCAGGCATTGTTGCCATGTGCAGTGTGATGGACTCTGCCATGATTGACTCTGGCCTCGATTACAGATTGCAGACCTGGTGGCTTGCAGTGTATACCGGCTGGAGACACACCGGTGGCAGCAGGTGAGCAGTGGTGCCTGGGTGCGCGGGCGGCAGTGTCCCTCCTTCTCTCTCTCTCTCTCCCTTCCTTTCCTTCTCCCTTTCTCCCTCTCCCTTCCTTTGCCTCTCCCTCTCTCCCTCTCCCTTCCTTTCCTTCTCACTCTCTCTCCCTCTCTCTTCCTTTCCTTCTCTCTCTCCCTTCCTTTCCTTCTCTCTCTTTCTCTCTCTGCCTTTCTTTCCTTCTCTGTTTCTCTGTGTCTTGCTCCTTTGATGTGCGCATGACACACGTTCTGATTTTGAGCTTTATTTTCCAGGCTGTGACATCAGGATTGTCCCGGACGGACCCGACAGGAGTCTTCCACATTGGTGTTTTGTGTTGTATTTAATAAAGTTTTTGGTTGTTACTTCAATGATGAGTGACTGTTTCTCGTTCTTCTGCCCACACATGTGTTTCTTGTTGTCATTGTGCGACATCATGCGCTTTTTGTGGCTCTTGTGTCGTGCAAGGTATGTGTTTGTCCCGGGGTGGGGATCCGGGGGGGGGGGCCTGGGTGTGGGTGGTGTGGCCCTCATGGGTCTCCGAGCTGCATGATCATTGTCTCCATGGCATCTGTGGGTCTTCAGATGTGGCTCTGGGCTGGGCTCCCTTTTATACTGCAGGTAGTCGTCCTGCTTAACACCAGCAAAAGGCAGGTGTTAATTCCCTGCTGCTACCGCGGCTTATCGCCTGTTTTTGGTTCGCATCGCAGATCTGGCAGTTCGTTGTGAAAGTGATGTAGTGGTGTTTTCATCTGTTTTTGCACGGGAACGCCTACTCTGCATCTCATTAGGGTTAGTTGGTGGTGTCACCCATGGAGGTAAATTTTGAGGCAGTTATCGCGGGAATACTTGCGTTGTCTGCAGTTTGTAACCGGTGGTGAATAGGGCGTTAAATCTATCTCCACTTTTGTTGCGTTATGGTGGTGATAACTCGGAGATAAGTATTTGGGAATATCCCCCTATGTGTTTCATTGGCTCAACATTTTGACCTGGCTAATGGCATCCATCAATGTCATTGGGTATGTGTGACTCACCTACACATATCTACACACTCCTGTTTGTGGTTACACCTACTCTGTATACCCACCACTGAATTATATTGTCATGTACACATTGCCCAAAACAGACAAACATGATGGATTCAGATTGGAAACCTTGTAGACCCTCAGATCATGTATAGGACAGTTGTACATGTGGCAGTACAACATGTAAAGGTACACATGCCAGCATGTAGGCATCAAAACAGATGGCATCAGTGGTGTTAGCCACCTCATGATACTGTGCATTCCTGATTACCAAGGGGAAGTAGTGCTCAGTGTCTGCATCCAGAGTGCATTGTATGCCATGCCACAAGTAAGTGGTCCACCATCACATGAGACACAGTAGTGTGTGAGCATTACTCCAGACACAATGGGCCCGATTCACAGAAGTAATCTGAGACAAAATCCTAAACTTACTACTTTTGGTATTCACAGAAGGCATTTAATAGTAGTAAAGTTAGGATTTTGTCTTACGTCTGTCTTAAGTCTGTCTTAAGTCTGTCCTAAGTTTGTCTTAAGTTTGTCTTAAGTCTGTCTTAAGTCTGTCTTAAGTCAAACTTAAGACAAAATCCTAACTTTACTACTACTAAATGCCTTCTGTGAATACCAAAAGTAGTAAGTTTAGGATTTTGTCTCAGATTAGTTCTGTGAATCGGCCCCAATGATGACAAGTAGCCTGTTTGGGACCACTGTCACACATGACAGCAAAAGATAATGTAGGTTTATCGTGACATTAATCAGCCATGTGGCTGTTCAACTCTGTAAACTTGAATGTGACAGGACTCTGCTTATATCCTTTTTACATGGACAATAGTCTACGGTATCACCATGCACTTATTATCAGACCTCCACATGCAACAACTCTCCCATTGTGTGGGACCTGAGTCATCTTCAAGCTTGATGGGGAAATAGCTACCTGTGACAAAAGATAGATGGTCACGCAGAATGTTTCACATAGTCCAGTACTCACTCCTACCAAGCTGCTGTTGGGCTCTCAACTGCCTATCAAGGCTATGGGAAGGCAGCCTTAGCTGGACCTCCAAGATCTTATGGGTCAAGCATCTCAGGTCCTCCTATCTTTTCCTACAGTGAACACTGAGTCGATGAGAGACCCCCAGGGTCTGTACCTTATGGGCGATGGCTTCCCACGGGGACACCTTCTGATGGGTGTTGACCTGTATGGATGCAATAGATGACGAGACTGAGTGGACATGCAAGACATAGGTTATCTGCTAGGGTTACACTGAGGTAGTACACAGCTAGCATACCCATCTAACAAAGTTGCAAACATTACATGTTTGAAGCGCACATGCTGAGCACTAGAAAAACCATAACTGCACACTGTTAATGTCCTCCGAGTTCTACCATCCATCCTGATCATGCCTATACTGACTACACCAGACCACTGACATCACGTAGCTTTGCCCACACCACATGTGCTCTGAAATATGTCACCATGTAACACAGAACACCATTGTGTCCTCCTGAAGGCTACAGTAGTAATGCAGCACTGGACGGACACCTGAGCAGTCTGGACATATTACTTGATTACAACTGTCCAAGATATCACTGCTACCATTGCATTGACTACATTCAAAGTTTGGGGTCACAATCAAACGGCTGCCATGTGTGTAACTGAAAACTTTTTTCACGAAAACGCAACTGGGCCAAGAAGTAGACAGAGGAAGGGAAAGAGAGGAAAAAGGGTCCCGGCAGAAGCTCACTAGTCTCCCTGGGGTAGCCAAAGATTTTGGATTAGACGCATCACTTACTTATCATGACATGCTTCATCATCGGCACCTGTCCACACCCTAGTAGAATGGTACCACCAGGACGGACTCGACAAGAAGACGGACTCTGGGAGTTCTTAGATAAAATGAAGCTAGATAAAGCAGGGATCCAGAAAACAGTAGTAGAGAGTGAGCTAAAAATGCCTCAATGTAAATCCCAAAGAAATGTTTTTATTAGTAGGGCCTTGAGGGTATGGTTAAAATATAAGTGTGATAAGGTTATATTTTGAGAGTCATTTCTAAGTTAACCTTGGTTCAATCAAATGACAACATGTTTTGGCTCTCACAATGAGTCCAAAACTGATCTGGGGCCTTCTTCAGGGCTCAGGTTTGATCCCTGCTTGAAACTACTACACATTAATTCCTCGTGAGTGTAAGAAGCCTATAGCTCTCACCTACAGTTAGGATACATTGGTGGATTCTACCTGAGGACAAATAAGGGGGTATGTTATTAGAGACACTTCTTCATTAGTACCCTCAAAAAAACCTATGAACTGCTGGATACCACATGAAGTTTATCCTTCTTTTCTGGTCTACTCTAGAATGTATGACTTTTTAAAAATTATTTTAGTCATATTTTGATTCTAAACACCTTGGTGATATGTAAAAGCATTTCTTTACCACTATTCAGCACACACCTCCCAGAAATCAGGTAAAAAAAACATGTGTGTGATGTTTATTAAAAACAAGGGGAAACATTGTCCATGCATTAAAATCGGGGATACCAATATATTTCTTACCCTAATTATGGGCTATTTTGGCCTTAAGCCTCTAGCGCATGGTGGCATCCTATAGCCACCAGTGGCGGTGCGTCCATTGGGGTGTTAGGGCGTTGCCCCACTAATGCCACGGCCCCATTTAGAAATCGTTCTACTTCTGACGCTAATTGCAGCAATCAGGACTCCTGATTGGAATTAGCGTCAGAAGTAGAACGAGGGCCGCTGAAGGGGGTGGGGCTGCGGCAGCACTCTCAGGGTTGAGTGACAGTGCAATAGTGCGCATGTTCATTTTTGGGCTGGTCATTTTTACGACCAGCCCGAACATGCGCACTAGCCTTCTCCTTAGGAGAGCGAGGGTTGCTTCATGCCGCAGCCCCCGGTCTCCTAATGGGCAGGGACTGACCCTGCTCAAGCCAATCCTGGCGCTGCTGGAGCAGCGTCTGGATTGGCTGAGAGGGGTTGCCAGCCACTCATGCAGAAGACGTTGAAGGCGCCAACGCACCGGACCCCGGCCCAGGAGCAGACAGCAGAGGCGGCGCTGACCCGCCCGGTCAGGTAAGTTTAAGTTTTTTTACTTTATTTTTAAACCACCCCCGCGTGACCCCCCCCACGAGTATTGCGAGCGCGAGCCGCGACTGCGTTGAAGAGCTGTATTAAAAAACCCGTAAATTATGCGAAAGATCACCCGTGAAAACCTACAGAGAAGATCATTTCAGCCTTCGCTTCCAACACGCACATTTCCCTGCCCACCTCTTTCTAGGAAAGTAATCAATAATCCATGTTTCAATGCACATGGTTTGTTTTCCCTGATGCATTTGTTACTTCAAAGTACAACATAAAAGGCCACACAACAGTTTTGCTCTGTACTGTAGTGCTTTTAATGACAATATTCTTCATTTGGTAGGAAGCCTATAAGTAATTATAAATGTGCAGCGATTTGTCAAAATGCGTCAAGTTTTCGACTGAATTGTTTGATGCAAAACAGCCATTCACTTCAACACACCACTTTGGTTGTTAAATTGATTTTGAAGAGGCGGGATAATGCACTGACCCCGTATGAATCGGAGGTGGGTGGGGAAGGGGGGGTGGGGGTGTTACGAAAGAAAGCACGTTTGTGTATCAAACGCAGGCTTTTGAATCCACAACTGGAGTTAGCGTTTCTCCACCTTCAGGTTAGTTTTCGGTGTTGGTGCGTCGGGGCTTATTGTTTTATTAATCTGCATTTTGCAGCAGGATGCAGAGTCTTTCTGCTCTTTGGAGGTCCGTCTTGGCTTGTGTCGTGCTCTGACTGGAGATTTGGCCGGTGAGTCACACAGACACGCTGAGGCGATTGTTATTTGCAGCATGACCTTTCAGAATGCCTGGGTACAGCGTAGTGTCAGCAAAATACTCCTTCGGCGATGGACATTGAGGAGTGTGAAAGGAACGCCAGCACTGCATGCTTATTAAACACTGTTTCATTTTAAGGTTCGGTGTAATTTGGGATAGATGTTATTCAGTCACAAATGGAAGCAACGGAATGTGCTGGTGTTTTGAGGAGCTTTGTTTTTTAGCCCGCTTGTTGTTAGGGTGACCCCCTGATAGGAGAATTCTCTGTGAAGCTTCGTTCAAAGTTACACTTGCTGCTGAAAAGAACGTGCCGTGCCTCTGGCTTTCCACACAGCATGCAGCTGAGATTGTCGTTACTGAGTAAGGAGGGCAGGCTGGTTAATGTATACAAGTGGATGAATTCATCGTTTTACTGGATGCATGAATTGATAGACGGGGTTGCTGGATGGATGGATGGATAGATGGAGGGGTGGATGACGGGGTTGCTGGACGGATGAATGGATGGGGTTGCTGGATGGATGGATAGACGGACGAACGGATGTCCGAACGGATGAGGTTACTGGATGGGTGATTAATGGATGGATGGATGGACGGACGGGGTTACTTGATGGGTGGATGGATGGGTGGGTGGACGGATGGATAGATGGATGGATGGGTGGATGAAGGGACAGGAGGGTGAGTGGCAGGATAGATAGTTGGATTTGTGGGATCAGGTTGAAGGACGGATGCGTTGTTGGATGGATGGATAAACAGAGGAGTGACCGTGTTGGTGTGTGAGTTTGTTAGTAGGCAGACTGCCTGGGCAGACAGATATGACCAGTGAGTGAAAGATACCCATAACGTTTACTCTCACACTGATTCTCACACTGATGGAGCGGTGTCTCCCTCACACCACCGCTTACCAAATAGATATGTATTTTAATGAACAATGTGCAGTTTCATTTGCATCAGTTTCTCTTACGTCTTACCTTTCTTTTGGTTGGACATGTGAAGTTTGCTTCCACAGAGTGTAAGAATGGGTTGGGTGCACTAATGCATCAGTGAGCGATCACAGCTTACACCCAGACAAACTAGTCGCACAGATTGTACTGCCGCCTTTTGTACTGGTACCCGGAAGCGGCTGCTTGTGATTTTTATCCGTCGCGCCAATGGTATTGATTTATGCAAGCTGGTGTGCTGAGGTCAGAGTCTGTATTTCCACATCTGCCTTGAACATTTTAACCTCACCAGAGCAGTCGTGATTCTTTAACTTAAAAGCATCACTTCATAAAAGGCAGGCTGCCTTATGAGGACATTTAACAAATGTCTTGTTCCAGGGTCTGTGAAATATTTGCTAATGTATTATTGACGAGGTTTTTTGCTGTGCTCATACTTGAGCTCTGCGCATTCGGTTTCCATTCTGTTGTGATTGATTGTTCAGTAAACCAGTTTAACAACACCTATTTTTATCACTTTTGTCTGGCACTGCTGTGGTTCCTTGATAGGAATGTAATTTTAAACTGGTTTAGCATTGCAGTACTTACCCTTATGAAATCTCTGACTTTGTTCCTTGAGAGGATTTTTACTTTGTGCACCTGTGTCATTGTACAAAGTACGTTTGCTATTTGCGATGCTAACAAGTTGTACATCGACACCATCTCAGTTCCCCATTGATGCAAGGTGTGATCCTGATACAATCGCATAATGTTTCATATTTGCCAGTGTTTGTGGAGTGATTTGGTATAACCCTGTAGCAGAGAATGGGCAGGAAATAGGCAGACTTAAGGGGTTGTACCTGTATTGACCGTTTAACAGTGCACCATTTTATAAAATGTGCAATATGTTGATGGAAAAGTAATGGTTGTGTTTATTTAAACATATTTTAATGCCTCATACCCCTAACTACTTCCTGGCTTTTAGAATGCAGTGTGGTGTTTCAGAGGTACAAGCTTGAACATTTGAGATGGAAGGGGGAGGAGGCTGAGTGTCTGACTATTTGTCTGCATTATAATTCCTATTATAAGATCCGTTTGGGTGTCTCTGCTTTACAGTTTCAAGACTGAGATGTGTCTGCTTGTTAGTTGTGTATTTGTCTGTCTACTTGGCAATCCCCAGTAGAGAAGTGTGTGTACACCTGTGAGTGAGCATGGGTCTCTGTGGAGTTGGGTGAAGGTACAAGAGCAAAGCTGTGTGAAATGAGGGGAGGGGAGGTGCAGTGATCGATCTATGTTTATTAGGCCCAGCACTAATTGCTTTATTAACCTTCCTGCTTCCTCAAATTTGCTTAAAAATGCATTGTTTGTCCACTCTTTTTTCAAAATTTTCATGGGGGGAGAACCCCCCCCAAACCCCCCGTAGGTTGTTCAAGCTCGCTCGCTACGCTCGCTCGCCGCAGTGCAGTACGGGAATAATGTTACGCCACACCACTTTCAAATGTCACCAGCCGCCACTGATAGCCACACTCTGGTTGTAAAGGGAGATACAATAAGAGCTCATCTAAAGATTTTTTTCGAAGATCATGCCACAATAAGACCATAGCAATGTTTTGTCACCAAAAGCTTTTCCATTCACTTTTGCAATGGTTTTCTTTGAAAAAAACTCGCTGCAATGTCAGCTCTGACCAGACCAACATGATTTAAAAACACAACCATTGCAGGGTGGATTAAAACCTTGTTTCTGATCCCATTGATTGTGTTCTTAAACTGACTAAAATGCTAGAGGTTTTGCTAGAGCTCGCCAGAACCTGATGGAATTTCTGGTGACAGCAGCGTTGAAAGAACATATCACGGTGGAAACACATGATACAAGGGTAAGTGTCCCACATCAGTTATATGAAATAACTCTCCAAATGGAGGGGGGCATTCCCAGAAAAGTGATGGGTCTATTTTGGGAGAACCTGACATATGGATACGACATCCTTTTGGCGGAAAAAGATTGGCCGCCTGAGTTCATTATGGACTGCCATAAAGGGGAAAACGTAATACTACCAGCCTTCTCCGACCTCGTTCCAGAGTCACTTCAACATGCATACGCGCAGGAGTGGGCGGTAGTGCTAGCTCACACATTATACCGCAATCATGTGGGGTAGGATGCTGAGTCACCTCACCATGAAATCCCAGTTAAAACTACTCCAACTCCACAGAGGCAGTACCCAATAAAACATGACGAAAAGAAGCAAGTCAGGGAGATCTTAGATCAACTTGAATACCAAGGTGTTATTGAACATTGTACCTCTTTCAAGAATAATCCTTTGTTTCCCGTAATGGAACCAGACAATTCATGCCATCTACTTTTAGACTACAGGCATTTGAACACATGCACGAAAACATTTGCAGTACAAAATGTACACAGTGCCGCATTAATGAAAAACATTGTGCGTAAGAAATACAAAATAACACTAGATAGCTCAAATGGATTATTTTGCCAAAATATAGCACCTGAAAGCAGATATTTGACAGCATTTGTGACCCTAGGCTCTCAACACCAATTCTGTAGACTGTCCCAAGTGTATAAGACTAGCCCCAGGTTGTTCTCAGCAAGAGTAACAGAGTTACTTCAAAATTGTGTTGAGGAGGCATTGTCCTATATAGATGATATTTATCTGATGGACGATGAATTATTGAATCACTTTAAGGGCGAACAACATAGTTCTGGGGTTTGCCGCTGAGGGCTACAAATTTCACTTTAAAAAATCAAAAATTGCCCACCTCAATGTCCTATTTTTGGGATATGAGCTATCAAGTGAAGGAAAAAGCCTAGCAGCTAATTTTTTAGAAAAATCTGTTCTGTTCCAACCTCCAAAGACTCTGAAATCTTACAATCCATTTTAGGATTCCTAGATTTTGGCAGAACATGCATTTTGGATTACACAGAAAAAGTAAAACCTTTCTACGACCTAATCAGACCTGATTTTTCAGTTCGACATTGGACACAGGAACACATAGAAATTCACTGTTCCATACAAGCTGACATGATAGCTTCTAAACACTTACACACAAGTGTAAACACTACAAATTTGGAGATCTGTGTAATCGCGGGTCAATACGGGTACACTTACCTCATCTTCAACGAAGGCAAAATGGTACCCATTGCATACAAATCACATTTGCATACAAACGCTGAGATGTGCTTTGCATCCACTGAAAAAAATCTGACAGCAGTACAGACTGCTGTAGTGAGAGAAAGCACACTAGCACAGGGGAAACGAATAATTGTCGTGACTCCTGTACCAACCTTAGAGGCTGTTACTATAGCAAGCATTCCAAATGCAAAAGCACTGCATCCGCGATGGATACAATGGCCTGATTCTCTCACTGCAACAGATGTAGACTACAAATTTGACTCTACATTAAACACACAAGCATTCCTGCAGTACGAACAAGAATATCCTCTTGCAAATGAAATAATGCCTCTAGATCAGTATGAATACATAATTTACACTGAAGAATCTGCCCAGCCTGCCATAGGAAGTAAACAGCAATACAGTGCAGCACGTGGGATTGTGAAAGGACGTATGCGGGACTGCAAGTTCCGTCCTAGCAATATGCAGACGCAGCCTCTAGGAGATTGCACGGCACAGCTGGCAGTACTAAAAGCCCTGATACTGGCACTAAACAATACAGATCGTGAATTCCCCTCACTCATTGTGTGCGATTGGTTTTACTTTGTCCAGTCATATAATGAATATCTTCACTATTGGGTTCAAAATGGGTTTAGAGATTCCAAAGGTTGCACAATAAAGCACAAGATGCTTTGGGAACAAGTGACAGAGTTGAAGAAATGCTTGCCATGGGCTCTTGTAATTCACACATTGAGCCATCAGCATGTTGGCGGGCACGTTGAAGGGAATTCACTGGCTGATGAAGCCGCCAAGGCGACAGTGAGAACTGCTGCAGTTGCTGAATCACTCGTTCTAGTACGAGGATAGACAGACAGATAATGATAGCAGTGAACGCTACGCGCAACAACAGCTCAGCTTTACCAAGGGGTTTTTCACTCAAGTACTCCTACAAGTTAGATGCGTTAACATTCCGTATGCTCAAATTCCAGGAGTGGGGGATAGAGTAATACCAAATATGGATTGCATGTTAGGTTTAATTCTAGCCGCACACAAGAGTCTGAGTTCAGCACACGCAGGTATCGCTGTGGCTGTTTCACTACTAAAACAATGGCACTGGTGGCCAGGACTTACGAAGCAGACCAAGGGCTTTGTCCTTAAGTGTGACATCTGTCAGCAGATGAAGGGTCCCACTCAAGCACATCCACTGCAAACACGATTACTGATATCAGACGCATGTGTCTTTTTGGACCACTGTAGCCCCTTCCAATCTGACATGGCTTATAAGTACATATTGGTGCCAAAGGAATCATGCTCTAGATTCCTGTGGGTTTGGCCCCAGCGCTCGGCTGACGCTCGAACTGTTATAAAGGATATGCGAGTCTTCATAGGGACATACGCAATTGGCACATTACATTCTGACCGTGGCCCTGCATTAAGCTAGCAGGCTTACAAAGAAACCATGGGAAATTTGGGTGTGGTCTTGCGGTACTCCTCTCCATATCATCCCAAGGTAAATTCGATTGTGGAGAGGAAAAACCTGGACTTAAAGCAATCCTTAACAGCAAGGGTATGAGACTCGGGTGGCAGTTGGGTCAATCACATATATAGGGTCCATAGGGTACTTAATAACATGCCAAGAAGTTCCCAAGGGGGCTGTACTCCATATGAAGTCCTGTTCGGGACTAGAATGTGGGTACCCAACCTCAATTGTGGCAGCACAGTGGCAGATGAAAAACCATTTGACATCAATGATGTTTGGCTGTTTTACAGGAAGTCAATGAATTCCGGGCATTACAAAGCAACGTCCAAGTAAAACGCACCACCACTGGGGAAGTCAAAGCTGTTCCAGCAAGACCTGCCTGGGTCCCGAAGATTAGGAACCTGGTCAGAAAAAAGATTGTGGACAAGAAAGAATTTTTGCCATCTTACAGAGCACCTGTACCTGTCCTGGCTGTAGAAGGAACAAGAACAGTACTTCTACTGTCTCTTGCCGGCAAGAAAGAAGACAGATTCAGCTCAATTGATCTGGTCAAACCACACTATGTGGCCGATACTGAATAGTAGGATGCATGGGCTCCTGGGTAGCCACCGATCTCCACTTGCTACCATACAGGAAGTACAGACAGAAAGATTAATAACCTTTGAAGATTCTACTCTACGAAGTGAAGACGTTACCAACAATGGAATGGAATTTGTGCCTGTTGAAATTGAACAACAACAAAACACAAATGAAACACAGATCTCAATTCGGCCTAATACCGACATCTATGTGAATATGTCTTGAAACGAGTCATCTGCCAGTTCTACAAAAGCTGCTGGGCTACCAAAGATAGCGAACTGTGCCTGGCTACTTCATTGTTTTTGGTACTTTCTCTTTGGATCCAAGTGACCACCACCGCCTGTTTCCCACAAACAATAAATTAGTTATTTCTACCTTTGGCTGAAAAAGACTTACCTTGTTTCTCCCTGGCTACTGCTCTAGATTGCTATTTTGCTACTGTTCCTAGTCCTCTGGATAGGTGTAGTGACTGTCTTTATCCTGCTCCTGAATGGACATTATGTCCCAGAACCCTCCACAGAACAACATGTGAACTTGGTCCTGAAACCGCATACATCATCACACCGTGAACAGAGAGACCTGTCCTTAGTGAACGATACAGCAGTTTCGGTTCCAGAAAGAATAGTTTGGGACAAGGTCTAATATGATGTATATGGTCCAACTGAACTTTTAAAAATACCACACTTGTTTAAAATTTAAGTGATATCATCACCTCCAGTACTTTCTCTGATTATTGGGACTTTGAAACTGTAAATACTATGCTGTCTGATTTAGAACAATCTGCTGCATTTTCAAGCGATGAATTGTATGATGATACATCTAACTTTGATACCATGTTTTGTTACCAACACTATGGTCACCATTTCTTGCACAAAGCAAGCATCCCACGTAATGTTTTCACTTACCATCAATGGGAACATTGCCTAACACCACCGAAAGGTAGTTCACAAATGTTTGCACAGAACTTTGCTTGTTTTTCTGGGTTTAACACTTCAGACCCGATCTCTTATTACTATAAGGTTGCACCTACACCTGCAAAGAAAAATATGCTCACTAACACAAAACAGATATACTCTGCTTCTTTTACTTCCCAGCTGTCTTTAAAGGGTTTTGACTTTTGGAGGGACACTATAGACACAAAATCTGTCTGGAGGACTAAAGATTGGCAGGTACAGGGAACTGGGGCCTTATTTAGAGCATGCCTCATACTCCATCAGATAATTTTCCTGAACGATACAGTGCAACAGACTTCCTGTCTTGGCCTAGCCAAGATGAAGGCTTTGAACACAACTCGGATTCCCTCCCTTGCACACTTTGAGTGTCGGTAAAATTATATATCAAACGGTGAGGATACAGTGGGCGCCATAGTACACAATGGTTCGAACAATTCTTCAGACCCCAATTGAAAGGGATGGTTGATTTGTCCTATCAACACAAATAGGTGTCTGCCAAGATTCAAGGGTACCACCGAAAGTATTTATAGGCCTGACCAACGTTACGTACAATGGGAACACTCGGGTGGTGACATCTGATAGTGTTGGGAAGTTACGCTTAGAGTGGCTAAAAACCTCAACACGGTCCCAGGTGAAACAACACTTGTCCTTACTCTCAGATTACATGGATCTTAGGGATTTTTTGTTAGGTCCCCACAAGCCACATCAAAAGCTCTTCTTGTATGCCATTTACAATAAGGTATGGAAAATCTCCCAGCAGGAGGCTGCTGAGAAATTGCGTGAGATTGACAGGCTTAACCTAGAAAAGGCTTTGGCAGTGGTCGACAATGGTATAATCACACTATCATCAAGGATGTATTCACTGGGCAACATTGTGTCTTCTGCAATAGATATAATAGAACAGGATTTGTCTATTCTTCCACATGGGCAATCACAATTGCGATCCATTCTGTTATTGAGCTGGACGCTCCAGTCATTGCACTCTGGTCACGTGCCCTGGCGGTATATTAACAGTACGACTCTGTTTTCTACATACAATCTAACAAAAAGACAGACAACAATGGCAGAAAGAGATGCAAAATATACAATGCTGCACATTACCTTTCACCGTGGCTGAGTCACCTTCCACAGAATGGTTAATCCATGGCCATATTACACATTCTGATTTCAATACTGTCTACAGTATCACCAGGTAGGCAGGTATGAAGCATTGGGAGATGGATCCATACATGAATCTTGGGATTTAGAGTACAGATTTAGATGCAGGAATGGGGACACTGAAGTTTTTCTCAGCGGTTTAGACTGTGAGAATTCTTTAAGTGGGTCTCTAATTTGTCAGTATATTTTGCTTCACGGAGCCTGTATTGCTTCCGTTGCGAACTTATCGTGTCACAGGAAAGGATCCCCAGCTGCCGTGATTCATCCGGTGTTCAATCTGCTCTCAAACGGGAGCTATTTGATGTTGAATGATTAAGGCTATTGTGGGATGGTACCGGGCATCGCATATCTGGTCACAGTAAGTTCCAGGGTTACTTTTTGTATGCAAGTGTTGTTTCCACTGACTCACACAGTTAGGGAGGCAAAACTATGGCCTTCATTGGATGTTTCCTTTATTCGGTTTGATTCTCTGAGCAGACTAAAAGCCATGCTTTTTCAGAAGGATGTGGCCTTAACTTCAGCCTGAGAGACTTTTGATCCCCAGGTTTTAAGGTCTTCAGCTGAGATACAGGCACTAGTCCGAACAAACTTTCAGCTCCATTTCGGGAAAATGGTACATCGTACCTTTAACATGTCTGATACGAAGGGGATCGTGCACCTATTTGAGAGCATAGGTTCTGGACTATTGAGCACCTTTCAGACAATCTTCAGAGTTATTCCATCATCAATACACTCTGTATTGGGAAGCGTTTTTGGAGGGCTTCCGCTAGTCCTACTACTTGTAGTGGGTATCCTGGTTTCAATTTTGCTGCTACGCAATGGACGGCCCAGTTTCCAAAGAGATGGAAAAAGCACTCCTGGTGCGACGTTGCTGTGAACACATGGTACTCCATCTGTGCACACCTCTGCTTCGGGAGCTAAGCGAGCATTGGTTTCTATCGTTCAGACCAGTCTGGGTTGACTGCATCTTGCCTGGGCTCCACTGCCTATTATACAGATACTAATGTGTGTTGGACATATGTCTGACCCTTCCATCGGTTGCGCCACCGGACTTAGAAGTACTACTGGACCCCTTAAAGGCCCACGTATTACAGTGTCCTCAGCGTATTCCCATGTTGACGACGGCATTCTTATAGCCTCCACAGGATCCTTCATCTCCTGTTGGAATAGACACCGACTCTACAACAGACACACAGGTATCGAGTGATTCCTCAGCGGCTATTGTGGAAACTGAAGAAGACTTTTTAGTGGACTTATAGAGCTTTTTAAATTTCATCAAGCATCACATTTACCATGTTTTTAGTTAATTGATTTTTCGATACATGTTTTTATGCTTTTATCAGGCATGTTTTAGCATTGCTTGACCTTATTAACATTCGGATGAGGAGTGGGTGTTATGAACCCCAATGTACCCCAATCTAGGCCTAGGTAGCTACACAACCTTTTACCTACATTCATCCTTCCTTGCTCTGCATAACAGTTCTAGCACTGCCATTTTACCCAGTTATGTGCTGAATAAATCTCGATCAGTTTCTTGGAAACTAGACTCATTTATTATGCATGAGGATTCCTAGTATCATATCTTAATCCCCTGCCCAAGACGTACACAGCAGGGTCAATATATTCTTTATAATAACTCTGCACAAAAGTCACCGCTATCATCATCCTTGGACAACAGGCCCACTATACATAATGGCAAACTATTACATATCTAGGTAGAACCCCGGAGGGTACCTTTTGGGTAAAAAAGAACCACATCTTCGCTGGGCAACTAGAGGTGAAGCTTCCATGCTGACACAAGACGCTGAGATTCCTGCGTGCAGAAACTCCAGCACACAGTGGTCTGACATCCTTTGCGGGGTGTCCAACTCGAGACCAAGACGGGGTCCTTCATTCTCTCCCATCAGGTAATGGGGTTGGCTCTTTGCTAGGGGATTCTTGGTTTTACACCCACATACATGCTAGGTACACTTAGGTACACTTAGATAGGTTCCGCATAGTAGGAGTACCCTTGATTACTGCCATGTATCTATATGCCTGCATATATTCGCTATTTTAGCACCATGGTAGAACTCTACCTTTTATTTACTCTGTTGGTGCTTGGAATCTTATACATCTGTTTCTGTCTAATGATTGTCGCAGCAAGCATGTTTTATACTAGAATGATGCTGGTTCAATAAATACATATTGAAAACGTCCCCATCGTTCATTCTGTGTATCTCTCTGAGACCAAGTGAGCACGAGTGACTGCGCGAAACGTAGTGTACTGTTTCCACGATCCCGGAAGGATCAAGGGTTGTCATGTTCAATAGTTTCCAGAAACTATTCGCCCCTTGGTAAGGTGAGGGGGCTTATGGTGGCACTGTGAGCTAGCTGGTCTAAAGGCTAACATATCCTTTTGGGGGTGTCTGGAATCAGTCTGGACACCAATCCCTTAGTTTGTGTTGTCTAAATGTGCAGATCCAATATAGATTTGTAGTAACTGCACGACAATAGTGAACATGGTGAAATGACTGCTCCCGCCAAGCCTATATAGTCTCAAAAATGTTTGACCCAATTACACACGTCACTCCAAAGCGACACGGCCGCAGAAGAAAGTTAAAATCGAACATGCTGATTAATCAGACGTTTGGCGGCGGTCTGAGCAGCAGGAACCAGTAATGCTGTCTGATTTAGAACAATCTGCTGCATTTTCAAGCGATGAATTGTATGATGATACATCTAACTTTGATACCATGTTTTGTTACCAACACTATGGTCACCATTTCTTGCACAAAGCAAGCATCCCACGTAATGTTTTCACTTACCATCAATGGGAACATTGCCTAACACCACCGAAAGGTAGTTCACAAATGTTTGCACAGAACTTTGCTTGTTTTTCTGGGTTTAACACTTCAGACCCGATCTCTTATTACTATAAGGTTGCACCTACACCTGCAAAGAAAAATATGCTCACTAACACAAAACAGATATACTCTGCTTCTTTTACTTCCCAGCTGTCTTTAAAGGGTTTTGACTTTTGGAGGGACACTATAGACACAAAATCTGTCTGGAGGACTAAAGATTGGCAGGTACAGGGAACTGGGGCCTTATTTAGAGCATGCCTCATACTCCATCAGATAATTTTCCTGAACGATACAGTGCAACAGACTTCCTGTCTTGGGCTAGCCAAGATGAAGGCTTTGAACACACCTCGGATTCCCTCCCTTGCAGACTTTGAGTGTCGGTAAAATTATATATCAAACGGTGAGGATACAGTGGACGCCATAGTACACAATGGTTCGAACAATTCATCAGACCCCAATTGGAAGGGATGGTTGATTTGTCCTATCAACACAAATAGGTGTCTGCCAAGATTTAAGGGTACCACCGAAAGTATTTATAGGCCTGACCAACGTTACGTACAATGGGAACACTCGGGTGGTGACATCTTATAGTGTTGGGAAGTTACGCTTAGAGTGGCTAAAAACCTCAACACTGTCCCAGGTGAAACAACACTTGTCCTTACTCTCAGATGACATGGATCTTAGGGATTTTTTGTTAGGTCCCCACAAGCCACATCAAAAGCTCTTCTTGTATGCCATTTACAATAAGGTATGGAAAATCTCCCAGCAGGAGGCTGCTGAGAAATTGCGTGAGATTGACAGGCTTAACCTAGAAAAGGCTTTGGCAGTGGTCGACAATGGTATAATCACACTATCATCAAGGATGTATTCACTGGGCAACATTGTGTCTTCTGCAATAGATATAATAGAACAGGATTTGTCTATTCTTCAACATGGGCAATCACAATTGCGATCCATTCTGTTATTGAGCTGGACGCTCCACTCATTGCACTCTGGTCACGTGCCCTGGCGGTATATTAACAGTACGACTCTGTTTTCTACATACAATCTAACAAAAAGACAGACAACAATGGCAGAAAGAGATGCAAAATATACAATGCTGCACATTACCTTTCACCGTGGCTGAGTCACCTTCCACAGAATGGTTAATCCATGGCCATATTACACATTCTGATTTCAATACTGTCTACAGTATCACCAGGTAGGCAGGTATGAAGCATTGGGAGATGGATCCATACATGAATCTTGGGATTTAGAGTACAGATTTAGATGCAGGAATGGGGACACTGAAGTTTTTCTCAGCGGTTTAGACTGTGAGAATTCTTTAAGTGGGTCTCTAATTTGTCAGTATATTTTGCTTCACGGAGCCTGTATTGCTTCCGTT
Organism: Calotriton arnoldi; assembly: GCA_963921515.1. Lineage (NCBI taxonomy): Eukaryota > Metazoa > Chordata > Amphibia > Caudata > Salamandridae > Calotriton > Calotriton arnoldi. Next base: position 1,768,286 of record CAWUFW010000494.1, on the reverse strand, counting down.
GCGAACTTATCGTGTCACAGGAAAGGATCCCCAGCTGCCGTGATTCATCCGGTGTTCAATCTGCTCTCAAACGGGAGCTATTTGATTTTGAATGATCAAGGCTGTTGTGGGATGGGACCGGGCATCGCATATCTGGTCACAGTAAGTTCCAGGGTTACTTTTTGTATGCAAGTGTCGTTTCCACTGACTCACACAGTTAGGGAGGCAACTCTATGGCCTTCATTGGATGTTTCCTTTATTCGGTTTGATTCTCTGAGCAGACTAAAAGCCATGCTTTTTCAGAAGGATGTGGCCTTAACTTCAGCCTGAGAGACTTTTGATCCCCAGATTTTAAGGTCTTCAGCTGAGATACAGGCACTAGTCCGAACAAACTTTCAGCTCCATTTCGGGAAAATGGTACATCGTACCTTTAACATGTCTGATACGAAGGGGATCGTGCACCTATTTGAGTGCATAGGTTCTGGACTATTGAGCACCTTTCAGACAATCTTCAGAGTTATTCCATCATCAATACACTCTGTATTGGGAAGCGTTTTTGGAGGGCTTCCGCTAGTCCTACTACTTGTAGTGGGTATCCTGGTTTCAATTTTGCTGCTACGCAATGGACGGCCCAGTTTCCAAAGAGATGGAAAAAGCACTCCTGGTGCGACGTTGCTGTGAACACATGGTACTCCATCTGTGCACACCTCTGCTTCGGGAGCTAAGCGAGCATTGGTTTCTATCGTTCAGACCAGTCTGGGTTGACTGCATCTTGCCTGGGCTCCACTGCCTATTATACAGATACTAATGCGTGTTGGACATATGTCTGACTCTTCCATCGGTTGCGCCACCGGACTTAGATGTACTACTGGACCCCTTAAAGGCCCACGTATTACAGTGTCCTCAGCGTATTCCCATGTTGACGATGGCATTCTTATAGCCTCCACAGGATCCTTCATCTCCTGTTGGAATGGACACCGACTCTACAACAGACACACGGGTATCGAGTGATTCCTCAGCGGCTACTGTGGAAACTGAAGAAGACTTTTTAGTGGACTTATAGAGCTTTTTAAATTTCATCAAGCATCACATTTACCATGTTTTTAGTTAATTGATTTTTCGATACATGTTTTTATGCTTTTATCAGGCATGTTTTAGCATTGCTTGACCTTATTAACATTCGGATGAGGAGTGGGTGTTATGAACCCCAATGTACCCCAATCTAGGCCTAGGTAGCTACACAACCTTTTACCTACATTCATCCTTCCTTGCTCTGCATAACAGTTCTAGCACTGCCATTTTACCCAGTTATGTGCTGAATAAATCTCGATCAGTTTCTTGGAAACTGGACTCATTTATTATGCATGAGGATTCCTAGTATCATATCTTAATCCCCTGCCCAGGACGTACACAGCAGGGTCAATATATTCTTTATAATAACTCTGCACAAAAGTCACCGCTATCATCATCCTTGGACAACAGGCCCACTATACATAATGGCAAACTATTACATATCTAGGTAGAACCCCTGAGGGTACCTTTTGGGTAAAAAAGAACCACATCTTCACTGGGCAACTAGAGGTGAAGCTTCCATGCTGACACAAGACGCTGAGATTCCTGCGTGCAGAAACTCCAGCACACAGTGGTCTGACATCCTTTGCGGGGTGTCCAACTCGAGACCAAGACGGGGTCCTTCATTCTCTCCCATCAGGTAATGGGGTTGGCTCTTTGCTAGGGGATTCTTGGTTTTACACCCACATACATGCTAGGTACACTTAGATAGGTTCCGCATAGTAGGAGTACCCTTGATTACTGCCATGTATCTATATGCCTGCATATATTCGCTATTTTAGCACCATGGTAGAACGCTACCTTTTATTTACTCTGTTGGTGCTTGGAATCTTATACATCTGTTTCTGTCTAATGATTGTCGCAGCAAGCATGTTTTATACTAGAATGATGCTGGTTCAATAAATACATATTGAAAACGTCCCCATCGTTCATTCTGTGTATCTCTCTGAGACCAAGTGAGCACGAGTGACTGCGCGAAACGTAGTGTACTGTTTCCACGATCCCGGAAGGATCAAGGGTTGTCATGTTCAATAGTTTCCAGAAACTATTCGCCCCATGGTAAGGTTAGGGGGCTTATGGTGGCACTGTGAGCTAGCTGGTCTAAAGGCTAACATATCCTTTTGGGGGTGTCTGGAATCAGTCTGGACACCAATGCCTTAGTTTGTGTTGTCTAAATGTGCAGATCCAATATAGATTTGTAGTAACTGCATGACAATAGTGAACATGTTGAAATGACTGCTCCCGTCAAGCCTATATAGTCTCAAAAATGTTTGACCCAATTACACACGTCACTCCAAAGCGACACGGCCGCAGAAGAAAGTTAAAATCGAACATGCTGAGGAATCAGACGTTTGGCGGCGGTCTGAGCAGCAGGAACCAGTAGGTTTAGGGCAGTGCTAGTACCTTGACACAGTAAGTAATGGCACTGCACATTTGATCTAGTGCAGTGTGAAGGAGTTGGGAAGGGCTGAGTGGCAGAGGAACCCCTAGCTGTATCCCACTAGGGTTTGAGTTAAGAATATATGGGAGCCGTATTGTCGCAATAAAACGTACATGTTATATTACCCAGCCACAGTTGCTTTAAGATTTAGAAAACTTAGCAGGAGGTGACATTACCCGGCTACAGTGGTCTTAAAATTATAAGAACTTGGCGGGAGCTGTCACTTTATTGCAAGAATCATAAAGGCAAGAGGGATTATGTTGAGGTAACAGCAACACCGCAGGGACCCCTCGCACCTTATATGAGGCCGAGTTGGGATTACGATCAAGCCAAAAATGTATGGTTTCTATCTAACCAGAAAAAGGATTGGTCTTTGGCCCATAATTTAGATACGATTTAATGGATACTGTATGGGAGCATTATTACAGCGGAAAGGCGTAGACTGCAAATTCCCCGGCAACAGTTGTTTTAGGAATATATAGGCTTGGAAGAATAAGTAATTTCACCGTGTTCACTATAAATCACTAAAAAAGTGAGAGTAATTATTTCAAAATACAGCAGACACTGGGAAAAAAACCTTGCATTTTATAGGAGGTCAGTTTGAGAATACTATCAATGAGATCAATCGCAGTTTTTAATCCACTCTGCAATGGTTGTGTTTTTAAATCCTGTTGGTTTAGTGGGAGCTGACATCGCAGCAAGTTTTTTCAAAGAAAACTATTGCAAAAGAGACAGGAAAAGCTTTTGGTTACAAAACATCCCTATGGTCTTATCGTGACGTGATCTGGAAACAAAATCTTTAGATGAGCCGTAATGAGCTGTGATTGTGTCTCCCTTTACAACCTGTGTGTGACTACAGGATGGCACCAGGTACCAGACATGCATAATGCCAAAATAACCCATAATCAGGGTAAGAAATGTTTGTATCCCCCATTTTAATGCATGGACAATGTTTCCCCTTGTTTTTAATAAACATCACACGCGGGTTTTTTTCACCTGATTTCTGCGAGGTGTGCGCCGAATAGTTGTAAAGAAATGTTTTTACCTATCAGCAAGGTGTTTAGAAACGAAATATGACTGGAATAATTTTTAAAAAGTCATACATTCTAGAGTAGACTAGAAAAGAAGGATAAACTTCACGTGGTACCCAGCAGTTCATTGGTTTTTTTGGGGTTCACCAGTGAAGAAGTGTCTCTAATAACACACACCTTTTTTTGTCCTCAGGTAGAATCCACAAATGTATCCTAACTGTAGGTGTGAGCTACAGGCTTCTTACACTCACGAGGAATGAATGTGTAGTTGTTTGAAGCAGGGATGAAACTTGAGCCATGAAGAAGGCCCCAGATCAGTTTTGCACTCATTTTGAGGGCCAAAACATGTTGGCATTCAATTGAATCAAGGTTAACTGAGTAATAACTCTCAAAATATAATCTTGTTACACATATATTTTTAATCATACCCCCAGTACCCTACTAATTAAAGACTTTCTTTGGGATTTACTGTGAGGTATTTTTAACTCACTCTCTACTACTCTTTTCTGGATCCCTGCTTTATCTAGCTTCATTTTATCTAAGAAATCCCAGAGACCATCTTCTGGTTGAGTCCGCCCTGGTGGTATCATCCTATCAGGGAGTGGATAGGCACCGATGATGAAGCATGTCATGATAAGTGAGTGAGACGTCTATTCCAAAATCTTTGGATACCCCAGGGAGACTAGGGAGCTTCTACCAGGACCCTTGATCCTCTCTTTTCCTTCCTCTGTCTACTTCTTGGCCTAGTTGCCCGTTTGTGGAAAAGTAATGTATTTGGGAGAACGCAACTGGACAAGAAAATCTCCCACTCTCTTGATGTGAGACACATGTTACTGAAAACTCCCACTCTGAGGATCAGTGGACATGTGACTTACTAATTTGAACATTATACTATGTCTGCATGTGTTTGTGAGGGAATTCCTGGCAACATGTTACACACCGTATGCCATATATGGAAGTGTGTATGGGACGAAATCAACATGCCATTGTACATACCGCATGATTGGACATTATTACACTGCAGGTGATGAACTTCTGAAATCCACTGCAGATGTAATCAACTATCTGAAGTGAACATGTTTTTTACATGAGCAATCTTCCTGTACATGGGTAGCATCACTCATATGACAGTAAAATCCCAGACATGTGGGAGTACGGGGCCAGCCCGAAGGCAATGACATACCGTGCAATTTGTGTCCATGGGCAGTAGTCTCGGGTCTGGGGCTCTCACCATGCACCATACCACATGTAGTATACTAGGTGCATGTAGGCAAACTCATGGTCCCGTTACACTGATTCAGGCCACATCTGAATATCAGCAGAGCTACAGGAAGAGTACTATGTGCGTCCATTCCATTGGCAAAGAAACTGTGCTAAAGCCGGGGCTGTGGACCATACAGGCCACAAATGACTGACAGTGTTTGTTGTCGGTATGCTTAACATATTGTTCCCACATGACCATCATATGTCCACATTTTCCATACCTAAGAGTACATCCAGTGGCCATCCTATATGTGACATTACCATTGTGGTTCACTGTGAAAGGGTCTGGGAGGTGGTGGTATCTCTCTAACAACAGGATGGTGAGGCCTCATGTGAATTGAGTGATTTTTTGGACATTACATATATCTCACATCATGAGATATATAATGAGCGAATGAGCATGTCCCATAAGCGAGGTAAGGCATCCACATAGGTGGTTTTTTGTGCAGACGGCCACATTCCTTGTACTGCGACGGTCGAATTTTCCATATTTAGCCTATGGCTGTGTCTGCTGTGGTTGAATCCATCTACCATGGAAATAAAATCAGCCGGTGGTTTGGAATAAGCATGTTCCATAAGCGAGGTCAGGCATCCACATAGGCAGTCTTCTGTGTAGACGCCCGCATCCCTTGAACCGCGACGATTGCATTTTCCAACTTTAGCCTATGACTGTGACCGCCATGGATGCAGCTGTCTAGCCGTGGTTTGAATCCGCCGGTGTTCGGCAAGCCTGCATGTCCCATTGGTGTGGTCAGGCATCCACAATGTCAGTGTTGAAAACCACATTGTAAAGCGATCTTCTAAATGCATCTCCTCTACTACATATATGTTGGAACATCTCACCTGATGTATGACAACACTCTTCTGCCTATACCATTACTCACATGTCTGTGGTGTTGTACATGACTGTGCATGAACACATGATTACCGTGGTGTAGTGTACACCGGCAGTGATAGTAGTAACATGACGATGTCCACCATACAAATGAAGTTTGTATGAAGTGCACAGTGCTGTTACAGACATGTGTGGAGTCCAGTTTGGGGATGATGGGTGGAACTTGTAATGATGGCAATGGATCAGATTCATCCGTGTGACTGGTGTATATATCAGGCAAGTCAATGTCAATCTCTAGACTGTTTTCCACCAGGAATGGGCTCTCCCACAACAGTGGTCAATGGGGGATATGCATCATCCAGATACAAGAAATTGCTATGCATGCTATGGTCTTTCACACAATTATGATGTGTAATGCTATGTTCTGCTCACATATGCAGTACTGTTTGTTCACATGATTTTTGGCTGTGTCTTTGTATATGTTGGTGTGGGCACTGTGACCAATATCCATATGTGTCTACACTCCACACATAGATACCCTGGCAGAGGGAGGAGACAACAGCATCCAGTATTCCGGCCATTTCCAGACCTGCAAACTATGTAAGAAAGATATGTCATCAGGAAGTTTTGTCTCAACAGGCAGCCAATACAAGATCTATGTGATCTGTTGGAGCCTCATTTACATCCTTGAAGGACCTATCCCACATCTCTGACACCAAAGATGAAACGCATGGCTGCACTGCATTTCCTGGCCACCGGTTCCTTTCAGCACACTGTGGCTATATCTTGTGGAATGTCACAACCTATGTTCAGTGGGGTGCTACGTGATGTGCTTTCAGCACTGATGAGACACATGGACAGCTACATTCAGTTCCCCAGACTTGAAGATTTGGCTAATGTGAAGGGTGACTTTTATGGATTAGGTACAATCCCACATGTTGTTGGAGCTATTGATGGCACACATATTGCCTTAATACCACTGCAAATCAGAGAACAGGTTTATAGGAACAGGAAGCACTTCCATTCTATCAATGTGCAAGTGGTGTGTTTAAAGGATTTACACATCTCACACATCTGTGCCAAATTCCCAGGATCTGCCCATGACTCCTTTGTAATGCCGAACAGCACCATGCCCCTGTTGATGTCATAACTACTTCCGGAGAGGGCCTGGCTTTTTGGTAAGTATGATGTGTCCAACCTTTGCATGTGGGAAGTCTGGTTGCATCTTCCACGAATGTGTGACTCATTATTGCACATATGTGTGTCTGTGACTGGGGGTGAGTGTCAGAAAAGTTTCAGCGCTCCGTCCACCATCTCCTTGTGTTTGCTTTGTTCGCCCTAAGTTGGCAGGGTATGCTCAGACATGGGTCCTTTGCTCACTTTGCCACTGGATTCAAACTAGCCTGGCTGATGAGGCGTGTTACCCCGAAACCATTACCAGGGTGCTTGTTTCCAGTCCAGGGAAGACCTGGCTTGGCAGTTCGGGCTGGACTGTTCCCATAAGGAACAGGGTCAAGACTAATTTGCTTATGGCTGGGTCTGAACTGGGGTGGCGAAGTGAGCTAAAGACCGATGATGGATTCAACCCAGATCTGTGACTGGGGGTGAGTGTTTCAGCGCTCCGTTCATCATCTCCTTATGTTTTCTTCTATCTAGGAGACTCAGCGTACAACAACTGCCCGTGGTTGTTGACACCGCTGAGGAATCTGACAACGCTAGGGGGTGTTCGCTTCAATGTGGCCCATGGAGAAGCGGCCAGAGGAGAGTGCTTTCGGACTCCTAAAGGCCAGATTCAGATGTCTGGACAAGACTGTGGGAGCCCTCATCTACTCACCCGTGAAGATGTGTCAGATCACTGTAGCCTGCTGCATGCTCCACAACCTTGCTCTACGATTGAACATCCCTCTTATCGCACAGGATGCTGCTGGTCCGCAGCCACCGGGTGAGGATCCTGAAATGCCAAATGGTGATGATAGTGGAGAAGAGGAAGGAGTTGACATGCGTCAAGAGCCCATCAACAACTTCGTCTCATGAGTGTAAGTTTGTTGTCATGACTTTGACTGTTACAGTGACTGTTGTTGTGCAGCTGTGGGGAGGACGTTCATGGATACTTGTTAGGTATGTACAGCTATGGGAAACTCTGCACTGCTGTTTGTGGAGGAAAGTCTTTACACGTGCACACGTTATTGATGTTGCTTTGTGTAGGTGACATTTACCCATGTACTGTGCACTCCAGAAATGAACTGTGATTGGTGTCAAATTTATGGTTTCCTAGCTAAACTCTTTATATTGGTCTGTTGTAGGTACCTTCACCATGTCATCTTCATTTGGACATTTCAGAGTTGTGACATCAGCAGGTATATGATGCTATTTCAAAGTACAAACTGTACATGGAATGTCCTGGGAATGACTGGCACAGACTATGGGTGTACTACTCCGGTACCAGCCAGCTTGCACAGCGATAGGATGGAAGTGTCTGATACTCCATTGGACTTGTTCCCTGTCATGTGGTGGTCCTTTAGCTATATGTGTGCCATCATGATCTCCAGCCCAATGTTGTTGTTGGGCCAAATCATGCCAGTCTCTCTTCACATTGGCTAAGTCCTCAATGTGTATGAACTGAATTTATCTGTTGATGTGTGTCATATTTGTATGCCACTGTACTTGCGGCATTCCAATGAGATGCTGCCACATTGGATTGGAATGAACCTGTGCTCAGAAACGTTTGTACTGCCATGTTCTGGTTCCTTGTTTTCAATGAAGTAGGATTCCTTTTGTGAGGTTGTCGATATGGCTCCAGCTGATTCCATGAACCAATTGTCATTCGCCTCTTCTATTTGGCATTGCTAGATGTATCCCCTCTGACCATGTTGTTGAGGTCTGTACATGACATTTGTGTTCACTGACACAGATCATTTCAGTGATATATTTTTTAACTTTTTTTGGACATTATGCCATCATACGGTTGTAAATATGGAATAAAGATGTCATGAGACTGTACACTTGTATGTCTGTGTTGGGGTGACATGGTTGTGATACTCAGTTGCACATTGTTGATGTTCCACATGTCCATGCTTACAAAGGTAGCTTACACTTACATTTGGAAATACACAAGGGGATAACGTAATCAGTTCTTAGATGTGAATGATACTACACGAGCGAATGATTTTGTGAGGAGTGAATTTATTGTAGTGCACAAAGTTAAAACATAAAACTAAACAGATAGTGAAATAGTGACAACACAGGAGTGTAGTTGTCAGTGTTAATGGATGAAACCATTGTAGTATGAGTCACATTGTCTGAAGTCCAAAGTCCACCAAACTACTGCCTTCAGAAGTGGAAATGTGTACAGGAATAGTCAACAAAGTGAACATGTTGCACACAAAGGAGGACAACATTTGCGGCATCTCTGCCTGGTGGTGGTGGGTGCCTTGCCATCTGAACCTCCTAGATTTTTTCCTAGACACCCCAGTCCACAAGGGGGGTCCGCTACTGCAGGCTAAAGGGTGTGTGAGGAGTCATCCTCTGACAGGGCCTCCCTTCCTGTGGTGCCACAGATGTCAAAGGGCCTGATGTAGATGGACCACAGGAAGGGGTAGGTGGTGGGGGAAAGCCCTGCAGAGTATGGTATTAATATCCCCCAGAACCCCTATGAGCTGGTCCATTTTGCTATAGTGAGTGTCCAGCCTCTGGTCTATGGACCTCTGCCGCTGCTTCATCTCCCGGAGTTCCTCAAGTACCTGGCCCATACCTACTTGGGAGTCCTCATAGGCCCCCATGAGTCAGGCAATTTGGGCCTGGGCATCAGTGGCACCAGTGGCCTCACTTAGCGGGCCCACAGTTACCCTCCCAACACTCCTGCTCCCACGGGCCTGTGACCTTGGCCCAGCCTGCACCCTCCAACTGGCTCCTCCATCCTTAGTGAGTGTGTTGGCAATCCTCACCACTGGAAATGGGATTGGGGTGCAAGAGATGTTGCTGGCTGGACTAGGTCCACCGGTTGTTGGGGCAGAGGTCAGCGAAATGTTGAAGCTGGGGTGGGAGGTGTGGTTGTGGGCACAGTGAGACTCACTGTTTCTGTCTGCTTAGGCTGTCCAGATGGGCCAGGTAGGTCCTCCACGTCCAAAGATCCAAGAGATTCTGCATCACTGGAGACTTCATCCACAGGGGAAGGTGGAGTCAGGTCCGTGTCCTGAGTGTGGCTAGATGTAGTGTCGGATGGACCTGTTCAGAGATAGAGCAGAATGTTATTGTTTTAAGTGTGGTAAGTGCATCCATATCATTTGGTACACAGTGAGTTCAGGCCTGGAAGAGTTCAAAAGGGTTGGATATTGACATAGTAAACTATCACCAATGTGTTTGACTTGTTTGCTAGACTTTGGGAGACATCCATTACATGAAGTGTTATTGGCCTGATAATTTGCTGTACTGATATGCTTCATGTTGACATGAGGGATGGACATGGCATCTCCCAAAAGCTTGAAGACAACACAGTGTTGAAGTTACTGGTGCATTAGTAAATTCCAAGTCGTAGGTGAACAATGCAGGGATTCACACTACTTGGTAGTAGATTTAGCAGTTGTAATCATGTGTGCTCTGCAGTGTCAACGAGTCCACAGCCATATCATATCAGCTGGGTTAACTTTATGCATTACCGATATTTCAGTTACACACTTGAAATGGTGTCACTCATTTCCTCTTTCTTTTATGGAGACATGGGTAAGTTCAGGCAAAGTAGGCAGATGTGTGCTTGAGAAGAGAATTGTGTGTAAGGTGCTCAGTCCTTTTCACCTGGGGATCAGTGATGACATAGATGGGAACAGAGTAGGGACAAGCAACGCTGGTGCCTTCTGTTCAGAGGTAGAGGTAGCGGGTCTCATTACAGTAGTAGTCATTTCAAATCACTCCTACCACACACTTGACCAATGGTTAACTGCCTGAGAGGTGAACGTCAGCAGTGACATGGCTGACAAGTGAGTAAGAACATACAACATTGGGGCCTCCTGTTCAGAGGAAGTGAGCCTCATGGTAGTTGTAGTTATTTCAATAACTCATGCCCATCACTTGACCAATGGTTAAGTGCCTTTGAGGTGAACCTTAGTAGTCACATGGCTGACAAGTGAGTAAGGACAAACAACACTGGTGCCTCCTGTTCAGAGGTAGAGGGCCTCATGGTAGTTGCAGTCATTTCAATCACTCTTATCCCACACTTGACCAATGTTTAACTGCCTGTGAGGTGAACCTCAGTGGTGACATGGCTGACAAGTGAGCAAGGACAAGCAACACTAGGGCCTCCTATTCAGAGTTAGCAGGCTTCATAGTAGTTGTAGTCATTTCAATCACTCCTACTCCACACTAGACCAATGGTTAACTGTTTTTAAGGTGAAACGCATTAGTGAAATGGCTGGCAAGTGAGTAAGGACGAACAACACTGGGGCATCCTGTTCTGAGTTAGCAGGCCTCACAGTAGTTAAAGTCATTTCAATCACTCCTACCCCACACTTGACCATAGGTTAACTGCCTATGAGGTGAACCTCAGTAGTCACATGGCTGACAAGTGAATAGGGACAAACCACACTGGGGAATCCTGTTCAGAGGTAGCGGGCCTCATGGTAGTTATAGTCATTTCAATCACTCCTACCCCATACTTGACAAATGGTTAACTGCCTGTGAGGTGAACCTCAGTAGACACATGGCTGACAAGTGAGTAAGGAAAAACAACACTGGGGTCACCTGTTCAGAGGTAGAGGGCCTCATGGTAATTGTAGTCCTTTCAATCACTCCTACCCCACACTTGACCAATGGTTAACTGCCTGTGAGGTGAACCTCAGTGGTGACATGGCTGACAAGTGAGTAAGGACAAACAACACCGGGGCCTTCTGTCTAGAGGTAGAGGTAGCGGGCTTCATGGTAGTTGTAGTCATTTCAATCACTCCTACCCCACACTTGAGCAATGGTTAAATGCCTGTGAGGTAAACCTCAGTAGTTACATGGCTGGCATGTAAGTGAGGACAAACAACACTGGGGCCTCCTGCTCAGAGGTAGAGGGCCACATGGTAGTTGTAATCATTTCAATCACTCTTACCCCACACTTGACCAATGGTTAACTGCCTGTGAGGTGAACCTCAGTAGTGACATGGCTGACAAGTGAGTAAGAACAGACAACACTGGGGCATCCTGTTCAGAGGAAGAGTTAGCGGGCCTCATGGTAGGTGTAGTCATTTCAAACACTCCTACCCAACACTGGACCAATGGTTAACTGCTTATGTGGTGAACCTCAGTAGTGAAATGGCTAACAAGTGAGTAAGGGCAAACAACACTGGGGCCTCCTGTTCTGAGGTAGCAGGCCTAATGGTAGTTGTAGTCATTTCAATCACTCCTACCTCACACTTGACCAATGGTTAACTGCCTGTGAGGTGAACCTGTGTAGTGACATGGCTGACAAGTGAGTAAGGACAAACAACACTGGGAATCCCTGTTCAGAGGTACAGGGCATCATGTTAGTTGTGGTCATTTCACACACTCCTAACCCACACTTGACCAATGGTTAACTGCCTGTGAGCTGAATCTCAGTAGTGACATGGCTGACAAGTGAGTAAGGACAAACAACAATGAGACCTCCGGTTCAGAGGTAGTGGGCCTTATGGTAGTTGTAGTCATTTCAATCACTTCTATCCCACACTTGACCAATGGTTAACTGCCTGTGAGGTAGAACTCAGTAGTGACATGACTGAAAAGTGAGTAAGGACAAATAACACTAGGGCCTCCTGTTCAGGTGTAGCAGGCCTCATGGAATTTGTTGTCCTTTCAATCACTCCTACCCCACACTCAACCAATGGTTAACTGCCTGTGAGTTGAACCTCAGTAGTGACATGGCTGACAAGTGAATAAGAACATACAACACTGGGCCATCCTGTTCAGAGATAGCGGGCCTCATGGTAGTTGTAGTCATTTCTATCACGCCTACCCCACACTTGACCAATGGTTAAGTGCCTGTGAGGTGAACCTTAGTAGTCACATGGCTGACAAGTGAGTAAGGCCAAACAACACTGGGGTCACCTGTTCAGAGGTAGAGGGCCTCATGGTAGTTACAATAATTTCAATCACTCCTATCCTACACTTGACCAATAGATAACTGCCTGTGAGGTGAACCTCAGTGGTGACATGGCTGACAATTGAGTGAGGACAAACAACACTGGGGCCTCCTGTTTTAGAGGTAGAGGGCCTCATGATAGTTGCAATAATTTCAATCACTTCTATCCCACACTTGACCAATGGATAACTGCCTGTGAGGTGAACCTCAGTGGTGACATGGCTGACAAGTGAGTGAGGACAAACAACACTGATGCCTCCTGTTTTAGAGGTAGAGGGCCTCATGATAGTTGTAGTCATTTCAATCACTCCTACCCCACACTTGACCAATGGTTAACTGCATGTGAGGTGAACCTCAGTAGTGACATGGCTGACAAGTGAGTAAGGACAGACAACACTGGGTCATCCTGCTCAGAGGTAGAGTTAGCGGGCCTCATGGTAGTTGTAGTCATTTCAATCACTCCTACCCTGCGCTTGACCAATGGTTAACTGCATGTGAGGTGAACCTCAGTAGTGACATGGCTGACAAGTGAGTAAGGACAGACAACACTGGGTCATCCTGCTCAGAGGTAGAGTTAGCGGGCCTCATGGTAGTTGTAGTCATTTCAATCACTCCTACCCTGCACTTGACCAATGGTTAACTGCCTGTGAGGTGAACCTCAGTAGTCACATGGCTGGCATGTGAGTAAGGACAAACAACACTGGGGCCTCCTGTTTTAGAGGTAGAGGGCCTCATGATAGTTGCAGTCATTTCAATCACTCCTACCCCACACTTGACCTATGGTTATCTGCCTGTGAGATGAACCTCAGTAGTGACATGGCTGACAAGTGAGTAAGGACAGAGTACAATGGGGCATCCTGTTCAGAGGTAGAGTTAGCAGGCCTCATGGTAGTTGTAGTCATTTCAATCACTCCTACCCCACACTGGACCAATGGTTAACTGCTTATGTGGTGAACCTCAGTAGTGAAATGGCTGACAAGTGAGTAGGGACAAACAACACTGGGGCCTCCTGTTCAGAGGTAGAGGGTCTTATGGTAAGTTGTAGTCATTTCAATCACTCCTACCTCACACTTGACCAATGGTTAACTGCCTGTGAGGTGAACCTCAGTAGTCACATTGCTGACAAGTGAGTAAAGACAAACAACACTGGAGCCTCCTGTTCAGGGATAGAGGGCATCATGGTAGTTGCAGTCATTTCAATCATTCCTACCCCACATTTGACCAATGGTTAACTGCCTATGACGTGAACCTCAGTAGTGACATGGCTGTCAAGTGAGAAAAGACGAACAACACTGGGGCCTCCTGATCAGAGGTAGAGGGCCTCCTGGTAGTTGTAGTCATTTCAATCACTCCTACCTCACACTGGACCAAATGTTAACTGCTTATGTGGTGAACCTCAGTAGAGAAATGGCTGACAAGTGAGTAAGGATAAACAACACTGGGACCTCCTGTTCAGAGGTAGCGGGCCTTATGGTAGTTGTAGTCCTTTCAATCACTCCTACCTCACACTTGACCAATGGTTAACTGCCTGTGAGGTGAACCTCAGTAGTCACATTGCTGACAAGTGAGTAAAGACAAACAACACGGGGGCCTCCTGTTCAGAGGTAGAGGGCCTCATGGTAGGTGCAGTCATTTCAATCATTCCTACCCCACATTTGACCAATGGTTAACTGCCTGTGAGCTGAATCTCATTAGTGACATGACTGACAAGTGAGTAAGGACAAACAACACTGGGGCTTCCTGCTCAGAGGTAGAGGGCTTCATGGCAGTTTAATTATTTTAGTCACTCCTACCCCATACTTGATCAATTTTTAACTGCCTGTGAGGTGAACTTCAGTATTCACATGGCTGACAAGTGAGTAAGGATAGACAACACTGGGGCATCCTGTTCAGAGGTAGAGTTAGCGGGCCTCATGGTAGTTGTAGTCATTTCAATCACTTCTTCCCTACACTGGACCAATGGTTAACTGCCTCTGAGGTAACCCTCGGTAGTGACATGGCTGACAAGTGAGTAAGGCCAAACAACACCGGGGACTTCTGTTCAGAGGTAGAGTTAGTGGGCCTAATGGTAGTTGTAGTCATTTCAATCACTCCTAGCCAACACTGGACCAATGGTTAGCTGCCGTTGAGGTGAAGCTCAGTATTGACATGGCTGACAAGTGAGTAAGGACAAACAACACTGGGACCTCCTGTTCAGAGGTAGTGGGCCTTATGGTAGTTGTAGTCATTTGAATCACTCCTACCTCACTCTTGACCAATGGTTAACTGCCTGTGAAGTGAACCTCAGTAGTTACATTGCTGAGACGTGAGTAAAGACAAACAACACTGGGGCCTCCTGTTCAGAGGTAGAGGGACTCATGGTTGTTGTAGTCATTTCAATCATTCCTACCCCACATTTGACCAATGGGTAACTGCCTATGAGGTGAACCTCAGTAGTGACATGGCTGTCAAGGGAGAAAATACGAACAACACTAGGGCCTCCTGTTCAGAGATAGAGGGCCTCCTGGTAGCTGTAGTCCATTCAATTTTGACTTGTCACCCTAGCAAAACAGGTCTGTCTTACATAGCTGTTTGCAAAATGCAGTTGTGGTTGACCATACTATTAAACATTTGCACATATAATGGGTCCTGGGATGATGATTTGATGGTAATGTACTCACAGACAGCATTCCGACATATGGGATGTAATGGAGGTTTACATATGTGATCCTATGTGCAGGGCTACTGACTGTAACTGGCAACCACACATCTCTGATACTTTCGCTACTGCATATATTGGAAAAGTAGATGAGAAACATGATAGCAAGAGCTGAAATGTGTGCAAACAGAACACTGATGTGTTGTGACAGTTGGTGTGGTATTACTTACCAGTCTCCATTCCCCCAGGTATTTCTGTGAAGCCCCTAGAATGCAGGATGGCGTGTACCTTCTCCTCCCAGGATGTGAGTTCTAATGGTGGGCCGGGATGACCACCACCAGTGTTCTGGGCCGCAAAGTGGTGCCCAGAGGCCAGGTTCTTAACCCCCCCCCTCAGGTCATGCCACCTCTTTCTATGTCCTCCTTAATGTGCAGGGTGGTACCTACAGCATTCACCTCATTGACTATTCTGTCCCACATTTCATTCTTCCTAGCAAGAGAGGTTTGTTGGATTTGGGCTCCAAAAATGTGTGGCTCTACTCTAATAGTTTCATCAACCATCATTGAGAACTCGGTGTCAGAAAAACATGGATTTTTGGCCGGTGACATCTAAATTGAATCAAGTGAGTGAGAGAGACAGAAAAGAAAAATGCCTTTCAACCAAGGAAATATGTAGTAAGAAGTGAAAAAATGTGTGGAGTTTGTGTGATGTGAGTTTGTGAAAAGGTCTAACTTAATCGACCACTAATGCTGTTCTGAGTTGATGTTCTGCTGTATGCAAGCAAAGGATCATGGACTGGGATGGGGTGTGTTTTGTAATGTGATTTGTAGGTGTGACTACTTTGGCAGTGGCCATCAGCTGTATAGTTATTTTTTTTTCAGCATCCAATGTGCACTGTTGTGGTGCTTTGCAGTAGCAGTAGCAGTAGCTCAGCGGTCTAGCACTGTCGTGAAACCCCTGACAAGGGACCATCAGTACAGTGGTTCCATGGTAATCTGCTCGGTGGTGGTAGCACAGCCCTCACAGTGTTGGAGTCCCTATCGGCAACATTTCCGACTGCCGCAGCCCGTGCAAATGCTACTCCGACCGCTGCAGCCCATACGGCGAACACTCTGACTGTCTGAGGTTCGGCTTGCACGCATCCTACTATGGTGGGGGTAACTTCACAGCCTCGGCGGTTGGAATTGGACCGCAGCCATGGCGGTCAGACGATCATCAGGCATCGTAATCAGCCCCTAAGATACAACCAATAGCATGTAGCAATAGAATGTAGTCTGTATCCACAATAGGAAATTAGGCAATTGGCCTTGAAAAGAGTCTAAAGATCAATGGACTTTCACCTGTAAAGAGCATTTTTTAAGAAAGCTTTCACATAATGGCAAACATCATGATCCAGGAGCATGCGGAGAAAATATATTGCTGGTTTATACTGAGAAAAACCTCAATTTGTAAGAATTGGGACTAAGAATTTGTGTCTAGAGGTTTGATAAAATCTACAAAAGAATAAAAATGATCCAAGGTTTGAGGGGAAGATTCATTACAGGGACAGAGTACGATAGACTTGGAGTCAAATTGACCAATAGCGAAGCATAGATAACATCTTATGGTCCCCAGACAAAGTTTTGTCAAAAGTGCCCTTTCCCATACATTATTTACATGCAAGAGGTATGGGTTGACACCTTTAATGGTTTGGATACAAACCAACTCTCTCATGTTGGGCTTCATAAACTCCCTACCCTCTCTATTGGCCACTGCCTTGCTCAAATAGAGTCACTTGATCGTCCCTAGTTCCCCTTATTGTTTCACGGGGCATGGTGAACAGCTCTGGCCTGCCCAGGGCTTCCGCTGTTTTCCTTATGTAGTTGAGCCATGGTATCCTAAGCCCATAGTCACATGCCAGACAATCATCAATAACTTCTTGGTTAATAGTTTCTTCCTGATTACTCCATATGAAGACCCAAAGAAAAACTGGACCAAAACCCACCAAGTCTGTCACATAGGCCAAACCCAGGTCTTCATGCAAAAAATGCTGAGAGCTGCCTGGGCCCAAGCATAACAGACTTCTGCAAAGCAATTTTCATCCCTCTGAAGGAAGGTACAATCTCAAAATCCCCATATTCAAGCCCCATATATGAGCACCGGTAGGCAATGCAACTTGTAGATTTCCAGCAGGGGCAGTATCTATTGGTTTACTGCCAACTTTAGCAGGTACATCAAACAGGGCCCCAATAGCATGGTTGAAGTTAAGACAACTATTAGGGATACATGGCAAGTAGCTGTTGTGGGCATCAAAGGTTACTCCTAGTTAAGAGAATTCTTTAACCTGGGTAATGTTGTTACCCTTGATGGAATGACTTACTGCTCTGTGATCCGTACACCATATAATGAGTCTTGGTGATGTTGGTGTCCAGGTTGTCCATAAGCAATATAAAATTCTGAACTAGGGCTCATAAATCATTGGGTGTATGGGAAAGCGGAACTGCATTGTCAGCATAAAGTAATGTTGGCACAGGGCTGGAATTTACACTGGGTAGATCCTTGTGTTTGGTGATAAGAAATACATTTAAATCATCTATATACAAGAAAAATAGGATCAGGCCAGGACACACCCTTGGAAAATACATTCGGAAAGGGGGAAGGAGAATGTGCATTCCCTATCTGTGCCTTAACGAACATTGCTGAGACCCCATGATGCAGTGCTCATAAGCAATAAACCAGATCGTGGGGCATGCCCATCCGAAGAAGAATGAGCCATAGTTTGAATTGGTTCACTTGATCAAATGCACTGCTCAGGTCCATAAAGGCAAGATAAAGAGAACCTTTCTTAGCAATGGAATATTTCCTCACCAGTAGGATGAGATTACAACATTTATTACATTTAAGTTTCATAGATTTTAATGTTTCCTAAAATTTCTAGAATTGAAATCACATTTTAATGTTTACAATAAAATGAATTTTTTCATTTAATATAGTTTATCAGTACATTAAAAATAAATATGAAATATTTTTTATAAAAACTAATCATTTAACCAAATGCATTTTTTAAAAATACAATATTAATTTCCATACCACTAAACATTTAACATTAAATTTAAATAAAAATATTCACTTTTTCCCCCTTATCCCCTAAAACTCTACATCCCGCTACTAAATATATATATATATATTTACACATTAACACAACTAAAAACAAACATTTTAAAAATGTCATAATTAATAAATTATCTTTCTAAACACACAAATTAAAAAAATTAATAAACACAAAAAATTAAACTCACTACCAAAAATTACATATAAAATAGCACTTGCAAGCAATATTTTGACAATACTTCGTGACATGATATTTTTGTATCACAATATTTTTTTGTCGATATTTTGTCTGAACACCATTGCCTTTAAACTATGATGGCACTTGATATTGTGAATGAGATGTATGTGTAGGTCGATATTTCGACCATGATATTGTGGCATAAAAAAATAACACATCTCCTCTAATAATATGGAAAGTCCCTATCATTGACTCAAACTCATAACATTCAAACAATGTCCAAAAGTAAGATGAAAACTGCACTATATTGTAGAATTTCTAACTTCCTGCTAACACTGTTAGCACATGACTGTTTGTCAGCATTTGATGTTATGACAAGATGCTTTTAAAATATTCTGATACCTTCTATCCCTTTTATTTTTTTGCTTTTGGCTCAATAGATAATAATGGGGAAGCAGTAGCACTTCTAACAGTTATCACCAGCTGTTCACCAAGGGCCAAGCTGACTCTTAGGTAGGCAACCATTTTGACCTGTAAGACATCAGATGTCTCTTCTTCAAGATGTATGTTAAACGACTGGGTTGGCAGAAATACTTGTGTAAGGGGAGCCTCCTGGTATATTGTTGTTGTATTGTGTGCTGCTGCACCCACATGATGGAATCATCTGGATATTTGTGCACCTCTAGAATGACCAATGTCTTTTCTAATGCAGACAACTGGGAAGATGGTGGGAATTTTGGAGATGGCCAGTTCTTTAATGTAGCTTCTGTTAACTATGGTTAAAACCTTCTTCCTATAGTAATGTACATATTCATGAGATGCGGAGCACCGTTATGGTGTACAATGCTTTTCTTCATTACAGAGAACCAAAAGGAAACCATTTAAAAACAGATGCCTGACTTGTGAACTTTGGGGCAGAAGAAGGAGAGATCCCCCAGCCCAAAAACTTGGTTAGTGTTGCAAACTATTTTCGGCATAAAAAAGTTTAAAAAGAGGATCTAGTTACTCTGGTTCACATAGTTAATGTTATAAGTGACAAATAAAATATGCTAATACCCAAATGTCTGTGTTAGTAGCAATCCCCCTTCTCTGGTCACACACTTTACTTTATATGGTTGTATAGGTTCCTTAACCATTTAGCAAATACTACTGGGTGCCTCTTGCTGGATACTCTTGGCTATGATGTGTTATAACTGAAAAACACAAGGACGTGAGTGTGTGAATGAGTCTCAATTAGGATTTGCGTACAAAATAAGAAATTGTCGTGAACCAACAATTTCCTGAACTTTGCACCAATCTCATAATTATGAATGCCATAAACTGAATAATCATTCATGAGTCATGCTCTGCTCCTTACTTTACCTGCCTTAGGTATGATCTTCTCAAGCAATACACAATGACCTGTAATGTCTTGAAAATAATAAATATTACTAATAAGTTTACAAGACACACAACAGGAGAAAAGGACTGAATAATTTTTGAAAGTGTGATTCATTTGTATTTCCCAGACAGAAGCAGAAGACTAGTTAAACCAGGAGAAACCTGGTTGCCTTTAAACTGATTCTAAGGGCCAGATGTACGACCATTCATTTTTGCGAGTCGCAAATTGCGTCAAATTGCGACTTGCATTTAAAAAAAGAAAAATTAAACTTTTCAGGTCCCTTTTTGTAAGAGCAGGCAGTGGTCCCTGGGACCACTGCCTGCTCTTAAAAATATTTAC
This sequence comes from Calotriton arnoldi, assembly GCA_963921515.1. Lineage (NCBI taxonomy): Eukaryota > Metazoa > Chordata > Amphibia > Caudata > Salamandridae > Calotriton > Calotriton arnoldi. Next base: position 1,747,947 of record CAWUFW010000494.1, on the reverse strand, counting down.
ACATCCATTCACAAAGGGGAATGGGGACCCCTTCCCTTTTGCGAGTGGCTTACCACCCTTTTGAAAAGGGTGGTAAACTGCGAGTGTTTTGCGACCGCAAATGCGGTCGCAAAACAATCTTACATGGGTGATGGACTCGCTATGTGGAAGGGACGCCCTTGGCACGCCCCTTCCTAATAGCGAGTCGCAAACCATATTTTGCGAGTCGCTAATAGGTTAGCGACTTGCAAAATATGGTTTGTACATGCGGCTGACCGATTTTGCAGTCGCAAACGGGCCAAATTCCCGTTTGCGACCGCAAAAAACAGTCGTACATCTGCCCCTAACTGTTCTCTGATACTTACAAAAAATCTGAAGAAGTTCTAGACACAAAGCATACAAAGTGAAATAGCTACTATTTACACACACACACACACACACATAATATTATATAATATATATAGTTATATATATTTAGAGTGCAAATTACACATCTACTTTTTGCAACCTGCCTGTAATTTTTTGATTCGACCTATGTACTAATTGGTCATATTGCAAAATGCCCATTTAAAGAAGCACTCAAAATGGCCTGAACAATTAATATTGATTAGACAAGTTGCTGTTATAGAAACCAGTTTCAAATCCAGAGTTGGTGGACCTCCAACCTTCCATTTGCATTCCTAAATGGGAAACATTTTCTTTTAAAAACAGCTGGTGTCCATCAAAGGGATACTAGGGAGAGCAGGTAGAACCACTGTATGCTCTCCCCGCGAAGGCATCCCGTTGTGGGGATAGAATCCCCTTTGTAAATAATTGAACTTGGGAGTCTGTAACTTTTTAATGGTTTATGACCACAATGAGACTCACAAGCCAATGAATCAAGTCATTACAAATCGCAGTTAGAAGGAGATGTTTCTTTCACACCCCCTCCTAGTTAGAATATGGACTAAGTCACAGAAACCCTTTTTGAGCCAGACATTTTTGTGACTTGCAAAAGGGATTTAGAACCTCACAAAAACTCTTTTGCCATAGCAAACTCCGTGATTTTGTGAATCGCTGAGTTTGTGGCTACAAAATTGTTTTGTACCGTAAGTCATGATGCGTTTGTCAGAGAGATTGTAGACACATCATTATGTTTATGGATGAAAGGTCATGATTGGTTGTTCACTGGTACTCCTGTACCTCCTTGACCAATCCATTACCAGGTTTGTCTTGTGAGAAGATGCAAAAGGCATTCCTTCATGCCTGTGATTCTTAGAAATTGGGTTTCTGGTTGGCAGAGGTATGCACCCTGTCCAAGCAGGAACCACAATCCTAGGGAGGTAACTGTAGTATAGACTAAACGTTTACCTGTGCTCACCCTCTGGTAGCTTGGCATAGAGCAGTCAGGCTAAACTAAAGAATCTGTGCACACACACACACACACATAGTAACACACTGAAAAGCCCACAAAAGTACTCCAGACCAGTTTAGAAACATAGTCAATATTTATTTGAGTAAAACAAGACCCAAATGATAAAAAATCCAACATACACAAGTCAAATTATGAATTTTGCAAGACTAAACAAAAATCTAGTGCTTAGAAATCAATAGCTCCAATTGGGGCTATTCTGGTCCTGCTTGACCAGGGCAAATCCAAAAGTTCTGTCTGACCACAATGGAGCGTGGGCCGGATTCAGGAGTCATGCAGACCCGCTGACAGTACCTTGGTTGGGTCGAAGCGCGGGGATGATGCATTGAGCAAAGGAGGGGATGCATCGCTGTAGAAGGCAATGTGCCATTGACAAAGTCGGGAAACATTGTGGATTCCCCGATGTCAAGCAGTGTGCAACAATGTCAAACCACTGGGCTGTAGGCGATTCAGCAAACAAGCGATGCACTGGCATGAAGCTGCGCAGGACCAGGAATGTGTTGGAGTCCGGGGATGGTGCGCTGCGGACATCAGCAATGCGGTGTCTGAGACTCATGCAGCAGCGGTGTTGCAGAGGCGCTGAATCAGAAAATGTCAGGGGTGCATTGTAAGTCGTGGTCACTGCGTCGCACTGTTGGTGAGCGGGGTCAAAGGCTTCGGTGCAGGCAACAGCAATGCACTGATTTTGCAGAGAAATTAGCTGGTTCTGATCATTGTGTCTGGGTTGATGCATTGGTTTCTTGGGTTGCAGCACCAAATGCTCACTTCCAAGGGCCCAGGGCTGGCTTTGGTATCCCTTGGCAGAGCAGGACTCACAGCAGAGGAGCCCAGGTGCTGGTAGCAAGTGAAGTCTTTAATAATAATAATAAAGGCATTTGTAGAGCGCGCAGCTACCCCAAATGGGGTGTCCCGGCGCTATTACAGACAGTGGGCAGGATAGGGGGCCAGCAGAACTAGTCATGCCGACTAAAAAGCCAGGTTTTCAGGGACTTTCTAAATTTCTGTTCGGACTGCATCGTGCGAAGGTGCAGGGGGAAGTTGTTCCAGCATTTGGTGGTAAGTCTTTGCTATCCCTTAGACATCAGAAACAGGAGGCAAGCCCAACAAGCCCTTGGAGAACCTTTAGAGATGCAGGATGGAGAGAGTCAAGTCCAGTCCTCTCACTCACAGAAAAGAAGCAGCAGGCCAACACAGCAAAGCAAGCAGTAAAGTGGCAGCCCCCCCCTGGCAGCACAACAGCTCTTTTTCCTGGTAGAATGTCCTCAGTTGCAGAAGTGTTCCGAATATATGGCATCAGAGGTCCAGTCCTTTTACCCATTTTAGCTTTTGAAGTAGGGAGACTTGAAAGAAAATTCTTTGTAGTGCACAAGACCCTGCCCTTCCTGCCCTGGCTCCAGACTCACTACAGGAGAATATGCAACCCTTTGTGTGAGGACAGGCACAGCCCTATTAATGTGTGTCAGCTCCTCACTCTCACTCTAGCTCAGGAAGACCCATCAGCCTGGCGATGGGCCATCTGGATGTGAGTGGCACATCTCAGCTCCCTTTGTGTATGACTGTCTAGAGGGAATGCACAAAGCCCAGCTGTTACCCAACCCAGACATTTATTCCAGAGACAGGCAGAAGGCACAGAATGGTTAAAGTAAGAAAATGCCAATTTTCTAAAAATGGCATCTTCAGACCTACAATTTAAAAGCCAACTTCACTAAAAGATGTGTTTTTAAATTGTGCATCCAGAGACAACAAACTTACTTTTCCTATCTATTCCCAAATGAAAGTTAAACTTGTAAAATGTTGCAAGTCAGCTTCAATGTTAAACTATGGGAGAGATTGGCCTTTTAGTAATAAAGAACAAATTTAAGAGTATTTCACTACTAGGACATGTAACACTTACAAGGCACATGTTGTACCTGTTAAGTATACTGGACCCTGCCCTTGGGCTGTCTAGATCCTACTCTAGGGGTGACCTATGTGTAATAAAAAGGAAGATTTAGGCCTGACAAGTAGTTTATACAGACAGGTCATAACGGCAATTTAAAACTGCACACACAGGCTTTGCAGTGGCAAGCATGAGACATGTTTGAAGGGCTGCTCATGTGGGTGGCACAATCAGTGCTGTAGGCCAACTAGTAGCATTTAATTTACAGGCCCTGGGCACAAGTAGTGCACTGTACTAGAGATTTACCAGTAAATCATAAATGCCAACCATGGAAAAACCAAATGCCATTACATTTTAGACACCGATCACATACACGTTAGCACTGCTCAAAAACGAAGCACAGCACACAGTTGAAAACAGAGGGTCAGAAGGCAAAAAGTCAGAGGAAACCATGTCAAAAGATGCCAGGTCTAACAGTGATCAGTTGGTAAAATTAGCTATAAGTCCTTGTTTAAAGTATTGCAGCACTGAAGGGAACACCTATAATAATTCAGAGGTATATTTACAAGGAAATGCTGGAGAATGGAGCTGCGCCAAATTTGGAAGAGCCGTGCTCCGACATTTCCAAATCGCAGGGATCCACCGTATTTACAACAATACGGTGCACCAATGTGTTTTCCGTAGCACTAGCACTAAAACTAGCTGCCTAGTGCCAATGCAGTGACCCTTGCACCATAGCGCAAGAGTGCCAGCGTTGCAGGGAATGATTGTTTATGTGCAGGAAGGTGTCCCTTCCTACACATAAACAATCACTAATGGTGATTTGTTATTTCTATGTTTGCTGCATTCTGCAGCACACATAGAGGTAGCAAATCGTCATTATTTAATGATTGTTTACGTGCAGGACGGGACACCTTCCTGCAGCACACACAGAAAAAGCAAAAACGGGGAGAAATAAAATTATTTCTCCTCGTTGCACCATTCTAACGCCTGCTATTGCATGCCGTTAGTTTTTGGCATTGCGTCAGATTTACACATCCTTGTAAATCTGGGGCAGCATCAAAAAGCAATGGGTGCTGCGGTGCAACACCCACAGCAACACTCATTGCACGCCCCTTTCACGCAAAGTGATGCCTGTAAAGGGGCCGCATTTACAAGGCGGCGTTAAGCCACTCAAAACTGTTTTGTAAATATGGAGAAGGGCATATCACCACCAGAACGTCACTAAAAGTGAGGTTGTTGAGGTGCTATCCCCTTGTAAATATGCCCCTCAGTTGCATGAAAAAAACTTTGCACTGTTTAAAAAGGCAGATCAGATCAATTTGCACTTTTGCAATTTGCTCTTTTTTTGCTGGAGTTGATTATAAAGACAGATTTTTGCATCGGGGCAAAAATGGAGGAAACAAGCTGACACATTTGTCACAAACATGCTGTTTGGAAGGCATTTTATTCTATAAATACATTTTTTTAAGTTGTAAAATCGAGAAGATGTTTACTAAATGTGCAAAAATTTAACAAACGGACAGTTTCATTTGTCCATCTAAAAGTGGTGAAAATTAATTTTCCACTTCCTACTATCCGAGCATAGCAAAATAAAGTGAAGCCAGATTGTCATGTATGGGCACATGCAAATAACGTTTGATTCATTCTCTGTTCCACAAACAGCAACATTGGTGTAAATCGATTATTCCATGAGTTTTTTACATCCAAGCAACATAGCTTGTTTAAAAGAGTATTAAATGGCCCAGTCTTGGGGGCGGGGAGGTGTGGAATGCTGTGTTATGTCACCTTCCTGTGACGCTATTTCCATGTTTTCTCCAACTTCTGCCCGTTTTCCTGGCATACTTCCGCCTGCGTTTTGTAAACGGACATGTGTCTGGAAATACAGGGTCACTTGTAATGTAGTTTCTGGCGAAAAATAAAGTTTGAGCTCAACAACTGGATTACCAAGTCACTTGGTGCCGGCCCTTTAACATACTTTTTCCCCCGCCCATTTAGGTGTGGCCTCAAGGTATTCAGGTGTTTTCACAAGATTTCATTGCTTTTTGCATGCTATGAAGTCAAGATGCCCTGGAAGGGGGAATGGAGTATTGTAAACGAGATTTACAATTTTGTTGTCAATTGCTCTAACTTTTCCTGAGTGGATATGCAAAACAGAACGACCATAAAATAGAAAATTCTTTTTTTGGTATCAGGGAAACAGATGCTGTGAGATTTAACCGCTCCATCTTCGCAGTTCCAGTGTTTGCATGAACGGGATTAAAATAAATATCGCTTCAATAAGACCTTTTTGGTGTTGAATTTAAGACAAACAAAAATAACAAATAAAACCATTGCAGCAAATACCTTTAAAATCCATTTTAAACTTTGGGGCATATTACCTAGGATTTTATCGCCGGCTATCGCTGGATTTCATCGCAGAGATAACACGTTATTATCAACGCTTATCTCCAAGGCAATAAAAAATCCAGTGATAGCGGCGAAACCCAGCAATAGCGTGAGAAATCCAGCGATAAAATCACTGCGCTAATGAAAAGCTCGCTAATAGGCAGGTGAGGACTTAACCTTACACTCCACCTCCCATTGACAATAATGGTTAAGTCAAGTTTTTAGCAGGTGTTAAATTCCAGCGATAATCGCGGTTAGCGCGACTTTTTTTATCGCTAATAGGAGGAAGTTGTGTTTGCGACTGTTTCCAGTCGCTTTTAGTTGGGAACGCCTACTTTGCATGTCATTAGCGATAATTATCGCTGACATGCAAAGCGGCACCAAAACGGTCGCTTTCGCCATGAAGCTGTCGCTAACAGCTGTTAGCGACAGCTTGCTAATAGGGCGATAGAAATATCGCCGCTTTAGCGGCAAAAAGTGCAGCTAAAGCGGCGATACCGCCCTTGCTAATATGCCCCTTTGTTTGAAAAGATAGCACACGTAGCTCAGGTGTGCACCCTGCAACAGAACTGCATCTATTCTAAGGCCAGCTGTTTCTAAGAGTAAAGAATGCAGCCCAGCTGGGCATCCAGGGAAAACAGGAAAAAATACAGCATCAATTTAGTGTGAATGACAAAGAAACATGCCCTGGAGAAACCTGGATAGGTACACACTAAAACATCAACTACAGATTCTGTCCCTTAAATCCCAGAGGTTGACCTTTTAAAATGGCGCTGTATTTATGGCATGACAGTATTTTTCACCTTTTTGAGCATTTCTCCAGGTTTTCTGGCTGCCAGGTATCACACCTCGAGCGCTAGGCTTGGGGTCTAATAGTCCCTTTTCATCGAGCTGCTTACAGCTGACTGTGGAAAGTGTAGGTTTGGTTCCGTTGACGGCTCTCGGTAATGGCTGTGATTACACCCTCTGCGTCTTCTTCACAGTGCCAGCCTTTCTCCTGAACAGCATATTATGCTTGGCTAAGCCTCAAAGAGCAGCCTAATACAAGGGTTCTTCAGTGCTCTAATAGAAGGTTTAAAACCTGAACAGATAAAATCACAGAAACATGTCTGTGCCATCCACGAGGTAAAACACTCCCGGGTGCATGGCAAGCTTCCTAATTCAATGATGAGCATTGAAAAGATTTCGTGTTTTGATGAAAAGTGTTTTTCATTGTGATGGTGTAAGCAGAAAGTGTAGTGTTAGCGTGGGAATGATCGCAAGCAAACTTTCTTTTCTACTACAATGAAAATCTTACCAAAAAGGAAATATACCACATTCAGAGACACAATGGGGCCATTTCACGAGGACTTTGCTGTAAATTTCCCTTGTCATGCTCCAAAATCCCCGAAGTCAGGAGTACTATCTGGTTTACTCCTGCTGGAATTAAGAAGGAAGTTAGGAGTACAATAAGAGCAAGTCCTATTCATAGCAGCATGGTTGTGAATTAGGCATGGAAACTGCCTCACAGAAATGAGGCAGGAACAGTACACCGAATACTTTATTCAGGTATGTGAATACACCAAACAGAGCAATTCTGAAACATCTCGACCTATCAGTTCCAACCGCTCTCCACTCCTACATCATTCAATTTCCCCTTCCATGCATGCACATTCTGCATTCCATTCTCCCAATTCCATCTACTCACCACTTCTTCAACACCACACCACAAAAAGAAAAACACAACTAGACTAGATACACACAAAACTTAATACCCAAAAACGAAATTGCCGAAACATTTAGGTATTTTACGTTGCAGTGCGCTCCAGTTTCTGGACATAGGGAACCGTAAACATGGACATTTTCTGACAGAACACCATACAAGTCAAAAGCGCCACTGACACATCAGTTCCTTCCCTGTGGATGTCTGCCCGGTCGTCCAAAAACAGTGTCGGTGATGACCCCTCCTCAATTTCAAGCAGAACTACTCTCCCATTTATGTTCACAAAAACACCTCCATCCTCTTATTCTGCTCCATCACCTACATATCTCCACCATCCCCATTCCCATGAAACATCACAACAAACAGTTATTCTGTGAAAGTTCCACACTTTGCCACCCTCCAGCCTGACAGCATAACACATTACACCTACCACTTTTTCAGGCTCAGCCCAAAGCAGTAAAATCTTCTCAACAATTAATCACCACAGAACTAACTTGGTCACAGGATACGTCCTCTCAGCAATTCAAAATGCATCTTACCTGTTGCAGAATTAGGAGTTGTTGTATATGGTAACAACGTAGCCTGTTAAGATCCTCTAACATATCCCTGATTTAAGAGCCAAATGGATTGATTCTTTCAGCACTCTGCTAAATTCCTCCATCTGGCCATTTGCCTCTGTGTGATGCAAAGCTACCCTTAAATGTTTAACACCAAAACTCCTCAAAATATTCTGCATCTTTTCTGATGTAAATTGGGCACCATTACAAGAAATCATTTTTTGGGGTAAACCCTCTCTACAAAAGATGTCTTTCAAAAATCCAGTCACATCAGTGGTTCTACTGCCTACCATCCGAACCTCCGCCCATTCAGAATAATGATCCACAAAACCATGGCACACCACTGTCTCTGAGGAAGAATATGGAAAGTTTCCAGCAAATCAACTGTCAATTGAAATTACATAATCCTAATAGTGGAACAATCGTGTCACCTCTCATTCTAATCTATTCAGATAACAGTAATTTATCTTTGTCTTTCCAGTAAGCAGTACAATGTCTGATCAAATCCTTTTACTTAGGCCATTTGCTTGGTAAGAACACATTGACCCTTCTGAGATCAACATCCTTGTCCATTTCTGACTTCCACCTGCCCTCTGATATTACTTCATGATCCAGTTCCCCAGCACCAACAGCAACATCTTCATATGTGAAAACACCACAACACTTCCTATCTATAGCCTCATCTTCTCCAGCGACTAGCAACCTGGACAATTCCTTAGTCCCAACATCCTATTTTCCTGGAATGTACTGGATCTTACAATGGCATGCCTGAAATTTTGAAGCCTACTTAGCCAACCTCGTACATAAGTTTCTGTCTTTTCCTGGAGTCAACATATTAACTAAGGGTTTGTGTTCCATTTTTAGTGTGAATTTAGTTCTCCGTAAATACATACGGAAATGCTCGGAAGCCCATGCACACACCAGCAATTCACACTCAGTTACTGAGTAATTCCTTTCAGCAGCATGCAGTGTACAGAATGCCTATGATACCACCTACTCTTTATCTCCCTGCGACTATAGCATTACAGCATCTAAACCATAACTGCTCCATCTATGGCCACTACAGTCCTGGCTCCTGTGACAAACAGTTTCAGACATAGAGCACACACAACATCATTTTTAATCAACTCAAAACAGTCCTTCTGATTCTGGATCTGAAAAGGAAGATGGCGGACTGACGCCTACCACAACCTCTCCTCGGGGACCGGCTGGGCCACCGCTCTCTCCCCACACGGCGAATACCGATTACTTATGGTGATTTGAGAAGCTGGACAATTGTATCGGCGAATTAAATTGAAAGTGCAAAAGAGAAATCAGCGGTGGTACCTGGTTGCATCTTCGGTGCTGGATGTGTCGAATTGCCCAGCTGAGTGGCGCGGTATATGGCGGCCGAGCAGCGAGGTGGTTTCTAGCCAGTTCACTTCCACTGGCATTTCCGCTGCCGCTGCCGGTGTCGGTACCTCGCTCGCAACTACAGGACATCGCTGACGGCAGACATGAAGGGTGGACTTCAGCCAGCCTGAACGCCCTTATGAGCTTCAAGTCTATCCTCAAAAACAGTGTAGTTCTAATCAAACTGGACAACTTCACAGCCGTCTCCTACATCAATCGATTAGGGGGAGCAAGGCCAAAACTTCTAGCAGATCTAGCCCAAAAGATTTGGTATTTCTGTTGGAATCACAAAATAACCCTGAGAGCAGAATTCATCCCAGGCCATCTAAACACAAGGGCAGATTGGAACTCAAGGTTCCTAAGAGACTCGAGCGACTGGAAGCTGAATCCTTCAGTTTTCCAGAGAGTTCAGGATCTATGGGGTCCCTTCGAGTTAGATCTTTTTGCCAGCAGACTGACCTTTCAGATAAATCATTTCTTCAGTTGGAGACCAGACCCTCTAGCAACTGCAGTGGACGCTCTTCTCCAACCTTGGGACTCACTGAACTGTTATGCCTTCCCTCCCTTCGCACTGATCCAGAGAGTTCTCTTGAAAGTTCGAAGGGAGCGTTGCCGCATTGTTCTAATTACTCCTTTTTGGAATTCTCAAATATGGTTCCCAGGAGTGATGGAATTGGCAGTAGAGACTCCACGTCTTATCCCAGGGAGTTTGGACCTCCTTCAGGCCCCAGACGGAGAGGTACACCCTCTTCTCTTAGAAGGAAAGATGAACCTTCTTGCCTGGAAGATTTCAGGGGTTCAGGAAGATACTCGGGCCTTTCAGGAGAGGCTAAAGACCTTTTGGATGAGTCATGGGCTCCGGGAACAAGGAGAAGATACATCGGTTCGTGGAAAAAGTGGTGTGGTTGGTGCCTGGAACGGGATTTGGATCCCGTGGACGCACCTGTTGTAGAAGTAGCAAACTACTTAGCAGACCTTTTAAATCAGGACTTTCCTATAGAACAGTAAATTGTTATAGATCTGCAATTTCTGCAGGGCATTCCTTGTTAAATGATTTTTCTATTGGTACTGACCCCTAGTTCGTAGAGTGATGAAAGGAATAAGACTCAAGCGTCCTCCTAAAGCTAAATATGATTCATTATGGAACGTAAATCTTATCTTCGAACTTTTTACTTCCTGGCCTGATAACCTCTTCCTTTCAAGGAAACAACTTTCCATTAAGTTAGCTACACTACTTTGCTTAATTTCTTTTAGACGGGTATCAGATGTTAAAGCTTTAGAAATTTCTAATAGATTTTATTCCCCTGATGGTGTGTTGTTTGAGATATGGAAAAGAACCAAAACAATGTCGGAAAACATTTTCTACCCTTTCTTTTTTGACTGTCCCAAACTTTGTGTGGTTGGTTGCATGAAAGTGTATGAACAGAAAATGAGTGTTTTTAGACCTTTGAATGAAAGTCAACTACTGATTTCTTTTGTTAAACCCTACAAGGCAATCTCTTCTGCTACTATCTCGAGATGGGTCAGAACGGTAATGTTGGAAGCAGGTATTGACTTATCCAAATTTGGCGCTCACTCTTCACGGGGGGCTATGGCCAGTAAGGTTTTCTGGAATGGTGGTTCCATTTCAGATATCCTCAAAGCAGCAGATTGGTCAAATGCCTCCACTTTTGTTAAGTTCTATCTTAAACCTGTAGAACATGTAAGCAACGTAGCTTTGCAGAGCTTTAAACTTGCATAATGTAGCCTCCGGTCTTGTAATGAAATGACAATTCTCCAATTATCATACAGAGAGAATCTTGATTTCATTAAAGACAACGGAGGCTGACATTATCCCTCCCACCACTCCCTGGTGGTTGTTTTAAAATGTTATTTACATGGATTATTTCTACGTTGCCATATTATTTCTTTATTATGTATATGCAATAGACTCTACCCCTGCTGGGGAGCGCCCACGGGGTTGGGTCTCCTGTTACTTAAGGGGATGGCCCCGTCACGGGCTACACGGCGCAGACGTGTGGAGGTACCAGGGGATGCCGGAGCTACCGCAGAAGCAGCTGACGGCCCGGAGGAGCAGGAGTGTGGAGCTCAGGCTGGGGAGGTGCTGGTAAGCGAAAATACATTGCTGGCTGCAAATAATCCAGAGAAACCAAGCTGTGGCATTTCAACTGCCCCCCAAGTGGGGAAACCAATTTTGAAACTTCTGCGCTCAGGAAGAGCAACGGCACTCCTCCGATCCTGTGGCTCTGAGACGGCCATTCCGGGTCTTCAAATGGCCGAAGTCCTGAATGCTGCTATTCACGAGGGATGGGGGTGTGCTGAGGATCCTGTAACTTCCATGTTTTCTAATGTCTCTCCCAATCTAACCGCTGGCTGTGGCATGGTGTCTAATGGAATGACCCAAGAGCTGTATGCTTGCAGGACAGTGATGGAACCCGCTTCCTCTCTTGCTGTTTGGATTTAGGTACCGACTCAGCCAATGTCGTACAGACGCTTGATTCCTCTGGGTTGATTGAGGAGGACTCTCTTCCAGATGGGAAACAGCAAGAATTCAACCTGGTGGGTAGGAGCGAGGAAACTTCTGAAAATGATGAAAGTAGTATGAGTAAGGCTCCCAGTGGCAGAGGGAGCAACATGGCTTCAAAACTCGGTCAGAAGGACATTCAATGTAGCCCTAACGTCGCCACAGGGGCCCTGGACAGCCCCAAATCCAACACAAGAACTAACACCCCAGAGGGGGCAAGAGCTGCTAAAGGGAAAGGCCCTAAACCTGTCAGGGCAGGCAAAGGTGGCAGAGGTCGGGGGTTCGGAGGTGGAGTTAAGGCACAGGCAACAGAAATGTTGGGACGGCTCAAGGGATCTGCAAGTGCTGCAAAGAGTGGTGCAGGAGTAAGCCCTTTGCGGAAGTGGGTTGCTTCTAAGGGCGAGGTTAAATCTATCGTTTCCAGACTATCTAACCCAGGAGATCCTGGTAATATTCTTAGTGCCACTTCACACTCTGGCTATTTAGAGCTGGCGGCAAATACAACTGCAAAAATTGCTGAGGCCCCTTCTTTTGCTGGTACGGGTGTTGTTATGGGTGCTGTAGTTCCTCTTGTTCAGGACAGCTTACAGACCGAGTCAGATGATGGGGGTCAAGGCTCTCTCCATGTGTCAATAATTCAGGAGACAGCCCAAGCAGTAGGGTCTACATCATCTACTCCCACAACTCTTCTTACATTGCCCTCCGCTCCCACTTTTGCCTTATCTCTGTCAACATCTCTCCCTACATTGTCCCCAAAAGAAACTGGAATTGTGGATAGTGCTAAACATGCCCTGAATGCCCAGTATGAGGATGACGAACCCTCACTTTCTAGGATTCTGCAGGCACTGGCTGTTCAGAGAGCAGAAGCACAAAACTATTATCAGCAGGCTACGGTCGACAGCATTGAGATCAAACGGGCTCTCTCAGAAGTGACTGCCAAGGTTTCATATCTAACGTCTGAGGTCTCTGACCTCCAACAACGGGTGGCAGCCGTCGAGGAAGTTAATACCCATACAGTTAATTTAGTTAAATCACAAGACTCCCAAATGGCGACTATCCAACTTAAGATTGAAGATCTTGAAAATCGGCAGCGACTCCAGAATCTGAGGATTTTTGGAATTCCAGAAGGGAGGGAAGGTTCTGATCCACGGGCATTTGTTGTTAACTTGTTACAGAAGGCCTTCCCTGATTTAGAAGATTGGGACATGGATACACAGGTTCAGCGTGCGCATAGACTGCCTTTGTTTCTCACACAAAATAGCCAAGCTAAATCTAATTTTGCAAGACCTATTCTTGTATTTTTGGGCAATTTTTTGCTCCGTCAAGCAATTTTTTTTAAGGCAGGGCCTACAGCTCCTGTGAAAATTGACTCCATGTCTATTTTTGTGCGCTCAGATCTGTGCAAATCAACTATGGACAAGCTATGGCAACTTCGGCAACTTATGAACCCCTTTAAAGCTGTGTGCAGGTTTTTCTACAGGAGCCAGCCCGCCTAAAAGCTATAAAGGACGGTCGTACTAATTTCTTCTTTAACGAGAACGAGGCTAAAAAGGCACTTTTCAAGTGGCAGTCTACCCCTAAAGACTGATTCAATGTTCAATACTGGCTTTAAAAAGGGGGGGACAAAAAAAAAAAAGAGATAAAGATTTTAAAAATATATATATATTTTTTTTAGAGGGGTGGAAGGGGAGAGGGAAAACAAAAGGGGGGGGGGTAATTGATAAATAATTCTTCAATATGGTTGCTTAGAAAACTGTTTTGTGTTAGTTTTTTCTTTATTGGCACAGGCTGATTTGCCCCTTCTGGTGGGGGAGTCTTTTCTCTCTCTCCCCTCTTCCCCCTTTTTTTTGTTAATAGCATGGATATTGGTCGGGAGCGTGGGGGGAGTGTGGCGGGCTCAGGGGGGTTCCATGGGGGAGGGGTGTGGGGGGGTGTCTTCCGAATGCTGTCACTCAAGGACAGCTAGGAAGGGGGGTGATTCCTTTTCTAAGACACGGGGTGGGGGTGTGCGGGATGTGTGGAAGGGTGGAAGTAGTGGTTCTAGGGTTAGTTGGGGGGGTCTGTCAGGGAGGGAGGGTGATAAATAGCCAAGGTATAGGTAGAAAGGCACAGTTTGAGCACATGATTAAGGTACTCCACGTTCTGGGGATGGAGATTGGTCAGAAATCGCCAAAATTGCATAAATGATGTAGCATAATTTCATATGTTTAACAATTTTCTAAGAGGTTCAATTTTACTCCCACAGTGTTCCAAAAACAGTAAACCAGTGTAAGTCCCAAGAATAAAGTAGGTTGCTCCTTTGATGTTGGATCCTGTGCTCTCTGAATAGCATGCACATGGTCCTTCTTTGGTTGAATACCATCACATGAAATTCTGTGACCCAAACATTCAACCTCTTGCTGGCCACATCCTCACTTAGAAACTTAGGGCTGATTCACAGAGGTGAACTTAAACCTGAAGTCTAAGTTTAGACCTAAAGTCTACGTTTAGACCTAAAGTCTAACTTTACATCTGAAGTTTAACTTTGCACCTGAAGCCAAACTTTACACCTGAAGTCTCAGCTTAGACCTGAAGTCTAAGTTTAGATCTTAAGTCTAAGTTTAGACCTGAAGTCTAACTTTAGACCTGAAGTCTAAGTTAAGGCCTAAAATCTATGTTTACTAAAGGCCTCATTTATGGGGTTTTGATGTAGAGCAGCACAGAAAGTCACCTTGCTGTGCTGCCCTACATCAAAGTGAAAGGGCAGGAATGCACTGTATTTATCCAATATGGTGCACTCCTGGTCTTTCTCCCTGCTCCACTGGAGCTTGGCAGCCTAGAACCAATGCAGCCAACTTGCACCATGGTGCAAGGGTGCTTGTGTTGTATGCAGGATTATTTTAGTGCACAAAGGGGCACCTTCCTGCAAGAAAAGAATCCATAGAGGCGTTTCCTCCTTCTATGTGTGCTGCAGAATGCGCAAGGAGAAATTAAGATATTTCTCCTCGTCATGCCTGCCGTGGGGAGGTGGAAGATTTTGAAGCATTTCCAGTTTTACAAGTCCTTGTAAGTCTGGGAATGCATCAAAACCCATGGGAGTTGCATTGGAACACCAACCGCAATGCCCATGAAATGCCTCCCTTGCACAGAATAAGGCAACGTAGCGATTTGCGCTGCGTTGCCTTACTCAAGATTTATGAGGCCACTTAAAGCCACGCAATGTGGCTTTGCATGGTTTCATAAATCTGATTCAGAGCCTTGGGTCACGCATGCACCACTTTGGGGTCAATTCCGATTCGGGCCGGAAATTTCTCCGACCGAGCCGGACCCGGAGAGATTTCCGACCGAATCGGACCCGTGCAGTCCAACCGAACGAGTACGATGCGTCCGTATGTTATCGGACTCGAGTCGGTCGGACTCCCATTGAAGTCAATGGGAGCCGGTCGTACAACGCGTACGCGGGCTCCCATTGACTCAATGGGTGCGAGTCGGACAAGGGCGCCCCCTACAGCGGGTACGCGGCGAAGCGATTCGCGCCGTACACGCACAGGTAGGGGGACCCATGGGTCCCCCCTGTGTGCGACTCGCGCGGCTACGCGTACAGGGGGTCCGACACGGACCCCCAAAGTACGGATCCGACAGCTCTTACGAGCCGGAGTGCGCGGCTCGGTCGGATCTGCTCGCGGCGCGCATCGTACTTACCCGGCCGGGAAACGTCTCCATTGCGCGGTGCGAGTCGAGTCCGAGCGAGTCGATCGGAGCGGTTCGAGCCGGGAGCGAGTCGGTCGGAGCGGTCGGGACGCCCGGACGAAGTCGGTCGGAGATTTCGCATCGTACTCGCTCGGCCGGACCCGTGTACGGTTCGGTCGGGAAACAGGGCTCCGAATCGGATCCGGTAAAGCCGAATCCGATTCGGAGCCCTACCGGCCGAGATCGGAATCGGCCCCTTAATGTGGTGCAAACGTGATGCACGGCTCTCATAAATATGCCCCTAACATTAGACTACAGGTCTAAAGTTAGACTTCAGGTCTAAACTTAGGGCCCGATTCACAAAAGTAAAGTTAGACTAAAAGTCTAACTTAGACCAAAAGTCTAACTTTACTACTTTTCAATTTTCACAAAGGTATGTTACTACTAGTAAATTTACTATGAGTAAAGTTACTAATAGTAAAGTTACTAGTAGTAAAATTACTAGTAGTAAAGTTAATAGTAGTATCTTACCTTTGTGAATACCGAAGAGTAGTAAAGTTAGACTTTTGGTCTATGTTAGACATTAGGTCTAACTTTACCTTTTGGGCCTTAATAGTTGAGCGCATCCTTTCCAATGCCACAAAAACCCCCTTCAAATTTCCATCATACTTCCTTTTATCTTCCCCATAAAAAAGAATATCATCTTGAAAGACTTTTGCTTCCAGCAATCCCTCTGACACATTTGATGTCAGACTTTCAAACACTGCAGAGGCACTAGCTGAGCTGAATGGAATTCTTTTATATTGAAAAGTAACTTTGCTGGCTGCAAGCAGTACAATGCTTAGTACCTTCTTCCAACTCAATTGGGTGGTAGGCGCTTGTTAGCTCAATATTAGAAAATACACTTGTCCTATGAATTACAGTTAGTCATTCTTATAAATTAGGAACAGGATGTCTACTCATAATCTCAATTCTTCCAAACTTATCAAAAAAATTATGATATGAGACACCCAATCAGAACAACTCCATCAATTCTATGATGCTCTTGTCACACAAATTTCTCACAATCTCTTGAAAGTTTCCATTGTAGCTCAACTGAACATTCTGCAGGTGTTGCCTAAACATAATATCGCTAAATCCTCGCTGAAGTCATATGCTTCCTCAGCAATAACAATTGTTTCATCTGCTCATGTACTTTCACACGACAAAAATGGCCTTTCATCTTACAGATATTTTAAATGTTATCAGTTGCTGGACAATTCCTAGCATTAGCCCAATGACTATTACTCTTGCATCTATCACAACCAGGATCTTTCTTCTTCTGTAAAGCCACTGGGCATGAATTACTGGAGGTGCAGATCCTAAATATCAAATACAGAATATTAATGTACCTTAATATGGACTTGTGAATATGCTGAGTACCAAAATATTAAAGAAGGGAATATCAATGGTAAGTAGTTTGAAGATGAGAATATTGAAAGTAAGTATATCTTATATTTTGGCATAATATTGATGTTTACAATATTGTTTACTTAAATAGTGCAGTATGAAATATTGATTTTTCCCCCAATTTTTTTTCTTTAATTTTTGTTTTTTGCCAATTTAAAATGGTTTATTTTGTAGGATTACATCTTATATGCATCATCATTTTATTTAAAAATCATGTACTGGTTGTAGGGAATCATTGAGGTTTTAGGTATGCTATTCTGTTAAAAGTGTTTTTTTAAATGTATGTTGCTATTGATGCAAATTTAATGTGATTTATCATAACAAATTAGCAATTTCTTGCTTACAAATAACACAATGTTTTGTGGGGTTTATGCATGGTGTAGGATGTGTAATGTTTTTAAAATACTTAAAATGTAATTTTATATATTTAAATATTTCTAGGCTTTTTATATACATTTATTGATTTTTTTAAATAATGGTGTATTCACAAATTTTCTTTTAAATTATCATAATTTATTTTTAGTTGCTATTATATGTGAGGAATTACAATAGTAAATTTATATTCCACAATGTTTGTAGAACTTGGAGTTATAAAAGTAATTCTACACTCCCCAGAATAAACTGTGTTATCCCAATGTTTGTAGGCCATGGATTAAGGCTAGTGTATCTGTGCTCAAATTAATTATCTTACTACAATATATGCATGCCTTGGATTTAGATAAGTAAATCTACACTCCTCCAATATTTTCTATTACCCCAATGTGTGTAGCCCTTGGATTTAGAATAGCAAATATGCATTCATGAAATTATACTGTGTTACACCAATATTTGTATGCCTTGGAGTTAGATAGTAAATATGCTGTACTTATTGAGGCTGTATTACCCTATGGTTGTACTCTGTGGAATTAGAAGAATAAAGGCCTGATCATGAGTTTGGCAGTGTGGGAGCGGGCTGCCATGCCATCGCCTACTCCCACATGCCAAAACTCACCGCTGGCC
The DNA here is from genome assembly GCA_963921515.1 of Calotriton arnoldi. NCBI lineage: Eukaryota > Metazoa > Chordata > Amphibia > Caudata > Salamandridae > Calotriton > Calotriton arnoldi. Next base: position 1,729,998 of record CAWUFW010000494.1, on the reverse strand, counting down.
GCCTGCCAGATTATTTTGTGGTCTGGCAGGTGGTTCTTTGGCATTCACACGGTGGTGCCTATTAAAAAGACACAGCAATGGGAGCGCCAAGGCCAGTTCCTCCATGGCATGGACTATAAAGTCTATGCAATGCAGGAAAGGGGGTGCATGCACACCATGTGCCCCCTGCATGTATCCCATGGAACTGGGAAAACATGGGGCCCTAAAGCACCCCCTAAGTTTCCTCATCACCACCCTTTCCTATCTAAGAGGGTGGCTGTGAGGAAGCTTGTAATATGCTTGTCAGTGCTGCAATGGCACCGCCAGCATATTGTGGCCCTCAGACCATTGCTCCAACGCCAGGGATCGCGGATCCCTGGTGGTTGTGGTGGTCCTATTGCGGTCTGACCACCGTACCCGTAATACGGCAGTCGGATCACTGGTGCAGCGGTCCACGACCGCCACCACACCTCCACCGCGAGTTTGGCAGTCCTATGGATGCCAAATTAATAATCTGGCCCAAAGACTCCATCCTTACCACTTGCTCCCAAGTTTATGGCATTACACCATTCTTTGCAGGCCTTCCAATGTGATAGGATTTACCATAGTAAACAGAAAAAATCCTTTAAATATTTATATAGATAAAACATTTACGGTCATTTAAAATACAAAACTAATGAAAGTAAGAGCCATTCCATAGCTAAAATACTTTATTAAACATTTAGGAAAAATAAAGTTTCTTTAAATGTCATAACTTTAAAAAATAAGCATTCGTAAATAATTTTAATGGAACATTTTTTTAAAACTAAAGTAAATATATACTTCATTGTTATTAAATAAGGCAGTATACTTTAATAAATATTTAATATTGTTCAAAACAAATTGTACTTGGGCCCGATTCACAGAACTAACACGACAAAATCCTAAACTTACTACCATTTTGGTATTCACAGAATGAACTTACTCATTTTGGTATTCACAGAATAAACTTACTCATTTTGGTATTCACAGAAGACACTTACACATTTTGTGTAACTTACACATTTTGTGTAACTTACTCATTTTGTGTAACTTACACATTTTGTGTAACTTACACATTTTGGTATTCACAGAAGGCACTTACTCATTGATGAGTAAGTGCCTTCTGTGAATACCAAAATGAGTAAGTTAATTCTGTGAATACCAAAATTGTTGTAAGTTCATTCTGTGAATACCCAAATGTGTAAGTTCATTCTGTGAATACCAAAATTGTTGTAAATTCATTCTGTGAATACCCAAATGTGTAAATTCATTCTGTGAATACCCAAATGTGTAAGTTCATTCTGTGGATACCCAAATGTGTAAGTTCATTCTGTGAATACCAAAATTGTTGTAAGTTTAGGATTTTGACGTGTTAGTTCTGTGAATCAGGCCCCATGTCTTTAAATCATATATTAATATTTTCAATTGTAATACTTTTAAATATAATTATAGCCATTTTTAGCAATCACCACATTTGCTAGGACAGATCTGAAAAAATACACATTTATTTACTAGTTTAGAATATTAAAAATAAAGCATTAAAAGGTTCAGAAAGTTCAAAAATAAAATAAGATTTGAAAATTATATAATAATTATCCTAATATTTAAAGATTTATTGTTCAATTTGAAAACTTTTTCAACCAATAACAATGATTTTTCATTTTAAAATGATGAAAAAAGTTCTTTTTTATTTCAAATAATCTATCAAATTGCTTGATCAGTAAAGTTGGAGTTATTCCTGTTTCTTCTCTTTCTGTGGTGGTTGGCAGACTGAATGGAGGTGGGATTGTGGCTTATCAGAAAGGTAAGTTTGATTTTAACTTATATCTAACAACTAATTTAAGGTTTAGGGTTGGCAGATTGCAGTTAGCTAAGATAATTTGCTGTACATTTAAGTTAGAGCTAGATCATTAGGATTAGTGTGGGTTATTTTGAATTTGTGTGTTTTCACTAGTGTTTGCAAGGGACTGAGTATCTAATTTTTTAATGTATGTGATATGTATTCTAACAATGTGTTAGCTTACCTTAGAGGATTTTCTAAATGCATATGTTTTGGTTGCAGGTGGAAATTACTTTGTTGCTTTCTATTTAGGAGAGACGAAGACTTCAATCAAGATCTTTTTCTATTCTTTGCATCCCCTTTTTCATTTAGTTTGCTTTTTTTAAAGGAATTATATTGGATACAATAATATAGCTAACTTTTTATGTAATTCCTTTTATCTTTCAGTTTACTATCTATTTTTAATATTTTGTTTCGAGGTTTTGAAAGTTATTTAGATTTTATCTATCAATTTGGTATTCTGGATGGAATGTCCTTTTTTTAAATTGAAAGACTGTTTTTAAAAATAATTCTTTGTGGTTTTTATATGTGAATCAATGGGAGTAGAAGAGGAATGGAGAAGACTCTCCACTGCTACCAAACTGAATGAATATTTTACATTTTGTTACTCTTGAGCAGGCATTTATTGGTTTCTTAAGTTAAAATTGATATGTGCAATACATAATTATTTATTTATGTTTGAAGTATGAACTATATGTACTGTAAGGAACTAGGGGCCAGATGTATGACCATTGGCTTTTGCGACTCACAAATTGCGAAAATTGCAAGTTGCAATTTGCGAGTTGCAAAAGCCAATATACAACAGTGTCAGAGACACTGTTAGCGATTCCCAATGTGGTCGCAAAATGCGAGGCCCATGAATATTAATGAGCCACTCGCAATTTGCGACCCCATTGAGAATGGCTGGCCCTCCCAGGGATGGTGGCCTGCTGGGCTCAGCAGACCTCCATGTCTGGGACTGCTTTTCAATAAAGCAGTTTTTTTTTTCAAATGCAGCCCGTTTTCCTTAAAGGAAAACGGGATGCATTTAAAAAAAAAAAAATGAAACGTTGCTTTCATTTTTTAAGGGCAGGTAGTGGTCCCTGGGAACACTGCCTGTCCTTAAAAAATATTTTTAGAGCCAGTCACAAAGGGGAAGGGGTCCCCTGGGGATCCCTTCCCATTTGCGACTCCAACTCCATTACCACCCTCTTGAAGAGGGCGGTAAATTGGGAGTGTTTTGCGATCGCAATTGCGGTTGCAAAACATTCATACAGGGCTTGTGAGTCGCTATTAGAAAGGGAACGCCCCTTCCTAATAGCGAGTCGCAAAACACTATTTTGCGAGACACAATTTTTTGCGAGTCGCAAAATAGTGTTAGTACATTGGCCATGTAGGTTTTTGCATGCGCAAACAGGTCGCAAACCCGTTTGCGCATGCAAAAACTGGTCGTACATCTGGCCCTAGGTTTATAAATTAAATGTTTATTTATTTGAGAATGTAGTATGTTTACTTATATGTTTGAGTTAGAATTTGCATTTTGATTAGAATGCTACATATAACATTAAAAAATTATGATGTGACTTTTTCAAGGTTTAGTCTTCTAATTAAAGGTCTTTTGAATGAACTCTGGATATTTGGGTTGTGCTTCATTATTAATTGAATTTTACAGAAGGAAAAATATTCAATAAGAAATACCAATTAAGAAATGTTTTATTTGATTAGCTGAAAGAACATTTTTAGAGGCAGTATTTTATTTGGAGAGTGATATTCTAGTGAAGGGTTTTACATGTGATGGTTTCAGAGTAGGCTTTAGCTATAGAGTAGAGATGGGCCTCGGAGTTCCTGGTGGAGTCATACTTTGTTACGAGGCATATCAAGCATTGGTTATTTTTGCTCAGACAGTTTATGTTTCAAGGTTTGGCTAATAATTGCTTTATTTAAAACTCTTCGTAACAATTTTCCAATAAACTGGTAGTTTGTAATTGATGTCTACCTTTAGTCGCTTGGAAGGTATTCTGGCCCTGTTCAGTGCATTTGTTTTTTCCTCTTTTTAGAGTACTGTGATAAATGTACCACCTCTGTATATGGAACCTGGTTTGGTGTCTGTTATCCTGTCCTGTGGCTATGGCCAACTGAGATGTCCTCAAAGTACTTGAGGAGAGGGGTTATTTTTTCGTAATTTTCTTTATAAAATGTATAGTTTATTGTTACCTAATTACATCAGGTGGAGGATGAAGAAAAGGCAGAGTTTTTTTTATTTGAAATTAGAAGTTGCTATTAGCTGAGTAGCATATATTCAGAATGGATTTTATTAGGTGGTGCTAGATGACTCCATTGTAGTGAAAGCAACATCCCTAGCTGTGGGCATTTAGATACACTTTTGCTATTGCAAATATCAATGCGTACTCAAAGTCTATTACTAGTTTGGTGCGTGAGTAGTTGATACTTCACTTGTTTGGCCATAGTGTGAAAATATGCAGATGTTGTTATTTTGGCATTATCGATGAATTGTATATATTTTTAAAAAGGGTTGTATGAAAGATTTCAAGGTACCATCCATGAGTGTTATGGGTGACAGTCCTGGTGTTAGTCTGTTTTGTGTAGTTGCAAACATGATTATTCTTTTGTCTTTACTTAAGTTATCAAATAAAATATTATTTGAACTGAGCCAGAGTCAGGTGGCTAGGGATGTCTATTCAAGCAAAAGTCTTTGGAGCAGGGTTAAAAATGATTTATGTTTGTTTTCTATAAATTGTCCTTTATTATGTTGGTCACAGAGGGTAGTTGGGCTACAACATGAGTTGGAATTCTATTAGCACAGTCTTTCAATGACGTTCCATGTGGAACAATGAAATTTATTGAGGTCTCTTTCATGTCTCGGATAATGTTTGCTAGAAATTGTTGTTTTTTAGGTAGGTCAGAGAGGGTAGTTGGGCTACAACATGAGTTGGAATTGTATGTGCATAGTCTTTAAAAATTGTTCCACATTGAGCAGTGGTATTTTAGGAGGGGTTTATATTTTGTGAGATTATGAAAGTGGATTGAATAGACATATTTGAATTCATATGTAATTTAGAAATATTAAAAAATGTTTCAGTATAATGCTGTGCATGTTATTCAATTTAATCTGCATTATTGATTACATAGATATCTTCCTCGAATTTGTTACTTATGTTTCATAGTTGACTTGTTATTGAGAAGTGGAGTTTTGAAGGTTAGGGTCTTCAGTTTTTCTATATTCACTTGTAGTTTCTGTAGGGAAGATATGAAAAATGAGATTGAAAATATGTTTATATTACTTTTATTTTTATAATATATAAAGCAAAAGTGCACTTTAATTTGTTTAGTAATTTTAAAATATTTCTAATGGTTGAACTTGTTCCAAGCTTGTGTGCTTTTATTGTCAGACTGTATGACAGACTTCTGTGTTCTTTGGTCAGGGAGCCGGCCCATAATAGCTTGGCGTTTCTTGAGTTTACAGTGTGTACTAGAATACAGTTTTTATTTTGAATGCAATTGGATTCCTGTTTTTGATGTAATAGTTTCTTAGGTGTTCACCGTATATCAAAAACAGTCATTTAAGTGAAATGGGCCTTTTTGGGCTGCTATATGTTTGTTATATGTTGCTTATAATATTTTGGATGGGATTATTAAAAGTTTATTTATTTTTAAATAGTTTGCAGATTATAAAGTGCTCGATATTCTAATTTTCAATATTTGTATGCATTATAATGTAGATAGGATCTCGATATTATGTTTATCACTATTTTGTACTTTGATATTTTGTTAAAAATAATTTTTAAAATGATATTTGTTTTGTCAATGTTTTTGGAAGTTACACAGACACCATTCAAACTTGATATTTTGGTTGGCTATATTTGTGCGACAACATTTTTGTATAACCATATTTTTCTTGTCGATATTCTGTAACGCATCCCTATTGAAGACCCACGGAGCCGTGAGAAGGTAGAATGTGGGAACTGGCTCATAAGACTGAAAGAAAACCAAATAATCCATCAATGGTACACAAAGCATGATAGATTCTCTCTAACCTTGGGCGCCATTTAGCCAAAAGCCGCTTGAAAAGTAAATGCTGGCAAAACAGTTGCATGTCACCAAGGCCACAAAGTATTCAAATGCATAAAAATGGTCATCAATAAGAAGGAACATATATATAAAACATTTAAAATAGAATAGCTAAAGCTATCTTTAAGATCGTACAAGATTTCACTAAACCGGATTCCATGCAAAGTAATATAGTACCCTCGGCCTCCCTTTGCAAAGACCTTTCAATTTTTTTTCAAAAGAAAATCCAAACCATCTATTCTTCATTTCCTCAGAGAGACCTATCTATGGCGTCTCTGTCTTCCCCATGTCCCTCTCATACTTGGTCGAAGTTCAGACCTTTAAGCTTTGAGGCCTCTCTGAACTTGATGGATAAGGGTCATCTGGCTCTCCTTTAGACCCTTGCCCAGCTAGGTTTTTCAAACTTCTGGCCCCATTACTCAATCCTAATTTAAATTGGCTCTGGAATTCGTCCTTGGAAACAGGGATTTACCCTTCGGTTTGGAAGACTGCACTTGTTCAGCCGATCTTAAAAAAAGAGGATGCAGACCCTGATGACTTGAAAAATTTCAGGCCTATCTCCCTCCTGCCAGCACCTGCCAAAATTTTAGAGAAGGAAGTGCAGAAGCAGCTTTCTGAATTCCTGGAAGTTAATAATCTCCTCCATGATTCCCAGTCTGGTTTTAGATCTGGGTTTAGTACTGAAACAGCGCTGCTGGAGGTAGCTGAAACTATCCGGGAGACCTTGGACACTGGTCACTGTGCAATGCTGGTGCTGTTAGATTTATCTGCAGCATTTGACACAGTGTCACACAAGATTCTCCTGGATAGACTTAAACATCTGGGAGTGACAGGGACCGTACTGTCTTGGTTTGGCTCTTTTTTAGAAGACCGGTCCCAGAAAATCATATTGCATCTCCATATTTCCTCTTCTCGCCCCATAATCTGTGGAGTCCCTCAGGGCTCGGCCTTGAGCCCTGCCCTTTTTAATGTTTATCTCGCTCCCCTCGCTCCTTTGATTCAACAGCATGGGGTGAGTGTCATCTCATATGCTGATGACACTCAGCTCGTGTTTTCTTTTAGGGACAACTCGGAAGCAGCATTTATAAATTTGAAACAATGCTTGATTGACATTTCAACTTGGATGACGGACAATTGTCTCAGGCTTAATGCTGACAAAACTGAGGTGTTGTTTTTTAACCAGCCTTCGCCACCCCCAACCAACCTTTGGTGGCCACCTGTGCTTAATCCTCCCCCTCACCCGGTGTCTTCTGCTAGAAACTTGGGATTCAAGTTTGATTCGTCCCTATCTTGCAAAGCCCAGATAAGCCAGGTGTCGTCCTTATGTTTTTGGAAAATGAGGTCCATACGCAGATTTCTTCACCTTCTACCTATGGACTGTAGAAAGACAGTGGTTCATGCACTAATTACCTCCCAACTGGACTACGCAAATAGCCTTTATTTGGGTCAGCCTGACTACTTGATCAAGAAATTACAGACCATACAGAATGCGGCAGCCAGGCTTATTAGAAATGTTCCGATATGTCATCACATATCGCCTCATCTGCGGAGTTTGCACTGGCTGCCAGTAAAAAGGAGGTTGGAATTTAAGGCTCTGACTTTCGCGTACAGAGCAAGCGGAGAAAAGGGCCCTCTCTACCTCAGGAAAAGACTCCGTAATTACCATCAGACTAGAAACCTGAGATCTAAACATCAAAGTCTTCTAGTCATTCCTCGCTTTGGTAAAGCAAGGCTCGGTGGCCGGTCATTTACAGTTAGAACTACGCGGCTATGGAATTCCCTGCCAGAATATATCAGGAAGGCAAAATCCGAATCTGTCTTCCGTGGATTTCTGAAAACCTGGCTTTTTAACCTCCCCTAATCTCGCTAGCTGGTGGCTTTTTACTCCTTCTCTTGTCTCCGTTAGCGCCGGGACACCTCCGTTGGAGGTAGCTGTGCGCTCTATAAGCTTTAAATTAAATTAAAATTAAATTAAATAATGACCTCACTATAAACAAATATTGGAAGACCAGAATGGAAGCCTCAATGGGGAGCTTGGACTGGCAACAAGGTTGGCATCTTTCCGTTGAATGTAGAGGCAGTCCGGTTTTGCACTGATACAGAACTCATCATAATGCATAGGATCATTGAGATGTACCTACAGATCCACAACATCCCAAAATTTGGCCTCACCACTGGTTGAAAGTGATCTATGACTTGAAATACCTAGCATGATCTTCTATATTATTGGGGTGATAAAGGAAATTCAAGAAAGAATTCTAAGAAAAGTGCTATGGAAGAAATAACAACCAAATAGGATAGCACAGTGACTGCCGAAAGAAATGAATCATTGCCACTTACTAAAAAATTCTTGTTGAATTTTCTCTTGGAAATGCAAGAAAAATTAAGTAAAACTTTTACCGTCAGCTACAAGGTTTGAAAGTAGAAATGATTGTTTCTCCTTCACATGTGATGGCGTCCAGCTGGCATAGCAGGGAAGCACTTTAAATATGATGGTGGAAATTGTTTGTGTGATCCAATATCTGGGTATGAAAGGGTGTGCCTTTATATATGAGGCTATTCTTGGGGCTAAGAATCTGTACATCCTCAAATGAACCTTGGCCTGCAAATGATGGCAGTTTGCATGGATATAACAACAGTACCAGGAATGCAAGGTAGTATCTAGATATCTGATGACTGCATCTTCAAGTTTGAGATGATACCTAACTCTAATCGGACATCAGTGGGATTGTACACCATTGCTTGGAAACATTTTGTATGAAATGCCTCAGGTAATGTTTTCCTTCTTCCAGCATGTAAACTATTGTTAAAATCAGTTATGTCTGAGGCACCTCACACACAGAAATTATTAGGGAGTTAGTTGCCAATAGTTACATTATCTACATAAAGTTCACAAACAGTTAAATCAGACAATATTTTTTCTAACTCTTGACTGGAAAGAATTTTAAAGTTATACATAAAAGGGGAGAAAAGTGCTGAAACTATTGATTACTGCCTCATGATGATAATTTGCCTCTGTGCTATTAAACAACTAATACAGCCCCTATAGTCTTTATGCATTTATTGCAAAAGATCTTTACAGTATGTGCATGCCCGGAGGGACCTTTTATTCCACCAGGTTGGAGCCCTTAAAATTGTATGGAGATCTGTTTTTAGGGCAGGGGACTGCTGATGGTGTCTCTGTCTATTTCCCCAGATGTCCGAGGTTAACTGCAGCAGACACAGGGAGGCTTCAAGAGAGGGAGAGGAAGAGAGAAAAATAAGGGGGAAGGGAAAGATCAAGTGAAAGTGATCAAAGAGGAAAAAGAGAGAAATCAGAGAAGGAGAGAGAGAGAGAGAGAATAGATGGATGGAAATGGAGAGATTGAACGAGGAGAGGAATGGAGTGTGACTGGTTTGAGTATTTTTGCTAGCGTTGCTTTTCGTTTCCCAGTCCCATCCTGACTATGTGAACTGATAACTCTATCTTATTCCCAAAGTTGCACTTATTAGCAAGATTAAGTAGGAACTTTCATTAATGTCTAAATTGTCCTATGACAGAATATTGGGTACAGAAATATTGTAAGTATTTTCCTAAATATTGTATGTGGAAATATCATTCCATTAGATACAGATATTCTGTTAACTCAAAAGGGTCATATTTTGTAGATGATATTTAGTACACAATATGTATGTAAGGTGATGTTCTGACAATAATCTTAAATTCCCTTAAATGAAGGAACAGACATTGCAGCCAAACTATCTTCTGTCGTATTCACTAGTATCAGCCAGTAAATTGTTTTGGTGCCCCCTAGAAAGTAAGAACTTAAAACAGATTCAGATTTTATATTCCATTTGAAAGACCTACAATCAAAATAACATGACTTAGTTTTCACTTGGTATTCAATAGAACCTTGAAGTAGTTGTATGACAGTACTATTCCCTACTTTTCAAATAGCACAAGGTCCTCTAGTTTCTTTATTGTACTAATCTATGAATTTAGTGCTTCTACTCTCATACCATTGAAATAACCCAAAACTGTGGCTTTCAATGTCCCTGGTGCTGCTAATTTTAATCAGTGGGCTAGCCTGATTAGGCTGGAGCCCAGCGATAGGTCCTGTCATGTAAGTCCAAACTCATGCGTAAAGTAAACATGGCTAGTAGAACTGTGCAGAACAAAAGACTAGATGTAAGTTACAGTGCATTGATAGAGCAGGATAATTTAGCAGAAAATAAGTGCCGTAATTTACACTAGACATTAACATGAAAATGCTTAATAGAATGAAATGTAGAAAAATGTGCCTTTCCTTAAATGTGCAGAATTAACGTGTAGCATGATTTTTGTAGTTAGCACTCATTTCTATTGTAATTACACATCAAGGCCAGTCTTGGCCTCTACCATTTTCTATCTTTCAACTCTTTTTCTTCTTCAATAAATAAATGCTTTTAGGAAATACTGAACTATGCAATATTATTTGATAAATGATTCACACTTTACTTGCCTAAACATGTCATCTCTGTAGAATGTGCTAACTTTAAAAATGTATTTCTTCTTTTCCTAAGCTACATGTTCTCATCGTATTTAGTTAGTTTTCTCACTGCTACATATTCACAATACTGAATATTGACTAGTGTATTAAAACCACAAGGCTTACATGAGGACGTGAATCTCATGACAATCTCTTAGGTTACAACTACAATGTTTCTGCCTTTAGACTAGTTCATTGGTACGCAGTGGAATACTGAATAGCTAATAGTTTAAACTGCAGGGTTCTTGTGGGCACTCAGAGGGAAGCTAATGCACATGAATGTTTAGCAACTAAGTTGACAATTGTAGATAGCACTTCGTATGCTTACCATGGGAATGAAGGAAGTAGCAGCAGACCATCAGACGATCCTTCCTCATTAGGTTAAGATGACCTAACACCAGCATGGATTGTAACATACGTTTTTATGTTTATTATATACATGTTCTTGCTGTCCATAATGGTCAAGGCCATTCTTCTGCGACCACTTCTTTTCTTTTCCCTTAGCACTTTTTGCCCTATTCGCTGTGAGCTACTGCTGATGATGATTTCTGTAGCCTACTACTTTGTGGGTGTCTATTTTCTTTAATGGTTATGGCTACTGCTGTGACTATTTTCTTAGCTTAACTTTGAACAATTGTTACTGTGACTGTTTGCTGATGCTGTTTTGAGAGCCGAGACTTGGATGAGTTTCTGGAATTACTCTTCATGAGAAGTGTAACTTCAATCCAATTCTATTTCATTGATCATTTAAATCTTGCTCTTTTCCAAAAATAACTCTTTATGTGTTCTGGTAGGTTAGGATCCGCTTACAGTAGAATACAGACCTATTTCCTTTATGGAACATGCTGTGATTTTTTTTGATTGACTCTAACCATGGTTTTCTTGATATTTCTGTAAACAGATTTACCTGATTTACAAATTTGAATAAAGAGAACAAAGCAATATACTAAACTCATATAGATTAATAAAGATTTTTGACCTGATCCAAAACTCTAATTATTGACTGATCTAATTGACACAGGGGTCGATTCCGAGTCGGGCCGGAAATTTCCCCGACCGAGCCGGACCCGGAGAGATTTCCGACCGAATCGGACCCGTGCAGTCCGACCGAACGAGTCCGATGCGTCCGTATGTTATCGGACACGAGTCGGTCGGACTCCCATTGAACTCAATGGGAGCCGGTCGTACAACGCGTACGCGGGCTCCCATTGCCTCAATGGGTGCGAGGCGGACAAGGGCGCCCCCTACAGCGAGTACGCCGCGAAGCGCTTCGCGGCGTACACGCACAGGTAGGGGGGACCCATGGGTCCCCCCTGTGTGCGCCTCGCACGGGTACGCGTACAGGGGGGTCCGACACGGACCCCCAAAGTACGGCTCCGACAGCGAGTCCGAGTCGGACGGCGCGAGTCGGTCGGAGCGGTCGAGGTGCGCATCGTACTTACCCGGCCGGAAAACGTCTCCATTGCGCGGTGCGGATCGGGTCCGACCGAGTCGGTCGGAGCGGTACGGTCCGGGTACGAGTCGGTCGGAGCGGTCGGGTCGCCCGGACGAGTCGGTCGGCGAATTCGCATCGTACTCGCTCGGCCGGACCCGCGTACGGTTCGGTCGGGAAACAGGCTTTCGCATGGCTTTTTTCCCGACCGAATGGTATTGGGTGCGCCTCCGACCGAGATCGGAATCGACCCCTAAATGTATGATGTTTATTGAAATGATTTCGAATGATGCTCCATTCTAAAATGGTGGCAAAGATCTGCAGAGAAGAATATTTTGGTGCGAAGCTGGAGACCCCTATTGTAAGTTACGTGTTGAACTGATTGAATTAAAGAAAAATGTTTCGCTGCCAGCAGTATCAATTCCCTTCACCAAACCTTCAGGTAATGTTGCATGATCATAGGACAATGAGGCAATCAGTTTAGATTCTGCAGTCTTCAAAATTGGTAATGCTGATGCACTCTTTAGTATAAATGGGTTAATGCAAAAGGCTCGGAGGCTGATTTCTCACCAAACACTTGAAGGTGTCTTTCACTGACTCCTCAAGGATATGCCATTTTCCCATTTTTTCCTGGCTGCTTGTAAGGGAATGTGCAATATATTTTGATCTTGGCATAATTCCCCATTTTGCAGTAAGGGTATGCTCCACCACTGACCAGATGCTTAAAGAGGCAAGGAAGATAGCAGGTCAGAACTACAAGGGGATCCTCTATCTAGAAGGAGTAGGCCAATTACCTCGGACAGAGGCAGTAGCAATGAGAGGCTATCAGGGAAGCATTACTCGTTGGTGGTGGAACAGCCTGATGGGATGGGGTGAAGACTTTGACCTTGTTTAATGATGAGCTTGGAATAGAAGCAGTTTCAGTAGGTGGTGTAGTATGAGGTGCAAGCCCACGGAAATGGCAGAGGCACCTTTGCCTCTTGTTGGAGTACCTTATTTACAGTGAGACAAATGGACCCAGGTCGCCAGGCCATTGCATTTGACAGCTGTGTTGTTGAAGAGTAGGATCTAATATGGTCTCTGGCAATGAAGCTGTAGCACAGTCTGCCTCTGAATACCTGAATGTAGACTGAATCGCCAGGCCCGAGTGAGTGGCAGGCCTCAGTTGGACATTTTGGTGACATAGCTTGCACCTGAGAACGGAAACTGTAAAGACTTTTCATAAGCTTTCCACAATATTGTAGGACAGCGTCATCATTTAACTGTAAATCTAGTTTGGCAGAGTAAACAGGGGGATTTGATGGGATCACCATGGATTCGGCCATGACTAACTTTTACTAGCTCAGGTTTTTTCTTTTTTGAAGGGCTCATTCTCAAGGACTAAAGGGCTAAATGCAGAGCATTGGCCATTCTGTGTCTATGAGCATATCTCAGCTATCTTGTTCTTCAGGGTTCTTATATTCTTCTCTGCTTTACCCTTAGGCTCGTGTTCATGGGCAAAATGGAAATGCTGATCTATCCCTATGGCCTTACAAACTGCCTATGCCAGTGCTGGCATGAAGTGTGTCCCTTGATCACTAATAATTCAGCTTGTCATGCAAAACATGGGGATAAACTCTTTGAGCAACTTTAGCAACATCTGCATGGGCACAGGGGTACACTTCCACCCACCCTGAAAACATTCACTACCACAAGAACTTTGGAATAGTTTGCACCTTTGAGCATCTGAATAAAATCAACCTGGATGTGTATGAAGGAAACCCAAGGAGATGGAGTGTGGGGGGGGGGTGGCCTTTCTGGCTCTCTATAACAGGCATGTGGCACAGGATTGGCAATAACTCTGGGGTATGGAAGAAAAGGAGGGTGCATAGCAATGGGTTACAGTGGCATGTGTCATGCTGTCCCTACCAATGTGGTCTGCTCCCTCATACAATCTGGCAAGGGTGGGAAATTTAACTTTTGCTGCGACCATGCACATAGCGCTGTCTCTCAACACCATCTCAGGGTCTCCTTAACATTGTTGTTTGATCTAGGACTGTTTCTCATTTTCGGTGTTTGCTCCTGCAACTGAAACAAAACTGTTAGAGTGGGTACAGGAAATAAATCAGTTCCCATATTGTACAAAGCAAGATCAATAGTTTTAGGGAATGTAGCATTCGTAGCAGCTGAATCATTTAGGACATTGTCCTATAAAACATCATCATGCGGGTGCTGGTGGCCAGCACATTTCCCCACTGCCATCTTTTCCGTCAATTGTAAAGCATTTAAAAGATTGTCAACGTACTCCCTATTTTTGATAGAGGTACCTGCTAGGTTTTAAGAAACATCTTTGCATCCGAAAATGCCCAAAATCATGCGTCACTGAAGTTGCATACAATGAGTTGATGTGTACATTAACAATCTTTTCTTTGGTTAGCATGCAAGTCCGAGTGAGAGAAATCAGTTCTGCAACTTGAGCAGGTTTAACACTGAGTAAATTGCAGCTTTCCAAAAGTTGATATACAATGCAATTGTATAACCAGCAACTGAAGCAGACAAATTATTTCTAAGACATAATCCATCCACATAATAGGTTAATACACAGACCGTAATCAAAGTTGGAGCCCAGCCGCAACTGGTCCAAAACTGAGGAATAATTGGTCATGGGCCTTTTTTCCGATCCCTGTGGTTTTCTACCAACACCCCACATGCTAATACATTTCATTCATGCCAATGCATGGTAAAAAATTTAGCATAATCAGGGAGTCTTATGGCAGGGAGATAAATGGATTTTCTGCTCCACTAGACCACTGCAGGGTGTCAAGATAGGACAAGCTGATCCTTTTATGTGCGGAGTTCCCCGCTCGAATGCGGAGTCTCCACAGTTGTATACTTACTATTTTCTAGTAGTTTGTGTATAGCAAAAAAATAGTAACCTTACACAAAAGTGTAAGTTTACTTTTGTGAATCAGGTGCAGAGTTTGCCATTCAGCCCTGGTTGCCTGACGCCAGCAGAGGTCAAAGAAGACGTTATGATCATACTGCTGGGTGGCTCCTGAAGACAAGACATACACAGTAATCACTGCTTTCCACCTGACGGGAGGAGGGCAGGCGGTGGCAATTACTAAAAGAACCTAAACTTACTTAAGACAGAGTACTGAAACAGGGAAAATGTATTATTTGAATGTTTTTTGTTTCATTTTTTGCTAAAAACCAATGCACAGGTAACTTTAAACAACTTTGTGCGGTCGATAACGCGCAATTGGTCCTTACAAAAAACAAAAGTATGAATAATTATTCTTCTGAAACGTGTGGAAACTGGACGGAATCCTGGATAAAAATGTTGCTCCCCAGAGCAAAATACTTAGAGAGGGGAAACTCAAGTAACTGTTATATACAGTTCTAAAGTAGAGGGGGGCGTGCCACCTAATTAACAGAGAGAGCCAAGTTAAGGGTCTGTCTTATTTCTAGGAGTCTGTCATGGTTCTAAGAGCCCAGGCACTTTACTCTTGGCTTTATTCTATGCCTGAAATAGGCTTAGATGCTGCTGCCAGTGTACCTGTTCTGTATGTGAGGCTATCTTAGCTTTCACTGCTGATGACCATCTTGTATCTGTGCTGCATGTGAGGGGAATTTGCACTGCTGCCAAATGCTGCACGTGTGTGTTCATACACAGGCTTGCACTGCTAGTGCAGATGCTGTCCATGTTCTGTGCGTGTGAGGGAAGCTTGAATTGTTTATGACCAGATCAGTGTGCATTCTATGGGTGTGAGGGAAGCATGTATTCCTGCCTGGTGCTGGACCACATTTGTGTGTGGAAATCTTGCTACATGTGTCAGTCAAGCTTGCACTCATACACCCCAGCGCTGTTTGTTACACTTCTACCAAATCTGAAATGCTGCCTGTTCCTTGTACCTAGCGGAGGTATTAAATGGTGCTGCCAGGTGCCACACTTGTTTCATGTCTTTGAAGGAAGCTTGCAGTGGCCCTGCAATACCACACTTTTTTCATGTCTTTGATGGAAGATTATACTGGATGGCCATGCATCACACTTGTTCCATGTCTTTGAAGCAAGCTTGCACTAGCCCTGAAGTGCCACACAAGTTCCATGTTCTGAATGAAGCTTGTTGATCGTGCCATACCACATGTTTCTTGTCTTTGAAAGAAGCTTGCAGTGACTGGATCTGCAGTACCACACTTGTTATATGTCTTTAAAAGAAACATCCAATGGACCAGCAGTACCACACTTGTTCCATGTTTTCAGGGAAAACTGCAATGCTTCTAATCAGTGTTGCATGTCACTCCTTCTACCTGGGCTACAATTTTTTCTGTGTGTTTTAAGTCTGACCAAAAGACTGTTTTAGCTGTCTTACCAGTCTCATGTTTTCTCAAAAACAATGCATATTCTTGCTTAGAGAAAATGGGCTTTAGGTAAGCCCATTTCGGTTAATCATCAGAGTGTCATTGACATATAAGCACACCCCTTCAGAACAGCATACATACGATTTTGCAGTGGGTCAGCCCTCTTCAGCCAATGAGTTTGTTATCAATGTTTGGCTCTGCCTAGTAAACAGCCGCTGGTATTTAGGATGTTAGGTAGGCTGAGTAAATATGTCTTGCTTGCTTCCTCAATCTCCCGGCCAGCTACCGACCTATCTCTTTGCTCCCTGCAGTGGCTAAGGTCTGTGAGAAAATGGTCAATAATCAACTGACCGCCTTTGTAGAACAGCATGGCCTCCTTCATCCTGCCCAATCGTGTTTCAGAGCCTCCTACAGTACGGAATCTACATTGGTGTAAATCGCTGAGGCCATACGTGAAACTTTGGATACTGGGGGCAGGGCAGCTCTGGTCCTGTTGGACCTGTCGGCCGCTTTTGATACCGTGCCTCACTCACTACTCCCAGCCCGCCTGCAGATGCTGGGCATCACTGGTTCTGCCAGAAAGTGGCTAAAATCTTTTCTGGAAGGCAGAACACAAGTCTGGATCCCCCCTTTCACATCAACTAGCCAGGAACTACGGACAGGGGTTCCCCAGGGGTCTGTTTTGAGCCCGCTGCTGTTCAACGTTTATATATCACCCCTCATCCAGATGGCAGAGGACTTGGGCGTTAAAGTCGTCGCTTATACTGATGACACTCAGCTTCTGTTCACCTGGAAGAAACATGAGTCATCATCTTCCCATGCCACAATCTGTCTCACAGCAGAGTTCAATTGGCTCACTACCGCCCAGCTTAAATGCAACGAGGATAAAACAGAGATTTTATTCTTCGGCGACTTCCCCCCTCTGTTCTGGCACGCCTTCTGGCCGGATGAGTCTCCCAGGCCCTCCCCTCGGGGCCTTCCGGTCAAGAACCTCAGGATTTGGTTCGACGAAAAGTTTTGTTTTAGCAGTCTAATTAACAAACTGACAGGAACATGCTTTGGCATACTGAAATTACTCAAAAAGTTTCTTCCTCTTCTCCCCTTAGCAGCAAAAGAGACAGTCACTAGAGCGCTCATCACCTCCCATATTGATTATGCCAATGCACTGTATGCTGGCTTGCCTTGTTACCTTCTGGATAAACTATAGGTGGTCCAAAACGCTGCTGCTAGAATGCTTTTCAATCTCCCTAAAAGAACCAGTGTCAGGCAGCACCTGCGTAACTTACACTGGCTACCCGTGAAAGCACGGGTCAAATTCAAAGCCCTGGTAATGGCTCATGCTGCTCTTTACGATCTCGGTCCAGTCTATCTTAGTAAGCACTTCCAGTTGTATGCCCCTAGCAGGCAACTGCGCTCTTCCAATATGCTGAGGGCAAGCACCCCAGGATTCCACCTTAAAAGGACAGGTGGCAGTTCCCTGGCCTATACAGCTGCGGTGGCCTGGAACTCTCTCCCATTTGACCTACGCAGCCTGCAGAATCCCAACCAATTTAGAAAGAGACTCAAAACTTTCCTCTTTAACAGACTGTTTCTCCCCTTTTGGTGAGTCCTTTTCACTGCCTTTCCGCTCTAGGGCTCGCGCCGGGACACTCTTTTGAGTAGCTGTGCGCGCTATAAACTTTATTAACATAACATTACATAACATTACTCTGCATCCAGAGAAGTCCAACCTCAGGAGATATTTCCTTTAGTTCATCCCCCACCAGCTCAACTGCAAATGCAGACTGGTGCTAATTGAGTAATGGAAGTACCAGCAGCTGTCCGCAAAGATCAGACTCACACAGTCTTCAGTGCTGGTCCAAGTGTGGCTGGTGGAGATTACATAACATCAGTGGACAATCAGGCTTCAGTGTACCTCGCTTCAAGAGCTTTGAGTTACACTAATGAACTGATGCACCAGATACTTAACCTGTGTCTCCTATGCCACCATCTGTCCAAAACTCTGCTCTTTCCTAGTCAGTGGTATACCTATTTCAAGCAGTGTGTTTGTGTGAGGGAAGGCTGACCTCCATGTTTTCTGAGTGCATTTCGGGATGTTTCTGTGTAAATGCAGGATTAACATTGTCTTTTGTGAGTGCAGGGTAAGTGGTTTACAGGTTTAATGTTATGCCTGTGTGAGTGCAGTGTGAGGGGTGTTGCTTATGTGAGGGCAGCAATGTGGGAGTGGGGCCCCTGCATGCTGACTTTATGTGCATGTACTTGTCAAGGGCCAGACCTATTGGCTTTGGTAATACTTTTTAAAGCTATGACTTTGACTTGCAGAAACACTGTAAAGGGAGAGGAATTTCAATATTATGAGAGAGGTAGTGAGTTTTGATATGGCAGATGCAGGCTCTGTTGAAGGAGGTTGAGGAGTGTGAGGGGCAACTGACAGACTTAGATGTCACCCTAGTAAAGGGGCCTAGTTACTTTGATTGCAGTAGGGCCCATTGGCAACCTAGCTACACCACTGCCTAAAAAGATAAACAGCTGACCTCATGTAAAGTTATCTAATGCTCATGTAAAGCACTCTAATGCCTTTGGGCCAAATTCGCGATACATAACATAGTCCCACTAACTCTCTTAAGTATTGACAAATGCATTTAAAATACATTTTGGTGGGGGCTCACTACATTTATAGTGTCCGGCTCCATCATGATTCCTTACAATCCACTCACATTAAGGAAAAGGGAACTAGTCTGCAGGTCTGCTTGCCACAGCTCATCAAGTGGAGGGAGGTAGGGTTTTCCTCATTTTCTTCCAACTTCTCTCATGGGGGGAGAGGGAAGGATTGTGCACCCTCACCTAAAAATCCCCTTGAGTTCAACGAACCTTCAATCAACACCCAGAGGGGCTCATGAAGGGGTCAGGGGGCTAGATAAGAGAGTCACTTTCGCACAGATGTTCATCTATAAAGGTCTGTGCTCCTAGTCCTGGCACTCCAGCCTATCGTCCCTGTTGCCACATTATTTCCATAGCCCACTCACTCTATATCCTGGATTCGCACTTTCACTCTTTTCCCCTTTCTACTGGACTCGTCGCAGTCCTACCTACCCAACCATTTTCCTTTTTTTCGTCCAATTGTCTCCTACTCAGACAACAACAGTGCACACCCTTTTTAACAATATAATGGCCACAAACAATATAAGTCATGCAAGGAACCTACAGGCAAATGGTAGACGCTGTTAGACTTTACCTGAACTTTTGGTTTGATTTAAACTCATAATTCCCAGGTCCGGCACTGGGCCATTATCCACTCCAGTTCCCATTAGAGATTTCACTGGCAACTGAGGCCTTGGGTTTCATCAACCCTTTTAAAAAACTGCATGCCAAGTTGATGGGGCCCCTGCTTGTGAATCTGGGTCTCCTATTGCCCACACACATAAATCATGACTCTGAAAGGAAAGCAATGAACAATGTCAGAGTCCTGTGCTCCTCTTCCAGATGGAGTCAACAAGCTCTGATGGATGTCAGCATACAGCATTGATGATGTAAGTGAATGATGTAAACCTAATTTTGCATAGGTTTATATGGATTAACAAATAAAGAATAAAGATTTTCAGACAAAAGTAAGAATCCATATATGCTGCAAAATTCCCTTTGCCATAAGGTGACTCCCATCTCTTTGCATTACCTAAACAATTGTGAAGTCAAAATTAATTTATTACTGAGACATAATTGTGTACAACCGTCTTTAGATGACATGATCAGAAATGTAATACTACTGACAGAAACAATTTTTGAGACATGGCACATAAATATGCCATGGGTTATTCCCACTCTGCTGGGTTGTGTTAATGTTTATGTACATGTGCTGGTTTTGATTGTCCTGTGTGAAAGGTGTCTTCAGAATGTAATATCAGCAGTGGGAAGTGGCCTTTGGGTTAGAACCAAGAACTTAATATGTAAAGTATATTCTAAAAACATAATCAGTGCTTGTTCCTACTGCGGGCAAATATATAAACGGCAGAAGTATAAAAGGATTAGATCCACGGCCGGGCTGGGAACCCAAAGCAGCCCTGATAATTTTCTCAGACCAGCCCCTGCGGAAGCACTGCCTGGTCCAGGGAGGCTGGAAACGCTTGCTTGCTGCTTTTGTTACTGGATGCCGATATTGCAGCACCGCTGCAAAACTGGCCCCCAGTAACAAAGGTGGCCCCCACCCTTCCAGCCTCCTGGGGAAATGCCCGGTATGGCCAGTCTAGTCCTGATTAGATCAACTAAAAAATGAGTGAAAACGCAAATTAAGAATAAGCTAAAACAAGTAAACATTATTAAATTAACAGCAGAGCCATAAAAGCAGCCAAGGCCTGCTAGGAGACATAGATGCATTTGGATAGCTAGCTAGCTAGCTAGCTGGCTAGATAGATAGATAGATAGATAGATAGATGTAGGTAGGTAGGTAGGTAGGTAGGTAGAGAGAGAGAGAGAGAGAAATAATGCATACCTAAAAACAAATGTCACGGTATCATTACAAATTCCCGTTGAGATTAAAAAAAAACACCAAAGACCTATAAGGTCAAAGAGAGGCTAAGAAAACTCTCTGGTAATTTGTGTCATGAACCCAGATTTCTGACGCCTCCTATTGAGTCCAACATCTGCAATCAATCGATTAGAAAGCTCAAATCAGCCAGGGAGTGAGATCTACCGATCGGGATCGTTGTGCCTATGGCAGCATGGGTGCGTCCTAGAGTTACCCTGGGGCCTGAAGCCCTGGACACCCCTGCCTAGCGCCACAGGGGCGGTGCCCACTTAGGGATGAATGAATCGCTGGGCCTTGACCGGCGAGAACCCGGACACCTGTTGAAACTAACTCTGAGTGGGGACAAAACCCTGCAGCTAAAGAAGGGCCTGAAACAAAAGCTGCAGCTGCCAAAATCTGGCCTCAGCCTAAGCCTGATGGATGAGCCCCCGCCAGCGGACACGTACCTGGGAACAACAGGAAACTGATAAGCCCCTTTCTCTCCCGTGACAGAGCTAAGCTCGAACATCTGAAGTGAGAGCAATCAGTCGCATTTACCTTTCGCCATCAAGGCCAAGGCCCTTGGCCGAGGCTGGAGTTCGCCTAAACCGATCAAGTTTCTTGTTCTGTTACCCATTTTGTGTGTCTTTTGTGCTAGCGCAGCAGGCCTCTCGCTTTTAATTAGCGTTTCATGAATAATTCAGACCCAGACTGGATTTCTAAAAAGGTGACTGGGGTTGCTTTTCTTTTTTGAAGTTTACAAAGCCACAGTGCGGGCTGCTTTAATGTAGGGGGTCTAATTCAATTAGCGGTGTGTTGAATACGCAACAGAAACCCAAAGGGGGATTTTTGTGGAGCAGGGATGCTTATGACTTCTGGGCAAAAGAGTTGAAAAAACATCGAGTATTTGGCATTACTACGATTTGTGGCATGGTCTTGTTGGAATAAATAGTATGACTAAAGATTTTGCGTTAGCTTTTGCGATAGTTTAAAAATGTGTTTTTTTTACTAAACTCCTCGTGTATATACCCCGACTGTGATTGATCAGTGTGGCTTGAGATACAACAACCTCAGCATAAAACAATAACAGACAAAACCGTAGTTCTGGCTTTTAATTTGCATATGGAGAGATGTTGAAGGTATTAAGAAAAAAAGGATGACATGTATAGAATGATGCATGCTCACATTGTTATAATAGAAACACACTATACGTAATTAATTCTTTTTAATCGTTATATGGAATGGAACATGTAGGAAATGTTGCAGATTTACATGTAAATTGAGTAAAATGTAGTTATAGCAATATGTGTAAGTATTGTGGTATGGCCAGAGCCTCATATTTAACGTTGCTTATGTTATTTGTGGTAAAGTATTTGTGTAAAAAATCGATGCAGAAAGTGCATTTATTGATTTAAAGCACAGCGAATGTGTTGATGTAAACACTGAAAAGGTGTTTCGCAAGGTTGAGTAAAACCCAGAAGAAATAATAAATGAGTACAAATTGGGAGAATGTGCACCTAGCAAATGTATACAGTATTAACAAATCTGCTTTTGGCCCAGTGTACCTTACTTATAAGATCAAATGCGATACCTAATGTTATCGGGAACTAACGGCCTCGGTGTACTTATTTTTATTTTGCAGTTTTATGTAGCCCAAATCTGACCCTAACCTAAGGTATTTTTAGCGCTTTTAGAGCACCACCAGAATAGGTTCCATATATTTTTATAGCATGGGAATATTAAGAGATATGCCCAGACAATGCCAGGATTCAAACCTAGGGCCAGATGTACAATGCATTTTACCGGTCGCAAACGGCCCAAATGGTAAAATTCATTTTGCTATCTACAAACCCTATTTTGAGACCCGGTAACCTATTACCGACTTGCAAAATAGGGTTTGCGAGTCGCTATTAGGAAGGGGCATGGCAATAGCGTCCCCTCCTAATAGGAAGTCGCAGGGGGATGTAAGATTGTTTTGCGACTGCAAATGTGGTCACAAAACAATCGTGGCAAGCCAGTCGCAAACGGGAAGGGGTTCCCAGGGGACCTCTTTCCCTTTGTGATTGGCAGCGAAATGTTTTTATTTATTTTTTAATTTTTTTTTTATTGAGCAGAATATGAAATATAGAAGGAAGCAGTCAATCATAAGCATAAATATATATACTAATACAGTTAATACAGTTGATGCAGTGCAATACAGACATTGCCAGTTTATACATTTCAGGGGGAAAATCATATAAACTAAAATGCACCTACTAAAGTGTTATTAATCCACCAGATATAATATCTAAAGGTCATTTTAACATTAGAAGACGATACAAGACATACTAAAAAAATTCTAATAAATTTAAAAGAAGACAAGTGCAAGTCTCCATTTGATCAAAAAATTCCCAAACTAAAACAAATTTCCTAACAGCTCCTACCCTTTTCGCATATACCTCTTCATATCCTCTTGCACGTTTCATTTTCTTGTACCACTCTATAAAGGTCGGAGTTTTTGTACTCTTCCAATTCTGTAAAATCAGTGAACGTGCCACCAGGAAGGAGATTGATAAGAACATTTCCCCCCCTCTTGTAAAAACCTGATTTGGGCTTTGTTTTAATAGACCAAACAATGCCACCTCCGGCTCCGGTTGTATATTGCTTCCAAGGGTGCGGCTGAGCTCAGCACACAGTTCCGCCCAAAACTGACTCAGCCTTGGACATGTGCAGGCAATATGTAGCAAGCCGCCCTCGCCAACCTGGTGGCAACGAAAACACTTATTTTCAACTTTGGGATATATTTTGTGCAGGGCATATGGAGTGTAGTAGGCCATCCATTTAGACAGGAATGCCATCCTTTTAAAATTTGCAGCCCTGAGTAACTTATTGCCGTACTGAGAGATGACTTGCCATTCTCTGATTGAGAAGTTGCAGGACACTTCATTTTTTATCTTTTCAAGAAAATTAGTAACGACAAAGGGATCCCCTTGATTTTGGAAAACTCTATACCAGTTCCCTATACCTCGCAGTTTAGTTCTGAACACGGTAGCAAGGACCGATTAGGTACCTATATTTATGTTTATCAAGGATCTAACCTGAAGGAAACTAAAAAGGAGTAACCTACTCTGAATGCCGCATTTAGCCTGAACCTCCTCCCAGGTAGCACATCTACCTCCTATTATGAAATGACCTAATTCTCTAAAACCTTTTCATTCCCAAAGTTTAACAAGGCTATTACGAATGAAGAGGCCCAAACTTCTAGCCTCTATTAAATCCAAGTATTCAAATCCCGAAGACTTAGCTTTTTGAGAGAATTTTTTTTGAAGTCTATTAGAAAATTCTTGTAGTGTCTACCTCCTATTATGAAATGACCTAATTCTCTAAAACCTTTTAATTCCCAAAGTTTAACAAGGCTATTACGAATGAAGAGGCCCAAACTTCTAGCCTCTATTAAATCCAAGTATTCAAATCCCGAAGACTTAGCTTATTGAGAGAAATTTTTTTGAAGTCTATTAGAAAATTCTTGTAGTGTCTTGTATCTTACTGTTTTAGGCAGTTTTGATGTTTTTAAGAAAACCAGAAGCTGAGTTCCGGCTTCATCGACCATCTTTCTAATAAAAAAACCATCCAAAGACCCCCTATTATCGAGCAGCGGAACTAAAATGTCCATAAATGCGGCTTCATAGTAAGTACGGATATGGGGGAGTGCCAGGCCACCCCAGCTTTTATCCAATTGAACAATTGATAGTTTTAGCCTAGAAGCTTTTTTATTCCAAATAAACTGGCGAAATAATGTTTCCAGTTCTTTAAAATACACTGCATTAACTTTTATTGGAATATTGGAAAAAAGAAAAATTAATAGGGGTAGCACTGACATCTTAATTAGGGCAACACGCCCTATCACCGAAAGGGGAAGAAATACCCACTTTGCCAATAGATCTTTAATTTTGCTAAGTGTTGCTCCGTAATTTAGCCTGAATAGATCCGCGTATTGATTTGAAACATAAATTCCCAAATAGCGGATCGGCTCAGGGGAATATGCTTGTTGTTTCAATATATCTGGAAGAAAATTACAGCAGACATTCAGTGCCAAGACCTCAGTTTTTTTTGGATTAATTTTGTATCCTCCAATTGCCTCAAACTGAGCAAACTCCCTTAACATCTGATCAATATTTTGTTTTTCTGGTTTGAGGTAGAGAATGATGTCATCAGCAAATAGTTTTATTTTCGACATACCCTCTATTGGAGTTTTTATACCTGTATTATCCCTAATCCTCGCCGCTAGAGGCTCTAGGAAAAAGGTAAATAAAACTGGCGACAGGGGACAGCCCTGCCGAGTCCCACGTTTAATATCAATTATGCCTACCGATTCTGAGTTTATCCTGATCTGAGCCTGGGCTCCTAGATATACATTCTGGAGCATAGTAATAATTTGCCCTGGAAATCCAAACCTTTCAAGCCCATAGAAAAGTGCATCCCAATTCACAAGGTCAAATGCCTTCTCGGCATCGACCATCATTATTATTGCGGGGGTTTGGTGGGTGTTAAAATAATCAATTGCTTGGACTAGCAAACCGGTATTTGATGTCATTGAACGGCCTGCTATAAAGCCCGATTGATCTAAATGTATTACATGTTGGGCCACAGATGAGAATCGATTGGCCCAAATTTTCATCAATAATTTGTAATCGACATTTAAAAGACTAATTGGCCTATAAGAGCCAACCTCCCTAGGACTTTTTCCCTTTTTTACAAAACTGACTATGCATGATTCTTTAAAAGCCGCCGGAATGTCCCCTCCCACTTTAATTTGATTAAAAAGCTCGAGCAGAAATGGAAATAGCTCAGCCGAGAAAGCTTTATAAAATTCGGTCGGAAGACCGTCATTCCCGCAGGCTTTACCTCCCGGCATTGAGGCCAGAGCTCTGGAAATTTCTTCTGTCGAGATGTCGGCCATTAAAGCCTCTCTCTGCCCTGTAGTGATCTGAGGGAGAACCAAGTCATCAAAGTAAGTCTGAATTGCTTGTTTCGATACCTTGTATTCAGTTGAATAAAGATTTTTGTAATGATCAATAAAAATTTTAGAGATATTATCTTGTCCAGAAACTATGTTCTGGGTCCCAGGATTCACCACTTCGTCAATAACCGCTGCTTCTTGTTTGACTCTAGTTGACCATGCCAATAATTTTCCTACCATCTGGCTCTCTTCATAGGTTTTCTGCTGGTATGCTTTTGAACTACTTATCTCTTCCATAACAAAGAACTCCCTCAGTTCCTGTTTGGCCCTAGTTAGTTCCTGCCCTGCACCCTGACCCCTCACGGAGGAGCCTCTCTTCTTTTTTGCCAAGGCCACTTCAACGGCTTTCTGGAGTTCTCCAATTCGAGCTTTATGTTCTCTTGCTTGTTCTGCCATAAAAGCAATCATTTGTCCTCATACTGAGGTTTTAAAAGCCCCCCAAACTGAAAAAAGCCTTGCAGTGCCCCTATTGATCCTAAAAAATTCCTTGATCCATTCTTGCATGTTAATTATCCACTGTTGGTTGGTGAAAAGAAGTCTATCCATCTGCCACCTGGATTTTTTTCTGACCCCCACTACTAGATCAACATCGAATTTTACTAAAGAATGGTCTGAAAAAGAGTTGGCCATAATCTCAGTATTCGAGCAGCTCAAAGAGCGTGACACTAAAAAAATCGATACGAGAAGCTGACCTGAATTGACTAGAATAATAAGTAAACTGTTTAGTTGCACCATGAGCCCTTAGCCAAGGATCCACCAACTGATAATCCTGTTTCATGACATCAATCAGCTTTTTAGTCCTAGGTTTCATCTGTCTTTTTGCTTTATTCGATGTATCTAATTGCAAATCCTGTACAAAGTTAAAATCCCCCCCCTAAGATAATTGGACCGAGCGCTGCTCTAGCATTATCATTGATATTTTTAAGCACCGTAAAATCATCTACAACTGGTGCATAATAGTTCACCAAATTCAGCAAGTTACCATCGACTCTTACCACAATCCAGATCCATCTACCATATGGATCTCTATAAATTTGAGTAATATCCCAATTTAGCTCCTCGTCCAAAATAGATAGCAACCCCCGTTATTGCTGCCTGGGCAGAAGCAAAGTAGGCCTTAGTAAAGTTCTTTGGGATAAACAGGTTAGGTTGATTAGTTTTAAGATGAGTTTCCTGTAAAAACAGAATTTGGGGAGAGAATGCTGCCAACCATCTTATCAAACTGCCATACTTTCGTTTGTTCGAAATACCATTGACATTGATCGATATAATGCGAACCTTATTAACCATTTTTAGCACTGCTATTTAGATCAAAGACATCAGTAAACATACCACTCTTTCCAATATGATATTTTAAATAATTCTGCTTATTTCCTTTTTCTGCACTCTCTATTTAAAATTTTAAACAATTCTGCTCATTTGCTTTTCCACCCCCACCACCCTTCCTCTGTGCCCTAACCCAAGCCCAAGCCCCCCCTAAAACCCCGTGACCCTGGCCCTTGCTGGCAGAAGGGGAATTGCCCGCCTTACCCCCTACCGGCCCACCCTTGGGGCCCCTCATAACGGGGGCCATGGTGTTGCACCCCGATGTGATGCCGCCCCCCACCGCGCCCTAAAAAAAAAAAAAAGAAACAAAATAGGGCTATGGCAGATCCCGCCTGCACGTAGCCCAGGTGATCATCGCCCCGCCCCGTACCTGGAAACGCGAGAGAGTTGATGGCGGCGTGAGGCACGGCGTCTTGGTGGTTTTCGTCCTCGCTTCTTTGCTGCTGATACATTGATACATTGTATCCTCTGGGTGTTTGGAGCTTTCGGGGCCGCTGGAGAGCCGGAGCCATTTTTAAGCTCCCTTCGAGACCCGCCTGCCTGCTTTACATTTTCTGGACCTTCCCGGGGGTTGTGGTGCTCGAGACTCCCTTGAGCCTGTTCTTACTTCCCGCTCCTGTCGGCTGCCGGCTCCCGCGGTTTCTTGAATCCCGCTTACTCTGCTGGTTGGCGACATCGATGTGCTGAATCCTGAAGGCGGAGGGAGCAGGGATACATTGTAGCACTCTGGCAGGCTGATTGAGCAAACTAAGAAGTCCAGAGGAGAAGACGTCGATCCCTACCAGGTTTTTTTTTTTTTTTCTTCTTCTCAGAGCCGTGGCTTTTTTCAGAATGCCAAAACCTGAGTGAAGTGAAGGTGATGAGGAGAAAGTAGAAAGTGGATTGAGGCTGGCTTGAGTGGATTGAGCGGATTGAGGCTGGTTATATCGGTAGGGCTGGGAGAGGAGGAGGAAAAGGGAAGGAATTTTTTTCAAGGAAAAAAAAAGGGAAGGTGCATTGGGTGTGGTCTCCATCAGTTAAAGTATATATACTGCGACCAACTCCAAGTACAATGGGGAGACACACTAAAAACCCCAATACTCCGACTCAGTCAGACTCTAATTTGCCCCCAAAATTGAAAACTCGCAATATACAAATGAAAACGATCCAGGGTACCTCAAAAGCTGAGCGGGAGCGAGTTCAGAAAAATCGTAGAGGGTCTACCCCCATAGTCAATTCAAGCTCAGAAGAGGAAGTCCTAGATCGAGGCGAAGGTGGTCAAGAGGGCCTCCAAGGAAAATCAGACAGTGCTTGCCAGGGACTGACGAATTCAACTACACTGGACATAGAAGGCATCAGTACCGATACAGCCCTGGAGACAGAGAACCAGGATAAGAATCCTTCGATGGAAAACCAAGAGGGCATGCGAATAAACCCCCCCAGTCTACTGGCAGGCAAGAATAAGGAGTACTTGATTTTCCAGAAAACCAAGTCTTCTCAACCTTTAATTCAGCCTCTACTCTCTCCCCCGCAACAGGCTCCCAAGCTGGACATTCAAAGTGCGAGGGTTCCACAAATTGACCAACTCCAGCCTTTTTCCGAAACTCTTACTCATGCACCTCCTCTGCTCTTCCACCCAATGGGGGACTCCTCTCCTCCTGTGCTATCATCAGAGGTAATCGAAGATGCCACGGAAGTAGCTTTGGAAACAATAAAGGTATCTGCAACAGGATCTGCATCAGGATCTGCAACAGGATCTGGGCCTACTTTCCAGTGGGATATTAAAACCATGCTCAACCTCATTCTTGAGGAGATTAGGGAAATGAAGGCCACACAAGCAACTGAAATTGCGGCACTACATGCACGATTATCAAAAATCGAAGAGGTTGTGGGGGCTATGCCATCTCGTCTGCAGGAGGCAGAATCTAGAATTTCACAGCTAGAAGACCAGATGACTTCAATCCAGCAGCAAGCCTCAGCTGATAAAAAACAAAAGAACTTTCTGGAACTCAAGCTTGAAGAGCTGGAAAATCATTCTCGTCGGACCAATCTCCGCCTGGTTGGTGTTCCAGAGGGATGTGAAGGAACCCAGCCAGTACAATGGGTCGAATCCTTCATAAAGGAGTCTGTCCTCCCTGAATTCTCTGGGGACCTTACGATCACTCGTGCCCATAGAGTTCCAGCCCAGCCTTTTCCTAACTCTAAATTGCCTAGAACAATTTTAGTTAATTTTTCAGATTACCGTTTAAAAGAGAAAATTTTGACCAGGGCAATTCAGAAGAAGCAATTTTCATCACGAGAGGTCCCCTGTCGTATATTCTCGGACATGTGTGCTGCAGCAGCGCGCCGTCGAAAGGAGTTTGTTAAACTACTTTTCCTATTTAAAGCACAGGGGGCTCAGGCGGCCATTGCCCAACAGTCGAAACTTCGAGTCTTGGTTCACGGCAAGTTTCACATGTTTTCAAACTTAGATGAAGCACAGGAGCTTTTGAAGCAAATCACGAAGGACAAGGACAAGTAAAACAGATAGATTGCTTCTTTGTATCTTTATAGTCGTCTATTTTGTTTCTTTTTCAGCGAAATGTTTTTAAGAGCAGGCAGTGGTCCCACCGACCACTGTCTGCTATTAAAAAATGAAACTGTAACGTTTCATTTTTATTTTTAAAATGCATCCCATTTTCTTTGAGAAAAACGAGGTGCATTTAAAAAAAAAATGCTTTATTGAAAAAGCAGGTACAGACATGGTGACCCCAGCACACCACCATCCCTGTTAGTGCTGGCCATTCCCAATGGGTCGCAAAATGCAACCTGCCTCATGAATATTTATGAGACAGGTCCTTTGTAACTCATTTGGGAATCGCAAACATTGTCTCAGACACTGTTTTACATCAGTGTTTGCGATTCGCAATTTGCGAGTGACCAAAAAATGCAAATTGCGATTTGCAAACATTGATGGTCGTACATCTGGCCCCTAGTGCCACAATTCTGAGGAGGATAACTTTAGCAGCAAGTCCACATCTTCATATTGCATATACTTGAGATTTCCTCCTGGTATTTTACCTCAATAAACACTCTTTATCTTACTGGAAAGTTGTCAACCCTTACGGTTGTGCCTGTACAATGAATTATTAGTAGGAAGTGTGCATTACACTTCTCGCCTCCACTGTCCATTTAAAAAAACATTGAGTAATTGATAGTTAAAACATATTTTGCTGGTATGTTATATCTACATCAAGAAGGATGTGCATAATCTTTGTAAACAAACCGATAATATTGAGGTGCATATATTTTACAGCCACCTATCTTTGGCACACTTACAATATCTGGAAACAGTCTTTTTAATATTAACTATCTAAGCAACATAGTATCTTAGGAGGCCCTGTGAATATTTTAACTAAAATTATGTTATTATGAGTTTTTTATAAACAGATATTCTGCACTTCATTGTTTGCTGCTCTATATGTATCATCATCAATATATTTATGTTAGTACATTCATGTAAATTTAGGGCTCCTTGTGTGATTGTTCTTTCTTTTAATTCATTCTAAGAATGCATTTTTATCCGAAGTAAACTTGATGATGAGTAAGATACTTATTTCACTTATGCTGCCCATGTATTATGGGAGGATGTGGGTATCTGTGTGTGTTTATCATATGCCTTGCAGTGCTGCCCCTTTCCTGTGAAAGCTTGCACTGCTTCTGCAATGGTGCACCTATGTCGTATGCTAGTGAAAATTGATGCAGCCCTTCTCAATATTTAAAAGTCAGAACCACTGGCACTGTGGAGTGTGGGGGAGGGTTGTCATGGTGCAAATGGGCGAGGGTCCACTGGGTGCAATGGGTAGCACTGGATGCCTGGTATGGCAGGAACCACTTAGCGCTGTGGGATTCAAATTTACATTTCAAACACAAAACAGGCACTGCACAGGAGGCAGGTGTCTATGCCTACCCTGACACACACAGAACCGATTTAGTGTTGAGAGTAGTAATACAAACTTAGAAACACATACAGAGAGACAAACATCCAAGTGCACGCACCACCACCAGATAGGCACCATAAGTACTGATTAATCATCAAGACTTTGCCCTTGTGCATACATTTTATCTGCTCTGATCTCTCTATGCTGGCTACTAATTCCTGCTTGCCATACATTCCAATCCAGTTCTTTTGTATTGTGTTTAAATCTATACATGGTGTAGCATTAATTACTAGCATTCACAGGTGTGAATAACACATTTATAGGCCAACTGCCACGCACCTGACACCGTGTGGATTACACATCCCAAAGAGCATTGCAGGTTCGCTCTGCTGTGTTCCCCCACTCTCCCGCTGCTCACGTGTATGGGCAACTGAAGCCTGGGCAAAGACTGTGCCAAAGGTAAACCAGCCGTGAGCCCTTCAGAAGATGGACTGGCCTTCCTGACATTCACCACAAGGTTCTGTTTTATTTTTTGACTGGCTTCTGGGAATTGTTGCATAAATAAACGTCTGAATAAATAAATGTGTATTAACTAACTGATGGAGACTCAGATTAAGTGTACTACACAAACTAGATGGACATTCTCTCTCTTCCTAAACTGCTGGACTTCATGGAAAGAGAACTTCACATTGAAAAGATTAAATCCAGTAGCTCTATTGT
Source organism: Calotriton arnoldi (assembly GCA_963921515.1). Classification (NCBI taxonomy): domain Eukaryota; kingdom Metazoa; phylum Chordata; class Amphibia; order Caudata; family Salamandridae; genus Calotriton; species Calotriton arnoldi. The sequence goes on along the minus strand of CAWUFW010000494.1, from coordinate 1,698,364 downwards.
GTTTACTAAGAAGTGTCAAATATGAGCACAGGGAAAGATATTGGGAGACCTTCACCAAGGCAATAAACTAAGCACTGTGGAATGTAGTAACCCAATATTTTGTGTGAATGTAAAGAAATTAGAGCAGGTCTTAGAGGGTTTACCCACAGGTGAATTAGAAGGGTTGAAAACAGCTAATAGCAATATGAAAGAAGGAGTGAAAACCATTCAAAGGAGGTGTTGCAATCACCCCCCCCCAAAATATGTTGACATTGCTTGAGTAGCCAAAACTATCTTCCTGTCAGAGAAAGGAGAGAAACGGAAGATATGATTTGTCACTAACAACGAATAAAAATGATCATGGCCATGCCCAGTTAGAGACTCAGAGTCATCGAATGAAACAGAAGATAGGGACTGCCATAAGGTGAAGTTAGCACCCCGTGTCCTATTACATGCTGTAATCATTTGGTAGTCCTGAAGACACATAGAAGGGGATTCAAGATATAGAGGTGGAACAGTCAGAACATTTGGTGGCCCCTACACCTGGATGGTATGAAGTTTGATTGAGGTCTAGGGTAAAGAAATACAAACCATGAAAGGAGAGATGAAAGTGAAGTGTGGGTCAAACCTAAAGACCATGTAGCAACTAATGAGTGCCCAATGTACAGCATTTTGCCATTGGGAATGATCTACTAGCAAAAGGAAATGAAGAATATAAAGAGATTATAGGGCAATAGCTGCCTTTGGGTCTCCTAGATAGCACAGCTTAGTTGATATCTCAGATATAATGTCCCCTGGTCAGTAGTCAAAGAGAGCTGGAGGAAATGTTAGATTTCCCAGAGGAATGGTAGAGGGCTAGAATGAGAGGTGGAAAAGAGAACTAAAATTGATTAGTTGTGGTTATTATTTTTTGTTTTTGTTTTCCACCTAATCAGCTGTGTAAACTGTTCTAGTATTATTTTTAAGAGCCACCTCCTTCATTTTCTGAACTGAATGTTCTTTTAGGTATGATTGGGGTTGTCTGTTCAGCTTCATGTTGGTTATATGGTAGTATCTTAGGAGTTGGGAACAGATTTGGGGACTCATTATACTGAAGTAGTCAAGTTAAGTCAGGTTATACTTTACTCAGCTAAAATGAGCTATAAAAGTGCATAGCAAAGATAAGATACAATACTGTACAAACAGCTATTAAACATAAAATTAATTGAATAATATATACAACAAAATTACCATAAAATTAACAATAAAAACCAATATGACCTATCCAGCTCAGTAGCTCTTATTTTCAAGATAGCACTTTTTATATAATTGATTATCGCATAACATACTTCAGTGCTCCCTAAATGCTGTAAAAAATGATATAATATATATATACCCTGGTCCTTGTGAGTAGGGTGGCCCTTGTTTTTTCTTGAACGTAAAATGGCAAAAGAAATCTTATGAGATCTCATGTTAAATTTATGTAAAATTGGGAGCAAGAAACGTTTCCTTACAAGGAGGAAAGTGAGCAGAGTAATATAAAGTGCATTGTGCTTTGTGTGGTGTTACCATCACAAGGGCATGTGGGAAGTGATGTAAACCATGACTCTTGGATGGGAAAGGCCAGCATAAAGCTGAGTATATTAAGTTGTAACCTCATAATTAAAAATTGATGCCACTCATTGGAAATTAGCTGAAGATAGAGTACTGGCATAAGGTTCACAATCGGATCACAAGGAATTATGTCTAAATCCCTTGCATGCAAATTTGCCTTATGCACAGAAAAACATTGCTTATAAAGTAGTTCTTTAACTGCAGAGGGGGTGAAATGCAAGGAATTCTATGGGTTTGAAAAGAGCTCTGGTGTCAGTAATTCATTAACACTTTTTTTAACATGAAAAAAAACCATGGGATGTCTTTCACATTATCTAAGGTAAGACAATCCAATATTATGGCTCTGGAATAGTACGCTTCTGGTTTCCTCCAAAGTCTTAACCATAATTACAAACATTGTAATTTATTGTAATCTTCTGCAAAGTCAAGGCCCACCTCAGTATGACAGAAGATTGGAGGTGAAGATTGGAGAACAGTGAAGAGTCTACGTGTAAATTTGTTTTCAACTTTTTGCAAAGAGCCAGCATCAATATAACCACACTCTCCTGCTCCAAATTTACCGATGGATAGGCACTTACTTTAAAAAATATTAACTAGTTCTTTGACCAATTTATGCCCTAATATTTTAGGAAAACACAAGATTGAGTTGACATCTTTGGAATTATAGGACTCTAATTTTTAACAAGAACTTCCAATTAAAAGAGGAATCGAATGGAATTCCCAAGCATCTAAAAAATTTGGGCTTTAGTAAACTGTGCTCCAGAAAGGATGCATTTTCAGGATTTAGAAATCCTGGATCTGCACTTATTTATGAATGACTTAGATACATTTGACTTTAGCCCAGGATCATCCATAAAAGTGTTGAATGTGTCCAAAATAATCTGCAGCCCAATGGCAGTTCTGGGTATTTCAACCAAACATTTTATAAGTTTCTTCCAACCAGCAGGAGTTTGTAATCTCATAGTGACAGCGTCACATATGTGTAATTCCTGAAGAATATGCTGGAGGCTGCTAAACCACTGAAAGTTGCAAGATTTAGCTAGATGTTCTTTAATCAAGTAGCAACTTGCACCCTCTTTTACCAAAAGAGTTTGATACCAACAGTTTAGTATTCATTAGTAATAACTATGGGCCAGATGTATCAAGAATTGCTTTTGCGATTCTTAAATAGCAAATTTTACAGATTCGCTATTTAAGAATCGCGCAATGTATGTAGGATTTGGAAAAGAAATTGCGAATCCTACATATTCCTTAATAGCGAATCGCAAATTGCGCATGCAATTTCAAGGGTGCAAGGGTGCCAAAAGGACACCCTGAGGCACCACTGAAATATGCATGTGTACACATGTGGCGCACATACATGCCCTAAGGGCATGTATGTGTGCCACATGCCACTTAGGAAAATGCTAAAAAGTGCATTTTTAAAGGCATTTGCAAATTACCACCAACTAGAAGTTGGTGGTAATTTGCGATTCCTTAAAGCCAGGTCGCATTTTTTTCTTGCTTCCTGCATTGCATTTAAGGAATCGCAAATTGCGATTCCCTAAATGCATTTGCAAAATAGGTAATCGCAAAATTGCGATTACCTATTTTGCGAATGCCTTTGGGATGATACATCCCAAAAGGCTTTTTCCCGTTCGCAAACGGGCCGATTCTGAGAATCGGCCCACTTGCGAACGGGAAAACGCTTGATACATCTGGCCCTATAAGTTATATTTGGTATACCCAATTCAAGCCTCTAGAAATATCCTGAAGTCCTTTGAGTGAGTCCAAGCCAACATTTCCATATTGTCATTTGAGAAGATAAGATTTCTTTTAGGTGCCTTGCCACACAATCTTGCTTCTGCAAAGCAGCAGTCTTACAATGTTTAAATTGTGTTTCAAAGCACAAGGTTATTTGCGTATATCCCCTTTAAGCAACCAAATGCAAAAGTATACGCTCACTTAATTTCTGTTATGCACATGAATAAATAGCTATAAAATGTATTTAAAACTTTAAAATCACATGAATGATTTGACCATGTGCTCCCTTCTTGTCATAATGCCTCTTTCTCAAATACCACATAGACGAAAGAAATCTAGCTGAAAATTATTGTTTCTATTGTATCTAATCTTTTGGCAGACCTAAACCTTCCTTTTAAATGCTAAGAAGTCACCCATAAGTAGGCCTTACTGTGCATAAGGTGGGGTGCATGATATTTAAAAGTAGAACATGCAAAAGTTAATGTTAAACTTTTTCTTTACAGTGAAAAGGCCCCAAAAGCCCATAAAGGTTTCACTGTAGCAGGATTAGCAGTTCTATAGGAAAGTTTTGGAATCCAATATGATTTTTTTAAATGTTATTTTTGTCTAGGAAACAGCTACACATTATATGTTAGAACATTTTAAAATATTTATGACAAGCCCCATTTACTGGTAAATTTGGCTTTGTAATAAATACTTTGGAAAAGGTACTTTTAGAAAGGTTTCCTAAAGTCTTTGGAAGCCCATTTGCATGAGCTCCATAAGTCACCCGAATCTGAATACCCCCTTGATGAATTGAGAACTTGGTCCCAGGGCTGAGACAAAGGCCCTGGGTGTGGGGAGGTGTTCTTTTCCTCTAGCAGGATTGCCACATGGGCTGGGCCCCAAACTTGATTGGTTTCAAAGGGACCTATTCTGTCATAGGCAAATGCTAGTTGACACCTGGGCAGGGCCCTTCTTTGTAGCCCCAGCCCCTGGCATTAATCCCAGCGGAAGAGAAGCTGACGGACGAACTGCTTTCAAGTGAACTCAGAGGAGGGGTTGCTCATTTTGCTTGACACCTATAGTTTGGGGACACAGTTTTTGCAAAAGCCGAAAAGGGTTTCACCATCTTCGATTTAGGCAGAGAGGTCCACTGTGAGATTGTTTGTAATAGGTCACACAGGAACTGCTGCAAATGTGGGTAGGGTTAACCTTGAAAGCTGGTAAGGGAGGAGCTAGGCATCAACCCCACCAAGTGGCACATGTATGATGTTACTACACTTGCCTTTACCATACATGCCTTTACCACGAGTATTTTACAATGCATGCCTTTTCCATTTACAGGGGACAGCATTAAATGTACTTTTACCACGCATATGTTTACCTAGCATGTCTCTACCACACATGTATTTACCACACATTTTTTTACATTACATTTTATTTCTTAAAACACTAAAAAAGTACTGTTAATTTTAAAACACTACGTTTTTTTATTTTACACAGAAACCTTTAAAAAGGTACCTTCAAATTCTGCTCCCAACCATGATGGCAGACACTCACATAAACAAGGTCAAAATAAAAACATCAGAATGAACTCGTAATGAAAAACATAGTTTTAGTCATACATTTCATTGAAAAAAGAAAGTAATTCTTACATGTATTTTATTAAACATTATGGTTAACTCTTTAAAACACTATTAAAACAGGCATTCCCTGTTTTGTGCTCTGACCTGTGAAGTGACAACATGCTGTTGTGTCTCACTCCGCCTGCACTGTTTGTGCTGCCTGGTTACATCCCCTGTCACCCCAGATCCAGTCCACCCTCTTCCTCCCATTATCTTGATCCTCCCATCTCCCCATACTCCTGCTCTTGATGTACAGCACTCCATGACCCTACACTGCCACTGCCCATTTAATTTTGGCCTCCTTCCTATAGCCATTGCTCTTTTAATTTTGGGCTCCTTCCTACAGCGCCTGGAAATCCTGCTACTAACATGGCCTTGTGAAGGGCCTGCATGTGCCAAGTGCTTGACTTTCAGACTTCCCAACAAGACAGTCTGTTTGTCCTGAGTTCCTGTTTCTTTTTTCAAGACTTTACCCACTTACCTGATCCTGTGGACAGGCTTTGTTGTGGCATCTACCTTTCGTCCTGACATTCAGAGTCAACGTTTTCTTCTGTAAGAGATGACAGCACTAATCTGCACCAACTTTGGTGGTACACTCCAGCAAAATACCAAGTAAGCATGCACTACAAACTGCATTTACCAGAATGCTAAGGGGCGAACTGTGCTGGGAGGTCAGCAGTGTGCTCCTACCCCTTCCTGTTTTCTTCTTAAGGTGATCACCTGCAAGGAAAACAAAAGAGACAGTTATTATTTGCACGGTAAGGCGATTTACCACGTGCTTGTGCTAGCCAGGAAAAGGAGCGCGGCAATTGAAAAAAGACTTGTTAGACAATGATATGCTGAGTTACTTTTTAGGTATTTAGGTCAGAGCAGCAGCCAAAGACATTCACAAAGAAAAGGCCATAGCAATTAAGCCAGAAGAGAAGGACTAAGAGGACCCTGAAGGCAAGACGCCTCACTGAACTTTTAGAACTGGCATGACCCTTTGAAGAGCCCACAAAAGACGCAACTGAATGAGTAAGAATGACTATTCCAACTCTAAACAAAGCCACTTCATGGGAAGGCGGTGGACACTAGAATAATGACAAATGCCCACAAAATATAACATTTCATAATTGTTTCAAAAATGTATTTGAATTTTAAAATACCACTAATCTTTTTTTTCAGTGCAGTACATACAACTCATTAGAAGACCCCTGCAAGGATTTTGTTTTCAGAAATGCCTTTTAGAAAAAAGTATATTTAATGCAAACTACTTTTAAAGTTTTTTTAAAAGTCTTTCTTTGTTTTACTCCCACAGGTTGTAACTTTTAATTTCTTAACAGATGTAGTAAAAATCCTTAGGCATTACCTTTAATATTTGTATTGTTCTCCAAGGAAATATCCTAAGTTTCAAATATTTCATTGCATTCAAAGCATTGCATCAAACCAAACAAAAAGTACATATTTTCCAAAGTCATTTTACCACTTCTATTAATTATTGTAATTCTTGACCACCTGAATACACTTTCCACAAGGCTGAGTCTATTTTCTTGCCAGTTGGATCTTTAATGATAGACTCCTCCACCAATGGTGTATGGCCCACCAGCTTGTCACCAGTGTTAGAATCAGCACTGAGTCAGGTAAAAACTGTCTCCATATAAGAAAGAGGATACAATTAGGTCGTAAACCAGGACAAATTGATTGTTTGGATCTTTCTATTCCCTTAAAATTGCTTCCACAGCATGAGGAAGTTTAAGCAGTCCCAACTGAGGAGAGTACCAAAACTATCTTTGATATGAGCCAAATTTTCTGGACGCATATCTTTACCTATGCATTTGTCCATCTGATCTTCTGACAGACTCTTGAATTCCTCTCTTTCATAATCAAAAGAATCAGGAGAGGGCAGATTGGAAACTTAAGTTAAATCCACAAAAAGATATTACTTATCACTCTTCAATGCAGCAATAGTCTCTATAACTATCATCTTTAGCCTCCCCTCCCCTCCTTTCCATGGCTGTTTCTTGGAGGGGATGGAAACTGAGGAAAGGAGAAAAAGGATACACATAGTGCAGGTTTTCAGAATGGTCCTCCATCAGAAACAAGAATTGCCAGGTTTTGTACTGCTCAAGGAATCCCACACAATTATCAGAATTCCGAAATCACCACCGGGATCATAGCTAAACATAACCAAACCCTTGCCTGAAGACTGCATGTCTTCTCACCTTGGCTGCCTCTGTCCACCAACTGAAAGCAAACCTCAGCACATTTGCAACAGAAATATTCCTCCTGCATGCTTTCTTAGCTATGTGCTGAAAGCAAACACATAGAGGCATCCACCACAACTCCTCGTCCTTGTTCTCTTCAAATTTTAAAGTCATCAGGATTAAAATACAAGGGAACATATTGACCTTGTCCACATCATCCTTCGCTGCACGGACTGTTCCTCCTGAGCCTAGCAGGGAAGGATCTTGTTGGTGATGTTGCAGTATCGTTCCCAGCAGAAATCTGAGGAGGTAATAGAAACACACAGCAATCCTCAGCGTCATCCCAAGAGACACAGGAAACAAATAAATTGAATGATGGGAAGGATAGCCTCTATATGGTGCCCAGCAGGAGTGGGTGAGGTATCCTTCACCTACCCTACCATATCCTGTCTTAAGGCAGCTGGCTTCACCTCCAAAATAGTGACTGGCTCGAGGAGAAGGAACGTGGAGGTCATTTTTATTGGGAGTGTCTTTTAAGTAAACACCTCGTAACTTTTTCTATACAGGACAGAACTGGATTCTAACAGTTTAGGGTAATGCCAAGGTACACAAAGTCTAGATCAGCAATTTGCCTTCATTTATGCAAAGTATTACTTTATTTCAAATGTCAATAGTTAAACAGGCATACCTCAAAACAGCAGACTGCTCACGAACACAAAAGAGATATGAAAAAGTTATTTTAAACATCTGTCTAGCCATCGAACATTCTGTACCGATGCATTAATGTGTGATCTAAATGCCACTTCAGGCTGTTTTAAAGCTTTTAAAATTCCATACATATCCTTCAGGATAAGCAAAGCTGAGCTTTTTGCATTATTCATTTGCACAGTAGAGATTGCAAAATGTTCTTAATGGAACCAAGAGGTCATAGTCTTACGAGCTACCAAGTAAAACATTTTACATTATGGTGATTATATTCGTAAGGAAAATATTTCATGTGTAAGAAGAGGAATAATTTGGAAAACTGCGGGGCATTATCTAGAGCTACACCATGCGAATCAGAACCATATCCGGCTCATAAATTATTAACCACAGAATCCAAAATGTGGAAGTAGAAATCTGACTTAAAGGTCACATTCTAAGATAACGAAATTAGGATAATGATTTCTCTGATTCACCAAAACATTACCTGGCCAATGTTATAATTGACTTCACCAAAAAATAATTCGAAAAGCCATTACAGATTGTCTATCAAAGCTCAACCATACATAAGCCCCTTTCGAATCTGCATGTTCCAGGCACTTCAATATCTGCTCCAAGCGATCGACCTCTAGGTTTACAAACAATGGGCCATATTCTCAAGGAAGTGGCGGAGAGAGGCGTTAGCCTTCTTGGCTTAACGCCTCTCTCCGCCATTTCGGAAACGCGAGGCTGCATCCTATTCTCAAGGATATGGTGCAGCCTCGCGTTTCCCCATGCGATGGCGCTAAGTTTCACAACTTAGCGCCAACGCAGACACCCTTGCACCATAGTGCAAGGGTGTCTGCAAGCAGGGAGGTTTGTTAATGTACAGGAAGGTGCCCCTTCCTGCACATAAACAAACCTTAAATGCCGTTTTGTAACTTACATGTGTGCTGCTTCATGCAGCACACATGCAAGTTACAAAACGGCATTTAAAAAAAAGGTTTGTTCATGTACAGGAAGGGACACCTTCCTGTACATGAACAAACCATGGCATTTTGCTTTTTCCATGTGTGCTGCACATATGGAAAAAGCAGAAACGAGGAGAAATAAAGCATTTCTCCTCGTTTCGCCACCTTAAGACCAGATTTTTCCTGGTCTTAAGTTTGGCGCTACCTCCTATTTACGCTGCCCTTGTGAATAGGAGGTAGCGTCAAACTCAATGGGTGTTGCGGTGGAACGCCCACCGCAATACTCACTGCACGCCCCCTTCACGCTAAAAACAGCGTGAAGGGGGCCCTATTCACAAGGCACCGTTAAGCCACTTAACGTGGCTTAACGCTGCCTTGTGAATAGGGCGAAGCCCCTATCGCCACAACTACGTCACTGAAAGTGACGTTGTGGTGGCGATGGGGGCTTGAGAATATGCCCCTAAGTGTGATATAGTTTCAGGAAGTGACGAATGAGTCCGATAAGCTAGATCCTCACTCCTGCTATAACTGTGGTCTCTGCTTCTTACACGACAGCATGTTTTCTCGAAATCTTTCCTTAATGCCTATTTACTTAAAGATTTACATGTACTGCAACTATGTATGCTTCTAAAGTATTTACATGGGCAAAGGGTGCTATCTATGACTTAAAAGATGATAACTCTTGCATGAACTCTTCTATATAGGAGGAACTGAATGCAATATGCCAATTGTGCAGGTTCCTGGAGTTTCAATAGGGCTTTTCCAAATTAAAAATATAGAAATGCCTTTCTCAGCAAGGACAATTACACCAATGCACAACTAATGCATGAATTGTGGAGGCCTCAGTGCAAAATTAACATCAATACACAGCAGTTATATATATTTTTCTCACAAGAGCCACAACTGTGATTTCATCGTGGTTTTGTACTCACATTACCAATTTAGAATAGTTTGGTCACTTTTAGCCAACTTCACATGCTTTTGGACATTACTTCCAAGGACGGAAGATGTTCTCTGTAAATGTGATTAAATGACTATGTAAAATCATTGCAAGGCAGCCGTACAGTTGTAATGAAGGCTTTGAATTATGCCTCTAGCAAGCCCCAACTTTCCCAACACTGGTGCTTGAGCAATCCGGCTAATCCCTTTTGCAACTTTATCATACCCATAGGCTATATTCCGGTAGCTGTTAAGGCACAAATGCAAACTGGTACCATGCCCTTGTTGGGATGTTTAGATGTTTCTGCCTTTTAAGGTAAGAGCAGAGTATGCTGGAACTTGTAGTTCCTTACTTCTAATGGAAAAGTAAAAGTAGAAGACTCCCTACTACCCACACCGATCTTTATTTCCCACTGTTTGGAAAAAATATTTAGTGGATATTGTGATACTGGAAGATCATCAAAATAATATTGTGATGTGGAGAATATCATTGACAAGAATATCACAGGTAAGAATATCGTTTTTAGTGCAGTTTGTAATATTGTAAAATATATTGTTGTTAAAAATATCATTGTATTATTTTTTTTCTATGTTTTTGTAATGTTTCTGTTTGCTTTAGTGTAATTCTATTCCTACAGTATTTTTTTTAATTTTTATTACTTTATGTTTTTATAGAACAATTCAATTAATTGTTTATTAAAAATAAAAATAAACATTACATGTGTTATGGAATATTTAGGGCCTTATTATGATGAGACCCGGAAAGCCTCTGACCGCAGGTCGGAGGCTTTCCGGGCCTCATTGCGGGTTTCACTTTTGACCGCCGCATCATGATGCATGCGGTCGGAACTGAAACCGGCTGGTCATTCCGGCTGGATTTCAACAGGCTCAAGGAGCCTGTCGGCCAGTCAGAGACCGGCACATAATCCCAATGGATGGCGTTTCCGCTGTAGGGATTACGATGCTCGGTTTCCGACAGGCTTTCCAGGCCAGGCTTTCCCACATGGAAAGCCTTTCAGAAAGCGAGCTTGGGGGCCCCTAGCAGAGCCCCCTTCTCCCTGCGGCCTCCGTTGGAGGGCCGAGGGGGCACCTATGATGACCCCCTGTTAATCCCTGCACTGTGTGGCAGGCACCTTTAGGTGCCTGCCACGCACTGCAGGGATTAACAGAATCTCCCATTTCTCTATGGGAGCTTGTACTACAGCTGGTTTATGGCCGCAGCACAGGCTCCCATAGAGAAATGTAAGTATGCTACGGCACCATGTGGCCAATTACGATGTCGGGCGGAAGGGCATCCGAGGGCCTGTCGGAGGCAGACCGTCTGACCAACTCTCTCTTGGATGCGGTTGTTCCGACCATCGCATTATGATGCCCAAAACCCATTTCTTATCGACCGACTCGGCTACTCCGAATCTAACTGGATATTCCGCCCGGGAAGTCATTGGAAACGCTGAATGGAGCTGTTCGGAACCACTTCCAAGTCTGACCTGCCTGCCCCATTATGATGCGTATTTCCGAAACGCTGAATCTGTCGGGCCAACCACCTCGTCGGAGCAGGCAGAAGGGGAGTATTTGAACTCAGAAGCTCTTAACAACAAGCCTACTGCGACCGATGCTGTGCAGCTATGGAGCCCATCACGAATGTCATCCCTCTACTATGCATCTACGATGAATATTACAACCCCAACCGACACGGACATCGTCAGCGGGAAGCAAGACACCTACCCCTACAGATTAAAATAACTACTCAGCAAAAGTCAATATAGTAGAAAGTGTACCGTAGCATGTTGTGTATGGCAAATGAGGGAATGTCATCATCAGGTATCTACAGTCAGACCGCCAAATCATGGGAGAAACGCACATTTTAAGTTGGGACAGGAATGCCCATAGCCACATATATGTATGTATAACAAAATGAATGCATGAGTACACCACAGCACACAACGAAACATCACAGGGCAACAGAACTTCAATGCACTCACATAAGTATGTCCACAGAGACATATGCACTGGCACCATGCCCGCAGCTACATGCATCATTTCCACAATCAAAATATTTGAAATGCATACAAAGACCACAACATCTCATGTCCTAGGAAGTCACATTGCAGGAAGTGACATCATTTACCATAATTACCTTGCCAGTTCCCAAACATCATAGCAAGATGCACATTATCTACTCTGTATAGCTTGAAATTAACCAACAATATGTATAAACCACACAGGAAAATGAAGTCAAATTATATGGCTGATCTACCAAGTAGCAATACAATACATCCACTCAATCAGATGGAAAACCTAGGCCTAGCTTGTTCACTATCTCACACCTCACATTACCTGATGCACTAATTGTTGACAGATCATTACATGTCTCTAAACAACAAATTAACTACTACAGTCCAACCTGTCCTGCCACTCCCCCATCAGCCCAACCCCACAGTCCCACATCCTGTGTCCTGATGAGTACAGCAGTGTCTTTGCAGGTATCCACCAAAGCCTACGTCCACCATTATCTCAGCCTCACCACAGGGCACGTAGCCAGGTCATCATAGGGAGTCACAACCTGAATGAGATGTTGGATTGTGTTAGGATTAACAACATGTGAAGGATCCAGCACAGATCCAGAGCAGGACTCAGACAGATGAATCCCTTACATACAATCCCTAGCATGTACCCAGGTCTGCTAGCACCACAACGCAATCAAATACATTGGGTCACAACTAGCCAGGCCTGGTTTACACACCCCTGGTGGACTTGTGCCATTCACCCACCACTGTTCATTGAGGCCAGCCAGCAGGGCATGAGATAGGATACCGACATGTACAGTCAGGACATGGTATAAGAATGTCCCACTTGGAGTCACAGCATTCAAAAAGGGACACATTGATAACAGTCCATACGGAGCAGGCCTCAAATCTGAAGGTACATAAAGGATGGATCATCATCCCATACCTTTGCAAATGAAGACACACATCTCAAAACTAAGACAATTTCTTACAGACAAAAAACAGAAACAGGGAATTGCATTTGCTGGAATATGGCTCAATGCATGTCCCTGCACACAAGTCACAAGACATTTCAACATCCAAACCAAAACCTTCCTATCAGCTCATTATCATGTCCTGGACACAAATTGGGATGGATGTAAATCATCCTTCATCAAGCAGGCAATGCAGATCTGGTCAGATGGGCATAACAAACATTCATCAATGAGTCAAGCATACCACAACAGGAGCATATGGTACAATATTGAACAACACGATAACCATAACAAGATAGAAGAGCACAGAGGGATCATGTGCATTAGAAGGTCAGTGGCCAACATCACTGGGAACAGCCCCGCCACCCACCGACCACGTACGCAACCTAGGGGTCATCCTCGACCCCACCCTCTCCATGACTAAGCAGGTCAACGCCGTTTCCTCATCCTGCTTCAACATCCTCCGAATGCTCCGCAGGATCTTCAAGTGGATCCCCACCGAAACAAGAAAAACAGTCACCCAGGCCCTCGCCACCAGCAGGCTGGACTATGGAAACGCCCTCTACGCAGGAACGACGGCTAAGCTCCTGAGACGGCTGCAACGCATCCAGAACGCCTCTGCACGTCTTATCCTCGACATCCCCCGACGCAGCCACATCACACCCCACCTGAGAGACCTGCACTGGCTCCCTGTCAACAAGAGGATAACCTTCAAGCTCCTCACCCACGCACACAAAGCACTCCACAACTCCGGACCAGCCTACCTCAACAGACGACTCAGCTTCTACACCCCCACCCGCCAGCTCCGCTCGACCAGCCTCGCCCTCGCCACAGTCCCCCGCATCCGGAAAACGACCGCCGGCGGCAGATCCTTCTCCCACCTCGCCGCCAAGACCTGGAACACCCTCCCCACCAACCTCCGACAGACCCAAGACCTACTGGCCTTCAGAAGACTCCTCAAGACCTGGCTCTTCGATCAGTAGCAGCACCACCCCCCTCTTCCCCCAGCGCCTTGAGACCCTCGCGGGTATGTAGTGCGCTTTATAAGTGACATGATTGATTGATTGACCTCACAGGCCACACATGGGAGGTGAGATCGGGGCCTCTAGTACAATAGCCATTGTCAACAGTTGACATTGTAGCATATGTGAACTCTAAAATACACCCCGACATGTGAACAAAGGAGGAAATGTCATGCAGACAGTCTGCCTCAAATGACAGAGCAGTTGCCTCATCTAGCCATGTACGGAACACCTCTGATAGGTCCATGACCACATGTCTTTTACTCTCACCCTACAAAGTCCTACACCCATCCAGTGGCTCTTCATGTAACAAATTCTCCTACAGCTTAGCTATTGCAATCATATGGAGGCACACAACTCACTCCCTGTGCTGCGCAGTAGCCTCAGCCCTACAACATTAGTGAGTTGCTGCACACAAGTGTTGCAGTTTTGGGACTGCAGTGGCCTAACAATGCATGCAAATGGCCTGATGTGTGATGAGCATTTACAAATCCATCCTTTCATTGGATAACTTTAAAAACATCATCTGTAGGAACATCCCTCTCTGCATCCCCTCCAATGGAAGGAGGTTGAAGCAACCTCTCACTGTGCCAAGTAAATCTGTTACTCAGGAACACAGGTTTGCAGCATGCAGCCATGTCCAGAACATATGTATTAAATAAAAAATAGGTGCATTACATTGTGTGCACAAAAGGCAGGACACAAACGTTCGTGGTCGGACAGCTGAGGTGAGATATGCTCTGTGCCAGATGTCAAATTAAATGGACTGGAGTTTGGCATCATGAGATACTGGACATTGGTAGTGCCTAGTCTATTCTCTCTCCTCGACCATGGAGGACTCGTAATATATCAGTGTCCCATAGCTAGCGAGCAGGTCACAGTGGGTCATTCTCCATGTGTTCAAACACATCATTAAATAAGATCACCAGTCTCTGAACTCCAACCATGATGTGCAGGGCATGGTTTAGGGGGCGATGCGCCAATTCAGTGTCTGTCACTCTCCACATGTGTCCCATCTCAGCCATCAGTGTGCCATGTGCCAAAAAATGGACCCCTGCAATGTCAGGATCTGCTTGCAACTGGATAAAGGGCATGTGCTCCCAGACCCTCATTATGTCCCCCACTGAGGTCAATCCTGTGTCTGTCCATGCTGTCAGTTCTTCCCAACAATGCTTCTATGGAAATGAGCCAAGACATGCAGAATAAGAGACGGAGAGTACGGGATCATGTCCCTCAGTAGTCACAGGCACTACTACCCCAAAAACACACTTTCACCAGGGGAGCTGTACTTCAGGGATCATCATTTTTTTTAAACTCTTTTTATTGAACAAAAGTTCAGTACAGTTCTTACATTCATAAAGCAATGATTATACATTCCAATATTATCATCTCTTAGTTTTCAGGTAAATACAATTCTCGTGTCTCTTGACGAACTCAAAACTATCAGTAGCGAAGCCAATTCTTAATCTAGTGTCTTACCCCACTCCCCCTCATCTTGCCTCAGTACCCTCGATATGCCCTCCAGCCCCCCCAAATTTTATCCCATTTGTGTGGACATCCTCTGGCTTTATATATCACCTTCTCGGGCCCGGAGCACCAATCCAGGTCATTTTCCCATTCCAATAGATCCGGTGTGTGCCTTACACCCCATTTCCTGGCTATATTTCGTTTTGCTACCATCGCAGCAACTCTTAACAATATCGAAGGATATTTAGGCCATTTTTCCTCTCCTGTAACACACAGTAGCAGCCATCGTGGCTCTGTTGGAATCTCGATCCCAGTAACCTCAGTCATGACTCTCGTTACAGTCTTCCAAAAGTCATTAATGTATTTATAGTCCCAGATAATATGAAAGAAGGAACCAATTTCCCCACATTCCCTGGCACAGTAGTTGGACAAACCATGTTCCAATCGATGAAGTAGCGTTCTGGAGGCATATGACCTGTGGAGAATGCGCAATTAAACCAAACGGATCCTGGGCCTAACGGCTACCTTCCGGGGGCTCTGTACTGCCTCTTCCTAGTCATCATCTACTTGCATTCCTACATCTCCTTCCCAAACTATCCGTAGGGGGTCTATCAGGTTGGGAGGAGTGTATAGTGGTGTCTTGTATGCCAGTGCGGTGGCCTTTGTTGCCATTAGGTGCATCAGTAGTCTATCTTCCAGGGGTGAGTAGTCTGGAATGGTCGCTCCCTCTCTAAGGTGTTGGCATAGAGCGTGGCTTAATTGCATGTATTTATATCTTTCTGTATCCGCCAATTCATATTCGCTTTTAAGGTCTTGGACAGTAAGTTGCTTCTGTCCTCTCCATATGTCTTCTAATTTTTCAATCCCTAGCACTTCCCATTTTTAAAAGTCTCTTTCAGTGCCCCCACCCCTGCCAACTGGTCACTGTCCCACAATGGCGTTCTTCTTGACAGTTTTCTATCCCAACCAGTGTGTTTTGTCGCCTCTCTCCAAACTCGTACCACCGTCTGCGTGTGCGGGGGAAGCTGTTTTTCCCTGCTTCTACAGCATAGTGCTGCAAGGTATCCCCTTTCTCCCATTGCCCAGTGGTCTGCCCTAAATGCCGGGTCCCCACGATCCGTAAATGTCTAATCATTCACCACTATCAACTGTGAGGACTAATAGTATTTGCCTATATCGGGGACTGACAGCCCTCCCTCATAGACTCTCCTCTGGAGCTTGCAGAGGGCTATGCTAGTGCTTCCTCCATCCCAGAGGAGTTTTTGCAGTTCACTGTTTATATCTTGGAATACCTTCCTAGGTATCATGCATGGGGTGTTCTGCAACACGTATAATAGTCTGGGCAGTGACATCATTTGCAAAATGACTGCCCTACCCATCAAGGACACTGGCAGTTTCCTCCAGTGTTCCACATCACTGCCGAGCCTCTGTATTTGGGGGTATAGGTTGTCTGTTAGGAAATCCTCTTCCTCTGTGGATATCTGAATACCTAAGTATGTAAACTTTGTTTTGACTAGTAGTGGTGTGGTGTTTACCAGTCTCTGCGGGACCATACCCGTCAGTGGGAAAATGAGAGATTTTGTCCAGTTTATTGTGTATCCAGAGTAGCTACCGAATAATTGGAATATATGGAGAACCCTGTGTACCGACCTATATGTGTTGACCAGGTACAGGAGTATGTCGTCGGCATATAAGGATATTCTGTCCTCCCAGTCCCCCCCCTCCTGAAACCGCTTGTATTATTGGGTCGTTACGGACCCATGTTGCTAAGGGCTCCAATGCTAGGGCAAAGATCATTGGCGAGAGCGGACATCCCTGTCTTGTACCCTTTCGAAGCGGGAAGGAGCGAGACACCTCTCCATTAACTATCACTCTAGCCTGGGGGTCTTTATACAGGAGCTTCACCCAGGCACAGAATTTTGGTCCAAATCCTAGTCTTTCCAGGGTGGCAAATATGTATTGCCATTCTATACTATCGAATGCCATTTGGGCATCCAATGAGAGGAGCACCGCTTCCTTATCTTCAGATGTTTTAGTCCAGTGCAGTACCCCATATAACCTTCATAGGTTGAGCCGCGTGCCGCTGTAGGGTATGAACCCTGATTGATCCGGGTGGACCAGTGTGGAGATGACTGTTCTTAGCCTATTCGCTAGCACCTTAGCCTCAGTGTTTAATAGGGATATCGGTCTGTATGACCCACAGTCGACTGGCGATTTGCCTTTTTTGGGATCACTTCTATCGTGGCTGTGCGTTGATCAAGAGGGAGTTCCCCTATTTCCCTCGATTCTAAATACATATTTAAGAGATGAGGAGCAACCCTGCTCGCCACGCCCTTGTATAGTTCTACTGGAAGCCTATTGGGGCCCGCCACTTTTCCTGACTGTAGATCTGCCAAAGTGCTCGCTACCTCGTCCACCGTGATTTCTTGTTCCAACGCCAGCCTGTCTTCCGTCTCCAACCTTGGGAGTTTAATCTCTCTCAGCAGCTTCTCACAGTCCTCCCCAGATCGCTCCGTGGAGTAGGTATAAAGTTCTTCATAATACTTTGTGAATGTTTCTGCTATTTCCTTACCAGTGCGTTTAATTTCTCCCCCCGGATTGTGTATTTCCAAAACCCAACTTCCATCACTATCTCTTCGCTTTAGCCAAGCAATCATCTTGTTGGCCTTATCTCCTACGTCATATAGTTTCCTCTGGATAACTAGTGCCCGCGCCTTGTGTTCCCCCAAGTCTTTTAATTCTTGTCTTTTGAGTGCAAGTCGTCTTGTCACAGACTCATCAATATTTCTATCCTCCCCTATTTCTTTCTCCAATTGGCTTATTCTTGTTTCGAGGTTTCCCTCCTCTTTGGTGTGTTCTTTTTTATAAATGCCTATCTGTGCCTGGATGTACCCTCTAATCACTGTCTTATACGCCTCCCACAATATGGAGGCCAAGTCCACTGAGCCCTCATTATCTTCGAAATATTGTGTAGTATGTGCCTCTACCTTCTGCACAAAGTGCCTTTTTCTGAAGTGCCATGGATCTATCCGCGGTGTTGTTTCTAGTTGGTCCCTTTAGTTGTACTGCGACTGGTGAATGGTCAGATATACCACGCGCTTTAAGTATAGTCTCCCTAAATTGTCCCCCCTGTGGTGTAAAGGTAAAGATGTAATCCAGTCTGGAGTGGCTTTTATGCGCCGCTGAGGTATGTGTGTATGTGGACTCGATGGATTATGAGCCCGCCATAGGTCAGTCATGCCCATTGCATCTATAAATCCCTTCAGTGGATCTTTTTCGATTGTCCCCATTGCCCCTGTTAATCTATCTTGTTGTGGGTCCATGACTGCGTTCATGTCGCCCCCAAGGATGAGCGTGCCTGAAGGCATCTCAAGTATGGTGTTTCCCAGCTGTGTAAACGTGTCATTATGTAGCCTCAGAGGGATATACACCGAGCAGAGGTTTACAGTTTTCCCCTCCCAAGTGCCTGAGATCGCTGCATATCTTCCTAGTTTGTCAAGCCAGCACCTATTGACTATCAATGGGACTGATGTCTTAATTAAAATCCCTGCTCCCCTGGAGCCTGAGGTGTACCCCGCATGTGCTTGCAATTTGTATCCGTATCTATCCATTGCTTTGCAGTGGTTACCTTTTAGCTGGGTCTCCTGAAGCAGGACCACGTCTGGGCCATGCCTACCAAGGTATTGTAGCACCAACGTTCGCGTCACCTTACTACCCAATCTATTAACATTCCATGTCAATATTGTAAGTGCCATCCTGGAAGGTGGTCGTGTTGCATTGGGTGAGATCCCTCAACCCCTCGGGTCCCCATAAGCATAGATCCCTCATCATACTGCCCTGTGTCCGCCCCTCTAGAGGTCTTCCGTGTACCTGATAACTCTCGTTCATGTGTCCCCGTGTATTATTGTGTGTCTTATCACTGAGCCTAGAACTATTTATTTTATTTTATTTATTTAAAGGATTTATAAAGCGCGCAGCTACCCAACAGGGTTTCCCGGCGCAGAAGCGGGACAAGCGAGAGAGGGGCTCAGTTGGCATTAGGCCTGACTAAAAAGAAAGGTCTTTAGCTTTTTTTGGAAAGCAAGGAGAGATTGACAATTCCTGAGTTCTAGCGGAAGGGAATTCCATAATTTAGGTCCCAGGAAGGAAAACGAACGGCCTCCCATACGAGTCAGCCGTACTCTGGGAACGGAGTAAAGAGAAAGATTGGCCGATCTTAGGTTGCGAGAGGGTCGGTAAGGCTTGACAAGATTGAGCATGTATACGGGGGCCAGGCCGTGCTGAGCTCTAAACATGTAGCAGAGGGCCTTAAACTCGATACGCTTTCTAACCCTGAGCCAGTGAAGTTGATGGAGCACAGGGGAAGCAGAGGCGTGCCGAGCCAACCTAAAAAGTAGGCGGGCTGCCACATTCTGAATGAGCTGGAGACGATGTACAGAGGTCTTATCCGCACCCAGATACAGTACATTACCATAATCAAGTCTGGAGATCACCAAGGCCTGCAGAACAGTCCTCTGAGCAGCCGGTGGAATTAGCCAAAGAATTTTCTTTAACCACTTGAGGACAGCAAAGCAGGCCGAGGTGACTCCCGAGATCTGAGCAGCGAGGGAGAGCTTGCTATCGATAGAAAAACCCAGGTTCTTAACCTTGGGAACCGGGGTAGGCAAGGGTCCCAAAGAGACAGGCCAATGGCTGGCTCCCCAGAGCTCAGGATTATTCCCCAGGATGAGAACCTCAGTCTTAGAACCATTCAGCCTTAAAGCATTTCTGGACATCCACAGTGAGATGTTACGCAGACCAAGATTAAGTAAGGAAGGATCCTGGTGTTGAGCTGGTGATAAAGAGAAAATAATCTGCGTATCGTCAGCATATGAAAGGATGGTCAACCCAGATTTTTCTGCAATGTCTGCCAAAGGGCGAACGTAGAGATTGAAAAGCAGAGGACTCAAGATAGAACCCTGCGAAACTCCAGAAGTTGAGGCCACGGGACTAGATTTAGCAGTGTGAGAGAAAACTTGAAAGGAGCGATCCTTTAAAAACAAAATCAACCACTGCAATGCTACACTTACAATGCCAGAGCTTTCAAGGCGATCCACCAGAATACAATGGGAGACCATGTCAAAGGTAGCGCTCAAATCCAGTAGGATGAGCGCTGCTGTGCCCCCAGAGTCAAGCTGCTGCCTAAGGTTCTCCGTGACCCCCAACAGAGCCAATTCGGTACTGTGACCAGGACGAAAGCCAGACTGTGATGGATGAAATAGCTTATGTTTTGTCACATGTACAGAGAGTTGAGAGTTAATGTGTTTTTCCAATATTGTGGAGAAAATGGAGGGGAGAGATATAGGCCTGTCATTTGACCAGCAAAGGGGATCTAAGCCAGTCTTTTTCAAAAATGGAAGCACAAGAGCGTGCTTCCAATTATGAGGCAACGGGCCCAGTTTTAGGGAGGAATTAAGAAGCTTGGTAATCACGTTGAGGACCGGCTCGTCCAGGCATCTGAGCTTAGATGCGGGGAGGGGATCAAGTGGGGAGCCAGACTTAATGTTTCCCAGTAAGTTTTTCAAAGAAATTAAGTCAATTGGGAGCCAGGCCTTAACTTGGCAAGATCCATCAGATGTAAAGTCAGGGGGAGCAGTTATGACCTGGTCAGAAAGTTGAGTGGTGGGAAAGATGAAATTATCATGAGGAGAGGAACCCAGCTCAAGCTCATGATGGATAGCCATGACTTTATTATGAATGAAAAAACAGCGCAAGTTCATTACAATGATGTAATAAAAGGGAAGGGGCTGGCAAGAATGCATCCGGTGCAGAGAGTTCCGTCACAACTTTAAATAGGATTTTCTGACAGTTTTGGGCAGACATAATTTTAACCGTGTAAAAGGAGGCACAAGCTGATCTGCATAAAGCGTGATACTTTTTTAGTGCCTCCAAATAAGTGGCTTTGGCCTCTGGCTCATAGTGCTTTCTCCACAGTCTCTCCAGAACTTTACATTGTTTTTTTTCCACTCTAAGGGAGTCGGTAAACCACGGAGCGGGGGGAAGCAATGTAGGTTGGGATTTAGTAGAAAGAGGAAGAATGGAATCGATAGCCTCAGACATCCAGTGATCAACTAATAACTGGTCAGAGTCCAATTGAGATGTAATAGAGGGAGTAGTCTGCTGAAGCAGCTCATTAAGTGCCTTCATATCAAGTTGAGATCAATTCCGCATTTTCTTAGGCAAGGCGGAAGGACAAGGCGAGGGAGCCAGTGAGGAGTCAATAAAAAAAGGAATAGCTAGGTGATCAGACCAACCTAGCTGAATGGGGGGAGCAGTGGACACAGTAGGGAGATTCGAGAAAATAGGGTCCAGAAGATGACCTGCTACATGAGTAGGTAAGGAATTGATAAGTGAAAGATTCAGGGTCAAAAGATCATCCAATAGAGTATGGACCGGTTTATTGCTAGGATCATCAAAATGAAAATTCAAGTCCCCAAGCACTGAAAAATTTGCCACATGAGGGGCAAGTGATTCAGTCAGCAGGGAGCCCCAGTTGTTAGACGGGCCAGGAGGATGGTAAATGAGGGCACCAGAAAAGGTGAAATTAGGGGAAAACAGAATGGAAAAGAGTAGGGCTTCACTGTTAGGGATCATGAGTGCCTCTATTTTGCAATTATAATTTTTTTAAAATATAATGGCGATTCCTCCACCAGTTTTCAATGGTCTATTGTTACCTAATAAAGCAAAATTCTGTGGTGGCGCCGCAATCACATCTGGCATGGAGCCAAGTCTCAGTTAGAAAGATCACATCCGGATCCATGTCAACTAGGAAATGAAATAGATGCAACTGGTGTTTGGAAAGGGAGCGACAATTGAGACTAAAACCGCGGAAATCCTTAGGTGGATGTGAGACAGAATTGTCAAACCCGGAGAAGTGAGAAATCTCTCCATCAGAGGAAGGATAAGGACCAGGCCAGGAGTAAGTGGGGAGAACATTATCAAAACAACAGTGAGAGCAGTGCCTGACGCTAGCATCAGGAACAAGGATCTGATAGTTAATGTTTGGGGTGGGTTTAAGACTACTAAGGTCCTGAGAAGAGTATATGAGTCGAGGCTGCAAAGTGGAATGACCAGGGGTTCCGGCCACTGGCCCCGGCCGGACGCGGACAGGCACAGACGGGCTTGCCACGGCATGGGTTTAAATAAAGCAAACCCGGAAATGACGTGAAACGCGAGCCTGGCTGGTTCAGGAACGCCCTCCGCCCAATCGGCAGACAGCCGCGGCGGAACGGGGCGGAACCAGGAAGAAGTAGAGGTTCCCCAAGCTGTGCAAAAGAGCAAGGAGGTAAGAGCCCCACTAGTTAAAATAAATGCATCAACAGTAATTCGCCACAAGTTAAAAATACAGCAATTCAATTAATTAAATCAAACTACTAACTACAATAACGAACTCACCCACCTGGTGGGTTTCTATCCCTCTTACCTGCACCACCCACCCTGCTTCCCTGCTTGACAGATCTAAAACTACCTGCCACCCCAACCTGCAGAGAGCCTGTCACCCCATAGAACTTGCTGCACGCTAGGGTAGGCTGGAGTCTCCTATCAGCCTCATTCTCACCTGCGTATTCAGCCCCTTCAAACCGATTACATTTTGTAACATTGTACAGTGTCTCAATTGACATGTGTTTTCCCAGTGTCTTCCATGTGTTGTCGCTCCCCCCCCTCCCCGGGTCCCCCCACCAATGACCACCAACCGCAGTGTCACCGGAGCAATGTCCATTCGCTTAATCATCCTTCTGGCCAATTCTCGCCTCTCTTTCTGCACCCCCCAGGCCTTGGGGCCTCCGCTGATCCTTGGCCTTTGCAGCCTTCTGCTTCACTACTTGCCACCCTTCCAGCCACTCCCAGGCCTCATCTGGCATGTTGAAGTGCCAGGACTTCCCTTCTGCCATTACCCGCAGCCGCGCTGGGTAAAACATCATGGGGCAGATTTACAAGCCCCTTGCGCCACTTTTGCGTCACTTTTCCCATGTTAAAAATGACGCAAAAGTGGCGCAAGGGCCTAGTAAATAAGCCCCCATGTATTTAATGTCTTTGGCTCCCAGTTCTTTCTTTACTGCCTCAAAGCTGCAATGCAACTTTTGAACCTGGAGTGTAAAGTCTGGAAAAAAACGGATCGTTGTGTTTTCATATTGGAGGTCACCATGGGTTCTTGCCATTTGCAATATTACATCCCTGTCTCTAAAATGTAGGACCTTGGCGATTATCGTCAGGGAGGCGCTCCTGGTCTTGGTTTTGGGCCCGGGGCTCTGTATGCCTGTTCAATAGTAAAGAAATTTGACATCCGTTTTGGACGCAGATGCTGTATGATCAGGTCCTCCAGGAAGAGCTCTACACTCGGTCCCTCCATCCCTTCTGGCACACCTACCACCTACCTAGGTTGTTTTGTTGCGCTCAACCTTCCTGGCCTTCGAGTTTTGCTGCTAAGACATTCTGCTGTCGCTTGAGGTGCTGCATTTGTGCCTCAAGACTCTGCAACTGCGTGATATTTCCTTCTGCAGTCATCACTTTTCCGGATATTTTCCTGAAGTCCGCCATCAAGAGGTTTACTTCCACCGTGACAGTGTCTATTTTGGGCTCAAGTGCTCCTTTTAGATCCATTATAGCCGCCATGGTGGCTGCTAGTGATGGTTCCGCTGCTCCTGTTTCTATCCCCTGGGCCCCCATATCCGCTGGTAGAGATTTTGCGACAACGTACTTATCCATTTTGTTTGTTTGAGTTGTCGCAGGGCCCTTTCACCATGTCCTTTATAATCGTCACTAATTGGGTGTCAGAACCACTCCTGCAATATGTTGGACTACACTCTCCAACACTGCTTTCACACGTTCTGGATATCGAGCTCCACTCTGTCAAGCCAGTCCCCAATTCTCCCTTTGTCACTGTCTGTTCAAGTGGCTAACTTATTCTGACGGCCAGCCTGTCACTCCATTGGTAGTGTCCCTTCTCTTTATCGACCTGTAACCTCCCGAGTTTGCCCGGGATGGGTGCCTCTCAGAGTTTGTGTTCTCTGGTGACTGTTATGGTTCCCGGCTTCTGTGTCGTGCCGGTGGGCCTATCAGGGATCATCATTGATCTCGCAATCTCATGTGCCCTGCATTTTGAGAACATGCTCACTTTGTACAACTGCCTACCAAACAAACTTAAAACTGGCCATTGCAGTCGTCCTGCCACATAACATTCCTTTTCAAATGCACAGCCTTGACAGCCTTCGCTTTGGCAGATGCAGCCTCCACAGAGCCACACTTGTCATGCCACTATTGTAGATCAACCCTCGCAGCATGGTGTCAAACTCTCTGCTAGGTGATAGCAAAAACGCAAGATGCAGGGGAGCATTATCTTCTCAGGAAGTGAAATACAGCCTTGGTCTGTAACTGGAAGAGTGAGTAAAAAAAAAAACATCTGTGGATGTAATGAGGATACGGCCCTGCTAAGATTCACACAATGATATACTTTGCATCATCACAGTTACAGATCCATAGATCCATAACTACCAAAAAACATGAAGGTCACGCATCACACTCTGCTGATTCCCCCCTCACCTCTTGTGAAGGATAATCCACACAGAGGGCAAAAACACAACACTTGGCCCATTTAACACACAAACTCAACACACCCTGCAAATCTGATTGTCTCACAGAAATATCTGGAATGTCCCTGCAGATAGACTGAATATAGAGCAGCATGTCGTCTGCATCAATGGATGCTACATGTACCTCATCGCCCAGTGGAACTCGCCATGATTAACATACCTGACAAATTTGCTGGGCTAGTGGCTACATTATCAGGGCAAAGAGAAGTGGGGAAAGGGGACAGCCCCGACGAGTCCCCATGCACAATCTAAAAGAGGGTGACACTTGACTTGGGCAGTTGGCTTGACATGAAAAACACATATGTGTTTTTGCAGCTGCCCTGCAATGTCCAGTTTTGACACCTCCCATGGACCGACTACAGCACATTATTTTGCATAAGAATGTTAAGCATTGTGGATCTATGTGGGATAGAAACCTTTTGGACACCATGCACTAGATGCTGTTGGTGTATCAGCAGGCGAGGCACCACTACTGTACTAAGGATTAACAATTCCTTGCAAGCAGGGACAAAGGAGTTTGTGGCCATTAGTTCAGCTAGGTCACTGTTGGGATTTAACAATGTACACAAAAAGATTGCCACATGAATTGTGTGTGTCTCCAATCACTCAAGGTGGCCCGAGAGAGATACAGTCACCTATGTGCAAGTACAAGTTCATAGGCATTATCGAGACTGGGCGGGAGGCTGTCCAACACATGAGTCGTCAATGTGTTAGTGCACAGAATCACTCTGAGTATCTCTTGTACCAGCCAACGGGTTGTTTATCACTGCCCGTGCTGGCAGATCAAGTACAGGTAGATTCAACACAGTCAGGAATCATGAAACATCTACCTTGCGTTCAGACTAGGGGGGAATGTATAGGCCACAACAAAACACTGTGAAGGATTCATGGATGGCTGCCTGACTAGTGTGCATCTGGGGCAGGTGATCCCTAATTATCAACATCTGCTGGGTTGCTGTTAAGCAACAGTGGAGGTAGGACAGGAGTTGCCCTGACTTATCTCCCTCCGTGTACATTCCAACTTGTCATGTTCCAAAGTAAAAGCAATGCAGTTGCTCAATCTGATGGTTGTGGTGTGCTTGAGCATCTGTCAGCGTGGGTAACATCACAGCCTGCAACTGGACCTCAGTCTATTGATGACCTAGTGATGCCTCTGTTTACAGAAAAGCCCTGTGGAGATTGGCCCTAGACCCCAACCAAGCCACAAGCACAAGCCACTCAGTACTGCTTTCAGTGCTTCCCACTCAAACAACCTAGAAATGGTTGTGTCCCAGTAATCAGTGAAATATTTGGAGACAGAATCCCTCAGGAAGGAGCAAAATGCATTGGCCAACAACAACGTAGAATGCTGTCATCATGTGTGGACTGGGGGGGTGCTGCACACTACACCCAATGTGTATGTGTATCGGGTCATCTTCTGAGCTGTTATTCACAGCTATTGAGCATGTCGCTCCTCAGGCTGTAGTGTAGGCTGCTGACAAATAATTCCATTCCGAATGTGCAGATTGTGTACTGCAGAGTAGTAGGAGTACTCATGAGTCTAAGGATGTAGGATCCACCAACAGTGTCGGAGGGACCAGTGTGCAGCCCATTGTGTAAGGTACGCTGCCAGCAATGGCGAGGAAGCCAGGGTTGGGTGCTTTATCTGTGGCTCTCGGACACAATTGACATTTCCATTCTCAAGCCAGGGGATATGGCTACACCGTGTGAGGATGAGGGATATGTGCAGAATGAAGTCTGTTTTGTCCACATTCAGCACTGAAACACTGCCTCCTAATCTTGGAAAACATCAAGGAGACCCTCTACAAAGACATATTGCCCTTTGGCTCCATGGCAGTGTCTAATGGGCTAAATGGGACCCCCTTATGGACCCACACAAGGGCTACCCTTGCCAAATCAGAGTAGATTATGCAAAAATATTAGCTCTGCAAACACTTCTGTAACTGGGTCTAATGTTCCGGTGTCACATGTGTCTCTTGTAACTGCAATGTTTTTCCCAGTGCATCCAGATATGTCATCATAATGCGTGTCTCTTCCTTGTCGTCCATATACCTCTGACATTCAAAGTCAGAATGCCATGAGCACCCATGTGTGTGTACTGTACTGGGAAGTGTGGGGAGGCGTTTCAGGAGTAGTCTGCCCCTAGGTGGCTCACCAACACACATCCCTGAGTTTTCACTTGGGGGGGCTATGGCCCTCTAATCAATGGACTGCCATTCAATGTTTTCTGCATAATGAAAGTAAAATAAGAACCCTCAGCACCTCCATCCCAGGGCAGTATCCAAGGGGAAGAATGAGCAATCAGTGACAACATCTACCTACAAAGGGTAACTTGGCAGTTATGCCCACATACAACTCAGACAAGCCAAGGCTAGGTGGAGGGAACGTATCCTGTGATGCCAATAGGTTTTGCATATGCTAGTGTTATCCTAGCAGCCATGTCAGCAATCTGTCATGAACAGTGGCAGACAGCAAGCTGCAGCTAACACATACCACATCCTCAAGTTTCATCTGGCAACTGTTTTTGCATAATTACATCCACTTAATCTCTACATGTGTACATTTCATCATTACTTCTTGACCTGCATAATCTCTACTCATGCAGGCCTGACCCCTCTCACATCCACCTCAAAGTACATGCTCATCTCTCAACCTATCCATCACATACGAGCTCTTCATAATCACCCTCTGGTGCAGCTATCCTTAAAACCATTTCTGCACTCCAAGCTCCATCCTTGTACTCTAACTCTTCCACTCGGACTCTCACAAGCTCATCCTGGTGCTGCCCCTCTTACATCAACACCTATATTCACAGCACCACTCTTCACCACTATGTACACAACACCTCTGCCATTCATGCTATGTACACAATAGACTGTACTCATCACCTGCTCAGCAGATGTTAAACATATCATGTCAAATGTACACCTCTCATCCTCACTTTGCCCCTCACTTATGTCTTGGACTGCACTTTTATCACAATGTGCAGCATCATATCCAACCCTGAGATTCACACTTAACACCTCACTACATCTCTCACCCAGACATGTACATTGATCAATGAATCTGTCGTCATTTATTCGCCTCTCACCATTCACTCACCCTACTCTGCTTAAGGACTACTGATAGTCATTTGACCAACTAGTGCATCCACAGATTCAAACACAACATACACAACTGGACAACACCTCGCATCTCCACATACAGCACCCTAACATACACAACTGGTGTGTACCCTTGACATACACTTATCCACTTTGTTACAAATAACAAGTTTAACCTAGGCTCACTGTGGCCCTGTCACATCCACATCTCAGTTCCATGCTCCATACCTCCATTGACTTCTCCACATTAACAATTACATTTATCAATTACACTGCCCTGTCACAGTCATCTCTCTCCATAGTGCTACAGACTACAGCTCTTATCTCCTGCCAGCCTCCAACCTTGTCTAGCTGATTCTACCTCAATAACACCTACCTATTCCTATCATACCCTGCCCAGGCTTTAACCCATCTTACAAGGTCCTACACTCTGATTCCTAAACTCCAGCAATTCCAGAAATTCACATTGTAATAATGAGGATACTTCACATATCCTATCCAAGAACTGCAAAAAGAACAATTGATGGACAGAATGCAGAACAATGTCATACATTCGCCCCAATACAGAGATCTGGGCCTAAATCCATCGTTTTTTTCCTCACCATGCCCTTCCAGTTTGGACCCAGCCATATGCAAATCAGTCTTGACCCAGCGCCCAATGCAATCAGTCCAGCCCAAACTGCCAGGCCAGGTCCTCCCTGGATTGGAAACAAGCATCCTAGGACCAGTTTCTGGGTTTCACCCCTCATCAGGCAGGCTAGCTTGGCTTCAGTGGCATGGAGAGCACGGGACCTGCGTCTGGGCATACCAGTTTCACTCGGGGTGACAAATGCAAAAAGAACAATTGATGGACAGAATGCAGAACAATGTCATACATTCACCCCAGTACAGAGATCTGGGCCTAAATATATAGTTTTCTTGCTCACCATGCCCTTCCAGTTTGGACCCAGCTATATGCAAATCAGTCTTGACCCTGCACCCAATGGGAACAGTCCAGCCCGACCTGCCAGGCCAGGTCCTCCCTGGACTGGAAACAAGCATCCTAGGACTGGTTTCGGGGTTTCACCCCTCATCAGCCAGGATAGCTTGACTCCTTTGGCATGGAGAGCACGGGACCCACATCTGGGCATACCAGTTTCACTCGGGGTGACAAATGCAAAAACAACAATTGATGGACAGAATGCAGAACAATGTCATACATTCACCCCAGCACAGAGATCTGGGCCTAAATCCATCGTTTTTTTGCTCACCTTGCCCTTCCAGTTTGGACCCAGCCATAAGCAAATCAGTCTTGACGCTGCGCCCAATGGGAGCAGTCCAGCCCGAACTGCCAGGCCAGGTCATCCAAGAACTGCCTTTGACATTAACTCCTCTCTTCCACTCTCATAAAAATCCTTACTTGTTCTGCCCCCATTACGTCTGAGTCTCCACTCCATTTCCAAAATGGAAGCACAAGTCTCTCTCACATCTACCCTTGTTAAGCTAGCTCAGCCCATGCAACATTAACCTTGCAAAAAACATCTGCAGCTAGACCTCACATTCCAAGATCCACCTCCTCCCCTGTCTGTCAACTTAGTGCATGGGTGTAACACAGGCTCCTGTAGCATCTGCACAGCAGACAGGCCCACAACACTTCTGTGCACTCACAGTCCACTCAGCTTACCACATGTAGCACAGGGCATTCCACTAGACATAACAGCACTCCTAGTTCATCTCTGTGTGATCTTGGCCAGCATCAAGCATAGCTCTAAAGTTTTCCATTGTCATCTATACACATATGACAACATACACACACATCATATGCTCAACTACAAATGATGTGCGGTTAAAATTGTAATGTCCTAGATTGTACAGACAAAACAATTGTCAGTGGAGTGTGCAAAAACCCCAAATCTCAACCATTCTCCACTCTTCTCACTCGGCAGTCATCCCTACAAACCAGTGCCCAAAGTGCTACGATGCCATTATGGCTATCAGACTCGAGTTGTGGCGGTGTACCATAGGATTTCCCTGATGTTCATCCAGGCAGGGGCAGGTTGCAGTCACATCCATAGCACTCACAAGTGATGTCGCCACATGGCGTAATGATGACAATGCATTGTGTACGCTGAGTGAGGGGTGAACGGAAGGGATGTTTGTGCAAAACACATTGACATCTCAGCCCATTCCTAAGTGTCCCATGTGAGGGGTGTTGTATGTTGATTGTGTATCACCCTGATGCACTATGGATGAAAAAACAAAGGAGGGGGTCTGTCCACCTGTAGCTCATAACAGTGACAGCACACTAAAGGCAGTGTTCTGTTGCGAGGCTCTATAGTCATTAACATTTGTGAGGCCCTGGGCAGCTGTCCACGGGCAGCATCAGCCCCGGACTGGCACACAGCATCCACCCTGAAATAAATCCACTCCACACCACTCCTGTTACCAACAACTGAGGTTCAGACTGCTTGCATGAACCGAGCAAAGAAGAAGATTGTTGTGGTGCATTGTCATGCTGAAAAGCTACACCTTCGGCTGTGACACATGAGGGGGCTAGAAGGGGCATAGGATGACCAAGCACAGACAAATGTCGTTCACTAAGAATGTACTAACAGGACTTGACATAGCCTAGCATTCCCAAACAGACAGATAGATGTACACAAAAAATACCATTTGACATGAATAGAGTTTGCCTAAATGTCTGAAACATAAATGACACACAAAGACCATGCAGCACCCAGCATTGTCCCTGAACAAGTTGTTGAAATATCTTGGACACAACAAGCACAATCCAC
Source organism: Calotriton arnoldi (assembly GCA_963921515.1). Taxonomy (NCBI): domain Eukaryota; kingdom Metazoa; phylum Chordata; class Amphibia; order Caudata; family Salamandridae; genus Calotriton; species Calotriton arnoldi. Next base: position 1,667,689 of record CAWUFW010000494.1, on the reverse strand, counting down.
TCCTGACAGTATTGTGACAACTCCAAATCCATATGTAACTAGGTCACATGTGTGTCACCTAACTGATATGAGTATCACAGCCTTTGGCAAATACAAACTGTCTGCCATCTTAGGGACAATGTTAGGCATGTCATATCCCATCCCAGAATCATCATATTACTGAAAACAACAACATTAAGAACTAGTGCCCATATGTGAAATGCACTAGCAAGTTGCTAAGTTTGTTGTAAAAGGTAGACACATACTCATGATACATATCCCTATGACGACACACAAACAAACCCTTGTCAAACCAGAATACACAGTAGGTTTCATTGAAAGAACTACATAAAGCACATATCACAATGCAAAAAAAAGTTGAATAAACAAAAAAAAGTTGAGTAAACAACAAAAGCACATGCCTGAAGTGCCACGCATTGTGTCTTGGTCACAGTTAGCTAGTCACACATCCTCTCTGGCTATGTAGACACACTCAAAGTCACTTATCGCACAAATACTCACTGAAAAGCTTGGACAACATATTGCAATTAACATCAGCCTGCTATGTGTGCCCCATTACAGAATCCAAAGGAACATCACATGAGCATGATGTGGCCAAAGTACATTTGCCAGAATTGGGAAATGGTCAGACTCTCACAATCTAACTGTGGCATAAGGCCACAATGAGATGCATCTCATTGTACAGGCCCTGGACAATACAGACCACAGGCACCTTGACTAACAAGAACATCTGCCGAAAGAGGAGTCCTGGGAGGCAACAGGGTCTGGACACTGTCAGAATAATGCCTACCTTACACTCACCATGGGCACAGCAAATGTATCATATGGGTCCATACCCTTGAAAGGTATTGGCCTACAGTGGCTTGGCACCTGTGGCAAGGTTGTCATTGCCACTAGTCTACCAGATCTACAGAACACACAGATATAGGTCCACCACTATCAAGTCACATGCAAGATTTGCACCATTACTTTGTGTACATGGGTGTGTCCAAAGCCACTACCATGTAGTCAAGGTACATATGTATCCAGGTGTATTGATGACACAGTTGTCTTTCTGCACATTACAAACATTTGCAGTATGCTTTTCCTAAACTGTTGCACTTTGAGACACTTGCATTATGTTGACATCTGAAAGCATGAAATATGTGGAAGTGTGATTAAAAAATAAAAAGGTTTGTGACTTCATGTCACACTCATAGCCCAAACTAATGTTGACATTGACACCCAGCCAATGTAGGCACCAAAATCTTGACTACTTACTGACCAAGTGCTCATACTTCATGGACCATATGCAATCCATGCCATACTAACATCATTGTATACTTACACATGATTTACAGTTAACTAAAAAACAATTTTGGGGACGGTAAATGAAAATTTTAACCTGCTTTATTCAGCATGAAAAGTAAAGTTAATAAATAACAAAAGGCCAATGGCCAGTCCAAATGTCTCTGACACATGGGCCAGAAGAGTCATGCCCATCTACTCTTGCCTACACATGTTCTGCAAAGGGAGACCTCACCTGGGAGGGGCATCCAAGTGGCAGGCCAGGCACCAAAGGGAAAAGACTCAAGACTAGGGAGGACTGGGTGGGGTTTTGAGAGGGATGGAATCAGGAGGAGGGTGGGCCAACTACAGTGTTAGGATCAGATTGAGGGGGGAGGGTCAACTGCAGTGGGAGGGTCTGATGAAGGGGGGTGGGATCAACTGCAGTGGGAAGGCTATATGGAGGGTGGGATGTGCTGGGCTTTACGAGTTTTGGGATTTTGTAATGGGTAATGGTATGAACAGGAATAGGGAGGGCAGGTGACTTCTTGGGGCTGGATTTTTTGGGTGTGGAGGTACTGGGCTGGGATGTAGATCTATGGGTTCTGGAGGGGGTTGGGACTTCAGAGACCAGGGGGATTTCTTTCTGGGGGGTGATTTGGGGCTACTTTATTTCAGTGGGTGGGGGTGTCAGATGGAGATACCAGTGCCGGGGGGTGGATTTCTTCTTCTTCTTGGGAGGGGTTGGTTGGTTTGGGTAGGGAAGAGGTCAAGGGCAAAGAGGTGGAGTGTCTGGGCAGAGGGGGTATGAGGAGAAGCAGGGTTAGGGGTTGTGGAAGCAGAGGGTTGTGAGGTCTGCGACAGGTCTGTGGATGCTGGTGTGGTGTCTGGTGGTAAGTCTGTGGTGGTGAGTGTGCCGTCTGTCTTGTGAGTGTGCTTGCATGTGGGTTTGCCCTTGTGTGTGCTGCGTGTGGCTTTTGAAGTGGATGCATATGTCTGCGTGTGATTGGGTCAGGGAGGGCAGTTGGGACTGTGGATGGGGAAGAGACAGGAGGCGGGTGGGACAGCTGGATCTGGGACACTGCTGCCGTCAGTGTGGAGGCCGGACCCTGATTGGATCTCTGTAGGGCAGACATGTCAGAGTGAATGCCCTCCAGGAATGATACCATTTGTGTGAGATGATTGGTATGCACCTGGAGGGCATTCAGCACTGCTGTCTGCCCCACAGAGATCTGCCTCAGGATGTCTATGGCCTCCACACTCAGGGCAGCAGGAGAGACAGGGGAAGGGGTGAGGTGCCTGGTACGAAGGAGATTTCTCCCCTTCTAGGAGAGTGGCCATGGACTCTGGGCTGGGGAGCAGCCTGGAGGGTGGAAATGGTAGGGGTGGTGGTAGACTCAGATGTAGAGGATTCGTCCCTGGGTCCTCCACCACCACATGGAAGCCCTCACTGGAGCTTGAGCTGGTCAGGGATCCGACAGATGTGCTGTCCGACATGCCCTCAGTGAGGCTCCCCTCACCCAATGTGCCACTGGTTCCCTCCTGCTCAGACTCAGCACTGGAGCCAGTTTGGCGAGCTGCTTCCTCTTGTTCTGTGGTGCTGGCTCCTCCGCTGGTAGGTTCTGATGCTGTGAACAATAAGGAAAATAATCACATGAGTCGTCGGTATGTACTTGACACATTGGTATCATCACAAATCTTCACAGATCAACCAACCACATCAATTGGACTTGTGCAATTATTTTTTACTTTTCCGTAAATACCACATGTTAGTACGCAAATTAACTTATGCGCCCTCACACATGATGTTGTCAGAGACATTGTGTGTAGCAATATCAAAAGCCACAACCACAATGTCAACTACTTGAATATGTACCAACTGATATATTGTCTTTCGCTACTGATGGTCTTGTGTCATAACAAACCTGTCTCATGTAAAGCACGGGATTTCAGACCTCACAATGGGAATAGGAGTCACACAATTGAATTGGGACATGGTACCCATTCTGCAATTCCTAGTCATCAATTTGGGAACCATTGGGTCTAATGTTACAGGTCATATAACTTTATTGTCATACATCATGCTGGCGTAGTCATTGCATAAGTCATATTACACAGATAACAGTGATTGTGCTCATTTGTCCTGTGGCTTAAGTTCTTTCCTGTCAGGTCACACATCTAACTCCTACTGTGGAGACACCAAGGTAGTAGGCAAAGCAAGGGTGAGAGGTATGTGGCTCACAGGCTTGTGTCATCTATGCATTGTGTTAGGAAGATGAATCAGAATGTTGTGCACATTGCAAACTTCTCACCAGTTTCACATGTGAACAATGGTCAACACACTGCCAAGTCCAATGACTGCATCTTCACAATTCTTCAGGTGGTCCACTATGCCGCTGGTCCGTCTGGGTGCATCGTCTGTGCAGACTATTAGTAATGAACATCTTGTTTTTAAAAATTTAGTCAACACTGTGTACCATTCTGCCCAGACTGCAGAAGTGCACATTTGTAGGGTCCAAGTCTAAATGTCCCTCACTACTTTTTGCCATTGTGCACACTTTGTACAGATTAAATTGCTTCTGTTTACCATCTCATTTTGTTCAATTACTTCCAAATGATGCACATGTGACATCTCTGAATCTAACAGTGATGCATCGAACACATGTTTAAAAAGGCATCAATTATGAATTGTCAAGAGCATTTACACATATGGGAACTGTTGTGAATGTGAATCTAACATCATACCTTACAGTCCTATCCCTGTTTCCACCAGTGACCACCTTTGTTTGCCACAGAATTGCATGTGTAGTCACCATTACAGAGTCAGACACATGGACTCACTCTTTGGAATAGAGAGAATGGAATCTTACACCCAATCATGTGAAAGGCCAGTGTGACAGGTGACCTGAATTAGCAAACCTGTAATTAGCCCATGGGATACATTGGTATACACTGAGCAGCAGGGCTGGGACCTAACATTGGCACACTGACCAATCAAAACTCACCATGGCCTCAACATAGACATCCCCTGCTACCTGGATGTTTAGCATGGGCTTTTACACTTGAGTGCTCCAACAACAACATACTTCACAGATTTGGTGTGACCACACTGAGAACAGTTCAGACATTAGTCAATGTGGTGACATATAATGACCAATCACAATATTTTATAAGGTTATCCCCATGCACATGTTGTTGCATTGCGTTCAGATCACATGAGCATGGCACTACAGTCACTAACCAGAACTTATTATCCTCACATGTTCCAGATGAAAGCGGCATAACCAGGCATCTACTTATCCTTGTGCATATGCATCTTTTAACACTCAGCAGTGGTTATGTGTGTCTTACAACCTGTAAAAGGGCCAGCAGGCTAAAATACTTCAATATGCATGGTTTAAAAGGTTGTGCAAAAAGGCACATTCTTACCCCCTCCTTGCTACTGTTTGACTCTCAACTGCCCATCCAGGTCAGGGAAGACCACTGCTCGGATGCGGAGCATGTGGGGGGTCAGGATTCAGCGCACGCCCATCTTGCCTGGAGGTGACAGGCCCAGCTGGACTTCCGCAATCTTCTTCGTCCAGCCTCTCAGGTCTGCCACCATTTCCTACAATGGTGACTGCACCGATTGGCGACCCCCATGCAGCGCACCTTCAGGGCGATGGCTCTCCACAGCTTGGTCTTCTGATGGGAGTTGACCTGTAAGGATGACATCGTGACAGACCCTTCACATGCAACATGTTTCTGAGTCAAACACTGGTACATATAGGGCATGGTCAGATTGGCAACAATGTCTAAAGGGTAGCCAAGTGGCATTATGTGCAGTTCTCCTGTGTTCAATGTTGACTCTCTCCCATGAGAACAGTGATGAGATGTTTACACCAGTACATTCACTTCTACACACTTTTATACTTTCAAGAAAACAGTTTACATGCTTGACTGTGAGATTCCTAATGCCAGTAGTGCATGGTTATTGCACATGTCAAATGACAATGCTGTGTGATCATCACTCACCTCCTCCTCTGGTTTGCCATAGAGCTGCCTGTACAGAGGCAGGAGCATGTCCAGCAGCTTTTGGTTTTCCTCTTGGGTGAAGTCTGGGGCCCTGCCCTTTGTTTGTGACATAGTAGCTCCCAGAGGATGTGGCCAGCAGCAGAGAGATAGGGAGGTGCAGGAATCATGCAGTTAGTGCAGGCAAGTGAAGTCTCTAGGGAACAGACAGACTTATATCTAAACCGCAGAGGCGGTCTTCTGTCCATGTGGCCAAAGCGATAGGTCGGATCAGTCACATTTTCCGAATCGATCCAATGCATTCTATTGCTAACAGACGACACGCCTACCGCGTGGTTCAAAAAATACCATCAGACCGCGAGTGACTTTGATACATTGGCAATGGGAGTTACCCGCGTTGGTTTCCACGTGATGCGGACACAATCCGAAACCCGTGTCTGTCCCCATAAGAACTAACAACCTATAGCTGTGTCTGATTCGTTTATGATACGCCTACTGCATCCTTTGAATAATCGGTCGGCAGGGCAGACACTTTTGTAAATGTTCTAGTTTTGTGAAAATCCATGGCTGGATGCAGCTTTTTCCTGGTGAAAAGGACATCTAACTGAAACGCTCACACTCCCATGAGGACCTAACCTTGAGGGGCATATGACACACTGATTGGGAGGCTAATACCAACTGGAAAAAAAACAACTCCATTTAGCCTCTTAGGCTTGGTCACAGTCACAATGCGTTTTTGGGGCAATACAAGTACAGTCCTTACCTAGTCACTGCATTATGGGACAGTGTGCAATCCGTGTGATGTGAGATTGGAAAGGTGGTGTGTTTTCCAAGTCCTGAATAATGCATTTACCAAGGAGTGACTCCACAGTGACATTAAGCAATTAAGCAGCCACATAAGCTTAGGTTTGATATGTGATTTTCTAGTGTATCTTTGTGTCCCACACTTAAGTGGACAACCGCATTATATGGGACTCCTGCATAGTTAGTGGTTTGTGTATGTGATTGTATGTGTAAGGCAGACATGACAACATGACAGTGCCCACCCTGTAACAGTAGTGTGCAAGATTTCCATTGTGTGACGTGTGTATGTGGTGTCCCACATATAAGGCATTACATGATCCTATTGTGGGTACATTTGAACCATGTGATTGTTCTCACAAACCTATATCTAGGCTTATTTGGTTGTCAGTTGTGGAGTATGTCATGCTTGCTTTACATGAACAGTGACAGACACTAGTGAAGTTAACACTACTGCATTCTAATTCCTGTGTCACCATACCTTGGAAACATGTGTAGCAAGGGTCAGAATGCTGTGATATGTATCTAAAGAAAACCTTAATCATTGAAATGTGTATTTTTATTGACATCTAGTTTTAGGTGTGGTCATTTCTTATTTTCTGTTTGTCGAAGTGCATGTTGCTTGGTACATTGTGAATACGTAAGGGCATACCTCTGACAGTGGATGAAGGGGACCAGCTGGTGCCACTGATGGAGGATCCAGGACTGGGCCATAATGACAGTGGTGATGATGATGATGGAGTTGATTTGAGACAACAGCTTATCCACAACTTTTTTACATGACTGTAAGTATGCAATGAGAGGAGATGACTAACCCCAATTGTTTGTTGTTGTGTTGTTGGTGGACAATGTGTATGTATACTTGTGAGTGTCTGATAATTGTCCTGAAGTTTTTTCTAAGATGGTTCATTGAAATGGACAGGTTAACATATACAGTGGTACAGAGAAGCCTAACTAGTGTTCACACTGACATTTTTGTGCTTTAGATTACATAGTTTGCAGAATTGTGCTACTTTATTCCTGGTTTCCTGACTCTGTTCTTTGTTTTTTCTTACCAGGGTACTTTGTCATGTCATCTACAGAGTGGACTTGCAAGTGTGACCGCACTAGACACATGATGTTGTGACAGACTCTGACATGGAACTGTTGCTGAACTCCTTGGAACACACTTCTTTTGGACCTGATAGTCAATTGATTTTGTTTTAGTGCCTTTCAGTACTGTGTGATGAGATTTGACTTTGTGTTCAGGCACCAGGTTGTGTCTGGAGAATAAACCTGTGTTCCACATTGAGGTTTGCCTTGTCTGTTCTAACACAAAGAGATTTCTAATCAAAGTTTGACCATGATGAACTGGTTTGCTGCCAATGATCGTTGATTCTGCTGCCAAATAGTGATAGTTTTGTAGACCATTGACTTCCAGTGAATATGTACCATCTACTACAGGTTGTGTGATAACCTGGTTGTGTCTATCTATCATGCTGTGCCAAGGTACATTTACTCACGAGCCCTTAGTTTACTACTTTTAAGTAATTTGTTACCGATGTTGTTGACACTTCCTTCATTGTGATTTTACGGGTGATAACAATATGTACATTTGGATTCCAAAGTCATGACATGAGCAAGTATTTATGTGTAAAGTGCTTTATTTTTTGTACTTAAAGTGAAAAAATATATCCACACAAGGGTGGTGTGCTCACAAAGAAAAAACAGACCATGCAGATAGGAGTTGATAGTGTTTGTAGATGAAATTCACCAAAGTAAAGCCACAGTTATTTGAGTCCAAAGTCCGACTTTGACCCTCCATCCGATGTGGGACAGTTGTTTTGGACAGTCAACAAAGTGAACGCTTGGCACACACTGGATGATAACAAGGGCACATTATCACTTCCTGGGGGTGGTGCATTGCCATCCGACTGGATATTCCCTCGGATACCCCTTCCCACGTTTGCAGGGGGACCCACAGCTGCAGGCTCCTGGGGTACTGGGGACTCTCCGCCAGACACTACATCCCTCCCTGTGGCTTGTGAAGATGTTGATGCACCAAATGTTGTGGGCACACAGGGGGGTGTGGTCAGGTAAGTAGCAATCTGGCAGAGGCTGTCACCAATATCCCGCAGCACCCCAGTCATGCCATCAATTTTTTGGTTGGAAGTGTCCAGCCATTGGTTTTAGCCTGCCTGCAGCTGCTCGATGTTCCGGAGGATCCCTATTACCTGGCCCATCTCTCCCTGGTAACCCTTGTAGGCGTTGATCACCCGTGAGAGGTTTGGGTGATCATCATCGGCAGCATCAGCTGCTTAATGGCGCAGATCCACACAGCACAGATGTTGGTGCACAGTCAACACTGAGCCTCCTTCCTCCTTGACGGGGGTGTTGTTGTCGGTCAACTCGAGTGCTCTGTGTTGTTGTGCTGTTTGCTGTGTTCCAGGCTGCTGTGTCCATCAGGGTAGGGGTCAGTTGGGTGTTGTTAGCTGAGGAGAGTGTGCTCACAATGGATCCTGCTGAAGCTGCTTGTGCTGTGTTCCAACCCAAACCTGATGAGCCAGGTTGGTCCTCCTCGTCCCAGAATGTGTGAGAGACTTCTTGCCCAGAGAGCTCCTGGTAGGCCAGAGTCTGAGACTAGCTGTCCTCATTTTGTCAGGGGTGTTCCCAGCTCGCCCTGTGGGTACAGAAATGACGCAGTCATTAATGTGAATGTCCACTGTACCTCAAATGATACCCATTACATAGATGACTGGATCTAGAAATAAGTTAATGGAGATAGATTGGCCTCATTAATCCATTATGCTGGCCTATGTTTTTGGAGAACAATACAATTTTGAAAAGATGTTGATTGGTGATTGTGTCCACCTATGTGCATAAATGGGGATGTTGTGTTTAGTTCTCATAACATGTCCAAAGACATTGATTGGTACATGACACTGTGGATGACACTAGTGGGTTGGTGTTTTCCACATCTGTAGGATAACAGTGACATACGTACTCTTTAGATCATAATGTTATAGTTTGTCAGGCCTGTGTACTGGGCTTAGTCCATGTCTCATCAGTCACATAGGTGTGGCTGCCTATACACTCACAGTCTGTTGCTTTCCCTTGAATTTTGTGGTCAATGTAAGAATGAGGTGCTTATTGTTCTCATCTCATGACACACAAGTGAATGCCTGTAAGGAGGCAAATGTGTGAATGCTAAGCTTTGTGCCTACACAGATCATCCATATTATAATTTGACTCCATAGTTACCCCATGAACGAAAAGTTGATAATAGTTAATGCATATATACGGGGGGCGGTCGGAGGAGTATAGGTTGGAAATGGGGAGGATGTTGACGCAGATGCTCTTACTTCACCATGAGAACCACACAGTCTTTCAACACTTCATCATATTTGTGTTAATGCATATGTCTGCATTCCCGGCTCTATACAAATACTTGGTGAGTGTATTTATGTTGCCTTAAACATAGTGAGGAACCCCTTATGTATCATCTGGGTTTTATCCAAGTACAGTTTATACCCAGAAACTTACCCAAATTTTTCAACTAATAGATCTATGGCAGGCATTGCTATGTAAGGACAGCAAGTGCATACTAATACATCATGTGCATATGCTTGCATTTTATATGAGATGCCTAGAGTGATAGCACAAATTATGGAAGATGATCCTTGCTTATACTCAGTAAATAGCTCCAAATGAAGAGCATACAGTAATGGTGAGAGAAGGGAGCCCAGATATGTGTCACGTCTCATCTCAAATTGATATGAGCACGGCACATGAACTGAAACTGAGCCTTCCTGGTCATGGTTTGGGGATGCCAAACTGTTCCATTGCCTCCAATAGGATGTACAACTCTAATCCATACAGCGCTTAGACTCTCATTAGGATGTCAGTGGGACTGCCACCGACAGGCCATCAGTGGCGGTCCCATCGACATCCAGGATAGCAGTCCGGCTGCCGCATTACGATGTGGTCGGTCGGACCGCAGTGGTCGGAAGGACAGACCAATGCCCCTGACAGGCTCGAGGAGCCCATCAGGGTGCCGGATGGAGCCTTTCCCCTACAATGGGGGTGGTGTCTGTGGATGCACCGCCGTAGGGATTAGGATCCCCCTTTCCCTCTGCCTTTACATAGAAGCCCAACACCATGTCAGGCAGACAGAAAGGGACTTTGGGGGCCCTAGCAGGGCCCCCGTCCCCCGGTGGCCTCCCCTGTGGGGCCAGGGGGACACATGTGGTGTCCCCTCAAACATTCAGGCAGCATGTGCCAGGCAGTACATGGTGCCTGGCACACGATGCATGGCTACCCAAACCGATATCACTTTGCCTTCATATTACCTCCCTTCTTGAAGGTTTGTTTTAACTTATGGGCCATTTCTCTCTAAAATTCTCCATCGTGACTCCCAAAACTTTGAAGTACTGCAGCGCCTGCTGCATAAGTATCTGTTTACATTGGTTACTACGTGCTCTGGTTACCAAGCAATGCCCGTCCCGAGCCAGTACAGTGACGTTTCTCTTCGTCACTACAAGCAGAAGCTAGCGGCTGTGTCCCTGACGTGGAGGCAGCCTCGTGCACATCTGCGCTGTATCGATTTTTAGTCACTTACTCACGGGCACTCGCCAAGACACGAGACACTTCCAGAGACTGTTCGTGACACTAAGGTAATTGGTTTTATCAGCGCATTCTAATTTAGCCTGCTTTGCGCTTTTTGAGGGTCTTGGTAGAACATTGTTTTCCATTATTTTGTCCCCCTAGTAATACTGATCGAGTCCCTCCGGGCTTAGTGAATGATGCGACGTCCAGCACAGCACCTTCAAGTTACGTTATGGCCACTTAAGTTGAACAATTCCTTCTGTGAGTATTAGTAGTAAAACGGGGGTTTATTTATTACTGACAAGTACATTTTGTACTCTCATGTAACACTCGATTTGGCATGCAGCCGTAACTGCTTTATTAACGCATAGATCCCCTCTTGTTTTAATGATCCTAGGCACTGTATTGCACCGTTCCCTAGTATCCTCATGGCGAATTTTACACAAATACTTTCAGACCCTTTGGCTTTAGTGATTGTAGTCACCTTAGAGCATTGTACCCTTGTTACATTATGGCCATTTCTGCCAGCAAACCTTGAAAATGTAAAGCATTAGTAGTGCTCACTGGAAATTGGCAATTATGTCAGGTAATCATGAGCCAAAAATGTAATTTTGCAGCACAGCAATTCAAGCTTCACGTGGGACTTCTGTGGTTATGCGCTGCGTGTTTCAATTTCTGGAATTGGAGCTTCACAGCCCAGCCCCATAAGTCTTTCACTGCCTGTGCAGCAGCATTATATGAGGTGAGACGGTGAGCCACTTATTTTATTGTTTATGCCCACCTCTATATACTTTATACCAAGGCACTCATTCATGGTACCTTTACCTACCCTGTAGGTTGCTCATTTTCTTGGTCCTGAGCAAGACCCTGTTTCAAGGAACTACTGGCCTTCTGTGATTCTCTGGGGTCGAAATGTCAACTTTCTTTCACCTTGACCTGAACTTTTATTTTGATGCCCAGATGCAGATGATGAAATGAGTATTGACAGCGTCTTGCTACTTGTGATTTTGATTAGTCAGCAATTTAATATCGTTAGACAGGTCCTTCCATTTCTTGTAAATATTGTAAATACCTGCACTTATACCTTCTCATTCCTGTCCCACCACGAGCACTTCCTTGAGCACTTATTTTCACTTCACGTCCACTGGAGCAACCATTGACATTGTTAATTATGAATCAATTGACAATATAAAATTCATGACAAATGCTCAATAATTTGTCATTATTTTTTTATTATAGGTCAGTTGAACCGACTAGGGGGCATATTATCAAGGGCCGGCGATAAATATCGCAAAGCGCGCTTAGCGCTTGCATATTTATCGCCGGCTATCTGGAATTTATCGCCCGGTTAGCGCGTTATTAACAACGCGCATCGCCGAGGCGATAAAAATGTCAGAGATAGCGTGGATATCGCCGTTTTCCATGGGAAAACGGCGATATCCTAGATGATAGGGCCTGTGGTCTTAGCCACAGAATCCACCCCCATGTTAAGTATGCCTTAGTCAGGAATTTAACAGACGTTAAATTCCTGCGTTAAGGCATACTTAACGCGATTAAAATAATCGCTTCCCCGCATTGTAAATATCGCGAAGCTGCCTTCGCGATATTTACCCATGTTGTTTCCACAGACACGCCTACTTTGCATCTCATTATCGATGCGAAGTCAGGCGTGCTGGAAACGGGAGCAAAATCAGCAAAACACGCGATAGCGTGTCTTTGCTGATAAGGCGATATAATTATCGCCGCTTTTCGGCCGAAAACGGCCGCAAAAGCGGCGATAATTGTTTATCGCCGCCTTGTTAATATGCCCCTAGGTTCTTTCAGCAGCAATATTTTCCAGGTGTGTATTCTTTTCCTCAGGCGATGAAGGATTCCCAATCTTTTTTCAATTTGTAGTTCTACATAGCCTACACTGTAAAACTACATTTGGAAAATTTGAGCATAAACTGCACGCATTACATTACTAGCACTAACTCTATTGTTGTATTTTAAATTTGACATGTTCCCTCATGTTAGCCGTATTAGGACATATAATCCTACTACTAGACGCAAATCTCTGTCCAGATTTGCTAAATTGCATTGAAGTGGAGATTATTTGTCCAAAGATTTACCTTCCTGAATTGGATCCACTTTTCCTTTATATAGCAATAGATGGACTGTCTAGAGCGAATAAAAATGCACAGGCTCAGTACTGCTCCTTAATTCAATTTCTATCAATAAAGGTCTCAAATACAGCTTTTTAGCTTTAACAAATGAAGGACATCTCAGTTAAAAATGAAAAGATTACCATTGACATTTAAATAGCAGCAACATTTAGGAGAGCTGTTAATTTTTTAGATTTATAAACATTTTTAGTCTCTGAAACAAATTCAAAGCAATATGCATTATATCATTTATATAGGGGTATAAACAGTGCTTAATTTGAGTTGGGGCCCACTGACACTCATTTTTGGGAATGGACACTTATTTGTACTCATTAGATTTTGAGCCAGAGCAAGAGAGAAAAAACATACAAGGGGGACTAAAGGAAGAAGAGAAAGATATAAAACCGTGACAAAGGGAGAAAGCAGGGATGGGAAAAAACCTGTAAGAGTGAAATAAAGGGACAGGGAGTGTGATGTGGTGGATTAAGGAGTCATGAGGTGGAATCAAGACCATGCAGCCTTGGTATTTCACATTTAGACATCCATTTGTGCCAGCCATGGGCTTCTGAGAAAACTTTAAGCCCCAGAACTTTTTATTTTACAAATTAAGCACTGGGTATAACTATAGGCACAAAACACTGTTGAGGTCAATTAATAAGATCCTTACTCAATATATGCTTACATAGGTGTTGGAAAGTGGATTTTTAGTAGTGGGAAATATGCAGCTACCACTGGCAATAATGCCACTAACAAAATATAGGGTTCAGTTAGGTCTCAGAAAATTATTCCCATGCTCAACCCTTGGTAGCTTGGCTGGAAGCAGGCAGGCTCAAATTCAGAGACAGGTATGTAAAGCATTTAAAAATACCAATTCAGTAAGCAAGTAAGACACAACACACAATGAAAATCCAACATCAATTTATAAAAATAGGAAATGTTATTATCTTTACAAAGACACCAAAACAAAAAACATCCAATGTAGGGAACCAGAGATATGAATTTTTAAAGATTTAGCACTGTATAGCACATGGAAACCTATAGCGCCTATTCGGACATCTGGTCGTGCTAGACCGGGACAAAGTCAAAGTTTCAAGCCGACCATGATGGAGACCTGCGTGGCTACCCGCCGTGGTAGGCCTTAGTCAAAGTTTTCACCTTCAGACTTTTCTGGAGCTTTTCTTCCTGGGGTTCCTCGAAGCTCTTAGCCAGTCCGGATTCAGTGTGGGTTCGCCGGCTTGCTTTGCAAGCCTGCTCTTCTGCTAGTCCGCTCTGTGTGTGTCATCATTTTCTGTTTTGCCTTTTTCTGTTTTGCCTGTTTCTGTCTTGCCTTTTTCTATCTTGCCTTTTTCTGTTTGCCCTTTTCTAGTTGCCTTTTCTGGTTACCTTTTCTGTTTTCTGTTGCTCCCCGCAACTGCTGCCCCGTGGCCCATCCCCCCCAGGATGTCACTCCCGCCTCCTAGCTGCTCACCCTTCCCCCGACCCCTCCTCAATGACGGCCACTGTGCACCAAGGAGAGCAAGACATCTGAGTTCCTGGTCAGAGTCACTGCTCTCCCTGCGCAGCAGCTCCAGCGTTAAGACTGTGCCCTTAGCGCCAACTCGAGCTCCAGGTAGGTGTTCGAGGCCCTCCTCCACCCGCAGGCTCCTACCTGTGCCTCATCCCTGGTGGTTTAGTGGAAGAGCCTGCTCTTCTGCTAGTCCACTCTGTGTGTGTCATCCTTTCCTGTTTTGCCTTTTTCTGTTTTGCCTTTTTCTGTCTTGCCTTTTTCTGTCTTGCCTTTTTCTGTTGTGCCTTTTTTGTTTACCCTTTTCTAGTTGCCTTTTCTGGTTGCCTTTTCCGTTTTCTGTTGCTCCCTGCCACTGCTGCCCCCGCGGCCCCTTCCCCCAGCGTGTTGCTCCTGCTCCCACCTCCCAGCTGCTCACCCTCCCCCTACTTAATGGTGGCCGCTGGTGTGCCGAAGGTGCGCCGAAGGCAAGCCTGTCTATGCCTGTCAACACCCGTCAACACCCGACCGCGACCAGCACCAGGGACCCTGGTTCCCCCGAACCCCCTCCGCTATGAGCACAGTGCTCTCCATGCACTCAACCCTGGACAAAACAACAGCTGCCAGCTCTAGACGCCAAGCAACACCCAGGGAGCGATCTCCTGCCAACCTGCCGCCGCACCTTCACCCTCCTCCAGACCCAGGCAGCCACCCTCAATGCACCGGCAGTCACTGCACACAAGCCACTGAACTGCATCCTCCTCAACATATGCTCCCTGCACAGGCACGCCATAGAAATCTGGGACCTCCTCAACACTCACTCGCCCGATGTTGCCTTCCTCACAGAGACCTGGACTAACGCCAGCTCCACGCCCAACATCGCAACCGCCATCCATGACGGACACAAGATCCTGAGGAAAGACTGTCCCAACCGCCCAGGAGGAGGCCTAGCCATCGTCCACAAAAGCTCCCTCCGACTGACAACCACCAACTCGGACGACGCCTTGCCCCTCATGGAACACATCTACTTCCAGATTCAGCCCAACCATCGAACGACACTCCACGGAACACTCACCTACAGACCTCCCAGACCCCACACCCACTTCACCAACATCATCGCAGACCACATCGCAGATGCACATCGCTTCCCATGCCCTCGCCTCCACGGACTACTTACTACTCGGAGACCTGAACTTCCACCTAGACAACCACAGTTATCTCAACACCACCGCCCTCCTGGAGAACCTCACCAACATAGGACTGAAGAAACTTGTCTCCACCCCCACTCACACAGCAGTACACACACTCGACCCCATCTTCGCCGGAGGAAACAACATTTGCTTCAGCCACACCACAGAACCGCTCTGGAAAGACCACCACTGCATCCATTTCACCTTCTCAAACCCCACTGTACACAAGTACATGCCCCGCCCCCACGCAGAAGCTGGAACAAAGTCTCCAAAGAACACCTCACCTCCGCCCTCAACTGCCCCAACTACGACAGACGCCAACACAGCGGTGAGCAACCTCCACCAATGGATTGGCAACTGCGCCAACGCTCTCGCCCCTCTCCAGAACACCACGAGATGACACAACAAGAAAGCCAACTGGTTCACCACAGACCTCTGAGAATCCAAGCGCTCTTGCCGACGACTGGAGGCGATGTGGAGAAACAGCAAAACCCGGGAAGTACGCTCTGCCTACAAGGCAGCCACCACGACACACCACCAATTCATCAAATCAACAAAGAGAAACTTCACCCAAGACAGAATCCTCTCCAACGCCCACAATTCCAATGAACTTTTCGCCATCATACAAGAATTCGCCGGATCCAACAGCGAAACAACCGACGTCCCTCTCTCCCAAGACGTCTGTAACGAACTCAGCTCCTTCTTTCACCTCAAGATCAAGACGCTCTACGACAACTTCGACAACCAAGACCACAGCACCACCTCAACTCCCACCCCCAGCGACGCCATCCAACAGACCCTCCTCACCTGGACAACCCCCTCACCACAGAAGACACCGTAAAGACAATGAAAAGCATCCAATCTGCAGCACCTACTGACCCCTGCCCGCCACACATCTTCCACTGGGCCGCCACTGCCATCGCACCCGAACTAAGCGGAACTATCTACTGCTCCCTCAAGACCGCCACATTCCCTGATGACCTGAAAGGAGCCAAAGTCAACCCCCTCCTAAAGAAGCCCTCTGCAGACCCGATGGATCTCAAGAACTTCAGGCCCATCTCACTGCTCCCTTTTGCCACAAAAGTCATCAAAAAAGCTGTCAACACCCAGCTAACACACTTCATAGAAACCAACAACCTCCTAGACACCTCTCATTCCGGATTCAGCAGCAACCACAGCACCGAGACCGCCATCATAGCCGCCACCAATGACATCTGTGACAGCCAGTCCAAGGCCACACAGCATCACTCATCCTCCTAGACCTTTCAGCAGCCTTCAACACCATCTCCCACCGCACACTAGCCTCCAGGCTCCACGATGCCAGCATCCAAGGAACAGCCTTAGACTGGCTCCAATCTTTCATCTCAGGCAGAGCACAAAGAATAAGACTCCTGCCCTTCCTCTCAGAACCAACAGAGATCAGATGCGGAGTATCCCAAGGATCCTCCCTCAGCCCCACACTCTTCAATGTCTACATGGCCCCCCTCACAACCATCGTCAGAAACCATGGACTCAACATAGTTTCATACGTCGATAACACCTAGCTCATCCTCTCCCTGACTAAGGTACCCAACATCACCAGATGCAATTTCCAAGAAGGGATGAAAGACATCGCAACCTGGATGAGCAACAGCTGCCTAAAGCTCAACTCAGAGAAAACAGAAGTCCTCATCCTCGGCTCCACCCCCTCTGTATGGGACAACACCTGGTGGCCCCCTGCCCTCGAAAACCCACCCACCCCAACGTACCACGCACGCAACCTCGGCATCATACTCGACTCTTCACTCATCATGAACCGCCAGATCAACGCGATGTCCTCCACATGCTTCAACACCCTCCACTTGCTTCACAAGACCTTCAAGTGGATCCCCCTGAATCCAGGAAGACCCATCACCCACGCACTCATCACCAGCAGACTAGACTACAGAAACGCTCTCTACACCGGAATTAACAATAACCTCCTCCGCAAACTCCAGACCATCCAGAACGTCGCAGCCAGACTTATCCTCGACATCCCACGACATGACCACATCACCCAACACCTCCACGACCTCCACTGACTCCCCGTCAAAAGAAGAATAACCTTCAAACTGCTCACACATGCCTACAAAGCTCTCCACAACACCGGAACCCAATACCTCAATGAATGAATATCCTTACACGCCCTCAAGACAAACCTCCGCTCTGCTGACCGTGACCTAGCCATGGTCCCTCGCATCCACAGGTCCAGAGCAGGTGGCAGATCCTTCTCCTACCTCACAGCCAAGACCTGGAACGAACTTCCCTTCGCATCCGACGAAGCCCAACACTGCACCAGTTCAGAAAGGACCTCAAGACCCGGCTCTTCGAAAGACCAACGGAGCTGCTCACACCCCCCCAGCACCTTGAGACCCTAACAGGTGAGTAGTGCACTTTAAAACTCCTGATTGATTGATTGATTGCGACGAGCTCCCAGTCAAACCTATGGAACTCAGACCTCCGGAGCTTTCCAGCGTGATGAACCAGAGATCCAGGCTGGCTTGCGGTTGAAGGTGGGTGACTTGACTCTTGCAGTTGGTCCGGGTCACCTTTTCTACGTTCGGACTTAGAAACTTTAATGGAGCTTTTTCTCCCGGGGTCTCTTGATGCTCTTCACCAGGCCAGATTTGGTGAGGGTTCGCCACCAGCTTGGATTTCGACCACCTCCCTGTTAAACTCTCAAAGTCGGACCTCTGGAGCTTTTCAGCAAGACGAACATGGAGGGCAGGCCAGCTCGCGGTTGAGGGTCCCCGGCTTGGCTGGCCAGGTCGAATCGGTCCACTTATGGAACTTTTTTTCAAAGTTGTTCAAAAATTCTCCAAACTTCTGGAACTTCTTCCTGAAGTTCCCTTGAGAGTACCAAAGTGTCTGAAACTTACTCCAAGGGTCTGAAAGCTCCAAGACGGTCCTTGAAAGTTTGGGACTTCAATTCTCACAATCCACTTGGAGTAAACCCTTACACAACCACTGGTAGTACTCCAGGCTGGTGATTCTTGGTGGTGATGGTCCAGGTGAGCACTATTAACCTGTAGCTTGCAGGGAGTCCACTCTTTAATCCTTTTGAAGCAGGTTTGATCCACAGGGCTGTAGTTCCAGATTGTGCAGTAGGCACAGTTAGTCAGAGTGCAGGGCCTGGTTGGTGTAAATCAAACTTCTCAGGATGGACCCTACTTCTTCCTTTAGTTTCAAGCAGCAGATCTGAGAGGCACTGCCCCTCTTGGATACTTATTCAGTGTTCTCTGGGGTCATACAGGAGGGCACTCCTGTCCAATGAGGTGCAGGTCAACACCACAGAGCATGACCATTTCCTCCAAAGTGTGGCACAATGGTCTCCCAGAAAGCACTATTTCTCCAACATTCAATATGGCTCAAGTCTCAGCAGAGAGGCAAGAGCTGGCTAAATCAACCTCCAGCATGGCTCATCTCCATAGACTCCCTCTGCCTGGCATCTGCACATTCCATCCTTAAGCCTGCCATCTCGCTGGGTTCAGAAGGTAGGGGTGTAAATGAAACTGGTATCTTTTGCCTGTTCCCTCCTTCTTTTCAAGATCATGGTTTACGACCCCTCCCCCTGGATCTGGCATTCCTATGCAGAAGAACCCTCTTCTCGCAGAATGGCTCTTTCACCCCAGGGGCTACTTATCACCTCATCAAAGCAGCCTGGCTCATCAACTCAACTCTGACCTATCAGGGCAGATCACTGGAATGCTGAATTTTGGCTTACAGACAAGAAAGTCTTATACCTTCTTGTCTGTACATTTTAGGATAAATTCAACAATAGAATATGGTTGGATTTATCAATGCCATTCCAGTAAGTCCTTGAATTATATTTTCTGTGTTTCTATAATAATTAATAACTTCTTGTCATGTTAACCTATGTGGCTGGGGATCTGCAATAGGGAAAATGAACTGGGCAATTTCTCCAACACCAGGGCTTATAAAACATATTTTATAAGGACCCTGCCTATATCTACAGAACCCCCACCCCAGAAACACCTAGGGGAGACTTTAGGGGTTCTGAATATGCAACAGTATTGCAGATCCTCACTCCATAGTGCTCCTAGCACAAAAGTCTATTTTGGGAAGCACTTTACTACAATGTGGGAATTGAAATGTGCACTTTCACTAGCCCCAGGGTATATACAACTTAATTTATAAGGGTCCTCCTTGTATGTACCTAACCCGCCACCACTGAGACACCTAGGGGAGACTCTGGGGGTACCTAATATGTCAATATATTGTAGTTTATTAATTTTTAAGTGCCCCAAACACCAAAGTCGAGTTTGTGCACAGTTTACATGTTAAAAGCAGTGTTTTTAAACTGACCTCAGGTCTCAGCAGTGCACACATGCAAGTGCAGAAAGGGCTGCTGGCCTCTAAACTGCCATGCAGTATTATATACTTGGGACTTAAAGGTAGTTTTTATCCACATGCCCTATTATGTACTAGGACCTTATAGGGGAGGTCATGCCAATCATAGGGGTGCCCTAACCCATAGTGTACCCTAGTGTATGTACGTGTTTTCACTGTATTTTAAGTGTATTTTCAGCATAGCACCGGCCCTAGGCCCGGTTAGGCAGAGCCCAGGGACAGACAGAGTCAGTTACCACCAGTACCAGTCAGCAAGAAAATGGGGGTGCCCAGGGCACAGGATGACTTTGCAACAATAGGGCTATTGGAGATGTGGCAATTGTGTATATAAGGCCCCTATATCTTAGCTGTGTACCCCCCTGCTCTCGCAAGTGCCACCCAATCATACAATGCTTGTGCATCATTAAATCCCACCCCCTTCCTCAAACAATTAGTGGCTTCTTATTTTTCCATAATGAAGCTTTCACATTCCTTGCAATGGTAACTGCAAATAAAACCATGGCATATTCATTGTCCCCAAACATTAATATGTTAACATCAGAGTGAGGTACTTTTTTTTACCATTGTATAAAATCACTCAGAATAGTTTTCCCCAAAACTGGCAAATAATTGGACATGTGTTGAACATATGGATCCTATCAGCAGATGTGTCCTTTCATCTGAGAATTAAAAATTGATCTACATGTGATGTCTTGGAATGTTTGGGGCATTGAATTCCATCTGCAGCCTGGGAGATTCTTTGAAAAGCAGTTGGAAGTGGGAGCTAGTGGGTGAGGTTCTGCCAAGTAAATACCTGCTTATCTCTCCCATTTTATTGTTTGTCGACTTTTTACACTGGGGTAAAAATAAAGTCAGGGGACCTCAACACAGGCTGTGGAGTCGCTTACTGCCATCTGGTGGTGCGGTACTCTCCACTTGGCCGGTACTGATGGTCTATCACTGTTCCTGGGTACTCAAGCATGGGTTGACCAGGAGAGAACAGGAAATGCTCCATGTGGAGTGAATGATGTCCCATCCACCTGTCTGCTGCTGAGCTAGATGAGCCGGGTATGTGTGATCACGTTGCTATAGGTGGCCCCAACCAGCCATGAAGCCTAAAGGAAAAAATGGCAGCCATCTTTTAAGAATGGGAAGGAAGTGAAAATCAAGCCGTATGTGCTGAGTATAGTAAATAAAAAATGTCAGCTATCTTGAAAGATTAGGAATGGATTGAAAATGGGGAGACGATGTAGCCTTACGGCTAGAGCGGTCGACCTCGAAGATGAAGAACCGGGTTCGAGTCTCAGCAACGACGCTCAACATCCTGTGATTCAGGGCAAATCACTTAATCTCCTGGTGCCTAACAAAAATGAATGTGTCCTTCCGTAATGAAGCTGGTGCTCATGTAAAGCGCTCTGATACCCGATGTCTTGGGTCTAGTTCGCCCTATATAAAACTCTTAATTTTTTTTTTTTAAATCAAGCCGAAGATTAAAGGAACAAATGGCAGACATTTATGAAGGTGAGGGACTATTCAGAAATCAAGCCCAACCATTTATGAAAAGTTGTGGAGCACACAAGGTCTATCTCCTTCAGAAAAAATGCTGATACCCATGCGAAGCAGCCATCTTTGGTGATTGGAAGGATTAGCAGTCTTATTGGTGTCATGCTGTTCAGTGAGGTTAAACTTTGCCTTTGTTGTTGTTGCTTGTTATGTGGTGATAAGCACACCTACAGGGCAGTCTGCATTGAATCTAAGTTTAATTCTTCCACGCTGAACTATTCTATGTCCTTTTAGTGTCAAGATACTTTCACAGTTATTTAATGTTAAGAGATTCATTCACCTAGCATAGTCATGCAGAATATTACCGCACCCCCCTTTTTATTTATTTTTTGGTAACTCCGGGTAAACCACCAGTCTTGTAGTCAAATTGGATAAATGTTTTTTTAACTTTATCAGAGTTTGTCTGAACAGTATGACAATGGACAAATTGCAGGTAGGTCACCCACAAGGGTTCAACGACCTTAAGATTTGTAAAAAGAAACTTAATATTTATTATTTACAGAGGATAAGTATGATTCTCAAAAGATTTCATTTTGGCAAACAGGTACAAGATGAAAATGAAAGTGTCGAACACTGTGTTACCAGTCTTCGTAAGCTTGCGTCTACTTGCAAATGTAATGAAGCTGATGCCTGATGAAGAGACTTTGGCTTGGTCCGGTGACTCAGGCATTCAGCATCTTAGTCTGCCAGAGGTATGGGCACCCCTTCCAGTATCCACGCTGCTGTCGACACAAGGTAATGCCAAAGCAGAAGGTGCCTCCAAGAAAAGTCCCTATATGGAGGAAAAAATCTGAAAGCAAAAAACTTCAGAGAGGACACAGAAGTCCAAGACTGGAATGCTGACTCATGCTGACCAGGACACCCAAGGCCAGAGGCACCACTGGAGAAGAAGAGATACTTCCTAAAGAATTACAAGGAGGAACAAGGAAAGGACTGGAGCAGTAGGGTAACGCAGAAGGAAAATTAATAGGATGAGAACTAGCAAAACCCCAGGAGAGAACTGGCGTTCAATCAGAAGTGCTAGAACAAGATGACACGCCTGCATGAAGCGTTGCAATGGAAGGAAACAACCGATTTCCCTCCTTTTATAGGCCAAAGGAATTGCATTTAAGGTCCCTATCAAATCTCATGAATTTTAGAAAACATTTAAAACCTGGCTTTTCTACTCTTTCAGCTAAATTTTTACCTGACTGTGCTTTTTTGTTGATTCTGGTAGTGCAGACACAAGCACTAAGATGCCTTTTGGACATTCATCGCGCTTTACAATTATAAATCAAATCAGGAATTTCCTAAGACTCCATATTGGATTAGGGAAAAAGTTCTATACTTCTATACCGTGACGGCCACCTGAAGGCAAGTTTAGGTTGTGAGCACGATGGCCTGCCAGCACTCTCACAGACCTCCCATCGGGCGTGACGCAGGTGAAAGTGCAACAGTAAATTTGGTATGTTGTGTACTGTTTGTGAGTGTATGTGATACTCTCACTCTCACAGACCTCTCATCGGGCGTGACACTGGTGAAAGTGCAACAATAAATTTGGTATGTTGTGTTCTGTATGTTAGTGTATGTGATAATTTCCTTCTTAACCGTAAAGACGAAAGGGTAGGATAGGAACTTTTTCTGTAGGATAAGCCTCCTTTGGCTGAAATATTATTGACAGCCGAGAGCTTGCAACATTTGTTGGTGTGCCTTTCAGAAACCACATTGATTCAGAAGAAAATAAACATTCCCATGTTAGTGTGGTTAAGAACGTGAAGTGAAAAAAAGGAAATGGGGTGCAAGGAGAGTGTACCCAAATTTAAGAGTTATATTTCAGATGTGTGCAATTTGGACACATGGAAAATTGCAAAGATTGTCTGGCACAAAAGGCCATATTCAATAGGTGTGGGAAAAGGAGGCATTTTTCGAAATGTTGCAAGCCCCCATCTCAGTTTAAGAAGTCAATTGAGGTGAATGAATGTTGAGCTGGAGGGTGCACTACGTCACGAGGGTGCGTCTTCTACTATAAGCCTTAACAATTCAACACACAAAATACCTGCGAAAGGGCAAACACTTATAGCTATACTATCCTGGAATGTTGCTGGTCTAAAACAAAAGCTTGATGACCCGGATTGGCACAGTTACATAGATACATTTGACATCTGCCTCTTTCAAGAGACATGGTTACTTACCCCCCATTCAAGCTAGGCTACAAAACGTACTACAAGAATGCAATTCCAACGCAGAGAGGAAGACCATCTGGGGGCCTTGTAATATGGATCAAAATAACATTGGGGGTGCGATCCATCGACTACACCATAGACTCTCCAGATCTACTGGCAGTGTACTTAGATGATAACAACGAAAAACTGTATTTGTTTAACACCTATAACAGACCAATCAGGCAGACTCTAAACTCTGAGACCATCAACACACTAGGTAGTTCTCTGGACCATGTAGAAATTAGTGACACTCTGATTGTATGTGGGGATTTCAATTGTGCCTACGAGCCACTAAATGGATTAGAAAATGTAACAGAGGAAGAGGATACGGCCATAGGGTTGCCTCAGTTAGTGGCAGGGCCACCAAAACCTTGCACTAATGCTGCATTGCAGATAATGCAGCTCACTATAGAACACCTCCCAAGGGCATGCAATGGGAGGGTATTCAGCAATGGGGACGAAAAAGCCTCCCTCAACACTTTTAAACGTGGTAGCTCACAGTTGAGAATAGATTATATAATGCACAGCATTCACAGCTGGAGCAGGATAGTGAGCTTCAGAATAGAGATGAGGGACGATAGTGACCACCGACCATTATGTTTGGAAGTAATAGGCCAGCTAGCAAGGGACGACCAATCTGATATTTGCACGCAAAATGCACATACCGTAGTAGGAAATAATCGAAGATCTATTAAGTGGCCTAAGGTCACAGGTAATATAGAGCTAATGACAAGCATCTATAATACCTTTGCTGAGGTAGTGGGCGCCCACCTGGAGACAAGCGATTTGCCTGTAATATCAATCCACACCATTCTAGCTGCAAAGCTTGAGCCCCCTTCTCACTAAAAACATCGGGAAGAAATCGAAACCCAATTTCAAACTGGGATTAAAGGTAAATCCATGGTATACAACAGAATGCAGAAGATCTAAGACAATTTTACTTGAAAGGATAAAGCAGGGAAATGCAGACTCAGTAAGGAGGGCCAGAGATGTTCATAGGAGAAAACTATTTTTCTCCCAATTCCAAGAGGAATTGGGAGAAAAATAGCTGGCTTGACCTCTTGCAGGCAGCAAAAACGAATAATTCAGCTGAGTTCTGGAAAATCATAGCATGCGGGGGCAAGGACCAAGTAGTTAGGACGGAACATTATTTGGATTCGGCAGTTTGGACCAAGCATTTCACTGACTTGTACTCCAGCTTCCGGCCCACTGTAACTCCGAGTGGAGACAGTGAGCCTGCTAATATTGAGGGAGGTAGTGAAGTGATCGTTTTTTCACTGCAAGAAACCGAATACGCCATAGATACCATCAAGTCGAGGAAGGCACCAGGACTAGATAGACTCCCTGGAGATCTATTTAAACATGATAAAAAGGTTTGGGTCCCATACGTTAACTCTCTTAATAATGCAATAGCAGCAGGTGCCTCAATACCGGGAACGTGGAAAGGGGCTGAAATTGTCCCTATCCACAAAAAAGGCAGCAAACAGAAACCCGAAATTACAGGCCAATTAGCCTGATAGATGTACTCCACAAAATCCATGCCAGACAGTTATTAAATATGCTTAACGACTGGATAGAGACTAACAATATATTGTCCCCATATCAGGCAGGATTCAGATCATGCACTAGCACAGTAGATCTAGTCTTCAGACTTCTGTGCATCATCTGGAAATATGTCAAGATTAGGGAGGGACACATCTATGTAGCATTTGTTGACCTGAGGCAGCTTTTGACCTCGTACCTAGATGTTTACTATGGGATTCACTAAAATAACAAAAAGCACCCCCCAGCCTAGTTACACAGATAAAAAGGCTGCACAATGGAAACTATGCTAGAGTCCGATGGGGCATGAATGGGGAACTTAGAAAGCCAATTCCAATAGAGAGAGGAGTGAGACAGGGTTGTGTACTTGCTCCCACCCTGTTCTCACTCCATATCAATGACGTGGTAAACTATCTACAAAAACAAGCAAATGACCCTCCCAAATTGAACGGGAACTTGGTACCGGCACTGCTTTTTGCAGATGACACCATCCTGATCTCACAGACTCCAAAGGGACTACAACACATGATGAACAATTTTAACGAATACTGCATTGCAAAAGGCCTGGAAATAAACGCTAGCAAAACCAAGTACATGGCCATAAACCCACATAAGGGCTTTAAAAGTAATTTTAGATTGAGTAACCAGAGAATAGAACATACCACTAATTTTACTTATCTGGGCATATTATTAGACTCCAAATTAGCATGGAAACAGCAAGTCAACGACTCAGCATTACGGTTAGCCCAAGGGACAGGGGCAGTTCTTAAGAAGTACAGTCTATCCTCAAGCAAATCTGTGACACCAGCGCTCGAGCTATATAAATGCAAGGTCCAGGCAGCAGCATTGTATGAATCAGAGCTATGGGGCATTAGTGACACCAAGCAACTGATAATTGGGGAAAATAAATTTGCAAGGAGACTATTGGGGCTACCCCCATCAACACCACTTATCCCAATGTTCCATGATTTAGACATGAAGCGTATAGGGCATCTCACAACTCTGCGACCATTGCTCTATTGGATACGACTGTGGATAACACCCAAACTAGTAGTATATAGAGAAGGTGTACGTGAATTATTGTCCATTGACACATGCCTCACCTTCCCTTGGCTAAGATTCGTACGGAAATGGCTTATAGAGCTAGGCCTTGAATCATATTGGACCGATCCACACAGTTTAACATCAAGCTGTAAAGATACATTGAAGGGAATTTATTGGCAACACACACGGAATGTACTCCACTGTGACCCGAGACTAGGAAGGCTAACATGTCAATTCCTCACTATTAAACCAAGTCCGAGTCGGGAAGAATTTCTTGACAATGTACAGCCGTACCTAGCAAGAACTCTGTACCTAAAGTTAAGGTACAATATCTTACAGATCAAGAGCCATACAGCAAACTGGGGAGGCAAGGAAGATCGTTCTTGCACTCTACGCACTACACGCACTTTAGGGTCCAAAGAAAACACAGCACACATTTTGTTTTTCTGCCCGGCGTATGATAGAGCAAGGAGGAAATGGATTCGACCACTATGCAATTCAATGGGATTTAGAAAGTATCAAGAGGCACTGAGGGTATTGACAACTAGCACCGTACCACACGTCATATTTGCCTTATCCAGATACTTGTTTATAATGGGATTGATAAGGAAAAAAGCGGGGCTAAAGCTGTGATGTATCAAGGATCAATACACTTATGGCTGCGAAAACATCTTTGAATTGTACAAAATAACCAGTCACTTCTCTATTTTATTGTATCACAAGAAGTTTTAATCTAATTTTAAAAGAGAACTTACTGGGGTGGTAACAATGGAATGCCACGGTGACCAGCTTATATTGTTTTTAATTATTTTATTCGAAACTCCTGACTTTTTTATCAAGACTATATAATATACGTTCAAATGTATTTTAGATTGTATTATGAATGATTGTATTACTATGAAACTTTTATGGCCTTCGGCCGAAATAAAGTATTTAAATGAAAATGAGTGGAGACTTTGAGTTACAGAGGGTGAATTTGTGAAGAAAGATAGAATGTTATTTGGTTTCATACATTTTATTTCAAGCTTCAGAGTCTGAAAAGACCTGATCCTTCAAACTGTTGAGAATAAAGAACTGATCTTTGATAGGGATTTGACCTCTTTTAGAACCTTAGTAGATCAACCCATGGAGCTAAGGCAAATGGTAAGAGCTTAGGGAGACCTAGGTGTCTCTTCATATTGCCTTTACAATTAACCAAGCATTTGAGGACAAAGTGGATGGTTTCAACATACTGCAAGAATGGTAGTCCCACAAATTAATTTCTCCTAATCTTCTTTCTATCTCCCACAGTATCTTTTGATTTCCTGTTCTGTGGGACTTTGGAAGGGAGGGCAGAGTGATTAACGTCAGGGGCCTTCATAAAGGACTGTCCAAGCTCTTCAAAAAATGGTGAAGATATATCATTGATGGAGTCCAGGCAGGATCCCTGTGAAGAACGTCTATATGTGGTCCTCTTATCTCTAACAGACTGATGGAGGATTGACTTGTCCATACCAGAGTGAGGGTGAACAGTAAAATACTGCAGTGGGATTCTCAAATTTGGTTGTGCATGGTCATTCCCACTTGTTTGTTTGAATGGTCATGTTCAAAGAGACCTTTCATGGGTCTGAACCTTCAATGTCCAGAATATATGCTTCTTAGTGGTAGCAAAGGGAACTCCACACTCTGAGTAAAATGAGTCCCCTCTACATAGGACATTTAATTAGTCCTGCAGGATAACTCACACCTCTCAAGTAGAGTGGAAATAATCTCTTATGTGTCTGAAAGATTCTACAGGAGGAACTAAGTACTCTACACATCTCTCAGTACCTTGATCCTGGGGCAGGATGACAAGAGGTGATCTGGCCATACTTTCTCTCTCCATATTGCATTGTTTCATTTCATATTGTTAAAAGCATTTTCCTCAAATCTCCAAATCTGTGTTATCAAGGTTTAGGGGATTCTGCAATGCTGTGTGGGCCTGCAACCATTGAACTGGAGGCTTTCTTTATATTATCGTCTATCATGTTAGTGTTGACAGTACCGCTGAAGACTTAAGGGGGCCTGTAACCACCGGCTTGAAGGCATACGTTTTCTCTCATTGATTATTGCCTATCACACTGGTGCTGACAATGTCATTGGAGACATGTGGAAGAGGAAGCACTCAAAACCAAGCTCAGAAACTGAGCTCAAAGATTATCTGATGAAATAGACATCTTCAAGAAGTGAAAGTGGTTTGATCTGCTTTGACCTATGCACTGAGGAAGAAAAAGGAGTATAATTCTATGGATCAGGACTGTTACACTTCCTTATAGAATGTACACAAATAGCCACATATTAAAATGGGAATCGTATTCCTCTGTGTGAGAGGATGCTGCTAGATTAGTGAAGGATACGAAACACAGAACATGACGATCTCGTGCTTTTCGGTCTCTATTTTTCCCTTATGAGACAGAAAGGGATTACATCTCACAAGGATGGTAGAGCGAATGAAGGGATGGCTTAACTGTGGTGTCAGTATAAGTGCTCAACAAGGTTGAGCTTGTAGGAAACGTTCTGGACTACGAATGTCATTACAAGGGTGGAACATCAGACTATGGCTTTGTCAGTTAGTGCAGACATGAAAGTGCTAAAGGACCATTAAATCTTTTCAATAGAGGAGCATATTTTGGATGGTCTAGGAGGTCTGCTTGGTAGCTGATCAACAGAGACGGTGCCATCAAGTAAAGTGATAGTTTAACAACACGCTGTGTGTGTTGCCCACATGCTCTCTCATACTGCACTACTATTATCTAGTGAATTTACAAGAATATTAGCAGGAAGCCAAGAAACATCATGGGTCAATCGGAAGATTACTTGGTCAAGAAACCTGGACAAACAATGTCAGTCTCCCACTAATGCTGGTTTGATGTGAAATCAATTAGAAGGAAGTCAAAATCATGCTTGCTTCATATGCAGGAACAGAGCAAATACATTCAGGCTCAAGTGGGTCAATTTATACCAGCGCAGTTGCCAATTCAGATCTTCTATGAAAGAGAGAAGCCTTAATGAGAGGCTGTGATTGTTCATCCAAAGATAATGTTAGAATGTGTGCTACAAACTTTATGTTTCTTTTCAGAGGATTACAGCTGGGAGTTAGGAACCCTCACTCTTCTTCAGGGGTAAACTGACACCTCTGGTAACTTGTTGCTTTAGGGAACATTTGGCACACTCCCTTTTTCCCAGTATTAAATTAAGAAATCTGACTCAGTGAGTCCCCTGACTGGAATACCAAAGCACAGCAACAACCATCATTAGGTGACACCCACAGGTGTAATAATTAGGCCTTAGTGAAATTCAAATTACACTGGTGAAATTTGCATAATTTTGGGGATTTCATGTTATGCTTGTCACTCAAAATTCTGAAATTCTGCCATTATGCCACATCCTGTAATTACACCACTGTTCACAGCAAAATTATAGCACAGGAACGCAGGAACAATGGGAACACCAAGAATGCGAGTGGCTGGTTTTTGCAGTAATTGTGTTTTTCGCACTATTTTTTTCACTAAATGCATCCTTGCATCAAACATTCACGCATTTTGGGAAAAATATTTGCATTTCAGGTAATTGTTCCAAAGATTTCACAGAATTACAGAAAGCAAATTACGCACATTTCACACACTCCTATCTGTCACAAAACTACTAAGATGGGCTTTTTTCTGCTTCACTCATGTTAGGAATTTACTATCCAAGCCAAGGCACTCAACCTTGTACGAACCACTATGGTTACCAAACTCACCATTTTATCTACCCATCAACTCCATATCAACAGGATACTCTTTTCCAGCACCTTTTGGAAATGGAATGAATTCTGGCTCAACTTTGTCCATTTAAATGCTGTTCTGGATTACAATGGTTTGTATCAATAAAACCAGAGCTCAAATATGTCGTCCTTGATGACATGGAGTCCTCTGCTAATCCCATTGATACCGCATCAATACTACTACTGCGTGTAATCAGATGAATACAGTGACTGAAAGCCATCAACAAAACTGACAACAAAACACATAGCATGACAGATAAATTAATTATGGGCGTGGGTAAGAGGGAGATGACGCAAAGCACATTTGCATTGCTATCATTTACCTAGCAATTTACCTATACTTCCCAAAAACTCAACTAGGGCATTTTTTGCATTTTTATTTCTTCTTCATTACGCATGCATTCCTCAAGAGAAAAGGAGGTATTTTGCAGTTCATCACTAAAGATACATGCCATAATTACTCTTTATCCAGAAAGAGATACTGGCTATGACTTTCATATTTTATTATACAGTAACATGAACATAATTAGTTAGCTAATATTAGGTTTAACTACAGAAAATTCCCTTAAGTATCTGAGTAGAACTAGGCTGAAATATAAACCCAATAGGGGCATATTAGCAAAGGGAATGCGCCATTGGAACGTCACTTTTTTTAACGTTCCAGGTGGGCAATGCCCTGCACCATATTTTTAGAGTGGCGTTAAACCACTTTTTGTGGCTTAATGGCGCTTTGTAAATATGGTAACCTTTCATGCAGGTATGTGCGCGAAAGGGGCGTGCAATGGGTGTTGCTGTGGGCGTTCCACCACAACACCCATTGCTTTTTGACCCTGCCCCAGATTTACAAGGAGGTGTAAATCTGAGGCAGCGCCAAAAAAAACACCATGCTATAGCAGGTGTTAGAATGGGGAAATGAGTAGAAATATTTTCATTTCTCCTCGTTTTTGCTTTTTCTATGTGTGCAGCAGACATAGAAAGAGCAAAATGCCATTAATGTGGCTTAACGCCAACTTGTAAATAAGGCCCCTTTTCACTCTTCACTTAGCGTGAAAGGGGAGTGCAATGGGTGTTGCAGTGGGTGTTCCATTGCAACACCTATTGATTTTTGACGCTGTCCCTTCACAAGGCTGGGGCGGCGCTAAAAATTAAGACCAAGGAATACCTGGTCTTAGACTGTCGATACGAGGACTCTTTTTTTTGTCTTTCCATATGTGCTGCATTTTGCATGGAAAGAGCAAATCGCCTTTCAAGATTGTTTATGTGCAGGAAGGTGTCCCTTCCTGCACATAAACAATCACCCCAGCAGCGCAGGCACCCTTGCAACATGGCGCAAGAGTGTCTGCGCTGGTGCTAGGCAGCTTTCTTAGAGCCAACGCTAGGGGAAACACAGGGGTGAGTTGTATTTTTGTAAATGCAGCGCATCCCTGCATTTTAAAAACGTTGGAGCACAGCGTTACCAATTTTGGCGTAACACAGCTCTCCGACATTTTATTGTAAATATCCCCCAAACAATCATTCCCTGCAACGCAGGCACCCTTGCACTATGGCACAAGGGTATCTGTGTTGGCACTAGGCAGCTATTTTTAGCACCAGCGTAAGGGAAAACACAGGGGTGCACCGTATTGTTGTAAATACGGCGCATCCCTGCGTTTTGGGAATGGTGGAGTGTGGCACAGCAAAATTTGCTGCATCTCAACGCTCCGTCATTTCCTTATAAATATGCCCCAATGTTTTTTTGCCAGGCATTCCTGTTTGTCCGGCTTCTTTTTTTTAAATATTGGCATTAGAGATAATGTATCAAAAGCAAATGCCTGTGCCTGGAAGGATTCGTCTTTGCGTTATCATTACATGCTTGAGTATGTATCTATAATAAAGCACATAATTCCTCCCTTCTCACGAGATCTGTCCACTATTTGTTTTTGATTATATGGGGAGAGTGTCGCTTCAGGGCAGCAATAGAGAACTGGCGAGAGGGCGAAGATTGCACAGTAGACCCCCCCCCCAACACTTGATGAAGACTATCTCCCCTTACATGTGTCTGGAAGCCAGGTAATTATTATGGTAATACCAGAGCAGACACCACTAGTCACAGATCAGAGTGACAATTTGAAGTGTGCAGGTGCAAAAGTAGAAAAAAAGTGACATCAGTTCGCAAGGAGTCGTGTTACATTATACGGTAAAAAGATGGCACAACACTCACTTCAAAGCACTCCGCTCTTCTCTTAGATATGTGCTGAATAAATGAATTGGTAATAGTGATTCTGAAATGGAGTTTATTAAACAAATTGGCACATCTAACAGCAGTTCAATTTTCTTTGGAGTTGTAATTTGACAACCAGGAGCGTGTATAATGCAACGCATGAAATTTTGATTACGGTTTTATTTATTTTCGTAATTATTACCTGATGCGTAAGCAAATGAGCTTCGCCTCTCTAATTAGTTACTCAATTAAATATTTGCATTTAGTATTTCATTAGGGTATAATTAGTTCTCCATGAGAAATCTGGATTTTTATTGCAGCTTTTGTCTTGTTGTAGTGGCTTTCAGATTAAAAAGCCCCAGTAAGCTCCTCCAGGGGGTCATAGTAAAAAACACACGTTACTTTAACACAAGCATGGAACAGTAGAGGCGCATTTCAGAACGAGAACACCAGTGAAGGGAAACCTTGGAGGACAGGAGACATTTTCTTGTGGTGGCAAGCAGCAACAGGCAAATTCAGACTGATGGCATGGCTTAAATGTTGGTGCTGTTCCGAATGCGTTTATGCAAACGGAAGCTTCGCCATCAGGTATCCAGGTTCGACAAGTTATGCAAGTGGTGTTCTAGCATATTGTTCACTGCTTCCACTGTCCGGTCGTTTAACTGTGGTGTGCCATATTCGTTTCTAGCTTCAAATGAGGAAATAAAAGCAGATCATATTTGTGGTATTATGTAGCCCTTGTGTGATGATAAAGAGTTTCAGTAACGTGGCATCCCCTGAAACCGCCATTTGCCTTGTAGATTGATTTTATGCCTTATTTTATTGCGGATATGTCGCACAATTCCTGCGGGAAAAAAACTTGTCCATAGTCTGCTGTCTAGGTGGCATGCAACCACAATGAGGCATGTACAGTAACGTGTTGCACGCAGAAGGCTGCAAAAGCAGCATCAAACACCTACACGCATTTCACAGGCCACAACGAGCCTGCTTCCCACCCTAAAGAAACCCAGCCGGACCCTACACATTAAGCACTTTGTGATAATCATTTTCATAACAGCTGTAAGAAAGTGTGTTATTGGTTCAGGGGAGTGTATATCTTACTCAAGCAACAACCACACACAATCCCTGTCGGGTTGAACCACAAAAGTCACTAACTTAACCTGTTCTTAACCCTCTCGTACATTGCCACAAAAGCAGTCAGGCTTAACTTAGAGGCACTGGGTTAAGTATTTATGCAGCACTCAAACAGTAATAAAGAGAAAGCAAAACAGAAGAAAAGTCCCACACCAATTCTGAAAAATAAAATGAAAAATAACCCAAATTATTTCCAATCAGTAGATCCGGCGTTATGAATTTTCAAAGTTGTTAGTGAAATCTAGCAACTAAAAGATCAAAGCTCCAACAGTAGGTATCTGATGACGCGAGAAGGGAAACGTCAAAAGTTAAGGCTGAAAGCGATAGAGTGCAATTCTGATACACAAGGTAGATTGGGTTCGGTCTCAGCTTACCTTAGGATGTAGAAGAAATTCTGAGAAAAAGTCCAGGAGAAGGTAGAGTTCAGCGTGGTAAGGCAGCAGGCTGTGTCCGAGGAGGAGTCGTTGTCACTGGGAAGCGCTGGAAGAGGTCTTGGTGAAGCCGTCGATGAAGGCAGGATAAAGCTAATCGTGGAAGGAGATGGATTTCCAGGCCAAGGAGGTTGTCGTTGTCGATGGGAGCCTGTAACCAGTGAAGATTTTTACCTTTAGACTTAGACAACTTTTTGGACGTTGAAAACCTCCAACTGAATGAATCTGCAAGCCTTAGCCAAAGAGGGCTCCAAGAGGCTGGATAACATTGTCAGAGATTCTGCTGAACAGGATTTACTGTTGCTGAGAAGAACGTAGCAGAAGCTACGATGGAGTCAGGCTGATTGGCAATGCACCTTGGGCAGAATGGCTGGAAAGTAGGTCACGGTCTTCTAGCAGTTCTTCTGGCACTTCTTGGTGAAATTTGTTTTTAAGTCCCAACCTTTAGGGTTAGGCAAGAGCAGCACCTCTGACACCATTTCCAAAGGTCCAGAACCTGGGAGGCACCACTTGGGGGGGTTCGGACTCACTCTTTCAGAGGCCAGGTGCAGGGTTCAAGGTCTTTAGAGCTTGTTTTGTCCCTGTAGCTCACACTGGTAGCCATGGGTTCAAGGAGATGGTTCTCTTTCCTTCAATCAGCAAGGCAGGCCTTAAGAAGAAGGCTAGTCCTCTGAAGAACAAGGCAGGCCTCAAGCTGCAGGACAGTATTCTGATAGCAGCAAGGCAGTCCTCTGAAAACAAAGGAAGGCCTCAAGAAGCAGGGCAGCCCTCTAAGGTACAAGGTAGTCCTTTTGAAGTCTGCCATAGGTCCAGGAGTGTACTGAAGAGGTGGTTTATGAGGTCTAATATTTATAACGGGTGCCAATTTTTGAAGGGAGGGCTGATATTCTGGCTACTCCCACATCTGGTTCTGAACAGTTCTTCCCTTCCCTTGCACAGGCTCCCAGTAGTCTGGGGTGACAAATGACTGGTGTCAGGTTCCTTTATGTGTGTGCTGGAAGCAGCCCTTTGTAATGTAAATGGGCAGGGAACAGCTCCACCCCACCCATTCTGCCAACACCTAGTCCCCCTTTTCTCACTGTCTGGGAGAAATGTACTAAAAGGCAGCTACCCAGCTATTCACAGTCATATGACCTAGGACACAGGCAGCAAGCACCAAATGGTTAGGACAATAAAATGCCACATTTTTAAAGATACTAGGATCAATAAAGGGTTCTGGCCCTTAATCAGTAAGGCTGGACCAATCTAATCGATACAACAAAAACAATGCCAGTACTGATCATTATTCACCTGTATCATTCATGACAATCACACGTGACACTCATAGTGATTGGGAACACATAAGTTAGCGAATGACTCTTTTTTATTTTCATTCTGAGTTATTTTTAGAATAATTTTGAGTTTATGTTATTATTCTCATAAACATTACAAAAATTTGTTGACACACAAACCACAATACATTTATAAAACAATACTATTTACAATCATGATCAGTGCATAACAATTCATTCCTAATTTCGAACTTAAAGGAGCTCAAAATCCCTAAGAATTCTAAAGAACAAGAAAGGAGAAAAAAGAGATAGCACCCAGGGGAAAGGTTTGAAAGGATACACCACAGTTAAAAGTTAAGATGTAACACAAACCCAGGGAGGGTTATGGCCAAACAGTTCAGTATTCAGGTCATTCGTACATTACTTTCTTTATACTTTTTTGGAAGGGGGACCTGATACTCAATAGCTAATGCAAGTACTTGTTTGGACTCATACAGATGGTCTACGCATTTCAAACCCGTGATAATTTCAGGGTTTTCATCAGGACCTGGAAGATTGAGCTTCTGAATTCATTTGAACGGGCACCTCATTTTTAAAGATGACATATTTCGAATTGTGACTTAAAACCCAACTTTACAATTAAAGAGGATTTACAATTACAATTCATTTGAGTCCAAACTTGGCTTTCCTGTCAGTTCCCAATCAAAAGTTAGCACTTATCAAATTCAATACGGTAACCCTATGGTATCCAATGGGAGAGATAGGCCTTACAGTAGTGAAATACAAATATAGATGTTTTTCACTACCATGAAGTGTAAAACGTGAAAACATATATCCTACTTTTTCAATAAAATAACCCTGCCCTAAGGGTTTTTTAGGGCCTACCTTAGGGGTGACTTACATGTTTAAAAAAGGAAGGTTTAGACCTGACAAAAGGTTTATTTTGCCAAGTCGAATTGGCAGTTTTAAAACTGCACTACAGAGTGCAGTTGCAGGCCTGATGCATGTTTTAAAGTGCTTCTTAAGTGGGTGGTACAATGAGTGCTGCAGGCCCACTAGTAGCATTTAAGTTACAGTCCCTGGGGGGTGCTAGAGGGCGCACGGCAAGATGGCCGCACCTTAGTGAGGCTCTGCCCGGCTGAGCACCTATCCGACTAAAATCCGCCTGTTAATAGCTGCATCCAAGCCACTAACGTGGCTGCCCTGATTTGTGGGCACCTCTGGAATACCTTGCGCTAGTTTGGGCCGCTGGGGAGCACCACGGCGCTGCGAACGCCGTGCTGATCGGACCCGGTGGCGCCTCTACAAAATGTGCGGATCTTGCCTGCTGCCGTAGCCTCACTTGCGTCCGGAGGCCAGGTGCTGCGGTGCCCGTGAGAAGTGCGGCTCTACCTGGACATTGCTGGGGGCGGACGACTGGAGGAGGTGAGCCGGTCTCTGCCTGGTGCACGTGGAGCTCCGGCCTGTCCCGCGGTGAGCTGACGCCTGCGGAACTCATCGCGCAGAGGTGGACTGCGAGTCGGCCTGGGAGAGCGGAGCATTGCCTGCGCTGGCTGTGGTGAGTGGGGAGCGGCTCGTCCCTGGCCGGTGGCTGCGGAGGCGGGTGTGGGCCGGGGAGTGGGCCGCAGCCTGCGAGCTGTGGCTGGGGCGGGTGGGCACTCGGTGCTGTGGCCGTCTTTATCGTGCCGCCTTGCTGACACTTGCCATACTGCCGAGTACTGGGCTGTTGGAGCTGGCGGGGACTACGAGGCGAGCCCCGGTGTGCGCCCGCCCTACACTGCCTCCCGACGTCTTACCTGGCTGCCTCTGGGAGTCCGTTCCGGCCGGGGTGCCTCGGATCTACATGGGGGCTCCGCCGATGCGTGGCCACTTCTTTTAGCCCGCACCTGCATTGAGAGGCTGCTTCCCGCATAACGGTAGAGCGGTCGCGGCTGCCCTCTGTTGTTGCCTGCCTTGATCTCCCACCTGGATGCGCTGAATCCCTGCCAGTTCTGCGCATTGGGCCCCGTTGGACTGCTCCGGAATCGCCGTGGTGCTGGGCATTGGGCTGCGGGCATACATCCTGTGACTGCTGACTCTGCTCCACACCTACACTGGCCATTGGAACTTGCAGAGGCGCCTTGCTACACAGGAGTAGACCTATCTTGAACGTTGGTACACCTCTACCTGTTGGAGTGTCTTAGCTGCCAATCCCCATAGCGTTGCTCTACACTAAGTTTATGAACTGGGGAGGCTCCTGACGCCTAGCATCACTGTTGTCACCGGGGGGTATACTGTGTGGGGCCTGCTACACGAGACAGAGCACATGAGAGCCTAGGTATCCGGCTGCGCAGTACTCTTAAGGACTCCCCGAAGCGGCATTCAGACCTAACACCATCGTCACCTCTTTAGTGAGCCCGTCGGTGAGTTCTCCCTGGCTCTGTCTAGTCCACCTGCCAGTTCGTACCACGTTTCATATAAGGGGCGCCCACTACAGCACTTCCACGGTGGTGTGACTCGATTGCTGACAGAATGGGGAGGACTGATAAATCCCAACCTCGCCTCACGTTCGAGGTGCGTAAGTCATCCAAGACCCCACAAAAAGCTGCCTCCGACTCTGAAGCAGATGCCCAAGATGGGGGCCCATCCACATTAGAGACAACTCTGTTGGCCATGCAGCGCAGCCTTCAATCCATAGAAGGCACTATGGCTGCGATCAATCAGCGCCTCGACCACATGTCGTCACAACTCGAAAAGCAAGGCGCCCGAGTGGGAGAGGTCGAGCAACGTGTTTCTGCAGCTGAGGATGGTCTGAGTGAGGTAGCAGGGAAAACACTCAAAATGGAAAAAGTTCTCTCCCTCATCCAGGCCAAGAATGAGGACTTGGAGGCCCGCTCCCGCCGCAATAACATTCGAATTACGGGGCTGCCAGAATCAACGAATGTGGGCAAAATGGAGACCTTTATTGAGAATTTGATTAAGGATATTTTTGGTACTGAATTGCTCTCTGCCATGTTCATCATCGAGCGGGCTCACCGCTCTCTTGCAGCTAGGCCTGTACCGGGTGCTCCACCACGCCATGTCATTGCGCGGGTGTTGAATAACAGGGACCGCAACGCCATCCTGCGCATGGCCAGAGACAAGGGAACTATCGAACATCAAGGCAACACACACTCTTTTTTCCCTGACTTTACTGTAACTGTACAGGCTGCACGCAGGGAGTTTGGGGCTGTGAAAAAGTTCTTACAATCTGAAGGTGTCCCATACGCTATGTTATACCCCACCCGCTTGAAGATAGGTCCGGATGGGACTCCAAGATCTTCACCAACCCCAAGGCAGCGATGGAACATGCCAAACATCTCAAGAGAAGGCGGCGCGAATCCCAGTCACTATTCGACACCGAGGAACAGTAGGAATGTTGGGAGCACATTGATATTTTGTCTTGCCATGTGGCCCACCTGGGCAGCTATATCTCTAAATTGTTAAATGCTCTGCCTTTTATGCATTCCATGTTTATCCTCCCAGCGCAGGTGGACATTATAGACTCTTTTCTTCTTCCACCGCAATGCCTCCTTATCATGGGACTCTACGCTGTATCCTGTCCAGGCATATATGATGTTTATGCTCAGCCAACCCCCTACTAGTTATGAGGTAAGTGGCACTCTGACGCCCCCAATGGGAGTACCCCTCTTACAATTTCCACCGGTTATCCCTAGTTTGGGTTGGGACGGGGTGAGTTGGGATGGCTTTGGTGAATTGGGGATGCTGAAGTGGGTGGGGGGAGCGGGGGGGACCGGCACTTTCTGTTTTGGTTTTGGCGCATTCATCGTTTCATTTGCACGAGCAGGCACGTACTTTTTTATTTATTTACCTGACTGTTATATGATGACTCTCTTGACTCAATGAGTGGTAAAGTGCGACTGTTAACCTGGAATGTTCGAGGCCTAAACACCCCCAAGAAGATTCGATCCGTGCTTGCCTATTTGGACAGAATGGAAGTCCAGATAGCCTTTCTACAGGAAACCCATCTAACAAAACTGTCTGAAAAAAATGTTGGGAGTCGGTGGGCGGGGGTGCGAGTGATGGCCTCGTATTCTAGTTATGCAAAGGGGTAATGATTCTAGTCAAACGTGGGGTCCCATTTTCGCTAATTCGGACAGACACAGATGACTCAGGCTGGATTGTGCTAGTGCATGGGCAATTGGGCGGAGCGAGTGTGTTACTAGTGAATGTGTACGGCCCGAATATTGATGACCCGGCCTTCTTCTCTGACGTATGGCGCCGCATTACTACCTTTCCGGAGGTGGAGATACTCTGGGGGGGAGACTTCAATGTTTGTCTGGACTTGGCTGTTGACCGTATGGGTGGCGAGACTTCGCGGCCTAAGCATGCAACTGAGATGTTGCTGGGACTGATGGATGCTGGCCATTTGAGAGATGTGTGGTGCTCGCGTCATTCTGGGGCGCGCGAGGATACTTTTATTTCCTCTGTTCATGGCACCTGGTCCCTCCTGGATTTCTAGCTGGCCACTGAGGCTGCATGCACCTGGGTGGTTGGGGTCCGCCATATGGCTCGGATGCTCTCGGACCACTCCCCTGTGCTCTTAGAGCTACAGGTTCCTGCTTGCGAGCGGCCTCCGTTCACTTGGCGTTTGCAGCCATCCTCATTGTCCGACCCCGTCTTTAAACATTCGATAGGGGAGGCTATTCACACTTTCTTCAAGGAAAATGCGGGTTCGGTTGACAGTGCTGGCGTCCTTTGGGAAGCTTTTAAGGTGACCATAAGGGGGGCGTGCATGGGGGTGCAGGCCGGCGTCCTGCGGGATTTGAGGCGCAGGATTAATAAATTAGCTGCAGAAATCTCCGCGTTAGAACGATATTACGAGTCTGACCCTTCCCCTTTGACACTCTCGGCTATCCGGGATTTGGTCACTGAGCATAATGACACGGTTGATCAAGAGATGGCCCATCGGTCTAGAAGCAGCAAGGCTCGATATTACGGCGAGGGGGGCAGACCTAGTCGATCCCTTGCTCAAAAGTTGGCTACTCCACGTAGCCAGGACCTCATTACCGAGATTCTTGACGAGGCGGGTGAGGCACATTACACTACGGCGGCAATTAGTAGGACCATACTTGACTTCTATGCCAAACTGTATGACAATAGGACCGTGACACAGCAGGACGATCTCCACGCATATTTAGACGACATAGCCCTTGGGTGGCTGTCTTTGAATCACAGGGAATATCTCATGCAACCTTGTGACGAAGAGGACGTAAAGCTCGCTATCATGTCCCTTCCCACATGTAAAGCTGCGGGATTGGACGGGCTCCCTAGTGAGTTTTATAAGTCTTATGCTGATGCGCTGGCCCCCAGACTTCTTGAAGTCTACGCGGAGGCGTATGAAACTGGCCATCTCCCGGCCTCCTTGAGAGAAGCCCTGTTGGTTATGCTATTGAAACCTGACAGGGCGTCTAATCGTTGCGACTCCTACAGGCCCCTCTCCATTATTAATATTGACGCTAAGATATTAGCCAAGATGATTACTCTCAGGTTACAGCCTTTGGTTCCCATGCTGGTGCTTCCTGACCAGTCAGGGTTTGTGCCTGCCCGGTCCACCACGCACAACCTGCGCACACTGTTCGCCACACTGCATTATTTCGACTCCGACTTTCAGGCCGTTGCTGTGCTGCTGGATGCAGCAAAAGCATTTGACTCCCTTCAATGGGATTACATGTTTACAGTCCTCACGAGAATGGGTCTTCCCCATTCTTTCTCCAGTGGATCAGAGTCTTATACACCAAGCCGGTGGCCAGGGTTCGTGTTAATGGCTGGGTGTCCTCGGCCTTTCCCATTAGAAGGGGCACGCGACAGGGTTGCCCCCTGTCGCCGATGCTTTTTGCACTGGCTTTGGAGCCTCTCGCTTGCAAGCTGCGCCAGTTGCATGCGTCGGCGGCATTGAGGTTCCGGCGGCGCCCGCTTATAGTCTCGCTTTATGCAGAGGACATGCTCTTATATGTCCGCGAACCCGCGACCTACCTTCCAGCATTGCTTTGTGAATACGTGAAATTTGAACGTTTCTCCGGCTTAGGGATTAATTGGGCTAAGTCGACGGTGTTTCCCCTGACGGCTGGCACTAGTGAGATCGAAATGGACTTCCCGTTGTCCTGGACCCAGGACCCGGTGAAATATCTGGGGGTCTGGCTCCATAGGGACACTGAGCAAGTGATCTCCATGAACTATGGTCGCACCATTTCTCAAATCACAGACAGGGCTGAGAGCTGGGCCCGGTTGCCTCTCTCGCTTGCGGACCGCATAGTGCTGATCAAAATGACCATCCTACCCAAATTATTATACCTATTTGTCAACATTCCTATCCGTCTGAATCTTTCTCTCTTTAACCCCTTCGACGCTCATGACGAGCTCAGCTCGTCATGCTGCGCGGTGGGCGTGTGCGCATGACGAGCTGAGCTCGTCACGACCATGCCCGCGATCGGAATGTCCAGCACCTGGGCAGAATTCCGATCGCGGCGAAGCGGTTAAAACACTGCAGTCCGCCCTATTGTCGTTCGTCTGGGGGGGCAAAAAGCCTTGATGCAGCTGGAATACACTTGAACAACCATTTGACCGTGGCGGCTTTGAGGCACCAGACATGCGTCTCTACTATTTGTGCGCCTAAGCACAATTCGCGCATTATTCGTTCTATCCGCAGCGGTTCTTGCCCCACACGGCGATAGAGGC
Source organism: Calotriton arnoldi (assembly GCA_963921515.1). Lineage (NCBI taxonomy): Eukaryota > Metazoa > Chordata > Amphibia > Caudata > Salamandridae > Calotriton > Calotriton arnoldi. The sequence continues at coordinate 1,625,955 of CAWUFW010000494.1, read as the reverse complement.
GGATGCAATTCTCCCGCTGCCGCTTGTGGCGGCAGCCCTTTCGGGTGGTTGTGGTGGCCCTCGGGCAGAGATTAACCCAGTGCTGTGCACAGCCTGGGCCTGGCGGGCCCTTGCTAGAAGGGCACAGCTAGACTACCTTTACGCCCCTAAGCTGCCTGTGGCGGCTCGTCCAGATATATCGTCCAGATATTTTGTATCTAAACCTTTTTCACTACCATGTGGGGTCCCGCAAGGCTCCTCACTGAGTCCGACACTATTTAATATATATGTGTCCTCTTTGGCGCCCCTTATTCAGTCATTTGGGTTTAGTCTAACCACTTATGCGGATGACACTCAAATTGTGGTGTCTCTTCTACCAGCTGAGTCAAAGAGTACGGCAGTTCGTTTTAAAGAGTGCATGAATGCCGTAGGGATCTGGATGGCCCAAAACTGCCTTAAGCTAAACTCCAGTAAGACGGAGGTGGTATGTTTTGGGAATGATCCTAATTTTTGGACTCTAGATTGGTGGCCAGATTCCCTGGGCCCCCTTCCCGCACCTAACAGGAAGGTTAAAAACCTAGGTGTGTGGGTGGACCAGAAGCTCACTTTTAAAGACCAGGTTAACTCGGTGGTCTCTGCTACGTCTTTCGTTCTGAGGTCATGCAAGAAAATTCTGCCACTGTTACCTACAGAATGTCGTAAAACAGTTATCACAGCTCTCACTATGTCGAGACTGGATTACTGTAATAGTCTGTACTTTAATATTCAGGAAGGCTCTTTGCAGAAGTTGCAACTCCTTCCAGAATGCGGCTGCTAGACTGGTGTCGGGCATCCCAAAATACGCTTCAATAGCGAAGGAAATTCGGAAATTGCATTGGTTGCCGGTAAGGAAGCGTACTATGTTTAAGGCAATGTGTCTGGTTCATAAGGCACTGTATGGAGCCGGGCCGGCCTATTTAAAAGAGCGGCTGTACTGGTATACGCCAAAGAGACTACTGCGCTCATCTGATGCGAAACTGGTTTATGTGCCATTTGTAAAAAAGGCCAACTGGGGTGGAAAAAGCTTTGCAGCTAATGCAGCCAAAGCGTGGAATAAGCTTCCCCTATATCTTAGAGGTATATCGAGCCTTTTGGCCTTTCGAAAAGCTTTAAAAACCTGGCTGTTCACTGATTAGAATGACTCTGGTTCAATCCTCGGGTAAGATTTCACATAGCGCCAGGACACCTACGGGTAACAGTAGCGCTCTACAAATGTTATAATAATAATAATAATAATAATATATGTGCGGCGCGGGAGAGCTCTGCTCTGCGTGCACTGCAAGAGGTTGGTGTTGTGCAGATGGGTGACCTATACAAACAGGACCAGTTCCGCTCGCTGCCGGACATTCAGGCGGGCCGAGCTCACGGCCCGATGCTAGGCTTCACATATGTAAGGGTGCGGCAGGCGGTCAGGGCAATCTACCCTAATTATCCAGCAGAACCACAGCCATTGCGAGCACTGCAGGCAGTGCTAGCGGGTGAGGAGCGCAAAGGTCTGATCACTAGGCTCTACGCCGCGTCCCAACGTGAGAATGATCCAGAAGATCACCCTTCATATCTTAAATGGAATGCAGCCTTGGGGTACATCTTGCCACTTGACCATTGGCAGTTCTGCTGTACGTTGACAGGGCGCCTCACTGCCAATTGTAATCTGCATATTATTCATTTCAAATTTTTACACCAATTGTATTACACTCCACTGCAATTGTGGGAATATGGATTGCGTGATACAGCCTGTTGCGTGAGGAGTGGGCAAGCGGATGCTGATTTTTTGCATCTATCGTGGCAATGCGCAATGATAGCTGCCTTCTGGGTTAAAGTGGCGAATGTGCTGACAGAAGTTGTGCTGGAACAAGTGCGGTGTGTGCCGGAGGTATGCCTGCTAGGGGATGTGAAGTCTCTGAAACCGTGTAACCGGCGATCGGTTGCTGTGGCGACATTATTGGCCAAGCGGGCTGTGGCACAGTGCTGGGGTGATAAGAGTCTCCCTACAATCCAGAAATGGGTTCATGATCTAACTTTCTGCAGGGAACAATTGGAGACCTATGCGGAGGGCATACCAGAGTCTTCTCGTCCTAAAGATTTTTGGGCCCCACTGACGGCGTATCTATTGAGTCATCCTGACCTGTGAAATGTCTTGCCTCTTGCTCCTTTTTGTTTTCCTTTCTTCCTTTATGACTTGCTCCTCAGAGGGTATTGCTACAATGCGACTCCTGTGAGGTATTATTATACATGCGTGTCGATAATGCTCAAGATCCTGTGTTTATATGATGCCATACCTTTTTACGTGCCGGGGGGATGGGGGTGGGGGGTTGTTGGCTCTCTCGAGCTGTTGCTTCTGTTTATATTGCATTTTTCTACTGCACTTCACACTGAAAATTGCTTGTGTTGTCTCATGCTATGTCGATGCTAATGGCTCCCCATTGGAGCATGTGTACTGTGATTGCAAGCTATTCAATAAACAAATAAAAAAATAAAAAAAGTTACAGTCCCTGGATACATGTGGTACCATATACTAGGGACTTATAAGTAAATTAAATATGCCAATCAGGTGTAATCCAATCGTACCATGTTTTAAGGAGAGCACAAGCACTTTAGCACTCTTAGCAGTGGTAAAGTGCACACACACCTAAAGCCATCAAAAACGAAATTCAGAAAACAGGAGGGGTGAAGGGAAAAGATTTGGGGGAAGAGCACACCAAGGTGGACAGGTCTAACAATAGCAATATAGATATTTTCAAAACTAGCAGTTGTTAGCACTACAAGGGCTATTGAATAGGAGCAGGAGGCCCCACCATGACTATCTGTTGTTCCTAACACAATGTGTTGCATTAGCAGTCATTTCCCATGTGATTTCAAATAAATGTACTAGGAGAGAGGGCAATGTCTATGCAAACACCATCCCAAAGGGTTGTACCATTCTATGTCTATTCAAGACCCTCAGAAACCTATTTACAAACTTAATTTTGTAGTACATGCTGAGGTTCTGCCTCAACCTGTCCTATCTCTTTCAGTGCGGAAATCCCCCCAACCGATTGTGGAGTTTCCAACCATATCAGTATATGTTTTAGTAGTAAATGTGGGTGGAGTGGCTGGAAAAATGGGGCCTACTTACTATGAAAGGGGAACTGTTTAGGGCAGAGGAAGGAGAGGTTAAGGAAGGGTTGAAGGAGGGGCATGTACCACCCACAAAAGAGTAAGCCCATTGCTATTCACAAATTGCACTTCTAAAGTTATTATAGCCAAAAAGGGACCCAATACAGTAGTAAATTACTCCAGATTAGAGCTGAAGTAAGTCCAGCACAGCACATGCCCTTCCATTGGTACTGCAACACCTCCTCATTGAAAATAATAGAGGTAGGGACTTCATTTAAAACCCCCACAGAAAAAATGTTAAATAAATTAATGCATTTAAAATACTGAAAAATAGGAACAAATATAATTTAATGTTAACAAAACATATCTAAAAATAAAACAATGTTATTATTTAATTATAAAAGATTTGAACAACTGTTTTTGCAGTTCAAAGATAATGTAACAATTCATTTGAATAAAATGTATTTATATTACTTTAAATCAATTCTAAGTATCACATGTAATATTTATCAATGCATAATAAAAATATCATTCTACTTTAGGTGGGAATTTGTTTTTTAATTTAAATTTCAGCAAAATAATCCCAATGTAATTAAATATATTTAAATTAGGTAACGATTTAATTCAAAATTAGGTTAATAGGGCTGTAGTATTTTTCTTCTTTTGTTCTATACATGTACTAAATATAGAAAATAGTATTAAATGAATATTTAACATAAAAACATTTTACTAATTTTTTTCGCATTTGATCCAGAAGAAGCAGGGCTGGAAACGCACTACTTATTTTTTTACTAGAATAACTTAAACTCAATCCATTAGGCCCAATTTCTTCTTCTTCTTTTAACTCTCGACAGTTAAAACCTACTACCAAGTGCTACCATCACCACTTAGGTCCTTCGATGGATCTTGCGTTGAGCTATAAGGGACGCAAATATTCGGGGAATGAACAATTATCTTATGAGGACCTGGAATAGATCATTGTTAACTCAGACTAACGTTTCAACATGACTCAACACCTTTATCAGCCATGGATATGGATTCCAAGAGACAAAGAATATCACCAAAAGAACGAGACAGAATCGATAAAGGTAATTTAGTAAAAGCATTTATCTAATGCCTCAAGTTGAAATTGCAAAGAAAACCACACAATACATGAAATTACAGGTTCAGTGATGCTCATATAAACCAATAGATGTCATTTCAGGTTCTCTCCTCAAGAAATGAGTTTGTGTCCGTTATGTAGCACCGATTGCCACACCAGGAGTCAGAATAACCCCTCAGCCAAAAGGTTATTTCCCTGCACCCACTTGCCAGCCGGCAATGGCACAGGATATGGTCTCAGTTCGCTTAAGGTTCAGTTCATTAGAGTCTATGCCACTCAGAACGAGTGATCAGGGGCAAAGAAAGAAAGTTCATGACAAGCAACATGCGTGGATCAAGGAAAAGCTCAACACCATGACAAGCAGGGAATGCAAGAATGGTCAGACAGCCAGCCCTTGACTCCTCCTTAATTTGGGCAACTATACTCCAATGCATCCACGTTTACACCCCTTAAAATATTGATTTAATCAGTCAATGGGGTTTCATTGGTCGCTCACGATGGGCTGTTATGTGGTGATCAGTAAAATATACAAATCTGGAAGAATTAAGTAATCCTTTTCTCATGTTTTCTTTAGGATCATTATATTTCATTTAGTTAGTGTCTAGTAACATCCTTGGAAGTAAGGGATACATTTAGTCATCTGTCATCAGTCTGTTCCCAGGAGCTTTTCACTGGGATGCAACAAAGTTGTTACAAATTCAATAGAGTGTGCTACATGGGAGAAGTTAGTCCACTGTAAACAAGAATGCAAATAGGATCTTTACAGAAAATTGTCATAGGGCTTAGGTGACAGTTGTCACATTACTTAACATTAGCTAAGGAAAGAAATCCTTTGAGGCCTAAGCAAAAAGCAGCTAAATCACTAAATATTAATATCATTAATTAGCACACATTTCTAAATGCATTTAGCCTTTTCTTATTAATTCAAATACGATGCTCTCATGAAATATTTGCCATGATTGAGCACTACTAAAAAAAATTCTTTCTCACAAATCATTATTTGTACGTTACCATGCAAGTTTGTATTTCAACGTTTCACTTTTCGATGTGTGTAAATATATATATAAGAAGAAAGAAGAAAATGTATTGTTTGATTATTTAAAGTCTTACAATATTATAAAAGTATGAGAATTCATATTATAGCAATACTTTTAGTGTGACAAATCTAACTTTAGGATAAAAACACACATTATTAAGTTAAACATCATCATCCATATAAAATATAACAACAATTAATAGCGCAAACTTCGTAATACAGATTAATCATTAAAAAATAACTTATGTTACCTTTTCCGATTAGTCTAATAAATCTAATTTTTTTTTATCGTTAATATAAGCTTTGCAAAAGCCAAATTCAAGGCTATGTCATTTGATTGTAGACATCTGATAAGTGCTTGTCTACAAGGCCATATTCCACGGATATTAAAAAGCTGCTTAAGTGCTGTTTTTTTTCTTCCTTCAAATTTGGAAATATGCAAAGCAAATGGATAATAATCTCTTCTCCCATTTTACATAAATGTCAAGACGTCCGTTTTGTTGTTCGAAGCCATGGCATTACATGACTAGATCCTGGGAAAAGGCCAAAATGTGCTTTTAAAAAAATTTTCTTTAGCTTCAAAGACCAAGGGGTTTCTAAATATGACTGAACCTTCATTAATGCATACCCCTACATTAATGACCACGCATGTGATCTTTTTTCAAGAATATCTTTGTCTTTATACAGCGATAGGTGTTTTGTTATTTTATTAATAGTTCTTTTAAACGATTTTGTGGTTATAGGCATATCCCAGATCTCATGCGTTGAATATTCATCCAAGGCAGCTTGTAAATAGTTCCAAAATTGAGAATTCCGATTTGTTTGAATTTCCTGCCACAACCAATTGGACATTTGATTGAGATTATCCGTTTTTATTCTTTTCCACACTTTTAGGAATTGGCCTTTCTTTGCAATTAGTTGGTTGGTTAGCCCAAATTCTAATCTAATTTGGGCAGGCGATGCATTGTGTGGAAGATGAAAAAGCAATTTGACGGTTTTTGTCACAGCATTATCAATAATTATAGAGTCTTTCCCACACAAGGCTTCAATGCCATATGTTAGTGTTGGTAATAATTTTGCCGATATTACTTTTAGAAATGGGAGGTAACTTGGCCCCCCTAAGGACTTCTGCAAAGTTCTAAAAGCTGTCAATGGAGCGTTAGTTTTCCTTTGCATATCCTCCTTCTGTAGATTGAATGATCCTTTGTCATCAAAAAGAACCCCGAGGTATTTATACGATCTAACTTGCTCTAGCTGCAAGTTATCGAGGTACCATTTGTGCCTATTCTTTGTGCCTGGGTTTTTATGAACTTTCATTATTTTTGTCTTTTTGTCATTTGTAACCAGGCCATTTGCTTGAGAATAACTTGATATCCTATTTATCAGCCGTTGTAATCCCACCTTAGTTTGAGTTAATAGAATAACATCATCTGTGTATAATAGATTTGATATGTGGGTGCTGGCTAATTTTGGTGGATAGGCATTCACTTCATACATGGCTCGTGTTAAGTCTGATAGAAAAGATTGAAAAGCAATGGAGCAAGAACGCACCCTTCCTTTAAACCCATGGAAGTTAAGATTTTATTGAAACACAAGAAACATCACCTATTCGAACTCTAATCCAGGTATCTGAATAGAGTAATTGGGTCAATTTCAGAAGGGAAGATGGTATTCCATGCCCTTTCAACTTTTCTCAGAGTAGCTGTCTATGCACACAATCAAAGGCCGATTTAAAGTCAACAAAACACAAATATAACGGTTGCTTCTTTGCTGTATATTTATCTAGTGACACTGATAGAGCTAGGATATTCGTCCCAGTTCCCAAACCTTGTGTGAAGCCCGTTTGGTTCGGTGGAATTATCTGGTTCTCATTTGCCCATAAAGTTAAGTTTGAAAGTAGGACCCCCACAAAAGTTTGGCATCTGTATCTTGTAAAGTGATTAGTCAGTAGTTGGCAAGCTGAGCCCAATCTCCTTTTTTATATATAGGTGCAATTAACGAACCCTTTGATGTTTCTGGAATAGACGGCGATTCGACTGCTTTCTTGAATACTTTCATGAGGTATTCTGTCCAAAGAAAGTGATTTTCCTTGTATAATACAAATGGTATCCCGTTAGGGCCGGGGCATCGTCTTTTTGTTTTTGGATTAATTTACATATTTGATTTTCCATTAATTAGCTGCCTCCTTTTGACAAATCAATAGATCTGTGGGGGAGCTACAGATCCTCCGTAGTCTAAGCATTTCTCCGTAGGGGATGCTTGCTATTAAATGCCTAGGGTGGAAACTGGAGGCGTGCAGGACAGAATTACCTGCCGTAGGTTTTCTGTGAAGTTTGGAGTGCATGATGTCATTGGATATGTACAAAGTAACATCAAGAAATTCAATGGAAGTGTTGCTGATGTTTGCATTGAATTCTAGATTCAAGGTGTTGTTATTGATCTGCATGATGAACCTGTGCGCACTCTCAGTGTTACCTTTCCAGATTAAAAAGACATCATCGATATATCTCAGCCAGGTGATGATGTTGTCTTGCCAGGCCTTGTTATGTTCTCCCTTGAGGACCTGTTCTTCCCACCACCCTACATGGAGACATGCGTAACTGGGTGAGAAACAGGCCCCCATGGCTACTCCCCTAAGCTGTTGGTACACTACTTTGTTAAATAAAAAATAGTTATGTGTGAGACACCAGTGAATGAGCTTGAGGAGCATGGCATTATGATTATGACATTGTATAGGTCTTTTATCTAGAAAGTGTTTGCAGGCATTCAACCCATCATTATGATGAATACTAGTGTACAAAGACGTGATATCAAGTGAAATTAAAAGATAATCATTGTGCCATGGAATATCTCTAATTTTACACAGAAAGTCACTGGTATCCTTGATATAAGAAGGTTGACTAGAGACAATGTCTTGGAGAAAAAAGTCCACATATTTTGATATGTTTTCACACATACTTTTTCTTGCCGATATAATGGGGCGACCTGGAATTGGGAAGGAGTTTTTGTGAACCTTGGGAAGGAAATATAGGAAAGGCAAGACAGGTGATTCAGTACTGAGAAAAGCGGTTTCCTCCTTGCTCAGTAGTCCTTGCGTCCTGTAGCCATTTAGAAGTTTCCTTAATTCTTTGTTGCTACTAGCCACTTCTTTGTGATTAGATACTTTATAGCAGCCTTGATCCAATAGATGTCTGTTGGCCTCCTCGAGGTACAGCTGCCTTGGCCAAAGCACGATATTACTCCCTTTATCAGACTTATTGATAATCACTTCATTTTCATTTTGAAGTTTGGTCATAAGTCTATGATATTTAAGGTTTTGTTTATTGCGTCTGGCAGAGTTTCTTGCAGTCTTAAGGTGTAATGTTTTAAGTTCATCAATAATCACATCATTATATACATCAATGGCATCTTTCGGCATCATTGGTGTAAAGGTCGAGTGTGGTTTAAAAGGACTAGGTATTCTTGTTTGTATTGTAATTCCTTCATTAAGGCAAAGTTGTTGTGTGTTGACGGGGGCGTCGGGGGTTGCTAATTCAGTCATAGTGCGGATGACGGCAATATCAGCGACTGAAAGGGTAGCATCCGTTGGCGCTTTGCTTGAGACCATTTCCTGATCATTTCTGGTGCCTTGCTTCAATTTGAAGAATTTTAATAGTTTCAGTTTTCTGATAAATTTAAATACATCAATGCGTGTTATTTTATTAATAGTTCTTTTAAACGATTTTGTGGTTATAGGCATATCCCAGATCTCATGCGTTGAATATTCATCCAAGGCAGCTTGTAAATAGTTCCAAAATTGAGAATTCCGATTTGTTTGAATTTCCTGCCACAACCAATTGGACATTTGATTGAGATTATCCGTTTTTATTCTTTTCCACACTTTTAGGAATTGGCCTTTCTTTGCAATTAGCTGGTTGGTTAGCCCAAATTCTAATCTAATTTGGGCAGGCGATGCATTGTGTGGAAGATGAAAAAGCAATTTGACGGTTTTTGTCACAGCATTATCAATAATTATAGAGTCTTTCCCACACAAGGCTTCACTGCCATATGTTAGTGTTGGTAATAATTTTGCCGATATTACTTTTAGAAATGGGAGGTAACTTGGCCCCCTAAGGACTTCTGCAAAGTTCTAAAAGCTGTCAATGGAGCGTTAGTTTTCCTTTGCATATCCTCCTTCTGTAGATTGAATGATCCTTTGTCATCAAAAAGAACCCCGAGGTATTTATACGATCTAACTTGCTCTAGCTGCAAGTTATCGAGGTACCATTTGTGCCTATTCTTTGTGCCTGGGTTTTTATGAACTTTCATTATTTTTGTCTTTTTGTCATTTGTAACCAGGCCATTTGCTTGAGAATAACTTGATATCCTATTTATCAGCCGTTGTAATCCCACCTTAGTTTGAGTTAATAGAATAACATCATCTGTGTATAATAGATTTGATATGTGGGTGCTGGCTAATTTTGGTGGATAGGCATTCACTTCATACATGGCTCGTGTTAAGTCTGATAGAAAAAGATTGAAAAGCAATGGAGCAAGAACGCACCCTTCCTTTAAACCCATGGAAGTTAAGATTTTATTGAAACACAAGAAACATCACCTATTCGAACTCTAATCCAGGTATCTGAATAGAGTAATTGGGTCAATTTCAGAAGGGAAGATGGTATTCCATGCCCTTTCAACTTTTCTCAGAGTAGCTGTCTATGCACACAATCAAAGGCCGATTTAAAGTCAACAAAACACAAATATAACGGTTGCTTCTTTGCTGTATATTTATCTAGTGACACTGATAGAGCTAGGATATTCGTCCCAGTTCCCAAACCTTGTGTGAAGCCCGTTTGGTTCGGTGGAATTATCTGGTTCTCATTTGCCCATAAAGTTAAGTTTGAAAGTAGGACCCCCACAAAAAGTTTGGCATCTGTATCTTGTAAAGTGATTAGTCAGTAGTTGCCAAGCTGAGCCCAATCTCCTTTTTTATATATAGGTGCAATTAACGAACCCTTTGATGTTTCTGGAATAGACGGCGATTCGACTGCTTTCTTGAATACTTTCATGAGGTATTCTGTCCAAAGAAAGTGATTTTCCTTGTATAATACAAATGGTATCCCGTTAGGGCCGGGGCATCGTCTTTTTGTTTTTGGATTAATTTACATATTTGATTTTCCATTATATGGATTTCGTATTCCAAATTTTTAATTTCCATCCTTATGTCGTTAGGCCTAATGACCTTTTGTGTAATCTCCCAGTTGCTATTTAAGAATCCTATCCAGTCAGTTTCACTTAGTGTGGAAGACACCGTTAGTTTGGTAGATCATGATAGGCCACTTATCAATTTCCAGAAATCTCTTGAGCTATTCTTTTTACTTGTATACAGCGCCTTAGCTCAAAGTGTTTGTTTTGCTTGATTTTTTTATTCCCACATTACTTTCTGTAAGTCATAATTAATACTTTTTAATTTTGATTGACTAACCATATCGGCCGGAGGCTTTTTTTCAGTGTCTCCGTATATATATAATTTATTGCACTTACAAATTTGGTCCGTGTCCGTTGTTGCAGGGAAGAACCTTTCAGTTCAACGCGGAAAGCAGTGATATATATATATGTATATATATATATATATATATATATATATATATATTTATTCACGGAAAAAAACAAATGTTACAGGGACGTTATAGTTAGGCTGACATTTCACTCATACAAAACTAGACAATTCAGCCGTTATAGTTAGCTGAGCTAACTGTAACTTGCGTCCCCGCAATGCACTGATTATGACCTCACATATTACATCACTCATGACATGGTCAGTGACATCACTGATGACATCACTGACGATATCTCAAATGACATCACTGATGACATAATCCTCATAATCTCTGGTGCACCTACTCACACGCCAATATAACCTTTCATACACCCACTCCAAATTTCAGACTACCATTCTCGAAACCATAGACACAACAATACCAGTTAGTACATACCCACTCACTGATCCATAGGTCTACACACACATCCACTCACTAACCCATACAGCCACTCATACACCCAGTCACTCATCAATACAGCCACTGATATATCCACCCATACACCCATTCAGACACTTACACACGCCACTCACCCATAGAGCGACTCACACACCTAGTCCCTCAAGAGTCAATCACACTGCCACTTATTCACTTATACAGTTATACACACACCACCTCACTTATTCATACAGATACTAAGACATACTTACTCTCTTATACACTCACTGACACAAGCACACACTCATCCATACAGCCACTCTCACAATTACTCAATAACACATACAGTCACGTATATACTCCAACACTCACATATACTGCTTTTCACATATGCAGTTACTCACCCATATACCACTGAGATATCATTCAATCACCGACACAGCCATACGCACACTCACTCACCCACTCAGCCCCTCGCAGATGCACTCAAGAACCCATACACCCAGTGAATCACCAACTCACACATCCATGCAGGGAGTCACACACCCCTCACCCACTCACACAAACACTCTGACACCCAAACACTTGGGGGATGAAGTCTACTTTAGTCCTAAGGCCCTCAGGACACAAGGGGACCTCATCCCCCACCAGCAGTGTGCCAAGAGGCACGTTTGCAGAGTGGTGTAAAAAGGGGTGTGGCCTTCAACCAACTATCAGCAATCCCACTGTGTGGGGCTTACTGGAGGTACCAGGGGAGCTTCTTGGCCCCTAAGGACCCTCAGCAGCAAAGGGGACTTCATCCCCCAACCAAGAGCGTGCCAGAAGGCGTGTTTGCAGAGTAGTGGAGAAAGGGGCGGGGCCTCTGGCGAGTTGCCGGATTTGTTTTTTTTATGCAGAAAAGGGGGCTGTGTGGCCTCCCTTCCCTTGGTGCTTTTGGATCCCGGGGACCTCATCCCCTGGGGCCTGACCCAATTTTTATTTATATTCAAATAAAAAGGGAAGGGGCCATGCGGGCCCCCTCCTGAGGCCGATTTTGGCCCCGGGACCCCATCCCCTGGGGGCCAGGCAACTTTTTAATGAATTTTTTTTTCAGGAGGGTGGCCGAGCGGCCCCCATCCCCCAGGCCTTTTTCAGCCCTGGGGACCCCATTCCCCAAGGCCATGCCTTATTCTTTTTTTTTCAATGGGTAAGGTGACTTGCAAGGCCCCCCTACCCTGTCTGATATTGCCCGGGGACCCCATCCCCCGGGGCATGGCCAGGTCATTGGGGACCATGGGGGGAGCCTCACAGCCCCTGCGGTCCATGCCGGCTCCCCGCCTCCTGCGGGAGCCAGCATTGCTTTTGGGCAGAGGGAGCTGCAAACATGCAGCTCCCTCTGCTCAAAAGCAATTCTGTTTCGCTTCATGGAAGCAAGAACATGTTTCCTGCTCTCGCTTCCATGAAGCGAAGCAGAGTTTGCTATGGCCAAGCCATAGCAAACTGCAATGTCCCGTGGGTGGGCACCCCGGGACATTGCTGGAGCCGGCCCTGGGGGGATGGCGGTCCCCAGAGCCATGAAGGACTCCTGGAGGAGGGCCACACAGCCCCCATCTATATTGTAGCCCCGGGAGGTGATGGTCCCCGTGGCTGGAGGTTCACAACGGACCCCTGCCTTTACTTACTTTCTGCCCCGGGGAAGTGGTGGTCCCTGGGGCTGCATTGGTGCCACGTGGCCCCCCGCATTACAATAAATGAGCCCTGGGGAGGTGGTGGTCCCTGGGACTCTGTGAGGGGGCTGGAGCCCCCCCACACATCTTTGAATTTAGCCCTGGGGAGGAGGCAGTCCCCTGGGCTGGGGGGCCATGAGGCCACCCTGCATTTAACATTATTAGTCCTCGGGAGGTGGCGGGCCCCGGGGCTGTGTGGGGGGCCAGGAGCTCTCCCCATGCATTTATTTTTTAAATAAAGCCCTGGTGCGGGCCCCCACATCTATTTTAATCATTGCTCCTGGGACCTGGCCCACCCAGGGGGGTTATAGAAAACGAAGCGCGAGAGCCCGCACTTAATTTTTTAAAAATAATTTGGCCAGATTCATGGATCCAACGCGAATACCACCGAAATTCTTTTTTTAAATGCTCTTTTTTTTTTTTTTAGAGTTTTATATAGCGCGAACTAGACCCTATCGGGTATCAGAGCGCTTTACATAGCACCATGAGGACACATTCATTTTTTTTTGTTTTGTTAGGCACAAGGAGATTAAGTGATTTGCCTAGAATCACAGGATGTTGAGCGTCGTTGCCGAGACTCGAACGCGGTTCCCCAGCTTCGACGTCGACCGCTCTAGCCGTAAGGCTACATCCTCTCCCTCTTGTTGGCTGGACCCCCTGAGCAGGCCTAGAGGATCAGAGTGTTTCTACCCTGCCCCCTTTTCTTAATTTTTAACATTTTTTGACCTTTTTTCTTGTGACTCGGTTCAACCGAGTCACAAGATGGCTGCCAAAACTTCCTGGTTTGAAGTGTTGGCAGCCAATTAGATCTCAGACACGAGATCGGGAGGGTTCGTGGATCTACTGTGGCCATATTTGCATATCTGAGAAATCTTTACATTTCTCAGGAACTAATGAACGGATTTACACCATTTAACAAAAAGAGTGCTTTCTGAACAAAAAGCTACCTTTTTGCCAAATTTGGTGTAATTCCATTCAGCAGTTTGTGCTGTAGCCGTGTCTAAAGTTTCCTATGGAAATTGATATGGAGAAGATGCGTTTTGGGACCCCCCCTTTTTCTCAGCCCCTGCTTGACGAATCACCCCGAAATTTTCAACACACTAGCCGAGGTGAGTGGGCCATTAGTTTTGAAAATTTCACGAAGATTTGTCAAATGGCACTAAAGATATTAGCAAAAGAAAAAATGCTTTTTGAATAGAAACAAGGTCTTAACTATATCTACCTACTGGCGACCGCCAGTAGGTAATATATGGATGTTACAGAAGCCCTATAACATTCTGTCAGTTTTCTTTGTTAAATGCATTCTTTACATTCAATTAGTGTCAATACACGAGTTCTAATTCAGTTAAATGAAATACATTATTCAATGCACATTATTGTTCGTCAATATAAGTTCTAAAGGTTACAGTTTTGTTTTTCTTCTTTTTTTCTTAAACACGTAAATGCTTTGGCATTACTTTGTGGTTTCTTAGCATAGTTTCTCATTGCTACATATATAATTTATTCTAACATTCTGCATGCTTTTACGATGCAGTATCTAAAACATGAGTGCAGATGAAATTTTCTCTCAGTAAGAAAAATATATCATTGTTTTGTCTCATCCATTTAAAAGGGTGCCATGAATTGATTTCAAAGGTAGGAATTGGTGAAGATGGATGCATGATAACATCTACGCTCCATCCATTCCCCCTTTGATGGTGAATCAAGCCATCACACAATCTTATCTCACCATCATCTGATGTTTATGCAATGACACATTAAAATGCAGTTGTCTTCATTTGTTTCAATCTAGACTGTTCTAGATTCTTTAATTCCTCATAGTTTCCACATTGTCTATCCTCTATTTCTGCTTTATTTCTCTTCTTTTTCCTGTTTCCCTCATTGAATCTCGTTTGCCTACAATAACGATAAATCATTACTATTATTAGTGAGCCAATAGCAATTGTGAGTAATGGTGATAGTATTCCCCCAACAAAGCTTCCTCCCAGTGCTGCAAACCAGTTTCCAACTGATGAAAATCCCTTCCCTATTGATTACCATGCACCATCTGCTTTTAGTTCTGTTAATTCTTTTCCTAGGTTAGTAATGTTGCTAATATATCTTCGTAAACCTTTGCTTTTGTCAGGGGTATACGTGCTACACTGTTGAACTTTTAACATGCGACAGACCCCACCCTCTTTTGCAAGAAGTACATCTAAAGCAACTCTGTTTTGCAAAACCATAGATTGGATAGCAGCCATTTCAGTATCTATAACAAGGATCTCTCCAGCAGTATAATTTGCTAGCTGGTCAACTACCGTTGAAAGTTAAAAATGTTTTTGTGAATTTAGGATTACCCCAATTGAGGGTAATATTTCAGCAGCACTTATTCTCCTTCTCAAGTGAGTGTTCCCTCATTGTTTCCACTGTTTTGTCCCACTTGATACATTTTTGGAAAAACAATTCCGATGTAACCATACCATTGTTTTGGTAGCCTAAAATAGACATAATATACTCCTGGAAATACGGGATCTGCTCCTGCTAAATATTTACCCCACCCTCCTACAAGTAGGAAGGTATGATCACATTCACTGGAAGCAATACATTTATTATTATGGTCTGTTTTTCGTCGCAATATGCATAGCTTTTCCCTATGTTGCCAATCCAGAGCCATGACAGCGTGTGTTTCCCCTTTTTTTCATTTAACCCTCCCTATATGCCCATGGTGGTATCCTTACTTGCAACTCAGATTCCCTCTTTATTTACCCACACTAATCTTCTACAGAATTAATGAAATCCTTCTCTATGCTATGTAAAGCACATGTCAAATTGTGTTGATGTGCATGCACCGTATCTATAGGTAATGTAGGTTGAAAGAATTCTCCCGTTATCTCAGCATTTTGTGGTGTCTGGTACAACAATGAAATTTTTCTTGACAGGCACTTCAGAGAAAATCAAGTCGTAATTTGAAAAGCAATATTGAAACTGTTCTTTGCAATAGAATAAACTGGATAGCATACTCCAAGAAATACCACATGTTAAAGGAAGGTGGTGATAGGTTACACCCTCTGATATGGAAGAAGGTAAATGCATGCACACATAACAATCACTCGCATCCATAGTATACACACATTCGTACAGTAATTTTGTGAACACATTTAATGAGAAACCTTTAATAGACTGATCATGGTGTAAATTTCTATCGGTCAACTCATTAGTTGCACCCACATCATTCTTTTCTTCTATCGGTTTAGTACTTGGGGTGGGTTAATATTAGACTCCACATAGACATGGTGAGGTAAGTTTAGTATTATCAGGATCAATACAAATATTATGACAAATATAGTTAAGAAGCAAGCACATATGGGTTTACGCCTTAAAGAAGGCTGATTTTGATTTTCCAACTCATGGGTAGGGTAACTCTTTTTTTTCTTTTCTTAATGAATGCTTTGTAACTTGAGGTTTACAGATTTGTCTTTATTGGTGCCTCTGAACAATTTGTCACTTTTTCTTGTCTTTACTGTGCTTCAGGTCACAGTTTTGGCATATTGCAGTGTACTTTGTCTTTTAAGATGATTTCTTGGCCTTTCTCTTTTGCTTTTCTCACAACAGTTCCTTCAAGGTGATTTTTGTGAGTTGCAGTCTTTGAAGCAGAAAGCGTAATATGCTCTTTCCAAGTCGTTTGCAGCTGCTAGATACGTGCATTATGGAGCAGCATATCTCTGACTTGGTACTCTTGCTCTTTTCGCTCTGCGCACTGTAGGCTCATCATCTGTGTCACTTTTCTCAGATTGGCTCTAGACTTCGATCACAGTTGGATGTATTCTGCCTTCAGTCAATATACTCCTCAGCCTTTCACTTTTTCTTGGCCATCGGTCTACTTTTAGCACTCGCTTTTTGCTTGCACTTTTCACGTTAGCTGAGTCAGTGCGTTGCCTAGTTTGACCCTTCAGCTTCACCCTCGTTACCAACTAGGACCAACTCTCCTTGACTCTTGTCTGAACTAGTGCCTCGAGAACCAGTAGCTTGGTCCCCCTCTACTCTGTGACTGACCTGAGTTGGACATCTCTGCAACCACTGGCTCATCCACTACTGGTTCTGCATTTTCATGGGGAAATGGGACTCGGTGAGTGTGACCGGCATGCAACCAATTAGGCAGACCACCACATTTAACAGAGGTTGTGGTTACAAGTATCACTTTATATCGCCCACGACAATGAGGTTCCAAGCAAGTTTTTCACACATGGTTCTTCACTAGTACCCAGTCACCTGGGCACAAATCATGGCACTGCTCCTGTTGTGCTGAGGTTGCAGCTTCCCCAACCTGGTGAGACACAGAATACACCACATCAGCCAACCCTTTACAGTAATCAAGTTCAAATCATCAGTTATATTCACAAGCTGATTTGCTGGAACTGAAGGCTGTCTCATAACCCTCCCCATTATTATTTTGTGCGGGGACAGTCCTTTTCTTCTGTCTGGGATGCTTCTCAAACTCATCAACACCAAGGGTAAAGCATCAGGCCATTTCAGAGAGGTAGACGCACACACTTTTGCCAACTGGGACTTTAATGTTCCGTTGACCTGTTCAACCACTCCTGATGACTCAGATCGATAGGCACAATGCAGCTTCTGTTTAATCTGGAGTGCTGCACAAAGCATTCGTATCACCTTGTTATTTTAAATGAGACCCTCTATCTGATTCCAAAGAGGTTGGAAATTCAAATCTTGGTATTGGCTCTCTAATAAGCAGTTTAGCCACTGTTAAGCTGTCATTGCGCCTCGTAGGGTAGGCTTCCACCCAACGAGAGAACAGAAACACAGGGGCAGATTTACAAGCCCCTTGCGCTGCCAGTACGTCACTTTTTGTGACACACTGGCAGCGCATTTCAATGCCCCATATTTACAAGGACAGGAAAAGCCACCCTGCGTGGCTTTTCCTGTCCTTGTAAATACGGCCCCTTAACACGCAGCACTTTGCGTGAAAGGGGCGTTCCATGGGTGTTGCTGTGGGTGTTCCCACGCAGCACCCATGGAACAAGACACATTTCCAGATTTACGAGGATTCGTAAACCTGGAAATGCGTCAGTATGCTACGCCACCCTAGGGGTGGCGTAGCGAGGCGCAACGAGGAGAAATGTTTTCATTTCTCCTCGTTTTTTTCCTCTTTCAATGCGTGCTGCATTCTACAGCATGCATTGAAGGAGGAAAATGCCTGAAGTGATTGTTTTTGTGCAGGAAGGTGCCCCTTCCTGCACAAAAACAAACTCCCCATGACGCAGGCATCCTTGCACCATGGTGCAAGGGTGCCTGCGCCGGTGCATGGCAGCTGTTTGTGCGCCAGCGCAGGGGAGAGCACAGGAATGCGACATATCATTGTAAATATGTTGCATTCCTGTGCTCTGAAGGGACTCCACCCGAGAGAGTGAACCGGTGTGACTTAAGTCCATTCCAATGTATTAGCTGTTCCCTATCTGACAGAAAAGATGATAGTAGGGTTAGGGCCTTTCCACTGATGCCAACCTTCTGGAACCTATGTATCAGCACTTCGTGATTTACCGTATCGAAGGAGGCTGTAAGGTCAAGCAGGATAAGGGCCGCCCACTCATCCCCATCCATTGCTTTACGAACTTCCTCTGTCGCCAGTATCAAGGCAGACTCAGTGGAATGCCGGGCTCTAAAGCCATGTTGAGTGGAATCTAGTAAGTTGTTATGATCTAGATATGATGTTAGTTCGACATTCATGGCTTTCTCCAGAACCTTGGACGGCAGAGGAAGACACGAGATGGGGCGATAGATTTTGGCCTCTAAAGGATCAAGCGAGGGCTTCTTCAATATAGGTCTTATACAAGCCCTTTTCCAGTCAGATGGGAAAATTCTGGTACTAGTGACATGATTTAACAGTGGCATCAGGGAGAGAGCAATCTCCTCTGCAGCCAGATGTAAAATATATGGGGGGCAAGGGTCAAGAGGAGACCCGGATTTTGTTTGAAGCAAAAGCTCATGGACATTTTCTTTCTCCAACACAGAGAATTGTGTGAAGCTTCCTTTTGATGATTTCTCTGATTTATCTCCCTGATGAATAATGCTACCTGCTACAGCTGTGTTTGCAAAATCATTGTATACGTTCTGAACTTTGCTTTGAAAAAACACAGCCAGATCATTCACAAAGTTTTGATCCGGAGCAAATACAGCGTTTCTCGGGCAACTAGACAGGGCATTGACGGTTTGACCTTGACCTCCTCGACACCCTCTCGCCAGACATCGCCTTCTTCACAGAAACGTGGACCAACTCCACCTCCGCCCCCGACATCGCCACCGCCATCCCCGATGGATACAAGATCCAGAGGAAGGACCGCCCCAACCACCCAGGAGGAGGACTTGCCATCGCACACAAGAGCTCTCTCCGACTCACGACCTCCAGCTCGAGCTACAGCCCGCCCGCCACTGAACACCTCCATTTCCAGATCCAGACCAGCCCCAGAACGACCCTAAGAGGCACCCTCGCTTACAGATCTCCCGGACCTCGAACTTCGTTCACCACTACCATCGCCGACCTCCTTGCGCCCCACGCCATCGCCTCCATGGACTACATGCTCACCGGAGACCTCAACTTCCACCTCAACAACCTCAGCGACCCCAACTCCGCCACCCTCCTGGACAACCTCGCCAACCTCAGACTGAAACAACTCGTGACCACCCCCCCACAAGGCAGGACACACCCTCAACCCCATCTTCGCAGGAGGTAACAACACCCACTTCAGCCACACCACGCAACTCCCGTGGACGGACCATCACTGCGTACACTTCTACATCAACAAACTCACCGCGCCCAAACCTGCTCCCCGCCCTCCGCGAAGGAACTGGAGCAAGGTCACAGAGGAGCAGCTCAACTCCACCCTCAACCGCGCTGCCCCCCACCTCGACCGACGCCAACCTTGCAGCCAAAGAACTCCACAGATGGATCACCAACTGCGCAGATGAGCTCGCACCCCAATGTAACCGCGACAGTCGTGCCCCAGAAAGGGCACCTGGTTCACCACCGACCTCCAAGAATCCAGATGCACCTGCAGACGTCTCGAGAAGAACTGGAGAAACAGCAAATCCTCTGAAGACCACACCAACTACAAGAACGCCATGACAGAATACCACCAACGCATCAGATCCACCAAAAGGCCTGTCATCCAGAACAAGATCTTCGCCAACTTCAGCAACTCTAAGGAACTCTTCAGCATCATCCAGGAATTCACCAAACCCCCCAGCAAAACCACAGACATCACTCCTTCTCAGGACCTCTGCAACAAGCTTGGCTCCTACTTCCATCTGAAAATCAAGGGCCTCTACGACAGCTTCAATGACCAGACACCTGACTCCGAAACCACTCCCTCCTCCAGAAACGCCAGCCAGCCCACCATCTCCACCTGGACCCCAGTCACCACCAAAGACACCACATCGACCATGAAAGGCATCCACTCAGGAGCCCCCATGAACCCCTGCCCCCCACACATCTTCCACAGAGCCGCCACCGCACCGGAACTACGACACACCATCAACACCACCTTCGAAACCGGCATCTTTCCAGATGACTGGAAATGCACAGAAGTCAGACCCTTACTCAAGAAGCCCTCAGCAGATCCCACGGACCTCAAAACCTATCGACCCATCTCCCTCCTCCCCTTCGCGGCCAAAGTCACCGAGAAGACTGTCAACGTCCAACTAACAAAATTCATCAAAGAAAACTCTATCCTCGACCCCTCCCAATCCGGATTCTGCAGCAACCACAGCACTGAGACCGCTCTACTCACTGCCACAGACGACATCCGCACCCTCCTTGACCAAGGACACACCACAGCCCTGAGCCTTCTCGACCTCTCTGCAGCCTTCGACACCGTCTCCCACCGCACACTCACCGCCAGACTCCACAACGCCGGCATACAGGGACCACCCTCGACTGGCTCCGCTCCTTCCTCACCGGCAGAACCCAAAGAATCAGACTTCCACCCTTCCTCTCCAAACACACAGAGATCAACTGCGGAGTACCCCAAGGATCATTGCTCAGCCCCACGCTCTTCAACATCTACATGGCCCCCCTCACCGCCATCGTCAGACAGCACGGACTCAGCATAGTATCCTATGCCGACGACAACCAGCTCATCCTCTCCCTCACCAAGGACCCCCTCACCACCAGACTCAACTTCCAGGAAGGAATGAAGTATGTCGCATCCTGGATGAGCAGCAGCTGCCTGAAGCTCAACTCTGAGAAGACAGAGGTCCTCGTCCTCGGACCCTCCCCCTCCACATGGGACAACACCTGTTGGCCCACCGCCCTCGACAGGCACACCACCACCATGGACCACACCCGAAACCTCTGCATCGTACTCGAATACTCCCTCTCCATGACCCGACAGGTCAACGCTGTCACCTCCACCTGCTTCAACACCCTCGGCATCCTCCGAAAGACCTTCAAATATATCCCCTCCGAATCAAGAAAGACCATCACCCATGCACTCATAACCAGGAGACTGGACTACGGAAACGCCCTATACGCCGGGATCAACAAGTCTCTGCTCCGCAGCCAGAATCGCCCTCGGCATCCCTCGACACGAACACATCTCCCAACACCTGAGTAACCTCCACTGGCTCCCCGTCGAGAAGAGAGTAACTTTCAAGATACTCAACCATGCCTACAAATGCCTCCACAACACCGGACCCCAATATCTCAACGATAGAATCTCTTTCCATGTACCCAAGAGGAACCACGACCTCGCCGAACCCCCACACATCCGTAGAGCAAGAACGGGTGGAAGAACCTTCTCCTACATTGCGGCCAAGACCTGGAACGAGCTCCTAATCGACATCAGATGTGCCCCCACCCTGCACATCTTCAGGAAGACCCTCAAGACCTGGCTCTTCAACTGACCGGAGCTCCCCCCCAGCGCCTTGAAACCCTCATGGGTGAGTAACATGCTAAAAACTCCCTGATTAAAACTCCCTGATTGAGAGTCTGATCTTCCTTCCATTGTAGATATTATTCTCTCACTAGTTCCTATTCCATTTCCTCGTGTCACAGTATTTTCTCTGGCATATACTACATTCTGATTTATTTTCTCCCTATTCAGTTCTCGTGTGGTGAGATTCATTCCCGATAACCCAGTAGGTATTGCCATTGCATGTACTTGTGATTTTCCCCTTCCTGAGTGATACAAAGGAACAACTGGACCTATAGTAACGGGGATGGATAGAGCATCTGGACCAGTAGTCATAGCAGAATTAAATTCTACTTCACCAGGGATCTGTCCTTTGAACAAAAAGGGATTTCCAGGACCTGAACAACTGAGTAAAGGTGGTGTATCTGGTGTCATCCCCACAAATGGGTTGGCTCCTGAATTTCTCTGCTCTTCATTATAACGTGGAGGTTGATTCATTAATAACTCACCATCTATTTCATCAGTTGTCTCTTCAGTTAATGTAAGAATTTGGGCTTGTGAATTCTCCAAATGTTTTATTTTCTCTTTACATTTTTCTCTTTCCTTATTCTCAGATACCCTGGCAGGATACATTTGAGCACCCTCTGCAACGTCTTGTCTCCAAATTTTCTTCTGTGAATCCCATTTATCTTCTACATATCATTTTAAGGTATTTTTATATCTACTCTGATATTTCTCCTTTTCATTCTGATGAGCTACATATTCCCATTCTTCGAGAGTCTCAAATTGCATGGGTCTAGGCAATGGTTTCATGTCATTCATCTGTATCCTCAAATTTTCCAAAATTCGTACATTAAAAGTTCCATACTGTGGAAAAGTCAAAGGACCATCCTTCTTGGTATATCTCACCCAGTTTCCCAACTAAGTACAAGCCTGATATTCTCTCTCCAGAGACATATGCAAAGCTGGTGTCCCTTCTGGAGCCACAGGAACTCCCTCCCTAGTAGAAATAGGCTCATCTTTACATATCAAAGCCCTTAGACACCTAAATAATTTCATGATCTATTTTTCAAACCAAATCAACCGGGAATGCTTATTTCCGTATTATCGTGCCAACCTTCAATCACTGCGCAACCTCAATAACCAATCCCAGGGTGGCTCTACACCAACTGCCTTATCACAGCGCGCCACTTTTTCTGACGTCAGTCCAACTCTTCACAGCTCTGACCCTACCTCTACAATTTCAGTTTTCTTCTTTTTCAACACGATTTAATACAATACATACATGAAACATAAAATAACTCTTGTCTGCTCCACTAAAAGAAATTACAGATTTTCATACACTCAGAAATTTTTCATTCAAACTCCATAAAATCTCGTCCAGCGTGATTTCACTTCAAGAAAATCTTTAGGATTCCTCCCAGTGCACTCTAGGAAAAATACCAACGATCTTGCCTGCCACACTCTCACAAAGCTTTCCTTCACTGGTGGTTCTGGCGATGATGTCTCACACACAGCACCCTCGAAACAGCAGACAAATTTACTCAATGTATGCCACACTGAGTCCCACCTGTAGGTGTATATCCCGGGTTCTTAGGCCACGTCGGACCCATTTTCAACTGCAAGACAACACATCTATATTAATCCTCACAGAAACAAAAGACATAACACTTCTGTGATCACAATTCCACAATCCTATCTATACTTTCATTACCTGGTCTTGTTGTCTCTTCCTCATCAGAATTATCATTTGATCAAAGGAACTCACTGAACCTTAAACTAAAGGAATCTATGTAACAACATCCCCCTTATATCTCAGTTTTGATAGTCAATACTAAACCATCTGACAAGCTATCACAAAACTGATCCAGCGGAAGTGGGACTGGAAACTTACTACTTATCTTTTTACTAGTATTACTTAAACTCAATCCATCAGGCCCATTTTTTCTTGTTCTTTTAACTCTCGACAGTTGGAACCTACTACGAACTGCTTCCATCACCACTTAGGTCCTCCGATAGATCTTGCATTGAGCTATAAGGGACTAGAATATTCGGGGAATGAACAATTATCCTATGAGGACCTGGAATAGATAATTGTTAACTCAGACTAAGGTTTCAACATAACTTAAGGTTTCAACACAAATTGACCTTTATCAACCACGAATATAGATTCCAAGAGCTTAGAATATCACCAAAAGAACAAGACAGAATCAATAAAGGTAATTTAGCAAAAACATTTATCTAATGCCTCAAGTAAGCAGTAAGATCAGGAATACATTTAAAGATCAGAAGTTGAAATTGCAAAGAAAACCATACAGTACATGAAATTACAGGTTCAGTGATGCTCATACAAACCAATCAATGTCATTTTGGGTTCTGTCCTCAAGAAATCAGTTTGTGTCCATTAAGTAGCACCAATTGCCACACCAGGAGTCAGAATATCATTCTACTTTAGGTGGGGATTTGTTTTTTAATTTAAATTTCAGCAAAATAATCCCAATGTAATTAAATATATTTAAATTAGGTAAAGATTTAATTCAAAATTAGGTTAATAGGGCTGTAGTATTTTTCCTCTTTTGTTCTATACATGTACTAAATATAGAAAATAGTATTAAATGAATATTTAACATAAAAACATTTTACTAATTTTTTTCGCATTTGATCCAGCGGAAGCGGGGCTGGAAACGAACTACTTATTTTTTAACTAGTATAACTTAAACTCAATCCATCAGGCCCATTTTTTCTTCTTCTTTTAACTCTCGACAGTTAGAACCTACTACCAAGTGCTGCCATCACCACTTAGGTCCTCCGATGGATCTTGCGTTGAGCTATAAGGGACGCAAATATTCGGGGAATGAACAATTATCTTATGAGGACCTGGAATTGATAATTGTTAACTCAGACTAATGTTTCAACATGACTCAACACCTTTATCAGCCATGAATATGGATTCCAAGAGACAAAGAATATCACCAAAAGAACGAGACAGACTCGATAAAGGTAATTTAGTAAAAGCATTTATCTAATGCCTCAAGTTGAAATTGCAAAGAAAGCCACACGATACATGAAATTACAGGTTCAGTGATGCTCATACAAACCAATAGATGTCGTTTCAGGTTCTCTCCTCAAGAAATGAGTTTGTGTCCGTTATGTAGCACCGATTGCCACACCAGGAGTCAGAATAACCCCTCAGCCAAAAGGTTATTTCCCTGCACCCACTTGCCAGCCAGCAATGGCACAGGATACGGTCTCAGTTCACTTAAGGTTCTGTTTGTTAGAGTCTATGCCACTCAGAATGAGTGATTAGGGTCAATGGAAGAAAGTTCATGACAAGCAACATGCGTGGAGCAAGGAAAAACCCAACACCATAACAAGCAGGGAATGCAAGAAAGGTCAGACAGCCAGCCCTCGACTCCTCCTTAATTTGGGCAATTATACTCCAATGCATCCAAGTTTACACCCCGTAAAGCATCAATTTCATCAGTCCATGGGGTTTCATTGGTCACTCATGATGGGCTGTTATCTGGTGATCTGTAAAATATACTAATCCGAAAGAATGAAGTAATCCTTTTCTCACATTTTTTTAGGGTCATTATATTTCATTGAGTTAGTGTCTAGTAACATCCTCGGAAGTAGGCGGAACATTTAGTCATCTGTCATCAGTCCGTTCCCAAGTGCTTTTCGCTGGGATGCAACAGAGTTGTTACAAATTCAATAGAGTGTGCTACATGTGAGAAGTGAGTCCACTGTAAATGAGAAAACAAATACAAACTTTACAGAAAATTCTCATAGGGCTTGGGTGACAGTTTTCACATGACTTGACATAGCTAGGGAAAGAAATCCTTTGAGGCCTAAGCAAAAAACAGCTAAATCATGAAACATTATTATTATTAAAGAGCACACTTATCTAAATGCATTTAGCCTTGTCTTATTAATTCAAATACGATTCTTTTGTGAAATATGTCAGTATTAAGCACTACTAATAAATGTCTTTCTCTCAAATCATTATTTGTACGTTACCATGCAAGTATGAATTTCAACATTTCACTTTTCGATGTGTGTAAATATATATATATATATATATATGTATATATATATATATAGATGTTACAGAAGCCCTATAACATTCTACGACTCCCCCTTTTTCTCAGCCCCCACTTGAGGAATCACCCCGAAATGTTCAACACACTAGCCGAGGTGAGTGCGCCATTAGTTTAGAAAATTTCACAAAGATTTGTCAAATGGCACCAAAGATATTAGCAAAACAAAAAAACGCTTTTTGAATAGAAACAAGGTCTTAACTATAACTACCTACTGGCGACTGCCAGTAGGTAATATATGGATGTTACAGAAGCCCTATAACATTCTATGTCAGTTTTCTCTGTTAAATGCATTCTTTACATTCAATTAGTGTCAATACACGTATTCTAATGCAGTTAAATGAAATACATTATTCCATGCACATTATTATTCGGCAATATAAGTTCTAAAGGTTACAGTATGGTTTTTCATCTTTTCGTCTCAAACAGATAAATGCTTCAGCATAACTTTGTCGTTTCTTAGCATAGTTTCTCATTGCTACATATATAATTTATTCTAACATTCTGTCTTTACGATACAGTATCTAAAACATGACTGCAGATGAAAGTTTCTCTCAGTAATAAAAACATATTGTTTTGTCTCATCCATTTAAAAGAGTGTTGGAAATCGATTTCACAGGTAGGAATTGGTGAAGGTGGATGCATGAGAACATCTACGCTCCATCACTTTAAATACACTTTGTTTCTTTCCTCTTTGCCTTGCCAAAGGGAGACTCTGCAGTCAGTGTAGACAACTCTGTAGGGTAAAGTATGGGGTACAATTAGGTATACTTTACCATATGGCGATCCCCACCCCAGTGGATGAGTATGAGCAGGAGGAGAAGGATCAGGATCAGGAGAGAGAAAGGGTTTACAGGCAAAGGATCAGTATCTTTGGCAAGACCAACCTGTCATTGACAGATACCGGTTTTCACCTGATGTGTCTCGCACACACATTAGATACCCATTTTTTATTAATGACTTTGCTGAATGCAGGGCTCTCCATCCTGAATGTGGTGGTATTTTCTACCTAAGCATAGTGTTCCCTCTCACCTGCAGAGTCTCTGCTCCGAATGTGGAGGAAGCTCTCCCATATGCAGAGGTCTCTGTCATTTTGCTAAATGTACTGCTCTCCCTTCTGAATGTGGTAGTATTTCCTCTCCATGCAGAGGGTTCCCTCCCATCTGCAGTCTCCTCTCTTAGTGAGGATGGTGCCCTCCTGCATGCAAAGATCTCCGCCCTAAGTGTGGAGCCTCCGCCCTGCACTGCAACAAACAGAAAATGACATGCAAGAATAGAAAGACAGTCATTTTGAAATCATTCTGTGACATTCTTTCTTTGCCACAAAAGCATCCTCCTCCATCTTGCTGTTCCCTGCCTTATTATTGCTCCCAACATGGTTTAGGTACTTGATGAGAAGGCCTCCTCTTCTCTGAGACTGAATTAAAGTTCATCAGTTGGAATGGTTGTCAAGTACCCTCAGCTTTATGGGGGTCATGAGACCCAGCTGAGTAATGAATTGTGGACCTAAATCTTGAATGACATCACCTTGCTCTACAGTGCAGTGGATGTCCAGACCCAGCAGGGGAAAGTCTGCCGTAATCACTGAGAGGACCTTTGCTGCTGGCCCGAATGAAGGCCCAGGACATTATGGGCTTGTCCTCTCAGCCACATTTGCAGCACCCCCACATGATACTGCTGTATCGCAGGGTCTTTAGATTTGATTGTATGACCCTCCTCACTCAGCTAAAATACTTTCAGCAGCAGAAAGATACTAAGTGTATATTAAGAATAATCACTTAAGTGGACATGAGTATTTTGAGAGTGGTGTCAACTCACGTGTTCACTGTGAGTTTTTCTGTAAACTTCCATGTTATATTTAACAAGTTATGTTTTGTGGTACGAAAAGTTTGAAAGATAAACTTGCTAACATGAATGTTTATTTTTGGTTCATTTTGTATTGACTAACCAACTGGTCTGAGCATAATTAGAATTCATTTTAAAAACAATGATTTACAATTCAGTTCCATTTCAATTTTCCAAATTTTATTTATATGATGCTAATATTGTATACCTTTCCTTTACTTCCTAACCAACATATAATTGTTACCTTTGTCCTTCCAGCTTCACACAATAAATTATTAATGTGTGAAATATCTGTTTTCAAAACATATAGACCAGCTCAACATCATTTGCAATGCTTCATTGGCATAATTTAAAACTCTCTTCTCTCGGATTAATAGTGTATGGAACATCTTGAAAAGTAGATTTTAGAACATTTTAAATTGGCTGCTTCCACAGATATTATGCAATGTTTCTTATTTAACTATTTTTAATTACCAAAATGTGAATTTAAAATGCAGAGGATACTGAGATATTTGTTAAAGACGCCACAATGTTAGCATTTGTATTCTGGGAAAATAAAATCCCATTCATCAAACTTTAGGTACATGTACATTATTGCCCCTACGAATTCAAAGTGGCCTTCTTATTTCACATTTACTTTTCAGTGCAGCGAGCTGGCCAAAGAACATCTCACCAGGACCTAGGGCAGGATATAAGAGCCTCCAATCGGAAGCAGGCATGAATACTTTCTACCACCAGTGGGGAGGAGAAAGCAGTAACTAGCAGGGGTGCGTGGCCAATCCGAAAGTAACAAGATCCATTGCTAAATGGCATGTTTGGAGGCTGAAGAGCCAACTGGGAGGCAAGGTATGCGGATACCACTAGCCAGGAGGAGGAAGATATTGAGTCTACTCCTGGCCTTGAGCAAGACCAACCTGTGGTGTCCCAATAACAGGTCCTCACATCATCTAGACCCGCACCCAGCCCCTTGGTAACTCCCAAGGCCCTCCATTCCATCTGGGCCTACAGCTGTACCAATTGCCCAGGCATCATCTCCTCATCCCAGTGCCCATCCAGAACATCTAGCGTTAAGGGACACTTCTGTCCTCGATACCCCATGCCCTTCTTGTGAAGCCCACTTTCTTTCCCCTAATTATGCATCATTGGAGACCCTTAGGCCAATTGAAGAGATTCAGGGAGCAATTCTGCTGGATATCTTGGACTTAGTTGCTGAGTGAGTTCTGGAGACACAGAGAGAGAGTCACTGAGCAGTTCCAAACATTATGTGGCTCGTTGACCAACTTGACAATAGGTCTAATGTCTCTTTTGACTCCCACCCACACTTTCTGTTATCCAGTCTCCCAGCTCCTATGTGATCCCTGTTTACCCTTCTACCCCTATGTGTCCTACTTACCATGGGGTTTCTAGTCCTGCGACGTCCAGCCATTTGATGTACGTGTCCGATGAGAACTTTGGTGTTAGGTACTTAAATGTTTGTTTAAAAAACGCTTTCCCAACTGTTGCTTTGATTTGTGTGGAATAGTAAATCTAACCCCTCCAAAATTCAACACCTTTTCTGCCATTGCTTAGATTGGAGTGCGAATAGTAAATCTGACCCTCTCAAAGTACCACACTTTCCGAGATGTTACTTATGTTGGAGTAAGCATAGTAAATCTAACACCTACAAAGTCCGACACTTTAATTATTACTGCTGTGATCGGAGTGGGAATAGCAAACTGATCCCTCGAAAGTCCAACACCTTCACTACTTTTGCTTAGATTGGGGTGGTCATAGTACACTTAACCCTCCTCTAAACTCCAACACTTTCCCTACTGTTCCTTAAATTGGAGTGAGGATAATAAGTCTGACCCCTCCAAAGTCTAACACTTTCCCTATTGCAGCTTAGATTTGAATGGGAATAGTAAATCTCACACCTCCAAAGTATGACACTTTCCCTGCTTTTGCTTATTCTAGTGGGAATAGTAAATGTTAACCCTTCAGAGTTCAACACTTTTCTTATTGTTGCTTACATTGAAGTAAATATAATACATCTACTTCCTGCCCCTACTGTTGAATAGACTGGAGTGAGAATATTAAATGTAACCCCTCCAAAGTCCAATACTTTCCCTACTGTTGCTTAGATTGAAATGGGAATAGTAAGACTGACCCCTCCAAAGTCCAACACTTTCCCTGACTTTGCTTATGTTAGAGTGGTAATACTAAATGTAATGCATTCAAAGTCCAACACTTTCCCAGCTTTTGCTTATGCTGAATTGGGAATAGTAAATGTGAACCCTGCAAAGTCCAACACTTTTTCTACTTTTGTTTAAATTGTTGTTAGATTAGTAAATCTGGCTTCCTTGCCAGTGTTGTTTAATTTTAATTATTGTTATAAGTTTAATTGTTTTTAATGCTTATGTTATTTTTTTAAATAAAATGTGTTATCTTTCATTGAAATGTCATTCTCCTATCAATTTTCTTTGTTAATTATGATCTATCTTATTGTTATTATATGTTTGTTAATTTAAATTTTGAAGTTACTGTTAATATTATAAAGGTAATTTTTCAAAGGGTTGGGTACCTTACGTCCAGCTAAACGAAGGTGTGGACTAAACCTGGAATCTATACAATTGGCAGCTGCTATGTGGACAGAGGTTTTGAGAATTGAACGGCATAATTAGTGATGATGGCCTGCCAGAGTCCCAGTTCCTGGTGTACACTGCCCTGCAGCAACTTTTGGAGAGCCTGTGAGTGGACTTCCACAGATACAAGAAACACTACAGGTCTTGCTCATGTTTGGGGGTGCCAGCAAGATGACATAATGGTTCTGTAGATCCATCTAATCTATAACTATGAATAAAGTGATGATCTAGAGAACCTAATGGGAGAGTGAGATAGGGAGACAATTGAAGGACAAGGAATGGTCTACTGTGCTGGAGCAACCACACCAGGTATCTGTGAACACCAGGTTTAAATACACACAGCTAAAATACTTACACACCACATATCTCACTCCCCATAGGTTGAACATCAGTGCTGGGCCTGATAACAAATGATGCCCTAGGTGCACAATGATTGATGTGGACTTTATGCAAATGACGTGGAATTGCCATTTGATAACGGATTATTGGTAAACAGTTACCCCTGAACTAGATATGGCAGTGGGCAGAACAGGCTTACATAACATGGAGACAGGCCTTTTAGGCCCATATGCGTGAACAAGAGTGCAGATGGTGGGCTCCAAAGTTTTCGACTTAGTGCTCGCTAGGTGCACCATAGCTTTGTATTGGAGGTCTCCAGAGGGCCAACTGCGGTGTAGTTGAAGTAAGAGGTCAAGAAGTGGGCATTGGCAGAGGTCGTGACACTGCATAATGAGGAAAAATGGGGGTTGCACAAGCACTGTATTGCAGAACCCTGGGAAGAATTTATTTTCTTATTCACTGAGGCACCTGAATCAAAATGCCCAATGCAGTTGTCAAGTACATTGCTGATAAAAGGAGGGACTTTTGCTCTTACTTGTGACTTGTAAACCCACATACGTTGAGGTTATGATCCAAAAATCATTAATCATCAGGAGGTTGACAATGTGCTTGTTCTATAAATACATCACAACTATGTACTTTGGTGTAGGGCAGAATTGGCAAGGTTTTTCCTTCTTTTTTTGATATATGTTTGCATTCATATAGTTCACTCTATACTTTTTTTACTTCTACTGAGAATGCACAGATTATTCCGTCAACTCCTACCATAGTTTGCATAATGTTGTGTTGCACTGAACTTGCAATTAAAAGGGATTGCAATAATGTGATGCACAACTGCATTTAAGAAATAGAAAGAACTAAAGGCCTGATTACAATCTTGGTGGACAGGGTTACTCAGTCACAAACGTGACAGACATCCCGTCGGCAAATTACAATTCAATTATATCATATGGAACTTGTAATACCGTGGGCGGGATATCCGTCATGGTTGTGGCGCAGTATCCCATCTGCCAAGACCGTAATCAGGCCCTAAATGTTTAACAGTAACAATGCACAAAGTGGAAAAGTGGATAATGTTTAAACTTAATAAAAAATAACTTTAAAAAAATAGAATAATTATTTACAATGTTTATATTTTTTTAATTTAAAATATATAGATAAATATATATTTAGCTCACAGTATGAATAGAAACTATGTTTTATTCATTTTAATATTTAAATTAGGTTGTATATATATTTTTGAGTTATGTATATATTTGTTAATTTTAAGTCATTATGTATATATTTAACCTAATGTTTTTAAAGAATTGTTTAATTATTGTGTTTCGTTTTTTAAAGAATCTTTATACAAACATGCTTATATATATTTCAATAACAATACTTATTAAAACTATTTATTTTAATTGTTATTATTTTTTACTTTAATATTTTAAATAAAATATGTATAATGCTCTATATATTAAAATGTCCATATGCTTGCATTGTTTTTGATGATATTCTATTCCACAATATTCTTTGCATAATATATTGGTAGTTTACATTTAAACTATGTAAACTCAATATTTTTGTAGACAATATTTTGACATGATATTCTGGTGTCACAATATTGTTGTTCATGCTAATCTGTCATAGAATAATGTGAACACAGCACTTTAATCAATATTGATCTACAAATAAGGATTAAAGGGAGGACCATGTGAGCATAAGTCAATATATGCAATTAAGGATTGAACCATGGATGAAAATATTATATCTCAACAACGTCAAATTACCACCTTCATCCATAGAGATGACTTTTTTGGAGGTCCCCTGTGAGGACATCTGCTGAACCTGGATCCTTGTAGTTGGTGTTTCCAAAGTATGTCCAGATCCAGCAGCTATAAAGATAATATGTATAATCTGTTGATATAGTCAATCTGCATAAATAATCATGACTACAAATGCAGATTCATTACCCAGACATACAAGGGAATATACACCATCATGAAATGCATTTTTTAACATTTCATATCCTTACAAAATAGAGAAAAATTAGTTAGTAAAAGGATTAATGATGAGATGTAGAATTTAAGAATTTAGGTTCATAGACTTCTCTGAATGGCCGAATGGTAGAGGGCCTAATTGCTGGTGCCAGGATATCCCCTGATGTTCTAGTTGTGGACGTTTTCAAGGTTGACACAAAGGGTTGCTGTAGGCGAGAGAGACATACATAGGTGCTAGGTATGTCATTTCTCTGTGCATTTTAAGAGGCACAAAGACGGTTATCCTGTTAAAATAAGGTCAAACATATTGTATAGTGCTACTCTTACGTTGTCGATTTTTAGGCCCCTTTATTATGACAATAGTAATATAAAGAATAGGATGACATATTGAGCATGGTATCAGCAGGGATGTGTGACAAATGACATACAGCTACCCTGTCAGTAATAAATAAAAGACGTATGAGGAGCTGTAACTTATCAGTGTGAACCATCCAGCTGCTATGTGGTGCCAGTCCAGGTGATGTTGCATTGTTGGGAGCAGAATTCTATGCTGTGGCAGATGGTGGATGGAAAACAACACAATGCATTAAAAGGAGAAAGTTAAAGTAGTAGTATATAAAAGTTTTACAGTACACATAAAAAGGTTAGATTTGACTACAATGAAAATACATGTTAAAACACATTTTGATTTATGTTTAGGATTTTTAAAAGTACAAACAGTCCTCTATAGTGTGTTTGTGACCTTCTTATGATAAGAAAAGATCTGCATGCATTGCAAGACCTGCTGCATCTGTTGCCCTTCCGCAGTTACAATTATTTCTGCCCCAGCTGAAGCAAGCAATCGACTCGAATAAGTGATTGTGCAAAAGAGTGGAAAATCGACATTACTACAACATGTCTGACTTTTTAGGGCTTGTGTTACAGGTTGTTTATGAGGGGTATATATGTGATGTGCGACTAACAATATAGGTATGAATGAAAGACAGATATGGACAAGTCCTTGCAGGTTTGGTTTTAGAGCAATAGACAGAGTTTGTGGGGTATAATTTTACCTGGCACCACATTAGTGTTATCCTGAAGAGGCATCCCATATAGTAGGTGGGGTGCATTATGGAGAGGACATCATTCATGAGGGGGGGTGAGACAGAGACAGGTTCCAGTTGACCCTCCAAAAATGAACTTCAGCCAGCTAAATCTTGGAGAACTTTTCCTTCCCTTACCTCCTCCCATCTTATGTCCACCATGCTGCGTGCTTCCTCCCCTAGTGTATTCTGAGAGCCTGTGTCTTTGTGCCATAAAACTGCCTTCTGAGTACTATTGAGTAGAATTTTTTTTTAGGAGAAACCTTTGAACTTTCCATCCTTCATCTCAGCAACACCGGCATGCAACAAAATGATCAAAGAAATACAAGATCTGCACCTACTGCTGTCCTTAGATGACAGTGCAGGTGTTAGGCTCTTACCTATGTTTCCGCAGGAACGACATGAAAGACGTGAGGTCTCAACTTCCCCTATTCACTCACCATAGCCAACAGAGTCAAAGTAACAAACGTAAACTAGGGGAAGAAGGGAAAGCAAGGAGGGAAGAAGAAAGTGTCCCACGACATTTCCCACTCAAGGATAGGACCAGGCAGCCAGGAGGATTTCTTAACAAGAAGGACAGAATATATGAGTATCTGAAAAAGTGCGTATTGAAATAATGGTATAGAGGGAAGGTGTATCTCTCTAAACTACCTGAGCAATTCCCTTCTTCCACTGTGTATCGACAAATTGTCCGAGTGGGATCTGTGGTTCTTATCTACAGAGAATAAAAGTAAGAGCGCCAATGAGGTAACGCACAAACAAGCAGAAACACGTCAACAACCAGAAGGCAGCAATGCACACCGGAGGTGGGAGTCCAGCGCCACACCAGGAGCTGGATGACATGGAGGAAATGGTGTCCACCACATCAGTCTGGAGATGGTGGCAGGAGTCGGGGACCGGAAACTGCTCAAAATCAACAGACACAACAGCAACAGGGAGAGGAACGACCAGGGACTGGGGGGACGGGGGAGATGGGCACAATGGCACACATGCACAATTAAGCACAGCACAACTGCAGACAAACCATGCCCAAGAGTAACAACACCAACCAAGAGCACAAGTCACACAACTCGGCAATATCACACCACTGAACAAGCACAGAAGTGAAAACCACACTGCCTGAAAGGGAGAAGGGTGAGCCAAATCAGAGCTGAAGGGACATCTCACACACAATGCAGCACACACACATAGGAAGCAGAGCACCCCAACATCGAACACAATTTGGCAGAAACAGCAACATTTGCACAACCGAACACAGGACACAAGTGCACCCGCTTGTGGACGGTAAATGGCCATACGCATCTGGCAAAGCACGAAACAGGGACATGATAATGCACAAGTACAAACCCACAGCCCTGATGGGGTAGCAATGCATGTATGGCAGGGACCCAGATAGGCCGTGACACACACATTGGCATACAAATCAACACTCACCACAGTTGGAGACAAGTGAAGGTGTGGAAACTTTATCAACAATTGCGTGTCAGTACGGCCAAGAGAAGTGCCACGACATGCAGACCAATGCAGCAGCATGTCTGAGTGAGGAACGTTGGAAAGCGCCCATGTCCACCCCGGAGGAGTCCATCACCCACACAAGTCAGTGCCAACCTGCGTTGGTTGTCCGCGCATGGATCCGGAGTCCAGGCCAATGCAGCCATGTCCACTGTCGTCTTGGGACATGTGACCAGATCCCCAACATGCAACCAGGCTTTGGGACACGTGCAATGGGTCACATTCAGTTGTGGCTGCAGGTACGTTGTCACTCGTCCATGAACGCGAGTGCAGCAGCGTAGGCCAACATTTCCAATGAGAGCTCATTGTCCACCACATCTAACATGTCGGCGACGTAACCCATCAGCTGTCCCGGACAGATGTGCTGACTCCAACCCCTGGCCCCAATTGGCACTAAAGCCCAATAGGGGAGCGGCTCAATGTGGTCACTGCACACGACGACTCGTGCAATCTCCCAGGTCCAGTTGCCAGCATGCATGCCAATCATCCAGGCATGCCATAAACGGGCATCACGGTGACACTCCTGGTCGTGGGCCAACAGGGGGCGCACACACACGTCAAAATCCAGGTCAGCTACCGTTACGTTGGAGAGGCAGACATCCATGGTCCACTCGAATATGCACGAGCGACAATGCAACACAGGCTGAACGCAGGTGACGTTGGCAAGGTGGAAGCTTAGCCGGTAACTGATCCGCAGCACTGCCAATGGCAGTGCCCCCAGTACATGCAGCAGACGTGCACAGTACAGGTCCACGTGACTGGAGTTGTGCATGTGTCCGGGATGGTCTGCCATTGCGTCAGTGGCTCTGCTTGAAGCGGCACTGTGCTGACCCGCGCCAGTCCTGTGGATGAAATGGCACAGCTCGGAGCAATGAGCAGTGTCTGTGTGCAACAGGTGCAGGCCTGGGGTGGGGTGGGAGTACGTGTGAAGGCCATTTTACGCACACTAACTATAGCCAAGGACTTCTGCGTGTGGAATGTGTGCAAGTTTGTCTCACGTCGGGCAGTGCGTAGTGTGGGAGTCGCCAGCAAATGCTATCATATCTGTCAGGGGGTGCTTGGCACATGCAAGTCCCAGCTCGGAGCTGCAGATGTGCTACCGCCTGATAATTCAGACAAAGGACCTTACATCCCTACAGTGACTTCACCATCTGCTTGCATACAGGAGATGTACAGAGGCCTGTCGTGGGTGGGGTGGGATGTCTGTGACCCAGGGAATCATGGATGATATGCCGAGCACGTGGCACATGAGTGGCCTCACTGTGTGTTACGTTGCCTCACAGCTGCTCCTCCCTCCCACGAGCCCCCACAATTGTGTGCGCTGCGCAGTTGTATCACGTGCACTCCTACAGCACACCATTGTCATGCCTGTCTGCGCATGTCCAGCGGCATGCCAACAACACCGTGAAGCTGGCCGTTGAGGGTGTGCGGCCACGTGAGTGTAGGCCAATGGTCCGGACAGGGCGGACACAGGTGTACAGTCCATGGCTGGCTGTGATCGCGCTGCGATTGAGGCTAGGCATCTGACTCATGCAGCTGCACGACTGATACACATAACACTTGGCATGCATGAGCCAAGACCCCGAGCGGTATTGCACTCCTACATTTCCCCGTACGTGCGGGCCCGCCCTCCGGGTGCATGCTACACTGCAACATCGACTACTGTGGCCATGGTGGCGACAACACTCCAACACAGAGACACGCTTACCGCACTTCCTGCTCAAGGCCAGACCAGAGCCACGCCCTGATCCCCCTGCCGAATCAGCACACCCCGGCGCTGACCTGACGTACGCCGGACCAGCACACGCCGCTTGTGCATGCAGGGGGCGGCGGGCGAAGCTACATGTCCAAGGTCTTGGCCACTGCTAAGGTGACATGGTATCGTCCGCTGAAGACAGCACGCTGTGATGTTGCAGGGCTCGGGCCCATCATGCTGACATAATGACCACACGGACACACTTGCTTCGATGGTGTGAATGGCTAATGGCACGTGCGCCCGGCCAAGTTTATTAGCAGGCTCACATGTCGAGTGACACCTGTGTTGGATGTGTGTGGGGTGTGTGTACACCAGCCGTCATGGAGTGCCTGGTGCAGTCAAAAAATGACAACAGTGTACATCGTTAAGGACACAACCATTCAACCATAAAGGCTCCATGACTTGAGCTGCACAGAGTTAGTGGCCCCGGATGCACAGCGTCCTGCACGGGCCTACCGCCACGGGCCGCTGACTTGCGGTGCACTGGGGCAGGGTCACAAGAGCAGAGCCGGTTCTCGTAGATGACAAAGGGGGTTGTCACGGAGTGTCTCGGTGGACAGTGGAAGGTGTACCCCCTGGGCATGATGCAGAGGGCAGAATCACGCAGAAACAGTCACCATGGTGGAGATGAATGGAACAGACACATGTCGAATACCAAGTCCATCCCAGCCAGATGATGATGCAGACAATCCCCAGGCCATGGACTCAGACACCACCAAAGTCCAACCAGAAAGTGCCCATGACTCATTGCGCACAGAGTTAGTGGCACCAGTGCTGATAGGGGATGCCGCCTGCGATGAGACGTGTCCAATGGTGTGGACTCCTCCATATCTTACGCAAGTCACAGTTCCACATGTGTAACCTACTGGACCGCAGTGTAGGCCGGGGGCAGCGGTCAGCACGGGCCCACAGACACGTGTCGTGTGCTTGCGATGCAGGGTATGGGACACTGATCGAAGGGAGTTCAGTGATATAAACTCTGCAATAAACATCTGGTCACTGCCGTTCTGTACTCAAGACACAGTTCCACATGTGGGACCTACTGGACCGCAGTGTAGGCCTGAGCCCTCATCCAAGTGTCACCGGCTTGCGTTGAACAGGGTTAGTGGCACCTCGTGTCGCCGGCTTGCGTTGAACAGGGTTAGCGGCACCACGTGTCGCAGGCTTGCGATGCAGACTTTGGCTTCACTGATCGGAGGGAGTATAGGGATGTGGACGCTGCCACAGACTTGGGGTCACTGCCATTCAATACTCATGACTCAGTACAACATGTGCCAACAACTGGGCTGAAGAGTACGCCGGTGGGGTATGTCAACGAAAAGGGAGTGCTGTGGGCCAGCGTCGTGGAGGCCAGCGATGGTCTGCGTAGGCTGCAAAGGTCGCGGGACTGGGGCTTGGAGCTTGCACTGGCACGTGGTGGGCCCTCTTTGACACACGCTGGTGTCGGCAGGTGAGCGGAGCCTCCTTGGTGCGCTGGGGCAGGCATGACGGGTCTGGGGACCAGCGGCCCGGGGTGCAGCAGGCGCACAGGGATGCAGGCCCCACTGCGCACGGCGCCGGCCTCGTGACGGGCTGAGAGGCGCCGCCCTGGCAGACACGTTGGCCATTCCGAATGAGAACCACACCCAGTGCGACGGGCTTTTTATTCACACCCCTACGCAGGCCTGGCCTACGCATGGCCAACCCACTCTGCCCGTGCATACAGGGGGGGACGTAACGGGTGACATTTCCGCGTTCTGCCACACAGCCTGTGGGGACATGGTAGCGTCCACTGGTCACTACACTCCATGCACCAGCAGTTAATGTCCACATGGCCATTTCTGTGGTTTGCACACTGTAGTCTGTCCGGCACATCCACGCCACACCTGGCATTGGGTAGGTTCTCATTCATTGGTCACTTGCCGCTCTCGCACATGCCTGCTCCAGGCCTCTCCTCACATTCTGCTATTGTGTGGCTGTGGTGCCATGCTGTGACTGGGTTGTGTGCATGGCAAGCCCAGGTTCCCAATGGAGTCGTGTTGTCGTGTCGGGTCAGTTGGCATGTTGTGTGGCATGTTGCATGTAGTTTTGCTGCGTGCCCATTGCCAGTGTTGTGAGTTGCATGACTGTGGAGTGGAGGTGTGTGGTGTGTTCATTTGGTACTTACCAACGAGCAATGCATTTCCATAGGTGCCATCATCGGAGCGCTGGTTGATGATGGACTGTCGGGAGATGTACGACTCATGCACACTGCCTGGGGAGTTGGCCACAACATTGTTGAGGAGTCCCCGGTGGTCCACTATTGCCTGCACATTGATGGAATGCGTGTGCTTTCTGTTGCGGTAGTTGTGTGCAGTGTCGGCAGGGGGCACGAGGGGTACATGTGTGCAGTAGATTGCCCCCAACACGTGAGGGAATCCAGCTATGGCGTAGAAGCCTTGCTTGGTCTCCAGCTGCTTCTGCGCAGTGTGGGTGTAGTGGAGGTG
This sequence comes from Calotriton arnoldi, assembly GCA_963921515.1. Classification (NCBI taxonomy): domain Eukaryota; kingdom Metazoa; phylum Chordata; class Amphibia; order Caudata; family Salamandridae; genus Calotriton; species Calotriton arnoldi. The sequence continues at coordinate 1,586,429 of CAWUFW010000494.1, read as the reverse complement.
CTGGGGTACCAGGCTGATGATGGCATCCAGGACAGGTGTGATGAACTTGGATAGGGCTGGCTGTGAGACTCCTCCGACTCTGGCAGTTGTGGGTTGGAAGGTACCAGAGGCCGACATGTGCAGCTCAGCCGGCAGCTTTGTCTGCGGAGGGATGTTGGTTGTCCGCTGTGTTGGTGCCATCAGCAGGTGGGCGCTGTGGGTCAGGATGCGGGGGATGGTTGTCCTTTTGGGCCTGTAGTGGGCAATGTCCTCCTCTGGCGTTAGGTCTGTGCGGCTGCTGCGTTTACGGTGGGTCCGCTGTCTTTGTGTACGCTGCCTCTGTGGTGGTCCGGGCGGGGGCGGGGCGGGTCCTGGGGGTGGTGGCGGGCCTGGGGGTGGTGGCGGTGGGTGTTGTGGCCCTCATGGGTCTCCGAGCTGCATGATCATTGGCTCCATGGCATCTGTGGGTCTTCAGATGTGGCTCTTGGCTGGGCTCCCTTTCATGCTGCAGGTAGTCGTCCTGCTTAACACCAGCTAAAGGCAGGTGTTAATTCCCTGCTGATACCGCGGCTTATCACCTGTTTTTGTTTCGCATCGCAGATCTGGCAATTCGTTGTGAAAGTGGTGTTGTGGTTTTTTCGTGAGTTTTTGCACGGGAACGCCTACTCTGCATCTCATTAGGGTTAGTTGGTGGTGTCACCCGTGGAGATAAATTTTGCGGCAGTTATCGGGGGAATACTGGCGATGTCTGCAGTTTGCACCCGCTTGTGAATGGGGTGTTAAATCTATCTCCACTTTTGATGCGTTAAGGTGGCGATAACGCGGCGATAAGTCCTTGTGAATATGCCCCACGGACTTTTAGTTGAGGACGTGTTTCTTGGTACAGAACATGATTTTTCTCACCGTATTTGGACAAGTTAGATGTTGACATGTAAGTGACAGGTACAGCTACTGTGGGTTGCCATTTAGTTCTCATGGAACCTAGGTCACCAGCATTTCATCATATTTATTGGATCAGTTTTTCTTCTTTTTATTAAGCCAGCCAGCTGCAACTTGGGTAATGCAAGGTCGTTATAGGAAGTGCCTCTTCTAAACCGAATACTTTTTAGTTCTTTCTCCCAACCGGCAAGTCTTACTTAAGGTTAGACGCATCATTATACTGTTTGCACCCATATTTTCACTGGTGAAGGAATGTTATTTTTCTCCTACCTTTTTCACCGTTATATTTCATTCTCGACTATTGTGCACAACAGCTTTACTTAGCACTATACTATTCTCTCTAAGTATACAATATATAACTACAGTTCACAATCTCGAGTTTGGTTTCTTCTGATATTCTCCACAGCTTCTCTGTGAATAACGTTCAATTATTTAATCATTGTGAATAATGGTCACGCACATTTAGAAGCTTATCCCCACCTTGTTTGCAATATGTCTATTTATGTTTGGATTCATGTTCCCCATTAATGGTTTATCATTGTTATACAGCCTTGAAAAAGTCACTGTGTTGGCTGTCATCAATGTATTAAAAACTGGATGAATTTGACCTGTGGAACAAATTAAAGAAAAGTTCTTTCTTCAAGACGAATCCTTACTGTTTGGATCTCATTTGTATTTGGAACACTGTAATTGGAGTGCTGTGGTATTCCTTTCTGCTATAGTTGCTTGTAGTATTTAACCACAAATTTTACAACAAGGGTTGTCTCCATCTCGGTGGAATGTCTCTTCCTCCTCGTGAACAGGCAGAATCTTTCAGACAAAATGACAGAGTAGTCGCTGCAGGAGCCGAGAGCTGAAGAGGAAAAAAACTGATCCTACGGTGAGCGAAGTAATTATGTGTTTGAAAGGGAATGTGTGTCAATTGTGTTTGATTTATTTCACTTACGTAGCATTCACCTTTTCTCTGTCATGTGGAGGTCTCTGCCCCATCTGTAGAGATTCTGTCTTGTGTGCAAAGGTCTCCTATTCCCTACCTTGTGGGTCTCCGCCCCGAGTGTAGAGGTTCCGCCAGACATAAAATAGGGTCGTAAATTACATGCAGTAATTATGCAGCCATAAATTATAATTACTCTGACTCCAGCTCCTAAATCAATGAGATGAAGACATATAAGTAACTTTCCACTTAGACTTTGTGAATAGCTAAAAGTTGTAAAGCTACTCAAAAATGTAAGAGCAAATTACACATGTTAATTACTCACATAATGTAACTTACCTTTGTGAATAGCTTCCTCATAGTGAGTTTCGGCTCCCATTCAGCTAACTGCAGCTACATTAGTTGCGAAACAGCTCAGACATTTACGGTCATCCACAGTCTTCACTCAATCAAATTACCTTTTATTCGATTTAAAACAATTAAATCATAAAAGCACATAAAAAAATACAAGACATTAAAAACACGGTATAACTATTCGTATAAATAAATAATACAATATATATTTTTTTTAAAACAATGATTTAAAAAGGAGAAATCGTGCTAGTTTCCTTGCACGTCCCAAATGTAATTACAATCCGTAAACAATTACAAAAAAAGGGGTCCTTGCATTGAATTCCTAAATATGACCACCCCTTTTAAATATTTTGCAATATGAACAGTGTAGATTTCATCATCTAGAAATTGCAATTTAATGAACGCAGGTCGACACTGTCTCTGGCCTTGTGATTACAGAATAGGTATAATCCATCTTTTCCTGATTAATAAATAGAACTTGCAGAAAAAGATAACATGGATTGTCGACTGTGGGGAAATATCATTGCAAGGACATGGGCGCAAAAAACGTGACCAATCGTTTATCTGGGGGAACGTGACCATGATATGGAAGTTGCCTAAACGTAGGCGCGTCAGGAGCATCTTATCATAAGTACACAGATTAAAAGTTAAATAAGGTTGAATTCCTGGATGGGTCAGGATCAGTTGGTTTGCACTGACCGATATTTTCATAATGTTAGAAGACAGTCTTAACATCTCCAGGTGGCTACTACATAATGACTTTAGTTCCTTTCTTGTGACTAGGGTCAAACAGTCTGGATTGACAAAATACTCGGGGGGGATCTATATAATTAAAACATTTTTTAGCATAAACAAGCCAGGGAATGCGTAGCGCCCCTTGTAAACTCAAGCAATCATTTATCACATCCCGGTTGAGGCCGGTAGAAACGCTGGTCCAAACTTTATGCCATAGTAATATTGGCTGGATTTTAATTAAGTCGGACACATATGGCAGTCCCAGTTCGGCGTGACAAATATACATAGCGGTACTGTTTGGGGCAGCTAAAAGATATTTTAAAAATCTGTTCTCAAGTTTCTGGATAGGCTCTACATTTGCATAGCTCCAAATGCCTAACTTCCTAGCGAAGTTTACCAAGGCTCCTACAGCTTTGGCGAAGAGCAATTTCCTAGAGTTAATTGCATTGACCCACGAGCCCCTATTTTCAAAAACGATTCCCTGATACGAAAAAAACGTGGCAAATTCCAGCCTATTATTAGCTATAAAAATATCTTGACACTTGGTAATGGACTTACTACATTTCATCGTAAAAGTTTTGGCAATATTGACATTAAGGTCTAAACTAGACATATAGGACACAAAACTCGTGACAATTCTCTGCAGGCCAATTGGGGTACGGGCTAACAAGACTGCATCGTCGGCATATAAAAGTACGCCAATTGGCCATTTACCAATAGTAGGTAAGTCCAAACATTCCCTGGATAAGGTATCCCCCAAGCTATTTATATAAAGTGTAAACAGGAGGGGGGCTAGCACGCACCCCTGCCTTACCCCCTTCCTGACAGGCAAGTTATCGCTGATTTCGCCGGTTCTCCCAAAGCGGACTCTGGCCCGAGCGTCTAGATAGGACTGTTTTAGGAAGTTAATGACAGGGATTTCTACCCTATGGCCTCTAATTTACCCCACAGCTTCTGGTGGTTAACACAATCAAAGGCCGAGCTCAAGTCAACAAAGCACAGGTATAGGCTCCCCCTTTTAGCCTGTAAATTTCCCCAATAGAAGGCATAGATTCAAACTCTGTTCCACGGTAACAAGGCCTTGGAGGAATCCGTACTGTAACTCGGAGATGACACCAGGGCCCTCGGCCCACAACTGCAGTCTATTTAAGATGACACGCCCGGCCACCTTCCCGAGGGAGTCCAGCAGCGAGATGGGTCTGTAGCAGGCCGGGTCGTTGCGGTCACCCTTCTTAAAGATGGGGACAAGTATGGATTCCGTCCAAGTCGAGGTGAAACCTTGTGTACAACAGGCCCGTAGGACCAGGGTTAATAATGGGCCCCACAACAGGGGGCAGGATTTGTACAGGTCCACTGGTATGCTATCTGGGCCCGGGGATTTTCCACCTATGCTAGCATTAATTGCTAGAATTACCTCATCCATATTGAAATCAATATCAATTGGGAGAAGACATGATGGAGCTGTTCCAGAGTCCTCGCCATAAGCAGTGTAATTGTGAATACAGTACAATCTAGAAAAATGGGACACCCACTGATCTTCCCCAATCGAAATTTCAATACTAGGTAGGTTTTTTGGGGCCAAAAATGGGGCATTCACCGCCCTCCAGAAGCCTTTTGTATCTTTAGTATCTGATGCTTGCTTTAAGCCACAGGTCAGTTCTTATAGCCTCCTTACGCTCTTTTAGGGACTTTTTGTATGCTGCCCTAGCACTTTTGATAGCTTCCTGGTCTCTCGTGGTCTTGTGTAGGGCAGCTATCAGGGCTGCATGCGACTTACTACATTTACGATCGAACCACCCTGGCTTACTTTTAGTAGATTTTGAGAGTTCAGATCTTAGATTACTTTGAATGGCCTGTGTGATATTACAAAAGGAGTTAAGAATAATGGAACCTGGGGCGGTCTCATCAAGACAGACAAGAAAGTCTGCTTTACAGCTGGTTAAAAGAGACTTGGTTAGCTGTATTCAGTCTACTCCTGCCCATTTGATCGTATATCCGTTTACTCTGTTAATGGCGATGTCTTGAGAAACCTGAGTGGTCGTAAGTCTTTTAGATAACACATTGGCCGGAAGGTCTAATGAGACACTGATAGGATAATGATCGCTAAAGGCGACTGAATGAATTTTAAAATTAGATAATCTGCCGGCATATCTGTTTGAAATAAGTAAAAATCAATAATCGAACACAACCCGCACCCGTTAAAGGTGTAACTGAATGGAATAGAAGGTGAACAAAGATTGTTTGCAAAACCCAGATCCATAGTATACTTAATCAGGTTAAATTGGTCTCCTAGAGGGGAATGCAAGAAATGGGAAATATCTTTCTCGTCTTCAGACGATAAGCCACAGTTGCCGTTTTCTGCATGTGGGCATGGGCCAATGTTAAAATCCCCACCCCATATTATGCAGAGGTCTTTATTAGTTTTCTTGTGAATTTTATCCAGAACCTTCAGCAGATCTTTTAAAACTCCATCAGCTAACAGGGTAGGAGTGTTATTATAGAAATTTATGAAAACAGAACAGTGTGAATTATCAATGCTCATTTTTAGGACCTGGTAGTAGGTGTTCGATTCAACAAGATCTACTTTGCTTATATTCAACCTGTGGGATATATAAATACAAAGGCCGCCCCTATTCCTCCCGTGCTTGGAGGGTACGGCCGATGTGAAAAAAGTTATAAACCCATTAATGTGATGGGTGACGTCTATCCAGGTTTCTTGGAAGCATAAAATATCGTAATTATATATAAATTCTATCCAGGCAAGATTAGTTAACTTGGAGATTAATCCTGCCACGTTCCAAGAAAGGATATTCATTAAGCTAGGCCTGGGGTCACTCTGGGTGACAGTCTTGGTATAAACAACATCATTATTAGTGACATTAGGATGGCGATCCATGCTGAGAGATGGAGATAGATGCGGGATAGTTACTCTTGTCTGCTGTGGACTCTTGGAACTCTTGCCAGTCCAAGCCAGTCACTCATCCACCACTTATCTTTATCACAAAGCAACAGGATGTATGTAGTACTTGCATTACGTGAACCTAACCAAAAGGCAGCAAAGTGCTGTACTTGGTCAAAGGCAAGCATACAGTCAATAAAAGATTGAGACACAGCTGGGTTCTGGAAGTAGAAGTGTACTGTTATGGCATTGTGATGTAGTGTTCTTTAAATAGGTGCATCTTCAAATCTTTTCTAAATTGGATCAGTATTATTGTGGTTCAGATGGGGACAATAATGCTGTTCCAGGTCATGGGTACATAAATCAAAAAGGCCTGCTACGTGGGCGTGGCCAACCATCATGGCCACGTGGACGTGTTCCTACTAGGCTCCGCGCCTCACCCCGCAAACAAGGGCCCTACAGCACGCCAATGACACGCGAATCGCCTGGGACACAGGTGTGGGCGTACTGTAGTCAGCGGACACCTTGCAGCTGGACATGACCGACTAGAGGAGCGGCCCTTTCAGAGGGTCCCGGGCCGGAGAGGAGACGTGACGGAGCCGACAAGATGGCGGCCGCGCCCCTTTCAGAGGGGACTCTGAGGCCACACTGTCAATGTAATCCTCGCTGGACCACATGCCTGTGCAGTTCCCCCTACTACAAACTGCGATGCCCTGGCTGAGTGCCTGTGTTGAACAGGGGCGGCATTGTGCTGACTGAGGCCTTCGCCCATATGCCCCCAAAAAAGGCCCAGACCAATAGAGTCTCCAGCTATTTTGCACCACCAGAGTCCCGGGTGGAGAAGGAAGTGGAAGCCCACACGGAAGGCAACATGGCGCTCACCATGGAGGACCTTCTGGTGATGCTGCAGGAGTTCAAGAAGGAACTCAGGGAGGACATCAAAGCAGACATTTGCGCCTCGTTTTAAGCGTTCCGATCAGAGGTGGCGTCGAAGCTGGTCTCGATACAGGCAGATGTGGACTTGGTGGGCACTTGCACCCTGCATCTGGAAACGAAATACCAGGAACTTGAGGAGCGATTGAAGCCCCTAGAAGAGGGATAATCCAACTTGAGCAACCAGCTGCATTCTGCCCTACTAAAATGTAAAGATTTAGAGAATCGCTCCCGTAGACACAACATAAGAGTGAGAGGCCTGGAGGAGGGAAGTGAGGGGCCAGATCTGGAGGTGTTTATGGTTGGCCTCTTCTCCAGTGTCCTGGGAAACGACTGCCCGGTGGTCAGGTTGGAATGAGTCCACAGGGTGGGCCAGCATCTAGCGGTTGATGGCAATTGTCCAAGGGACGTCCTGACCAAATTTAGCTCCTTCAAAACCAAGGAACTTGTTCTACAGAAATCTAGAAACAGTGACTCTATCACCTTCCAGGGGGCCACATGCTCGCTCTTCCAGGATGTAGCTCAAGCTGCATTGGCCCGCAGGCAGCAGTTTCGGCTAATCACAGTGGCATTGAGGGAGCGCCAGATCAAATATAGATGGACCTATAATTTTGGCATTGCCTTCGCGTTCAGCAACAAGCAATACCATTAAACTGAGTTAGAGGGGGCAGCAGCTTTGAGCGGCCTAGAAACAACTCCACCGCAACAGACCATGACTCAAGCGAGTGCAGAGCAACCGCTGGAGCAATGCCCGCCAAGACCCTGGCAGACGCCCAAGAAGGGAGGCAAGATGTTGAAACTTTAAAGAGTGTTGGATCCCTGACATAAGACTCTTTATCTGTGTGGTTTGTATCCCCTAGCTCTATGGCAATCAAGGAACTCGCTCCTGTTTGGTTGTCACACTGCAGTTGGTACTCTGGTTCAGAGGTTGGGGGTACAAGACAGTGATAAGTTGGGGACTTCTTCTTCCATGTACCCGGGAACTCTCCGCCCACTCTAGTCTGGGTGAGAAGGGTCATGTCACGACTGGTGTCCAGTGATTCATACAAGTGGAGTCCCAGGTGCGGTTCTGGACGCAACCCTGGAGTCACCAACAGTGAGGATTCTTCATCACATTGGGGACTTCGTAGTTGGAAGTCTTGTTCATGTTTTGTTGTTTTGTTTTTACCGTGGACCTTGTCATATGGTCCTACATACTGGGGGGGGAGTGGGGGCAGGTGGGGAGCTGCGGGGGGTGGTGCCGGGGCACAATGGGAGACTTCTGAGGGAGGTCGTGGACTCTCCACAAATGATCTAATTTCATTTAACTGTATGTCCTGGAATGCTAGGGGGCTAAGCTCCCCCAATAAGAGACAACGCCTCTAGAAATTTTTAGGGGACCATCATGCCCGTATAATTGCACTACAGGAAACCCACCTGAAGAGAGGCGAAGAACTCCGATTGTCACACAAATCCTACCCATTGATCTTTCGGTCCTCTGCTACCTCTAAACAAAACAGAGTCGCCCTCCTTTTTCACTCCTCTGTTCCCTTCTAGCCTCACGACATGAAGACGGACACAATTGGGAGATTTCTTATGGTTAGGGGGGTTTTGAAGGATTGGCTACGCACTATTGCCACGGTCTATGCACCTAACTCTGGGCAATCAGACTTTCTCCTCATGTGTCTTACAACACTAGAGGGTTTTGCTTCGGGGGACATAATTTTAATGGGGGATTTCAATCTTATTTGGGATCCGTCTATGGACACTACTCATCTACACAGGTCAGCTGCAGGTATCTTTACTAAGACGCTTAAATCCACACTGCAACGGTTAAGGTTGACAGACATTTGGAGAGACCTGAACCCCACGACACGTGATTATTCCTTCTTTTCCCACTCGCATAGATCATATTCTAGCATAGACCACATTTTTCTGAGTCAATCGCTCCGCCAGGCAATCCCGATAGCTAAATTGCATTTGATATGCATCGGATCACGCACCTCTGGAAATATTGGTTGACTGGCCGGCTCCCAGTTCTAAACTTAAAAGATGGTATTTCCCAGATATTCTTAGTAAGGACCGGCTCCTTCAGGATGAACTGAGGAAGTCGATCAAGGACTTCTTGACCAACAATGACCCTAAAGACACTTCCCACTTAAATAACTGGGACGCGTATAAAGCTGTTACGCGGGGCAAATGTATTGCTCTAGCCACCACCTTGCAGAAGCCACAAACTTCGCAGTGTTTGTCCTTGGAGGGGGAATTACAGAGAGCTGAGAAGTCACACAAGGAGGCCCCGTCTATAAAGGCCCAAAGGAAATTAACGGCAATAAAAGGGAAACTACAGGCAATTTATACTAATAGGGCAGAAAAGACCCTTTTAAATCTCCAGGCCCGAGGGTATGATGGCAATGATAAAATTTGCTCCCTGCTGGTGTGACAGCTACGAGCCAAACAAGAGAAGGAGTACATTAGACAGATAGACGACGAGCTGGGCACTACACACCATAGTGAGGAGGGGAAGGCGGGTGCCTTTCGCAAATTCTATAAAACGCCCTATAGAGCAGACCCCCTGGATGAGCTGGACCAATCTCAATACTTGGACTCGCTGGAACTCCCGCAGGGCTCCCACGCCATCAATGAAGCGCTTAGTCAGCCCATAATGAGGGACAAAGTCCAAAAGGCGATAGATGCTCTAAAACTCCAGAAGGCCCTTGGACCTGATGGATTTAGCGCCCAGTTTTTCAGAACGTTTATTGCCGAGCTGGCTCCCCATTTGATGGATCTCTTTAATGAGATAGTGAACTCTGGTCAGGTGTCTCTGTCGATGGGGGAGGCGTTAATCACTCTGATCCCTAAAGCAGAGAAATGTCCCAAACTATGCGCCTCATACAGATCTATTGCACTTCTAAACCTAGATGGTAAGTTATACTCCAAGATACTTGCCAGCAGGCTGGAAGGGATCCTTCCAGACTTGATCCACCCAGATCAGTCTGGCTTTATCAAGGGTTGTCAGACCCATGACATCCTACGTAGGATAGTGCATTTAATCAAAAAAGTAAAGAAAAAAACAAGTCTCGGCGGCCTTGCTCTCATTAGACGCAGAGAAGGCCTTCGACCGGGGCGATTGGTTCTTCCTGATGAGCACCTTGTGCCGTTTCGGATTCTATGAGATTTTCCTGGGCATGGTGCAAGCTAACTATCACTGTCCCAAGTCCTTGTCAATGGAGTAGCCTCAGACTTTTTAAATTTTTTAAGAGGCACAAGACAGGGCTGCCCCCTCTCACCCATGCTCTTTGTACTCTACATAGAATCACTTGCTGCATGTATCAGGGCTAACCCAGAAATCCACGGGATTAAGTTTGGCCCAGGCAAACACAACATTTCTTTATTTGCTGACGACGTTCTGCTGCCCCTTACAGAACCTCGTACCTCGCTCCCAGCTATACAAGCCAAACTCAGTAACTTTGAGAAAGTGGCAGGTTTTAAGGTTATCCTCTCAAAATCTTTCTTACTTAATCTGTCAGTGCCCCCGGAGGGGATGGCTGCCATTACAGCGGCTTTGCCGTTCAGGTGCTTCCACATTAAAACCACCTATCTGGACATTCAAATTACCCCCAACCAATCGGATCTTTATAAAGCTAACTTCTCCCGCTTGTTACCACAACTTAAATCAGATTTCAAGAAATGGAGTTCCAGATTCAATACTTGGATTGGTCGAATAAACGCGATTAAGATGAATGTGTTGCCTACTCTACTCTATCTATTTCAGGGCCTACCGATTATGGTTGATAGGGAGCTGTTCGCCAAGCTAAAGGCGATGATAAAATTCATCTGGCAGGGTCGCAGGGCCCGCTTATCTCAACCACTATTGACCAGACCACGACTTTCAGGGGGGCTGTCCCTTCCAGATTTCCTCCTCTATTATAGAGCAGCCCAGCTCTGAGTCCTGGCTGAATGGTCCCTCAAAGCCTCGGACAAACACTGGCTCCATATGGATAGGCTGGTGGCGGGAAGAACCATATGGGACCTTCCTTGAAAACTGAATCAGGACAGGCCAAGAAATGTCTACCTTAGCATCCCTACAGCTACTACTCTTAAGCATGGGATATAGCCACTAAAATCCTGCCCTTGATGACTTTACCATCCCCCTACACCCCTATTCGTTTCAATCCTGCATTCCCCCCTGCTTTGTGGGAGGGTCCCTTTGACAGATGGAGGGAGGGCGGTTGCCTAATGTTGTCAGACTTTTTGTCCGAGGGGAACTACGTTCCTTTGATAACTGTGCCTCCATTTTTAGATCTCGCCTAGGCAGCGCGCACGCGCTGTCTCTCCGAGACATCTAGTAATCCATATGGGTGTTGAAACTCCGCCCATTGCTTGTTACTTTCTCGTGGCTTGCGATTCGTTAACTTGTGCATTTTTTTGTTATCAGCCTCATTATTGGCTCTTCATGCCATACGTAACTTCCGTTCATTCCGGAAGCAGCACGGCCTAACTTCGGTATCCTTAAGCTTACACAGCGTAATTGTTTTTTTTTTTTTTAAAAAGTGCGCATTAACATGCGCGCGCATCCCGGCCGCCGAACGCAGTCCTGGACTCACCCCTCCCCGCCCCCACTGCTTCCTTGTTTACCGAGTGCCCTGTTTCACAAGCGCCCGTTGTGCGCTTTTATGTAATGGCAGACGCGCCACTTTGTTTAACAAGTGCCCGTTGTGCGGTTTCGTATTTCCGATCTCTCCCCGCCGCTCACAGTTCACTGAATCTCCCACGCTGTTCCAAGAACAACGCCTCCCGCCTCTCTCAGCTTCTTTGCAGTTTGTAATTGTTCTGTGATCAGGCCACTAACTGGTTTACAGCTTAAGCTGGCGGCATGTAAGTTTTAATTGCTATTTCTTCTAACCCCCTCCCATTCCCCTGCCCTCCATTTTCATTATTTAAATGTGTCGCAAAGCACTTCCAGCGCGGCACACCGCGCTGTCAAGGATATTCTGGCGCCCGTTTCACATGGGTGCAGTTTCTCTTTCTTTTCAGTGCGAGGCAGCTCCGAAAAGAACCTCGCCTTCCTTTTCAGAGGAGGGCTTGTTATCTAGACTCTGCATTTTCTTTTGCGCTGTTCCGGGGAGATGAAGAGATAGAGGCCGCTTGCCTTGCACGGGAACAGATGGTTTGATAAATGTCACGCTGCTGGACACCAGGTAAGGCACTTGCCCTCTTCATCCGTCCTCAAAACCGCTGTTCGGCTTCGGTGCTGTCCCCCGCAGCTTCTCCATGCAACTCACAAACAGTTTAAGCTGGTAAAGGGTGCACTGACTTCTCTGTAGTGTGGTGCACCAATAGCACCACACTACTCCCCAGCTGCTAAAATAGGTGCGCTGCTGGTTTCTTTTTCTCCGCGTGTGTTTTTATTTTTTTCAGATACAGCCTCCTTCAATGCTTTCCAGCCACTTGGCTTAATGTTTATTTAATCCGTGAAGTGGGCGCGATCTTTATAAAAGTAAGGCACTCGCCCGCTTCTTCTGACGTCAAAACCACTTTGCGATATACTTTATAATCACTTTCTTCTTAATTATAAATTGTTGTCTGCCTCTCTGCTCGGAAGCAAGAATTTTGGATTATTTATTATCTACTTACCCAAGCACGAATTAACCAGTCCTTGCCACTGCGCAAGTGCCAGAAGTTGCAGGCTTTTCAGGGCTTGTCTCTTATCAGCCCGGGCTGCGTAAAGCCACTCTCCCGAGATGACATGGACAGCCTCAGTAACTGACTGCAGCCTGGGCGCTTTGGGTTTTAGCCCTTTGCTGCCTGAAGCTGTTTTGCAATTAGTAAGGATGCCAATGCAAAATGCACCCCGCCTCTTCCCAAGTTGCCAGAGGGTAGCGTAGGATCAGCAAGCCTCAATGAGCCCACTCAAGGTTGTGATGAGCTGAAAAAAGATGTGGTTAAATGGCATCCAAGTGCGAAATGGTTAAAGACACTAACACACAGGCTGTTGCTGTGAATGCCATAGAGGGGCAGGTTCGATTAGCATCTGCAGGCCAATCACTCAATGGTTATATAACAAAACCGCTGATTATGATATTGTATGCCTCTTGGGTGTGCGCAGTAAGTTTTAATTGCTATTTCTTCTAACCCCCTCCCATTCCCCTGCCCTCCATTTTCATTATTTAAATGTGTTGCAAAGCACTTCCAGCGCGGCACACCCCACTGTCAAGGATCTTCTGGCGCCCGTTTCATATGGGTGCAGTTTCTCTTTCTTTTCAGTGCGAGGCAGCTCCGAAAACAACCTCGCCTTCCTTTTCAGCGGAGGGCTTGTTATCTAGACTCTGCATTTTCTTTGGCGCTGTTCCGGGGAGATGAAGAGATAGAGGCCGCTTGCCTTGCACGGGAACAGATGGTTTGATAAATGTCACGCTGCTGGACACCAGGTAGTTTGAACAACTCCGGTTCAACTCCGAAGACCATGTGCATAAATATTTGCAGGCGCGAGTGGGACTGAATTTAGCACGACTTCACTCAAGCCTCAAGATAAAAGGTGTATTTTTACTTTCAAACCAAATAAGCACGTTCCACTGTTTTCCATTTTTATAGTCTGTTATTTTCACACTGTTGCCCCCCCGCCCCCCTCCCCGGCATCACTTGCTAATCAGCCAGAACTGGCTTTGTAATTTGGAAGAGGTATCTGTTGCACTGCGCTGTGCACACATTTGTTTTTCGTTTTACTGTACCCTCGGGCAGAACTTCATTAGCTCTTGTGCACTAGAAACACAGTTTGCCCACGGTCGAGCTTGCCTCCGGTTGTAAACTTATGTTTATATATGCCGCGAGACTTTAAAAAAATGGAGGGCATTAATAATGCGTTTTCCAAATCAGTTACCGAAATTCCATATTGTTTTAAAGCTTCCGCCCATCCCTACCGTCCCCCCATGCTTAAAAAGTAGGCTCCATTGTGTTTTCCAATCCATCGTTATGACATTTTGCTGGAATGTATGTCTTAATTTCCCCCACTACCCCCCACCCTTCCTTGCCCTACGTCATCAAAAAAGCCTTAGGTCGCAAAATGTAATGAGGAGAGTCCATTGATGGAGGCCGGAAAAGCCGTTCTACTTTACCAAATGGTAAGGTTAATCAGTCCGGCCTGCATACTTCTCCACGCTAGCTCTATTAATAATAGACGTCCAGGCCTTGGTAATGCATTCCCTGGTCCACCGCAGTCAGCCATTTCCCAGGGATTAGGTGGTTTTTAATGGGTCTAGGTGGCATTTAATGTAGAGAAAATGTCCAGCCCTGCTAAAGCTTTCACAACTAAGCATCCACAATTAAAGGTATTAGCACAATATTTACTGCTCCACCCCCACAAGCCCCCCGCACGGCTGTGAGAGGTGGTAGGGGTAATAGGGAAGCTTGAGTTTATAGACCAGATATCAGCTGGGAGGTGGCAGCCTGCACCCTTATCCTTGGCGCTACTGCAATGCCCAAAAAGAAACTAACGGTTTCCAGCCCATCATAATCTATGGAAATTTACACATAATTTCGGTTTATTTGTTCTTCCACTTGTGGGAATTTCTGTTTGTGTTTCTGACTTTAAAATGTTTTCTGTGCCTTTAAAATGTTAATTTTTTTTGCTTTATTAACCACCCCACTCTCCAGACCCCTGCCACAGGATTCTGTTGACGTACTCACACACCCTTATTCTTTAAAACAAATGTGGGTTTGTAAAATAACTTGGCTAATTTTTCGTTATCTGATTCACTAATAGGAAGTACTTTTATTTAGGTGCCTTTCTGTGTGTTCTGCCCCAGTCTAAGTATATTTCCCTGTTTAGTCATTTACAGACATTACTACAATAACAATAGAACTGTGTGCCTCAGTGCCACCAATGTATGTTTGCAGTTCCTCTTCCGTTGCCCTAGCTGCTCTACTCCGGTTTTAGTTTTGCTTACTTGCCCCCTCCTCTCCTAACTTCTGCTTACTCTTTCATAATCCCTACCCTCATTTAGCATCTCGTTTTTAGCACCAGCTGAGTTTCTTTCTTGTGTGCCAATGCCTTCTTCCCTACTCACTCGTCTGCATTATTATTAAGCCATTCTCGTTCTTATCTGGAACAATTAACACCACCTCACGCTGCTCTTCTCCTCCTCAATCTCCTTCCTTGTGCTTCACGCTGCTGTTCTCTGCCTCAATCTCCTTCCTTGTGCCTTACGCTACTCTCCTCCTCACTCTCCTTCCTTGTGCCTCCAGCTACTCTTCTCACTCTCCTTCCTCATGCCTCATGCTGCTGTTCTCCTCTCTCTCCTTCCTTGTGCCTCACGCTGCTCTTTTCCTCACTCTCCTTCCTCATGCCTCACACTGCTGTTTTCCTCTCTCCTCCGTTGTACCTCCTGCTGCTCTTTTCCTCGCTCTTTTTTTCCCTGTACCTCCTGCTGCTCTTCTCCTCGCTCTCCTTCCTTGTACCTCCTGATGCTCTTCTCCTCACTCTCCTTCCTTGTACCTCCTGCTGCCCTTCTCCTCGCTCTCTTTCCTTGTACCTCCTGCTGCTCTTCTCCTCGCTCTCCTTACTTGTGCCTCCTGCTGCTCTTCTCCTCGCTCCTCTTCCTTGTGCCTCCTGCTGCTCTCCTCCTCGCTCTCCTTCCTTGTGCCTCCTGCAGCTCTTCTCCTCGCTCTCCTTCCTTGTATCTCCTGCTGCTCTTCTCCTCGCTCTCCTTCCTTGTGCCTCACGCTGCTCTTCTCCTTGCTCTCCTTCCTTGTACCTCCTGCTGCTCTTGTCCTCGCTCTCCTTCCTTGCACCTCCTGCTACTCTTCTCCTCACTCTCCTTCCTTGTACCTCCTGCTGCTCTTCTCCTCGCTCTCCTTCCTTGTACCTCCTGCTACTCTTCTCCTCACTCTCCTTCCTTGTACCTCCTGCTGCTCTTCTCCTCACTCTCCTTCCTTGTACCTCCTGCTGCTCTTCTCCTCACTCTCCTTCCTTGTACCTCCTGCTGCTCTTCTCCTCACTCTCCTTCCTTGTGCCTCACGTGGTTCTTTGCCTCACTCTCCTTCTTTGTACCTCCGGCTCATCTTCTCATCACTCTCCTTCCTTTTGCCTCATGCTGCTCTTTTCCTCCTCAATGTCCTTCCTGATACCTCATGGTGCTCTTCTCCTCACTCTTCATCCTTGTGCCTCACGCTGCTCTTCTCCTCACTTTCCGTCCTTGTGCCTCCTGCTGCTCTTATCACTCTGCATCCTTGTACCTCCTGCTGCTCTTCTCCTCACTCGCCGTCCTTGTGCCTCACGCTGTTCTTCTCCCCTCCCTCTCCATCCTATTGCCTCATGCTGTTCTCCTCCCCACTCTCCTTCCTTGTGCCTCACACTACTTTTCTCCTCGCTCTTCTTGCTTGTACCTCCTGCTGCCCTTCTCCTCACTCTCCTTACTTATGGTTCATACTGCTCCACAACTAACTATCCCAATACAACACACATAATTCCACTACACACCACATACATACAACTCCATAACACATAGGTAAAACACATTCCCATTTACAGCGCCAAAAACTCTAACTCAAATAAATGCGAGACCTATTGCATTTTCAATGCTTGTTAAACTTCCACCCACCGAGGAATTCCATTCTTTTCAGTTGAAACACTGGCTGCGGCAGCCTCAGATGAGGCTCGCCGCATCCAGGGATCTGTTCCCCATAGAGAGATTTGTGCAGACCAGAGGCAAGCCTAAGGTCTGCATCTGGTTTTTCTATTCTCTCCTCCTCATGGCGGGTCCCTTTCGGCCCGCGACATATGGATTTTTGGGAAGCCGTCCTGCAGACCCCTATAACAGAGAAACAATGGAGTTCCCTACATAAAGATATCGCTAAATATAATCGCTCCATGTTTCTAAGGGAAGCCCATTTTAAGATTATGTATGACTGGAGCTTACAGCCCCCAAAACTACACACTCGTTTTCCGAACACACCAGACAGTTGTTGGCGGGGTGTGGGCTGCTGGGTGATTTCCACCACATATGGTGGGACTGCCAAACCATTCAACCTTTCTGGAAGGAATTTCTCTCCCAGATCAAAAAGATTCTAGGGCACCCAATATCAGACACCCTGGAGCACGTCCTTCTGGGGGTGTGTAACCCTAGCTTGATACACCATACCCTGGGGGATCATTCCATCATGTGGCTATGCCTGGGGGCAGCCAAAATGGCAGTGGCAGCAGCATGGAAGAAACCGGAGGCCCCTTCCCTTTCCTAATGGCACGCCCAGCTGTGGCGGGCTCTGGCCCTTAAATGTATGACTGATATCATGGCAGACACCCAGAAAGGGTTTGATTATATTTGGAGTCTGTTGGTGGGGTACCTTTCGGAGGGTCTGCCACTCTTTGCCTGTGGCCCCAGATTGCAGGCCCTTCATCTCTTTCAAACATAGCAAACCTTAACCCCGCTGTGATCTCTCCGGTGGGGGGCTCCCCGATTCTCCCGGGTCCGGTAGTGGCGGACACCCCACCCTTCCCCTAGAGTGGTCTCTGTCCGCTCTACGCCCTCCTCAGTACACCATAGTCATGTGCAATAAGAACCCCCGGAATGTTTAATTGTTTTTCATTTTTGTTTATGTCGTTGGCTCTTGCTCATATTGTAAAGGTGCATCGAGAGATATGTAGATGGTTTGACATATGCAATTTGATGGTGAGGAAAGTTGTACCTGAATATATCAATGGTTATGCCGAGAACTTGTGGGAAAGGTGTGTTTTGTCTTTAGCTATCTGACAATCTTGGCTTGAGGCAAAGCTATGTTGAGCCTCATAAGTTATTAATGTTTAAAAAAGCAATAAAAGATTTTGACAAAAAAGGCCTGTTACTTTGCTTTCTCCTTAGCCTGCATTTTGAATGGTGTTCTGGCTGTTATTATGCTAAGAGCCACCAGAGATGGTGAACTTGTCTGCAGGATAAGCAGGGGTACGGGTTGTGATGTTACTGTAGCCATTTGGTGAACGATATGTAGAAAAGGAATTGATAAATACAGAAAATAAGCTTTTGCACAATATGAACGAAACATCAGTCATTTTAAATTGCAACCAATGATACATATTCTGATATTGACTGAAGAAGTTAGAATTTCTGAGAAAGGCAGGAAGCAACCAAGAGGAAGAGGAGAAACAACATACTGCAAGTCAGGGAGAACTGAGATTTTAAGCTCAGCAGGAAGCGAAAAAGAAGAGAAGCATATAAAGACCATTACCAGATCCACACAATAGTTGTAAGCAACAAACTCTTAAGCCAAGTGCAAGTGATCATCCTTAAAACACCAGTTAACAAAAGTATCCTACCTCCCTTTTGGCCGAGTCTCTACTCTGATTGGCCTAAATCCTATTTGGATGGCAAGACACAAAAAAGTTTTTTTTAAGGGAAAACTTTTTAGATCTCTCCATCTTGAATGGGGTTTGGGTCAATCAGAGTAGAGACTCAGCCAAAAGGGTAGTAGGATACTTTGGTAAATTGGAGATACAAATAGGGAGGTAATATTCTGCTCCTCACCCTAAAAGATACCCTTGTTCCTTCCCCAGACACATTCTCTGGGTCAAAGGAAAAACACCTTTAAAACACACCAGCAACAACATGAAAATATAATTTTGGAATCAGCAGAAAATATAAACCTTAGCAGTATCAGGAGCAGACCATTAAAGTTGAGGACCTACTACCAAATGGATCAGAAAAACAGTGCAATTTCTAGTCGTATTAATGACATAAGCCTCTGAATGTACACAGGTAAGAAGAAAGATTTAGATTACTAAAAATATTTGC
Organism: Calotriton arnoldi; assembly: GCA_963921515.1. Taxonomy (NCBI): domain Eukaryota; kingdom Metazoa; phylum Chordata; class Amphibia; order Caudata; family Salamandridae; genus Calotriton; species Calotriton arnoldi. The sequence goes on along the minus strand of CAWUFW010000494.1, from coordinate 1,567,894 downwards.
CTTTTCAATACTTGTCACACAACAATATAGTAAGCTATAACAAACCTATAATAAAATTTGTTAAAAGTGTATGTCTCAATCCTAACCCTTGGCTGTTTTGAAAAAATAACCCTCACCAACAACTAGTGGCATGCTCCAAAATCGGGCTATACATCGTTGTTTCAGTCAGGATGTGCTCGACTACTCAAAGGATTTTTTGGAACGATCTGGAGTAACTATTGTTGCTAAAGTAAAACTGTCTTAAAAAATACCCTCAATAATTTATTGCATTCCAATTTTTTCCAGAAAACAATTAAAACCTATATATGTGGATGGAGGGGGAGCTTATAGTCCCACCATTCTATTTCTTAGTCAACATGCTCCAGCCTTTTAAAATGTCTGCTTTGATCAGTACTGTATGATCTCTTTGTATCTCAACTGTCGCTGTTTTAGGTTTCCTGGTTTAAGGCAACACTTGAAACAGACAGACCAATACAAACACAGCAAACAAAAGCATGAATGGGTAGTAGCTCAGTGTCTGGTATTAGGGTTTTCCTAAGGAGTAAAGACAAAGATATGCATTGTTAATGAATCCCAAAACAAATGTGAAACGCTACATTCAAAGTTTTAACATGTGGTAGTGATTGGTGTCTCACTGCAAACTTTGCGCCAGCACTGCGTTCAAATAAAAAGATAGGTATGAAGCATACATTTTAGGCCTGATCACTCAAAACACATACTATTCTTAGGGGTAAAAGGCCTCATAAGGGAGAAGAGGCAACACCCCCCTGTAGCCACACACTAAATATTAATACAAAAATATGGAAACCCATGAGAGGTACATCCGTTGGAAATTTAGGCATCACCTCTTATTCAGCTTATTATTGGCCCTCACTTACTTCATCAGGGACCCAATATCCCTGGCATTTCCCCTAGCTGGTACTCGGAGGAGAAGAGAAGGGTCTATCTTTATGGAAATTAGATTCATGTTGTGGAAGAGCAATATGTCAATGTGTATAAATCTGCTTTACTATGGTTTCCACGTCTCTCTCTTTCTAAAATCAGATGTCACTGTAGTTGCTCACTATTTGCCTGTCTTGATTGCATTTATTTTATGTTCTCATTAGGTATCCCACAAAGTTGTTCTGCAGTCAAGCATTGATGCTGGCTGACAAGACTTTTTGTCTACTTCTGGAGTGGCATAGTGCTGTTCTCTGCCTTGTGTGGCATTGTGTTCAAAAATTATCTGCTTAAGTGCAGTTCAAATAATTATCAGTGGCTGAGATTGTCTAGATTTCCACCCATCACTTTTATCTCCAAAGAGAGACACCCTCTGTGCAACAAGTATGACACGATCTCCCCTCTGTGTAACAAGTGTGCAGAGATGGGGATCTTGTGCTCACTCTACCATAGCACTCAAGCTGCATAACTCTAATGAATCCCAAAAAAGCCAGAAACAATCTGGGGTGGCTTGTGTTCCTTTCTAGAGAGGGCCTAGCTTGATAATCCAAGTTGGCTTGTTCCTATTGCTGGAAGTCCAATTTTGATTTGCAGATGACTGGCTTCTGTCTTGGGAAGTGCAGTCAGCAAACAAATAAAGAACTTATTATCTGACTATTAGACCTGGCATCCCTAGGGTGGTCTTCCTCCAGACAAATTGCCTTTTACCTCCTGTTTTTTCTGATTGTTTTTGTTGGCGTTAGGACCCTGAGCAGTTTACCACTGCTAACCAGTGCTAAAGTGCAATTGTTTCTCCCCAAACATGATGGCATTGGTATATACCTGATATATCTGTTGTACTGGTAAGTCTCTTGTAAAGTAGTATACCATAAACCCAGGGCCTGTACTTCAAATGCTACTAGTAGGCTGCAGCACTAACTGTGCCACTAACAGAAGTATCCTTTCAAACCTGTCTCAAGCCTGCCACTGCAGTGCATGTGTGTGCAGTTTACTGCCACTTTGACTTGGCATTTAAAACTACTTGCCAAGCCTTAAACCCAACTTTCATTACATATAAGTCACCCCTAAGGTAGGCCCTAAGTAACCCTAAGGTCAGGGTGCTATGTAAGGACATGGTTCGATATGTTCCTTTATGTTTTGCATGTCCTGGTAGTGACAAACAGTCTTTTTCATTTTTCACTACTGTGAGGCCTACTCCTCTCGAAGGCTAGCATTGGGAATTCCTTAGTACACTTTTAAGCAATAATTCCTGATCAGAGAGGAGTAGCCTTTTCATGTTTCAAATGCTTGGAATGATAATGATAAATCCTCCTTACTGGGGAAGTTGGATTTAACATTGCTGTTTTAGAAATGCCACTTTTAGAAAGTAAATGTTAGATTGAAGTGCCTACAAGGGATTTTATTCACTCATCTTACTCTATTTTCATTTAAATTTATCACTAATATGTTGAGCCCCAACTGGTGACTAAACGTTGAAAAAATCTGAACATCAATGTAGTTGTTTATAGAATGACTATTCAGCAGATCAGTTTAAAACACACGGGTATGTCTTTTTTTCAAATTACAATTTTTTTTAATGTAAAACAAACATGTGAGGGGTACATTTAGAAACAGTAAAACACCATGATGGAGGGTACATAGAAGAGCCTACAAATCATAAGTGTAAACATCCAATCCAAAAATTTATAGAAGGGGAAATGGATCTAAAGAAATAGAAAACAATTCCTCAAGCAACCCAAATGCTGCGGAAATGGATGTAGCAGTCGACGTTTCGGTCTGTAATGGTGATTTCATCCGTCAGACCATCTTCAGGACATATAGTTGTTTGTTAAACAAGTCCCTCTAATCTTATTCGATAACTGGCTCGAACCAGAGTAATCAGAAATGATGAGGAAAGGGGCCTCACAAATAGGCTCCTATTGTAACAGAAAGCACAATCTTAATCTTAATCTCTGATGCAATGCAAAAGAGGAAGCCAGGCCTGGCGACCTCAATCAGAAGGGCAGGCGTCCCTTGCGGTAGGTTACCAATATTCAAAGAAATAATCGTGGACGCTACCTCCAACGAGGCCGGTGGAAGGTGGTTCATACACAAGGCAGTCGTCTCTTTCGGTAGTTTCCAAATTTACGAAAGTAATAATGAATAATACCTCCAACGAAGCGAGTGAGAAGTGATTAGTCGTCTCAAACGCGTCCCGTAAACAGCAACAGGCCATGGATCCAAGCGGGGGGTGCTGATCTATTGTCAAACAAACGCCAAGATTCAGCGCCCGCTCAGCACCTGGTATCTCCCGAACAGGGACCCCGTGGATGGGGTCCCTTTGGATCCATGGGGTAGGAATGATCTACAGCCCATAATTATACTTTCCTCTCAGACAAATCAGAAGATCTAATAACCGTAAGTTAAACAGTACTCTATGCCACTGGTGAGGGTGCACCTTAGCGTGTGCATACCCCCGTGGCATTTCTGGTCCTGAAGAAAGCCTCGCTACTGGTGCATGGAGGCTGAAACATGTAGACCGGCTATCACTTTCTCACCAAGGATGTCTCTGGCCATTTCAACCAGTTAATACATCCAACTATATCACCCTTTTAATCTTACCTTACTTCTCCACCATTAAAAGTTTTTTAGGATAAGTGAAGGTAATTTTAATCTTCACGGTGTTCCTTTGTCACTCACAACAAAAAACCTGCTCCGCTGTAACCAGGCGTCGTAGCACACCCGAGAGGCACTCGGCCCCTCGGGTGGGAACCCTATGATGAAGCATGTCACCAACTAGGTTGGTGAGTGAGGGTTCTTTTTAAAACACTCTGTGACTCCTCAGCCACTGTCTATTATTTGGATTCACTCTTTCATTCTTTAGTTATTTAGTACAAGGGGACTGAGAGTGGCTCCACGCAAATTCCCGTTCTCTCTTTTTGTTTCTATTATTTTTTGTGGTCATAGTTTGGCCATAGTTAGACACCGGTGGAGACTATTCTATCTTTGCCATGGCCAAACATCTCTGATAGCCAGACAGAATAAGGGCTGTTCAAGAATTGACTATATGTTCATCCACCCAATTAAGATGGGCAGACAAATAGCCGTTTCTTACTGCCCCTCACTGACAGGCAAACCCTGGTGGTAATTGGCAGTAAAAAAAATGATCCCCTTTCCATGGGAGATGTCTCCCATGGCAAAAAGGTCATTGTTTATTTTTATTTTCAAGCACAAAAGCCCACTTGGTCATGTTTGAAAGAGCCATAAGACAAAGTTCCAACATATTCACAAGAATCGCTTTGGCAGTGGTTCCAGTGGATGCTAGAAATGTGCGACGGCCTGATGGACATTGTAAATTGGACTGTCTGGGCCTCCACCAGGGTAATAGAGTATTCTACTCCATTTTCCTAACGGAAAACAGCCTGACTGCAAAGAATTAAATTGTCCCTTTCTTCACTCATTTTCTGCAGACATTCACTTCGAAATGAGCACTGTTAAGTAAGAACTGAAATTCTGCATTTAGGTACCCCAAAAACACATTTCTATCATTGGGAACCAGATTAATGAACTTGAAAAGACATGAGTGGCCAGTTGATCTTTCGAGTGAATTTAGAAAGTGGCTAGACTTGGGGCATGTGTGACATATGATAGCTTCAGCATCAAAAGGAGACAGTGTATAGTTTTTATTCAGTTTTAATTCAATCCTGATTATTTTTTGGTAGGAAGAGGCTTATTGCAGTATATCCTTGTCTCACACTTTGGTCCAAATGCCCCTTGTGATTATGCTCCAATATAAATGCCCCTTTCATACTTGCGACAAACTTTAGAATCCTAGATGGATGCTGAATGATAGCCTTTTATTGGACAGGATGCGCAGACAGAATTCCCTAATGGGTACTAAGGCATTCATGATTAATAATAACAGGATAACAAACCCATTGGCACCCTATTGAACACCTTAAAGATAGTTCTAAAGGATAAAGTTGGGGTGGTCTTAGTCTGTATTCACATGATGCCTGAAAATCTGAGGAATCAATTAGAGAGGGAAATGGCCCATATGGAAAAAGAATACAGGACAAGCAGTCACTTAAGATTTGGCAAAAAGGGCTTGTGTTTCGAAGAAAGTGCATGGGCTTGACCATGAAAATGCTGTACACACAGGCAGGCAAAAATACTATGCCTCAGGTGATAAGGCAAGACAGCTCCCAGCTAGAAAATCACAAGCTAGGATATAGCTGGAGAGAGTTTAGAATTTAGCCAAAGAAAGGGGAAGTTTCTAATTGAGAAAAGATGACAGAGCAGAAATATTCAGGGATTTTTATCAGAATTTATGTAGAGAAGTTCATGTAGACAACATTGTTCACTAGCCACACTCTGGCTAGATGGCCAAAGTCCCGGAGGCACATGTTGAGGCATTGGTGCTCACTAGCAATGAGGTGATAAGAGGCATCAATAGACATACGGTTAGGCGGACGTGGGACCAGATAGTTTCACTTTTATAAAACATTCTGTAGATTATTAGACTTAGTATTCACATAGTTGTACAATTCCTTTGAAAACACGAGGCTATCATCTGTGATCATGTTGGATGAGGTAATCACCCTGATTTCTAAGCCTGATAAAGATCAGAGTCAATGTGGCTTAACATGCCAATCCCCCTCTTGCACATTGAAACTAAAATTGGGTCCTCTCCTACTGAATTTAGCCCTGCCAGAACAGTTTGGCTTTTTTGTGGGTAGACAATGTGCCATAATACCAAAAAGATGCTTAATTTAGTGGAGAGTATTCAGCGCACAAGTAAAAATGCTTTACTCCTTGTGCAGATGGGTAGAAAGCTTTTGCTAGGGTTCACTGGAACTCTGTGCGGTGTGTATTGTTATCGCTTGGGTTTGGCCAGCAATTCATGGCATAGATGCTGGCCAGGTACCAAATGCCCAATGCCCTCATTAAGGGGAATGGATTGGCCTCTAACGGAGTGACTATGAAGAGGAGAACCCGGCAGGACTGTTCCCTCTCACCATTACAGTTTGCTTTATGAATGGAAGACCTGACCAATTAAGTACCAGTGGCATCAAAACCGCAGTCATAAGGAAAGATTAATTTAAGCTCACAGACAGAAACCCTACAGGAGCGATTTCTTTCCTGATTGACTATCACTGCCATTACATACCTTACAACACAAAATGCTTCATCTATATCCCAAATGGCAAAGTTAAATGCTCTACGCTTCCTGAAAGACACCTAAAAAAGACCTCCAGTGATGGCACAGATGCACGGTTGAGTAGGATAACAACTGTGAAGATGTCAATACTGCCTAGAGTTCTTTATTTGTTTCAAAGACTCCCAATTTCACTGGTGCCTACAATTATTAAATAGTTTCAGCCAGCTATAGACAATTTTATATGAAGTAGTAAGAGGTCTAGTATTTCTCACGAGTGATAGTACTTGCACACCGCTCTGAGAGAATAGCATTCCCACATATGCTCCACTACTATCATGTCTGGGAACTAAATTACATTTTATTGTGGGGGGGACTTCTCTCTTTCCCTCGCCTCTCTCTGTTGCCCTCTATTTACATTTTAACTATCTTTAGATATAATGGTTGATTTGACCTAAGTGAATGATTATAGGCTAGTGTTTCAAAGGATACCTTACAATGTTTTACCACTTTGGTGCCACGAATCACTGACAAAATATGGAAGGTCAGAATATCGACCTACAGAAATATCGATGCAAGAATATCGAAGTCAAGAATATCGACATCCTATCTACATTATGGTAAGTACAAAAATATCGAAAAAAAATATCGATGTCAAAAATATCGTTGTTAAGAATATCGTTTTTTATTTAAGTTAAAAAAATTATGTAAAATAAAGTAAATAATACATATAATTAAAATAAACATAGTTAAAAATATTTTAAAATGTTTAAAAATTATAAGTAATATATATGTAATGCAAAAATAAATGAAACATATATATATAATATATTATATATACTTACTAATAATTTTTAATAATTATTTTAATAACTTATCAATTTTTTAAAATATCATATAAATTATAAATACATCTATACACATAAAACAATAATATAAATAAAAATTAAATAAATATATATAACAAATTACAAAAATTAACATTATTTTTCATCTTTTAAAAATTAATGATATACTACATTAACTAAAATAATACAAAAAATATTAGATAGCGGAGGTAATAAAATTACTACTCCAACTCCAAACAGTGCAACAGTAGGGAAAATGTTGGATAGCGTAGGGGTAAAAATTACTATTCCCACCCCAGTGACAGCAACAGTAGGGAAAGTGTTGGATAGCGTAGGGGTAAAAATTACTATTCCCACTCCAGTTAGTGCAACAGTAGGGAAAGTGTTGGATAGCGTAGGGGTAAAAATAACTATTCTCACTCCAGTGAGTGCAACAGTAAGGAAAGTGTTGGAAAGCGTAGGGGTTAAAATTACTATTCCCGTTCCAGTGAGTGCAACAGTAGGGAAAGTGTTGGATAGCGTAGGGGTAAAAATTACTATTCCCGCTCCAGTGAGTGCAACAGTAGGGAAAGTGTTGGATAGCGTAGGGGTAAAAATTACTATTCCCACTCCAGTGAGTGCAACAGTAGGGAAAGTGCTGGATAGCGTAGGGGTAAAAATGACTATTCCCACTCCAGGGAGTGCAACAGTAGGGAAAGTGTTGAATAGCGTAGGGGTTAAAATTACTATTCCCACTCCAGGGAATGCAACAGTAGGGAAAGTGTTGGATAGCGTAGAGGTAAAAATTACTATTCCCACTCCAGTGAGTGCAACAGTAGGGAAAGTGTTGGATAGCGTAGGGGTAAAAATTACTATTCCCACTCCAGTGAGTGCAACAATAGGGAAAGTGTTGGATAGCGTAGGGGTAAAAAGTACTATTCCCACTCCAGGGAGTGCAACAGTAGGGAAAGTGTTGGATAGCGTAGGGGTAAAAATTACTATTCCCACTCCAGTGAGTGCAACAGTAGGGAAAGTGTTGGATAGCGTAGGGGTTAAAATTACTATTCCCACTCCAGTGAGTGCAACAGTAGGGAAAGTGTTGGATAGCGTAGGGGCTAAATTAACATACTTATTAATTAAATAATTTTTGTAAAATAAATAACATATTAATAATGAATTAACTAAAAAAATTATAATAAATACCAATAAAATAAAATTCATATTTACTTAAATAACATTAAATTACTTCCCACCCTATTCCCCCATAAACACACAACCCGCTACACATAAAAGAACACAATTAATTTAATTATCAATTAATCAATTAATAAAAATTAACCTCCAATTAATAATAAATTAACAATAAATTAATTAATAATAACAATAAATAAAAAATAATAATTAATTATAATTGATATAAATTAATCAATTAATAAAAATTAATTACTAATTAATAATTAATTAACAATAAATTAATTATCAATAACAATAAATAAAAAAATATTAATTAATTAATTATAATTAAATTTCTCCCACCCTATTCCCCTATAAGCCCACAACCCGCTCTGATACTAAAACGCAAAATTTACTTTAAAAAAATGACTAATTTCTAAACATTAAGGGCCCTATCATGATGGCGGGCGGACTTTGTCCGCCCGCCACCGTAACGGCATGCGGGACCGTCCGCCAGAGGTGCGGCGGTCCAGCTGTGGCCATTAGGATGCCACCGCCACCGTGGCAGTGGCATCCCCCATCCACAACATTGTGGTGGGCGGTGCTCACAGCACCGCCCGCCACAATGCTGTGGATGCACGTTGTGCATTGGCATGCACAAGGTGACAGGCACTGCGCGGTGCCTGCCACCTTGTCCATGCCATTGTAGGGCGGTACCATAGGTACCCCCCATGTGCACCCCCCACCCCCCCAACACTCTGGGGGCCCACAACGGGCCCCCAATAGCGGAAACCGCATGCCTTTCCATGGCGGCAACGCCGCCATGGAAAGGCAAGACTCTGCAGGCATCGTAATGTGGATGGCGGTGTCTTGCAGACACCGCCACCATATCCTGGCAGTTTTCCGCCCGGTCGACGAGTCGACCGGCGGAAATGCGGCGGACGGTCTTCCCATCCGCCGCGGACCCCCCAGCCATCCTAATGTGGCGGGGGGTCATTCATGGCAGGATGGCGGGCGGATCGCCCCCGCCGGGCCGGCGGTGGCTACCGCCGGCCCGGCGGGGGCGATCCGCCCGCCATCCTAATGGGCCCCTTAATACATATATTTAAAAATAATAAAAATACTTAACAAAAAATGTTAAACATACTAAAATACATAACACTAATATAAATATCGATATTATTAACAACGATATTTTTGCTAACGATATTACTTACTTCGATATTACTTACTTCGATATTACTTACTTCGATATTACTTACTTCGATATTACTTACTTCGATATAAAAAAAAACAATATTACTTACCTTAAGGTCGATATTCTGGTCACCGATATTCTTGACATCGATATTCTGTCCCCACGATATTAAAAACTCGATATTAGTGTAGGTCGATATAAAAAAATTGATATTTTGACTGCGCACCGGTGCCACATAGCTAGGGTGCAGAATAAACCAAGTTCTTTATAAAAGGACAGGTAAGCTGAATCTAGACACTGTTAGAGATCATATTGTGCACATTGTCTTGTTTAAATCAACACAAATTGTGTCCCTAGTGACTTCAGATGTCAGACCTTCGCTAGCTGTCTGCCTCATTGGCTCCTGATTCTCAGGAGCTTATTTACATGCCCCTTGTGCCACCGGTACACCACTTTTCCTATATTAAAAATGACGCAACTGCGGTGCAAGGGGCTTGTAAATAAGCCCCTCAGTTTCCAATTTAAGCCTTTGTACTGGTTAATTTCCCTAACTTAGGGGCCGATTCCGATCTGGGTCGGAAAGCTCTCCGACCGAGCCGGATCCGGAGTGTTTTCCAACCGAACCGGAGTCCTGCAGTCCGACCGAGCGAGTACGATGCGGCCGGACTCCCATTGAAGTCAATGGGAGCCGGTCGTACGATGCGTACATGGGCTCCCATTGACTGAATGGGTACGTCGCGAACAAGTGCGCCCCCTACAGTTGGTACGCGTCGGTGCAACCCGCACCGTACATACCTGTGTTGGGGAGACCCATGGGTCTCCCCCTGTGTGCGACTCGTAAGGCTATGGGTTTTGGGGGGTCCGGCACGGACCCCCAACGTCCAGCTCCGGGAGCTTTTTGGAGCCGGACGCTCTGACTCGATCCGGCTGTCCGACGCGTACATCGTACTTGCTCGGTCGTAAGACGTCTCCATTGCGTGGTGCGATTCGTTTCCGTACGAGTCGGTCGGAGCGGTTGGGATCCGGAAACGGTTCGGTCGGGACACACGCGTACAATCGCATCGTACTCGCTCACTCGTACAGCTGTACGAGTCGGTCGGAAAACAAGCGTTTGGCTCGTACTTTTTCCAGCCGGATCCCGTTCGGAGAGCTTCCCCTAATCTCAAAAATTGATATGGAAACTTCAAATGGACTACTCTTAGCAAGTTTTAATTTGCTAGAAAATAATGATTCATTTAGACATTCTTCGGTTAGCATTACCAGGCTGCACCAGGCTTCATTGACTATCATTCATGAAATGCTCCAGAAAAGTGCTTGTACATTTTAGGTGTTTGAGCTTTCTATGTGCATTTGTCTTTCTCTCTTTCAGAAAGCCAACAAAAATACAGCTTTAGCCATGTTTTCTGTGTATAAAATGTCTAATCTGGGCTGCTTTTCAGAGGAAAGGGGGGAGGATGCCTTACTGTAACAATGTCACAGTCGCTTAGCTAAGCTGTGCTGGTAGTTGAACAAACCATTGTTTTCCTGTGTTCCAAAAGCATATATGCATCTCCTTAATTAAATATGCACAGCTTTAATCTACAGAATGCACTAGGAAGTAGGAGTTTCTGGTGGTGCTTTGCAAACTAATAGATTGATTGGTTTTAATAGTTGAAACATTTCAGTTCTAACCCTTTCACATAATATCATGTCATGAAATGCATCTGCTTTCTGTTTCTGAACAATTATAAAAGAACGTGCTATTTGGAGATGAGCCAGACCTTTTTAACAGACATTTTTGCTTTGAGACCCTAGCTGTTATTTTTGCTCTGTCTGAGACCTTGGCTTTGAGATGTATTGCTCTGCCCTTAGAGCTCTATGAGCTTGTCTTTGCAAGACAGACCTTATGTCAGTCTGCTTGTTAATTTACTAACTACTTTTCCTTGCTGTTATGAAACTATATTTTGAATAAACCCACCAGGTTGATAACTTTAGAATTTTGTTGTGTGCAGTTTTATTGATAGACTTTGACTAAGTCTATGAGAGACTCAGATGGTCCTTTTCTAGCCTCACAGCCCTCTTGATTTATTTAATAGAGTGTCAAAACTATCCATTTTGCTGTAATCTTAGAGGTTGGAGCAATCTAATTGATTCTCAAGGTTTTCCAAATAAGGATTTAAAACTGAGGGAGATTTGCGAACACAAATTAGCTCCAGAATTCTAGTGAATCAGCTAAAACCCCCATTAAGATATTGGCATTTTCTTGTCAGTTACACTTTAGTTGGTTCTCTCCATGAGTCCTTGTTTCTCTGTAAAGCTATGACTAGTTTTACAATTTCTCATTTAATTTCCACCTGTCTGCTGCGGTGCACATGCTTTTGTTGTTCCAAACTACTTCGTCATATATGGCACCCATTAGACCTTTATGAGTGCAACTCAGACAGCCTCAGTTATCATGATTCTTTGATTTATTTTCCTTACACAACCCTCTTGTCTTCCATTTTCAACTTTTGTGTTTTATGTATCAAAACAATCAACCATTACATGTTTATCTCGGGTATTTCAGATTTTTTTTACAAAGGGATAATTTTGCATGTTTTTCTCAGATTTTGATGTAGTAAATTTGGCAGCTCATACCACGCTGGTATTATCTGGTTCATTGTAGCCTAGACAAGATTAATTTGATCTTGCCAGCAGCTGGCCAGGTTCTAATGAACTCACTTGTTGAAGGTGCAATCCAAGGAGGAATAAAGAACAGCTTTCGTTACCCAGTTCTGCATCACTGACAATCACCAAAAATAAGCATTCTAGAATGTTCTTTGATTGATAATGTCCAATTGGGTTAGGAGGCATATTGTGTAATCATTCACTGGATGGTCCTTTAAACATCTGCATGTATTATTCCACTTATTAAAAAGGGATCTTCTACTCAAGTAACTACTCCCATAAACACTGTGCCAATGAAATGTGGAACTCCCTGCATTCTATGTGAACTGTTAGGCATCTCAAAATCATGTCTAATTTGGAATGGGCCCTTTGTTTCTGCAATTTAGGGCAGTACTATATGACCGCTGAAGCACAGCAGTCTCACATGGAGTTTGGAGGGCAATCCTCCAATTTTATGTGGAAACTTTAACTACACAGTAGTGTCATCCTGCTGAATATCCTCTGCCCCTTGTGGATGAAATTCAGCCAGTGGATTCTACTCTCTATTTAGATCCATAAATCGAAGGATTTGCAGTTTCCTACAAAATTTAAATGAGGCTCTACTCTGCTAATGGGTTACCTGCACTGCTTCTAATTAATCAGGACAGCCCCTCCGTTATTTCTTCTAAATTCAGCACTTAAATATACCCCTGTTCTTCCATTTTCTCAAAGCACTAAGTGAAATCTTTCCAATTCCATGTAGGCACTGTGTTGCATATGATGCTAAAAAAGCTTTCATCTCCAGGTAAGATCTTCAGCGTTTGCTAAAATACATCAGCTGCCACCATCAAACCTTTACAAGACTGCACATCTCCAATCTTCCCTGCTGACTGCCTTATCCAACCCTTGCATTACAGAATGGAAGACACTGATGTCAACATTTCTACCTTCATATAAAACCAAGTCATAACACATCTCTCCTTCCACCAAAAACAAAGAATAACAAGGAATTGCATTTGAAAATAATAAAGTTCGACCTAACAGAACTTGAAAGGGATATTAATTAAGTTGTTATGTAAAAGAAAAAGATTAGGGTGTACTATCCACAAAGTATTTTCTCCATCCAGGTTTTCTTTGCTTCTCTCAGGGCTAACATTGCATTGGCTATTTAGCATCAATTTTTTTGAGGAGACCAGCCTGTCCCCAGCCTTTCACCACTTTATTCATGACATCTGCAAGACCATTTGACTGATTAAGATAAAGTGCAGTGCACTGATGAGAAATTGACAAACGTCAAGGAACTTCTGCATCGCTTGTGCAATAAAGTGTATACCATTGTCTGTCACAATGATTTTTGGAATACCCTCCCTGGAAAACTCATCCTTTAAGAATTTGATTACAGTTCTGGATGTTACAACATCAATCCTAACTCAAAAATAGTATCCTCTCTACCGGGGGTTAAAGATCAAGGGGAAAGAAGAAAGGAAAACCTATGCTTCCACTGTACTCAGAGGTGGAAAGAGGAGAAACCTCTTTTTATACAATCCTCACCCACTTTAATAGTCGCATGCTTCATCATTGGGTTCACCCTAACTCCTAAAGGTTAGGGTGGGCACAACCATGTTCCAGGGAACACTTTGGAAAAAACTTGATTGTATTGTTTTTTTTTACATATAATAAAAAAATCCCTAACTCACCGCCAGGTATCTCTTTATTAGTGGGGTGAGCAGGGAAGGATAAAAACGATGCAAGGTGCAATAAGTATGTTGTGGTCCTATGACCCTGAGGTAAAAATGCCAAAATATTTCTGCCCTATTCTATTTCCCCATGTGGGTCTGGGGCATTCGTCAGGGTGGTACTAGAGAAGAGATCCCCCAGTAGCGTCACCTTGCAATTGTTGCAAATGTAAAGGTGTGGTGCCAAAGAATTACTTTAGCATCCAAACGGAAATAAAAAGGAAGTACTTGCTGTGTTTGAGGAATTTCCCTGTGAACAGAGAGTACAAACCTTCACGCAACCTTTCCTAATCGTATCAGAACACAGGCAAAAGCATTTGAATTTTGTCATATTTTGTGTCAGTTGACCATTTTGCCCGCAGACTTAGTGAGTCATAATGCTTGTAACATTTTTTTATCTGAATTTCAGGCCTTATATCGACATCAAGGTTTTGTCAATATCAAGATTTAGTCAATGTCATAGACAATAAGCATGTGGTACCAGGGGTTTACATATAAAATGCAATACAGTACAGAAACATAGCAGAACAGTGCTCATTAAGAATTACAGAGCTGTGACATGCATAATCAGAGGTTGCAATTTAAATCTATACATGGACGGCATCAGACATATATGGGTGTATGCACCCATTTGACTTACCCCAGCTGTAAACAAGAAATACTTATCAGGGGACGGTGGGGGAAGGCTCTGTAGTCACACTCTGGTTTTGGAAATAAAGGTGAGAGAAAAGGGAGAGTAAGCCTTAGGGGAAGATCGCCAACCTAGTTACATTTATTTCATCTACTCTCTTGTTAAGAGGTAAGGCTGTACTCACTGCTCAAAGGGTCCCAACCCACAGGCAAACCTGTAAGTCCAGACAGCGCCCTCAGCTGGTAATGTGCTGTGGGAGCCGAGCTAGTTTTAAAAGAGCGGCGTCGACGTTCCGGTGCTGAGTTTCAGGACACGTGTGATGTGATCACATACGCAACCATCGTATTGGCCGGGTGGTCGCAACTTTCTTGCAAGCATGTTTTGCTATAGTGGCAATGTTGTGCTATGTTTCTGTATTGTATTGTATTTTATATGTAAACCCCTGGTACCACTTGCTTATTGTCTATGACATTGACTAAATCTTGATATTGACAAAACCTTGATGCCGAGATAAGGTCCAAAATTCGGATAAATATTGTTACAAGCAATTATGTCTCACTAAGTCTGCGGGCAAAATGGTCAACTGACATACAATATGACAAAATTCAAGTACCTTTTGCCTGTGATATATGATGATTAAGAAAGGTTGAGTGAAATGAGAACTTAATCATGCTATTGTTGTATTTGTACTCTCTGTTCACAGGGAAATTCCTCAAACACAGCAAGTACTTCCTTTTTATTTCTGTTTGCATGCTGAAGTAATTCTTTGGCACCACATATTCACATTTGTGACACTTGCAAGTTGACGGTACTGGTGGATCTCTTCTCTAGTACCACCCTGACGAATGCCCCGGACCCACATTTTTCTGCCCAATAGAATAGGGCAGAAACATGTTGGTGTTTTTACCTTAGGGTCATAGGACCACAATATCCCTATTACCCCTTTCCATATTTTTTAACCTTGCCCGCTCACCCCACTAATAAAGGGATACCTGGGGGTGAGTTGGGGATTTTTATTATATGTAAAGAAAAACCAAATAATAAAATCAAGTTTTCTCCAACGTGCTCCCTGGAACATGGTTGAGCCCACCCTGACCGATAGAAGTAAGGGTGAACCCAATGATTAAGCATGCCCTTATTAGAGTGGATGAGGGTTATATAAAAAGAGGTTTCTCCTCTTCCCACCTCTGAGTGCGGTGGAAGAATAGGTTTTCCTTTCCTCTTTCCCCTTGATCATTAACTCCAGTTAGAGAGGATACTATTTTTGAGTTAGGATTGTTTCAGTGGGAGGAAGTATCCCCCCGCCTTTCACTTAGAAAGGATCTCTCCACCCTCTATAGGTCTCTGAGGTATCCCTCAGGCCTTACTTGTTATAAGTGTTACTGCATCAAAACATTTGGTTACCGCCAATTGTTTTGTAGTATAGTCCACCAAGACTATCATAAACATATCAAACAGCTACAAAAGTTTGAAAGGCCAAACTATATCTATAACAAGCTTCTAACAAGGTTCCACTGGAACTTGCATAGGTGATAGAAGTGCTTGCCTTACAGTTTTACATATATCATTGAGGGAACATATCAAACATTTTTTGACTAACCATTCAGCTTCAATATCAATACTTTATTCGATTTCATAATAAAATCAATAAAGTGCAGAGTATTACATTGTAAAATAAATCATTAAACACAATATAATAAAAACAGTTCATATGACGAGATTTCTTTAAAAAAGCAATGCCCATTGCTAGTCAAGAGCAATTAAAAAAAGAATTTCTAGCATAAAATACAGCAAACAAAAAACTTGACATACTACAGCATATCTTCATGGTAGGCAAAGATTGTAGAAAAAGATAAGCAGGGCAGCATTGTGTAAAGTTCAGCGATCTGAAAATGGGCAGAATATAATGCTTTCTCAAATTGGTATACAATTTGCAGAAAAGAACTACATGCATAGTACGCTATGCCGTCAGAGTATCACAGGGACAATTTATTAGTTTTGCAGACCAATCATTCCTTTCAGGAAAACCAATTAAATGATGATAAGTACCAATTCTTACGCAGGAGAGGATAAATCTATAACTAGAGTTTAATACAGATTTAAGATATTGTTGCATTTGATACGCAGTTAGGATGGCTTGATTTTTTAATATGCTAGGCTTTCATATTTCAGTGGTTAATCTAAGATTCTCAAGGTGCACCATGCATTCGTTTTTCAAGTCTTTTCTATTAATGGCATCTAGGGATTTGGGCTTCTCATAATAATAAGGATACCCCAGATTAAGGGAAATATATGGATATATGTCAGCCATGGTATATGTAAAGGTGAGCCCTGATAATGGCATGATTAAAGCCAGTATAGGCCGATGTCCAAATTGTATGCCATAGAAGAGTGGGCTACACCATTATTACATCTGTGAGGAATGGCATACCCAGTTCCACAAGACAGACATATGCAGAGGAGAACTTTGGAGTGGCAAGAAGATACTTTAAAAATTAATTTTCTACCATCTGCAATGCCCTACAGTTAGTATGACCCCACACTCCAGCCCGATACAAAGTGACGCTCACACATTTGGTTTTATAGATCTTTATCATTTCGTCAGGGGGTTCTTACCCAATCTTCTGCCAAAGTTTTGTAGAGCCATAGTTGCTTTTTTAAACTGTAACTTCCTACTGGAAATAGTGTGGGTCCATGAGCCTTTTTATCAAATAATATGCCCAAATATGAAAAGGTATTTGTAAAACCAATATTTGTGCCCTTGATTTTTATATCTCGACACATCACTGTTCTTCTCCCAGATTTCATGATGAACATTTTAGATTGTTTAACTAGGAGACCTAAGTCCTGCATTTAATCAACAAAGTTTGTAAGAAGGCTCTACCTATTCAATCCTCCTGTCCACGTCAGGCCACCTGTACCGCTCTCTAAACTTTGACTTGGCTAAATTACATATGTACCAATGGCTATTGTTCACTTCTGACATGGAGGACATGCCACATAAATTAAACTTGTTGTGCTGTATCTCCTTTGCACATCATAGCCGCCCTCTCAATTGCAGAACAGTGCATTTCAACTCCTTTGATTGCCCTTGAGGTAAAAGTCCTTACTTTCTCCTCACCATTTTCTATCTGAACGTGACAGCACCAAGACTCCTTACGCTGAGTTCAGTCAGAACAATTTTCCTTTTCTAAACATCAAAATGTCTCATCGTGCTTTTTAACTAGTTCAAATGCCTTGTAACACTCTAAAGACAATAGAAACCTTTCTCCTTTCTGCAGAAGGTGTCTCATTAGTTGAACTAAGGAAACAAAACCTTTTATGAAACTCAAATAATATTTGGTGAGACCCAGGAAGGACTTCAACTGTTCTGTATCCTCTGGTGTGAGCACTCTAACAAGAGAATTTGTTAATTGTGTTTTGGGACTAATTACTTCTCAAGAAATGGTGTGGTCCAAATACTCCACTGCATCTACCTTGACATTTTCCTCTTTTCACTGTCAAACCATTTCTTTGAAATATGGTCAATGCTTCCATTAGATTGCTATGATTATCTATCCTATTAATATCATAAAGCAAGATATAATCCTGGAGAAACTGGATTTGCTGAACCCCCTCCAAAACATTTCTCATTACCCATTGAATATAAGTTGCTGTTGAGGCTAACCCAAAGCGCATGCAAACAAAACAAAATGTTCCAAGTGATGTTGCAAACTTGGTCAGATGCCCTGATTCTTCACCCAGTAACACCTGATGGTATGCAGACAACAGAGCCACTACACTGAAAACGTTTGCACTATTGAACATAGGTAATTTCTCCATGATATATGGTAAAGTATGCCTGCTCACTGATATGTTCTTGTGCAGATCACGAAGATAAGAACACATGCCAATAGTATTCCCTTCATCATTTGGTGCTAGAACCACTGGGCAAGCCACTCAGAAGATTCTATCTCCTGTGTTACTCCTGATCTTTTCAGTTTCTCTAGCTCATGCCTCGGATGCCATCATAAAATGTGGGACCCCATGGACTTTGTGAATCACAGGCTTAGCTCACTTCTTTAGTATAATCCTGTTTTCAAAATCACACAATGGGCCCAGCTTTTTAGCAAAACACTTCAGGAAAGTGGTTAACTATATCTTAATTTTCACTAATAATGGCAATCATCATTAATTTATCAGGGGATTTGGGATTTAAAGTGATACCTAAATTATAGTGATACCAACCAAGGTGATTATCACCTCTTTTTGTGACACAGATTTTTCTATGGCCTCTCTCCCTTTGAAGGGTATTTTCATGGGCACTTGTCCTAAGAGATCTACTAAAACACCTCCATATCATACAAGGTTTATGTCTGGCTTACACAATTCAATCTTATCTACTCAAAAAAAGTGTGCTCCAAGTTTATCCCCTATAGGTGTAAAGGGTGATTCTGAATCTGTTAACATGGCCACCTATTGTTATCTTACATTCAGGAATTTAAATCACACCGTTGTCACATTCATGCATCCCTAATGGGTTATCTGTCACAAATGAAACTATTTTGCTTAAGACGTCTTGTACATTCTGAACTTGATGGACAGTAGTATTATCAGCAATTTCTTTATCTCCATGACATTTGCACACCATGGCATGATGACCTTGCTTACCACACTTGCTACAACTTGAAATCGTAGCATAGCAACATGTACTATTAGAACCAAGGTTGCTACTCCCACACCAGTAACATTTAAATCTGTTAATAATTTTTTATGAATCTGTTCCTTGTTGTTTTGCTTTTGAATAGTCCTCTGAAGTAGTGTCTCTTACTCCAGTAATTTCAGCCACACGCATTTCTTCACTTCTTACTTCTTTAAACCACCCCATGGCATGCTCTATACTTTCCATTAAACAAAGAGCATCTTTTAAACTGAGCTTTTGTCACCAATTACTTCTCCTGCACTCTTGGGTTATTGGTGCATCAAACCAGTTGATTTGTAATGAGTGAATTAATGAGATCACCAAATTTGCATGTTCTTGCTACATTTTCCAAAGCAGCCATATAGTTTGTAATCCTCTCCGTCTTTCCTTGTTGGTGTGCAGAAAATGTATGTCTCTCCATAACTATATTAATGTGTGTCCCAAACTGTAGTTCTAGCATTTTTATTGACCTCATGTATATAAGGGACATAATAAGGATATTGCAAGTCACTGAGGAGTTCCGTTACCATACAGAGGATCAAGACTGAAGGCCGAGTTCCTTTATAAGTCAAGGCTATGAAAATCTGAGGTGACTTGTAATATCCTTATCATGTATGGCAGAGGGAACTTTATCCCTTATGATACTTGGTCACACATCCCCTTTCCTACAAACCTCTTCATACCTTGGTGTGTAGCTCTTTCAGAAATAGAGAGTATGTTTGCAAACACTAAGAAAAAAATAGAGCCTCTAGTGCAAAATTAAGCACATCAAAAACCTGTTAGATATTTATTGCAAAAATATATGAAAAACAGTTCAATACAAGTCAGCTTTGTTTTTTTTTTTTAAAGTAGCAGTAACTCAGAATCTGTAGAAAAATGCAGAAAGATTCGAATTTTTCTATAATTATTTAAAGAATGCAAAACATAATAATGTTCTTTCTGGTAGTCACTGTAAGCTAGAAAAATAGAACAGAAGAAAGAAAAGCAACATTTTATTTTTGTTGCTTTAAACAGCTGCTCTGTGACCTGATCTGCCTTTCACCTCAGCTGCTGGCTCTGGCAGCAGGCATTGTGGTGCCAGAACTCGACTGCAATAACTTATGACAGTCGATTTCTGACACTAGGCGCTGACTATCAAGAAATGAAAGATATATATATATATATTATTTTTTATTTTGACCTTTAAATGTATTTTTATCTTATTCGGGCATTATTTCCTGCTTTGTCTTTTAACATTAGCCCTACCCATTGGCAGGCAACATGTGTTTTTCCGTGTGCTTGTTTGGTAAGAGGCTCGAGTGTATCATTTATGGCAATGTAGGCTATCTATGAACTATGCATCTAATTTGCACTAAAATATGCTGCATTTCGCATGGGTATGTGTTTAATAATATCATGCATCATTAGCCAAATCTTTCAATGTTATGACAATCTCAGAGCATTTCAATACGTGTACAATTTTACACTGCATTACGAAATTACTGTCTTCTATGTTCATTACTTTCTTCTATGCCTATGAGGGGGATGGGCTATATATGTTTGCATGCATATGGCGCTCGCCAGATTGAGAAAGGCTGCTGTGACAGCCGATACGTTTCTCTTCAGCTGCGGGGTCTAGGGAGACCCGAGGAAATAAAGGAAGCCGTATACCAACAGCCTTGAGTGCGTGCCTTCTTCCGATGTGAAGTAGGGTTGGGTTTGGATATCTATATATATATATATATATATATATATATATATATATATATATATATATATATATATATATATATATATATATATATATATTCACTGAAAAAACCATAGGTTTTAGGGACAGTTATAGTTAGTTGGACATTTCACTCGTACAAAACCCGTGAAATTCCCCGTTATAGTTAGTTCAGCTAACTATAACTCGCGTCCCCGCAATGCACTGCTGATGACGTCACATATTACATCACGCATGACATGGTCAGTGACATCACTGATGACATCACTGATGACATCTCAAATGACATCACTGATGACATCATGCAGTGACTGTGTTTCTGTAAAGTTTAAATATTTTTAATATATATAGGAAAAGACGTATTGAAGAATGAGTGGGTGTATAAGTGTCTGTATGGATGATTTAGTAGGTGCATGACTGACTCTATAAGTGAGTGATTTAACGTATCTTACTGAATGCATGGGTTAGTGACTAAACTGGGTGAATGTCTGTATCCGTCTGTCTGTTGCTGTGTAAGTGGCTGCATGTGTTTGTGAATAGCTACATGAGTGTCTATATGAGTTATTGAATGGTTGTCTGAGTATCTGTATGGGTGCCTGAGTGTTTGTGTGGGAGGGGTGTGTGCGACTCTGTGCATAGATGTGTGAGTGGGTGATTCACTGGGTGGATGGTTTCAAGAGTGCATCTGTGATAGACTGTATGGGTGGGTAAGTGTGTGTAAGAGTGTGTTAGTGAGTGAATGTATGTCCCAGTGGTACATGTGTGACTAACTACATATGTGAAAGGCAGTATATATGTGTGTTGGAGTATATAAATAGCTATAAGCGAGAGTGAGTGATTGTGATAGTGGCTGTATGGATGAGTGTGTGCTTGTATCAGTGATTGTATAAGAGCGTAACAATGTGCTAGTATTTGTATGATTAAGTGAGCTGGTGTGTGTATAACTGTATAGGTGAGTAAATGGCAGTGTGTTTAATTATTTGCATGACTGACTAGGTGTGTGAGTACCTCTATGGATGTGTGGCGGTGTTTGAGTGTCTATATAGGAGTAAGAGTGCATATGATAGTCCTGTACTGAGTGACCATAAGTATGAGTGACTGTACGGGTGAGTGAGTGGATGTGTGTGTGTAGACCTAAGAATCAGTGAGTGGGTATGTAGTTATTGGTGTTGGAGTGTCTATGGTTTTGCGAATGTCAGTCTGTAATTTAGAGTGGGTGTATCAAAGGTTATATTAGGGTGTGAGGAGCTGCATCAGATTATCACGTGGATGATGTCATCAGTGATGTCATTTGAGATGTCATCAGTGATGTCATCAGTGATGTCACTGACCATGTCATGAGTGATGTAATATGTGACGTCATCAGCAGTGCATTGCGGGGCGCGAGTTATAGTTAGCTGAACTAACTATAACGGGGAATTTCACGGGTTTTGTACGAGTGAAATGTCCAACTAACTATAACTGTCCCTAAAACCTATGGTTTTTTCAGTGAATTTCAAAGGTTTTTTAAATGCTAATTTCTAACTATAACGTGCCTGAAACCTATGGTTTTTTCAGTGAATTTCAAAGGTTTTTTAAATGCTCATTTCTAACTATAACGCCCCTAAAACCTATGGTTTTTTCAGTGAATTTCAAAGGTTTTGTAAATGACAATTTTTAAATGTATTAATTGTTATATTTATTTTTTTGATACTGATTTACTACATTTTTGTAAAACTATTTATTTTTAGATATTTTATTTATTAAATTACATTGTAATTACATTATACATTACATTACAAAATATACTTTCTCAGAATGAATTACTTTAGTTTAAATACTTTGCAAATAGGCAATAGAGTTTTAAGTACAGTAGTTACAGTTGTTGCAATGGGCAACACAATTTCAAACACAATGCAACATTGAGCTCAATGCGAATTTCTAGTTAAATGCAATTAGTTACTTTATGGATTACTTTTCTAACCACAGGACTGGATCCTAGATTCAGTCCTGGGACATCTCCTGTAAACAGTTGAGTAAAAGCGTTTTGGTTACAGTAGTGATTTTTAAGGAATATTATTGTATTTTAAAAGTTGACACTTAGAAACTTTTTCACATAGAATCACCAATGTTATCCTATGGGAGGAAATTCACTTAGCAGGTAAGTAGTGTTATCGTTACTTTTTCTTACTCAGTGTTGGATCCTGGATCCAGCACTGGTGCATCTCCTGTAAACAGTTGAAAGAATGCGTTTAAGTCATACAGGCGATTTTTAAGGAATATTTGTAGTTTGTGAAAATCGACACTGAAACTTTTCTGCTGAAAACCAGACAATGGATTCCTATGGAAGGAAATATAAGTTACTGGTAAGTACGGTTAGAATTACTTTTCAGGGTCAGTGCTGGGCTAAAAGATGCAGCACTGGGTTCTCTCCTGATAACAGGTGAGTAAATCGGAATTCGTAGTTCGGTTGATTTTAGAGGAATATTATAAAGTTCCAAAACTCCACACTTAGAAGAATTTCCAAGTGAAACCAGTCAATGTTAGCCTATGGAAGGAAATTCAAGTTGCTGGTAAGTACGGTTAAAATTACTTTTCAGGATCAGTACTGGGCTGAAAGATGCAGCACTGAGGTCTCTCCTGATAACAGGTGAGTAAATCGGAATCCGTATTTCGGCTGATTTTAGAGGAATATTATAAAGTTCCAAAACTGCACACTTTGAAGAATTTCCAAGTGAAACCAGTCAATGTTAGCCTATGGAAGGAAATTCAAGTTACTGGTAAGTACGGTTAGAATTACTTTTCAGGATCAGTACTGGGCTGAAAGATGCAGCACTGAGGTCTCTCCTGATAACAGGTGAGTAAATCGGAATTCGTATTTCGGCTGATTTTAGAGGAATATTTGTATGTTTCAAAAATCGACACTTAGAAACTTTTTCAGCAAAAAGCAGGCAATGATATCCTATGGAAGGAAATTCAAGTTACTGGTAAGTACGGTTAAAATTACTTTTCAGGATCAGTACTGGGCTAAAAGATGCAGCACTGAGGTCTCTCCTGATAACAGGTGAGTAAATCGGAATTCGTATTTCGGCTGATTTTAGAGGAATATTATAAAGTTCCAAAACTCCACACTTGGAAGAATTTCCAAGTGAAACCAGTCAATGTTAGCCTATTGAAGGAAATTCAAGTTACTGGTAAGTACGGTTAAAATTACTTTTCAGGATCAGTACTGGGCTCAAAGATGCAGCACTGAGGTCTCTCCTGATAACAGGTGAGTAAATCGGAATTCGTAGTTCGGCTGATTTTAGAGGAATATTTGCACAATGGTGAAGGAAGGGGTGGGGCCTGAGGTGACATGTCTGCAAACACGCACTGTGGCGCATTTTAAGTTGGAGAATTAATTCCTCCTCAATCCCGAGGGTCCCTAGGGGCCAACTGGCCCACCAGATACCTCCAGTATGCGCCAGAGAGCTGCGTTGCAGAGAGGTGTTCAGAGGCCACGCCCCTTTTTACAACACTCTGCAACGCAGCTCCGTGGCGCTTACTGGAGGTACCTGGTGGGCTAGTTGGACCCCAGGGACCCTCAGGATTGAAGGGGATTTAATTCCCCAGCTTAAAACGCGCCATGGGGCCTGTTTGCACACATGTCACCTGAAGCCCCGCCCCCTCCCTTCACCACTGTGCAAACGCGCCCTGTGGCGCGTTTTAAGTTGGGGGATTAAGTCCCCTTGAATCCTGAGGGTCCCTGGGGTCCAGCTATCCCACCAGGTACCACAGAGCTGCGTTGCAAAGAGGTGTAAAAAGGGGCGTGGCCTCTGTACACCTCTCTGCAATGCAGCCCCCTGGCGCATACTGGAGGTTCCTGGTGGGCTAGTTGGCCCCAGGGACCCCCAGTATTCAAGGGGAATTCGTTCCTCTCTGCAAACGCGCCAGGGGCGCGTTTGCAGAGTGGTAAAGGAAGGGGGCGGGGCCTGCGGCAAGATCGTTTTTTTTGTGATTTTTTTTCCTCGAAGGGGGCTGTGTGGCCCCCTTCCTTTTTCCTTTTTGGGCCCTGGGGACCCCATCCCCCAGGGCCTTACCCCTTTTTTTCATTTAAAAAAAAAAAAACGGGAAGGGGGCCGCATGGCCCCCTCCCATGGCCGATTCCGGCCCCGGGGACCCCATCCCCGGGGCATGGCCACTCTTTTTATTATTTTTTAAGGAGGGGGCTGCGTGGCCCCCTCCTCAGGCCTCCTTTTGCCCCGGGGACCCCTTCACCCGGGGCAGGCCTTTATTTATTTATTTTTTGGGGGGGGGAGATGGGGGCCGCGTGGCCCCCTTCCCGGGCCACTACTTGCCCCGGGGACCCCATCCCCCGGGGCTGGCCCTCTCCGTTGGGGACCGTGAGGGGTCCCCAATCCCCCACCCTCCCGGCATTGCTTTTCCACATGGGGAGCTGCTGACATGCAGCTCCCCATGTGGAAAGCAATCTGCTGCTTCATTGAAGCGAGAGCAGGTTTCCCTGCTCTCGCTTCAATGAAGCAAAGCAGTTTGCAATGGCAGGACGGGAGCCGCGAGGCTCCCGTCCTGCCATTGCAAACTACAGTGTCCCGGGGGTAGGCACCCCGGGACACTGCAGGAGCCGGCCCTGGGGGGTGGCGGTCCCCAGGGCCATTAATGGCTCCAGGAGGGGGCCGTGCGGCCCCCTCCCATGTCTTTAAAGCCCCGGGGAGGTGGTGATCCTCGGGGCTCGGGGGTCTGTTACGGACCCCCGCATTTACATTATTAGTGCCCCGGGGAGGTGGCGGTCCTCGGGCGTGTGGGGGGCTCGAGCCCCCCACACAGGAACTGTTATTTTTTTTAAAAAGAAGCCCCGGGGAGGTGGTGGTCCTCGGGGCTGCGGGAGGGCCGGGTGCCCTCCCGCAACATTTTTATTAGAAAGCCCCGGGGGTGGTGGTCCCCGGGCTTGGGGGCCTTAGAGGCCCCCCATTAACTATAAACCCACCCCCGCATGCCCCCGGGACTTGGGCCACCCGGGGCAAATAACATCGAGCGCGGGAGACCGCGCTTCGATTTTTCTTTACGGCGGGATTCGCGCACCCTGAGCGCATCCCGCCGATTTCTTTTTAAAAATGCTTTTTCTGCCCAGGGGGTCCTTGTGGGACCCCTGAGCAGACCTAGGGGTCAGGGTGTTTCGACCCTGCCCCCTTTGTGCGTTTTGCGCACTTGTTTCTTCTGGGGTTTTTTCTAATCGGCAGGATCTGCACACCCTGAGCGCATCCTGCCGATTTAAAAAAATAAAAATGCTTTTTCTGCCCAGGGGTCCTTGTGGGACCCCTGAGCAGACCTAGGGGTCAGGGTGTTTCTACCCTGCCCCCTTTTGCGCTTTGCGCACTTGTTTCTGTCCCTCGGTTCTACCGAGGGATAAAATGGCTGCCAACACTTCCTGATTTGGAGTGTTGACAGCCACTTGACAGCCAATTAGCATGCAGCTCGTGGTCGGGAGGGTACGCGGACCCTACACGGCCATAGATATATATGTGACTTAACTTTTGATTTTCTCAGGAACTACTGAACGGATTTACACCATTTAACAAAAAGGGCTCTTTCTGAACCAAGAACTACCTTTTTGCCACATTTGGTGTCATTCCGTTCAGCAGTTCGGGCTGTAGCCGTGTCTAAAGTTTCCTATGGGAAAATGAATGGGGAAAACACGTTTTGGGACCCCCTTTTTCTCGGCCCCCGCTTGACGAATTACCCTGAGACTTTCAGGGTAGGAGCGGACCGGAGCGGGCCATAAAGTTTGAAAATTTCGCGAAGATTCGTCAACCGACGCAAGAGTTATTTCAAATAGAATGTCGCGGATTTCCTATGGAAAATAGGTCCTAACTATAACTATCTACTGGCGACCGCCAGTAGATAATATATATATATATGTGTATGTATGTATGTATATATATATATATATATATCAAGGCTCCAATCCCATCATATGCAGGTTTCGCCGAACTCTTAAGGCGGGTGCCATAATGTTCATGAGGATGGGACTCACGTTTGAATGACAGCTCCAGCGTATGCAATAATACAGCACGCATAGGCACTGGAAACCACTTTTAATGTTTAGCTCCTGTAAGTCCTACACAGCAGAATTCAAGATAGCTGGTTGGTGGTCCAGTCCCTTTCCTCTACCACTCTGCAAACGTGACTGCTGGTTAAAAAACCTTAGAAATTCACTGAAAAAAACAAAGGTTTACTGGGACGGTATAGTTAGGAATTAGCATTTAAAAAACCTTAGAAATTCACTGAAAAAAACACAGGTTTCTGGGACATTATAGTTAGGAATTAGCATTTAAAAAACCTTAGAAATTCACTGAAAAAACACACTGGTTACAGGAACGTTATAGTCAGGCTGACATTTCACTCGTACAAAACCTGTGAAATTCAGCCGTTATAGTTAGCTGGGCTAACTATAACTTGCTCCCTCGCAATGCACTGCTGATGACATCACATATTACATCACTAATGACATGGTCATATATATATATATATATACATTACCTACTGGCGGTTGCCATTAGGTAGTTATAGCTAGGACCTACTTGCCATAGAATTTCTTTTTTTTGTTTTGTTAATAACTTTGGCGCCGTTTAACGAATCCTCATGAAATTTTCAAAACTAGTTTGCAGCTCACTTCAGCTGCTGTCTTAAAAGTTTTGGGGTAATTTGTCAAGTGGGGGCCGAGAAAAAGGGGGTCCCAAAAAAATATTTCCCTATGTTAATTCCCATAGAGATTTTGGACACGACTACAGCTCGAACTGCTGGATGGAATTACAGAACATTTGGCAGAAAGCTAGCTCTTGGTCCAGACAGTGTGCGTTTTGTGATTTGGTGTAAATATGATCAGAAGTTTTTGAGATATTAAAGGAAAACCAAATTTGTATTTCTAGAGGCTTGGACCCTCCGGAAATCTTACAGATCTCGTGCCTAGATCTGATTGGCAGCCAACACTTCAACCAGAAATTGTTGGCAGCCATGTTGGGACTCAGACGCAGCCGTGTCCCAAACAAAAATGTAAAAAAAAGAGAAAGGGGCAGGGTAGGAATACCCTGACCCACTAGGCCTAGTGGTGAGGTACCCCGAATGCCCTGCCAGGGCCAAAAAGCATTTTTGTTTTTAATTTTTGCATGGAAAATTACAAAGATTCACAAATCCCAGTGAACTTTTAAACAAAAAACAAGCGCAGTCACCCACACTTTAAACATCGGACCCCAGGTGGGCCATGTCCCGGGGGTAAGTGCATATTAAACAACAGGGGAGGGGGCGCTTGCGTCCCCCTCCCCCAGGCCATCTTTGAGCCCGGTGGAAGACCACCTCCTCAGTGTTTATTTAAAAACAATTAAGGGAGGGGGCCGTCCGGCCTCCCTCCCGTGGCCTTTGGAGGCACCGTGGGCCACCACCTCCCCATGGCTTGTGAATCCGCCTCATAGGGTTCATAGGAGCCCTGGGGTCAACCACCTCCTCAGGGATTCAACAATAAATTTGAGGGGGGGCTGCCCTGAACCCCCTCCTTAGCCCAGTAGGGCCCCAGGGACCACCACCTTCCCAGCGCCAAGAATACAAACTAAAGGAGTAGAGGGTCACTCAGAGCCCCTCCCGGGCCAAATTTGGCACAATGGGCCACCACATCCCTGAGGCAGGGCCTTCAAACTGAAAGGAAGGGTGCCACATGGCCCCTCTCCTGGAGCCATTAATGGCCCTGGGAACCGCCATGCTGCACATCCAGCTCCCTGTCTCCTGAGGTGCCCACATTCAGGAGAGAGCAGCTTGTTTTCGCTTTGTGGGAGCTTTGACAGCTCCCACCAAGCAAGGGCAAACTGTAAGTCCACTCCCATTGGCTCACTGGGAGCGGACTTTTCATCTGTTTTCCTGCCTGCTGTCAGGAAAACAGATGAAACAATTGCTCCCACTCACAGGGAGCAGCATTTTTTGCTGCTCCCTATGTATGGGAGCAATGCTGGCTCCCACTGAAGGTGGGGAGCCAGCAGGGACCGCAGGGCATTGAGGCTCCCCCACAGACCCTAACGCTGCAGACTGGGTGCCCTGGGTAGGCTCCAAGGCAACCAGGATCAAGAGACTGGGCCCTGGGGGATGGGGTCCCTGGGGCCAAAATAGGTAGGGGGGCTCCCTCCCCTGTGTAAAATCATAAAGTATCCTAACTTCTTAGGCTTAGCGAAGGGAAGCAAATGTTTTTCCTCTCGTATTCCACATTGAAAAACATACTGAAATCCTTAATGGAGGTGAAAGGTTAGTTGATCTATTTGAGCGCAGTCTGATCTGCAGTGACTGTGACAAGTGGTTTCTTTCTTGTCATCTCCTGGTGAGAGCAGAGTAAATAGTTCTCCCTTTTAATTACCCTGAGTATCCAAATGCCCAAAATCATTTGCAAGCTCTGCCTGTATGCCCGCCCTGTTTTCCTTAGTAGTATGCAAAGGTCTTGCTGCCTTTTCTCACATTGATGGACAGCTTACCAAAAGGCTCCTCAGCGCGTTTCCCACCAATTTTGGTGATGCGTTCTTGATGCAGAGAAATACGAAAACATCTCCACCAAACAAATAAGCACTTACTTCATATAGTCAAGAGGAAGTACCTCTGTTTGGTAGACATTCGCCTCTTTGTAGTCTCATCCTCTTCTCTTGACAAGGATTCATCTTATCATAGATTTGTGGATGAAGACGCTGCAGGAACAATCACATTTCCGAAATTACATGAACACAAGTTCACTGGAGATATTAACTTGTGGTCCTTTATGCAGCTGTAGTGTAGAATATGAACTGGACATTTACCCAATGGGGTAGCACTTGCTAATTAACCAGTAGAAAAGATTCCAGTTGGGTAGACATTTTCGGCAAAACTGTGGACTCTTCTTGGAAATCATGAGATTCCATTATGGCCTTGATGCTCATTTCACAGAAATTAAGCCTCAACGGGAAGCACTTACCAATATAAACACAGCAGGTGCCCCAGTTGAAACTCAACTTCTGTAAAGCCCAAATGATTCTAACTTCTTGGGCTTAGGGAAGGCCAAGAGTGTTTCCTCTTGTATTCCACATTGAAAAATGATCTGAAATCCTTAATGGAGGTGAATGCGTCGCTGATCTGTTGGAGCACAATCTGATCTGTAGAGACTGTGACAAGTGGTTTCTTTCTGGTCTTGAGAGCAGAGTCCATGGTTCTCCTGTTTAATTACCTTGAGTATGCCAATTCCCAAAATCATCTGCAAGGTCTGCAAGATTGGCCACGTCTTGTTTTCCTTAGTAGTATGCAAAGGTCTTCCCACCAATTTTATCTTTCTACATAAAATTATTCATTCATATTGATTTAGTTTACAGGTGGGCGTGCAGTTCTTCATCCCCGTTCAGTCCATACAGTTGTTATGTTCTGAATCTTATGATTAAACACAATTCCAGATGTCTGAAATTCAATGTTCTGTCATCACATCTCTCATACATGGGTATTGTGTCTATCCCACAATATTTCATTTGTTGCCAACTGTACTCTTGATGTATTTCCATGTCTCTTGTCATGACATAGTTCATATCTTTATTCTGTATCACCTGAATATGTTCTAAAATTCTCTTTCTCAATGGGCAGATCGTGCTCCCTATACATCTCAGGCCACACTGACTTTCGAGCATGTAAACCACATAGATGGTTTCACAGGTTATCTTTTCATCGATGGTGAAAGTTTTTCCTTTGAAATCACATATCTCTCGAATGTTTCTCCCTATGCGGCATGCCTTGCATTTCTCACATTTCTTAAACCCCTTTTGGTGTTTTTCCAGTCATGACTCCACCTTTGGTTTTCACAAAATTACTTTGAACCAATTTGTCTTTTAAAGAGGGGCTCTCCGATATGATACATCCGGTTTCTCGCCCAGCATATTTCCAATATCTGGATCCTTTTTCAATATGCCCCAATGTTTTTTCATGATGTGCATAATTTGATGATTTTCCTTACTATAGCTCAATACCAATCTTATCTTCTGATCCTTTTCTCCAGTTGATTTCTCTGTTCTTGAATTTACTAATGTCTGTGCTCGGGAAATGCATTCTGTCCATTTCTTTCCTTCTTGTATATCTGATGCTTTATATCCTCTGTTTAAGAATTTCCACTCAGTCTCTTTCATTTTTACTTTTAGTTCTTTTTCATCTGAGCAGTTGTGTTTCATCTTTATGAACTCTCCATACGGGTACTCCTTTTCAGAGACCTTGGATGGAAGCTAGAACCACGTAATATACTGTTAGTTGCCGTTGGCTTCAGATATACAGTAGTTTTGATTTGATTTTCCTCAATATATATTTGCACATCCAAGAATTGTACTATAGTTGTACTTGTTTTACATGTAAAGGTCAACCCTAGTTCATTCTTTTTCAATTCATTGAAGTACTTCATGAACTCTTCCTTAGTGCCATTCCAGGTCACAAATAGGTCATCTATGAACCGTAGCCACAATGTAATCTTATCTGTGTACGCGTCATTCCCTTCTCTCCAAGACACGGTTTTCTTCCACCAACCCATGGTGAGATTCGCATAGCTTTGAGAGAAGGAAACTCCCAAAGCTGTCCCACATATCTGAGAGTACATCTGATGATCAAACACAAATATGTTGTTTCGCAGACATATCTCTATCATGTCAACCAACATCTGAGAATGTCTCAAATTCTTAATATTTCTTTATGAAAAGAAGTACCTTACTGCTTGTAGCCCTTATTTCATGGCTAATAGATGTGTAGAGTGCTACTACATCAATTGTCACTAGGAGAGACCCTTACTGCCATTCTGTATCTGCAAGGATCCTCAAAAAGTCACCCGTAATCTTTACAGATGAACTTAATGACGCCCACTGGGCCCAGGAAATGATCCACATACATGGCTATATTTTCATATAATGCCTTACAGTTGGATATTATTGGTCTTCCTGGGGGGTTATTCAATATTTTGTGGACTTTTGGGAGGAAGTATATTGTTGGAATGGTTGGACTTTCATTCTTTAAGAACTTCACTTCCTCTTCATTCAATAACCCTTCCTCCTGCCAAACGTTGGTTTTATCGTTCAATGCCAGTGTAAGCTCATTGATTGGATTTTATTTCAGATTTTTATAATTACTAGTCACATTTAGTTGTCTTGTTGTCTCTTTCATATATTGTATTTTATCCATCACTACAATATTGCCCCCTTTGTCCACTGGTTTTATTTCAGTTTTTTAATTGCTCCTCAACTCTTGCAACGCTGTTCGTTCTGCCCTCATTAGGTTTTCCTTTTGATTCCTTTGGATGTCGTTTTTCAAATTTCCTAACTCCGATATCACAAGATTATGACTGGTGTCAATCCTGTTCCCAGGACTTAACACTGGACAAAATTTGGATTTAGGTTTAAAATCTGTATGTTTGTTGTCCTTAATGTTTATTTTAAGTTCCTTCATAATCTGTGACTCTGACATCTCATCATCCTCCAGCTCAAACATTAAATCATACATATTTTTCAGATCTGGGATTTGTTCAATTGACAGGGCAGTTTTCGAGGTTGCCTCCACCTGTTGCATGGTTTTTTGCGTTTCTTTCCTTGCGAAGAATTTTGCTAGTTTCAGTTTACGTATATATTTATATACATCGATTTTGGTCTCCACATAATCATATTGTTTCTCTGGACAGAATGTTAAAACTTTATTTAATAGATTCATTTGATCTTTGTTCAAAGTATGTTGTTATAGATTGATAACAAGATTGTCTTCCATATTGGTACGCATTGTATCTGTTATTTCTTCTGTCTGTTGCGCAGGGGATAGTTGTTTATATTTTCCTGATCCCCCCCTTGTGTGACTGGCTGATCTTCCTCTTCCTCGTCCTTGTCCACAACCTCTCCACCTTCCCCTTCCTTTTATTGGCCTCTGGTCTATGTAGAGCAGTTTCATCTCCTCTAAAAATGTTGGCCTCCGAGTGGCGCTGGCATTACCTTCTCCTTCACTTAACCCCTTCGCTGCTAGGCCTTTTCCCCTCCTGTGCTAAGCCTTTTTTTGGCTATTTGGGGTAGTGCGCGCTTAGGCCCCTGTAACTTTTTGACCACATAAGGTATCCATGCCAAATTTGCGTCCTTTTTTCTAACATCATGGGGATTGTAAAGGTACCCAGGGTTTGTGGATTCCCCTGGAGGGGACCCAGAAATTAGTCAAAATACAGCTAAATTTTGGTTTTTGGGGAAAAATGCGAAAAAGGGCTACAGATGAAAGCGTCTTGATTTTTCCCTGCAAATGGCATCAAAAAGGGGTTGTGGTGCTGAAATCACCATCTTCCCAGCTTTCAGGGACAAGCAGACTTTTGTCAGAAAACCAACTTTTTTACACAGTTTTGGCATTTTTCTGGGACATAGCCTATTTTTGCTATTTTTTGTGCTTTCAACCTCCTTCCAGTTAATGGTAGAAATGGGTATGAAACCAATAATGGATCCTGGCAAGCCATACATTTCTGAAAAGTAGACAAAATTCTGAATTCAGCAAGGGGTCATTTGTGTAGATCCTTAAAGTTTTCCTTATAGAAACTAACAGTTAAATAAAGGAAAAATTGAAAATTAGTTGAAAAAAACAGCCATTTGTGTCAACGTTTTCACCTGTAACTTCTTCTAATTATGACAGCTATTTGAAGGCAATATACCGTTATATCCGCTGGACCTTTCTGGCTGTGGGGATATATAGGACTTGTAGGTTCACCAAGAACCCGACGAACCCAGAGCCAATAATTGAGCAACATCTTGCAATGATTTTTTTTTAAGTACCGGGTATATAGCAATTATTTTGGGAAAATGTATACATGGAAAAATTGTTATGAAAGACACCTATGTATTTCTGAAATGGGAACAAAATGTAGATTTTAGAAACAGTAGATATTTGCACATTTCCGAAATTGGGAGTACCCATACTAGCATGAGAATTATAGGTCATTTTTCAAAATGACTTATTTTTACACATTGTCTTTCATTTGGAAGGCAGAAATGCATCCAAAGTCAATAGGTAATAACAGTTGCTCTACAATTCTGTGTTACCCTGAGTCTCCCGATAAAAATGGTACCTCACTTGTGTGGGTAGCCCTTGTGCCCACAACAGGAAATGGCTCAAAATGCAACGTGGACGTACCACATTTTCACAATGAAAAATTACCCTTTTTTGCAAAGTGCCTAGGTGTAGTTTTTGAACCCTAGCTCTGCCGGCACCTAGGGAAACCTAGCAAACCTATACATTTTTGAAAACTAGACACCCAGGGAATCCAGGATGGGGTGACTTGACTGCCTTCCACCAGGTTCTGTTACCCAGAATCCCTTGCAAACATAAAGAATTGTCAAAAAAAACACATTTTCCCCACATTTCTGTGGTGGAAAGTTCTAGAATCTGCGTGGATCCACAAATTTCCACCCACCCCGCGTTCCCCAAAGTCTTACGAGAAAAATGGTACCTCACTTGTGTGGGTCGGCCTAGTGCCTGCGACAGGAAACGGCGCAAAACGCAATGTGGTCACACCTCAATTTCGCAGTGAAAAATGACCCTTTTTTGGCAAAGTGCCTAGCTGTAGTTTTTGAACCCTAGCTCTGCCGGCACCTAGGGAAACCTAGCAAACCTATACATTTTTGAAAACTAGACACCCAGGGGAATCCAGTATGGGGTGACTTGACTGCCTCCCACCAGGTTCTGTTACCCAGAATCCCTTGCAAACATAAAAATTGTCAAACAAAACACATTTTCCCCACATTTCTGTGGTGGAAAGTTCTGGAATCTGCGTGGATCCACAAATTTCCACTCACCCCGCGTTCCCCAAAGTCTTACGAGAACAATGGTACCTCACTTGTGTGGGTCGGCCTAGTGCCTGCGACAGGAAACGGCGCAAAACGCAATGTGGTCACACCTCAATTTCGCAGTGAAAAATGACCCTTTTTTGGCAAAGTGCCTAGCTGTAGTTTTTGAACCCTAGCTCTGCCGGCACCTAGGGAAACCTAGCAAACCTATACATTTTTGAAAACTAGACACCCAGGGGAATCCAGTATGGGGTGACTTGACTGCCTCCCACCAGGTTCTGTTACCCAGAATCCCTTGCAAACATAAAAAATTGTCAAACAAAACACATTTTCCCCACATTTCTGTGGTGGAAAGTTCTGGAATCTGCGTGGATCCACAAATTTCCACTCACCCCGCGTTCCCCAAAGTCTTACGAGAACAATGGTACCTCACTTGTGTGGGTCGGCCTAGTGCCTGCGACAGGAAACTGCGCAAAACGCAACGTGGTCACACCTCAATTTCGCAGTGAAAAATGACCCTTTTTTGGCAAAGTGCCTAGCTGTAGTTTTTGAACCCTAGCTCTGCCGGCACCTAGGGAAACCTAGCAAACCTATACATTTTTGAAAACTAGACATCCAGGGGAATCCAGGATGGGGTGACTGGACTGCCTCCCTCCAGGTTCTGTTACCCAGAATCCCTTGCAAACCTAAAAAATTATCAAAAAAAACAAATTTTCCCCACATTTCTGTGGTGGAAAGTTCTGGAATCTGCGTGGATCCACAAATTTCCACCCACCCCGCGTTCCCCAAAGTCTTCTGAGAAAAATGGTACCTCACTTGTGTGGGTCGGCCTAGTGCCCGTGACAGGAAACGGCGCAAAACGCAACGTGGTCACACCTCAATTTCGCAGTGAAAAATGACCCTTTTTTGGCAAAGTGCCTAGCTGTAGTTTTTGAACCCTACCTCTGCCGGCACCTAGGGAAACCTAGCAAACCTATACATTTTTGAAAACTAGACACCCAGGGGAATCCAGGATAGGGTGACTGGACTGCCTCCCAACAGGTTCTGTTACCCAGAATCCCTTGCAAACATAAAAAATTGTCAAAAAAACCACATTTTCCCCACATTTCTGTGGTGGAAAGTTCTGGAACCTGCGTGGATCCACAAATTTCCACCCACCCCGCGTTCCCCAAAGTCTTACGAGAAAAATGGTACCTCACTTGTGTGGGTCGGCCTAGTGCCTGCGACAGGAAACGGCGCAAAACGCAACGTGGTCACACCTCAATTTCGCAGTGAAAAATGACCCTTTTTTGGCAAAGTGCCTAGCTGTAGTTTTTGAACCCTAGCTCTGCCGGCACTTAGGGAAACCTAGAAAACCTATACATTTTTGAAAACTAGACACCCAGGGGAATCCAGGATGGGGTGACTGGACTGCCTCCCACCAGGTTCTGTTACCCAGAATCCCTTGCAAACATAAAAAATTGTAAAAAAAACACATTTTCCCCACATTTCTGTGGTGGAAAGTTCTGGAATCTGCGTGGATTCACAAATTTCCACCCACCCCGCGTTCCCCAAAGTCTTACGAGAAAAATGGTACCTCACTTGTGTGGGTCGGCCTAGTGCCTGAGACAGGAAACGGCGCAAAACGCAACGTGGTCACACCTCAATTTTGCAGTGAAAAATTACTCTTTTTTTGCAAAGTGCCTAGCTGTAGTTTTTGAACCCTACCTCTGCCGGCACCTAGGGAAACCTAGCAATCCTATACATTTTTGAAAACTAGACACCCCGGGGAATCCAGGATGGGGTGACTTGACTGCCTCCCACCAGGTTCTGTTACCCAGAATCCCTTGCAAACATAATAAATTGTCAAAAAAACACATTTTCCCCACATTTCTGTGGTGGAAAGTTCTGGAATCTGCGTGGATCCACACATTTCCACCCACCCCGCGTTCCCCAAAGTCTTACGAGAAAAATGGTACCTCACTTGTGTGGGTCGGCCTAGTGCCTGCGACAGGAAACGGCGCAAAACGCAACGTGGTCACACCTCAATTTCGCAGTGAAAAATGACCCTTTTTTGGCAAAGTGCCTAGCTGTAATTTTTAACTTTACCTCTGCCGGCACCTAGGGAAACCTAGCAAACCTATACATTTTTGAAAACTAGACACCCAGGGGAATCCAGGATGGGGTGACTTGACTGCCTCCCACCAGGTTCTGTTACCCAGAATCCCTTGCAAACATAAAAAATTGTCCAAAAAACACATTTTCCCCACATTTCTGTGGTGGAAAGTTCTGGAATCTGCGTGGATCCACAAATTTCCACCCACCCCGCGTTCCCCAAAGTCTTACGAGAAAAATGGTACCTCACTTGTGTGGGTCGGCCTAGTGCCTGCGACAGGAAACGGCGCAAAACGCAACGTGGTCACACCTCAATTTCGCAGTGAAAAATGACCCTTTTTTGGCAAAGTGCCTAGCTGTAGTTTTTTAACCCTACCTCTGCCGGCACCTAGGGAAACCTAGCAAACCTATACATTTTTGAAAACTAGACACCCAGGGGAATCCAGGATGGGGTGACTTGACTGCCTCCCACCAGGTTCTGTTACCCAGAATCCCTTGCAAACATAAACAATTGTCAAAAAAACACATTTTCCCTACATTTCTGTGGTGGAAAGTTCTGGAATCTGCGTGGATCCACAAATTTCCATCCACCCCGCGTTCCCCAAAGTATTACGAGAAAATGGTACCTCACTTGTGTGGGTCGGCCTAGTGCCTGCGACAGGAAACGGCGCAAAACGCAATGTGGTCACACCTCAATTTCGCAGTGAAAAATGACCCTTTTTTGGCAAAGTGCCTAGCTGTAGTTTTTGAACCCTAGCTCTGCCGGCACCTAGGGAAACCTAGCAAACCTATACATTTTTGAAAACTAGACACCCAGGGGAATCCAGGATGGGGTGACTGGACTGCCTCCCACCAGGTTCTGTTACCCAGAATCCCTTGCAAACCTAAAGAATTATCAAAAAAACCACATTTTCCCCACATTTCTGTGGTGGAAAGTTCTGGAATCTGCGTGGATCCACAAATTTCCACGCACCCCGTGTTCCCCAAAGTCTTACGAGAAAAATGGTACCTCACATGTGTGGGTCGGCCTAGTGCCTGCGACAGGAAATGGTGCAAAACGCAACGTGGTCACACCTCAATTTCGCAGTGAAAAATTACCCTTTTTTGGCAAAGTGCCTAGCTGTAGTTTGTGAACCCTAGCTCTGCCGGCACCTAGGAAACCTACCAAACACACACATTTCTGAAAAGTAGACACCCGGGGCTTCCAGGGAGGTATGGCTTGCGTGGATCCCCTAACGTTTCCTTTACCAGAATCCCCTGCAAACCTCAATTTTAGCTGAAAAAATCACTTTTTTCACACATTTTTGTGTGGGAAAGTGTGGCATCACTGGCCTCACACAAATTTCCTACCACCCAGCGTTCCCCCAGGTCTCCCGATAAAAATGGTGCCTCACTTGTGTGGGAGGCCCAAGTACCCGTGACAGGCAAGGGCCCACAACGTAGTGAGGCGACCTCAAAATGGCCTTTCACAAAACCACCTGGTTTTGCAAGGGAGTCACCTGGGTTTTGGCCCGTGCTCGGCGGCCATCTAGGGAAACCTACCAAACCCACACATTTCTGAAAAGTAGACAGCCGGGGCTTCCAGGGAGGTATGGCTTGCGTGGATCCCCCAACGTTTACTTACCCAGAATCCCCTGCAAACCTCAATTTTAGCTGAAAAAATCACTTTTTCACACATTTTTGTGTGGGAAAGTGTGGCATCACTGGCCTCACACAAATTTCCTACCACCCAGCGTTCCCCCAGGTCTCCCGATAAAAATGGTGCCTCACTTGTGTGGGAGGCCCAAATACCCGCGACAGGCAAGGGCCCACAACGCAGCGAGGCGACCTCAAAATGGCCTTTCACAAAACCACCTGGTTTTGCAGAGGTCACCTGGGTTTTGGCCCTGTGCTCGGTGGCCATCTAGGAAACCTACCAAACCCACATATTTCTGAAAAGTAGACACTCAGGGGCTTCCAGGAGGTATGGCTTGCATGGATACCCCAAAGTTTCCTTACCCAGAATCCCTGCAAACCTCAATTTTAGCTGAAAAAATCACTTTTTCACACATTTTTGTGTGGGAAAGTGTGGCATCACTGGCCTCACACAAATTTCCTACCACCCAGCGTTCCCCAGGTCTCCCGATAAAATGGTGCCTCACTTGTGTGGGAGGCCCAAGTACCCGTGACAGGCAAGGGCCCACAACGTAGTGAGGCGACCTCAAAATGGCCTTTCACAAAACCACCTGGTTTTGCAGGGAGTCACCTGGGTTTTGGCCCTGTGCTCGGCGGCCATCTAGGAAACCTACCAAACCCACACATTTCTGAAAAGTAGACACCCGGGGGCTTCCAGGGAGGTATGGCTTGCGTGGATCCCCAACGTTTCCTTACCAGAATCCCTGCAAACCTCAATTTTAGCTGAAAAATCACTTTTTCACACATTTTGTGTGGGAAAGTGGTGCATCACTGGCCTCACACAAATTTCCTACCACCCAGCATTCCCCAGGTCTCCCGATAAAAATGGTGCCTCACTTGTGTGGAGGCCCAAGTACCCACGACAGGCAGGGCCCACAACGTAGTGAGGCGACCTCAAATGGCCTTTCACAAAACCACCTGGTTTTGCAAGGGGGTCACCTGGGTTTTGGCCCCGTGCTTGGCGGCCATCTAGGAAACCTACCAAACCCACACATTTCTGAAAAGTAGACACCCGGGGGCTTCCAGGGAGGTATGGCTTGCGTGGATCCCCAACGTTTCCTTACCCAGAATCCCCTGCAAACCTCAATTTTAGCTGAAAAAATCACTTTTTCACACATTTTTGTGTGGGAAAGTGTGGCATCACTGGCCTCACACAAATTTACTACCACCCAGCGTTCCCCCAGGTATCCCGATAAAAATGGTGCCTCACTTGTGTGGGAGGCCCAAGTACCCGCGACAGCCAAGGGCCCAAAACATTTTTTGATAGGCAATGTTGATGTTGCCTCAAAGCGTTTTGTGTCCTTGCATGTCGCTGGTACTTGGGCCTCCCACACAAGTGAGGCACCATTTTTATCGGGAGACCTGGGGGAACGCTGGTGTAGGAAATTTGTGTGAGGCCAGTGATGCCACACTTTCCCACACAAAATGTGTGAAATAAGTGATTTTTTCAGCTAAAATTGAGGTTTGCAGGGGATTCTGGTAGGAAACATTGGGGGATCCACGCAAGCCATACCTCCCTGGAAGCCCCGGGTGTCTACTTTTCAGAAATGTGTGGGTTTGGTAGGTTTCCTTGATGGCCGCCGAGCTACAGGGCCAAAACCCAGGTGACTCTTGCAAAACCAGGTGGTTTTGTGAATGGCCATTTTGAGGTCGCCTCACTACGTTGTGGGCCCTTGCCTGTCGCTGGTACTTGGGCCTCCCACACAAGTGAGGCACCATTTTTATCGGGAGACCTGGGGAACGCTGGGTGGTAGGAAATTTGTGTGAGGCCAGTGATGCCACACTTTCCCACACAAAATGTGTGAAAAAAGTGATTTTTTCAGCTAAAATTGAGGTTTGCAGGGATTCTGGTAGGAAACGTTGGGGATCCACGCAAGCCATACCTCCCTGGAAGCCCCCGGGTGTCTACTTTTCAGAAATGTGTGGGTTTGGTAGGTTTCCCTAGATGGCCGCCGAGCACAGGGCCAAAAACCCAGGTGACTCCTTGCAAAACCAGGTGGTTTTGTGAAAGGCCATTTTGAGGTCGCCTCAATACGTTGTGGGCCCTTGCCTGTCGCGGGTACTTGGGCCTCCCACACAAGTGAGGCACCATTTTTATAGGGAGACCTGGGGGAACGCTGGGTGGTAGGAAATTTGTGTGAGGCCAGTGATGCCACACTTTCCCACACAAAAATGTGTGAAAAAGTGATTTCTTCAGCTAAAATTGAGGTTTGCAGGGGATTCTGGAAGGAAACGTTGGGGGATCCATGCAAGCCATACCTCCTGGAAGCCCCCGGGTGTCTACTTTTCAGAAATGTGTGGGTTTGGTAGGTTTCCCTAGATGGCCGCCGAGCACGGGGCCAAAACCCAGGTGACTCCTTGCAAAACCAGGTGGTTTTGTGAAAGGCCATTTTGAGGTCGCCTCAATACGTTGTGGGCCTTGCCTGTCGCGGGTACTTGGGCCTCCCACACAAGTGAGGCACCATTTTTATCGGGAGACCTGAGGGAACGCTGGGTGGTAGG
The DNA here is from genome assembly GCA_963921515.1 of Calotriton arnoldi. Taxonomy (NCBI): domain Eukaryota; kingdom Metazoa; phylum Chordata; class Amphibia; order Caudata; family Salamandridae; genus Calotriton; species Calotriton arnoldi. The sequence goes on along the minus strand of CAWUFW010000494.1, from coordinate 1,527,170 downwards.
AAATTTGTGTGAGGCCAGTGATGCCACACTTTCCCATACAAAATGTGTGAAAAAAGTGATTTTTTCAGCTAAAATTGAGGTTTGCAGGGGATTCTGGGTAACGAAACGTTGGGGGATCCATGCAAGCCATACCTCCCTGGAAGCCCCCGGGTGTCTACTTTTCAGAAATGTGTGGGTTTGGTTGGTTTCCCTATGTGGCCACCGAGCCCCGGGCCAAAAACCCAGGTGACCCCCCTTGCAAAACCAGGTCATTTTGAGATAATGTGTTGTTTATTTCTGCAGCGTGAAAATTTTGGCACAATATTGCAAGGAAAATGTGACAGACATTTTGAGGTTTGCAGGACATTGTGGGTACCATAACTTGTTGGGATCCACAAGAGAGATATCACCATGTACTCCCATGGGTGTTTCGTTTACGACAATATCTACAGTTGGTAGGTTATTCTTAGACGGAATGTACACCTTGGCAGACAGACTAAAAAGACAAAGATTACTGCACAGCCATCTATTCCTCAAGCACACACACATACTGGTTGGATTTGGCACGAGGGCAAGTGATGGTTCAGTATATACAATTTTATTAACAAGAGATTTCACAAAAATGAAATGCACTGTCAATAATTGAAAGGACAAAAACGGAACCAGTGACTCGCAGCTCGTGAGCTGTAAAGCCACGTCAAGGCCCCAACCGCTTTACAGGCCATTCACACACCTTTCATACGTGATACACACAAGACCATTCACACCCCCAGGCACGAAACAAACACATTACAACATTCACAAAAAGGGACAAGGTACACCCTGCTTGAGAAAGACAAAAAAAATATTACTGCACAGCCATCTAATCCTCAAGCACACACGCACATACTGGTTGGATTTGGCACGAGGGTGAGTGATGGTTCAGTATATACAATTGTATTAACAAGTGATTTCACAAAAATGAAATGCACTGTTAATAATTGAAAGGACGAGAAACTGAACCATTGACTCACAGCTCGTGAGCTGTAAAGCCACGACAAGGCACCAACCTCTTTACAGGCCATTCATACACCTTTCATACGTGTGACAAATACAAAACCATTCACACCACCAGCCGCGGGCCCATCACATTACAACACTCACACCAGCAGACAGCGCCATTCAAGGGCCCATCACTTTCACACGCCCACATTCCTAACACAGCAACCACACAACCTGATGGATTGCGTGGAGTGTCGCTCGGCTAGCAGTGTGTGTAGTGACCAGCAGCAAGTCACTACTCACACACTGCCAGCCGAGTGCCAGTCCTCCACACCGCCAGCCAAGCGCCACTCCACGCACACCGCCAGCCAAGCGCCACTCCACGCACACCGCCAGCCTAGCACCACTCCACGCACACCGCCAGCCAAGCACCACTCCACGCACACAGCCAGCCAAGAGCCACTCCCCGCACACCGCCAGCCAAGCGCCACTCCACGCACACTGCCAGCCAAGCACCAGCCTACACACACCACCATCACATTTAGGATTTTTTTATACAAAAAAGAAAACACAAACAAATTGCAAATAGATACAAATCTACTAACACAAAATCAGAAACTAAATACATTGCACTAATGCCAACCTTGAAACAGAACAGCAATTCTTAAACATTACAGACCAGGCAGTTCACTTTACCACTCATGGTTGCTCCCAATAATTCTTTTGCTTGTGGTACGCTCTATAACAAGCAGGCACACACAGCCCAGGGTTAGAAGGACACTCAGGGCAGTACATACGAGTCTCCTTCCGCGTACCTCTTCGCCAACAGACTCTACATCTCCTAGTGGGAAAGTCTTTTGAGGGTGTAGGAGGAATGTGATCAGGAAAGTGGCGATCTTTCAATCGAGCCACATCCTCCACCACTCCAACTCTAGGAACTCTTGCCTGCTCCACAACAACAAGGCTGCCTATGACAGACTCCTGAAACTGAACAAAAGTCAACTTTGACGCAGGAGAACACTCCTTGAACACAACAAAAGCATTGAAAGTTGCTAAATTGAAGAGATGGATGGCCAACTTCTTATACCAAATGTAAGACTTACGAATAGCAGTGTAAGGTTCCAACCTCTGATCTACTCTATCAACACCACCCATGTGCTTTTTGTAGTCTAAAATGCACACAGGTTTGCGCACTTCAGCAATCTGACCCCAAACAGCCACAGGTGAAGTACTCTCATCATGGATGGTAGTCAGCATGTACACATCCCTCCTGTCCACAAATTTCACAGCTAGCAGTTCCTCACTACGCAAGGCACTGCACTGTCCCCTCTGAAGTTTTTTGCAAACAAGCTCTTTTGGATAACCTTTACGGTTAGAGCGGATTGTGCCACAAGCAAAAGTGTCCACTTTGAACAATTCCTTAAACAATTGCACAGCAGTGTAGAAGTTATCAAGGTACAAATGGTGGCCTCTGTTAAACAGTCCTCTAGCAAGATCCCACACAATTTTCTCTGAAACTCCAAAAGTGGACGGACAACCAGGCGGGTCAATAGTGGAATCCCTACCAGTGTACACACGCAAATTAAAAACATATCCTGTCCTACTCTCAGACAACATATACAGCTTAATTCCATAGCGTGCCCTCTTGCTAGGAATGTACTGCCTAAAAACCAAACGGCCCTTGAACAGGACCAAAGACTCATCAATAGATATTTCTTTCCCTGGAGTATAGATCTCTGAAAATCGATCTACAAAGTGATCAAGAACAGGCCGAATCTTAAAAAGACGGTCACATTCAGGGTGATCTCGTGGCAACGCCAAACCATTATCAACAAAATGCAGCATCCGAAGCAAAAGTAAATACCGATCACGAGTCATAACTGCAGGAAATATGGCCGTTGCCATCAAGGGACTGGTAGACCAATATGAACCCATGGACGGCTTCCTTATCAAACCCATCAAAAAAGTCAAACCCAAAACTTCATCTCTTCCAGATTTGTGGGACTCCACCGGGTAGCTCTAGAATGGGGCCTAAGTCTGGCACTGTTGTCCCTCAAAAACTGTTCAGCATACAAATTAGTCTGCTCAACAATCTCACCCAAAAATACATCATCCATAAACAACTGAAAATACTGTATAGGCAAATAATGTTCACAATCCACTCTACACCCTGCATAACCACTAAAGGCAGGCAACACCGGCTGCACCATGTTTGGATCAACCCAGAGTCCAGCACTTCCAGTAGGAAGCCTAGCAGCCCCAGGCTGCAATCCAGATGCCTCTTGCACCATCGGCACAGTAGTATCCTCCTCTAAATCAGGCACTTCATCTGCACTGAGAGTACCTTCATCATCCGATGATTCCATGTGGAGAGAAAACTCACTGCCTGAATCTTCCCCTCCCTCCTCTCCCTCAGACGCACTGTCAGTCTCATAATCCTGCTCAGAGGAAGATTCAAGAAGCAAACCAACCACCTGCTGAGCAGTAATTCTACGGCTAGCCATAATGCTTACTAATAAAGGTTACTTGTCAAACAAGTCAACAACAACAAACCCTTTGTAAAAAAAGAAATAAACAAAATGTAGCTTTATCACAAAGACCTATATACTCCAACACTATACCACTCACGTGACAGAAGCAGCTAGACTCACCACCACCTACTCTGCACAGACACAGTAAGGATCAACAATATCCCACTAAAAAGAAGAAGAAAAAAAATTACACATAAGACAATGCAAAACATCGCAAAGAATTTCATGCTCTGAACACTAACAAATATGCTGCCATTATGGCACCACTTACAAAAAAATTCATTCATGCATGACAATAATACTCATTTGGAGTACACACAACAAAAATATTTTTCTTACCAAATAAATGCAATTACGCAAAACTGCAGAACCACCACTGCCGAAACCGCAAACAGGAATCAAAAGCTTTACACTAGAATAAAAAGGAGAAAAAAAACATTACAATCACATATGCAAATAATGCACCAGTCCACACACAATCCACCAGCCAAGCTAAGGGGTAGGTGGGCCTAACAGTATAAATAAAATATTCACCCCCGTAAAAGGGAGCAACCCTTGCCCTTTTGGCCACTCCCCAACACAAAAATTAAAAAAACCCTGGTGCCTAGTGGGCATTCCTGCTGCACGATCACATGATCGTGCAGCAGGAATGCACAAAAGAGGCATCGGGGAAAGGAAAACCCTTTCCTTTCCCTCGATGCCTCTTTTGATACTAAACCCCCCTCCCCGAGCCAAACCTCACCTGATTTCCCGACGCGCTGGAAGCAAATGGCTTCCAGCGCGTCGGGAAGAAAGGGAAACCCTCAATGATGTCAGCGCGCCGCGCGCTGACGTCATTGATGGGGCGGGGGAGGCAGGGAAGCCCTTCCCCTGCCTCCCCCAAAAAAACCTAACGATCGGATTCCCACGGGGGAGCGCCAGCGCTTCCCCGTGGGTGTTCTTATGACGAGCTGGACTCGTCATGAGCACACGAGCACTGTGTGCCATGACGAGTCCAGCTCGTCATAAGCACCGAAGGGGATAAAGGGTCAGAGCAGGATCTCAGCGGCAGACGAGGAGAAGGAACCTCCTGGTCACAGGAACTACACGAGCATTGCGCTCGAGAAATTCAAGGATGCAAAGACCTCCATCAAGGATTACAGCTAACTTTTCAGGGTGTAAATGGAGAGAAGCCACATCTGCTTAACCACGCTCACGAATTCTACACGAGAATTGCGCTCGAGAAAATGAAGGATGCAAAGACCTCCATCAAGGATTACAGCTAACTTTTCACGTTGGAAATGGAGAGAAGGCACATCTGCTTAACCACGCTCACGAATTCTGCACACCTGCCCTGCATATTTATCCAAGAAGATGCCACCGTTTTGTGCAATACCTCTACTCAACTGTAGTACTGTCTACTGGCTAATCAGTAAGTGTTAACTCGTTGGGTAAATGTATAGTGCCTTTCCTACACTACAGCTGCGTAAAGGACCAGAAGAATTGTCTCCAGTGACCTGTGTGTCTGTAACTTTGCCACCGCGCCGATAGCGCCGGGAACCTTTGATTAAGCTGTCCATCATAGTGGGGAAGGGCGGGCAGACGTTGCATACCGCTAGTGTATGTGTGGCAGGGCCAAACGGGCGGGGCTTCTAGGCCCGTTCACATGCCTCTTGTTTATAAAGGGTCAGAGCACAATCTCAGCGGCAGACGAGGAGAAGGAACCTCTTGGTCACAGGAACTACACGAGCATTGCGCTCGAGAAATTCAAGGATGCAAAGACCTCCATCAAGGATTACAGCTAACTTTTCAGGGTGTAAATGGAGAGAAGCCACATCTGCTTAACCACGCTCACGAATTCTACACGAGAATTGCGCTCGATAAAATGAAGGATGCAAAGACCTCCATCAAGGATTACAGCTAACTTTTCACGTTGGAAATGGAGAGAAGGCACATCTGCCCTGCATATTTATCCACGAAGATGCCACCGTTTTGTGCAATACCTCTACTCAACTGGAGTACTTTCTACTGGCTAATCAGTAAGTGCTACCTCGTTGGGTAAATGTATAGTGCCTTTCCTACACTACAGCTGCGTAAAGGACCAGAAGAATTGTCTCCAGTGACCTGTGTGTCTGTAACTTTGCCACCGCGCCGAAAGCGCCGGGGTCCTTTGAGTAAGCTGTCCATCATAGTGGGGAAAGGGCGGGCAGACGTTGCATACCACTAGTGTATGTGTGGCGGGGACAAACGAGCGGGGCTTCTAGGCCCGTTCACATGCCTCTTGTTTATAAAGGGTCAGAGCACGATCTCAGCGGCAGACGAGGAGAAGGAACCTCCTGGTCACAGGAACTACACGAGCATTGCGCTCGAGAAATTCAAGGATGCAAAGACCTCCATCAAGGATTACAGCTAACTTTTCAGGGTGTAAATGGAGAGAAGGCACATCTCCACGCTCACGAATTCTACACGAGAATTGCGCTCGAGAAAATGAAGGATGCAAAGACCTCCATCAAGGATTACAGCTAACTTTTCACGTTGGAAATGGAGAGAAGGCACATCTGCCCTGCATATTTATCCACGAAGATGCCACCATTTTGTGCAATACCTCTACTCAACTGGAGTACTTTCTACTGGCTAATCAGTAAGTGCTACCTCGTTGGGTAAATGTATAGTGCCTTTCCTACACTACAGCTGCGTAAATGACCCTCCCTCCCTCCCTCGTGGGCATTCCTGCTGCATGATCACATGATCGTGCAGCAGGAATGCACAAAGAGGCATCGGGGAAAGGAAAACCCTTTCCTTTCCCTCGATGCCTCTTTTGATACAAACCCCCTCCCCGAGCCAAACCTCACCTTATTTCCCGACGCGCTGGAAGCAAATGGCTTCCAGCGCGTCGGGAAGAAAGGGAAACCCTCAATGATGTCAGCGCGCCTCGCGCGCTGACGTCATTGATGGGGAGGGTGGGGGGCGGGGAGGCAGGGAAGCCCTTCCCCTGCCTCCCCCAAAAACCTAAGGATCGGATTCCCACGGGGAGCGCCAGCGCTTCCCCGTGGGTGGTCTTATGACGAGCTGGACTCGTCATGAGCACACTAGCACTGTGTGCCATGACGAGTCCAGCTCGTCATAAGCACCGAAGGGGTTAAGTCTACATCTGACTCACTTACAGTGTCATCTGACTCATTCCCCGCTACTTGTCGAGTTTGTAGTTGTTGTTTTTTTTTGTTTTTTTTATTTCAACATGTTTTATTTATTTATTTTATACAAGAACATATTAGCAATTCTGTTACAGGGTTAGCGTAGTTTGTACCAAGTGCAGCTTGTACATCAGTATATTGAGACGTTATGTCACGTTTGTTTAGCTAACCCCACCTGACGATAGTTAGAGAAAAAGAGAAAGAGGCAGGTAGAAAAAGGCAGAGAAACAAGGGGGAAAGAAGAGGTAGGAGACAGGCAAGGAGAGTTACATTTCTTAACAATTACATATGACATTCTGTGGGGATGTTGGCACCCATGTAGGCCGGTGTTGGTGGGGCTCCCCCTTGCGGCCGGCCCGAGAGGGCGACATTGGTTGAGACCAGTTAAGTACGTTTGTCTGGGTGGTGCGTTCATAGGGGTACCAGGTTGTGTACCGCCGGTATCTTATTTTCACGGCGGTTCATAAGAGTCTAGGTACGTGTCAAGAGATTTCCACATCTTTCTGGATGCCGGTTTCCAGGGTGAATTCTGCAGTGCAATGTTGTCCGCACCTCTGAGATGGGTGATCCAGTTGAACCAGCCTTCGTAAGAAGTTTTACTTGTGTCTTTCCAATTGGCGAGGACCATTTTCACTGCTGTTGTCAGTAGTAGGTCTAGTAGGTCTTTATCGGGTTCAGATCTCAAGTCTGTGCACATAAATGCATTGGTAAGGGTGGAAAATTCTTTTGTTAGCGTACAGTCAAACAAACCATTTATAAACACAAAGATTTTCTCCCAGAATGATTTGAGTATTGGGCAGTGAAAAATAAGGTGTGCTAAATCCCCGGTTTCCTTGTTACAGTTCCAACATAACGCGTCATCCCTGAGGCCTAATGAGAATAAACGGGCCGGGGTCCAAAAAGCCTTGTGTAACAGCCAAACTTTTGTTTGTGAGAGCACCGGAGAGATCTTATTACGTGAGGCCGAGCTCCATAGTGTGGCCCATTCTTGTTCGTTATGTGTGGCTTTCGTTTGTTTATCCCAATAGGCAACTGTCATATCATTAAGTTTAGAGGATTTTGGGCGGAGGAGTTTGTAGAGCTGTGAGACCTGGTGCCCCACTTTATTAATGTTCGACACAAACCGGGAGATTGATGGTTGTGAGGCGGATAATTTGGTTTTTGACAGGGCCGTTCTAATTTTAAAAAATTATAGAATTCAATGTCAGCTAGGTTATATCTTGACTTGAGGTCTGTGAATGTAATAGGGTATGTTTCGTTTTCTAGTTGGTAAGGGTAGTGGATACCTTTCTCAATCCATACATCGAAGGCTAGGCTTTTCCCTTTATACAAAATCTTGCTATTGGCCCATAGTGACTCCATTTTAGAACCTTTGATGCTATTCTCCAGCTTCTTATCTACCTTTAGCAGCGCGATTATTGTATTTTTAAAGATGGACTTGGAGGTGTGGGGGTATCTATTTGCTGTTAATAGAGCCAGGGGGCTTAGATTATTCAGGATGGCCCTCTTGTAGTTGTTGTTTTAATGTGTCAAATCTTTTGGCGAAAGTAAAGATGGTCCCAACTTCGTAGTCCCTTTCATCTTGTCTGAACTTCCTCTGTTTTCACTCTTCTATTTCATTTTCTTATTTGCCCAGCCTCAGTTCCATTTCTTTTCTCAATTGTTTATTTTCTTCATCCGTTTTCAGGGATTGGTTCTGTGCTTCAATACTGTTTATTGACTTGTGCGTATCATCTAGATCTTTTTTTGCATATTTAATGATAATTTGCATCATAGTTCTTGCGCATTGTGCATTATTTTTGCCCCGCTCTTCCAACATTTCGGGCATTGTGTCTGGGTGGCTGGGTAGTGTGAATATATGTAGTCCTCTTGGTACCCTGTCAACGTCAATATACTTTTCCATTGTTATTATTTCCCATCCTTTTGTAATTTCTTTTTTCATCAATCGTTCTAAGTGTATATAGTTGTTTCAAAGTTTTTCCCTCTGCATTCACTGTTCCCGCATTTTTCAACTTTTTTGGGGGTTGGTCTTCTTTGTTTTTAGTAAATAACACTAACACCTTCTGCTAGCGTTTTGCTGCTCTTGACTCCATATTGTCACAATCAAATTCCTCAATATGTCACTTTTTAATAATATCCTCACATTCCCCATTCGTGTTGAACCTCTCTTCAAATGTTGTTAAAATACTTTATCCATTCTCATAACACTCCTGATAACATTCTGATAACAGCCTATATGAATTGGTAATATAATTATTGAAATTGATTAGTAGAGATAATTTCATGGATAGTGTTTCCACACCCAAATATGGCCTGCATAATATAGAAAAGTTCATATGTACACTTTGTATGTTTAGATGTGTTTTTAATTAATCATATTTCCTGAAAAAACACATATCCCAGAATGCCTCTTTGTGGGCTCCATGGGCAGTTGTGTGTATATATATGGAAATGGAAAAAGAATTCACTTAACCGTGATCAAGACCTTGATGGTCGAAATGCATTGGTGATGGTGGAATAAAATATACATATTGTCAAAATCGAACTCCTGGAGTGCGGCGTATAAATTCCTTTTTGGTGGCAAATTGATGCAGGGCTTGGTTCCACCATGAACGCCAGCACCTGACGTGTTGCGCGCTGTAATTGAGCCAATTGGTGGTGTATATATGTATATATATATATATATATATATATATATATATATATATATATATATATATACACATTACCTACTGGCCATCGCCAGTAGGTAGCTATAGTAAGGTCCTAGTTTCCATAGGAAAAGTGTTTGTTGACTTGCCTATATCTTTGGCGCTGTTTGACAAATCTTCATGAAATACCCTTTAAAAAAGTGTGCCGGTGATTCTGGTTGTGAATGGAAAGTTTCTGGGTGATCCATCCAGCGGGAGCTGAGAAAAAGGGGGGGTTTAAAAATGTGCATTACCCATGTTAATTCCAATAGGAATTTTAGACACGACTGCAGCCTGAACCGCTGAACGGAATTACACCAAATTTTGCAGAAAGGTAGCTGTTTGCCCATAAAGTGACCTTTTTGTAAATTGGTGCAAATCCGTCCACAGTTTTGGCGATATTAAAGAAAATCCAAATTTTGATATTTAGAGGCGCGAACCTTTCGCAACGCCTACGCGGAGCTTTGCGACCCCTTGCTGTGGTTGGCTGGCTGCAACATGGGAAGAAAGTTGTGGCCCATTGCAGACAAGAAAGTTGTGGCCGCCATTTTCTAATCCAAGACCTTATCCCGGGGGATGAGTTTTGAGGCTAAATAGTTTCGAAAGTGTCAGGGAAGAGGTACCCTGATACTATGGGTGCATTGTAGTGGTGTCTAAGCGACCCTTTATGAATTTTAAAATGTCTCAAGCCATATTTTTTTCCAAGTGGTTGGAGTCTTGGCCCTGTCGCGATGCTCAGCAGGGCACCCCTGTGTAGCATTGTATCGGAATATATACACTCACACATTCAATCACACACTAATGTATGGGCTCACAAAACCTCAAAAAATCACACACTCACTCACAGACCCACTCAGGCAGTTATGCACCCACTCACAGCCCCACTGAAACACTCATGCACCCACTCACAGACCCACTCTGAGACTCATGCACCTACTCACAGACATACTCAGACACTCATGCACCCACTCAGAGACCCACTCAGAGATTCATGCACCCACTCACATACCTACTCAGAGACTCACAAGCCCACTCACAGACCCACTCAACGACTCATTCATCCACTCACAGACCCACTCAGAGACTCACACACCCACTCACAGACCTATTCAGACACTCAAACACTTGCTCAAAGACCCACTTAGACACTCATACACCCACTTACAGACCCTCTCAGAGACTCAAACACCCACTCAGAGACTCATGCATCCACTCATAGGCCTACTCAGGCACTTGCGCACCTACTCACAGACCCACTCAGAGACAGATGCACTCACTCACAGATCCACTCAGAGACTCATGCACCCACTCACAGGCCCACTCAGACAATCATACACCCACTTAAAAACCCACTCAGAGACTCATGCACACACTCACAAACCCACCCAGTGACTCATGCATGCACTCACAGACCCACTCAGAGGGTTACACACACAGACCCATACAGACACTCACATACCCATTGAGACACTCACACACTTCCTCACACACCCACTGAGATGCTTATGCACTGACTCACACACTCACTCTCAAACGTTACAGGTTACAGTTAGGAAATTAAGATTAAAAAAAATAGAAATTCACTTAAAAAAGCCAAAGGTTACAGGGAAATTTTAGTTAGGAAATAACATTGAAAAAAAACGTAGAAATTCACTGAAAAAAACCAAAGGCTACAGATAACTTATAGTTAGGCTCAGATTTCACTCATACAAAACAATAGAAATTTAGCAGTAATGGTTACATGAGCTAACTATAACTCATGCCCCCACAAAGCACTGCTTATGACCTCACATATTACATCACTTATGACATAGTCAGTGGCGTTACAGATGAAATCACTGATATAGCACCTTGCACCTTACCTCGCACCACCAGTGTTCAGGAGCACACCTGCAGAGTGCAACTTTTGGAGCAATATATATATATATATATATATATATATATATATACCTACTGGCGGTCGCCAGTAGGTAGTTATAGTTACAACCTAGTTTCCATAGGAAAAGCATTTTTTGATTTGCTAATAACTTTGGCGTCGTTTGACGAATCTTTATGAAATTTTGCAAAAAGTTGCACTTTTTAGGTTAGCTCCTATCTTGAAAGTTTGGGGGTGATTTGTCAAAAGCGCGGGCTGAGAAAAAAGGGGAGTCCTAAAACGCGTTTTCTCCATGTTAATTTCCATAGGAAATTTTGCGACGAGCTACAGCCCGAACTGCTGAACGGAATTACCTCAAATTTGGCAGAAAGGTAGAACTTGGATCAGAAAGCGACCTTTTTTTTAAATGGGGTAAATCCGTTCATTAGTTTTTGAGAAATACAAAAAATAAGAGTCAAAAAATCAATTTCCCATAGGAAACTTTGTGCAAGGCTACAGCCGAAACTACTGAACGGAATTACCCCAAATTTGGCAAAAAGGTAGTGTTTGGCTCAGAAAGCGACCTTTTGTAAAATGGTGTAAATCCGTTCAGTGGTTGCTGAGAAATAAGAAAAATAAAAGTTTCGATATCTGGGTGGAGCCTAAGTCCCGTGCACGAGCTTCACTGTGATTGGCTGCGAACACTCCAAACTAGGAAGTGTTGGCAGCCATCTTGTGGCTCGGTAGAAGCGAGTCACTAGAAAACAGACAAACAAAGGTATAAAACAAGAGAAGGGGGCAAGGTAGAAACACCGTGACCCCCTAGGCCTGCTCAGGGGGTCCCAGAAGGACCCCAGGGCCAAAAAAAGCATTTTTTATTTTAAAAAAAAATCGGCGCAATTCGCGCTGGGGTCGCTGGTTTCCGCGTTTTATTTTAATGAGGTCCCCGGATGGGCTAGGTCCTGCGGGCATTTCTTAAAAAATAATAGCTGGGGGTCGCTGGGGCTGCAGGGGCCCGCTGGGGTCTTCACTCATGTTGGGAGGGGGTTGCACGGCCCCTCTCCTGGAGCCCTCCATGTGCTTATAACTTTGGCGTTGTTTGACGAATCTTTACGAAATTTTCAAAAAGTTTCTCTTTTGATCAGCTCCTATCTTGAAAGTTTGGGGGTGATTGGTCAAGGGGGCTGAGAAAAAGGGAGTCCCAAAATGTGTTTTCTCAATGCATTTTCCATAGGAAACTTTAGACAAGGCTACAGGTCAAACTGTTGAACGGAATTATGCCAAATTTGTGAGGGAGAAAGGTTGTGGTCGAGAAAGCGCGCTTTTGTTGAAATGGTGTAAATCCGTTCAGTAGTTTTTGAGAAATATCAAATTTTACAGATATCGATATTTGAGAATTCTGACATCTGATTGGCTGAGGGTTATGAGCACGAGCTCGCGGCTCATTGGCTGTGAACGGTTGAAACTAGGAAGTGTTGGCAGCCATTTTGTGACTTAGTCCGTCAGCTCGCATCTCTCCGTGTAGAAGCCATCGGGTGTGTAGTTTTACCTCTGCGAGGCAACACTGGCATCTGTGTCTGTGTAAGATACTCCTTTCACGCTGCCTCTCCCCACATCACGAGGTCGCGGCTATGCCTTTAGAAGCCAGTCCGTTGGCTCGGAGCTCTGTGAGTCAGTCTGTCGGCACGACCCTCTACACAACCCAAACACCACTGCACTACCTAACTAAACACTAAACCACTACTGCCAGCACGACCCCCTACACTACAGAAACACCACTGCACTACCTTAAACCCTAAAACACTACCCCCAGCACGACCCCCTACACTACAGAAACACAACTGCACTACCCTAAACTCTAAAACATTACCCCAGCATGACCCCCTATACTACCCAAACACCACTGCACTACGTAACTAAACACTAAACCACTACTGCCAGCACGACCCCCTACACTACAGAAACGCCACTGCACTACCTTAAACCCTAAAACACTACCCCCAGCACGACCCCTAAACTACAGAAACACCACTGCACTACCCTAAACCGTAAAACGCTACCCCCAGCACGACCCTCTACACTACCCAAACACCACTGCACTACCCTAAACCCTAAAACACTACTCACAGCAGGACCCCCTATACTACGTAAAGACCACTGCCCTACCCGAAACCCTAAATGTACCCCCAGCACCACCCTCTACACTACACAAACACCACTGCACTACCGTAAACCCTAAAACACTACCCACAGCAGGACCCCCTTCACTACACAAACAGCACTGCACTACCCTAAACCATAAAACACTACCAGTCCATTGGCTCCCAGCTCTGCGTTTGCGAGCCGACGGCCCGTAGCTCTCTGTGTGCGAGCGGAGCCCACGGGCCGTAGCTCTCCCTTTGCGAGGCTGCCCGACGGCCCGCAGGTCTCCCTGTGCTAGCCGGATCGCAGTTGTCAGTCTGCGAACCGATATTGGGAATATAAGGCGGCTCTAAAAAGAGCCTTTGTGTTTATTAGTTGGAGCTACATATAAGTTCGGATGCACAGCTTCAGGTTATTCAGAAAAACTCGATTTCCCTGATCTGTGAAGTGTACTCCATCACTTCTGTAGATATCAGCCATATCATAACGTATGTTGTTGTTGTAGATCGACCCCATTCTATGGTCTCTGAGGTATGCAGACACAGCTTTGTTGACATTCTTCCTAGATTTTTCAATCTGAGGACAAAATTTGTTTGACCATTTCCACTTCTGTCTTTGGCATATATTGGAATATACAAAGACAGTTTGAGGCAAAAGCAACATCAATTGTCTAAAGGTGTCCTTCATTAGCATTTCCAAACCTACCCCAGTCAATATGCCTAGGTCAGTTCCACCACAGTTCACAATCATGAGGTCAGGGAGTTGTAGATGCAAACATGTTTTAACCAAAGGGAGTAATTGGTGCCACTTCAATCCTCTCTGTCCAAACCATTTAATGTCCACATTTTGTAAACCTATGTCTAAGTCAATACGTCTCTGTTCTGCATACCTCTTGCACCAGAAAACATAGCTATGTTCTACGATCCACACTAGCATTTTGAAGGTGTAGCTGGAAGATATGGATAGATGTCTGTAGCTCATGCAGTCCGTTCGTAGAATAAGAGATATGTTTAAAGATGGGGAACTACTTTTTTTCTCATACAAAACGATAACTGATTGGGAGATGAAAAACATTGTTTACTAAAAAGTAGGGTGCATATTAGTTTGTCGAAAAGCATCTTTGTGATTGGTTAATAAAAAGCAGTTTCAACGTAGAGTTCATATGATAGGATCAAATTTGCTCAGTTCAACCACACCTGCTACTTGCATTTGGAAGGCACTGTTCGAACTTAAAACAAGGGTGAACTTTTAACCTGCACGTGCCCTTAAATGTTCGAGAAAATGTTGCAAAAAAATATCGTTAGGTTTGAAAAAATGATCAACTTTTAACCTGCACGTGTCGTAGAATGTTCTAGAAAGTTTGTTGATAGAATACGTTGAACTTCTCACCTGTATGTGTTCTTAAATTTTTAAAAAACTGTTTATATGGAAAGTTCAAAAATAACCAATAGAGAGAAGTTTTGCAATTTGAAAAAATAAAGGAACTATTCTGATTTGTTCTTTACATGTATTTATGTGTGGAGCAACAGGGAAATTGTGCCATTACTGATTCCATTCTTGATGAGAGCGGTGCATTACATGTACTGTGTGACAAAGAAAGAATTGCAAATTTGGCAGGGAGAAAGGTCTTGGTGCAGAAAGCGCTGTTTTGTGGAAATGGTGTAAATCCGTTCAGTAGTTTTTGAGATATTAAAGGAAAAAAATATATATATATCTGGACTGTGCCTAACTCCCGAGCACGAGCTTGCCTCTGATTGGCTGCTAACAATTCAAACCAGGAAGTGTTAGCAGCCATCTTGTGCCTCGCATCGAGTGAAAATATAAAAGAAAAGTCCTGGGGGCAATTTAATATACCGGAGCTCTGTCTGTGCGAGATACCGCTTTCACGCTGCATCTCCCTACATCAGCAGGTAACGCACCCTTTTCCACCATCAACAGCATACCTCCAACAATATACTTGGGCCGCAAGTCTGCCTCTGCGAACCACTTGTCGACTCACAGCTCTTCGGGTGCGAGTTCTCGGGCCCGCAGTTGTATCTGTGAAGCCAATACTGGAAATATACCGGAGGTGTCTCTCTGCGAGATACGCTCTTCATGCTCCCTCTCCCCACATCTGTGTTCTGCAGCTATCCCTTTGGAAGCCGATGGGCCGCACCTTTCCCTATACAAGTCGGCCCGCAGGTGTTCCTCTGCGAGCTGGCCCGCAGCTCTTCCTCTGCGAACTGACGGGCCGCGGTTCTCCCTCTATGAGCCTGCTAGTCGGCTCGCAGTTCTTCATCTACGAGCCAGACTGCCGGCTCTTAAGTCTCTGAGAACAGATTTAATGGAGGCAACGATCATGCAGGTCGGACACCCAACACTGCTCCGACATCCCCCAGTAGGAGCTCCTTGTCCGCCATCTCCCCTCACCCCACCCCCCACAAACAAATGTGACAGTCACGTTATGTTGGAGAAATAAGAATCTTAGTCATGTATGGATTTACATATAAAAAGCAAAAGACACACAATTGATGGACGGAATGCAGAACAAATCAAAACATTCACCCCCAGTCAAGAGATCAGGGTTAAATCCATCATTCTTTTGCTCACCATGCCACCCCAGTTTAGACCTGGCCATATGCAAATCAGTCTTGACCCTGTGCCGCATGGGAACAGTCCAGCCCGAACTGCCAAGCCAGGTCCTTCCTGGACTGGAAACAAGCATCCTAGGACCGGTTTCGGGGTTTCACCCCTCTTCAGCCACGATAGCTTGATTCCAGTGGCACAGTGAGCCCAGGACCCACGTCTGGGCATACCTGGAGCACTTAGGGCGAGAAAGCAAAAGACACACAATTGATGGATGGAATGCAGAACAAATCAAAACATTCACCCCCAGTCAAGAGATCTGGGTTAAATCCATCATTCTTTTGCTCACCATGCCACCCCAGTTTAGACGTGGCCATATGCAAATCAGTCTTGACCCTGTGCCGCATGGGAACAGTCCAGCCCGAACTGCCAAGCCAGGTCCTTCCTGGACCGGAAACAAGCATCCTAGGACCGGTTTCGGGGTTTTACCCCTCTTCAGCCAGGATAGCTTGATTCCAGTGGCACAGTGAGCCCAGGACCCACGTCTGGGCATACCTGGCGCACTTAGGGCGAGAAAGCAAAAGACACACAATTGATGGACAGAATGCAGAACAAATCAAAACATTCACCCCCAGTCAAGAGATCTGGGTTAAATCCATCATTCTTTTGCTCACCATGCCTCCCCAGTTTAGACCTGGCCATATGCAAATCAGTCTTGACCCTGTGCCGCATGGGAACAGTCCAGCCCGAACTGCCAAGCCAGGTCCTTCCTGGACCGGAAACAAGCATCCTAGGACCGGTTTCGGGGTTTCACCCCTCTTCAGCCAGGAGTGGGACGGGTATGCCCAGATTTGCATATGGCTGGGTCTAAACTGGAATGGCATGGTGAGCAAAAAAACGATGGATTTAGGCCCAGATCTCTGTACTGGGGTGAATGTATGACATTGTTCTGCATTCTGTCCATCAATTGTTCTTTTTGCATTTGTCACCCCGAGTGGGACGGGTATGCCCAGACGTGGGTCCCGTGCTCTCCATGCCACTGGAGTCAAGATATCCTGGCTGATGAGGGCTGAAAGCCCGAAACCAGTCCTAGGATGCTTGTTTCCAGTCCAGGGAGGACCTGGCCTGGCAGTTCGGGCTGGACTGTTCCCATTGGGCGCAGGGTCAAGACTGATTTGCATATGGCTGGGTCCAAACTGGAATGGCATGGTGAGCAAAAAAACGATGGATTTAGGCCCAGATCTCTGTACTGGGGTGAATGTATGACATTGTTCTGCATTCTGTCCATCAATTGTTCTTTTTTGATTTACATATAAAACATTTTATTAAAACCAAACAACAACAAATAAAACTATGTACAGCCATGTCGTGTCATCGCTGGACCATTTGTGAATCACAGCCTGTAAGACAAAAAGAAAGATAAGATGGTGCGTCATGCGTCCAGCAAAGGAGAAAGAGAAAGAGAGAGAGTGAGGGAGAAAGAGAGAAACAAAGAAAGAGTGAGAGAGAGAGGAAGACAAAGAAATAGAGAAAGAGTGAGAGAGAGAAAGAGAGAAATAGTGTGAGAAAGGAAGAGAGAGAGAGAAAGAGTGAGAGAGGAAGAGAGAGAGAAAGAGTGAGAGAGAGGAAGAGAGAGAGGAAGAGTGAGAGAAAGGAGAGAGAGTGAGAGAGAGGAAGACAGAAAAAGACAGAGAAAGAGTGAGAGAGAAAGAGTAAGATACAAGGAAAAGAGAGAGAGAGAAACAGTGTGAGAGAGAGGTAGAGAGAAAGAGAGAAAGAGTGAGAGAGAGGAAGAGAGAGAAAGAAAGAATGAGAGAGAGGAACAGACAGAGAAACAGAGAAAGTGTGAGAGAGAGAAAGGAAGAGATGGAGAGGGAGTGTTGACACTGGAGAAAATCTTCGCAGCTTACCTTTGTGCCTCCGGTGTGTCTTCAACCACGTGCCGGGACATAGTGCACCCTTAAGTTTAGTGATCTGAAAGATAGTATAGAATTAGTAATTGCAGAGTACATACAACTGCACACGCCTAATTATCTGTTTCGGCAATGCGCACTCAGGCTGCTGCAGCCCATCCACTCCCACTGCTCGGAGGTGTCTGTGCGCTCTTGTGTGCCCAGGCTGCTGCACACTATCCACTCCCACCGCCCAGAGGTTACTGCCCGCTGCTGCGGAAAGAAGTATCTCTGCTCACCTTCCGCCACCGGCGTGAGTGTAAGAGGGTGCACCACGTGCTGAAGCAACTTTGTCAGGCGTTGTCAGGATGGCAACGCATCATCGCAGTTTGTACACGTGTTCAGCTGTGGTGGTGTGGGGGGGACGTCGATTCGTGAATCACAGCCTGTTAGATAAAAAGCAAGATAGGATTGTGCGTCATTCGTCCATCAAAGGAGAGAGAAAGAGAGAGAGAGAGAGAGAAAGAAAGAGTGAGAGGAAGACAGAGAAAAAGAAAGAAGGAGTGAGAGGAAGACAGAGAGAAAGAGAGAATCAGTGGGAGTGACAGGAAGAGAGAGAGAAAAAGAAAGAAAGAGTGAGAGGAAGACAGAGAGAAAGAGTGAGAGAGACGAAGAGAGAGAGAAACAGTGAGACAGAAAGAGAGAGAAAGAGTGAGAGAGAGGAAGAGAGAGAGAAAGAGTGAGAGAGAGGAAGAGAGAGAGAGAAAGAGTGAGAGAAAGGAAGAGAGAGAAAGAAAGATTGAGAGTGAGGAAGAGAGAAAGTGTGAGAGAGAGGAAGAGAGAAAGAGAGAAACAGTGTGAGAGAGAGGAAGAGAGAGAGAAACAGTGTGAGAGAGAGGAAGAGAGAGAGAAAAAGTGAGAAAGGAAGAGAGAGAAAGAAAGGATGAGAAAGAGAGGAAGAGACAGAGAAAGAGAGAAAGAGTGTGAGAGAGAGAAAGGAAGAGAGAGAGTGAGAGAGAGAGAAAGAGTGTGAGTGACAGAAAGGAAGAGAGGGAGAGTGAGTGTTGACACTGTGGAGAAAATCCTCACAGCTCACCTTTCT
Source organism: Calotriton arnoldi (assembly GCA_963921515.1). Classification (NCBI taxonomy): domain Eukaryota; kingdom Metazoa; phylum Chordata; class Amphibia; order Caudata; family Salamandridae; genus Calotriton; species Calotriton arnoldi. The sequence continues at coordinate 1,508,260 of CAWUFW010000494.1, read as the reverse complement.
GTCACCGGTGTGTCTCCAACCACGTGCCGGGATATAGGGCAGCCCTCAAGCTTAGTCATCTGAAACATAAAAATGGAATCAGTAATGGATGAGTACATACAACTGCGTATGCCTAAATCGCTGTCCCGACTTTGTGTATCCAGGCTAGTGTACCCCATCCACTTCCACTGCCCAGAGGTGTCTACCCGCTGCTGTACACCCAGGCTGCTGCAGTCCATCCACTCCCACTGCCCAGAGGTGTATGACAGCCGCTGCGCACCCAGGCTGCTGCACCCCATGCACTCCCACTGCCCGGAGGTGACTGCGTGCTGCTGCGCACCCAGGCTGCTGCACCCCATCCACTCCCACTGCCCGGAGGTGACTGCCCGCCGCTGCGCAAACAAGCCTCTCTGCTCACCTTACACCACCGGCGTGTGTCGAAGAGGGTCCACCACTTGCCGAATACACCTCCTCACCCGTTGTGTACACTCGGAGAGCGGAGCTCACAATTCAGGTTGAGTGTTGATTGCAGGATTGCAACGCTTCATCGCAGGCCTGCAAGACAAAAAGCAAGATAAGCTTGTGTGTCATGCATCCATCAAAGGAGAGAGAAAGAGAGATAGAGAGAGAAAGAAAGAGTGAGAGGAGGACAGAGAGAAAAAGAAAGAAGGAGTGAGAGGAAGACAGAGAGAAAGAGAGAAACAGTGGGAGTGACAGGAAGAGAGAGAGAAAAAGAAAGAAAGAGTGAGAGGAAGACAAAGAGAAAGAGTGAGAGAAGAAGAGAGAGAGAAAGAGTGTGAAGGAGAGAAAGGAAGAGATGAAGAGGGACAGTGAGTGCTGTGTCTCCAACCACGTGCCGGGACCTAGTAGACCTAGTGGAGCCCTCAAGCTCCCACATCTAAACATAGTACAGAATTAGTAATCGGAGAGTATATACGATTGCGTACGCCTAAATCGCTGTGCCGCCTTTGTGTATCCACTCCCGCCGCCCAGACGTATTTGCCCACTGCTGCGCACCCAGGCCTCACTGCTCACCTTTTCACGGACAGGGCACCCTCCGCATCATGCAGTCCCGCTCCGCAGGCCAACAGGTCTCACATTTGGTGCTGCGTCTTGATTTTGCCATGCCAGAGGACATACTAGTGCACCTATCATCATCGCAGGTTGCACACCCGCTCAGTCCTTGCAGTACCACTAACTCAGTGAACAGTGAGGCCACGCACGTGGTGGTAGGCCTCCCTGTACGGTGGCTCATGCCTACACTGCGGTCCAGCAGGGCACACAAAACCTGAGCTGTCCAGACCGCCGGGACGGGCCATCTCCGCAGGCTGTACACCCGCTCAGCAGTTACGGTACCCGTACCTCAGTGGACCGAAAGTCACCGTCACGTGCCGGTGTGCCTGTGCCGGCCGCAGTGCATCCGGTGCGAGCAACTCTGAAATGGCATAGAGCACGTGCACCCGATCTTTTTTATTGGCAGGGTCACGTGTCCTGTGACGCCTGTGCTGGATGGGTGTGGTGTGGGTGTATACTAGCCGTGAGGGAGTAGCTGTGGCATACTGACAACTAGGGTGTGACCAGCAGATCACTGCAATGAAAATCTGGGCCATGTAGCGTTGTTGTCCTTCCCTGTAAGCGTAAGCGGAGTGGGCTGGCCTGGCGTATGCCAGTTCTGCGTGAGGCTGTGAAGAATGACTCCGGAGCTATGGGCGTGGCTCCATCGTGAGCTGTATGAGGAATCAACTGATGCAGCACTGTTGCCAGATTGGGCTAGATCACGCACAATTGGGCTATATTTTTCCCGGTTGTGCGGTAAAATTTAGGTTTGTGCTAGTTGCCAGATTATAAATATATATACAGCGCTCCAGCAAACTAGTATGTTAAAGCGCTTTATTAGACAAATATTTACTTGGCAGCCTGCTGCAACATCAATTCCAATCCATTCACCGCCTGCTTGACGATGTCCCTGCCCCTCCTTCCTTAAAGTAGCAATATTGGGCTAGTTTGGGCTACTTTTTGGTTGTCTTTGGGCTAGAGAATGCTTACAAAATCTTGCAACACTGGCATACCGGTGTTTTTGTTGTAGTGCTGCCGTCACCCGGGTTGCAAGCGTCAATGTGTCACTCTGTGAGCCGAAGTCCCTGAACATGGCCAACATGGAAGGTACGGGGAATCACTGACCCTACATTCATCCATAGTTCCACACAAGAAAGATGGTGGACATGACACATCTGTGTGGGTGTGAATGTTTATTGCACATTCAGTGCAGTATTGCAGCTGTAGCAATACTGGGCCATGCAAAATCCAAATTTCAGTTTTTGGTACATGGAGGGCAGCCAATTAGAGACAAGCTCGTTGTCGGAGTTAGGGTGCGCCAACATAAGTACTTATACAATCACTCCGCCAATCCCCACGCACTTATAAATTCACTATACACTCTCCTTGCAGTACTCTAATCATCCAGTCTCTACGTACGTACTTGTACAATGACCGAGACAAAGTTACATAACCAAAGTTTTCTCCCACTGTCAAAGGTAAGTTGGTTGCATACGCTGTCCAGAGCACAATGTAATGTGGTAGGGCCCAGGGGCAGCATGTTGCATACATAATGAACACACGGACACAGATAGATAGTGGAACTGGATACGAGCACGTGCACTCAACTCCTTTTTATTACCAGGGTCACATGTCCAGTGACGTCTGTGCTGGATGCGTGTGGGGTGAGTGTAAGTCAGCCCTCCGGGAATGGTTGGTGCTGGTAACAAGTACAACAGTAATCATCAGATCACAAACAGAGATTCAATCATAAAGGGTCCATGACTTGTGCTACACTAAGTTAGGGGCACCAGATCTGAAATCATACACAAAATATTCTGTCATAAAGGGTCCATCAGTTGTGGTGGACTGAGGTAGGAGCATCAGAAGCATTCCCCGTGTGCACAGCTAGCGATGATGCGTGGTCCGGGAGGGCCGCACTGGTAGCAATGTCTGTTGCCTACTGGACTGCGTCATCTGCAATCGCAACTCCATCTGAATTGTGAGCCCTGCTGTCCGCAGTGTAGATCGAAGGCAGTAGTCAGCACAGACATCGAGGAAAGCTTTTTGTCACTTCCTCTTGAGAAAATTCAACGACATAGAGTACAATTCTGTCTGCAATTAATAAATCAAGACTGAATTCAAATTGTGAGCTCTGCTGTCGGCAGTGTAGACTGCCATTCAGTGTTCCTTTGGACTTGCAAGATGAATTTGGTCATTGTACTAAAGCTATAATTGATATCAAAAAGTTCTTGAAGCAAGGATACTAAAAGGATATTATGTAGGTTTAAGGTTACGTGGCGATGACTTATGGTGCAGTGAGCTAATGGCACCTGAAGCACTCAGCGTGTGCGCATCCTGCGATGATGCGTGGTCCGTGTGGGCCGCACTGGTAGCAATGTCTTTTGTTTAATGAATTGTGCCTTAATAAGGCCACATGGCATTTACTTGGGGTGCACTGAGTTAGTGGTACCTCTGGCGCTCAGCATGTATGCAGCCTGCGATGATGCGTGGTCCGGGCGGGCCACACTGGGAGCAATGTGTCATGCCTACTGGACTCCGTCATCTGGAATCGTGACTCAATCTGAATTGTGAGCCCTGCTGTCCGAAGTGTAGATCGAAGGCAGTAGTCTGTACAGACATAACTGTGCAGTGCTGTGCCACTGTGTTCGCAGGGGGCTTGTGTTGAGGAGGCCCGCGGTCATGGCGGCAGCCACGTGGCAGGGTGAGGGTCGCCACTCTGGCAGACGCGTTGGCTTTCACACAAGTGAACCACGCCCAGAACCCCGGCCTATTTATTCACACTTCTACGCTGGAGTGGCGTACGTTTGACCAGCCCACTGCGCTTCCGCTTACAGGGGCGACGACACAGGTTCATGACCGAGATCTTCCCCACTGCCTGAGGTAACATGGTTGCGTCCACTGTCCATAACACTACAAGCACCAGCTTGTTTTTGGATCGCACAGCAGATAGGTTTAATGAACATTATAATTAGAAATTAGCATTTAAAAAACCTTAGAAATTCACTGAAAAAACCATAGGTTTCAGGGTCGTTATAGTTACAAATTATCATGTTAAAAACCTTTGAAATTCACTGAAAAAACCATAGGTTTCAGGGACGTTATAGTTACTTGCACATTTCACTCGTACAAGTGTTGTATTGATGAGTGACTGCATGTATGAGTGACTTTATGGGTGAATGAGTGGATGTGTGTGTAGACCTAGGAATCAGTGCGTGCATATGTAGTAACTGGTATTGGTGTCTGTATTGTTTCGAAAATGGTAGTCTGTATTTTAGAATGGGTGTATCAAATGTTTTATTAAGGTATGAGGAGGTGCATCAGATTTTCACGTGGATGATGTCATCAGAGATGTCATTTGAGATGTCATCAGTGATGTCACTGACCATGTCATGAATGATGTAATATGTGACGTCATCAGCAGTGCATTGTGGGGGCGTGAGTTATAGTTAGCTCAACTAACTATAACGGCCGAATTTCTATGGTTTTGTACGAGTGAAATGTGCAAGTAACTATAACGTCCCTGAAACCTATGGTTTTTTCAGTGAATTTCAAAGGTTTTTAACATGATAATTTGTAACTATAACGTCCCTGAAACCTATGGTTTTTTCAGTGAATATATATATTGTGGGACAGCTGATGTCTCTTCTAAACTTTCCTATTTTGGAATTGACAGGGTCCCAGTACATCCCCGAGGAGGTGATCGTGAAAGAAATCTTAGGCGCCTGGAATCGGAGTACATTATCCGCCTGCAAAGCAAGACCCCCGGAGGCCTCAATTGTGAGGAAGACCTTCATGTCCATTTAGGTTAGAAAAGATACTATATACAATTGGTGCCCTTAAAATATCATTAGGACACTGTATATACTGTTATCTTGCCTCTCTTAACCTGGGTTCAATTTCTATTTAATTGCTGTTTTCCAACGTAATGTGCCCAAATAGTTTATTTCCTTTTCCTTTATTTCTTCTTTTTCTGGCCTTATCTAGTTTCTCCTCCTAGATTTATTTGTTTCCTTACCATCTTTTTATTTGAGCCATCCAAATTGCTATATCGGCGTAATAGCCGCACTGTAATCCATTTTTTCAAGCGGCTGCTTGAATTTACGGTTTCTCCCACCCCACTCTTCCCCTGTTTAGCACCTAGGGTGGGTTTTAATAGTGCTCTTTTTCTTTTGTTTTCTTTTAGCTTTATGCTTTAGTTCGTGTTATATTGTTGTGTTCCTATTTTACCCGTACTTGACAAATGGGATCTGGCAGGCCTTGTATTAGGTTAATAGGGGTGTGGTGGTTTTCTTGGCCACTGTGTACCTCTGAGCCTCATGAAACTTTTTAAACATTCGCGCACTTGCGCAGTGAGGCTTTGATGTAAATGTCACTTGATTGCCATATCCCATTGCGGTGGGTACTGTATATGCATTTTTCTTATGTTTATTTTATTATGGTTCTGTTTCCACGTGATTTAGTTTGTTAACTATTATGAGCTATAAAAATGGTTATTATACCTATTTGTTCAAATCGTGATGTTAGTCTGTCTTCCAATATGAAGAGACTTCAGTTACCATGTATTTTTCTTTATGTCTATGTATTTGTCTTGTGACCTTTTGTATGAGCACTTAAATACAGCCACTTCCGGGTCAGGAAGTGACTTTGACAAAGACCGTGAGGTTGAAACGCGTCAGTCAATAAACTTTTGCTTTTGAAAAGTATCCTGAGTGCGACTTTGCCTTCTGTTGTCTGACTGAAGGATTTGTACATATATATATATATATATATATACAAAAAAGAAGCAGAGAACTCTGGGTAGTTCCCAAGTTTAGGTGGAGAGCAGCTCCTGTGTAGAGCACCCTACAACACCAGCGACACTCTGAATTTGCTCACCTCAAGACCTCAAGTATCTGCTTTTCTATCAAAGTTTTTAAGCATAGGCTTAGCACATTGCCTTCCACGCCGAGATAGAAAGGGACAAAATATCTTGCCATTTCTATAGCAAAGTCTTTAAGCATAGGATTAGCACAGTGCCATCCATGCCGAGCTGTAAAATACCAAAAGCCCTTTACCACTCCAGGCACAGTATTGCAGCTTTGAATTGGTTAAATACCATCCAAGCCAACCTGGAATGAATAAAAGCACCCCCTGACACGAGTTTCGCTATCTTTATAGCTTTTCAACAGCTCTAAAGAGCTATAATGATAGCGAAACGTGTCAGTAAATATGCATGTGAGTAAATATACACATTTATATAAACTTTTGTGCATCAGGCCCAGAATGTTAATCTCCACCAATGAAACACTGAAGGCCCTGACATGTACCGTCATTAATTGGCATCTTGTGAGAATTCATGCTAGGGCATGATGATGTCCAGATCTAATTAATTACTATTGGTATTAACAAATTGATTGGAATGGTTTTTGAAACCTGAACTATCTGACCCCTTATTGGTCACAGAAAGATGGCAAATGAGGTGCTGGAGGGGGTTGCCAGGGACACCTGCCTGCTCTGTGTTTCACCCAATCTTTGCTGTGCCATGATTTTTATGGATATGTGATTTTGTACGATGCCTAAAGCCTGTGCTTAAAGGTGTAGTTAATTACTATTAACAGTATACATACAGATATGGCAGCATTTATGACAGTGTATGTATTGTGCCATCAAAAGTGTAGCAACACTGTTAAGATGTTCATACACAATATAATTAGCATTATAGGAGCGGTGTTGTTGAAAAGTGAAGGCAGTGACAAATTAAAATATAGCAAAGAATAAGATATAGTGGGAGAACAGGGGTATGGTCAGTGACTAAGTAAAACATAGTTAGGCAATAGGAAACAGAAAAATAGACTATAACACATCTCTTTCCCTAAATGAGAAATTATATATGATGAAAGAAACTGGTTCCTAAATTTGCACACTGTACATCACTTTGCACATTCTTTGTGCCAGGAATGTCCCTCATGAGCCAGGTCCAAAAGTCTTTCCGACAACCTCATCCGTCTGCCATTAACAATGCATAACTCATTTCTTATCTCCCAGTACCATTTGATGTCATTACTACAGGTACAATATTTGAACCACCAGGCAACCACAAAACCTTGTGCTTCCAGAATGGTCCTGTCATTCTTCTGACTCAAAGAAGGTACTCCATTTATAATTGTACCCTTCTATCCCCAGCCACAATCTAGGCATTCTAAGTGTGGAAAGCTCAATCCCTTTTGTAATGGTCAGTGTATACAATGATGGCAGTACCCCACATGAAAATTGTCAAATGTCTAATACCCCCAAAACAGGCTAGAGCTTTATGCTCAACTGTTGAGTAGTTAAAATTAGATCCTTTTAAAAAACCTAGAGATGAATCACACTAGGCATTCTTTGTTGTTTACAACCTGAGCTAAGATGGTGCTTAAACCCTTCGTGCTATCGCTGGTGGTGACAATATTTTTTTTGTCTGCTTCAAAACAAAAGTTTGAGTATCGTCAACATTATTTTTTATTTTCTCAAATGCGACTTGACAATCTCCAGCCAAGAAAAGTAGATTTTTTTTCTTAAGGGTGAACCTTGAGAAACAAAGTAGCAAGTGATTTAAAAAAATTGGAATAATATTCAGCAAGCCCTAGTAACTCTTTATCACTGGGCTCTTGTGCCTTCTTTACTGCTTCTACCAGATTGTATTTTGATGTAACCCTGTCCTTTGAAAGTGTTTGTCCTAAGTAGGTTACAACCTCGATTCATATTTGCCTTTTGTCTCTCAGAATAGTGAAGCTGGCATCTTCAATTTTTTGCAAAACACATCTCAATTTTTCTTAATGTTTGGAAACATCTTTCCCATAGATCAATCTGCCATCTTAAAATCATCTGGTGGTAGGCCGATCACAAGCATATCTCATTTCAAACAAGTGGCACTGCTGAGCCTACTGAGTAGTTTATTCATTTTGGGTAGGGGGTGACAGCCTACCCATATAGTAGAGTTGAGATCCCTAATCTCTACACACAAACATATCTCCTTTCCCTCTGCTTAGTTGGTAAGGACTACTGGGGCAAGCCACTAAGAAACTGCTATCAATTAGACAGTTTTCTCTTTGACTAGTCTGTTCAATTCTTCTTCTAATGGAATCTTCATGACTGGGGTTATGTTTTTGTCTGATTTTATATTGGAAATTTTCCAGGTAATCGAGATAGTCATAGAAAACTTTGGTAAAATTGTGCATTTGTTGGACAACCTAAACGTCAAGATTTTGCCAGACTGATTCTGTGCACACCCTCAGGATATTTTGGCCTGTATCCCTGCTTGCCCACAGTGCACCATCTGGACCCCTAATATTACAGGGTGACAAATGTGTGTACAACCCTGATCTCCCAAGGAAATGTGGTAACAGATCTAGATTCCTTTCATTTGGACACTAATGCATACCCAAATGAATACACAAGAAATACTCAGCAAGGCACTTCAATATTTATTGAAGCATTGTGATTCTTGCATAAAATACGTGTGCTTATTGTAAGACTGGACACAATAATACGAATCACACTCTATCAGTGTGGAGAATACGGGATCCATATTCTCAAGTGCCAGAGTTAGAGCTCTGAGTTCTGCCTGCTGCACTGTGCAATTACCTAGTGACTGCGTGTAGGTCTTTTCAGGGTAGAATTCACCATCCTGCATACTACCCTTAACAGCGGTGCACACTGCTGAGTATTGCTGTTTTGTCCCTATAGCAGGCTGTGCAGAATCGGCAGTATAGATGATGTAATCATACTGATCAAGAGGCATGACTTCATTAGGCAGAGGGTATTCATTTTCGTGCTGTAGGTATGCTTGCGTTTGTAGAATAGGATCAAATCTGTAGTCTACATCTGTTACACTGAGAGAGTAGGCCCACTGTATCCATCTTCGATGTAATGCTTTTACGTTGGGAACTTTGGCTTTTTTTACAGCCTCTAAGGCCTGCACTTGAGTCACAGCAATTATTTGTTTCCCCTGAGCCAATGCTCTCTCTCTCTCACCACAGCAGTCTGTACCACCGTAATAATCTTTTCTGTCAGTGCAAAACACATCTCTGTATTAGTGTATAAATGCAGTTTTTATGCAATTTGTACAGTGTCTCCTTCATTAAATGTAATATAGGTATATCCTGATACACCCGTAATGATACTGATCACCAGGTTTGTTGTGTTTTCATGTGTGTGTAAGTGTTTTGAAGCTAGCATGTCAACTTGTACTGAACATAAAATCTGTGTGTGCTCAGCTGTCCAGTGTGTGCTTAAAAAGTCTGGACAGATCAAGTCATAGAATGGTTGAACCCGTTCTGCGTAATCTGGATTGTACTTTCTGCCACAATTTAGGGATCCGAATATGGATTGAAGTTTCTTCAATATGTTTGGTGATTGTAAGAGCACAACACTTCTTTATGAAGTGTGTTGCAAGGCTTTTCTCTTCACTTCACAGCTCGTGTTCCAGAAACCGGACAGTGAGGTAGGCAATCTTTGATTTTTTAAAGTGGAATTCGAAGCCCATGTGAGCAAATCCCTTAAATATGCGACGTGCTCTTGTTAAGTGTGTAGAAAGGTCATCCTCCATCAAATATATGCCATTGACATAGGGCAATGCCTGGTCATCAAATTCTTGAAGACGTTCTGTCACCTATGCTGAGAACAGCCCTGGGCTATGCTTATACCCCTGGGGCAAATGGCAGAAATGCTTTTGAGAACCCAGTGTGCTAATGTGATCTTTTTAACTATTCTTTCAGGAATAGATAGGTTCCCCAATCCTGGAAATATGCTATCATAATGCTCCTGTTAAATAAGCCTATGTTGAATGTCACTAAGTCAGAGAATTTTAGATCTATTTTGCTGCTCCCCTTCATGTTGAAGGTAGTGGAAAAATATATGCTGCATACTGAGGTCCCATAATTCCAAGCATAGTTCTGTGTTTGCTCAGAATCCCTGCAACATGGAGCCACCAACGTTTGGTCTGGTACTTATTCACAAGACCACTGAGTAGCACTTGTGCACATCCATTATACCATCTCACCGGTTACCAGAGACGTCCATGGTGGGAGGGCTTTGCCTCCTCCGGTTGTAGGATTCACCTATTGCTGTAGGTTTTTCAAGATTGAAATCTAAAAGGTTTTTGACCCGTTTTGCGCTACCATTTAGTACTATTTATGCTATATATAATGGCGCAACCAATCGCGATTCCGGTACCTTGCTGTGCGGCAGTTTCACATAATTTGACGCAACATGGAGTCCCCAATACGGGGTCTCCACTTGTTTTTGTGGTCAAGGCGGGATCCAGCATACCGCTTCAAGGTCTTTTACTCCTGGGTTACATTTCCGCTTTCATGCTTACACAGTCACTGCTGCACCGGTGGCTTATCGTCCTTATGCGGTGATTGAAGTTCCTTTTATGTCCTGGGAGCACCAGATTTGGTTTAATGGCGCCCTTCCTCACCCTATCTCATTTGCTCGTATGGGTCCCTTATGCATTGACGGGGCCTCATGGCCGTATTGGCTGGTTTTACGCCACATCCAAGTTATCGCAATGATAATGTGGCGGAGGTACGTTTGCTATACGCTCAAGTGGTTCTTCTCTATAGAAGAGTGATTCAATTCATTTCTCATACGTTTTTGGTAGCTCCGCCTGGAGCTGCGCCCCCAGTACCCATACAGGGCGGAGGCCTTGTAATAAATCCCAGCATGATTAATTCAGTGATGGGCAAGCATCCTCAAAATCGTGAGGACCTTACTTTTTGGATAGCTCAGAAGATTGAACAGCTTGATGCTATATTCCCACACACTAGCCCTGTGGAGAAGCACAGGATCCTTACTATGTGCTTACCAAATGGTCTAATTCCCCCTTTAGTTGACTGAAGCACGTGGGGGACGATGTTTGCCTCAGTGTATACACTGTGTTTTGGCACCCCCTCCATGAGCGTTCTTAAACATGTGTAAGATGAACACGGGGCAGGTCCAGCCCTGGATTTGGGGATGAAATTAGTGGGTATTTTTCCCATAGTATCCAATATGATTCATGTTAATATTAAAGGTGAAGGAGTTTGCTTACAAGTTTGCCAACGCCTAGCAGCGGTTGTGGACGTGAATCGGGAGCGTCAGTTTCCGATTATTATTGCTGATGTTTATACATCTTTGCGACGCAATAATTTGGGAGTCAGACCATCTACCCAATCTCAGGGTAAACCCCCTCCTGACAAGAAGGGTCCTCCTGTCCTTCCAAAGAAGACATGGGACAGAAAAAAACAGCAACAGAAGCCTCAGTCTCATGCTGTTTCTCCTCCACCTGACACTTCTGAACGCTGATATGATTTAGGCATTCGCTCTAAAATTAAGACATCTGAGAGGTTCCAGGATCCTGATCGTTCCCTTCAGGAATCGTCGGATCAACAATTTGGTGGAGGGCATGACAGGATCGCAGACAGGGTGAGTCCACGCAGCAAAGGCGAGACCCGCCGCACCAGCTTGACATGAAAGTCAACCCGGAGAAACCACCTCAATATCGAGCCCTATTTCAAAAGAAAAAGGTTGCCGCCTTGACAGCGAAATATGCCGCAGACTGTGATAACCCAGGACAGGAGTTGGGCGGTGCCTCTCCTCGACAGCCCGGTGGAAGTTACCGTAGTTTGCCAAACACTCCACCAGTTTCAGGAGGCGAAAGCAACTGACACATTTATACTTATCAGTTGACTACTGACAAAGTACCCTTTGTAACTATTCCAACAGTTGGTGATCATTTGATTCCCAACAAAGGCCGCAGACTTTCGCTAATTGTGGCCAGCCATGAAGGCATGGCTTCTGCTCACGCAGGCGTGCCGGCGACAATTTTGCTTTTACAGCAATGCTATTGGTGGTGCGGTTTATGCCAACAAACTCGCAAATATGTGCTTTGATGTGACATTTGTCAGCAAATCAAGAGTTCTACTGTTTCACGCCCGCCACAGACTAATCTTTTCATTTCTAATCATCCCTTTGGATGTATTTATCTTGATCATTGTGGTCCTCTAACATCCGATACTGCTTTCAAATATATCTTGGTTGCAGGTGATTCATGCACTAGGTTCCTCTGGGTTTGTCCGCAGCGCTGTGCTGACACTCGTACTGTTATAAAAGATTTGCATGTCTTTGTAGGGACTTATGCCTTGGCACCCTCCATTCAGACCAAGGTCCGGCATTTGCCTCTAAGGCTTACCATGATTCAATGAAGTCTATGGGAGTGCAGGTGCATTTCTCGTCTCCATTTAGGCCCAAGGGCAACCCTGTTGTGGAGCGGATGAACCGTGACTTAAAGCAGTCTTTAACAGCAAGGGTACTAGGTACGGGCCGTGACTGGTTAACTCAGTCAGTCATAAACTTTATTCGGATTTACACATAAATCCATAAAAGCACAAGAAAAAAGACAGCTCGCTTTACAGCCTACAACGTGCATTTACATAACATCATTATTAATACAAGAGATTAAAAAAAATGTTATAAAATATACAGTTCCGGATAAAAACACATAAAAAGCCCAAGTCCATTTTGTACAAACAAACGTGCAAAGTACAAGCAGAAATTCAATCAAGTGAATAGGATAAGGATAGAAGATAAAAAGACCTCAGCATTTTGACCGAGCCTAAAAGTGTGGAGAGGCAAGGCCAGGTAAATACTGTTGAACCTTAGGGCCATGTCACTAACTGACAGTACTAAAGTGCAGGGTCTTCCTAATGCTCATGCAGGCCCATAAAAACGCAGCAACTGAGCAACATATAAAAGGGTCTGGGAGAGATTTAAAAAAATATAATGCTACTCACAATTGTCTAAAATTACGGCTTTTTAAAATTGGGAAAATATACTTTGCTCGAGCCAATTTATAAAAAGTGCAAAATAAAACAATATGAAGATCAGACTGCTTTGATATCATATCACAGGGGCAAGAGGATAGGTCAGAATAGGTATACTTATTAGCGGGAAAGCCCAACATCAACGGAATTAAGTTAATTCGGAATCTGATTAGAATGAATCTATGCTGGGAATTATTAGTAATTCCTAAATACGAATAACCTCCCTCCATGATTGGGGGTGTTTGTTGGTATAAAATCACCAGTTTCTTTAGACGATTCGATTCATAACGATCAAAGGCGGCCTTTTTCAAGTAAGATGTCTTAAGATCACACTTAGAAATGTTCTTGCAAGCACTAGGCTCCTCAAACAGTATCTTGTACCCGATGTCAGTAAGGATATTTTCCATGTAGTGTAGCCACGCTATTTTGTGCCAGTTATCTAGTCTAAGGCAATGTTTTATGATCCGTTGTGTAGGGCACACCGTATCCCTACGCCATACTGAATGCCATAACATGATTTTTTTTTTTTTTTATATCTGGACAGTGGTCCTTGTAGACGGTAGATAGAACTAGCGGAATGATTATAGAACTGAATCGATTCTATATGATTACTATCCAGCCGGATAGTCAATTTTATTCAAACTTATTCTCGAATAACAAAGCACGCAACATTATACAGTGGGATACAATCCTGTATCCAAAGACATACAAAGTGAGGCAGTTTGTGAAAATAATAATAACATGTAGAAAACATAAAAAACGAAACATTCAGGCAAAAACAAGAGGCTTGTTAATGGATATTTAGAAAAATGGAACAAGCGTGATAATAGACACAACCGTGACACATAGTATACAATTGGTTTTGTGTGCACGGTATTTTAAAAGGTCGACGACGTTTCGATCCCGTTAACAAGGATTATGGGATTATCATCAGGACTGAAATAGATCAATGCCTGAATAACATACAGAACTTGGTTGGGAGCAACCACGGGGATCACTTGGCAGTGGGGGCGGTAATTGTATGGCTGGGAGCCGCTCGGTAGCAGTCGGCGGATGCCGGGAAGGTAGGCGCCGGTGATAGGCAACAAGGAGAATGCCTTTGTGGCATGAGATCACGGGCGTGCCATTGAAGGGGAAGCATGGGGCGGAGGATAGCCGTCTATACTTGGTCGGTGAATTGGCAGCAAGGCGGATGCCTTGGTGGCGTGAGATCACGGCGGGGCCGATAGCCACGGGTCCTAGGGCGGTCAATCCGCCGTCTGGGAGAAGCTCGGTGGCACATGAGCACCCTTTTAATTCTATCAGTCAGGTAGGGCACGCTAAGCTCTAAATGACATGTATAGTTTGTAGAGGACTTAGGGAGAGAGGCTAACCTTTGACAAAGCTATCTTCCAGGCTTTGAAGAGAGGTGACAGCTGCCATACTCCAAACGCCTTCCCCGTAGGAGGCGGCAGAAACTGTTTTAGCTTGGTAGATTGTTTCAATAGTTTCAAAAGGTTTTAGTCCCAGTCTTTTAGCGAAGGCTGAGATTGCCCCTACACTTCTCTTCATCACTAGAGCCCTACTGTCGACCAGACCATTTTTGCCCAGCACAGAGACTTGTCAAAAACGACCCCAAGGTAGGGAAATGAGTCTACCTCCTCCAAAATTCGAGTGCTGCAGTGAAAGGAAGGTGTTTTTTTCCCCACCGACAATCTCGGCATAAGAATGAAGGATTTTGACTCATTTACCTGCAAATCCACTGAGGCCATGAAGGCTACCTAATCTCTAATTAAACGCTGGAGGGCCAAACCTGTTCTGGCAATCAGGACAGCGTCGTCCGCATATACCAGGATAGGAATGCTGCGGCCGCCGAAGACTGGCTAAATCACCTCTATGGGGTTCATCGTGCGCTAAATAATCTCCCTAGAAGATCTCTGGGTGGGCGGACCCTGTACAAAAAGATCTTTGGCATTAAGATGTTTGTGCCAGACATTGACTGTCTAGATGTTGTGGCTGGGTGCCGCAACATTTGATATGGATAACCACTTTGTTATGTGACAGGAACTACAAAAGCAACAAAATGCACTGACAAAAGCCCATTTGCCCTCACCTACGGATGTACTGCGCTGATTCATGTTGCTGGCTGGCTACCGCAAATTGGTGATCTGGTCCGGGAAAAGTGGCCAACAAGAAGGAATTTGGTCCCACATACCGTGCTCTGGTCCCAGTCCTTGGCCTTAAGGGTACAAGAACTGTGATTTTACCTCCACTACCTGGATATAGAGACAATCACATTATTTCCATTTAACATGTCAAGTTATACCATATGGCCGATATTCAATAGTATGCCTACAAATATCCCATGTCGGGACATTTCGTTACAACTTATGAACTCTGTTAGTGCTAATTCTCCCAGGCTGCCAGAAGGGGAGGTCGAGTCTTCAGTTGACAAATTATCAGTTTTACCTTCTACATATTCGACCCTGAAAGGCACTTATACTTCCCCGCCTGTGGAACTCCCAGAGACGCAACTACGTTCAACTTCTAATACTGAACAGTCTCCATTGTTTCAACTCAGTTCCAGCGGTTATTAAAACGACCAAGATAATTTTTCTTCAAACACTTCTTCTTTGTCTTCTGCTATCTCAATGCCTCATGCACGGATTTGTGTATTCATCGCAGAGTTAAAACAAACTTATCTGGTCCCACCTTGGACTTACATCTGGATTGTCTTTTCCATGGTATTCTTTTTCATGTGGATTGGATTTGTGACTCTGTTTTTCCATTTGATTAATGGCCACTACCTACCCGAACGCTCTGCAGTGGAACTGGTCGACGGAGTATTAGCTCCACATTCTTCCTCCCATAAAATAAAAAGAGACCAAGCCCTTGTTAATATTTTGGCAGTGCCAATCACTGATGGCATTGTGTGGGCTAAAGTGCCATTCGATGTATATGGTCCTACGGAGACCCCACAGATACTATATGCCTTCCGTGTTTACTTAGGTGATGTCGCTATACTTGGATTGCATTCAGATGATTGGGATGTAAATGCTGTCAATTCTTTGTTTTCTTATTTGCAATATTACACTGTCTTTGATACAGAGGAATTATATATGAATTCCGCTAATTATGCTGATTTATTTTGTTACCAACATTATGGGTGTTAGAACTGGGGGTCTCTAGTTGGCAATGGTATACACCTTTGACCAAATAGGGACCCTTGCTTCTAGTCAGGGAAAGGGGGATTACACTGCTGGATAACCCCTGCTCACCCCCTTGGTAGCTTGGCACGAGCAGACAGGCTTATCTCAGAGGCAGTGTGTTAAGCATTTGTGAGCACATACAGTAATACAGTAAAAACACTACAGATGGACACCGCACAGGTTTTATAAAAATAAGTATTCTTTATATAGAGTTAACACAAGACCACAAATGATAAAAATCCACAATACTGTACTCAAAATAGACTTAAAGATGGTAGAAGTAATTTAGTTCAAGATGATGATAAATGCAACACGTTTCTCACAAAAGTACCTTGGATGCGTAACGCAAAACAAACAAAGGGTCCGCAGGGAGGGCGATGCAGCAAGCAGGCGCCTCGATGCGGTGCGACGATCCGGTGTGATGCGATGAGAGTGCGCCCTTGATGCGATGCAACGACGTGGAGATGATGCGTGCATGCCCGACGGCCGTGCGGCGAACTCTGTACCTTTGGAGCTGCGACAGGCCCTGCGACACACCTCTCCGGTGATGCAACGGCAGGCAGCTGCGACGGTGACACGCTTCTCCGGTGATGCGATGGCAACTCTTGCGGTGGCGACACGCTTCCCTGGTGATGCGACGGCAGGCAGTTGCGACGAAGACACGCTTCTCCGGTGATGTGACGGCAGGCAGCTGCGACAAAGACATGCTTCTCTGGGGATGCGGCGGCGGCCTCCGCGGCGGCAACACGCTTCTCCGGCGATGCGACGGCAACAGCTGCGACACGCTTCTTCTCATTGAGTCGCGCTTCCAGCTCCCAGCGACACGCAGGCTACTGCAGATAGAATCCCCAGCAAGGGAATTCAGGAGGGAGCTGGTGGTGACTTCAGCAGGAGGCAAGCTCTACTTCAAGCCCTTGGAGAAATATTCTGCAAGATGATGAAAGTTCTTTGAAAGTTCCTTCTCATTTCCTTGGCAATGAAGACCACTGCAGGCCAACCCAGCAAACAGCACACTGGCAGAGGGGCAGTCCAAACTCCTGCAGCTTCCTTGGTTCTTCTCCTTGGCAAAGGTTTGTCTTGTGTTCCCAGAAGTGATCTAAAGTTCTGGGGTCTGGGTCCCCCTTTTTATACCCATAAATCCTTTGTCTCTGAAGTCAGACAGTGTCTGTACCTAGTCCAAACCAGTTCTGGGTGCATTCTGCCAGTGCACAACTTCTTCCTTTGTCAGTGTGGGCCAGGGTCATCAGACACACCACATGAGGTGGAGCCAGCATTGTGGAAGGCAGGCACAGCCCTATTCAGGCCCTTGTGCTACTCCTTCTACCACTCCTCATGCAGATAGGTCTATTCAGCCTAGTGCTGACTCACCCTGTCTCCTGAAGTCCCACAGCCCCTGTCACTGCGACAGCGACATGCTTCTCCGGTGATGCGACGGTGACCCTTGCGGTGGCGACACGCTTACCCGGTGATGCGACGCCAGGCAGTTGCGACGAAGACACGCTTCTCCAGTGATGCGACGGCAGGCAGCTGCGACGAAGACACACTTCTCTGGGGATGCGGCGGCGGCCTCTGCGGCAGCGACACGCTTCTCCGGCGATGTGACGGCAACAGCTGCGACAGCGACACGCTTCTTCTCATTGAGTCGCACTTCCAGCTCCCAGCGACACGCAGGCTTCTGCAGACAGAATCCCCAGCAAGGGAATTTAGGAGGGAGCTGGTGGTGAAGTCTTGTAGCCCTGAGACTTCAGCAGGAGGCAAGCTCTAGTTCAAGCCCTTGGAGAAATATTCTGCAAGATGATGAAAGTTCTTTGAAAGTTCCTTCTCTTTTCCTTGGAAATGAAGACCACTGCAGGCCAACCCAGCAAACAGCACACTGGCAGAGGGGCAGTCCAAACTCCTGCAGCTTCCTTGGTTCTTCTCCTTGGCAAAGGTTCGTCTTGTGTTCCCATAAGTGATCTAAAGTTCTGGGGTCTGGGTCCCCCTTTTTATACCCATAAATCCTTTGTCTCTGAAGTCAGAGAGTGTCTGTACCTAGTCCAAACCATTTCTGGGTGTATTCTGCCAGTGCACAACTTCTTCCTTTGTCAGTGTGGGCAGGGTCATCATTGGAGCCAGCATTGTGGAAGGCAGGCACAGCCCTATTCAGGCCCAGGTGTTACTCCTCCCACCACTCCTCATGCAGATAGGTCTATTCAGCCTGGTGCTGACTCACCCTGTCTCCTGGAGTCCCCCAGCCCCTATCACTCACAAAACCAGACATACAATACACAAGCTAGCAGAGGCAGGCTGGATGGTTAGGCAAGAAAATACCTACTTTCTAAAAGTGGTATTTTCAAACACAGAATGTTAAAACCAACTTCACTAAAAGATGTATTTTATCATTCTGAGTTCAGGCATACTAAATTCGAATTTCTACCATGTTCCCTGGGTCAGTTAGGATTATAAGATGTTATAATCAAGCTGCCCATTCTGGCCTATGGGGACAGGTAGCCTTGCAATAGTGAAAAACGAAATTGGCTGTAATTCACTATCAGGACATGCTACACACATCAGGGCATGTCCTACCTTTTACATACAATGCACCTTGCCCTTGGGTCTACCTTAGGGGTAACTGATATATAGAAAAGGGAAGGTTTAGGGACTGGCAAGTGGGTGCACTTGCCAAGTCGACATGGCAGTCCCAGACTGCACACAAGCTCTGCAATGGCAGGCCTGAGCTACACTTTGCAAGCTGCTTCTGTGGGTGGCACAACCAGTGCTGCAAGCCCACCAGCAGCATTTGATTTACAGGCCCTGGGCACCCATGGTGCACTATACTAGGGTCTGACAAGTAAATCAAATAATCCAATCATGGCGTCACTAATCCATACATCAATTTACAATAGGGAGCACTTGCACTGTGGCACTGAATAGCAGTGGCACAGTGCCCAAAGCATCTAAACCAGCAACACATATCAAAAACAGAGGAGGCAATCAGTAAAACAAATGGAAGGGAGACTCACGCCAATGGTACCAGGTCTAACACGTGTCCCCTCCAGCTGAAATGTGGGGAGGACTACCCAACCCCTTGGGAGTTCTCTTCACTAAGGCGGAAAAACTGGACAGACCATCAGCATTGGCGTGTTCTGTACCAGGGCGGTGTTCCACCGTGAAGTCCATCCCCTGTAGGGAAATGGACCACCTCAACAGCTTTGGATTCTCACCCCTCATCTGCATCAACCATCTGAGGGGCCTGTGGTCTGTCTGAACCCGGAAGTGAGTCCCAAACAGGTATGGTCTCAACTTCTTCAATGCCCAGACCACAGCAAATGCCTCACGCTCAATTGCACTCCACCTCTGTTCCCGTGGAAGTAACCTCCTACTGATGAAGGCTACAGGTTGGTCTAGGCCCTCCTCATTAATCTGTGATAGAACAGCCCCCACACCATGCTCTGAAGCGTCTGTTTGGACAATAAATTCCTTTGAGAAGTTGGGCGCCTGAAGCACGGGTGCTGTGCACATGGCAATCTTCAGGGCATCGAAAGCCTTCTGACAGGTGTCAGTCCAGTTCACTTTCTTGGGCTGCTTCCTGGAAGTCAGATCAGTCAAGGGTGCAACAATGTTGCCATACCCCTTGACAAACCTCCTGTAGTACCCTGTGAGTCCTAAAAAGGCTCTCACCTGTGTCTGGGTCTTGGGGGGTTCCCATGCCAGGATGGTATCAATCTTGGATTGTAGGGGCACCACCTGGCCGCTCCCCACCTGGTGCCCCAAGTACACCACAGAACCCTGCCCGATCTAGCACTTACTCGCCTTGATCGTGAGGCCTGCCTTTCGCAGTGCCATCAACACTTCCCAGAGGTGGTGCAGATGTTCTTCCCAACTGGCGCTGAACACTGCAATGTCATCCAGGTAGGCGGCACTGAAATCCTCCAGTCCAGCCAACACCTGGATGACCAACCTCTGAAAGGTGGCAGGGGCATTCTTCATCCCAAAGGGCATAACCCGGAATTGGTAGTGCCCATCTGGTGTGGAGAATGCTGACCTCTCTTTGGCCCCATCAGTTAAGGCGATCTGCCAGTACCCAGACGTTAAATCAAACGTTCTGAGGTACCGGGCAGCCCCCAACCGATCAATGAGCTCATCGGCTCTGGGGATGGGGTGCGCGTCAGTCCTGGTGACTGAATTGAGTCCTCGGTAGTCCACACAGAACCGGAGTTCGGGTGTGGCACCAGGCGCGGCAGCTTTTGGGACCAAGACCACTGGGCTGGCCCAAGGGCTGTGAGAGGACTCAATCACCCCTAAGGCAAACATCTTGGAGACCTCCTCCTTGATGTGAACTCTGACCCTGTCAGTCACTCTGTAAGCCTTGTGCTTCACAGGAGGACTGTCCCCAGTATCCACGTCATGGATGCACCACTCAGTGACACCAGGAACTAGGGAGAACAAATCAGAGAATTGTCCCAACAATTGGCGACAATCTTGCTGCTGTTCAGGGGTCAGTGTGGCAGAGAGGTTCACACCCTCCACTGACCCATCTTGCTCTGTTGCAGACAGGAGGTCAGGAAGAGGCTCGGTCTCCTCCTCCATTCCATCATCTGTCGCTAGGAGCATGCCCACTTTGGACCTTTCTAAGTGGGGCTTCAGGCAGTTAACATGCAGGACCCGCAAAGGGTTCCTAGGAGACCGCTAGTTCACCAGGTAGGTGACATCACTCTTGCGCTCCACCCCCTCAAATGGTCCGGTCCACCTGTCCGGGAGCGCACAGGGCTCTACAGGGGCCATGACCGAAACTTTCTGCCCAGGTTGAAGCTCAATCAGAGGCATTCTGATCGTACCACCGCTTCATTTCCTCCTGGCTGGCTTCCAGATTCGCCTGAGCGAGTTGTCTGAATCGCCTAGTCTGGTTCCTGAAGGCCAGCATGTAACTGTATACATCCTGGGGAGGTTTCCTGGGAGATTGCTCCCAGCCTTCCTTGACCAGACTCAAAGGTCCTCTTACCGGGTGACCATACAGCAGTTCAAAGGGACTGAACCCTAAGGACTTCTGTGGCACCTCACGGTAAGCAAAAAGCAGGCATGGCAAAAGGACGTCCCATTTACGCCTCATAGGTTCCTCAAGACCCATGATCATGCCTTTAAGGGTCCGGTTGAATCTCTCAACCAGCCCATTACCTTGGGGGTGGTAAGGAGTGGTGAACTTATAGGTAACACCGCACTCCTGCCACAGAGACTTCATATAGTTAGATATGAAGTTTGTATCATGGTCTGACACCACCTCTCTGGGGAACCCCACACAGGAGAAAATCCCCATCAGTGCACGTCCCACCACGGGGGCTGTCACTGTCCCCCGTGGGCTTCCGGGTACCGGGTAGCATGGTCCACCAAGACCAGGATAAACCTGTTGCCCATGGCTGTCTTGGGGTCCAGAGGCCCCACAATGTCAATGCCCACCTGTTCAAAGGGGGTACTGACTACAGGGAAAGGTTGGAGAGGAGCCTTGCACTTCCTTGCACTTTTCCCACTTGCCTGGCAAGTTTGACAAGTCCTACAATGAGTATCTGAACTCTTGCGCATCTGGGGCCAATAAAAGTGGGTGACAAGCCTTTCAAAGGTCTTGTCCTGCCCCAGATGTCCAGCTAAAGGCACATCATGAGCCAAACCCAGTAGGAAGGCTCTGAAGCGCTGGGGTACCACCAGCACACGGGCTGACCCAGGCTCAGCAACCTTAGGCTCGCTATACAGGAGGTCGTTCTCCCAGTGGATCCAGTGTGATCCAGACTGATCACCTGCTGCCTGGTTTGTGGCCTGTTGCCACAAACCCACAAGAGAAGGGCACTTCTTCTGCTCCTCACAAAATTCCTCCCTGGAGGGGCCTCCTTCTTGCTGCCAATGGGTCAGCTCAGGCAGGTCCCCCAGTTCGGCCACTTGTTCCCCTGTAGGTTCCAGGGCATCCCCCTCAAGGTCTGCCTCCTCCTGGACCGTGGGAACTATGGGGCCGGTTTCCCGTGCCCCCTACCTCTTCTCTTTAAAGCAGGGGTCTGGGCCATATTTTCAGGCTCCAGAACCTCTTCAACACCCTTACTGGCTGCCATAGACCGAGTGGTCACACACGCCCACTGAGGCAGACCCAACATCTCCAGATGAGACCTTCTCTCCACCTTAGCCCAACGGGAGCTCTCTAAATCATTGCCCAACAGACAATCAACAGGCATTGCTGGCCTCACAGCTACTTGATGAGTACCTGAGACTCCCCCCCACTCAAAGGGAACTTGAGTCACCTCACACTGGCTCTGCGAGTTGTCCGCGGCAACTACAGGGAAGAATGCATGGGGGATAACCTGCTCTCTAGACACCAGCCGGCAATTGACAGCTGTCACACTAGCCCCAGTGTCTCTGAGAGCTTCCACCCTATGGCCATTGATGGTCACCCACTGCCTGTACTTCTTAGTGTTATCAGGCAGCTGGGTCTCAGGGATCATCTCAAAGTCTCCTAGCGAGACAAGGGACATATCTGCGGGACCCCACCCACCTTGGGCACCCATCTCCTCCCCCCCAGGGCTACACTCGCCATCTGACGGGGTGGTGCACGTGGTGGTGCTTTGGAATCCCTCATGGGACACTGTGCATCATACCAACGGTGGCCCACTTGACCACACATAAAGCACTTAGAGGGTCCACTGTGAACAGGTTTACCTGTCGGGGCCTCTTGCTTTTTCTCAGGGGGAGGCTGGGAACCCTTCCCTTGGTTCCCTTGGGAATTACTTTGGGGCCCTTTCTGGAACTCCCTCTGTTTACCCTTGTCCCCCCACTCTTCTGCTGGGGACCCTGCCCACCTTTGGCGGAGTCTCCCACGTGACCCTTGTGGACCCGGGTGCTGACCCAGCGGTCCCCCTCCTCAGCAAGCTTCCTAGGATTAGTTAACTTGCTATCAATAAGGTGCTGGCGTAGCTCTGGAAAACAATTAGCAGACAAGTGCTCCCATGCAAACAAATCATAGAGCGCTTCAAAAGTATCCACTTTGCTACCCTTCACCCAACCATCCATAGCTCTGCAAAAGAAAGACTGATATTCCACCCAGGTAGTTGCCTCCAGCTTCTTACAATTCCTAAACCTCTGTCTATAGAGTTCTGGGGTCAACCCATACCTTGTCATCAGGGCTTCCTTCATGTGGGCATAAGACATCCTATTCTCACTGGGTAGGTCTAACAACGTATCCCTCCCCTCACTCACAAAGCGGCCCCACAACCCCGCTCCCCAATCCTTCTCAGGGACCCGGTGGGCCAACATTGCTATCTCATAGGCTTCAAACCACTGCCCAATGTCTTCCTGTCTGTGGAATTCCTTTATGACGTCCTTGGGGATATGGACTCTGCTTTCTGCAGGCACAGATGGTGCGCTGCCACCAGAGGGATTGATTTCTAAGCCTTTTGCTTTGAGGTCTAATTCCCTCAACATTCTTTCATGTTCCAACCTCATTCTCTCTCTCTCCAAGGACAACCTGCTATTCTCTAGGTCCCTCTGACCCTCCATTTTGAACCTGGCCATCTCCAGCGTGTGCACCCTGTCTCTTTCCCTGTCTTCCAGCTCTCCTGGGGACGGGCCTTTGGAAGAGACGCTACTGCCAGGCGGGGACAGTACCCCTTCCCTGGCTGGAATCAATGGTATATTCAGCTGCCCCTCTGCATCCCCCACTGGCTCCACCACCAGTTCAGGGGTATTTCTTGCTTCCACCCAGGCCCTCAGCGCCTTTTGGTATTCATCCTTTTTGGCAATGCCTGGGTAGCAATTTTAAATTTTTTGCAAAAGCGCTTTAGCTGTTTCACATTGTAGGTTTCCAACCTCTCTTCCTCAAAATCTAGATCCATAGATGCAAGAGATGCTGGTCGGCTCATGGTAGTAAGAATTGGCAGTTCTCAGAAATAAAATAACAGTCCAAGGAGAAAAACAATTCTACCAAAAAAGTATGTGGTTGTGTTTGGTCTGCACTCACTAGTAGTGTACACCAATCACTGAATATGAGTCACAAATGCAAGTCCAGAATCCTCACCGCTGACCACCAATGTTAGAACTGGGGGTCTCTAGTTGGCAATGGTATACACCTTTGACCAAATAGGGACCCTTGCTTCTAGTCAGGGAAAGGGGGATTACACTACTGGATAACCCCTGCTCACCCCCTTGGTAGCTTGGCACGAGCAGACAGGCTTATCTCAGAGGCAGTGTGTTAAGAATTTGTGAGCACATACAGTAATACAGTGAAAACACTACAGATGGACACCACACAGGTTTTATTAAAATAAGTATTCTTTATATAGACTTAACACAAGACCACAAACGACAAAAATCCACAATACTGTACTCAAAATAGACTTAAAGATGGTAGAAGTAACTTAGTTCAAGATGACGATAAATGCGACACGTTTCTCACAAAAGTACCTTGGATGCGTAACGCAAAACAAACAAAGGGTCCGCAGGGAGGGCGATGCAGCAAGCAGGCGCCTCGATGTGGTGCGACGATCCGGTGTGATGTGATGAGAGTGCGCCCTTGATGCAATGCGACGACGTGGAGATGATGCGTGCACGCCCGATGGCTGTGCGGCAAACTCTTACCTTTGGAGCCGCAACAGGCCCTGCGACACGCCTCTCCGGTGATGCGACTGCAGGCAGCAGCGACATGCTTCTCCGGTGATGCGACGGTGACCCTTGCGGTGGCGACACGCTTACCCGGTGATGCGACGCCAGGCAGTTGCGACGAAGACACGCTTCTCCAGTGATGCGACGGCAGGCAGCTGCGACGAAGACACACTTCTCTGGGGATGCGGCGGCGGCCTCTGCGGCGGCGACACGCTTCTCCGGCGATGTGACGGCAACAGCTGCGACAGCGACACGCTTCTTCTCGTTGAGTCGCACTTCCAGCTCCCAGCGACACGCAGGCTTCTGCAGACAGAATCCCCAGCAAGGGAATTTAGGAGGGAGCTGGTGGTGAAGTCTTGTAGCCCTGAGACTTCAGCAGGAGGCAAGCTCTAGTTCAAGCCCTTGGAGAAATATTCTGCAAGATGATGAAAGTTCTTTGAAAGTTCCTTCTCCTTTCCTTGGAAATGAAGACCACTGCAGGCCAACCCAGCAAACAGCACACTGGCAGAGGGGCAGTCCAAACTCCTGCAGCTTCCTTGGTTCTTCTCCTTGGCAAAGGTTCGTCTTGTGTTCCCATAAGTGATCTAAAGTTCTGGGGTCTGGGTCCCCCTTTTTATACCCATAAATGCTTTGTCTCTGAAGTCAGAGAGTGTCTGTACCTAGTCCAAACCATTTCTGGGTGTATTCTGCCAGTGCACAACTTCTTCCTTTGTCAGTGTGGGCCAGGGTCATCATTGGAGCCAGCATTGTGGAAGGCAGGCACAGCCCTATTCAGGCCCAGGTGCTACTCCTCCCACCACTCCTCATGCAGATAGGTCTATTCAGCCTGGTGCTGACTCACCCTGTCTCCTGGAGTCCCCCAGCCCCTATCACTCACAAAACCAGACATACAATACACAAGCTAGCAGAGGCAGGCTGGATGGTTAGGCAAGAAAATACCTAATTTCTAAAAGTGGTATTTTCAAACACAGAATGTTAAAACCAACTTCACTAAAAGATTTATTTTATCATTCTGAGTTCAGGCATACTAAATTCGAATTTCTACCATGTTCCCTGGGTCAGTTAGGATTATAAGATGTTATAATCAAGCTGCCCATTCTGGCCTATGGGGACAGGTAGCCTTGCAATAGTGAAAACGAAATTGGCAGTAATTCACTATCAGGACATGCTACACACATCAGGGCATGTCCTACCTTTACATACAATGCACCCTGCCCTTGGGCCTACCTTAGGGGTGACTGATATGTAGAAAAGGGAAGGTTTAGGGACTGGCAAGTGGGTGCACTTGCCAAGTCGACATGGCAGTCCCAGACTGCACACAGGCTCTGCAATGGCAGGCCTGAGCTACACTTTACAAGCTGCTTCTGTGGGTGGCACAACCAGTGCTGCAAGCCCACCAGCAGCATTTGATTTACAGGCCCTGGGCACCCATGGTGCACGTATACTAGGGTCTGACAAGTAAATCAAATAATCCAATCATGGAGTCACTAATCCATACATCAATTTACAATAGGGAGCACTTGCACTGTGGCACTGAATAGCAGTGGCACAGTGCCCAAAGCATCTAAACCAGCAACACATATCAAAAACAGAGGAGGCAATCAGTAAAAATTGGAAGGGAGACTCACGCCAATGGTACCAGGTCTAACAATGGGCATCACTTTCTGCACAAAACAAGTCCTCAGCGTACACCTTTTGATTATACACAATGGGAACATTGCCCTATTCCATCTAAGGGTAGTTCTAAAACACAAAAAAGGAAATATACATATTTCACTGGTTACAATCTCTCTAAACCCAGCATCATATTATTTCAAATTGAGTATCACTCCATCGAGAAGATACATGCTTACCAAGACCAAGATAGTTTATTCTTCTTCCTTCCTTGCGGACTTGTCCCTGAAGGGCTACGATTATTGGTGGGAGAGTGTTGAGTTGAATCTATATGGGCCACTATGTTTTGGCAAGTGCAGGGAACAGAGTCCTTCCATCGAGCTTGTCTGATACCTACTCAAATGATATTTCTTAATCAGACGTTCAAGCAAGCTACTTGTTTTGGGTTAGCAGCTGCTAAAAATTTGAATACTCCCATTAGTCCGTCCCTGGCCCTTTACGACACATGGCAGACACATACTAACTACACTACATATCAACTAAATTGGATGATAAATAATTGTTCCTTTAATTCTTCCTTGATAAATCCCTACGACTGGGTATTGTGGTCAAAAGACATGAATGCTTTTCACTTTCGCTTTATGAATACTACTAGCAGGTTTACACTACATAGACCGGATCCACACTACCCATCTTCCCCCAATTCCAATACGGTTACCACTTATTCGGTTGGTAAATTGTGTCAACAATGGTTGGAACATTCTACACTGTCTTTTATCGGGAGACATTGACCTTTCTGATTTCCTTCTGGGTCTTAAGTCCCCTCACACTAAATGTTTTGTTTACGCAGCCTATAATGAATTTTGGAAACTGCCACAAATGGAGGCAGCTGTACGCTTACTCCAAATAGATCATTATTTGGAAAAAGTTCTTGCAGTTGTTGATAACAGTATAAACATGTTGTCATCTCGTATATACACATTGGATAACATTGTGTCTTCCGTCATTGATATTGTTCAGAATAAAGTGTCTACTTGGAATCATGGTCAAAATCAACATCGATCTGTTATGCAATTTGGATGGACACAGCAAACACTTAAAAATGGGAGAGTACCATGGGATTACCTGAATGCCTCAGCATTGTTTTTACTCTTTAATTTGACGGACAAACAAAAATTAATGGCCATGAAAGACGCTACATATACTATGCCACACACTGAAAAACTGGAACAGTTACCATTTACTGTGGCCGAGACTAATTCAGCAGTGTGGTTGATACATGGTGTTATTTAATTACCTATCTCACTGTTCCAATTTACGGCTTGCATGAAACATTACCCTGTGGGTTGGTATGAGCCGCTTGGGAGCAGCTACATACATGAGCTATGGTCCTTGCCGTTTACATTTCATTGTCAGCGTGCTGAAAAAAGGTTTTTCTTACAGGGAGGAATGTAATTCTAGTGTCGGACATTCCCTTGTGTGCCAGCAAGGAAAACTGCACGACGCTTGCAATGTTTCTGCCCCTAATCTGGCTTGTTTTCTAAAAGAACCCCAATTCCCGCTATATTCCTACTCTTACTTTGCTTTCCAATGTCAGATATCTCATCCTTAATAATCAGAACTGCTGCAGTTTGCGGGCAGGTATCCCGTACATAGTAACTGTTTCACAACAAGTTACTTGTTGCAACAACGTCCTGCCCCCCCACATGGGAGTGTAGATAGTTCGCTGTGGCCTTCCATTCCAACTTTGAAAACAGATTTCAATAAGCTAAGCAGACTCAAAGCACTATTGTTTAACAAGAAGTGGCTCTCATGTCAGATCGTGAGACCTATGAGTTGCAGGTGGCGAGAACGTCCAGTGAAATGCAATCATTGTTGAACACAAATCTCCCCCTACATTTTGGGGAATTAATACACCAAATATTTAATGCGTCTGATACGGCAGGCCTAGCCCATTTTTTAAACTTGTGGGATCCGGCCTTGTGATCTCGTTTCAAACTATTTTTGAAGCAATCCCTGCCTTTATTCATTCTCTTTTTTCAAGCGTATTTGGTGGTTCCCTCTACTACTACTCCTGGTTTGTGGCATTCTTGTTCTACTACTGGTGTTCCGCAATGGCTGCTCGATCTGTGGTTCTACCAAGCCTGGAACAGCTGCAGCTGTACCGTGATTGGATGCGACAGCTCTTTGGTTTGATGCCATTGGAAGCTCTAGATGTCAATTTTTGGCTAACCTTCCATTATGCCAACTTCACCTGTATGCAACCTGTGTTTTATTGCATCCGGCGCCCCTTTCAGTGGGCCTTGGAGGTCTGCCTTGCTACCACGTCACATGCTGCACTGGAGTTTGGACTGTTGATGGGTCCGTTGATGTCCCATAACCAGGACTGTTGCTTGGGTATGCGGCTTGTATACAATCCTTCACTGGGGCCATCGGCCAAAGCGAGTCTGTGTGGTTGTGCACAGTGCCTCTTGAATCTGAGTTTTATTGAAATTGACACAGGTTGTCCAGGAATGCTCCTAACGACCAATGGATATGAGAAGCATGTCTGTTCATTTGAATGACCTAATTGGATGGCAACTCTTTTCACTTTGGAGGGTTCCGACGTCTTGTTGGAGCTTATGGCATTCTATTTGGCAAGCTATGTATTGGGGCATGAGGATACGCTGTAATTGGGCATATTTGTGGATACAAACGTTTTTTTTCTGCCCACCTTTTCCGTATGTCTTTTGGCCGTGTTCTTTGAATCTGGACATTCAATAGAGCTGCTTTGGTTCTGCTTACCTCTGACTTCTGTATCTGATTAGGGCTACCGTCCTGACAAAGGGTAGGGTGTCACGTGGCCCAGATTGGCATTGTCGTCTTCCATATGTTAGCATGAGCACGTTGCAGACTGACCGGTACTTTGCGCACATTACTACACAAGTGTATTGTGCTTGCGCCACATTGCAACTTTCACATAAGAACTTACTGTTGTTTTTACACTTTGCTCGTTCCTGTGATTTAGTCTGAACATTGTGAACAAGGTCGAACAGCAATGCCCCTTGTTCTCGTCAGGCCATAGCACCTAGAAAAAACATGCAGAACATGCAGATGCAGTTGTTGTTTGTTGTTTGGGAACACGTACTTTGGTAGTATGAGGGTACATGGATAGGTGGGACACACTTGGAGAGGGTCCTTTCCAGGGAGAAGAGCATGACAGCACCTGTGATGTAGATCTACCATCTATAGACTGAGGTACGGGGTCTGCTGATAACGCCCACAGATCTTCTAATATATAATCATCCTGCTTCTATACAAGGGGAGAGAGGTTAGGCTACTCCATCATTTATTATGACAGCTCCTTTTATGATTTATGGACTACTTGCTATACTGACTGTATTTGTGTTAGGCATTTTTCTGCTGATTGTGGCATGTATACTGCATACTAGAGCACGTTAGTTAAAATAAATATTTTAAACTTGTTCGTGTCTCTGTCAGAGCTTATTGTGGACGAGTACAAGAGTGTGAGCGAAAGAGTGTGTCTTGCAACAGCGATTCCTGAGAGAGTCAGGAGTGTTGTGTTCTGGGTGTCTAATCACTTGTTCCTCTGTGAGTGAGTAGGAGGGCAAGTGAGACACTATAGCTAGTCGGTCCCGGGCTCATGGGTACTAAGGTGGTAGGATAACTCAGTTCCTGCATACTGAGGTCCCATAATCCAAAGCATAGTTCTGTGTTTGTGCAGAATCTCTGCAACAAGATTGCCAGTCCAAGAATCTGTGATGCAGCAAGAGAGGAAGAACTGCTGTGAGAGATGTATCGTTTCTTTTTTGTTGTGTATTGGAGCCCAGTTTTAAATCATCAGGCCAGCTTCCACGCAGTCCCTGTGTTGATTGTTGTGGGTGTCTCACTGAGACAGAGGCAAAGAGAAGTCTACTCTGTGGAGTGGGGCTTTTGTTTATCTTAAAATGAAGAGAAAACATAGGAGAAACAAAAGATCTCTCAAAGCCTATTTAAAGCAAAACATTGCAGGTAGTAGGCACTCTGGCTGCCTAAAATGTTCATGCTAGTTTGGTGGTGACCAAGACTGGAGGGGCAGCACCATGAGTGCTGGCACAGTTTGCAGGAGGTGCCAGGAGATGCCAGGGGATCATCAGGTCCCCCAGGGACTCCACTACCCTTTCTATCAGAGTCAAGTATTCCTGGAGCTTGGATTTTTGCCCTGAGATTCTGGGGAGCATTAACTTTTGTTGCTAAATTTTTACATTTTAATGTTTTATTGACATGCATTAATGAAAGTTAAAATAACTGCATATGGCTAATGGAAGTAAAATTTAGTGCCTATTTCTTAATACTCTCTTGAAATGTTTTCAGTGTTGAACTGCATACTGAATAAAGCTCTGTTATGATGACACCTGATCATTTTAACGTACAACAATCATGAGCAGGCCAAAGACTCTGGGGGCAGCACTGTCCGGGAAGTTCAAACCACTATCCACGACCAGTTAACCCTCAGGCTCTTCTTCTCTGAGGCCTCAATTCAAAAACAAATCACAAAGTGACAAAGGGACGGAGCTCCCAGCCCAGGCGGAATACCTCCTGCCCTATACAAGGAGGATCCAGCTTTCTGGTCCATCCAACTAGCTCCTCTCTATCTATCTATCTAGAAAAGAACTTCATCCCAGCCTCATGGTGTGGCTCGACTCTCGCTCCGATTTTTAAAGGTGGTGACAAAAAATCTCCTGGGAATTACCACATGATTGCCCTAATCGATAATGAAGTGAAGTATTTCACAGGCGTGCTGCTGGACTTCTTATGATCATGGGCTGAGACAAATCAAATCATACCACCAAACCAGACTGGATTCACAAGACACACTGGGACAAGAGTAAACTTCATCGCACTCTCTCTTTTGATCGACCAGGCCGAATCCAATATCAGTCCAGTATATATGGGGTTTATAGATTATAAATCTGCTTTCGACAGGGTCGATAGAGGGAGGCTTTGGGAGAAACTCGCCCTGCTCAACATACCCAACACCTTGCTCAGCGCCTTGCAGCTTTTGCACCATGACACATGGGTCAGGATTAAAATCGGGGATGGATCGTGCCTGTCACAGCCCATAATCACCACGCAAGGCCTCAAGCAAGGCTGCATTTTTGCACCCATGCTTTTTAACTTATTTCTGTCCGACTTATCTCCAGTCCTCAACTCAGTAAACTTGCACCCACCTAAACTGGGGGGCCTCTGCCTCTCTAACTTACTCTACGAAGACAATCTGGTGCTTCTTAGCCACACAAAGGTTGGTCTACAAGGCCTTCTGGATGCGACTGCCACATATTCCGATGGGAGCGGTCTGCAGATAAACAAAAAGAAAACCAAGATCCATGTGGTTCGAACAACTGGGACCAGAAAGCCAACATGGTCTCTACACCAGGAAAAAATAGATGCTACCAGCTGCCACAAGTATCTAGGCGTCCTCGTCAACAATAACGGCAGATATGGGAGCCACTAAAAAAGAAAGGTACCAGACTGTTGTTCGCTCTTAGATCCGTATACAAAAAATTAAATGGTCCCTCTTTTGCACCAATTCTTCAGGTGGCTCAGGAGAAGGTTATTCCAACCCTAACACACGGGTGTGTAGCTTTGAAAGGGCGGGACAGCGGGTCATTGGATAAAATACTTGCAAAAATCTACAGAACGGTCTTCCAGCTCGCATCCCACACATCTCCAGCACAAAAAATTCTGGAATTTGGAATCTGCAGACAGGCGCTGGCTCGCATGGCGGCCTTTGCGATAAGCTGCCACAAACTTAGGGTCTCCAAAGAAGGCACTCTGGCCCATAACTTATGGATCAATTTGAAAACAAATCACAGGTCGGCGGGATACCTCTATCTGACCCGTGCCCTCAGCACACTTGGCTTGACACCCTCTTGGGACCTTCATATCAGCCAACAGGAATTTAAAAGTCTACCAAAATTAGTTTGAAACAACTCTCTTCAATAGAAGACAGGGCCAGCCTCTCCGTACGGAACCATGGTTGGATGACCCTATGCACTTGCAAACAATTGAAACCCCAGTGCTATCTAAACAACACATACAACAAAATAACTAAGCTATAGTTCATAAAGCTGAGAATGGGGGTCATCCTGATTTCCTGTCACCTCCAAATATGGAGAAGAGGCAATTGTTAGAAATGGGGGTCTCTAGTTGGCAAGAGTTTTCACCTTTGTCCAAGTAGGGACCCTTCTTCCTAGTCAGGGTAGCGGAGTTACAATCCTAAAATAACCCCTGCTCACCCTCTTGGTAGCTTGGCACAATCAGTCAGGCTTATCTTAGAAGCAGTGTGTAAAGCATTTGCACATAACCAACAGTAATACAGTGAAGACACTACAAAAGGACACCACACCAGTTTAGAAGAATATCCAATATTTTTATATATCCAAAACAAGACCAAAAATGATTAAAAAAATCCACCATACAGGTCTCAGAAATCTTCAGTAATCAAAATAGACTTGAAATACAGTTCCTTGAAGTCGATAGCTCCGTCTGGTGCTGTCACAGCATTGTGAACAACAAATCAAAACAGTTCTAGCTGACCGCGGCATCGCGGACCAGCTACGGTGTCGGGAAGACCTGCAAAACAGTACCTTCAGAAATGTAGGGCGTCGGCAACCTCTCGATGAGCCCCAAAGGGATGGCATCTGCAGGCGTCGGTTCTGGAGGTCGGTGCAGGAGTCGTCAGGCTCTTGAAGTCACACGTGTTGCAGATCGAACTCCTCGCGGTTGAAGTCGGGAGCGTCGGCATCGGCAGGCATCGGGGCTGCGGTGCGAAGGGCAGTGGTGCGGCGTGTGGTGCCCTCAGGTCACGATGCAGACAGCGGCTCGGTGACGGTCGTCCAGCAGCGAGGTGAGACGAGGGCTGCAGTGCGAAGTGATGCTGTGCTCGTCACGGTGCTGGCATGTCACAGTGCAAGCAGCGGCGTCATTACTGAAGCGTTGTCATCGGCTGACGAACTGGAGTCGATGGTGCCGGCATCGGTAGGCCAAGACTGCGGTGCAGGATGAGGACGGTGCGTCGTGTAACTTACGAGCGGTGCCCTCGAACCACAGTGCAAGCAGCGGCGTCGATGTCGGCGTGGAACGTCGTCATAGGTGATACCAGGGCTGCGGCGTGAATCGAGGCTGTACGGAATGCGGTGCCCACAGGTCACGGTGCAAGCAGCGGCTCGGTGGTGGCATCAGTGGCGTCGTCAGTGAGACCAGGGTTGCGGTGCAAAGAGTGGCGGTGCCCTCTGCGGTGCCTTCAGGACACAGAGTCGGCAGCAGCGTCGCTGACGGCATCGGGTTGCTTTTTTTCCTGTTGTAACACAAAACACACAGTCCCCAGTGCTGGTAACAGATGAACTTGAAGTCTTTGCTGTTCCTGAGACTTCTTGAACAGGGGGCAAGCTCTACCTCAAGCCCTTGGAGAAACTCACAAAAAGGAAGTTGCAGAAAGTTCAGTCTAGTCCTTTCACTGCCCAAGACAGAAGCAGCCACTGCAGGCCAACACAGCAAAGCGCACAGTAAAGTGGTAGTCCCTCCTCACAGCTTCTCTAGCTCTTCTTCTTGGTAGTCTTCTTGGTTTCAAAAGAGTTCTCAAGTTCTGGGGTCTGGGCCCCAATATTTATACCCCCAAATTCCTCTCAGGCAGAGTGTGTCTGTGCTTAGTCCAAACCAGTTCTGTCCTCTCTAGCCCAGCTTCCTGGCAGGAGGTGGAGACAGCATTGTGGAAGGCAGACCAGGCCCATTCAGGTGCAAGGAATCTTCTCCCACTACTCTAAATGCAGCCCAGGTCTATTTAGCCCAGCCCTGACTCATCCAGACTCTCTGGAGCCACTGCACATCCCCAGCCCCTATCACTCCAATACCAGACAGTCAATACACATCCTAGCAGAGGCACACAGGATGGCTAAGCAAGAAAATACCTACTACCTAAAAGTGGTATTTTCAAACAAAGAATGTAAAAATCACCTTTACTAAAAGATACATCTTTAGATTCTGAGTTCAGGCATACTAAACTTTATTTTCCTATCTGGTCCCAATGGGAAGTTATATTTATAAGATGCTATAAATGAACTCCCATGCTTTCCAACGGACCAGATAGCCTTTCAATAGTGAAAAATGAAATTGGCAGTATTTCACTATCAGGACATGCCACACACATCAGGGCATGTCCTACCTTTCACATATACTGCACCCTTCCCACAGGGTACCTTGGGCCTACCTTAGGGGTGACTCACATGTACGAAAAGGGAATGTTAGGGCCTGGCAAGTGAGTGCACTTGCCAAGTCGACATGGCAGTGCTATACTGCACACAGACACTGCAATGGCAGGTCTGAGTTACCTTTGAAAAGCTGCTTGTGTGGGTGGCACAACCAGTGCTGCAAGCCCACTAGCAGCATTTGATTTATCGGCCCTGGGCACACACAGTGTACTGTACTAGGGACTGACTAGTAAATCAAATGACCAATCATGGAATCACCAATCCATAACAACAATTTACAATAGGAGCACTTGCACTTTAACACTGAACAGCAGTGAGAAAGTGCGCAGAGACATTAAACCAGCAAGAGTCAAAACCGGGAGGTCAGAAAGCAAAAAGACAGGAGAAACACACCTAAAGATGCCAAGTCTAACAACAATGCTCAGGAAATGTGTCGACTCTGTAATTAACACAAGGAGGACATAATACACGTACTGTACCTGTTCCCCTCCCTCTTAGAGGAAAGAAGTACTCTGCTACAAAGGGGTTGGATTGGGAAAGACATAAGATCTTGGAGAGGAGCGGTCCTGGTCTGCTTTGATCCCTCAAACACCACTCTGAACTGTGCTTTGGTCAGATTTATGAACCGCTTCTCTAAGAAGATAGAGGGGGTGATACGTGAACGGGACAGGCAGACTGATAACACGACCGCTATTGGGCCCTCGCCATTGAGCCCTCCCCCTCATTGATACTGCTGCTATCGGCTTACCGAACAACAAACGTGCTTCTGTCCTCCAAATCTAGCCAAGCACAATTGGAGATTATTTGTTCAAATTACATTTTTCACATAACTACTCCCCCTTTCCCTCAGGAATGATGACAAACCTTCTTTTGCCTTATAACTGAGCCCCATCTACTCAGCACTATGGTGCTAGCAGCTTGTAATAGAGGCTTTTACGATACAATGATTTTTTAACTCTTAATGTTTTAAGCTTGTATTTTAATGAATTTATGAAATATGTACGCTGTGACTTTTTGGCACTGCCTACAGTTGCAAAGGTTTTTACCAAATCATGCAATAAAGTCTTGATACTATGATGACACCATGGAAAAGCTGTAGGCCTCACTGTTTATTAATGGGCCCCTCATATTATTTTAGTGGGCATGGAGTGATATTACATTTTAGGGGATGGATCTTGCTTTGTATAGGCCATTCCCTGTGTATTCGGCATTGAGGAAACCATGGTAAATTTAGATGGTTACTTGACCTTTTATGTCATGCACCCCATGTAGGTTGTGGGACTGTAGGAAAGGAGGTTATTAGTAGTGGTAAATATATATTTACCACAGGCAATAAGGCCACTAACACAGTCTAGGGCTCAGAATAGGTCTCAGGAAATTATCCCCATACTAAACCGTTGGTAGCTTGGAGCCAAGCAGGCAGGCTTAACTTCAGAGAGAGGTATGTAAAGTATTTTTAAAAACCAATTCAGTAAATAATTAAATCATAAAACACAATAAAAACCCAACACCAATTTATAAAAATAGGAAATATTTGTATCATTAAAATGACACGAGGTTGGATGAGGGTTCTCAAGCTTGCCTTTCGATGAGCTCCCAGTCAAACTATGGAAGTCAGACCTCCGGAGCTTTCCAGGAGGATAAACCAGGGTTCCATGCCGGCTCGCATTTGAAGGTAGGCGGCTTGACTCTCACTGTTGGAGCCGGTCAAGTCTTTTACCTTTGGCTTTAGAAATATTTACAGAGCTTTTTCCCCCGGGGTCCCTTGATTCTCTTCACCAGGCCGGGTTCAGTGAGGGTTTGCCGGCTTGGCTTTCGACAAGTTCCCAGTCAAACTCTGGAAGTCATACCTCCGGACCTTTTCAGTAGGACAAACCTGGAGGGTTTGCCGGCTTGTGGTTGATGGTCGCTGGCTTGACTGGCAAGGTTGAGTCGGTACACTTATAGAGCTTTTATCCAAAGTTGTTCCAAACTTCTCCAAACTTCTGGAACTTCTTCCTGAAGTTCGTTTTGGGGTCCCAAAGTGTCCAAAACACAATCCAAGGGTCTGAAATCTCCAAGATGGTCCTTGAAAGGTTGGGACTTCAGTTCCCACAACCACTTGGACAAAACCCTTACAAATCCACTGGACGCACTCCAGGGTGGGGATTCTTCATGGTGATGGTCCAGGTGAGCTATGTTAACCTGTAGCTTGCAGGGAGTCCACTCTTTATTCTTCTTCAAGTTAGATCGAGCAGGGCTGTAGTTCTAGATTGTGCAGCAGGCGCAATCAGTCAGAGGGCAGGGTCTGGTTGACGCAGATCAAACTTCCAGCACGGACCCTTCTTCTCTTGTTTCACGAAGCAGATCTGAGAGTCTCTGTCCCTCTCAGATACTTATTCAGTGATCTCCGGGGTCAGACAGGAGGGCACTCCTGTCCAATGATGTGCAGGGCAACACCCCAGAGCATGACCATTTCCTCTAAAGTGTGGCACAATGGTCTCCCAGAAAGCACTATTCTTCCAAAATTCAATATGGCTGAGGTCTCAGCAGAGAAGCAAGAGCTAGCTAAACCAACCTCCAGGATGGTTCATCCCCATGGCTCCCCTCCCTTCTACATCTGCAAATTCCTTCCATATGCCTATCATCTGGCTGGGTTCAGAATGGAAGTGGGTAGATGGACCTGGCTGTCTCTGACTCTCCCCTTCTACCTTTAAAGCTGATGCTTTACGATCCCCCCCTGCTCTGGCATTCCTGTGGAGCAGGGTCCTCTTACAAGAGATAGCCTTTCTCCCTGGGCGCTACTTATCACTTCAGCAAAGCAGCCTGGCTAATCCACTGAACTCTGACCAATCAGGGCAGACCACTGGAAGGCTGAATTTTGGTTTACAGACAGTAAAATGTTATAAATTCTTTTCTGTATAGTTTAGGATAAATTCAACAACAGCATATTGTTGGATTTATCAATACCATTCTCCTGTCTTTGAATGATATTTTATGGTTGTCCCTTGCAGTAGTTATGAATTCATACGCTATTGCAGTGTTAACCTATGTGGCTGGGGATCTACAATGGGGAAAATTAAATGTCCATTTTCTTCAACACTAGGGAATATAAAACTGCTTTTATAAGGACCCAACTTCCAGCTATATGACCCCCACCCCTGGGACACCTGGGGGAGACTTTAGGGGTCATGAATATATAAAAATAATGTAGCTCCTCACTCCACAGTGCTCCTAGCACAAAAGTCGATTTTGGGAAGCAGTTTACTACAATTAAGGGAAGTGAAATGTGCAATTTTTCTATTCCCAAGGCATATAAAACCTATTTTATAAGGGTCCTACTTAAGCGTACCTGACCCCCCCTCCCCACCCCTGGGACACCTAGGGGAGACCCTGGGTGTACCTAATATACCAACATATTATAGTTTATCACTTTTTAGGTGCCCCTAGCACCAAAATCGAGTTTAGGCCCAATTTACATTTAAAAGCAGTTCTGCAACACAGGGCTGCTTTAAAAATGACCTCAGGCTCTCAACAGTGCACACATGCAAGTGAAAATGGCTGCTGGACTCTAAACAGCCATGGCCTATTATATACTAGGGACTTAAAGGTAGTTTTAATCCCCCCACCCTATTATCTACTAGGGCCTCATATAGGAGGTAATGCCAATCATAGGGATACTCTAACCCATAGGGTACCCTACTGTGTGTAGCTGTTGTCACTGTATTCTAAGTGTTTTCAGCATAGCACTGGCCCAGGGCCTGGTTAGGCAGAGTCTAGAGACAGTCAGAGTCAGTTATCACCAGTACCAGTCAGTAAAACATGTGAGTGTCCAGGGCACAGATGACTTTGCAACAGGGGCACTTTAGATCAGTGCTTCCCAAGCTAATTAGAACCTCAACCCACTTTTTAGCACAACAAACCTTTATGCCCCACCTAGCTTTAATGGACATGTGGTGGGCGATTTTTTAATGTCACTAAAGAATCGTTTGGTAGTGCATTGTCATTTACAGTCAGCACATTTTCCATTGAAATGTCACTACATTTGCACAGACATACAGTTTTACAGAATAAAGTATATTGCTCACAAATGATAATACGTGGAAATCGGTTTTCAGTGAATATTTATTATTTGTGCATCACTAAGTAAAGAGTCTTAATTTATTCTGATCCTATTAAAATATTTGTTTCCATCACACTTCCGAATGAGCAAAATAATGTGCTGCTGAATGTGGACAGTTCACTTACAGGTATTTACATTTTGTTGTGTTATGAAAAAATGACATCCTACAACCTTTCCATTCACACTGCATGTACCAGAGCAAGATTATCCCATAATTCACTTTGCTTTTCCTTTCTGACTGCAAAGTGAGAGGAGTTTGTAAACACCAGTACCCTTGATAAAAAAAAACATAAGAGGCAAAAGATATAATCTAATTAACCTATGTTTTTGAAGTGTAGCAAATGAGACAAGATAAATGCAGAATTTAAAGCCATTATTATTTATTGGTTTGACTTTTGCGACCCACCAAAAATCAGCTCCCAACCCACCAGTTGATCATGACCCACAGTTTGGTAAAGACTGCTTTAGAGTGTGCCGCCAAATGTATTTCCTTCTGCCACTGATGTATATTTAAATATTTAGTTTTGTGAGCAATAAAGTATTTTTTTTCCTTTCATATGAAAAACTACTGACTGGATAGTGATTTATTGGGTGTTGTATGTTTCATTGCTGATTTCTGAGATATTAGACAACAGCAACTTCCATGATTAACCCTCGCACTGCTCAGGCTCTCTAGCCTGAGAGTTATGTGTTAACATGGGCACTTAGGGGCTCATTACGATGGCGGACGGAAAAGCATTCCGACCGCCGTGCTAGCGGGATATTTCCGCCCGCAGGTACTGCGGCAAAACCGCCGGCCAGATTAGGATGCAGCGCCAGAAACTCCCTACCGCGGCGGTCGGATTCCAGGATTCAGCTGCAAAAAAACTGAAAATCCGTCCGCGGCAGTCGGATTTGCTGCGGAAAGGCCAAAGACCGCCATTTCCCCAGCAGACAGGAACACATGGAGCTATCCCCAGTATTGCCACCGCCATCCACGATTGGCCGGATTCTCCGCAGCGGTGTGGTGGGCTGTTTGAGGCATTGTGATTTGACTGGCGGTCGTGACCGCATTTCGCACGGCGGTACCTCTCTTTTGGCTCCGTCCG
This sequence comes from Calotriton arnoldi, assembly GCA_963921515.1. Classification (NCBI taxonomy): domain Eukaryota; kingdom Metazoa; phylum Chordata; class Amphibia; order Caudata; family Salamandridae; genus Calotriton; species Calotriton arnoldi. Next base: position 1,468,546 of record CAWUFW010000494.1, on the reverse strand, counting down.
CTACCGGTGTGGACGGAGATTTTCGGCGGAACCCGGAACACCGCAGCGGACGGGAAATGGGCTATGTTTGCCCATCGTAATACGGCGGATGGAAGGACCGCCGATGGAGTGCGGAAAAGGGCATTTTCCGCCAGCACCGCGGATGTGCTTCCGCCCGCCATCGTAATCAGCCCCTTGGTTCTCAGTTTGGCTTAAAATGGGTACTTAGTCCACAGTACAAAGGGACTCAGAACAGCAGAGGCAAAAGACTTCAATTGTCACACTTGGGGCCCAGTACCTTCGGACTGCCCTGGGACCCTCCAACTGGGATTTCTCAGAGGTCACTATAAAAAGAACTCACAGATGAATAGATAATCTAGCCTAATACATGTCATTGTCTTTCAAATCATAAAACACTACAATTCCTGTCATCCGTATTATTATGAAATATATTGACACCTCATTTGACACATTATCATAACATAAAATCAAGGATCCAATTTTCTTAAGGAAACTCACACTTGACATATCAGAACCAAGCAGTAACTCATCTATGAAAAATCATAGAAAAAGTAGCAGCCATATAGCTACCAGTCCACCACATTCCCATCAAGCTGATGAGTGACAGTTAGTCTATGCAACCTTTGTCACCAGAGATATATGGACATTGCAGTTAGATGTAAAAATAACCTCTCCCAATAAGCAGACATGAAAAATTAAACTCCTGTAGCATGGTAAACCTATCCGTCTTTCGATTACCTTGAAAAGAACACCTTCCTGGTTTGCCTTTCATTGTAGTACAGGTATCACAGAAGACATAAATTAACAGAGGCTCTACCCACCTCAGGAGTGCCGTCGATATGGCGGGGATGGCGTGGATCCCGCCCCTATTTAAGCGGCCGCGCAGCCGCAAGCTGGTCTCTTGTATCCTGCTTGTGGCAAGACGCAGTCCACGTTGGACGACACCATTCACCCACAGAAGCCACGTGCTGATCGGCAGGTTGTGGGCCCCCTCCACTCAGCATTGCCTTACCAGTAGCTGAGTGGGCTCGAGTTTTTTCTCGCCTGACTCAGGAGTTTAGGACTCTTGGTCATCCCGTAAGGAGGCCCCCCGTCTTTTAGGATGGAGGAAGAGGTAAAAGAGCCAGTCTTGATCTCACTCGGAACGGTTATGGAATATTTTTTGTTGGTTACACAGGAACAGACTAGTTATGGTTAGGTGATTCCCATGAACTAGAGTCTCTGTTAAGTCTAGGTCATAATTGTAAATGAAATGTAAATAATGTGGTTACTGTGTAAAAAGGTGTTAATTAAGTTTTTTATTGTGTGAGAAATGATAATAAATACGGCCAGGGGTCTTACGGCCCCTATCCCAAAGAAATAACAAATGGGCTCATTGCATTGTTGTGTCATGGGGTGTTTGGGTAGTAGTAAGTATTCATATTCATGGGACATCGGCGATTCCCTGGCCATATTGGTTCAGCTCCTCCTGCAAAGCAGATCACCACATAGCACATACTATGCTCACAGTCATACCGTTAGCAAACAGCAGCCACATGTTGCAGAAAGAGACAAGTATAAACCCCAGAAAAGAGTGCACACACAAATGCATGGCTTATAATCATCAACAACTCACATGACCAAAACCTATATTGATGGGAAACAGCAATTTGTTAAAATTCTCAGGTATAAAACAGGCCTCGTAAAATTGAGAAAGCGTCTTAAAACCACCCTGTTTGTACATGACAATCAAAACACCAAAGAAATGTGCAAAATAGCATTTGTATGTCTAGGACCCTATTTACAAAAATGCATCTGACGGCAAGTCTCATTTAAATACGGGAAACGTCCATTACAATGCAGGCATTACATCGTAATGCCTTTACAACGCAACTTTTACAATGCAGGTGATGTTACAACGCATGTGCCATTACAACGCATGTCATTACAACGCATTGTAAGGTAAGTAATGGAGGTAAGTGAGGTAAGTTTTTATTTTTGATTATTTTTTATATTTTTGTTTTTTTATTTTTTGGGGGAGTTTTTTAATATTTTATTATCATTTTTTTAAATAAAATTATTATATATCAAAAAATTGAATAAAAGGGCATTTCAAACAACCCCAGGTTTTAAATTTAATTTTTGTGAATTAATTAATATTTAGTTTACAAGTTTGTATTTTAAAATATATATATATATATATATCATAAAAATTAATTAAAAAGGATAGGTTTTCGGTTGGGTAGTGTATTAATACTCAGGTGTTATTTTTAATTCTTGAGTATTATTAAAAAATAAGTTTAGTTGTTATTATTTTAAAAATATATATATATATCTATAATATATTATATTTATTTAAAATATATTAAATGTGCTTTGCACTTATTCCCTGGGGCGGGATGTATGGGAAACAGGGGTTTTGGGTGGGGAGTGTATTAATACTCAGGTATTAATTTTAATACTTGAGAATTAATTGATATTTAATTATAGTGATAGAAAATTCTAAAAATATATTTTTTTATTAATAAAAAAGGCTTAGGCACCTATCCTCTGGAACGGGATGCATGGGAAACAGGGGTTTTGGGTGGGGAAGTGTATTAATACTCGGGTATTATTTTTAATACTTGAGAATTATTTATTACTTAATTTATAATTTATTTTATTGTAAAATTGTTAAATTATTGTAATTATTAAAATTTATAAAAGTGATATGCAGACAAACTCAAGGTGTTTTTGGGTAGGGGGGTGATTTGATATCAAGGCATCATTATAACCTATCATTAATAAATTAATATACATTTTAAATTTAATTGATAAAATTAATCATCCTTTAAAAGTATATTGATATATTTTAAAAATTAAAAAAAGCATATATGTACAACATGAGTTTGCATAAATAGACATATAAAATGTTTAAAAACATTAATTTAAGTAATAAAACATGTAATAGTTAACAAAACAATCAATTGGCACAATAATAGTATTGTAGGTAAATTTATTACATTTATTAAAAATATAATACAGTTAAGAAAAATAATCAAAAAATGTTTTTAAAAACTTTATTAATTGTATTATTTTTAAAAATAAACGTAGATTTTTAAATGTATTGTAACATATCATTTTTATTTTCTTTGTAGGTTTTCCCATGGTTTCCCATTGAAGTGAATGAGAGAAATTGTCCTTTTTTCCTTTTTACGGAAAGAGTTGACGTTGCCGCTTGTACATAAGTTTCGTCATTGCGAGGATCGTCGTGGTCCGGATCAGATGCAAGGAAGAGCTGCATCCAGGTATGGCAAATTTAAATTATTAAAAATAGATTAAGGGTGGTATAGTTTATTATAAGGAGAGAGGAGGGAGGTAGTAAGAACTAGGGACGTTGTATTTTGATATTTTTGTATGTTTTAACTTAAAAATGTTTTCCTAAACAGGTAGAAGTTGTAGGCCCACGTCGGGTTGATTGCTTTCGTAACACTTTTTGTTTAATAATATTATTTTAAAAGAATGATTACTTTTTCTACTAAACAATAGTGTTATGAAAGCAATATTTTATTTTTATTTTTTTGATGCGACGAGTTTTTAGAAATTAAGGGGGTCATTACGATGGCAGGCGGACTTAAGTCCGTCCGCCATCGTCACGGGGATTGGGACCGGCCACCTATATCGTAACGATTGCCTGTGTCGTACCCGTGGCGGACGGGCTTCCCGTCCGCCAGCAAACTGCTTGCTATCCTCATCTGGTGGGTGGAGAATGACCGCAAGATGGCGGTGAATCCGCCACCGGCAGGCTGCCGGTGGAGGATTCACCGCTATCGTAATGACCCCCTAAGTTATTGCGTCGTCTCGGTTTTCCGGATTTGATGAAGGAACATGGACAAAGACTTCATGGATTGCAGAAATACTTTTGGGACATTTTTAAAACATGGATATATGGTTTGTGTGACTTATGCTGGATTTCGGATGAGAGAGGATTTCAACGATGGATTTTTTGGTTGCGATTTTTTTCAAAATGTTTTTACTTTTTCAAGGTTTTTTTAACTTGAATTCGATCGAGAGAGGATTGCAACAATGGATTTCTTGTTGCATTTTTTGCCAAACAAGTATTCTTTTTCGGGATTTTTTGGGGGGGATGTGTTTTTTGTAGGTATGCACAATACAGTTTTCAGCACAATTTTTGCTGCAAAAAAATGGCTTTGCCAAACTGCATCCATTTTGGTTAGTTTTACTCGGGTCATGGCTTATATCACGGATTATGGATTATTTCCTATGGATTAAAGGACTGCTCAAGACTCTTGGTGAAATGTGGGATTGTACCCAAGTCCAGGAGTTGAAAAAAGAAGACAACTGAAAGTAAGAAACCTGACTTTTAATTTATAATTTAACATTTTTTAGAAAACTGCCAATTGAATTAGGGAAATTTATTGTCAAAACAGGCAAATAAGGTGGTTTAGGAGTTGGTGTAGATTAGAAATGTAGGATGTGTGCAATATTATCTAGGTAGTCTGAAGCCACCATCAATGTAAATTGTTGAATTGCACCCAATAGTCGCTCGGACATTTCTTTTGTTCTTTTAGAAATTCGTGGGTTCAGACTACCAGTTAATGATTGCACAATTCTAATTTCTTGGAAACTTTGCTCCTTCTTTCAGAATTTTCCAAAAAATGATAGAAATTAGGATGTGGTTTACCTATAGATTTGTTGAAGGAGTTGTGCCATCCCTCTATGGCATTATTTGTTTTTGCTCTTTCCTCTAAGTTGGTCGAGTAGCAGTTCCACCACTTCACATGGAAACGTGGCTTCCTCCTGCGACCTGACCTGCTTAGATGGCCAATCCATGTGTCTTCAAAGTAATTTAGAAGGGGTGCCAATTTGTCCTTGTTTGCAGTAAAATAGTCAGATTCAGTAATAGATGTGTAGTATTCATCTACACTGTCAGGAGGAACAAAGCAAAGTGCTGTTAGTTTCTTCAATTCAAATTGCAGTTTACTGTCTGATATGTAATCCTCAACTAAGAATTTTTTTGAATTTTTCGCCAATAAGCTGGTGAAAAGTGAAAAAAAATCCTTACATTTGGGTATCCGTGTACATTTTGGTAATTGTGTTAATCATAGATAATTTAAAGTCTTTAGCTTTTATCACTGACAAAAATTCAGTGTATGTTGAGGTTTGTTTATCAGGGAGTAAACTGTACACTAAGGGCACTACTGTATGATTAATGTAGGCGTGAATAGTGTATATTTGGGTGAATGGATGGGGTGTGGATTTAAACATTCCATCCATCATCCAAATATCACTACTCTCTAACTCAACTAGATTATGGGGTGTGCTAAAGATTAGAATTCTTTTAAGAGGGTTGTTGTTGTCATGCAAAAGAAAGGGTTCATTAGTAGCGGTTACAGTAAGTTGAGGAGGAATGTTAATATCAGAGAAGGTTTGGGGTGTTCACGTAGGGGGTTACTTGCCTGTTTTTTACGCTGAATAATTCTGCGTAGGTTGGGAATTGTGGGCATACAACTTGCTACATGTATAGGAATGTTTTGTGATACCTCCCTCAAAACTGAGCCACAGGGTTCATTGGAGGTGGATGCCAGGGCTTTTATTTCATTTATATTTTCTCTTACCTCTATCTCCATTGCAGAGGCAGAGTGGTTATGCTCGGTGGTCCTTTCAACAGTGTCACCAAGAGTAACCTCTCTGCCTGTGCAAATGGATGAGTAATAATGCACACACCTCCAATGACACCTGGGCTCAGTTAATCTCTCCTTACAATTAACGTAGCCACTGTAACTTAAAAGTCTATTTCCCCTGCTTGGTTGCAAATAATTGGCTTGTTTTCTTGCTGCCATTCTATGTAGAAAGAAGAAAAAGAGAAAAAAATGTTTTGTGATTTTGTGTGGTTGCTTTTAAAAATGTTTTGCCTGCAAGTGAAAAGTTAGTGTACATTAATTATTTTACAGCTTTTTTAACAAAATTGTACCAGGTTTTAATTGCATTGGCTTGATAATGTTGTTTTGGAATAGTTTGCTGCATTGATACCTTTGATTAAAAAAAAAGGTTATTATACCCCTCAAAAAAGCCTTAAGGGTATCCCATACTGTAGTGATATCGGCAGTTCCCAAGTTGATCTCTAAGAATTGGTTTGTTTCCCTAGAGAGAAAGCTTGTTTCATCCTCTTCAAGTAACAGAGTGCGGTCAAAAGACCACGCTCTGGCCTGTTGGGTCTGTAGGCATTGTAAAGTCAATAGAATACTAGAGTGGTCCGACATATGCGATGGCAGGTATATTATAGCCTTTACTCTGTCTCTAAGTTTATGACTGATCAGAATATAGTCAATTTGTGACTTATGTTTGTACTTAAAATTTCTATAAGATACTCCCATCTGTTGCCCTGACCTTTCTCTCCAGATATCGCAAAGGCCCAGTTGGGACATTATTGCCAAAAGGGATACCCTAGATCTCGAAGGAGCAATTGCTCTACTGTTAGGAGATTTATCCAACTTGGGATCAAGAAAGATATTAAAGTCTCCTGCCCATATCACCGGCTCAGGGAAGTCCAATAGGTGCGAGAAAATAGTTTGGAGGTTAGAGGGGTCGTCCTGATTTGGGCCATAATAGCCAACTAATGTGAAGAGAAACCCTCTGACAGTGACCTTCAATATCAGCCATCTCCCCCCTGGGTCACCCTTGTATTGTAAAATCTGTGCTTTAGCTAATTTTTTAAAAAGAATCCACACCCCTCTAATATTAGCCGTCTGGTCGGTACATGCGAAAGAATCCACCCATCTCTGTGATCTTAATATTTCTATTGTTTCTGCCTCAAGAAGATGAGTCTCCTGAATCACCAAGACTTGGGCTGGGGAGTCTCTTAAATATTGTAGGATTTTTCTTCTGCGTGTCCCCCCCCTCAAGCCATTTACGTTCCAGGACAATATCTGGAAGGTATTCATTTAAGTGGATATTCCGCCCTCCATGCCCTCCTTAATACGAGACAGCAATAACACTTTAGTCCACCAGTCAATCCTAGTCTAACTAAAACTATCCGATCAAAACAACTTAAAAGAAGTAAGCCGAATGAGGTATTTTTTTTTTCCTGTGCTCCCCTACCCCCCTCCCTACCCCCCCTTGGAGAACCCTACCCCCATTTAGCTGGACTAGTTGTTGTCCAGATATGGTGTCCGTAATCTCCTCCTCCTCTACCTTGATTGCACCTATATGTTACCCACCCAAAAGTGAGGACAAAAAGGAGTTATGTCCTATGTCATACATCGAAATACATGTTTATGACAAGTCGAAATACATGTTTATATATATTCACCTTTTTTTTTCCCCTTCTCTCTTCCTCTTTTTCCCTTTCCCTCTGTGCCTTCCCTTTTCCCCTTGCTCCTTTTTTTTTTTTTTTTCTTTTTTTCCCCTTTTCTTCCCTTTTTTTTTAACTTCCCACCTTCTACTTTATTGTAACGAGTCATAGGCTATTCACTACAACTTCAACTTCCTATACCTACGAGAAAAAAAAAATACCTTGGTGAGTAAGTTTTTTAAGGGGGCCCTTTACTAAAACTGTCAAGCAATTCATCTGCCTCCTGAATGGACCTAATGTTGTGCATTTTATTATTATGCATGACCTTCAAAAAGGCTGGAAATTTGAGTTGCACCGTGGCACCAATCTTCTTAAAGTTGTCCATTCTTCTCCCGAGCTCCCACTGTCTTTCTAGTGTGTCTCTTGACAAATCTGAACGAAGTTCAAAAGAGAAATCCTTGTTTCTCAGTGTTTTCGTCTTTAATGCCAAATTCAGGATTTTTCTTTCACGGCGTAGGTAAGGAAATTGATAAGAATCTTCCTTGGCTTAGTCCTGTTTGGATTTAAGCGGAAAGGATCCCTATGAATTCTTTGTATGTCCTTTATCAGTGACTCCGCCGAATCATCAAGTGGCAGAACTTCTTTAAGCAATTTTACAATGAAGATTCTTAAATCTGGCCCCTCTTTCCCCTCTGGAATGTTCAAAATGCGGAGATTGTTCCTGCGGGAGTTGTTTTCCAGCGTTTCCATTCTTTCACGCAACGCAACCTCTCCCTTTTGTAGCTCATGGATTTTGGCCTCTGCTGTCCCTAAGTTGGTCTTTAACTCCTCTACCGAATGCTCAGGGGATTCAGTTCTAGCATTTAAAAGATCTACTTTCTTTTCTAGGATCTCACACGAGTTCCTAATCTCCCCTTGGTTGGCAGCTGATACTGCAAATCCTTGCTTAATATCTTCTTTTAGAGAAGTAAATAGGGCTTCCATTGAGGATGAGGGGGGTCCAAACTGCTCTTGAGAGCCCAAGCCTGATCCTGACCCACCCCCGTTCATACTTTGATTAGTAGCGGTGGCAGTGACGGTGGCTGTTACAATGGCAGAGGCAGTAGTAATTTCAGTGGCAGTATCCGTGGCAGTATCCGTGTCGGTGGCAGTGATAGGTAGCTCAGACTCCGCCTTTGATGCTCCTGTAGACTGCATCCTAACCTGCAATGTGTCGATAGAATCCAGATGCTCAGATAAGCCGGTATCGTCGCTGTTTTTATGCTCTGCGCCCTGCTTTGTGATGAATAAGACCTCAGGTTGTACCCTAAAGAAAGACCTTGATGAGGGAGTGACCTTCACTTTGTTGGATGAATTCTTGTCTTTCCCTCTTTTTATACTCCTACTTTTAAACTGATAAATTTGGAAAGCAGAATTATCGCTGGGCAGACTAGAGATATTAGGTATACCAGGGCTGCTTGTCGTAGTTATGGCTCCATAACCTTGCTCTCCCACTAACTGGTCTTGAGGCTCCCACCTCACCCCCCCTTTTCCTTAATTTGCCCTTTTTTACTCCCAGTCATGCACTTTCCGGCTTTCTTCCCTTTTTGTTCTTTTCCTTTTAGCTTATCGACAAGGTTACCTCGTTTTTCTGGGGACCTTGACTTATCTCCCTCACCATCTTGACTGTATGGAAGGGCCTGTTCAACTTGAGCGTGGTCCTTTTCAGATGAAATAGAGGGCTCCACGATATGGGGAGCAATATGGGGAACCAGAGCCAACAACGTGTCCTCAGCACTACCTGTTCGTGCAGCACCGTCCCTCGCAGCACCAAAGAAGCGCCCGATGCTGGCGCTGCCGCTACTGACCCGGAGGAGGCCGCGGGCCGCCGCGCCTCAACTCCAGGGCGGCCGTGCACCAGCGCGGGAAGCAGGGCGGGCAGGGAGCGCCGAGCAGCTCCCAGGTCATCCGCCCCCTCTATGCGTCTCCACTGAACGGTGAACGGTGATTGTCAATGGCGACTCCGCTGCTTCAGTGGGGAAAAGAGCGGTGAAGATTATACGGGTGACATCAAGCTGCAGTAGCGCAGTGAGAGCGAAGAGATACGGACACGTGCGGCTGCTCAACCGGCAGACGCCATGTTCTCAGGCTTTTTTGAGGGGTATAATAACCAATAGGGCAAGTTATAGATGTAAGAAATACAGAGAAGAGATCATAGTTTTGGAGGAAGAAATGAGGAAAGTGGAGGCAAAATTAAACATCCAAGAGGGAATTGGTCAGAAGGAAGATCTGGAAGTAAGTAGGAAGTTGAAGGAGCAAATGGAGAGTGTTCTCCAGGGGCGGCTTATGCGTAGATGGGAGGCAAGCAAGATGGCCCACTTTGAGTATGGGGAAGGAGCTGGAAAATTATTAGCTTGGAAAATCAAAGCAGATCAGCTCCGGAACCACATAAAGGAGATCTTGGCGGGTGATGGGGAACCCTCTATTTCTTCAGATGAGGGCATTGGAAAGGCCTTCCTGGATTATTTTCAAGAGATATATAAAGAGACCTCCACAGAAAATAAATTCAAGGCAAGATCATGGTTGGAGAATATTATTTTAACACCTATTAGCTCCGACCAACAATTAGATCTGGGACAGCCCATCACACAGGAGGAAGTGAGGAAGGCATTGGCGAGTGGAAAAAGGGGTAAAGCGGCTGGCCCGGACGGGCTCCCAATTGAATTATATAGATCACTCGGGAGAGTATAATTCCAACAATAACCCACCTTTTCAATAAAATCTTCACGGACGGAGTCAGTCCACCGGTAACATGGAATGATGCTACTGTAGTTCTCATCTTGAAACCGGGTAAAACCCCTCCAGGTGTGGGTCCTATCGGCCCATTTCACTCTTGAATGCCGATTACAAAATCTTCACAACCATCTTGGCAACTAGATTGGGGAGGTGGCTAGTGACATTCTCCACCCCGACCAAAAGGGGTTTGTGAAAGGGAGACAGTTAGCAGACCTCACCCATGACCTGGTCGGTGCAATAGACATTGCCTCCACTCATTCACTCCCCCTCGCAGTCTTGACCCTGGATGCCACCAAGGCTTTCGATAGAGTAAATTGGATTTACCTATCGGAAGTCATGGAGAAATTTAATTTGGGTGCCAAGTTTTGCTAAGCCATACAGCTGATATATAAATCCCCATTGGCTAGGCTTCTGGTTAACGGTTGCCTTACAAAGTAATTTGATATAACCAGAGGAACTCGACAGGGCTGCCCTCTCCCCCCCCTGTTGTTCGATATGTATATCGAACCGTTTGCACAGAAACTTAGAGATAACCCTGACATTGAATCTTTTAGATACGGGGATTGGGAGAGAAGGGTAGCGCTGTATGCGGATGATATTTTGATACTGTCAGCAGACCTAGACAGAACTCTCCCGGCAGTAATTAAACTGGCGAAGGAGTTTGGTCAGGTTTCTGGATACGAGGTAAATGCTGGTATGACAGAAGTCATGAGCTGGAACATCCTGCATACTGTCTATCAGACAAACTGCAGTATGCGTTACCTCGGGGCTACATTACCCAAGATATTAACAAACTGGCAGATACCAATTTAGCGCGAGTCTTCCGTGACTGTCATAAACAAATGAAGTCATGGGTGCACCTCCCCATATCCATTCTGGGGAGGGTTAATTTAGTTAAAATCTCTATATTACCTAAGGCCACTTTCCTCTTCAATACAATTCCTCTCCATTTTGACAAACGCACTATAGAAAAATTCCAACGAGAAATAAATTCCTTTATCTGGTTATATAGATCTACCAGAATAGCATGGAAGAAACTAAGGCGTAGGAGAGAGAAAGGAGGGCTGGCGCTACCAGATCTGCAATACTATGCTTGGGCATTTCAACTTACTCACTCTCGGATGCTATTAAAAACGCCGAGTGACACAGGGAGAGGAGCTATGTTTCTGGCTATGTTGAAAGGGGTGGGGCTTCCGGAAGAAGGGTTTATGTTTAAATTCGGAGATCAGAAATTTTTAAAAAAAAGCAAACTTAAGGTCCTGCAGGGCTTCGCCAGAATATGGGTAACGCTAAGAAAGGTGACAGGACTCAGCTATTTCTCCAAATTAGCACCACTATGGGACTCCCCAGGTTCCCCAGAATGCCTTCGGGATAGGCTGGCGATCCCACTTAGAGAAGCTGGACTAAAAGTATGGGGGGATCTAGTCAGCAATGAAACATTTATTTCATGGGAAGATCTGAAGAAGAGAGTGGGTAGTGGCCTCTCAAGATTTAAATATATCCAGTTACAGAGTTGGGCACAGTCCCAGTTCAGAAATAAAAACAAAAACATTGGTGAGGGAAACAGCTTAGAGCAACAGCTAGTGGGAAGGCCAGTAGGTAAAAAGGAGCTCTCATATTGGTATTGGGCCATAGAAGAGGAGGGGGACGGAGAATTCAAGCTGGCTGACGAGCTGTGGAGTGAATTATTGCCTAATGAACAGTGTGATCATCTATGGCAGGAATCTTTCAAAATCCTCTTTAGTACAGTTAAACCAGCATGGTTGAGGAGGAATCACTTATTCACGGTTCATCGAGCATACCTATCCCCCTTCAGGCTATCCAAAATTGTCAAAGGCTCTCAAATTAGCTGTAAAAAATGCGGGTTGGTAGAAGCCTCGGACTTTCATATGTTTAGAGACTGCCCCTTCATTGAGGCATTCTGGGAAGATATACGGAGAACAATGGAAATTATCCTGGGCGTACCAATTCAAATAGACTTAAAGCTAATAATTTTTGGTTTAAATAGCCAGATACAAGGACCAGCTAGATACCTTATATTCTACTCAATTTTACTGGCAAGAAGACAAATTTGCAAACTATGGGTAGACTCTGCCCCTCCCAAACACTCGGATTGGTTGACTTCTCTATATGAAACATCTAAGATGGATATGGCCAGAGTGGGTAGCAGGAAAAAGATTGCATACTGGGACTTGCTGCTTCAGTGGAGGTGAACTCCTCCCTTTTTTTTTTTTTTTTTTTCAGGTCCTCTCATTATGCCAATTGGACACTCCTTGGACCGAGCTGAATATTCCCATGGGTCATGGGATATCGAGAGAGTCCATATGGTCTTCTTAGATCAATTTGGAGTGATACCTAATCTCCCTATATTGAGGGGAAGTGGCTTTCCGGTCTGAAAATACATCCCTTCGGGCTGATGGTACCGAGAGAATCCGCGGAAAGAGCCCATGTCATCCTAGTCCATTGAAAAAGGGAATGTACAGACGGTCCGCTCACTATGGGTACTGGCGAATGAGGACAAAAAAATAAGAAATAAAAAATAAAAAAAGGTTAATTTTGGATAGACTTGACAGAATAAAAAAGGTTACCTTTTTAGGTTTTTCTGTCATGTGGTTGGAAAGTTCTTATGTAGATGCTTGGTTTTTTCGAATTTTTCTATCAGTTGTTCTTTATGTTGTGTTTGGAGCTTTTGATTCTTTGGTTCTGAAAAAAGTGACGAAATATTCTAAGTTTTTTGCTTGGAAAAGTTTTAGGGGCTCATTACGATGGCGGAAGGACCGCCACCGCCGGGCCGGGCCGGTCCTTCCGCCATCACACAGGAAATTCCCACCACCGAATTAGGATGGCGGTGGGAATCCCAATGTGTCCGTGGCGGACGGAAAGGCCGTCCGCCACGGTTCCGCAAGGCGGTCCTTTTCCGCCCGCCTTGTGGAACCAGGACACAGGGCAGCATTGCGGCGGTGCCTTGCAGGCACCGCCGTACGGATTACGATATCCCTTTCCACCTGTCTTTTCGCGGCGGTCATCACACCGCAAAAATACAGGCGGAGGCTGGATTCAGGGGCCCGTTGCGGGCCCCCTCTGTGGGGGGGGTCCACTGGGAGGGTACCATTCCCATGCACCAAGTGGCAGGCACCGCGTGGTGCCTGCCACGTAGTGCAGGGAAATGCAGTGCAAGCACTTTTAACATTGCGTACGGTGCTGCAGCCAGCAGCACCGCCCGCAATGTTAAAAGCCCTGGATGCGCCCGCCAGTATGGCGGAAGCATCCTAATCGCAGTGGTGGGACCGCCGCATGTCTGGCGGGCGGTCCCAAACACTGCTACGATGGAGGGCGGACAAGTCTGCCCGACATCGTAATCAGCCCCTTAGTTTTGCAAATAGCCTGCAAAGAAATAGATTAGTGCTTACGTACTTGTAAAAAAGTCATTTTGCTTTTGTTTTTGAGGCTCATTTTTTTAACGCAATGATACATTTTTTAAAAAAATGCTTCTTTACTTGAAACCTGTAAAACAAAAATGATAATTGTGGTTTTGGATCATTTTTACCTTGTATAATTTGGCTTCTTCAGTGTTGAAGGGCTTGTTTGGATTATTGTGGTTGTGTATGTGTTCCTCTACTCTTCTTTGTTTATATGATTTTATCTGTAGAGAATTGTAACAAAAAAAAACTGTTTGATTGCATGCTTGACAAAGAACAGAAACGAAAATGTGAAATTTACAGTTTTAATTTTTAATATTTAATTTAAGAACAATCAATTTGCCCCCACCACCATCCAGCACTTTCCCTGAGGCATGCACCTGTCGGAGTAGGAATAGTAAATTTGCCCCCACCACCATTCAGCACTTTCCCTGAGACATGCACCTGTCGGAGTAGGAATAGTAAACTTGCCCACCACCATCCAACATTTTCTCTGAGGCATGCACCTGTCGGAGTAGAAATAGTAAATTTGCCCCCACCACCATCCAACATTTTCCCTGGGGCAAGCACCTGTCGGAGTAGGAATAGTAAGTTTGCCCCCACCACCATCCAGTACTTTACATGAGCATGTTCCCTGAGGCAAAGTCATGAAGGCGAAAAAATAGTATTTTTAAAACATATCACTTATCAGTGCCTGCTAATAAATTATTTCTGACATTAATAAAGTTTTTTTTGTTCAGATCATTTTTTACTGTTCACTTACATTTGATTCTGTAAAGGTTTGTTTGTTCTTGGTAGGTATTTGGTGTTGCTGTATGTCCAATCTCTGTTAATATCAAAAGGAAAATTGTAATATTCTTTTTTTTTTGTTTATGGCTCTTTTTACTTCAAAAAACATTTTGCGCTTTTATTCACTTTTCAATGGAAAGATAATTTCCTGCCGGGACCTGTTCAAACCAGAATTTTAGGGCAAGGCTCTTTTATAAGGAGCGTGGAGCGGCGGCACGGTCTTTTCCTTGCCGTTCCGCTTCTGGATTAACTGCATGCCCCGTCTCCACTCGCCGGAGGCCCTGGAAGCCTCTGTTCTTTTTTCCTTCTTTTTACTACAGGTTTCTGATGCGGTTGGATGCAGTTTTGAGCCACGATTTTTGGCGCGAGGAAAGAGATCGGCAAGACAGCTGGGGGCACTCTTCCCTTCGCCCCTGGTAGACCTGCATTCACCGCAGCCAGGAGCCACGCGGGTTAGATTACATACTCACCCAACCCACTTGATTGGACTTGTGGGAGTGGCTCTGTCTGTGGGGGTGCTTGTGGTCGACCGGGGGCCTGCGGTGGCTGATTTTTGGAAGGGAGGTAAGGGTTTGGGCGTCGTCCCAGACCAAACCCTATGTAGTTGTGCCCCAAGGGTTGGCTTGTAAGGCAGATAGTGCTGCAATGTATGAGATTAAATGTGATGTTTAGGGCCAGGCATGTCCCGGGAATACTCAACCACACGGCTGACGCATTGTCTTGTTTCAAGATGCAGGTTTTCAGGTCCTACCACCCGGAAGCAGCGGACTGTCCCACAACTTTTCCGGAGCATCTGTGGCAACTTGGTGCACCAACCTACCAGACCTCGTGGCAGCAGCCTAGCACCCAGGACTAGGCAGGCCTATGAGGGGGCCTTTACCACATACTGCAAATCTCTAGGGGAAGGCTGGGAAGGGGCATGGCACGAGCCAGCATCTGTCATATCATTCGTGAGGGAATTGAGGGATAGAGGGCGTTCTGTGGCATGCGCAAAGCACCACATGGCAGCAATAGCCTTTTTTGCGAAGATGCTGGGGCATAGGGATCCCACGGACTCTTTCTTAGTTCAAAGGGCTCTGAAAGGGTGGCAACACCTGCAGGGTGCCCTCCCGGACATTTGACACCCGATTAGCATTGAAGTACTGTCAGCCCTCATGGAGGCATTGGGGAAAGTATGTAGATCCACTGGGGAGGTCCAGCTGTTCAGGTCTGCTTTTTCCCTCGCCTTCTATGACGCTTTCAGGGTGGGGCAATTGGTGGCGCGTAATAAACACGATTGGCAGGGTGGGATGCAATTTGCCCATGTTCACCTGCAGGGAGGTTCTGTATCCTTATCAATCCCCAGATCAAAAATGGATCAGATAGGGAGGGGGGATCACCTTATCTTGCACAAAGCTCTAGGGAGCACATGCTGTCCGGTGGGCTACCTGGAGGCGTATCTGGCCTGCAGACCACGGGGCGCAGGAGGGCCATTATTTATCTACCAGGATGGGACTCCCCTCACGAGGTTTCAGTTTGGTAGGATTTTGACATTGGCGCTGGGGGCGGCAGGCCTGGATGCATCCAAATTTGGTACCCATTCTTTCAGGATCGGGGCAGCCAATGAAGCCACGGCTCGGGGACTGATGGGACATGAGGTTCAAAGAATAGGGCGTTGGTCTTCTGACTGCTACAAGCGATATGTGAGGCTACACTTACTTTAAGTGCTATTGCTAATGTTTGGTTTTGTTTCAATTCTCTGCAGTTTCCACGTCCTGTGCCGCAGGAGGGGAGCTAGCCATCGTCCGCCGGTCAACTGAGCCTCGCCCATTCCAGGTACTTGCCTGGGGGCCAGGCCACAGAGAAGTCTAGATCATAGGCCATTCATATGTGAGCAGGTTGAAGCAGCATTTTTTCAAAGGAAATTTCGCGGACAGTGCCCGCCAGGCGGGTTTTAAGGTGTCATTGCACGGTCAAGGGGGATTGCGATTAAGCCAGTTTCGTAATGTTGTTTGTGCTTTGTTGGCTAGGTCTCCAGCGACACCCGCCGTAGTAATAATACATCTGGGAGGCAATGATTTGGTACACATGGGTAGGAAAGGAGTGGTGGAGGCGCTGATCACGGAAGTGGGATGGTTGGCCAAGCAGTGCCCACAGGCTGTATTAGTATGGTCTCACATGATCCCGAGGTTCCAATGGCGGGGGGGCAAGTCTGTGTGGGCTTTGAATCACTCCGTAAAGAGGATTAATAACAGGATTGATAAGCTTTTCCGGTCTCCCAAACTGCAGACGATTGCACATGGTTGCATCCGGGGGGAGCAGTTTTTTCTACTGGATGGGGTTCACCTTTCTAAGCTGGGCAATTAACTTTTCATTGAGAACGTGCTAGCCTGGATGTTAGGGGTGACAAGCAGGGCATGACCTTCTTCTCAGCAGGGGATGGGGGGCCAGATAGTCGGTCAACTATACTGGCCTGTGGCGGTAAGGTCATGATTGCTAGGTCAATTTTTACATCTCTTAGTAGGCATCCCATTAGTTAATGAGGACGCCTGGGGGGGGACAGTGGTCTCTCATCACACTCCAGGGGGCGTTTATGGCTGGTAGGCTGAAGGGTGCGGGGGTAGGAAGTTCCGCTTTCAGCAGGCCCCTTGGGCCAACCCCTGCACACGCGCATGGGTGCCAAGGTGGCATAACATCAGTCCCTGGGAGGTAGTATTGGAGGACGTAGGGGGTGCCTGCTGAAAGGAATCTGATGGGCAACCGGGCCTCCTGCGCAAGGTCACTCCGTTAAGAAGGGGGACCGGGCAAGTAGTTGGGAACAGTCATGACCTTGCACATAGGCAAATCCAGGATACGCAGAAAACAAATTGTACATATTCCAGTTTTAGGTTAGGTATGGTTATGTATTAGACTTGTGTTAAGGTTAGCCATAAAAGAGGTGTAAATATGTGTATATGAAATGTTATTGAATATGTTTGGGTTTTCTGCGTATTAAAATTGTATCAAGAATTTTTAATTATGATTTGTTAATTGTTAATAAAATACAACCGGGGTTATCCGACCCTTAATCCAAGTTCTGTGTTGAATGGTTTATTATCGGTGCCTCGGGGGAAAATGGAGGGGGTGGAAGCCTTCATCCCGGGGTCCCTGTCTGGAAGGAAGTTTGGGGTCAACCAATCAAAACAATGGGAGGGGACTCGGCAATACCTGGCCATATCCAAAGGCGCCACCGGGAACTCGGTCACGCCACCAATATGGCGGTTGTGCAGGTCCCCGGGACGCTTCTCCTGGGGGGGGCGGGGCCAACGCGGCAGTGACGCGGCCGGCGCCTGCCCCCCGCGCCCAGTGATAGGATGGTTCAGCCATGCCCCGGAAGCACAACAAGCGCTTCCGGGGCAACGTGAGCAGAACAGGTCCTGGATCCTGCCGGGACCTGTTCAAACCAGAATTTGGGGGCAAGGCTCCTTTAAAAGGAGCGTGGAGTGGCGGCACGGTCTTTTCCTCGCTGCTCCGCTTCTGGATTAACCGCACGCCCCGTCTCCACTCGCCGGAGGCCCTGGAAGCCTCTGTTCTTTTTTCCCCACCCACCATCCCCTAAGGCAACGATGTTTAGGAAGTATTTATGTGGAGGCTTTTGTTTAACGGTTTTTTCTTTCAAGGTTGAATTTTGTATACATTCCTTTTCAGTTACTGTAGGTTGTGTCAAATAATGTCATATCGGTATGTTTATTTTTCAGGGCAACGTCATTTATGCTTGTCGTATTTTATGTCTGAGTATCCTTGGTCTGCGGTAAGGTCATGATTGCTAGGTCAATTTTTACATCTCTTAGTCGGCATCCCATTAGTTAATGGGGATGCCTGGGGGGGACAGTGGTCTCTAATCACACTCCAGGGGGCGTTTACGGCTGGTAGGCTGAAGGCTGCGGGGGTAGGAAGTTCCGCTTCCAGCAGGCCCCTTTGGCCAACCCCTGCACAGGCACATGGGCGCCAAGGTGGCATAACATCCGTCCTTGGGAGGTAGTATTGGAGGGCGTAGGGGGTGCCCGCGGAAAGGAATCTGATGGGCAACGGGGCCTCCTGCGCAAGGTCACTCCGTTAAGAGGGGGGACCGGGTAAGTAGTTGGGAACAGTCATGACCTTGCACGTAGGCTCATCCGGGATATGCAGAAAACAAATTGTACATATTCCAGTTTTAGGTTAGGTATGGCTGTTTATTAGACTCGTGTTAAGGTTAGCCATAAAAGAGGTGTAAATATGTGTATATAAAATGTTATTGAATATGTTTGTGTTTTCTGCGTATTTAAATTGTATCAAGAATTTTTAATTAGAATTTGTTATTTGTTAATAAAATACGGCCGGGGTTATCCGACCCTTAATCCAAGTTCTGTGTTGGATGGTTTATTATCGGTGCCTCGGGGGAAAAGGGAGGGGGTGGAAGCCTTCATCCCGGGGTCCCTGTCTGGAATGAAGTTTGGGGTCAACCAATTAAAACAATGGGAGGGGACTCGCAATACCTGGCCATATCAATTCTGTCTGGCTGATTACAATACAGCGGGTCGGAATTGAAACCGGCCGGTCATTCTGGCTGGCTTCCAACGGGATCCAGGAGCCCGTCTGCCAGTCGGAGATCATCCAAATGGAAGGCGTTTCTGCCTTCTGGATTATGATGCATGAAAGTGGTACAAATCAGCGCTCACAAAAGGGCTCCTTACTGACACAAACACTTTTTTGCGCTGTAAAGTAAATACCCTTTCAAGAACTTGTGCTGCATTGCATCGCTTTGTGTGACTTTGCCCTGGCAAAAATCCCTAGTATATCTGGTCATACATTTCTTTTAAGCATGATAAGCTGTCAGCTTCGAAAAAGAAGCTAGATTTTATGAGCAACCTTTTTATGGCAGGAATTTCGACCGTTAAATTCACTTTACCATGGGGCCCTTTCGAAGGAAGGCGCCCTGGGCAATAGGCCACTTTGCCCATGACTTAAAACGTCTCTTGAGTGTTTGCCTCTCTCTGTTCCAGGTTGTGCTGTCTGAAAATAACGCACTGGAGAAATATCGGGTTAAACAAATGCACTATTGAAAAATCAATCGCATAAAAACAGGCGTTTTGCCTCTATGCTGAGCCAGTGAGGCTTATCGTGAAACAGTCCCTGAACTTTAACAAGTCAAAAATAAAGAGAGACAATCTCTATTGGCAGTTTTGGACTTGCTCCTTCTAAAGTTCATGCATTGGGTTGGAGAAATCTCGAGTTGTATGCAGTGCCGACTCGCTATCGGACGTTTCAGTGGGCTGGCAGGCAGTCGCGGTCCGTGTAGGAGTGACGGCCGGGCGGTGACGTGGGGTGGGGGAGGGGCAGGGTGGGGGTAGCAAAGTACGGATTACGGACCAATACAGGTAAGTAAACATTTAAATCAATGAAACGAATTTCGTTGCGCGCACTGCATCGCATTTGGCGATGCAGCGCTCACAACTAAATTCGTTTTATTGATTTAAATGTTTACTTACCTGTATTGGTCCGTAATCCGTACTTTGCTACCCCCCACCCTGCCCCTCCCCCGCCCCACGTCACCGCCCGGCCGTCACTCCTACACGGACCGCGACTGCTGGCAGGGTGGCCCGGTTTCACTGCTGCAGGGGCCGGCTTTGTTGCTAGGAACCTGGAGGCCACGTTTTTATTACTTCCAGCACTTCTAAATAAACAAAGCAAAAACAAAACGGTTTAAACGCCGTGCTTAAAAAGCATACGTTAATGTATGCTCATGACGGCTCCCGGCCGTCATGCGTCACGGTGGGCGTGTGCGCACGACGGCCGGGAGCCGTCGAATCCCCGCCCACTAATAACTCCCCCCTCCCCCCCCCCCCCCCCAGCACAGCGCGAAAATTCGCGCCGCATATTGTTTATTTAGAAGCCGCTGCAAGTAAGAACGTGGCCGGCAGGTCTCCAGCAGCAAAACCTGTCCCCACGAGCAGTGAAACTGGCCTCCACCATACCAGCCCACCGAAACGCCAGGTGCCCGGTAGGCCAGTCCAGCCCTGGTTATGGGTATGAGTTTTAAATTACAGGGGCGGCTCTGCGATGATCATGGTACGGCCTCAGGACAGACCATAATAAGCATTTAAAAGTATCCTGGAAGCAAATCCCTTTAAGCAGCGCTGAATCACTGCTAAAGCCGCTCATCCCATCGGAAGCAAATACTTTGCCTGCATGGCTAAGGATTAAGCCTTGACAGCTATTTGACTTCTCAATTAATCACTTTGGGGGCGAGTTCTCTCTGCTATCAACGTCTTCATCGCCAGTTCAGGAGGAAATGGGCTGTGAAGAAAGTGGAAAGAAAGTAAATGACTAGTCTTCCCAGTTATCTGTATCACCTCGTGGCAGGACGCGGTGCAGTCAGCCGGCCAGCAGGAAGTTCATTTGTGACTGTCAATTTAACGGCTCATTTATTTCAATCTATCAATGGGGCTCAACGGGGGTGTGGTAACCCTGTGCTAATCACACCTCTGGGGGGTGTTAAGCAGGGCAGGGAACCAGCCAAGAATCCCTAATCCCACGGGCCTGTGATTATCTTCAGATTACACGAGCCATGCAGCGCGTGCATTTGCAAATGTTTATTGTTAGATAAAATTTACATTTGAAGCATAAATCCTCTCCCTCGGCGATTTTTGAAAAAAAATATTTAATGCAAATGGTTCCGACTGAGTTCTGCAGAACGAATCCATCAGAAGATGTGCAGAAACTATCTAATATCGTTGCAGGGTTTTGGATCTCGGGACTTTCATGATTGGCCCGGCATATTTTATGTTGTTCCAAAGACGTTTCCGTTTTTGTTACAGTCTCATGAAAAAATCTTATGTTTTCTTGTTCTAGATACAAATAAATTATCAAGAGTATTTAATTATATAGCATTATCAGTTCACCTACTGTAAATATTATTATCATCATTACTATTAGCAGTAATAATCATTTTAATTATTGTTATTTTCAAGATGCTACTAGTACTACTACTACTATTACTATTACTACAACTACTACTACCACTACTATTACTATTAATAATAATATTAATAATAAGGCCATTGTTTTTAAATGACATGTATAAGTTGCGGACACAGTATATGTAGGTTAACAATACTGTTTACAATAGAGTTTACAGGGTAAAAAAATCATAGTAAACAATAGTGATAAACATTAAAGCCATGATTACGACACAACCTGTAAATTCCAATCCTGTTTGTGAGGTGATTGAATAAATTAGGTGGTAAACACCACATCCCTCGAAATGTTCCCAAATGTGTTTCTTCCTGTGGGGTGCGGAGGGGAGGGGTTGTGTGGCCATGAGAGGCTGACTGGGTATTTGCAAAGGTAGCTTACACTTGTGAGCAATTTACAGGTGTAGTTTACTCTTACAATTATGAGTAGTTTTATGACTTTTGGCTATTCTTAATCTCCAAGTGTAAACTTGTTAAAAAATGAAAATTTACGAGTGGAAGATTACACCAGCCAAAAAGAAACGGTAGTAAGTCCATCACCACACAAGGCCGACCAATGATACTTCAACACTTTCCCATGGAAAAACTGTTTTAATTTAATTTAATTTAATTTCATATATTTAAATTATTTAAAGATTGTATTTAAAAATAAGTTAATAGTTCTGTACTATTTTTCCTTTTGTCCTACACATAAAATAAATATATAAAATCAATACATATTAATAAAATATTTTACTAGCATTTTTCCAAACTGTGCCCATTGTGCAGCCCAGTGTGCATCCAACCCATCGATGAGCACGGCCTTCGACTATGTGGACCATCTGCACCCAAACCCTCATGGACACCCATTCTCCTGTAGTCTTCCAACCCACATTTGTTTGTCATAGTTGTAATTTTTTTTTTGGTCATCCTCATAGTACCACAGAACCATGCAAGCTTGCCCGACAAAGCTTGCATGGTACACCGGTAGCACAGGGAAGAAGCTTGAGTGGCAGCTCCTACGGAAGTACTGCAGTACCTAACAGGAGGGTATACTGTGTCCCACAGTAGTACTGCATTACCTGTGGCATGATTTTTTTTGATCTCTTGGGGAGTCCACTTGTTCCTCCCAATAAGTGCCAGGGAATCAAGGTGCCCTTACCCTCTCTACTTATACTAGTTTTGCTAATGCTTTTTAGGGCACAGGGACCAAGCCCCTGAGTCCTGTAATGGGGGATACAACATTTTCTTCTGTGTTGCGACCAGACAATCAGATTGCTTTATACCATGGGACCAAAAATGGCCGATGGGACAAAAAGCTCCTTCAGCCAATTAGAGGGCATTATACATTCAATATTCGATACTGCAGGAATATATACCTAAATTTTTAACCCCTTCAGGCCCAATCTAAACACCTCTTTTTAAATGCATGCTTTCTGTGTAAAGTTCTAACCTTTCTCCCAATTTGGTGTAATTCCGTTCAGCTGTTTTTTCTGTATTGGAGAGCAATATTTCCTATGGGACTTAAGATGAGAAATCAATATTTTGAAATCCCCCCTTTTTTTTAGCCCAGCTAAGTGGATCAACATGAAACTTTTCATGAAGGAGCCGATGCTGGCAAACATTTTTATTTGAAAGTTTTGTGCAGATTCATTTAACAGTGCCAAAGTAATTAACAAAACAAAAAATGTTCTTCCTATGGAAGCTCTGACCACCTTGTAAAAAAGTTATATATTTTTCTATACATTTTTAAAGGGTGGGCAGCTGCAAAGTTCTGAAGTACTCTCGGGTGCTCACTCTGTTTTGTGCATATCCAAGTTTAAAATATTTTTTACTATAATATTGTTTGTTATTATAATGTTTTAGTGAACTGTATTGTGCTCTTATTTCTTTATTTTATTGTGACATTCTTTTTTTTTTTTTTACGGAGTTTTATATAACGCGAACTTGGCCCGAAGGTATCGGGTATCAGAGCGCTTTACATAGCACCAGTTGCGTTACATGAGGACACATTCATTTTTGTTAGGCACGGGGAGATTAAGTGATTTGCCCAGAATCACAGGATGTCCAGCGTCATTGCCGAGACTCGAACCCGGTTCCCCAGATTCGAGGTCGACCGCCCTAGCCGTTAGGCCAACTCATTCAGTTTTAATGACTTGTAATTAAAATTGCAGTAATATATTTATATCTTATTGTTGTTGGATTTAAGGGGGAATTGGGTGGAGTGTTTTTAAAGTTGTAATTAATACTAATTGATGAATATATTGATTAGGTAATTTCATACATTTTTATTTATTTAATATCCTGGGGTAATTATTTTATCATTTTTAAATTAATGTTATATTTGGGGATTATTGGGGTAAAAGGTGCGGAGTATTTTAATACAAATTTATTTTTAATTAATAAGCTTTTTTATTTTATTTAGTACGATACACTTTATATTACCATTTTTGTTTACATGTTTAATTATTTACTAATTGTTTAATTATTTATTCAGTTTAAGTTGCTGAATTAATTGGGAGTTTTGCAGATGGTGTTTTATTTTTCAAAGTGTGTATTTCTTAATATTTATTGATTATTGTGATAAATTTCGAATTTTTAACTGTTATTTATTTGTTTACATGCATATTTGTTTCAATTTAACAAATTAATTTTACATTTAGTTAGTGGGTTTATTGAGGAGTTGGTGTATAGGATTTTAATTAAGCTCCATATTTTATTTTGCATGTTGATTAGATTTTTATGTTAATTTTTTAAACTCATAATTATTTGATTACATGTTTACTGATTTGTAAGATATTTAATTATTTTTTTCATTTCGATTTGTGTGATTTATTTGGAGGTAAATTAATATTTAAATGGAATAATGATTAATATTATGTATTTAAAAAAATGTAAATTTATTAAAGTTGTTTTGGATCATGTAGCTTTTTTTTGCATCTTATAACCATTTCTATTAATATTCCCCTTTCCACAATGCTTGTTGAGCCTGGATTTAGCATAATAAACGTGCCCCTTCCCCAAATATTTGCACTTTCCCCAATGTTTGTTTGGACTATATAAAAGTAGTAAATCTATAGCCCACACTCCACCAATTATATGCACTTTTCCCTGAGATTTTTGGATTATAGATAGAACAGTGTATCTGAGACACCTGAAAAAAATGCCCTTTCCCCAATGATTGTTGGATTGGAATTAAAATAGTGAATCTTAGCCCCCCAACATCCCCAAATATGTGCACTTTCCTATTTGTTTGTTGGAATAGACTGGAGTTAGAATAGTAACTCTGACCCTCCTAAATATATTCTCTTTCCCAAGTGTTTCTTGGACTGGAGTTAGAATAGTAAATCTATCCCCCCACACAAATATAATAACCTTCCCCAGTGTTAGTTAAGCCGGAGACAGAATAGTACATTTCACTGCTCTAAATATGTGCATTTTTCTCAATGGTTATTTGACTGGAGATAGAATATCAAGTCTCACTTTCCTCCCTAAACACATTCACCAGTGTTAATTAGATTGGAGCTAGAATGGTAATACAGGCCATGCCCATTCATGTATTTTGCTTAGTTTTGTGTTGGATATTAGCTATAGCAGTGCAATTTAAATATTTTCAGTTTATACTGTTTTTATCATACTATTTGGATTGGAGATATGTTAACAATTTGTACTTACATTTGATTTGTAGCTTATTTTCTGGATGATAAGTGTAATTGCATATTGTAATATTTGTTTTGTAAAATAGTTTTCTCTTGTTTTTTCTACTATTGTTATTAGATTAAAAAAAATTATAATATGTGCTTATAACATATTAGAATTGTTACTAATTTCTGTTTATTTACATGTTTATTTTTATTTTTAAATCTATTAATAATGTTATATTTTCTAATGTAAAAATTATTTCTATTTGCATAGAAAATGTAATGCAGTTTTTATATTATGATTAAAATGTTTTATTTTGCTAATTGTAAAAGTATAAGGTATATATAGGTATAATAATAATAATTCATTATTTTTTAAAGTGTTTTAGTTAATATATATTTTTAAATGTATATATTTTTAAAATATAGTGCAATTTTAATGATAATGTAACTTATATTTTACAATAGATAGATATAGATAGATGGGTAGATAGATAGATAGAAAAACAGACAGATGGATAGACAGACACATAGATAGATAAATAGATAATAGATAGATAGATCAATCTACATTCAGTATTTTTGAAGTTGATATTTTAACATTTTTATTTTTGTGCCATGATATTTGCTGTGGTCAATATTCTCTCATTCAATCTACAGGCATGCATTAAGATGCACAGATGTGAATTGGCGGCCATCTTGCACTGAGTATTTTTGAATAGAAAAACCATTCCAACATTGCCAACCATGCGTGGATATGTGTCTTGATGTATGCACATACATGGGGTTGGAAACAAACATTTGCAAAGCTAAGTTTGGCCTTCTAGAACCAAACTGAGACCCATTGGTTTTGTGAATGCTAGGTTTGCTACTGCGTTGAGACTTGGCAAACTGGAATAAGTTGCACTTGAGTGATAATGGGCAGGTTTCATATATTGACGGTAATGATTATTTCATAGATCCTTTTTTGATAGCATGATTTTTTATGAAAGGGGGAATTCTAACTTAATTCTTTTTTCAGGGGTTATATGTCTTAGTTCCCTTGAAAAATGATTCTTGACAAAAATCAAAAAGTGCCAGGCTATTCTGAGTATTCAGTTTTATTATTAGGCGACATTGTGAAAGAATGTGCATGCCACTATAAATCATGCCTAAGAGAATTTCCAATTGTTTATTTATTTATGGTGCTATCAGATATTTTTACCAATTGTGCCCCTTGAGGGATCCGGTATTACAGAAATGGTTTGTTGCAGAAGTGTCATCAATATTCTTATTCAGTGGTGATTATGTATTCTCCACTATGTGACAGCTAATTGCTTTCTGTTACAGAATACATTCAAACATCAACCCTGTTCATGAACAACAAATGAGATATAGGGGCCTATTACGGTGTCGGTTGGAGTTTCCTCCAACTGACACCGTGGCGGAAACGGGGCTGGCCGACCTCCGGTCAGCTGTCACGACTGCCTAATTATGATGCAACCGCACTAAACCGGCCATAATACAAGCTCCCATAGAGAAATGGGAGATTGTTTTCATCCCTGCACCCTATGGGTCCTGAACAAAATCTGAAATAATTGTCAACAGTGTCTGCACCAGATTTATGAACCTGAATTGAGTGAAATTTAAGTGTAGGTCCTTATTATGAGTACTCGTGGTGGCAGCCCGACCACCGCAACACTACGGGCCCACCAGAGGAACGCTGCATCTGACGGGGATGGAGGATTCCGCGGCGGACACGCAGCAGTCAAGAAAAGTAATATGCTGGCGGCTCTGCTGCCGCACTGCCAAGCATATTCTGAGCTGCCTGTCCACCGCCCTATTTATGGCGGTGAGCCCACCATGAAAAGGGTGGCGGAGAGGCAACTAAGGGGGCCCTAACAGGGATCCGGTGCTTCTCCTGGGGGTGCATGCAGGGGGACACATGTTGTGCCCCCTTGGAATTGCACCCCTGTTCCTGCAAGGTATGGCATGCATGCCACACCATGCAGGAACATGCTACAGATTATGGCAAAGTGGTGGGCTGCATGTTAAGCTCCCCTAAAGCCTAACAGCCCACCACTGTGACACCACCACAGCACTGCCCGCCCATCATAGATTACAATCACAATCTGGCTGGTGCACCACGTCTTTGGCCGTTCTGCAGATGGCACAGTGGCAGCATCGCAGGAGGACTGCCAAACTCATAATAAGGCCATTAGTGCTGTGACATTTTCCCATCATATTTCTCGAGGTACTACCTGCAGAACTTTTCATGGGGAATGAGGCTATAAGTGAGGGAAATGTATAGTTTTAACATGCAATTAATTGCAACCCATTTTTTCCCCCACTTTGACATATAAAACTTGGAATGGTGTGCAAATGTGTGGATCTCAAAATAAGCCCATAAATGTGCAACGTGGTGAACATTTGGTCAGGCTGCAGTGTTTGGATGTCATTCCTTTACAATTGATCATTGTGCGAGCTATGATATTTTGTGTCTTTTGTATACATGACTTTTTATGGAACTTAATCTTAATGGTAGGTGATGGGAAACACTCTTTTGAATGTTATTTTATTCGTAGTTTGTTGCAGTTCAGTAAAGTAATTTATTCAGTCATCACCTGTTTGTGGCTGAAGGTGTAACTTTTATTCATGTCATTCCCAAACATTTAATATAACATTCATCATCTCTACCAATTGGTAACATAACACTGTAAAGTGGAGAAATACAATCTCCCCACTAAAGCTGAGCTACTTTCTAACAGGTTTACAAATCTTGGGGCAGATGTACAAGCCCCTAGCATCACCGGAGCGTCACTTTTTTTGCTCTCATTGTCTCTTTTCTTTCTTAAATATATCTAACTCCATTCACTCTCCCTCTCATTTACATATCCATATATCTATCCCTAACTCTGTACACCATCTTTCTTTCAAAAACTCTCTCACTATCTAACTCTCACTCACTCTCTCTCTATACTTTATATTTCTCGCTATACTTTCACTTCACATTATCTCTACATTATCACTAATATAACTACACCTTTATAGCTATCCAACATCTCGCTCTATATATATCTAAAAATACATATATAATATTTTAATTTCTAAACACTCTCTCTCTACACTAACCCACTAACTTCTCTCACCATTTACCTCAACATATATCACTATCCTCATCTCTCTCTCTCTCACACTTTCTCTCTCTCTCACTATCACTCTGTATGCTTTATTTTTCTATATTCAATATACCTCTCAATTACCTATCCAAAATGCAATATCACATAACAGAAAAACATTTTTTTATTAACTTTTCCACTTAACTCTTTTCAGGAAGAACAAATAAAAACTGTATTCATCAGCGAACAAGAAACAATGCTAAAATCTATAACAGTAAAGGATTCCACAGACTATGGGGCTGATTACGATGGCGGGCGGAGGCACATCCGCCGTGCTGGCGTTGGCAGAAAATGCCCTTTTCCGCACTCCATCGGCGGTCTATGCGTCCGCCGTATTATGATGGGCGTAGATAGCCCATTTCCCATCCGCTGCGGTTTTCCGGGTTCCGCTGAAAATCTCCGTCCGCACCGGTAGCAGACGGAGCCAAAAGAGAGGTACCGCCGTGCGGAATGCGGTCACGACCGCCGGTCAAATCACGATGCCTCAAACAGCCCACCACACCGCTGCGGAGAATCCGGCCATTCGAGGATGTCGGTGGCAATACTGCGGATAGCTCCATGTGTTCCAGTCCACTGGGGAAACGGCGGTCTTTGGCCTTTCCGCAGCAAATCCGACTGCCGCGGACGGATTTTCAGCTTTTCTGCCGCTGAATCCTGGAATTCGACTGGTAGGGAGTTTCTGGCGGTGCATCCTAATCTGGCTGGCGGTTATGCCGCGGTACCTGCGGGTGGAAATTTCCCGCTAACATGGCGATCGGAATGCTTTTCCGCCCGCCATCGTAATCAGCCCCTATGTCAGGATCACATTATGGAGAGAAGCAACAAACTTTCATATCAAAATTGGACAATATATAAGGATAACACATGTCACAGTACATGAGTACAACGGAGAAAAAATCTTAAATACAACAAGACACAGTCAACTTCAAGTAAGTACAAAAAAAATTTGTTACGAAAAAAAATAAAACAAAACTAATATTTACCTTTCCATCTATCCACAGGCAACAGAACCACCACCAGAAA
Source organism: Calotriton arnoldi (assembly GCA_963921515.1). Taxonomy (NCBI): domain Eukaryota; kingdom Metazoa; phylum Chordata; class Amphibia; order Caudata; family Salamandridae; genus Calotriton; species Calotriton arnoldi. The sequence goes on along the minus strand of CAWUFW010000494.1, from coordinate 1,439,518 downwards.
AAATACAAATTGAAATATATGGAATAGAAAAAACGGAGCAAGAAATCAGTATCGTAACAACCCAAGTGCAAAATACAGACACCTATCAATCAATGGATATTAACAATGAACTTCTAATGGATTGGTTTCATATCAATACAGATGTTGAAGACTTATCCGATGCACTCATCCCATATTTACCACGAACATGTGAAGTCATATTTTACAATGGCATTATTATAGAAATATTAAAAGATATTGCAACAGTGTAAATATATTTAGGCAACGTCTACAAATGTACATTATAACTACTATTTTTTCAGCTCAACTGAATTCATGCTAATAAATATGTTACGGACAAACAGTATGCAATAAAAATTGGGAAAAAAAACCTCAGTTATTCCAGTAAATATCTAACAAAATAATGCTAATTTTTTAATAGTACTAAATCTCTCTCTCTCACTGACTGACTGACTAACTCTCTCTCTCACTGACTGGCTGACTTACTCACTCACTGACTGACTCTCACTGGCTAACTGACTAACTAACTGACTCTCTCATTCTCTCTCTCAATTACTAACTCTCTCACTCTCTCACTGTCTGACTCTCTCTCACTGACTGACTCTCTAACTCTCTCACTAACTAACTCTCTAACACTCTCTCTCGCTGACTGACTCTCTGACTCTCTCTCTCTCACTAACAGACTCTCTCTCTCTCACTGACTGACTCTCTCACTCTCTCTCACTGACTGACTGACTCTCTCACCAACTGATTGACTGACTAACTGACTGACTAACTGACTCTCTCACTCTCTCTCTCACTGACTAACTAACTGACTGACTCTCACTCTCTCACTGACTAACTGACTGACTGACTCTCTCACTATCTCACTCATTGACTAACTGACTGACTCTCTGACTGACTCTCTGACTGACTGACTAACTGACTGACTCTCTCACTCTCTCTCTCACTAACTAACTGACTGACTCTCTCACTGACTGACTAACTCTCTCACTAACTGTTATACAGGTACTATTTCCCAACCATTACCCTCCTGTTATTTATGCTCCCCCATAACAAAAAAAACCATAACAAGCAACCATTGGGACAGGCAGATAGAAGTTGCGTGTCCCAATGGACAAAAAAAAACTAAACACATTATTTATTATTAATACTTTTTTAATATGGTCGTTCAGTTGTACATAATTCTTTCTTGGTCATATATAAGGTAACAAAAATGCATCTGACACTTCTTTATTATAACTTTTCAGCATGCTGCAGACATCTGTACAGCACAGCTTAAAGCCACAGGCAAAGTCAATATCTCTGGCTAAACACTTATAAGGTCCCAAAGGCGAGACCTATTGGCTATGCTAATGCTTGTTGCTTTATCTATGTATGCTGTGCTTTTCTATGTGTATTGCAACGCAGGCACCCTTGCACTATGGTGCAAGGGTGCCTGCATTGGCACTATGCAGCTAACTTTAGCACTAGGGAAAACACAGGGGTGCACCGTATTGTAGTAAATATGGCGCATCGCTACGTTTTGAAAATGTCGGAGAGCAGCACTGCCAAATTTAGTCCTGCTCGGCGCTCCAACATTTTGTTGTACATATGCCCGTTAACTTTTGCATTCCTACTGATTGCAAACACCAAAAACAGGTTGAAATATATAGGAACACAGTGAACAGCAAGTGAAAGGGGAAGTGTCTTAAAGTTCAGCAAGGTAGACTAACAGAGCCCAGGAGATAAGCTAATCTTCTTATTTAGGGTGTGGTGCCTACGCCTTAAATTGGGAAATGTCCTTACCAGGTGCCCTGCAGACTCCGGTTTGGTGACTCATTACAATGGGGGGGTCAATCTCCATGGTAAAGGTTGGCAGACTACAGCCAGATCTTCAAGGACACTGTCTGCAAGTCAACAGAACACAAATGGCTCATGCTAGACCACTCTCTTGATTTTAGAACCTATTGGAAGGCATATTAAGTGGGTTCAGCATGTCTGCATCAAAACAGGCTCAAATATCAAAAACAATAACCGTCAATGCAGGGAGTGAGTGTTTTTCCAGGCAATGTCATTACTCAACTCACCTAATGCTGTCACATTATTCTTTAAGTCAGCTCTCCTCTGAAGGTCCAGAGAAGGCTTCTAAGTGATGTGCCAATGTCTCTGGACTTCTTAGGTTGACTGGAGCAACTACACATACAAAATTAGAATCAGTACAAATTATTTACAGAAGATGGCTGTAGCAAAATCTACCTTACCTATCACTGCAGTATATTACGCTAGTTCACAAAGAATAAGTAAAACTTATGGCTGCATGAGTGTGAGGGATTCACCACCATTGAACCTCTTCCGAACAAAAACTTTGTTCCAATGTTATTGTAATGTCATGCAGCAATCCAAATCAGGTCAAAGATATGATTATTCAATTCTCCATATAAAGAAGGAATTGTCCATATTTCAATATAGCAAAACCAAAGGGGATGATGGACGGAGTGTTGAACATTGCAAGCACTCACCCCCAGTCAACTGATCTGGGTTTAATCCATCATCATTCTTTAGCTCACTCCACCACCCCAGTTCAGACATGGCCATATGCAAATCAGTCTGACCCTGTGCCTCATGGGAACAGTCCAGCCAGAACTGCCAAGCCATGTCTTCCCTGGACTGGAAACAAGCATCCTGGGACCGGTTTCTGGCTTACAGCTGTCTTCAGCCAGGCTGGGTTCAAACTGGAATGGCGTGGTGAGCAAAAAAACAATGGATTTAGGCCCAGATCTCTGTACTGGGGTGAATGTATGACATTGTTCTGCATTCTGTCCATCAACTGTTGTTTTTGCATTTGTCACCCCGAGTGGGACGGGTATGCCCAGACGTGGGTCCCGTGCTCTCCATGCCACTGGAATCAAGCTATCCTGGCTGAAGAGGGGTGAAACCCCGAAACCGATCCTAGGATGCTTGTTTCCAGTCCAGGGAGGACCTGGCTTGGCAGTTCGGGCTGGACTGTTCCCATGAGGCACAGGGTCAAGACTGATTTGCATATGGCTGGGTTCAAACTGGAATGGCGTGGTGAGCAAAAAACGATGGATTTAGGCCCAGATCTCTGTACTGGGGTGAATGTATGACATTGTTCTGCATTCTGTCCATCAACTGTTGTTTTTGCATTTGTCACCCCGAGTGGGACGGGTATGCCCAGACGTGGGTCCCGTGTTCTCCATGCCACTGGAATCAAGCTATCCTGGCTGAAGAGGGGTGAAACCCGAAACCGGTCCTAGGATGCTTGTTTCCAGTCCAGGGAGGACCTGGCTTGGCAGTTCGGGCTGGACTGTTCCCATGAGGCACAGGGTCAAGACTGATTTGCATATGGCTGGGTTCAAACTGGAATGGCGTGGTGAGCAAAAAAACGATGGATTTAGGCCCAGATCTCTGTACTGGGGTGAATGTATGACATTGTTCTGCATTCTGTCCATCAACTGTTGTTTTTGCATTTGTCACCCCGAGTGGGACGTGGTATGCCCAGACGTGGGTCCCGTGCTTTCCATGCCACTGGAATCAAGCTATCCTGGCTGAAGAGGGGTGAAACCCCGAAACCGGTCCTAGGATGCTTGTTTCCAGTCCAGGGAGGACCTGGCTTGGCAGTTCGAGCTGGACTGTTCCCATGAGGCACAGGGTCAAGACTGATTTGCATATGGCTGGGTTCAAACTGGAATGGCGTGGTGAGCAAAAAAACGATGGATTTAGGCCCAGATCTATGTACTGGGGTGAATGTATGACATTGTTCTGCATTCTGTCCATCAACTGTTGTTTTTGCATTTGTCACCCCGAGTGGGACGGGTATGCCCAGACGTGGGTCCCGTGCTCTCCATGCCACTGGAATCAAGCTATCCTGGCTGAAGAGGGGTGAAACCCCGAAACCGGTCCTAGGATGCTTGTTTCCAGTCCAGGGAGGACCTGGCTTGGCAGTTCGGGCTGGACTGTTCCCATGAGGCACAGGGTCAAGACTGATTTGCATATGGCTGGGTTCAAACTGGAATGGCGTGGTGAGCAAAAAACGATGGATTTAGGCCCAGATCTCTGTACTGGGGTGAATGTATGACATTGTTCTGCATTCTGTCCATCAACTGTTGTTTTTGCATTTGTCACCCCGAGTGGGACGGGTATGCCCAGACGTGGGTCCCGTGCTCTCCATGCCACTGGAATCAAGCTATCCTGGCTGAAGAGGGGTGAAACCCCGAAACCGGTCCTAGGATGCTTGTTTCCAGTCCAGGGAGGACCTGGTTTGGCAGTTCGGGCTGGACTGTTCCCATGAGGCACAGGGTCAAGACTGATTTGCATATGGCTGGGTTCAAACTGGAATGGCGTGGTGAGCAAAAACGATGGATTTAGGCCCAGATCTCTGTACTGGGGTGAATGTATGACATTGTTCTGCATTCTGCCCATCAACTTTTGTTTTTGCATTTGTCACCCCGAGTGGGACGGGTATGCCCAGACGTGGGTCCCGTGCTCTCCATGCCACTGGAATCAAGCTATCCTGGCTGAAGAGGGGTGAAACCCCGAAACCGGTCCTAGGATGCTTGTTTCCAGTCCAGGGAGGACCTGGCTTGGCAGTTCGGGCTGGACTGTTCCCATGAGGCACAGGGTCAAGACTGATTTGCATATGGCTGGGTTCAAACTGGAATGGCGTGGTGAGCAAAAAAACGATGGATTTAGGCCCAGATCTCTGTACTGGGGTGAATGTATGACATTGTTCTGCATTCTGTCCATCAACTGTTGTTTTTGCATATTTCAATATAGTCACACAATTTTCCAAGTTTGATATCTGTTCAACTCTTTGTTAGATATTGTCTCATTAAAGTGCATTGATTGCAACTCTAGCCAATGCATTTCATACATTTGGGACTTCTTCAGGGCTACAAGACATTTACCCTTGGTTAAAGTTTCATCATCCAATGGTGAAATCATTGGATATTATTGATATTCAATCTCAATTATTTCCATCCAGATTAATATTTTATTTGGTTTATGTTTTTAATTGTATATGTAATATTTTTGTTGGAGGATAAAATTGTAAACAAGTTTTATGTAAATGTTTTGAAGCCCTGAAGAAGTCCCAAGTGGACGAAATGCATTGGCGAGATCTACAATCACTTTAATGATACGATATCTAGTGCGGAGTGACATTGCAATAAAATTAGAATAAGTATTCGGTGAGCAAAGCAACAGAGTGATCATCCAGATTTCTCTCACCAAATAGCAAATGCCAGCACTGAGCTCCATCTTCTGAAAACACAGCAAAGTCCTTGCAGGTGAGATATAAACAATAAGTTTGATTTGATGCAGTCTGTCTCTAACGTTTATTTTCAAGTCCTGGTAATCAAGGGGTAGCCCACTGTGGTGCTTTGTGGTTTCTACTTTCTACTTTCAACTGGTCAGGTACTATAACCAGACTTCAGCTCTGATATTCCCACTCGACATTTCCGGGAGACAAAGGAACAGGAAATTAATAAACAGGGCTGTCTTTGTTGTAATCGGTGAACTGCATTCATCCTCCATCTTGCATTCATCATTTGCACACTCATAAAGCTATTCACAATCAGTTAAGTACAACCTTAATATCAAGTGCAGCACTAGTAATTGCAAACCATCTTCTGTCTGCACATGTTTACATTTTTGCAATCATGATTGCAGACCCAAAGCATTAATGTTCGGGGGCATTGAAAATTAAATTTAAATTGAAGAAAAAATAAACACCCAGGGACCTCTATCTGCTCCAGAGCACTGTATGTATGTTTGTATGCGGTATCAGTATAGTACAAACAGCCAAAAGCAGTGGAGCACTCTGCGGGCAAGCGTACATTCAACAAGTGATAAGTGAGGTAGTTGGATTCTGGAAGCAGTAGTGTACTATTACGGCACTGTTTTGTGGTGTACTTTGAAGAAGTGTTTCTTCAACTTTTTCCTAAATTGGGCCAATGTTGCTGTAGTCCTGATGGATTCAAGAATGTTGTTTCAGATCCTAGGGAGCAGATTTACTAAGATATCACACAGTATCAAGTTTTAAATATTAAGTTGCAGAAATATTGAGAAAACAAAATATTGTGATACTAAAATATGATGCAGAAATATCAGTGTCAAGAAAACCACTGTTGTTAATATTGTTTTCAATAATATAGTTGTAAAAAATATTGATTATTAATTACATTTATGTGTATTAGTTTATGTATTAATTTTATGGGTTAGTATTGTTTGTATAATTGTTGTATAATATTTTAAAATATATTTTGTAATTTTAAGTGATTTATTAATTTAATTGCAAATAGAAATGTATACTGTTATTGTGAGTTGCTAAATTTGTAGAGGTGTGGGGTGGGAAGGTAATTAAGTATAATTAATTAATTATTGATTCATTATTAATTATGTTAATTGCATAATAATTATATATTTTAAGTTGTGTATTATGTGCGGGTTGCTGGGTTTGTAGGGTGGGAAGTTAATTATTAATTAATTTACTTTTTAATAATTGCTTTGTTATCAATTTATTATTTATTAATTATTGTTTCATTAGCTTTTATTCATGTTAATTGTGTCACTTTTATTTATTTTAATTATATTTTTAATGTGGGCTGCTAGGTTTGTGGTGGTATAGCATGGTAAGTTAAGTAATAAATAATGGGCAATTTTTTAAATTGATAATTAATTATTAAATTGTTAAATAATTATGTGAATTGTTTTTTCTCTTTTATATATAATTAGTTGTTTGGTTAATTAATAAAGTTTAGGAGTTCTATATTTGTTATAAGTTAATAAGGTAATGTTTCATATATGTTATGTGTTTAAAATGAATTACTTTCCCTACTGTTGCACAGACTGGAGGGGTACTAATAAAGATTATCCCTTTGAAGTCCAACGCCTTTCCTACTGTTACACACACTGGAGTGGGAATAGCAAATGTTACCCCTCTGGAGTCCAACCCTTTCCCTACTGTTGCACAGACTTGAGTGGGAATAGTAAATGTAGACCCCACAAAGTCCAGCACTTTCTCTACTGTTGCACAGACTGCAGTGGGAATTGCAAATGTTACTTCTCCAAGGTCCAATGCTTTCCCTACTGTTGCACAGACTGGAGTGGGGATAGTAAATGTTACCCCTCCGGAGTACAACACTTTCCATACTGTTGTACAGACTGGAGTGGGAATAGTAAATTTAACCCCTCTGGCATCCAACGCTTTCCCCATTGTTGCAAAGACTAGTTTGGGAATAGTAAATTTTACCTCTGTGGAGTCCACCACTTTTGCTACTGTTGCCCAAAAGTTAACCCATCTGTAGTCCAAGATTTTCCCAATTCTTACACAGACTGTAGTGGGAATAGTAAATGTTACCCCTCTAGAGACCAACACTTTGTTGCGCAGACTGGAGTGCAAGTAGTAAATGTAACCCCTTCAAAGACCAGTGCTTTCACTACTGTTGCACAGACACGAGTGGGAATAGTAGATTTTTACTTCTCTAAAGTCCAACACTTTCCCTACTGTTCCACAGAATGGAGTGGGAATATTAAATAAAAGAGACTTGCTTTCTGAGGTCTTGCAGTCAATGAAATATAATTACTGAGTTGTAAAGGAGATTCAAGATTACTTTAATTTTTCTTCAAAAGTTAATTCCACACAAAGGGCCAGCACGTGTTTCACGGCAAACAAGTTGCTTCTTCAGGGCCAATCCACATTTGCATATTCTACACTGTGTGTGATTTTAATTAAAAAACTAATGTCAGAATGAAGTGAAAAAAAGGGAAAGAAAGTATGAAACCGAATGTGAGAGTAAGAAAAAAGATGGAAAAGGAAAAATATCAAATCATGAATATGATACAATTAATATTAATTGACAAACAGATTTTTATATGTTGATTTCCTCGATCAATAACCAACATTTCTTTCCATAAAGTGAACAAACCAATTTTTTACAATTTTATTTTATAGGTAGTCGGAACAAGGGAGAAAGGAAATAAAGAAGGTGAAGATCCCATCTTAAAATCTTACTAACTGTATCAGTCCTCCAAGCATCTGAAAATATGTCAGAAAGCGAAAATAATATTTACCCAAAGTATGTGTGAAACAGGGGGAAAAAACTGTGAGAGACCAAGAAAAGAAGAAGAAGAATTTTCTGGACCATGTGGCAACAACGATTCCTCATGCAGAGTCCGTGAAGGACTGGAGAGAGGAAAAAATACTTTTTTAGATCATGCTAAAACTTCCAAACATGCATTCCGAAAAAATGAATGAGAAGAGGGGGAAACATCATATTCTGTGCAGAGCAAGAAATTAGATAATTAAAGGCGTTATTCATACCCTTGGTCATTATTACAAGAATAGCACTGATGAATGATTTTTAGGACCGATTATTTGCAAACATCCAGAAAACATCTGCAAGTATAATTGAAAACATCATTGTAATCATCAAGATATGCTTATAGCAAATCAATGAATTGAATCATGTCATACCCCAGTTTGGGATTTAATACTTATTAGTCTCCACATTAAAATACTAACTCAAAAACCTTATATAGCATAAAAGCCTGGGATAATTCAAAATTGTGCTCTATACACTTCACAGAACATTAATGTATCTGCAAAAAAGGAGTAAAGCACTCTATTGATCATGATCCCACTGAATATGTAAGAGAAAATGTTCTCAAAGCCTCAAATTTATTATAAGAAATGGCATGTTAATCAAGAGAGATATAAACATCCTGCAATATATTGTAATTTCAATGCCTGTGACCCGGCTATTAGAAAGTATGCCTGCAGGTGATCATTTGCATTGAGTTCTACCTACAATACCACTAGATCATCTATTTCAACAAATGTGTAAGAGTTCAAAGTTGCTCATGATTACACTCCATCTCCCATTATAATTTTACATCGAATAATAGTTTGTTTATATTAATATTGATTAAATATATCTAATGTTATATTTTATTATTTGTGTATGTAAGATTATTTGATAATATATATTTTTTAATATAATTGTTTAAAATATTTTTTTCAAATGTCTTTTTATTTTTAAATGTAATTAATTAGGCAATTTATGCATATATATATATATATATATTTATGCATATATATATATATATATATATATATATATATATATATATATATATATATATATATATATATATATATATATATATATATCTACTGGCGGTCGCCAGTAGATAGTTATAGTTATGACCTATTTTCCATAGGAAATCCGCAACATTCTATTTGAAATAACTCTTGTGTCGGTTGACGAATCTTCGCGAAATTTTCAAACGTTGTGGCCCGCTCCAGTCCGCTCCTATCCTGAAAGTCTCGGGGTGATTTGTCAAGTGGGGGCCGAGAAAAAAGGGGGGTCCCAAAACGTGTTTTCCCCATTCATTTTCCCATAGGAAACTTTAGCCACGGCTACAGCCCGAACTGCTGAACGGAATTACACCAAATTTGGCAAAGAGGTAGTTCTTGGTTCAGAAAGAACCCTTTTTGTTAAATGGTGTAAATCCGTTCAGTAGTTCCTGAGAAAATCAAAAGGAAAATCACATATATATCTATGGCCGCGTCGGATTCGCGCACCCTGAGCGCAGCCTGCGCGCACCGTCCCGATCACGAGCTGCATGCTAATTGGCTGTCAACACTCCAAATTAGGAAGTGTTGGCAGCCATTTTATGCCTCGGTAGAACCGAGGCACAGAAACAAGTGCGCAAAACGCACAAAGGGGGCAGGGTAGAAACACCCTGACCCCCTAGGTCTGCCCAGGGGGTCCCACAAAGCATTTTTTTTAAACGGCGGGATGCGCTTAGGGTGCGCGGATCCTGCCGATTAAAAAAACAAACACAAGAAACAAGTGTGCAAACGCACAAAGGGGCAGGGTAGAAACACCCTGACCCCTAGGTCTGCTCAGGGGGTCCCACAAGGACCCCTGGGCAAAAAAAAAGCATTTAAAAAAAAATAATAATAAAAAAAAAAAATGATCGTGCCGCAGGCCCCGCCCCTTCCTTTACCACTCTGCAAACGCGCCCCAACTTAAAACGCGCCACGGGGCGCGTTTGCACAGTGGTGAAGGGAGGGGGCGGGGCCCACCAGGTACGTCCAGAAAGCGCCACAGAGCTGCGTTGCAGAGAGGTGCAAAAAGGGGCGTGGCCTCTGAACACCTCTCTGCAACACAGCTCTCTGGCGCATACTGGAGGTATCTGGTGGGCTACTTGGCCCCTAGGGACCCTCGGGATTGAGGAGGATTTAATTCCCCATCTTAAAACGCGCCACGGGGCCTGTTTGCAGACATGTCACCTGAAGCCCCGCCCCCTCCCTTCACCACTGTGCAAATATTCCTCTAAAATCAGCCGAACTGCGAATTCCGATTTACTCACCTGTTATCAGGAGAGACCTCAGTGCTGCATCTTTGAGCCCAGTACTGATCCTGAAAAGTAATTTTAACCGTACTTACCAGTAACTTGAATTTCCTTCCATAGGATATCATTGCCTGCTTTTTGCTGAAAAAGTTTCTAAGTGTCGATTTTTGAAACATACAAATATTCCTCTAAAATCAGCAGAACTACGAATTCCGATTTACTCACCTGTTATCAGGAGAGACCTCAGTGCTGCGCCTTTGAGCCCAGTACTGATCCTGAAAAGTAATTTTAACCGTACTTACCAGTAACTTGTATTTCCTTCCATATGCTAACATTGACTGGTTTCACTTGGAAATTCTTCTAAGTGTAGAGTTTTGGAACTTTATAATATTCCTCTAAAATCAGCCGAACTACGAATTCCGATTTACTCACCTGTTATCAGGAGAGAACCCAGTGCTGCATCTTTGAGCCCAGCACTGACCTTGAAAAGTAATTCTAACCGTACTTACCAGTAACTTGAATTTCCTTCCATAGGCTAACATTGACTGGTTTCACTTGCAATTTCTTCTAAGTGTAGAGTTTTGGAACTTTATAATATTCCTCTAAAATCAGCCGAACTACGAATTCCGATTTACTCACCTGTTATCAGGAGAGACCTCAGTGCTGCACCTTTGAGCCCAGTACTGATCCTGACAAGTAATTTTAACCGTACTTACCAGTAACTTGTATTTCCTTCCATAGGCTAACATTGACTGGTTTCACTTGGAAATTCTTCTAAGTGTGGAGTTTTGGAACTTTATAATATTCCTCTAAAATCAGCCGAACTACGAATTCCGATTTACTCACCTGTTATCAGGAGAGAACCCAGTGCTGCATCTTTAAGCCCAGCACTGACCTTGAAAAGTAATTCTAACCGTACTTACCAGTAACTTGAATTTCCTTCCATAGGCTAACATTGACTGGTTTCACTTGGAAATTCTTCTAAGTGTAGAGTTTTGGAACTCTATAATATTCCTCTAAAATCAGCCGAACTACGAATTCCGATTTACTCACCTGTTATCAGGAGAGACCTCAGTGCTGCACCTTTGAGCCTAGTACTGATCCTGAAAAGTATTTTTAACCGTACTTACCAGTAACTTGAATTTCCTTCCATAGGCTAACATTGACTGGTTTCACTTGGAAATTCTTCTAAGTGTGGAGTTTTGGAACTTTATAATATTCCTCTAAAATCAGTCGAACTACGAATTCCGATTTACTCACCTGTTATCAGGAGAGAACCCAGTGCTGCATCTTTTAGCCCAGCACTGACCCTGAAAAGTAATTCTAACCATACTTACCAGTAACTTGTATTTCCTTCCATAGGAATCCATTGTCGATTTTCACAAACTACAAATATTCCTTAAAAATCTCCTGTATGACTTAAACGCATTCTTTCAACAGTTTACAGGAGATGCACCAGTGCTGGATCCAGGATCCACCACTGAGTAAGAAAAAGTAACGATAACACTACTTACCTGCTAAGTGAATTTCCTCCCATAGGATAACATTGGTGATTCTATTGAAAAAGTTTCTGTCAACTTTTAAAATACAATAATATTCCTTAAAAATCACTACTGTAACCAAAACGCTTTTACTCAACTGTTTACAGGAGATGTCCTAGGACTGAATCTAGGATCCAGTCCTGTGGTTAGAAAAGTAATCCATAAAGTAACTAATTGCATTTAACTAGAAATTCACATTGAGCTCAATGTTGCATTGTGTTTGAAATTGTGTTGCCCATTGCAACAACTGTAACTACTGTACTTAAAATTCTATTGCCTATTTGCAAAGTATTTAAACTAAAGTAATTCATTCTGAGAAAGTATATTTTGTAATGTAATGTATAATGTAATTATAATGTAATTTAAAAAATAAAATATCTAAAAATAAATAGTTTAAAAAAATGTAGTAAATCAGTATCAAAAAAATAAATATAACAATTAATACATTTAAAAATTGTCATTTACAAAACCTTTGAAATTCACTGAAAAAAACCATAGGTTTCAGACTTTTTATAGTTAGGAATTAGAATTTAAAAACCTTTGAAATTCACTGAAAAACCATAGGTTTCAGGCACGTTATAGTTAGAAATTAGCATTTAAAAACCTTACAAATTCACTGAAAAACCATAGGTTTTAGGGACAGTTATAGTTAGTTGGACATTGCACTTGTACAAAACCCGTGAAATTCCCCCGTTATAGTTAGTTCAGGTAACTATAACTCGCGCCCCCGCAATGCACTGCTGATGACGTCACATATTACATCACTCATGACATGGTCAGTGACATCACTGATGACATCACTGATGACATCTCAAATGACATCACTGATGACATCACTGATGACATCATCCATGTGATAATTTGATGCATCTTCTCACACCCTAATATAACTTTTGATACACCCACTGTAAATTACAGACTGCCATTGTCAAAACCATAGACACTCCAACACCAATTACTATATACACACTCACTGATTCTTAGGTCTACACACACACATCTACTCACTCACCCGTACAGTCACTCATACTTATAGTCACTCAGTACAGGACTATTATATGCACTCATACACCTATATAAACACTCACACACCGCCACTCATCCATAGAGGTACTCACACACCTAGTCAGTCATGCAAAAATTAAGCACACACCCATTTACTCACCTATACAGTTATACACACACCAGCTCACTTACTCATACAAATACTAGCACATTCTTACGCTCTTATACAATCTCTGATACAAGCACACACTCATCCATACAGTCACTCTCACAATCACACACTCTCGCTTATAGCTATTTATATACTCCAACACACATATATACTGCCTTTCACATATGTAGTTACTCACACATGTACCACTGGGACATACATTCACTCACTAACACACTCTTACACACACTTACCCACCCATACAGTCTATCACAGATGCACTCTTGAAACCATCCACCCAGTGAATCACCCACTCACACATCTATGCACAGAGTCGCACACACCCCACCCACACAAACACTCAGGCACCCATACAGATACTCAGACAACCAATCAATAACTCATATAGACACTCATGTAGCTATTCACAAACCCATGCAGCCACTTACACAGCAACAGACAGACGGATACAGACATTCACCCAGTTTAGTCACTAACCCATGCATTCAGTAAGATACGTTTAATCACTCACTTATAGAGTTAGTCACGCACCTACTAAATCATCCATTCAGACACTTATACACCCACTCATTCTTCAATACTCCTTTCCCTATATATATTAAACCTATTTAAACTTTACAGAAACACACAGTCACTGGATGATGGACTGACCATGTCATGAGTGATGTAATATGTGACGTCATCAGCAGTGCATTATGGGCGCGAGTTATAGTTACCTGAACTAACTATAACGGGGGAATTTCACGGGTTTTGTACGAGTGCAATGTCCAACTAACTATAACTGTCCCTAAAACCTATGTTTTTTTCAGTGAATATATATATATATATATATATATATATATATATATATGTATGCTTTTTATAGTAATAAATTTACAGAGAAACAAAAAATTAAAGGGCTTATTACGAGCACTGCTGTGGACCGCCATACTCGTGGCGGCAGTCTGACCACCGCCACACTGCGGGTCCACCCGCAGTATTCTGAGTGTATGGTCGGACCGCCATGAGACCGCCAGTGGTTTGGAAATGGGCAGAAATATGCTGGCGGGGGTGCTGCCGCACCGCCGAGCATATTATGAGTTGCCTGTCCCCTGCTCATTTCATGGCGGTGAGCCCGCGGTGAAAAGGGTGGCAGAGAGGCAACTAAGGGGGCCCTAACAGGGCCCGTGCCGTTCTTAGGGGTGCATGCGGGGGGCACATGTTGTGATCCCCTGGAGTTGCACCCTAGTTCCTGCATGGTGTGACATGCATGCCACACCATGCAGGAACATGCTGGAGGTGGTGTCATGGCGACGTTCTTCTGTGAAGGCTCTTCTATGAGCCTAACACAGCTGGTTCCGTGAGACCACCGCAGCACCACCCGTCGGACCTGGATTCAACTCTGAATCTGTTGGGCGGGCGCACTATGGCCTTGGCCTTGGGTCCTCCTGTGGATGGAGTGGTGGGAGTGCCGCAGGAGGACCACCAAAGTCCTAATAAGGCCCTTTTTTATAATGCAAATGTAAATTTTTAATAATAGTGTTATATCTATGTATACACACACACATATATTTATGTGTATTTGTATATAAGTATATAGTTATATACTATTAAATGTTACTTAAGTTTGTTTCATTTGCATTATATAATGGTTATATATTAAAATAGTTAAGCTTTACTATTTATATATTAAAAAAACTATATTTTTGTATGTTTTTAACGATATCAGTGTGAAACTATATATAGTTTTCCGATATTTTTGCACTTACCATTATAAGTATAGGTCAAACAATATTTTTGTAATCAATATTTTTTACACAATATTTCTGTATCACAAAATTATTGTTATCAATATTGTGTCCTTGACCCAGGCAAAGCAGCAAGTCAACTTGCTGCACTGGATCACGTGACAGGGAGAGAGGAGAAATGTGTCTTATCTGCTAAGATATGGTGTATTTGTGCTCTCTCCCTGCTCTGGCGCACTGTGTGCTGCCTAGTGCCAACAGAGGCACCCTTGCACCATGTGGCAAGGGTGCCTTGGTTACAGGAAGGATTGTTTTTATGCAGTAAGGGACACCTTTCAGCAAAATGCGCTTCCTTGTGGTACTCTGGGCTTACTAAACCACGCATAGCCATGCAAGGTCCCTTTGTGTGGCTTAATAAATCCCACACAAGGACTTGCATAGCCTTCCATGACACAAAGGGGAAAGCAAGCCTTGGTAAATCTGCCCCTGGTTGTATAGATGGAAAAGGTTTTCTTCCTCATTTTTTCATTTTTACACACGTAAGTTTCCAGACATGAAGTGTCCTGGCAGCGGGTGTGCTGAGAACTACCATAACGAGTGAGCTTGTCTCAAGATAAACAGGGGTGTTGGTTGTAATGGCTTTGGGAATGATGCACCTGGTTTTGAAGATGGTGTGGGCTGGAAAGAGGAGCCAATGGAGTGCAATCAAGGTAGGAGTGATGTGGTCATATCCCTCAGGCCCTGATGAGATGAGCTGCAGTGATCAGGATACCCTTAAGGAGGCCAATGTAGAGTCTGGGAGGCCAGGGAGAAAGGTTTTTTCACCACCCAGATGCAAACGTGTTAGGACTTCAACAGCATTTCTAAAGTCAATTTGTGGAACAAATGATTTTGCTTTCTTTAGAAGAGAGAGCTGGTATCAGGCCATTTTTGGAAATTAGGGGTATATTTACAGCAGAATGGAGAAGCGTGGCGTTAAGCAAACATTGCTAATGCCACGCTTCTCGATTCTGAAAATGCAGGGATGTGCCATATTCACAAGAATGCCGTGCCCCCCTTCGTTTCCCCTAGCACTGGTGCTGAGTTCAGCTGCCTTGCACCATGGTGCAAGGGTATCTGCATTGGGGGAAGATTGTTTAGGTGCAACTTCTAATGGTGCTGCTTTATGCAGCACACAAAGAAGTTGCAAAACTGCATATTTTTTAAATGATTGTTTATTTGCAGAAAGGGTCACATTCCTGCACATAAACAATCATAGGCAATTTGCTGTTTCTATGTGTGCTGCCTTGTGCAGCACACATGGAAACAGCAAAAACGACGAGAAATAAAGCATTTCTCCTCGCTTCGCCTTTTTAAGACCAGGTTTTCCCTGGTCTTAATTTTGGCGCTGCCTCCTATTTACGCTGCCCTTGTAAATAGGAGGCAGTGTCAAAATCAATGGGTGTTGTGGTGGAACGCATACCACAACACTCATTGCCCGCCCCTTTCATGCTAAATACAGCATGAAAGGGTGCCTTAACTACTAGGCAGCGTTAAGCCACGTGGCTTAACGCTGCCTTGTAAATAAGGCGAGGCCCCTATCGCCACCACAACGTCACTGAAAGTGACATAGTGGTGGCGATAGGGGCTTGTAAATATGCCCCTTAGTTCCTTGGCGAAGAGGCTATTGTCAAGGGTGGATCCAAGTGACTTGGCATTCTGTGAAAGTTGCAGTATGAAGCTGTAAAGGTTCATGTTATTGTGCCATGTTTGTATTACTTATTGCTAGTTATTCATGGAAAATAACAAGAATTCTGAATTGGTGGGTTTGAGCTTCATATAAGCACTGTGCATTCAGGTCTGGATGAGTTGCAGGTAGTGTTTGAGGCATTGGATGTCTGGAGCAGAGGAAACCTTCAAGTAGAGCTTTGTATAATTGGAATATTGGTGAAGTTTGTTGCTATTGTCTGTGAGTAGATCTTCAAGGGGCTCCATGTAGAAGTTAAAAATGAAACGGGACAGTATGGAAGCACGGGGACTCCGCAGGTGCTAGGGATCTTTTAGGATATGGAGGTGCCCATGCCAGCAAACTGGTGTCCTTTTGAGAGGTAGCAGGAGAACCAGTGAAAGACATTGCCAGTGAATTCCCATTTGAGATGTCATGGCATAGATGAAGGTGGGATGGTCAACAGTGTCAAAGCCAGTTGAGAGACCAAGAGACATCAGCAGACAGGGGTAATCTTATCTTCGGGAAACAGCCTTTACAACATGGTTTGTACCACGTTGTACCTTTACAGTGCATTTTTTCCCGCGCATGTTTTTAGAACGCATATGCTTTTACAACGTATTCCTTTAGCATGCATTTAAAGCAAGTTTAGGAGTGTGGGGGTCTCTCCCCACAAATACATTGTTTATATATATATATAAAATATATATAAACAATGCATGGTAAAGGCATACGTAGTAAAAGCATACGTGATCCAAATAAATGAGGGGTAAAAAATGCGTGGTAAAGGCATGCAGAGTATTTCTCTGCGTTGTTCTGTCATACATCACTTATCTTCATCTGTGGTCAGGAGGTTGCCTTCCATGACTTGTAATGTAGCGGTCTCTGTGCTGCAGCATCATCTGCAGTCATATTTGTAGTAATGCAGGAAATGAATAGCATTGATGTGATCTTGGGGTTGAACATAGACTGCTTTTTTGATGATCTTGCCAATGGACAGTAGGTGAGTGAAGGGCCAGTAGTTAGTCAAGTTGTTAGGGACTAGTGTACTTTTTTTAAGAAGTGGGAGGAATTCACTTATTATGAGAGCTTTTGCGAAGATGCCTTGAATGAGGCATCTGTTGACAATGGTAAGTAGGGGGTGAAAAAGCTACCCCACAGAGAGGTTTGTTGAAGGATGAGGGTATGGCATCATCTTCATAGGAAGAGACTTTGAGGCAGTTGAGTATGTTGGTGAGATCTGTGAAAGATAGGACTTTGAAGGCTAGCCATAGAAAGTGGTGGGTAAGGGTAGAATCAGGCTTTGTATTGTCAATGTGCTGTCAAAGCTTCTGTATTTTTTCTCTGGAGAAGATGCTGATGGCATTGCACTTGTCTGTGAAGTGTGGGATAAAGGGGTCAGTTAAGGGGTTAATGAAGTGCTTGATTGTCTTGAAGAGTATTCTGATTTTATTTCGTCCCTCTATGTGGTTGGAGCATTTATTGTCAGTGAGTTTTTAGAGTACCAGGGTGCTGAAGGTTTTGGTTGCACTTGGGTGTTTTAGTGGACCATGCATGTTTATATATTTTCTCAAAAAAGTGTTAAAGTTGTTTATAAGGGTGAAGGGAGAAGTGTTTAAAATAGCTGAAGGTTTGGTCTTATTTTTTTGGATTGAACTCACAACTGAGTTAATTTATTCGTTGAGGCCAATAAGCATCACTGATAGGTACTGCTACTCCAACCCAAAAACTACAATCTCTGCCACCAGCCAGGACTTTCACATAAAGGTCTGAGGTGAATTTTGCTCTCTAGAGCAGGATATGGTGACCAAAGGAGGGTCTTCCTATCTTAGTACACACCAAAGGGTGTTAATGAGGAGCATCATATTTGGAGGTCAAGGATTTTTTAGGATCAGGACTTCTACACACAAAAAACAGGAATACTTGCAGGTACAAAGAAACAATGCAAGGTTGGTTCAGTTGAACAGTGGTCGGGGAGTTTCACACTTATTCCATGCTAGCCTGACTTTTCTCTTTTTCATTCTGCTTCATTTTGTAATTGATTTTGTTAATTGAAGTTCTATTTTGTTTCTTCTCTCAGATTCTTTATGTTAAATATAAGATTTATTTCCTCTTATAGACTTCATTTTGCTCAGAATTATGTTCCTTTTGTGTCATTATCATCAGGTTGATTATTAAAATAGGATTTATTGACAAAGATCTGTCATTTTGAGTTAGAGGTACACATATCTTACATTAATCTCTCTGTAATAGAGGGGCGTGGCCTACTGGCATGGAGTGAGGTTGCAGCAACAGGCCCTTTCAAAGCCAGCCAATCATCCTGAAGTCACAATTCTGACACAATGAGCGCTGAGTGAGGCTTCAGATCTACTGAACTTCCCATGCCAGCCACCAGTCTTGTGTCAGCCTTTGTTTATGCTGAACTCTGATTGTTCAATGCTGACAAATTGGTGAGCAAATTGTTGACCAAACTCCCATCGCTGATCCATCCTTATCAGAGTGGGCTTGTACCAAGTCACAACACATCACCCAATTTAAGCAGACTTTACCATGTAATAGACAGCCTTCCCCCAGAATGGTGGATGTCTGTAGTGGCCTCTCTTGACATGGAGAAAACATTCAATGTGTTGGGGTGTAAATCCTTTCTGATACACTAAAGGCAAAGAATTTTGGGTGGCAAGCTGCTGGTGATTCGGTAATATTCAGCTTTTATACACAGGGCTGACAGAAAGAGGTTGCATGGTTCGGAGGGTTTCTGGCTGCTGATATATATGGTATTGAACCCAGAAGGGTTGCTCCTTATCCCTTCTGCTCTTTGCTCTGGCTATGAATTCCATGATATATTAAATGCAGCATCTGAAAAAGCGATGGGGTGTAGTGGTGCATGCCAATTTCCATGTTCCTTCTTTGTATATTGACAATGTCCTATAATACGTAGGAGACGCCCTGAAGGATGTGGATGCCCTGATCTGTTTCTTTGAAAATGTTGCTGCTTTGTCTGATTTAAAGGTCAACTGTAACAGGTCTTTTATACTTCCTTTGAGAAGTGGCACCGATCAATGTCAATGCATGCCTCTTAGCACTCAGTTATGCTCAAGTACCTTGGAATCATAATTTATCATCAGGTGGCCCACTTATAAGAGGGCAACCTGCCGAGATCTATGTCAGTGCTAGGGGGGTATTACATTTCTGGAGGCATGTACCCCTCTGTGTAGTGGGCTGGATAGCGCTGATGAAGAAGATAGTGCTGCTTCACTTCAGATATTGCTTTCCCAGTCTTACGATATTGCCACAGTGGGTTTATTCAAGGGACTACATTCTCCGATAGTTGAATTGATCAGCAGTGAAGCAAGGTCAAAGGCTGCATTTGAAAATCTCTTACCACTCTCTGAGTGTGGCATGTAGGCTCCACACTTGTGAACTTTGTTATTTAGCAGCACAGCTGTACTGGGTACTGTGGTGAATTGCAGAGGAAAAGAGTAGTGAGATGAGGATCCTCTCTGGAGCACTGGTGCCAGTCTCTCTAGCTTTTGCTATATGGAGCAGACAGTACAAGCACTGCACACTTCCAAAATGTGTGCACAATGGAAAAACACTGCTGGAGGAGATGTACCAGTCTCATGGATGGGAAGATGGTGTATGCCCCAGTGATACCATTTTGGCTTTAGGCTGGTAGGTCAGCGAGCTCCCTAACTGATTTTGTCTGCAGCAGGCATCATGAGTGTTGTCCGTGTCTATGTAGCTGCTTCTCCACTCATGTTTAAACAGCTGAGGAAGTCTTTTTGACTCATCTGTGAGGTAAATTATAATTTATAATACACAAACCCTTAAGTCTAGTGCACTGGACTTGGTGCAATGAGGATCTGGTAACAGCAGGAAGATTGTAACTCCGTTATATATGCCACTTCGGTTTAATGACTTGTAACAATAAGGTGGGAGACTGACCTACACAGAGAACTTTCCAAGGGTGATTGGGGAAGTGCTAAGGAACATGTTGCTAGAGTATCCAGAATCCTCGGTTCAGACTTCATCAATTCAAGTACCTTTTCCAGATGTACTTGACTCAAAGACATTTTAGTAGGATTTGTACTGGTGCCATCGTCCCAGGTGCGGTCTAAATGATGCTGTTTTTTTCACATTGTCTGAGCATGTTCTGGGGCCTTCTCTTTCTGGGAAGAGGTGATCAAAAAAGCAACTGCATTTAAAAACAGAACCAACCTATGTTGACTCTTGAGGTCTGCTTGCATGGCATAATGTTGTAACCCAAAGTGCCCCGAGCTACACGTATGCTTGGACACTTAATTATGATCCTAGTTATGCACAAAATAGCAGTGTTTTGTAAATCAAGTAAGAGCCCCAGTAAAATGCTGGTGCACTCATGTGGATACTTGCGTGGCCGTTTAGAGTATTGCCCTAATGGCTGTCAGTGTCAGAAAGGGAAACAGGGAATCAACACTGGCTTAAGGCATGCTACTGGTAACATGATTATTAAATGCTGATGAGCCCCCCCTAAACATCCCCCACATTAGTAAAGTGAGAGTCCAAAGATCAGTACACTGATGAGCCAACATGCGTATGGTAATGATCTGAATCTGGAAGCAAATCTTAGATTGCCCCTCCACTCGTTGCTTGCAAGTCTCTGCCAGCACTTTGCAGATAGTTGATATACCTCCATGCTATTTTTCAATAATGTATGTTTGTTCAATGTTATGTTACCAAATTTATGGAAAGCATGGCTGCCCCAGCGACGGGGCGTTCCAGCGCTAATTCCTGATCGAAATGACAAGAGAGGAGTCTGGGGCGGGTGGGTTATGCCGGGAATAGCCAGGTCTTTACTGCCTTCCTGAATGCCCAGTGAGTCTGACAATGATGACACTGATGTTCTTTCCTCTTAATATGCACAAACAATTGCTTATAGACCAAGGCCCAAATTTACTAGGAAATCACACAACGCAGCGCAGCAAGTAAAGTTGTTGCGCTGCCTTGAGTGAATGGGAGAGAGCAGTTTACGCTGCTATGCGCCGATGGAGACACCCTTGTGCCATAGTACAATGGTGTGTGTATTGTGGCAAGTATAATTTTTGTATAGGAAGTCCCTCCCTGTTCAAAATCTATGCTTTATTGCATTTTCCTCTTTCTATGTGTGGGGTAGAATGCAGCACAGATGCAAAGAGGTAAAAATGAAAACATTTCTCCTTTTTACGCCTACATCAATAAGGCACAGTATTTTGGTGCAAATTCCTGTCTCCCAGTAGATAGGGATGCGCATCAAAACCCATGGGTGGTTGCATGGAAACACCAATTCATCACCAATGGAATGCCCCTATGCACAAAGTAACACAAGATGGCAAATTATTACTTTTGGGTACCATCCATCGCAAATCGTTGTCGTGTCCCTCATGCAACTCGGCACCAACGATGACCAGGACAGAGGTACCGGTTGATATTCTTTATTTCCGTATCTTCCTTAGTGGTCGCAGGCACATCCCACTCCTTGCCCTTCTGGCCTCATACTGTGCCAGCCTCTTCCCCTGATCGGAACTGGTGTCCGGTGGCTGGCCCCTCCCTTCACTCTGGTGCAGGGTCCTGGTGCCCTCTGCACACACGTCATGATAATCGTGATTTGCTTTGGATTGTAAATACCAACACAACATTTTGTGTTAGGTTTGCATGAAAAAAACATAACATAAACCTATCTCAAAGTCAGGGCCCTACTTTACTTTATGGGTACCCGATGCACTACAATTGCTGTATTTTGTATGAAAGAGACTATACAATTTGTCATAGCATTGCATTCTCTACATAAGGCCTGTCTAAGTAATGTCATTCATGCTTTTTGTTTGGGGAAATTCAATAAATATACTTAAAACCTCTCAGAATGAGATTTGTCAAAGTCTAAACAAAACTCACGCAACACCAATATATCTCATTCTACGATATAAAATGGGAATGCTTTTCTCAATTCAAAACCTTGGCTGTCTAAATGTTGTTCCGAAGCTATATTTTTTAGCAAATTCTGTTTTTATATTTCACTTATGTCATTCTCTCAAACTACGTGATATTATCGACAGCATGCAGCCGGCTGGAACTATATTTTTAGCACTGCTTTGTCAGTGTTTATAAAAGCTGTGGCCAACAGAACTGTTATGTCATTTCTGTCACTAAAGCTCTCCTCCTGTTGTTGAAAGGCCAGAACTGGCATAACGATGAAAGTTACCAGGAAATAGAGGCTTTCACATCAAGTCTACTTGATTATTAGTGCGCTCGTGACAGGTAATATGGGCTCTATGTGGAAAAAACTATTAAAGCGATGGAAGTTGACTATTTTTGACAATTTGCTTGTCGTAGGACTCAAGAACTGAAGCAATGAGCATTTTATAAGTTTAAATTTTTCATTCATATGCGATTGATGTGCATTCCACCATACGTATTATCGCAGTAGAGCAAAAAACATCAACTTGGTGCGGTCTATAGATCACACAAAATATTAATAAATACAATTAGCATCCTTCAATTTTCTCTGTCGTATACAGCTGTGTTTTTGCACTTAGGTCCAAATAATGCGAACAGTCTCAGTAAGTAGGCCTGTGGTCAGGGCTTTAAGTGGGATGAAAAAACTGGGGGGGTCTCTCATAGAGGCGTGGCCAATGTCATTACGGGCGTGGCTTAAAAACACCTAAGCTAAAAATCTGTGCTTAGGATAGTGTGCCACCTGACGTGTATTTTGAAGTTTCTGTCATTGAATCCAGATATATGATACAACAAGTAACATCATACCTACAACAAGTCAGGACTATTGGCTTTGTCAATGGTTGTTAGTTGCATAAGATAAATAAGCAGCAATTATGGCTTGTATATAATATTGAAAAAGCATCCACCTAAAGCCCTGGTTACACCACAACAATGTTGCTGTTCATGAGTTTCAAAAAGAGAAGGCAAAACCAGAGCGAAAATGACTCTCTTTTAAGGATTTCCCTTCCCCTACAACGCTCACCTGGCATGACGTCATGCCGTAACTTCTCCACTAGTGAGAAGTGAGCAGTGTGAGCACACGCACATCGATGTGCCTGCTGTCACTGCCTGCTGTCACTGCAGTCCGGAAAAAAATGGACCGCCTGTGCCAGGGCACAAAACAGAGCCCGATAGAGACCCGTTTCGAAGCCCCCTTTAAAAAACTGCTGGTGCTCAGCACCGGTGAGACACGGCCCACTTAAAGCTCTGCCTGTGGTTTCGTTTTATATTGCTTAGAAATGTTGTGATGACCACACCCGCAGCATCACCTTCTACCAAAAGTAAACATGGGCCAAATCTAATTTTCCTCAGTCACATCGTAGCTTTGTATTTGTGCATTGTCTGCGATGTGACCTGGCAATGTGGAAGACTCACAGAAATTCTGTCTCATCAGGCAGGATCCCTTTCATCCTGGTAATAGC